>JAREIS010000190.1:0-1402975 GCA_030060385.1 Muscicapa striata striata | reverse complement strand
AACTACTTGCACAAATCAGAGGTAATGCAGAAGTGTCTTAATCTGAGAACCTCCTCACAAAGAGGATGGTTATATGTTGTGAATGCTCCTTACAGATCCATCCAGGGAAATTTGCTTTTAGGCTTTGAAATTCCTCTGGGTCCTGAAATAAAGACCACTACCTCCTTTATGTGAGCATGCTTACTGAGGACATGCATGGTGTAACATACCAAAATCCAAATATTTACATTTTTTCTTCCATAAATATCTTCTCCCTCTCTTTCCCTGTACAAGATTGCTCTGTTAAATGATCACACTGCAAATCTTGTGAGTGCCTGGAACTCTGGATGCTTGCAAAAGATTTGGCAAGGGAGAATCTTGTGGAATTCCAGATTGGACATTCTTCCCGAGTTTGGATACAGGGTGAAGCCAATAGTGATGGGAATGGGAAGATTTTGCCTCAAATCCAGGTTTTTTTGGTCTTTGGTACCATCAGAGTAATGAGAGGAAAGGCTGTGGCTGCTCTTCCATGCAGGGGTGGATGTTGGATCTCCCACAGGAGAAAAAGAGAAGTTTATCATCTCTAAAGCTAAGTCAGAGGCTCTCTAATCTCCACAGAGAGCTGGATTCACCCCAGATAGGTCGAACACCTTTGTGTCCTGTTGCACTGGAAGTGTGAATGAGCTCCCAGAAGGAAACATGCCTTCTCTGCTCCCCGGCAGGAGGGAGCTCTCTGGGGACCATTGCTGATTCCTCCTCATGCTCCAGAAAGGGCAGAGCACTGTGTTGTCACAGCTCCTGAGAGGTGAGCATGAAATTTTCAGAACGGAGAAAACTGATGGAAATAATTTGAAAGGAAACTCTTGCTCTGCATTATTGATGATATGTATTTTTTAGCATTTGGTGTCCCACAGGGAAGTGTGCTGTGGCACCTTGTTAATTTTGAGTCTCAGTGTGCTGTGGACCATCAGCCAGGCTTTTCCACAGTAACAGGGATGTGGGGAAGCATCTTCGATAAATCCTCTGAGCTTACACACCTTTAAGAAGTGCAGAGAGAGTCTGGGATTCAGTTTTACTGTTCTAGCGCTTTTCTTGCCACCCTGATTGGAAGTGCTTAACCTCCTCTTCATTAATCAGTTGGAATTTTACCTAAATTCATCCTCGATGAAGGCGAATTAGAGTCTGCTGCTCCAATCTTGGGCTGAAAATGATGGTGGGGTGTGCAGGGTTTAGCAGGTGAGTGCACTGCAGCTTGGAGCAGAGTGACACTGTCTTTTTGGTGGCTCTGTACTAACAAGGCTGGAGCTCTCAGCCATTTCTTGTATGCTCAGTTCCCAACAAGCCCTATAGGCAGGACATGTGTGTGACATTGTACCACTGAATCTCAGTGACACATGGCTGGGGTGCCACAAGCCAGGGAGCAACTCGAGTCAGTCACCAGGTCACTGGGGCTGGCAGGGACCTTTGCAGATGAGCCCCTGGCCAAAGCAGGGTGAGCTGGAGCAGCCTGCCCAGGAGCTCAGCTGTTCCTGGGGAGATTCTGTGATTGTCCTGATTTTACAGATGGGCAGGGCAAGCTCTGGGCAGTGACTTGGAAGGTGGGTGTGATGGTGAGGGTGAGAAGGTGAAGAAGGCCTTGGGGCTGCAAGGCACATGTGTGTATGCTTACTCATCTTTCCAAGAGCTCCTGGCTGCAGCAGTGCTGTCTTTCTAGCAAGGAATTTTTTTTTCAGGAATCAAAGTCACTAAGGTTTGTTAGACATGAAGAGCTTTAAAATCAAAACATAAATGCATCACAGAGATTTGTCTTCTTCTCTGGCCAGCTCCTTGTTGGATGTTTATGTACAGGAGTGAGTGGAAAACACTGAATGGAAGAGAAAGGCAGCAGTGAATTCTGGAATTTTGTTTGCAGAGTCCTTCTGGTAACCAGTGGAAGTCATCATTCTTTTAAGATTCTCTGTGACAAGGACTACTGGGAAGTTGCTTTCCTCTAGTGCTCTGCTGAAGGTCAGCCTATGGAGACAGTTACACCATCCCTGTCAGGATTACCTGGTCCATCCTGACTTGCCCACAGAGCATCTTACAGCTCCTGCCACAGGGTTTCCTAAAAAATTAGGCTGTTTGTGTCAGCCACATCCCTGTGCCTGTGTGTGGAATGAGCATCCCACAGGAGCAGCTCTGTTCTAGCCAGCCAGGGAGCACTGTAAATGTCTGGTGATATTTATTTTTTTATTTTATATATAAATATATTTTATATTTATTTTATATTCTGCTTTGTTTTCTGTTTGTTTTTTCCCTCTCTCCCCAGTGAAGGCAGATAGCACAAGAATTAACCTCCAGGGATATCCCAGCAAGAAAAAAAGAACATCATTTGCAGGCTCCTAAGAAAAAGAATTCCCCTGGCAGGATCATTCCTGGAGGACCCTTTCTCTGTTAGGATATAGACATTTTGTAGAATGTTCTGAGTGTCCAGGATCCAAAATGTCTCTGCTGTGGATCTGAAAGGCTCTTGTAGCCCAAATCTGACTGCAAAGTATCTCACTGTGTTGTGGGGGTTTCAGGACCTGATATGTGAATCTGTTCTTTAAATGTTGCTCAGTTGATCAGTGTCACAGCTTTTCCAGCATCTCACAGAAACGAGGAACATGGTGAAAACCAGAACAAACCAGATTTTGCTGCACTTCTTGAAAAAAACTTATGAACTGGGAGTTTGTCCCTGCATCCTTTTCTCTTGCCTTCAGCTATGACTGATGACCAGGATGAGAGCAACTCAATGTTATGGAGCAGCAGCAATGCAGGCAGAGCCTTGTGGCAGTCTGGACCCAAAGCTCCTTTGCACTGCTGCTGCTCTGGTCCAGCTGCTTAGCAAATGCTTTCATCTGCTGGGCTACCTCAGGAGGAGGAGGAAGGAATGATGGAGCCATGGTGCACTCCTCCCTTCAGAGATCCACACCAAGGCTGGTTTTGCTGATACAGTATGTTTTCTCACACCTGCATGAAATTCTTGCTAGAACAGTGCTCTGAAAACTGTTCTTAAAATCCTGGGCAATATAGCAGGATTCTGGCCAAACTCCCTGCATGAAGCAAGGTTGGTTAAATGTGTTGGTCAGGGCCTTGTCAGGTTTTGGAGATCTCCAGGGGTGAAGCTCCTTCACTCTGGATCCCTGTCTGTTCTTCAGTCTAGAGACTTTCCTTCACATGATCTCTTGCCTTGGTGCCTCTTTCTTCCTTTGTTCTTTGGCTCCTTTATCCCATTGAACATGTGAGTTTGAATCAATAACCAGCATAACCCTCTGCCCACAGATTTCCATTTCTGGCATGCCCTGCATACAGAGCCTGTGGTTTAGGTGAGTCCTCAAATTATTGCAGTGTTCCCATGCTAAAGAGATGACTTCTTAGCCTCCTTTCATTTATGGAAAAAAATATTATGCAAAGAGCTACAAATCCAGCCTATGACCATGGATTGCAACAGGGAGCTGGATGTCACCAAACAGAGGACACCTCCCTGGTGGTGACACCTCCTGCATGCTCTGGTGCTGGCTTGTCATCAGGGGAGATGGTGTGACTGTCCTTGAGCACTCCCACTGCCCAGGGCTGGGCTGCTGAGCACTGACCAGGTTGGCCACGAGTAGTGGAGACTCCATCCTGTGGGACACAGTCCAGTGCCAGAACTCAGTGGGCCCATCTGAATGGGGATCAGGACTTGGACATGTGATGTTCTTTTTGTCTGGGAGAGCTAAAGGGGGCTCAGAACTGAGGAAGGAGGTGGTTGGTGCTGCAGGAGAGGTAGAAGACAAGCTGTGGGTACTATGTAGGACACTTGCTCCTGATTTCCAGCTCAGTCAGGCTGGAGGAGGGAGTCTTACAGATGACTTTGTTAAAATCATCAAGAGAACAGCATGTCTCCCATTTACTTTGTAGGTCTTGTGCAGGTTTCGTGTGCCAGAGCTAAAATAATACATAATTTGTTAAACTGGCTTTTCTCAGAGTTGTAGGAAACAGCCCAGCCATTCAGCCAGAGCAGCAGCAATCAGCACTGGCAGGGTGGGCTGTGCCAGCTGCTGTCAAGAGGCTTTTTCCAAGGAGCCTGGTGGAAACAAAGGAGTCAAAGTGATAAAACCACCCCATGCTGGACCTCACTCGCAGAGCAGCCAAACAGGGAGGGCAGGGAAACCAAACAGGAGCAAAACTGATGGTAGCATGTGTCTGGCAACGTGTTAGAGAAGTGAAAGAATCAAACTGACTGATCTTTGCAGTAAATTCACCAGATATCTCCAGGCCATGGGAGTCCCACCAGTATGGGATTGACCTGGCCTTTCAGGGGAGGCATCTGGTGGGTTCAGAGTATTTTCCCCAGTGGACTGTGGCAGGGTGTGTGCTCTCTAGGCATAGTGGTTTGTTTAAGATTTTCTTTAGTGCTTTGCTAAATCCAGAGCTTCTGCTGTAGTGAAGAAAGGACTTTAAAAAAAAAATAGGTTGTAAAATTGCAGAATTTGGAATATACCAGGAGCAGCCACGGTAAAGAGGAATTTTTCTATTTCCTAAAAGGTTTCTTCTGCACATTCAGTCTGTAGCTGAAGTGGGCTTTTGCTGTCTTTCCTTATTGTGATCTCCTAATTGGTTTTCTACATTTACTCCTCAATTGCTGTAAGCATTAAAGTGTGCTGTGTCCCATTAGATACCCTTTTCCATCTACATTACTTACTTAAGCAAAATTCGAATTAAGATTTTCTTTCTTCCTACAGCTTCAGCCTTTCTGAAGTGCCAAGTAAATTGTGTATTAGGAGTGCTGGTCTTGCAGGTAGTGGGTTCCCCACCTCCCTCTCTTCCTGGGAAAGTCATGGAGAAGCAGTAGCTCATCACAGGAACACATCCACTGCATCCCTCCCTGATTTGGTCTTTTGAGCACAGTTTTGTGTTGTGGTTTTGTTGTTCTAAAGGGAGGATGAATGATTCATTGCTGTCTCACAGAGGGGTCAGTGGGTCGCTCACATCCATTTCTTATTATCATGTGGAGTTTAGTGTGCTGAGGGTTTTGCTGATGTCTGTAACACACACCCCTCATTTCCACAGTGTGCTCCTAACCTCTGCTAATTATTTATAAAGGGTTAATTAAGAGGATTCTGCTCTAAACACTGACCCAGTGTTCTTTGTTTCAGCTCCTTCAGCTGAAGTAACAGCACTCTTACTGAAAACAACAGTAATTTATCCTTGAGAGCAAGGTTTTGAGGTGCTGTATCAAAGCTCCGTAAAAAACTTCCTGTGATGTCTACCTCCTTCCTCTGATCACTGATTTTGTAATTTTATAAAAGAAAGCAATCAAGTTTGTCTCATTATATTGGTGTTTATTGTTCAATTCTATTATCCTTTTAGGCTTTTCTCTTAATGCTTGTTCCACTATTCCAGTAAGGCTTGAAATTAGTCTAATTCCCCAGATCACACTTCTTCCAGTTTTAGAATGTAGATGAAACAGATTAAGATTATTGAGTTCTGAAAATCAAAGAGACAATAAGGTAGCACCATTAATGTGCTGTTTGCCTGTTAAAATAGTCTGTTTGCTGGTCCTGTCAGCCCTCTGCTGAAAGCAGAAACAGAGGGCACCTGGTATAATTAAAAGGCAACAGGTCTGCTGCAAGTTAAATGCTTTTTAATACAGGTTGTAGCTCACGGATAGAACTTGTTGCCCAAAGGTGCTGTCAGAGCAAGAAATTCAGCAAGACATGAGCTTGTTGTGAATGTGAGCAGTAGCTCCAAGTCTGCAGTGGCTGTGATAATCCTCCCTTGGCAGTGCTGCCATTGTGCCACTGCATTTGTGTGAGTGATGGAAGCTTTCAAGATCAATGTGAATATCTGCAAATTGAGCTGAGGAAAAGATAAATGACCAAGGCTGTTCTTTCTTGCTTTGGGAAGATTTAAGGCAATTAGTGAAGCCAGGAAATGTTTGTCTTTTCATGCAGACATATTCTGTAAGATATGTAATTGCAGTATCCAGCTGAGGAGAGTTGGGTCTTTCTCCAGACCACCTTCAGAGTGTGAAAGTTAGTGGGACTCCAGGCCACTTCCACTAGAGTAGTCTCTGTGCTTTTCCTGAAAGATGCATTAAACTTTCCCATCAATGCTTTACAAACCCACCACAAACTGAGACCACTTGGCAGTGACTCTCCAGACAGCCACCCAAGCATCTCCTGCTTTACTGAGCCCTGAACTGCTTTGTGTCTGTGAAGTACCAATGGTAGGGAGGAGGAGTGCCTTTTATTGCACTTGCCTTAGTGACTGAGCCAGACAGCTACCCTGCCTTTTTCAACTCCATCAACTCGTGGATAAAAAATGCATATTTTGAATTAAAGTGGAAAGGTGTACAGGAGAGGTGAGAATAGGCCCGTTACTCTAATGAGAATTTTGCCATGAGAGAGGTGTGTGTGCATCTTCAGTGTTTCTTCTCTCCCTTCCACTTTATTACTTTACAAGCCTTTTTTAAAAATGAAAGATTTTCTTCAGCAGGCAGTAGTTTTTCATGCATTTTACCCATTCTGACTATTAAAAGATCTTGACCCCTTCATTTCCACCTTTCAGGATACCAGCAGTAAGTTGTGCCAATTTAGTAGTCAGTGTGTGGAAATCAGTGTCTATGAAATGCATATTTTATTTGATTGCCTGCATTTAAGCCTGATTGTGATATTTGGGTGATTTGAACATAAAGTGGTATGAGAAGTATAATAGTCTGTTAACAGAGGCAGACAGAGAGAAGGGGAAACAACCCTTTACATTTTGGTAGATAACAGAGAGTTTTATTCATCATCTTTTCAAACACTGGCCTTTTGGAAATGTTCTAGAGTTGTCCTGGTGCTGTTTTGCACTGAAGCTCGAAATCTCTGAAAGGGGAGAGGCTTTAATGCCTCACATTTTTTACAATTTTTTACATTTTTGTAAATCCACCCCAGAAGTCAGTAAAGTTGCACCTCTCACTTGTATGCTAGTGGATTGCACCAATCTTCAGTTCTTCTAAGAATCTGACATTCTGGTTGGATGTAATGGAGATAGAAACAGGCCTTTTGCCAGCCTCCAAAGCATGTGGTGTAATCTGCTAGCCCACCATGTGAGCAGTGTGTCCCAGTGACCTTGCCCTTGGCCTTTGCCAGGACAGATTTCTTGATCCATTTCCCTCTGATAAAAGCAGGCAGCATGGTCTGGTCACAGCCAGGTGGGGTGGAAACACAGCTTCTGCCTTGGACTGTCTCAGAGTCAGTGTCCACACTTCCCTGTGCCCTCCATGTGCTTTTCCAGTGTACTGCTCACCTGGGGGGCAATTCCTGCACCCCTAAAATGATGCCTTGGCTACTAGCCCAGCAGTCAGTCTGTGGCCACAAAAGCTAAAAGTCAAATAATTTATTTAGCCTCTAGGATGCAGCACTGTTGGACTGATGCTCATGAGGAGCAGATGGGGGCACCCTGTTCTCCTCTCTGCTGCAATCCCATGGTGGGACAGGCATGCCCAGTGGGATTGCTCCATACTTCACTGCCTGTGGCATGGATGGAGCCTCCAGCTTTCCCAGCATTTCATCAGAGCTGTGTTTGGTCAGAAAGGTGAAAATGCAGGGATTGTTTTTAAATCCCTAACTCCCATCTATGAAAGAAGGGAGTGGATTTGTCATTTCTCCTCTGTAGTACTGAGGCTATTGCATGTATTGTCCCATCTGGATGTTGCATCCCCCAGTGTGCAGGCACTATGGGAGAAGGAAGAGATGGAGTGGGAGCTGTCACTCCCTCTCTTCCCTCTGCCTCTGTGTGGCAGCTGGTGATTAAATTGTCAGTTTAATGCATCCATCCATTTAACTCAAAAAACATGAAGAGAGAGGGAAGGTGAGGGCAGATGCCTTCCCTGCAGTGGAATGGCTGCCTTGAAGAATTCCAGCTTTACTGTGTCCCAGTTAAGGCCCAGGAAAGTCTCCAGTGGGTGGTAATCACAGGCTTTCTGGTTTCTGATAAGGCTGGAAGGTCTTTGGGTTGGGAACTCCCTCCTAGGCACACACACACATGTGAGAGTGTGTGTGTGTATTTGGATGTGCACGGACACTGCTGGGGCACAGCAGGGCTCTTTCCTGGGCAACTCTGGGACTGCCACACCACAGAAACACTGCAGGGCTCATAGAATGAATGTGGTTTCCTGGTCTCCAGGCAGCCATGCCTGGAGGTTTCCTTGTCCTCTAAGAAAAAATTGTTGTTGCAGTTTTAGGGCTGTGTTCTCAATCTCTTAAGTAAATTACCAAGGAAAATGGTTGCTGCTCTTTTTTTTTTTTTTCTCCTTGTGCTCTGCTAGTTCTGTTTAGTGCAGTTGTGCTGGATTTTCTTCCTTTTATCCACTTGTTTTTCAGCATGTCTGCCTTTTTCCTTTCTCTTTGTATTGAGATTTGTCCTTTATATTATAGAAATTAAAATGCCACATCCCCGCTGATCTGAGACTGAAGCAAAACTGAGACTACAGAATAGCTTGTTTCTAATTGAGATTTGAAAAATATCCCTCAATAATGCTTTCAGCTATTTTGTGTGGGAATATTTTGATTACATTTCTTATGGCAAGCCCACATTCTAGCATGGCAGGATAAGAGGACAAATGAGAGAAGTATTTCCACTGTGAGGTGCATATCTTAAAGAGCAGGTGGCTCAGGGTGGAAGCTATGTTCCATGTGCACACATTTGGCTGTGTGGTGTGTGAGGCACGTGGTGATTGAAAATACTGTCAGGTTTGCTTACCCACAGGGCTTTTTTCCTTTGGGATGTGTAAACTTCAGCTCTGTTGAGCTCCAGCCCTTTGGGTATTTGCTGAGCACCAGGCACATCCATTGCCTTTGTGCCATTGGCAGTGAGAGTGGCCTGGAAGATGGGCCCAAGACTTTCAAAGTCAGGCTGTGGTTCTGCAAAAGACAACTGAGAAAAGCCAGACTTGTATTATTAAGTTGAACTCCCAGCCTGGAAGAAAAGCTCAGCTGGAAAACTGGTAGGAGTCTATAGGTAAAAACAAGCCACCAGCTGGAAAATGTGACTGCGGTGCAAATGTCCAGCATGGGCGGGCAGGAGGGGAGAACTGCCAGCAGGAATATTCTGGGAGCATTATGGAGTTAAACACGCTTTGTAATGTCAAAATACAGACGGGTGTGGAAAGGCTGAGCAGCTAACAGCGAGCTCAGTGCTCCTAAATCTGCAGTTGGGCCATAAACAAGCAGAGCCATGTCGTGGGCAGCTTGGCTTGGGAGTGCCTGGTGTCTGCGCATGGCTGAGCTCGGCAGTGAAGTGGCATCGTACAGCTGCTCTGGGAGCAGGGAGCTGGTCACTGACAGACAGCTAATGCTAGAGCAGCTCTGCCATTTGGGCAGCCTTCAGATGGACAGCAAGCCATGAAAAGAGCTAAATTTGGGGACAGAAAAGAGCATCTGGATGCTTAACGCCCTGAGGTGCTCTGTGAAGGACAGACAGAAATGGAGACTGCTGAGGAGAAGTCTGCTTCAGTCTGGGTGCAAGATATGGCATCCCAGCATGGGGATGGGTGCAGGGGGTGACAGGGAGCTGGGCATGGCATCCCAGCATGGGGATGGGTGGGCAGGCATCCCAGCATGGGGGTGGATGCAGTGACAGGGAGCTGGGCATGGCATCCCAGCATGGGGGTGGATGCAGGGGGTGACAGGGAGCTGCACATGGCATCCCAGCATGGGGGTGGATGCAGGGGGTGACAGGGAGCTGGGCATGGCATCCCAGCATGGGGATGGGTGCAGGGGTGACAGGGAGCTGGGCATGGCATCCCAGCATGAGGATGGGTGCAGGGGGTGACAGGGAGCTGCACATGGCATCCCAGCATGGGGATGGGTGCAGGGGTGACAGGGAGCTGCACATGGCATCCCAGCATGGGGATGGGTGCAGGGAGTGACAGGGAGCTGCCACGCTGCCCCAAGTCACCCATGTGTCTTTCTGCTCTCTACAATATGAGAGCTCAAAAGCTTGTAGCTCCCTTGTCTGCTTGTTACTCTTCTTGATCATTCAAGTCCAGTGTCCCACACTGGACATCAGGGAGGTAATTTGTGGGTGTATGCAGAATAACTGGCAGAGCTGAGAGCAGAACTGCAGTGCCTGGGGTGAAGACCTGGAGCCTCCAGGGCAGCTGGACCTGTTTGACAGGCTTGTGTCCCATGTCTGAAACCAGCCCCTCTGGAGCCTGCAGCTCCACATGGCATTCATCAGCACTGCCTTCCTGCTTCTAAACCCAGCACTTGTGCATGCCTGGACTTCTCTCTCCCCCTGTCCAGGCTCTGCTTCCTCCAGGAGGCTGGAGGCTGAGCACTCCTGCACCCTTTTTGTAAAACTTGTACTTGCACATATGGATTGCATTCTCTTCTGGAAAGAAGTGTCCTTAGTAATAACTGTCTCTTTTCCTACTTCTAACTGCTCCAGTGCTGTGTCCCTTTGGAGTGCACAGTGTCAGCCCTTAGTTCCTCCCTCTGTTGACTTGCTTCCTGTGCTGGGTTAGAAAGGAAAGGGATGGAGCTGTCTGGGCAGTGTGAATGCCAGGGGGCAGGGAGCAATGGTGCCAGCAGTGCCTCTGTGGGTGCAGGGCTCAGGACTCCCCAGCTGTCCCTGGAGCCAGGCTCTCCTCCAGTCTCCCCAGCATCCTGTGGCAGGCAGGCAGGAGGCAGCAGCACAGGCAAGTCAGTTAAACATTTGCTCAGCTGGGCAGTGGAGTGTGAGTGAATCCACGATTTTTGTCTCCTTTATTTTTTTTTGCCTAAAAGATCGAATTTACATTGAATAAATTTGTGTTTCACACAGTAAAAACGAATGTAATTGAGTGTGTGTGAGGGGCATTGCCTGCTAACTGGGGCGCTCAGAAGAGCTGTCTGGAGGGCAGCTGATTACTCTCCAGATTTGTTCTTTTTAGAGCAAATGTGTGCAGGGAGCAGGGGAGGAGGCAGCCACTGCAGGGGGAGGCACAGGGGCAGCAGTGGCTGCTGCTGCTGCAGCCCTCAGCTGGCTTGGGGAGGCAGAGCCAGGGCCAGGCTGCCCAGGGGACCTCCCTTGCTGCATCAGGGAGGGCTGGAAGTCAGGCACCCTCAAATGTAGTGATTTGTAGAGCAAATGGCTGAAATCTGCTGGAGCTGCAGGAGTTTGGGAACTGCTAAGCATCATCAGCTTGTCCTTGAAATGAGCCCTGTGGGCTTTTCTGTCTGACCTGAAGGCATTTGGGAGGATGCTGCTGGAAGAAAAAGGGGTGTCTCACTATGAGGAGGAAGGGGGCTAGGATGCAAAGCTGGCTCTCATGGCCCTCCCCAGATCTTCAGCTCTGCCCTACTTTGTCACTGCAGCCTCTTCTCTCCCAGCACTTCATCTGTTTGCAGCTTTCCCTCTCAAATCATCCTGCCGCCTTCAAGCATGAAATCTCTTCCTGAGGAGTGCAAAGCCACTGTGCCCTTGTCAGTCAGGTCTGCCTGGAGTGTTCAGATGGAGAAGGGATGGCTCTTACCTCTCCCCAGCCCTGTGTGTGCACGTGCTCAGTGTTTCCCTGCAGGCAGGCATCCCCCAGCACTGCCCCACTCCCAACATGGGTTTTCCTTGTGCTGAGTCTGTCTCCCTGCCCACACAGCACCTGACATACTGGAGCTGAATCCGAGCACTGCAAATCCCTGCCTGAGAGCTGGGCTCTGGCAAGCTTTGGAAGCCTTCTGCTGGGCATGGCCAGGCTGGGGCTGTGCCTGTGGGGCCACACTGGTGCCCTGTGCTGTGTGTCAGAGTGCTCAGGGGCTGGTCACTGAGCTGGGAGATGCTTGGGAGACATTTCTGCCCCTTGTGTGGTGCCTGCCTCAAGCAGAGCCCCAGCAGTGCTGGCTGTGCAGCCAAGGAGGAGGTGACTGGGCTGACTGGGCTTTTCAAATGCTGAGCACAGCCACAGCTGGTCAGTCATCACAGGTGCTTTGTCACCCCTGTCTGGCCTCAGCCGGGAGCCAGCGCTGAGTTGCAGACGCTCATCATTTCCCTTCCCTGACCTTGCAGAGTTCCCTGTCTGTGTGCCCCAGGGCTGTGGGTCTGCAAACAGTTAAACCCACTGTGCTTCCCAGTAAGCACTAGGTACTGGGCAGCTACTGTGAGCTCTTGTGACACTGCCTGCCCTCCCCTGACTCACCAACCACACCAAGTGCCCCTTGATTTGTTTTGTTTGGATGATTTTCTTCCAGCCACGCATACTGGATTGTTTGTTGGAGCTGGCTCATGGAGGAGGCCAGCAGAAACAGGGGAAGAGAGTGGAGCCATTCCTCCTCTGCTTTAAGCAGCCCTGTGTTCATGGCCAGCTGAAGAGTGACAAAGAGAATTTCACTGCTTATTAAAACAAAGAGCCAATCAGTGATGAACCAAGGGGTTGGCATCTGCTCCAGCAAACATATTTTTGCATCTCCAATAAAGTGAAAGTGTACTGCCTATAATGTAGGGCCAGAGGGTCTCATCCACTTGATTGTCCTGGTCAGGGGTGCCCTGTAGCAGACCCCAGTAAATGTCACACAGGCTTCTGAGCAGTTAGTGACTGCATCTGGTCCAGGCATGATGTCCAGAGACCTCCCCATTTTGGTGACAGTGGCTGTGATAAGGAGTGAGCTTTTCAGCTGCATCAGTCTTGTTCCAGTGCTGTGTCTGGCCATGGAGCATGGAAAGTGATGTGACGTGTGCTGCAGGGCTTGTTTTATTTTCTGCTTCCTTGCTGTTGCTTTCACGCCTATTTTGCACAACCTCTGGCTGCTGAAAAGATGCCAGTTACCCTCCCCCCCTCCCCCCCCGGACCTCCCTGCAGGCCCTGGGGCCAGGGCATTGCAGGTCTGAGAGTGGATGTTACATCCCTGTATCCCAAAGGTGAGTAAGTGACTGTCCCTTGTACATGTTCTGCACTCCATGTGCTGGTGGGCAGGGGCAGGTCCCAACCTCAGGCCAGCTTGCAATGGGAAAACCTCCCTGAGCTTCCCTGCTTAGCATTAAGTGATGTGGGTCCCAGCCCCTCTTCCCCAGTCACTACACAATGATTTATCATGTCTGTGATGTGCTGTTCCATGAATAACACCCGTGTTCCAGGTCAGTGAGTTGTTTGTTGGATTGATTGATGGTATGACAGAGGCTGGGAGCTCCTTTGAACCTGAGGATGCTGCAGAAGTCCCTCTGTTGCTGACCACTGAGGGAGGTGAAGCTTTTCACATGCCAACCATGGCAGTTTCACAGCCCTGTGAAAATTCTGTGCTTTGAGAATCGGCACACCACTCAGAGCTGGTGGAGGTAAAATCACAGAATCACAAAATATTCTGAGTTCCAAGGGGTCCATAAGGATTATCAAGTCTAGCTCTTAAGTGAACAATCCATACTGGGACTGAACCTACAACATCAGCATTATTAGCACTGTGCTCCAACCGAGCTAATTGTGACTGGAGGAATTACAGAGGAATGGGGGATAACCTCATTAAACAGGGAGTGGGAATAACCCCATTAAATGGGGACTGCCTGGCCCCCAGACACAGCACTGTGCTGTCGAGCCATGGCTTGGGTTCTGCCTCTGCTGCTGCCTCTTGGGCAGACTCAGACTTATTTCTCTATATATAAAGGGGACCCGTAGGATAAAACTCTCCCCTGTCCTCTGCTGTGAGGATAAATTCATAAATGACTGTGAAAATTTCCACCCCTGCTGCGAAGGGCTATGGAAATACCTGGAAAGGACAATAAATTTCCAAGCTGTGAGCATTGCTTAACCTAAGCTGCTTTCCATGGTCTCTGCACTGCAATACTGTGGTTTCAGAATCACTCTACCATTTGTCCTTCAAAGAGCACGGCAAGAAAAAGAGTTTCTTTCCCAATTCCAATATTTGTTCTGCTGGTCCCAGTCTGTTCCTCTTGTTTTAGATAGCTTTTCTGTGCTCCATCTATCAGACCTCTGAGCCCTGGGATCAATCAGGAATTCCAGCCTTGTGTGTGCTAATTGTGAGGCCGTTTGGAGGCTGGGAGCTCTTCCAGGTGATGGATGGTGTGTGTGAGTGACACCCCAGAAGCAGCTCAGCATTGTGTGGGACCCTCACCAGTCTGGGGGTGAGGGTCAGCACTGCAAGCCAAGCTGTGTGTGCACAGGGCTGTGACCTCACTGCTGCTGGGGGGGACACTCAGGCTGCCACCGTGGGAGCTCTGGCTGCTGAAGGGGTGCTGGCTTGGCTGGAGCACTGCACAGGCTTGTGTGTGATGCTGATGTCCAAGGACAGACCCTGCAGGCGCTTGATGGGCTCCACAAGGTATAAGGAGTCAGTGTTCCTCTGAAATGAAGGCTGTGAGGAGCAGGAATGATCTGACAAATCGAGCTTAACAAGAAGCTGACCATGATGGCAGCAAAGCAACATGCAGCTGGGTCCATTCCAGCCTCATAGAAGCCAAGGTCAGCGGCTGGACTCAAAACAGCTCTAAGGTCTGCATGGCCTGAGTGGTGTCCTGATAGCCCAGCACATCTGCCTGGTGGTGCCTGTCCCTTGGAGAAACCTTCTTGCATCTCTAAACAAATTTAGACCTGAAGGTAAAGCATGCCAAAGTGACAGGTTTACCTTTCAGAGGCACTTTGGTTTTGCAGGTTTGACTTGCCATGTCAGGCAGCTCCTTGGATTGTAACCCAAAAGAGTATTACAGGAGATGCTGTACTCAGGGTGACATTTTTAATCTTTCCTATCTGGCAGCTAATGTGTTTGAGTGATTGCAGTTTGCCAGGCAGAGCGGCCTCGCTGCCGGTGCCAGCTCTGAGCTGCTCCCTCTGCCTCTCGCCCGGCACGCGCTGCCACGCCGCTCCACAATTGTGTTTTTCATGAATAATTTGTTCTCTCCACATCAGGCAGTCTGTGTCACTCTGCAGCCGCCGGCTTTGTGGAGGGGAGCAGCGGAGTGACGGGCACAGCCAGCCCTGCTGAGCCTGCCCTGTGTCTCCTGCACTCCAAACAGGGCCGTGAGTGATTCCTTTTCCAAAGCAGCGCCCTTTGCTGCCTGCACGCACGCTGTGTGCACCTCCCGTTCTGTTCTCCTGTCTCCAGGAGCACCATTTTGGTGCTAACTGGTGAGGAGGATGTTGTGCCCTGCCCCAGGCGAGTGCCTGGCACCTCTGCTTGCTCCTCACTTGTGGGGGTGTATTGGAGGGCAGTGAGAACTGAAACAGCCCTCATCCCTGTTGTGCTCACCTAGGAGCTTGCTCTCCAGTCATCCCCCAGGTCCCAGGGCAGACATAAATTCACTTTTAAGAACAGCACCCACCCTGACAGTCCTGGGGTGGGCATTTTGCAGTGGGTGCTCAGCTGGGGCTCTTCCCAGTGCAGCTTTCCTTGGCGAGGTTTCTTCCAGCTGCAAGTGAATCCCATTGCTGTGGCCCCACCAGCTGCTGCCTGCATGGCTTTCCTGGGATGAGCTGTGTCCTGAGGCAGCTGAAGTAGCTGGTTCAGCCCTGAAAGGTCAGCAGAGAAGATAACAGCTTTGATGAACTCTATCATTTGCCCTGAAAAATTCTTGTTAGCAGCTGATATTGACAGAAGTACCCAGGATTTGGATGCCAGGTTTGCTCCTTGTAATCCTGAGAGCAGCATCCCAGTCACAGCAAAAGCAGTTCAGATCCCCACATTTTCTCAGGACAGCTCCCCTGCCAGAGTAACATAGGAGGCAGCAGGTCAGGCAGGGGCTGGCAGGGCTCTGGGAAGATGCCTGGAGCCCTGGCCCTTGTGTACAGGCAACGAGCACAGTGATATTCCAAGGAATGTGGTGTTTGCCAAGCCCTTGCTCAGGAGACTAGTGCAGGATTATTTCTCCCACTGCATTTTCTGACTTTTCTCCCATCTTATTTCAATGTTTCATCACAGCTGGCTTTTACAGACATTCTTCCTTCCAGAAACACAGAAATTAGGCTATTAAAACTACCCCCTTTTAATATTCCTCTGGAGTGCCAGTGCCTGCAGGCAAGCTCCCTCCATGGGAGCCCTGTCCCAGCACTGCCTGCTCTGCTTCAGTACCTGACCCAAAATCCATGAAAGTCAAGGTGAAGATTCCCTGTGGGCCTTCTGAGCTTTCAGTCAGGTCCCAGACATAATCATGTGTTCACAGTCAGGGAAACTGAGGTCTAGAGTGCCTGAATCAGGATATGGATGTGGGAACTCAGTGCCCAGGCTCTGCATATTCCAGGAGCAGGACAGAGGGAAAAACAGCTCAACTATTAGATGGAAAGAGCCATACTTTTGCAGTCAGGAGGGTTGAGCTTCCCTTCTGCCATATCAGAGCTTTTTAGTGGCTTTGACCCAGGACTTTGGACAGAAAGCCTTGCCCATATTTTTGGTGACCCTTAGGTGCTGTGGTGGCACAGCTGGATCAGAAGCTCACAGACAGACTGGCTCTATTGGGTGCTTCTTGGCTGTCATTTCTGTTGGCTTGTGATACTCAGTGCATGTTTTCAAATACCAACTGGAGTTGTTTGCAAATGCCTAGTAAATCCCAAAATAGCCCCAGTTGGCTGAATTTTGTGAATAGCATTCAGCCCACTCCAGTTACAATAGCAGCCTGCCTCTGTGCCTCACCGGAGCTCTGCGGAGGTACAATAGTGAGAGGGGTGAGGAGTGAGGCTGGGCGAGCAAATGTTATTATTCCAGCTTGCTGCACAAACAAAGGATGCTGTTTGTTTGCCTGGCTTCTAGAGCGTTTTATTTGTATCGCCTCCAATTCTTTTGCCACATTCCTCGGTTTTCTTTTGTGGCTTTCCACTCTTTGGGGACTCATTGTCCCAGTGAAGCGTGGTCCCTCTGGGGTGAGCTGCAGGACTGGTGCTGGGATGTGGATCAGCTGCCATTGTCTCTCCTTGGCGTGTGGGTGGGCTGTGGAGGATGTCTGTCTGTGAGCATCCTTTCTGCTAACCTGCAGTGGCATGTCCTCAGTTACCTGGGCTCTGTGGGGAGTCTGGCAGTTCAGGGACTGCCTTCCCCTCTTGCCCCAAGCTCCTCTTGCTCCACTGTTTACATGGTGGAAAGTTTATCTGCTGTGGTTTCTTCCTGGAGTCCAGCCATGTGATGCTGATGAGGAGTGACAGGAAGGTCACAGCACAGGGGAGGAGAGGGTGGGAAATGTGCCCTGAGCTCAGCTCTGCCTCTCCAGCCCCTCTCAACCACAGCCTTGATGGTGCAGTGGGGACATCCTTGGCTGAGCGTGGGGTGGCCCTTTTTGTCCCCAGGACATGTGCTTCATGTGAGACACCCTTTACAGCTCTGTAAGGTCCTTTATTTATTCATTGCTTGTGGTTTATTTCTCATTCTACTTCTGGATCTGTGGGGATGTGTGATGAGCCTGAGTGAGCTGCTAGGGACAGGCAGGTGCCAATGACTGCAGCTCCTCTCCCCTGGTGGGGGATTTCTCTGTCCCTCAACCAGACCCACAGGTCCTGTGCTTTCCTTTATATAGCAACTGTTGGGAATGTGGTGAGCTGCACAGGGAGGAGGGCAGCCCTGTGCTCCTCCCAGTGTGTGCTCTGGCAGAACCAGCATGGCTTGGTGGGGAAGGAGGCAAGGCTGTGCCATCAGGCTCTGCAGAGCCCAGAGGCTGCCAAGCCACAAACCCCAGTGTCAGCATGGAGACAGGTACAAGTGTGATGGGATGGGTCATGCCCTGAGGATCAGCAGGTGGAACCCATCACACAGCCCCAGGATGTTCACACTTTATTTATTTATTATGGGAAGAGATAACTGGGTGCTGTGCTCCCTCTCTCCAGCACTGTCTGGAAGTCTCAAACAGAGAGTGGGATTAGAAAGGGTAAAATTCTTTAGAATCTTAAAAATAATAAGAAGAGCATTGCTGTCTGTTCATATTCTCTGTAGGCTGATGGACTCTGGGTCTGCAGCAAGCGGCGCTGCCCGGCAGAGAGCTCTGCGGGCTGCCTGGGGTGACTGCAGGCATGGTGCTCACCACTCACAGCTCAGCCTGGCATCTAGAGCTAACCTGAAAATAAGGCACTATATATTTCATTAAACTAGCTGCTGCTGTTCTTATTTGCTTAGTTTGAATGATGCTCTGTTCTGTTGAAAACCAATTTGTTTTAGAAAAATGGTCTGTGTTTGCAGCCCGTGCACTGCATGGCCCATCCTGCCCCAGCCCTCCCATGGGAGACTCTCAGCAGTGGGGCTGAGCCAGCAACCACCACCCTGCAGGGGATGGGAGAGGAGGAGGAGCCCCATGAGTGACATGCTGTCCTGGGACACGTATCTGCATGTCCTGCTTGTGCTACAGCACAGAGACCTTGAACAGGTCACTTGCAAATGGTTCTGTCCCTCTGCTCCCTGTCTGTAAAGGAGAGATGGAGCAGCAAGTCTGGAGGTCCCTGAGTTGCCATAAGTACCTGTAGGTAGGTGGGCTGACAAGATTTACCTGTAATTTGGCCAAGATGAGGTGAGTGGGCTGGCTTCACCACTTCTCCTGCTGGAAAGCTGCCTGAAGTAATTGCCTGTCCTGCCGTGCTCAGCTTCTCCAGGTCTCTGTGACTGTGACACAGTCTGAAAACAACAGCGAATTAAACCTGTTAACTTTCCACATATAACCCTGTCCCTCCTCAGTGAATCAGGAAGCTGCAGGAATTACATTTTAGAGCTTCATGCCACAGCTGTGAGGGGCAGCAATGTATTGTAAAGTGGAATGGAGATTGTCAAGTGGTCCCATGGCCATTCTTAGGTGGTCCCATGGTCTGATGCTTTGCAGAGGAAGCCCCAGCCCCTGCCCAGGGAGGGAGAAAGGATGAGTCAGGAGGGAACCTTCAGGTACACCTCTCTCTCATTGTGGTTACATGTGTATCTCTCAACATCTGGCAATTAGGAACTTATTTCCAGCATGCTGTTGGCAGTGACAGATTCCTGAACCCCAGCCAGTGCTTTGCGAGAGGAGCTGTTGTAGAAGAGGAAATAATGGGAATTTCAAGCTTTTTATAGCACTAGCCATTCTGTCTCAGCTGCCTGTGGGGAGCCTGATGTCCCCAGCACTGCACAGGATGGGAACCACAGCGGGCTGGGTAGCCAGGACAGGACCTGGCTCCAGGGGGAGGTGAGAACCAGCATTTCTGCTGGATCCCGAGGCATCAGGTTGAAGCAAATTGGTCACCTGCTCATCCAAAACCTGTGTGTGTGAGGATGCTGCTTGTTGGAGGGGGCCTCCCATCCTCATCCTCACAGATGGAAGCTCCCTGACTGTTTGCTGTCTGTAAGGGAAGGAGGTGTTGGGGAATTTTAAGAAGCTAGTGGTGATTTTGGTGCCTTGGCTGTTTGGCAATTGAGCTGGAAATGCTGCAGGCTTGCCTGGTTCTTGGACTGAAGTGGAGCTCTGCTGGTCACATGAATCCAGGTCCTGACCTGCTCTGTTGCCTAAAAGTCTCTAGAAAAATCTCAACCCAAATGAGCAACAGAGACTAAAAATATTTATCTTATTTTACTTAAAGGCTTTAGGATTCTCACAACTGGTTATGAGCTACATCACCAGGACAGGATGAGAAATTCTCCTCCTCTGTTCAAAAATGAGGCTGTCTCTCCTCACTGTCTACTCACTCTGGTTATTAATTTCTTGGATATCCATTTTTTTTTAAAAACTATTCCCTCTTTTAGCCTTTCTCTGCCGAGGTAGGGCTGGGCTGGAAATGAGCAGCACAAGACAGGACTGTGGTAGGAAAACATGAGCAGTGGTGATAGGAACAGGTCAGTGAGCTGAGGCTGGGACTTGCTGCTGGATGAGCTGAGCAGAACAGAAACAAATGCACAGGAAGCAGCAGTGTGGGGATTTAATTTTTTAAATTATAATTTAGTACTGGTTTTTATGTTAACTTAATTTTCTGTAAGAGTCAAGGCTGGGCAGCAAAAAGGGAAGGAAGCAGAGCCCAGACTGATGACAGGAAATGGTTCTGATGGTGGTTTTTACCTGTGTGGCACTGTGCTGCTGCAGAGGTGCTGTCTCAGCCCAGAGGCATGGTCAGGTTTGCAGGGATGATGAGCAGCTGTGGGTTATGAGTGTCCATGGATAAGGACGAGCTGTTCCTGGAGCCCAGTGGGTCTCCTGGGGCAGACTGTGAGCTTGGGGTGCAGGGGATATCTGGCCAGACCTTCCCTGTGCTAGCTGCAGCCTCCTGGGCTGGGCTTGCTGCTGCTAATCTTCCCTGAAGATATAAACATGCTCTGCAGTTTTGGGAAAGAACCCCATCTGATGTCTGTGTGCTGTTTCTGCCTGCTCTTGGCCCGTGCAATTGGTGTGAGGGAGAAGGAAAACCTGGTCCAATTCTGTGTCTCTTTCTTCCTTGCTCACCTTTCTTGTGCACCTCAAGGTCATTGGGCTGTTGCTTTCTGCAGACTGCATTTTCCATTCCCCCTCTTGCTCTCGTGCTCAGCCAAGTCCAGCTGCTGTGATTAGAGCACCCAGGCTCTCACTGCAGTGGCCCAGTGCCTCCAAGTGCTGGTTTCCTTCACTCTCAGCCTGCCCATCGAGAAGCTGATTTACCCTGCAGGTCCAGATGGGCACCTATTAAACACCTCCTCATCCCAAATGCACCAGCTGAAGAGCCCTTTAAGAGGGGCATCTCCCCCCTTCCCCATGCCTGGTTTTACCCTGCACTCTTCCATCCCCTCACAAAATGAAACCCTCAGAGTACAGGAGCACAGCACGTAGTGTGCCCTCAGCTAAAGCACATTTGCCTGTTGGTATTTCAGAGATGGCAGTGACTGCAGTCCAGAGTGCTGAAATTGGGAGTGACAGAGCAGGAATGTGCTGTCATGCTGGTTACCCAGGGCTCCTTCAGCATGATGCTGAAATCCAGGCATGCCTGTTAAAGACATCCCTTTTTTCATCCTGGCTTTGCTTGGCAGAGGAGGAAATTGTAGGGGCTGTATTGACTGCTGTTAAGTGTCAGTATGGGATAAAAGACCAGCTGGATTCATAAACTGTGTGTTACCCACCTTGGGGAGAGAGAAATGGGAGGGAGTTTTCATCAGGAGTTTGTGGGCATGGCCAGAGCCTGTGGGACCAAAACTCTGTTGCTGATGATGCTGTGCTTTCTGGGGGTCCCCAGGGAGCTGCACCCCACCACACCAGCCCTGGAACACCACACTAGGGTTGGGGGGACACCTGCCCACTGAACCCCACTGCCCTCTTCCCTCTGCATCCTCCTGAAGGGAAGAACTGGTGGTTAATAAAAGTGAAATATAAATTGTCATTCATTCTTAGGTCTCCATGACTCAAGTAAAAATGATGCCATGACATCTGTCTGAGGCAGCATCTGGCTCTCATGAGGGGAAGGAGCACAGCAGTGTTTTGGGAGGGAACTGATGCCAGACTCCACTCCTCCCTGTTGCTTGGGATGCCCAGCAGCCCCCTGAATGGTGCCTGAACTCAGCACAGGAGGAGGGTACCAACAGCCCTGGGCTCTCCTCCTGCAACCCACAGTGAGACAACTGCTCCAGACGCTCCTGCATGCTCCTCTCTGCAGCAATGGTAAAACAATTAGCTGGAACATAATAACAAATGCCAGCTGTGCCACCCTGCAACACAGGGCATAAACCCAAATGCCCTTGCTGGGCTGAAAATACTGGTGCTAAGGTAGGGAGAAGCCCCTTAAAATGCAAACTGCCATTGGTGATGTGGAAATGGTGTGGTTGTTGCCTCTTATCCTCACTGTCCTCACTTGCAATTTAAGAGGGCCGAGTGCTCCCTGCCCACAGCAGGGGTGGTGGAGCTGGCTCATGCAGTTTTGGGGAGCAGGACACAGCTTCCAAGAGAAGCAGTGTGGCATCTCAGCAGCACAGATCCACTGCACCCATCGACAGATTTGCTCTCAGTAGCCTGCAGCCCCTTTGCTCCTCAGCACTTTCCTTGGATTTTTTAGAAAGATTTCTTGGTCCTCACCTCAGTTCTCATTTTTAAATGGGTGTTTTTCTACCTGGTGAGTTATTTTTGTGCCTGTGCCTCAAAGTGTTCTCTGAGGAGTCAGGGCTGCTTTTGCAGGGAAGGATCAGAGTGAAGGGTGGCAATGATTGTTTGTGAGCTTTGTTTCCCTCTGTAGTAGTGGGGCTGTGCCAGGATGGTGCTGGAGAGAGGGGCTGGCAGGGCTGTGAGCACACGTGGCTGTGTGTGCTTGCTGCACACACACAGCTGAGCTGATGCCTGACAGCCTCACCTGCTTAGTGGCAGCTGCTCCTGAGGTCAGAGTTGCTTTTCATGCAAGAACAGGCCCAGCTTCCCAGCTAGAGAAGGTGCTTAGTGGCAGCTGTTTTTTGCCCAAAGCCTTATTTGTGCTACCTGTGCCTGGAGGGAGCAGGCCCCTCATTTGCCTGTCTCTCTAAACACCATCAGAGAGGATTTTGCAGAGGTAGTTCCCCAAGGATTTTGATGAGTGCTGTTCTTCCTAATAATTTTCCAAATGCCATTTGTACTCCCAAGTAGGGTTTTACTGTGAGCATTAATAGCACAAAGAGTGCACTGTGGCTCTTTCTTGAATTAACTACTTAAGCTGTTCAAGTTTGAAACTCAATTTCCCTCTTTCATGTTGAAGTTGACCATGTTTCATAACAAGATCTGCACTGGAAATGGCACTGGGGAGGACCACACTGGTCTGTGCTGAGCCTCCCTGCATCCTGTTTCCTTCCATGTCACTCCAACCTGCCACGCTGAGAGCATCAGTGGGGCAGGAAAGATGACTCATATTATGAGAGGGTTTGTTTGGGGTGGATTGTTTTTGGCTGAGACTTGTACTGAGTCTCACCAACTTTTCAGCCAGGAGCAAAGCATGGAGTGTCACTGACATCGTCCTTGCTGACCTGAGCTGCTCCCATCGCATCCATCTACATGTGGAAGGCTCTGCAGCTGGCAGCTCTTCCCCCAGATCCTGTCTGCAGCATGTTACAAGCCTCATCTCTGATTAGTATTGTACTATCTTATTTTTGTTAAAAGTAACAAAAATTGAGGCCCAGTCCCTGTTCTGCGATGTGAGTAGCATTTAAAGTTGATGATGATTGCAGTTCTTTTAGCCTCTTTTGTTGCATGGGGTGGTTTAGTATGTTTACCCACAGTATTTTTGGCATGTGGATCTCACAATTTGTTTAGCAATGTCAATACCATCTGGAGCATCGTCTATTTAAAGTACATTAGAGAGATGAGGAACAACCTATCATATTTTTCCATAGGGTGCATCAAGATTGGAAATGAGAGTCATTCAGAAAGGTTTAATGGGAAGAGATGTTCATTGCACTGCACGCTTGTCTCTTATCGCGAGTGGTTACGGCTCTGGTGCCATTCCTCTCCTGCCTTTCCTGATTGTATTGTGCCCCTGTATAATATCTGCCTTGAAAAGCAAACAGAGCTGCCTTAAAGAGAGCATGAAGGGCTGGTACCTTTGACTCATTCTCCTGAATTGAGTAGGACAGCTTGCAAGAGGTGATCAGTGGAGAGGATATCAGATGTGGCCTGTGATAAAGGCTGTGGGGGTGTGTGTTCTTCCACTGCTCATGGAGGTTAATGGATGCAGTGTAGGGATTTGATCCCAGTTGCTGTGCTTTTGGGATGCTCTGAACTGGACCTGCTACTGAAGAGCCTTGTTGGTGGCTGTGGACCTGACAGAGGGAGGGGTGGGCTCACCTGTCATTTGTCCATGGCACAGCATAAGCACTGAGCCCTGGCTCATGGCAGCTCCTGCTCCTGAAAGGAGAAGCTCTGCTCTTACTCTATTGTAGATCCCTTTTGCTTTGAGTAGCATCCTTGTTCAGAGGCACCTACAGAGCTCAAGGGAGTGTGAGTGTTGGAGTGGTGTAGCCCATCTTCACAAGCAGCACTGCAAGGGATGCAGGGAGAGTGCCAGCAGTGTTGGCTTCAGAGGTCTTCAGAAATATTTTCTCTGTCTCATACAGGAGTGCTGCCTGTGGTTGTGTCCTTGGGCACACACATGTGGGGCTCTGCAAGCCATTAAGTCTGGCTTTACACTCCTAGTGCCAGTGTTGCATTTGGCAGGGATTAACATCCCCGTGCTTTCAGTTAGATCATGGTTTCTGATCTTCATAATAGCACCAGCAGGACAGGCAGTCCTGGCTGAGCCCCAGCCTGCTCAGGGAGGGCAGCTCCCAGGGAAGGGACTGGGATGCTCAGCTTGGCTCTGGTGGCTGTTTGGCATCACTGAGAGTCAGTGATGACTTTTTTCCACATCAGAGGGGTGCTGGGGGAGTTTAATGTGCACTCACTATTACTGACAGGGAATCATTCACAAGTGTGAGCCCTCTTGCTGTGTGCTCCCAGCTCCCACTAAGGGGGTTTCAGGGTATGGTGGGGCTCCAAACACAGATTGCATCCTGGAGACAGGGGAAAAGCCTCTAGATGAGCTAGGGACAGAGATGCATGATTGCTTGTAGGCTCTCTTCAAAGCTGGAGATTATTATTGGACATCTCTGCAGCATTAAAACTGAGTGAATCCTGGCTGGAGGGTCCCTGGCTCTCTGGCACCTTGGCAGTTGTTCCCAGCACAGTGAGATGTGGTCCCTCTGCAGTCTCCATCACCTCTCTGCTGCTTGCACTATATAAACTGCTGCACTGCTAAAGGGCATTCTCCTGCTCTGCATCAAATGAGAGTAATTGAATTTCCCTTTCCCTTCGGTATTTAACATTATTTTCAGGTCGTGTTGGCATTAACGAGAGCTGGGCCGTGGTTTGCATAAGGATATTTATAGGCCCCTATGCAGATGAGAAGTGTCGTCTCCCCACATCATGTGCCTGGCTTGGCCGAATAAATTTCACATTGTAACTTTGAACTGGGTCACCAGAAACTTCAAAAACATATTCCTCTGATCGTTTTGATACAGGTTACTTAACAAGGGAGATAAACTAGTACTTCCACACAATTGTAGGGAGAAATGGATTTGCAGAGCCCAAGGCAGTGTCAGGGCGGTGGAAACTGTTCTGATACACTCTCTTCAAAGCTTCCTACATTTTGCCAGCCTTAGCATTTTTAATCATTTTGCTGGCTGGCATTCATCTGGTTGAGAGTATCAAAGCACTCCTGCAAACGGGCGAGTGTTTCCCCACAACCATTAGTACAATCCTGCACTTGTCAGCCTCTCCCCCTTCAGGAGACTGCAAAAACTCCTTGGTGTTTTAAGCTATGTGAGATTTTGCTCTCAATATAGAGCACAAACTGTAATTAGTTCTTGCTGCTGGATTTGGGAATGTGAAGTTTGTTTATTTGAGGACCTTGGGCTAAAGCTCTTGGCTCCAGCTCCTTCTGCCCAAGGTGCTTGCAAGGTGGAAAAAGGTACTGGTGGCCCATGGGAAACCTCCCAACTCCTTCTCTGGCCAAGGGAATGTTGGCATCCCTGGTACAGGGAAAAGTACACATTAACTCTTGCTCATGCCCACAGAAACATTCTCCTGCATCACAGGATGCAGATAAATACTCACCCTTAGGCAGCCAATTGAAATTGAGATCCAGGTAATAATTAAAATAATTGTGTTGACCTTAAACAGAAGGGTGACCCACAGAAATCTTGGCATGCCAGCTGCACATTCATCACAGCCAGAGGTGTTCCACATTTATTTTAGCACTTGTCAGAGTGTGGCAGATCCGTGTGACTGGAGCTGCAATCCTCCCTGGAGCTGCACCTGCAGCAGGGAGCATCCCTCTGTCCCTCTGTGCTGCTGGAGGAGGATGGATGTCCGTCCTCCAGCCTCAGCTGCTTCTCTCCCATGACTTAAAAACGATCCAAACCAAACTGAAAGAACTCCAAAAGCATTTATTACACCATTGCTGTACCGTGGCTTTGTTTTGGTTTTTAATGGCTTACTGAGGTGTTCAGATAAGACTATCCAAATCCCAAATTTTTACACAGCTTGAAATGGGAAAAAATGATGACATTTCTATATGTGTCCATAGAGCTGTGGGGATCAAATTAAGATACTATCCTGCCAGCGTTTGGTCTTCAACGATGAGCAGGGCTGGTGAAGCTGCATTTGTCTTTACAAAGCTGTTCCAGTCTGCAAGCTAGCTTTGGACACAGAATTATCTAGTCTTGGCACCTTTTACCTGGGATAGGGCAATAAATCATGGCTAACTCTAGGTATTAATCATTTCTACACATCTCTGTGTGAAGATGGTACAGATTTCCCCATTGGCTTTCTTGTAAGTCGTACTGACTGTGTGAAGAGAATATTTTCCTATCACGGAAGCTAAATAGTTCATCTGTGCTCCTGGCTGTCCTAATATGTTTGAGAAGTCTTTAGAAAGCCCAAGAGGAGTAATTCCAGATTACTGAAAGCAATTTGTCTTGTAGAAGGTGAACGTGACTGCATTTAACTGTGTGTCTGCATTTTGGGTCTCTGGTTTCCTGGAATGTAACTGCAAGATCTCGTACTCACCCTGCCTGCTGCGGAGTTCCCTGCTGGAGCCCTGCTGGAGGGTGAGCTGAGGCAGAGGAGATGGTGAAACCTGCATGTGAAACCTGTTTGTCCTGCCCTGGCAAGAGAAGATGAGTTGGATTGCCAGTCTGTTCTGTGCAGCCATGAGCTGACTTTCTGATGGGATGCACTGAGTGCTGGACCACTCCAGGTGGGAAAGCTCCAGCCCACTGTGCTGTGCTGGCATGGAGGCGTGTGCACCACCTTCATTCCCCTGGGAACACGTATCTCTGGGGTCAGCTCTGACACAGCCATCTCCTACCAGGCCACAGGGCCACTGTCCCTTGTCTTCCCAGAGCAGGATTTCTCCTCTTTCCCCACAGACATGGGCAGGCAGTAATCATTGCCATGCCCCAGCTCATTCTTCCTGGGGCACAGCACAGAGCTATTTGGTTCTGTGAGGAGCTGCTGGATTCATCAGAAGCAGCTCATTCCCCACTAGTGAGCTGGCATGGGGGCTGTCCCTGCAGGTCCTGAGGGGCTGAGTGCAGGTGGCCCAGTGGCAGAGCCAGCCCTGATCTCTGTTCAGTGACGGGAGGGGGGGCTTGTCTCTGACTTGTGCTCTCCAAGTAAGTGCAGATGTTTTTGTTTAGAACACATTGCAATGAATGTTTCTGTGGTGTCAATCAAACACTGACATTTTCCCAGGGTGAAGCTTGCTGAAACAGCAGTGGTGAGCAGCAGCCATGCATAGGAGGGGTATTTCTGCCTGGTTTTAAGCAGCTACTAAGAATTAGTCTTTTTTATCTAGGGCAGTACAGTGTGGGCAGCAAAGTAAAATTTCAAGCTGCAGGCACATAATTAGGTTTCATGCCTGGGGACCCATGACAGAGAGAATGGCATCAGCTGGTCTGAGTCCTGAGTCTGTATCTCAGTCCAAGGTTGAGGTTAAGCATCTTGGTCCAGACTCCTGTGTCCTTGTGGTGCTTGTGTCTCGAATTGTGAGCCTCTCTGGAGCCATACCTGGCTTCTCATCAGGATTGTGCTCTTGCAGGCTTATCCAGATCACAGCTCAGGATCTGTGGCAAACAGGGGACTTAAGGTTTCCTGATAGCCAGAGACTGGCAGAGGGTCTGAGATGTTCCTGTGGGGAATGTCCCTCTCTAAAATCAAAGTAGGGATACTCTTGGAAAGTTACTATTTGCTGTCTTAAGAAAAAAAAAAAATTTAAAATCCAGAGGGCTTGCTTCCTGTCCCCAGCAGACTTTAATGAAGGCTCCTATAGAGTGTGGTTTAATGGCTGTGACATTATCCCCTCATCTGTGTGATCCATCTCCATGTGTGTATCAGATCCCTCTGTGCCTGGGCTGTCATGTCAGCCCTGCCACGCTGCTGGGACTGCCTGGCCAGCCCCTCCCTGCTCCCCTCACACTGCAGATAACATGCAGAGAATCCTTCAGCAGACAGAAGATGGTGATCCATAACGATGGATTTGCATTAGTGCTAACAAAGGCCGGGGTAGTGACAAATGAAGGCCTTGCCTCTGCACGGACTCTGTGCTGGCTGTGGGGCGTGTTCTCCTGGGGATGCTCTGGCCCAAGGTGGAGTGGGCTGCAGAGGTGAGGAGGGGCTGCCCTTGTAAAGCCAGGGCCTTATTGCTGCTGTGCTATCAGCAAACAGAGCTTTGGTCCTGAGCCCTTGGCTGTTCCCATGGTATTTGGCATGAGGAGCACAGAGTGCAAACCCTACAGGGTGACAGGGTGGGCTGGAAATGGATAGAGTTTCTGCCCTGTATCTGAGCATCTGAACTGCTTTACTGTAGTCACTGTAGTGTTATTTTTTAATTCTTGTTCGCTGTGTGCAGCTATCCATCTCCTGTTCAGAATAATCCTATTTGTGTTGCAATAACAATAGAATTACTGCAGAGAGCATCAAAGCCCATGTAGGTCATAAGCATTTTGTTTCATAATCTCAACGTGGTGATGATGATGATGACCTTTTGCTGCCTGCACTTCCATGTACCTGTGTCTCATTCTTATTAAATATCCCTGCATTGAAATCTCTTGCTAATCTAATCTCACCATGTGGCTGCTATATAATTATCTCATTTTGTAAAATATTGCATCTGTCATTCTCCCCCCGACTTTTGGAGCAGAGGGAGGGTGAGGGAGAGCAGGGAGCAAAGAAGCTGCTGGAGGAGGTAGCAGTAATCCCACTTAAGTGACAATTTGTACATTATCACTCTGTAATCGCTGCTGTGTGTGCCACCTCCTAAGGACCATGTTCCCGTCACTGTGGGAGTCCAGGAAGGGTGCCTCAAGCAGGAAACATGCACTAGGATATTTTGCTTTTTTGGAGGATTGTAATAAATCAGCTTGCTCTTTTTGTCCCTGTGGTTTCTGCCTCAGCAAGCTCTGATACTGTTTTCTCACACAGCTCCCCAGCCAGGATGGTGAGCAGAGTTGTTTGACTCTCACCTCTTTGGGGTGCAGCTGGGGCCAGCAGCCTTCACTCTAAACCTCAGAGAGAGACTGTCCCTCCCCAGGACACCTTTCTAACTTCTGCTCCACAGGAGCCTCTCATGCTGCAGCCAAGGAGCTCCTGTGCTGCTCAGCTGGAATAAAGGTGGCTGCTGACCCAGCCCTGGAGAGGGGCAGCAGCAGCCTGGGACCCAAAACTCCTCACTGGGTGGTTGTCTCTGCAAGGTGGCCCAGGGCCCTTCCCTGCAGATCCACCCTAATCAACAACTTAAAATAATGAAGAGAACACACAGCCATTGTCTAATAACACGAAGCTGTGAGGAACAAAGAGCCACGGGGTTCTGTTTTTGTAAACCATCCCCAGGGAAGGACTAGAGCACATCTGCTGTGGCAGGTTCTTTCTAGAAATAGCAAGTTTAATTAATCATCCTGTTTTCTTTTCTTAAACTATTTAAATTCTTCCCCCCCCCCCAGGGGATAATGCATTGCTGCCTTTTAAATAAGTACTGCAGTTGTAAACTCCTGCCATACTTCTGTCTGGGAGCACATCTGTCTTCTGGCTTGGAGCACATCTGTCTGTGCCTCCCAACCCATTGCTCCCATGTTCTGGCACAGTGGGAAAATCTGTATTTCAGAAAGGAATCACGTGGATACTTCCAGGCTGCAGAGGGTGTCAGATGCAGAGCCCTTTATCTTCTAAACCCCCTTATCTTTTAATTCTGAGACAGTTTTGTCTGACAGTTCATAAATTAAAAATGTTTCTTAGGTGACTTTTTGCTCCCGTTTCATATGTATTTCATGTAAAGACTTTCCAGGCATTTGAGTTCTGTGAAGTCTTACTTATGCAAAATGAGAAGCTCTGGTTTTATGTACTTATGGGATGCACTTAGCATGATGCTACAATCAATGACTGTGCACTTTAAAAATACCAAGAGTTGTGACATTTTCCTGTAGCCCAAGCATCACCCTGAAAACACATCAGATGTGTGGATTTATGGATTTATCACGCTGAATTAGTGAAGTTCGTGTCTGACCCTGACCTCAAGCTGCTCTCTGGTGGCTGAGGGCAATCCTAATGTCATAGAGATCTCTCTGATCGTGTGGTACCTTCAGTGCTGGCTAAGGACATTTGCACCAGACTTCCCAGGTGTGAGTGATGTGTGCTGGACACGTGGATTTATGGAGAGGCATCTTTACAGCCTGCCTTGGTCACCTTTGCAGTGATAGACCTTTGGGATTTTGCCAAAGCAGCAGCTGGGAAGATGGTGCCAGCAGCTGGTTGGCATTGCCATGCTCTTGAGCCCCGGGACTTCTCTGGCACAGCGAGTTCTGGCCCTTTGAGGATGTGCCACCTGGCACTGCAGGGGCTGCCACCTCTTCCCACTGGGTGTGGGTGATGGTTCCAGCTCTGGGCACAAAGGGTGAGTCTCTCCAGCCACAGCTGACAGCCCCTCTGCCTCTCCAGGGGCTCACCCTGTCAGCTCCAGTGCCCATGCTACTGGGCTTGTTGCTGGTTTTCATTCTCTTACTGCTTCTGTTGTTTCTGCCTCCTCCTTTCCTCTCTGCTGCGTGGTCACAACCTCTGCTCATAGGTGGTTTTCACCACCACCTTGTCTTATTGCAGTATCTTTTCAGGCTCTACCTGCTTTTCTCACTGTGTTTCACCTTTTCCACCTGCCTGTGTTAAACATTTTTCCCCCCTGTGCCCTTCCCATGTTTCTCCCAGGTTTCCAAGCCATCATCCTCAGAGTCACTCTCCTGTCAGGCTGCTGCAAAGGCATTCTTCTCTCTTCTGTCTCTGCAAATTGACTTCTCTGCTTCAAGAGGCCTCGTCAAGACCTTCTGTTGTTTGCCCTGGGCTTTCCTCCTGCTCCCTCTGCCCACCCTGAAGTGCATTTCTCCATTTTGTCTCAGGTCCCTGCAGCAGCCTCCAGGAGTACAGGCAGAGCTCTCGATGGCTCCCAGAGGCAGTGGGTGTCAGCTGTGCTGTTTGCCTGCATGCCATGCCAGCAGCAAAATCCATCTCCTCTAGGCAGCTCTTTGCACCTCTGTGAGATTTCAGGGAAATATATCTGTGTGTATATTGATAAGATGTACAGAGCAGAGAGGACAATTGAATTGCTGTGAGTGGCACATGCATCAGTGTCCCTGACAATCTGGTAATTAGCTGGCAGAGCAGAGCGAGCAGCGAAATGAGCCCTGCAGCTTGTTTGCAGACATTAGGGGCTGACTCCCACCCAGTACCTGCTCCCTGCTCTGACATCTGGGGCTGTGAGGAGACCTGATGGCTGCCTCTGCCTAAAGTCACTGTCACCTTGGAGATCACACCAATGAGCAAACTTAGGGACAGCAAATCCTCCTGCAGGTGCTGGCAGTCCCTGCCTGCCACAGAGCCCTGTTGGGATGCTGGGTGCCCCCACTTCATTGCTGCCTCTCCTTCTGGCTCTCAGATGGGGCTTTTGCAGGATTGAGGTGGCTCACACTTGTGGAATAGTGGCAGCACCCCAAAACCTTACAGGTGGAGATTCCAGGTCTTCCTTCCTACCTGTTCTGAATTTCCTGTGTGGAGGTGTCTTTGCCTTGGAGCAGAGTGGGGGACACCAGGGAAGCAGTGTCCCACTCACAGTGCAGGGCCATTGCAGGCAGACACATCAGTAGGTGTGTGCAGCTGGGGCATGGCAAGGAGGGGTCTGCACTGTACTTGTGAGCAAAAATCTCTTGGGGAAGAGGGATGCTCTGGGCAAAATACTCCTGCTTGAGTTGTCATGAGCACTGTGCTACAGTCCCTCATCATGGGCTTATAAAGAATTAACCTGCTTTGGAATAAGAGGGGTGATGGGTAATAGGATAAATCTGAGATTAGAAGATGCAGTGTAAGTTTTCTCAGTGCTGATCTCTGTAGGATCAGCACTGCTCAGTGTTTTTGTGTGCAGGAGACTGAGAACACCAAGCCAAAGGTGCCTGGTGCCCCTGGCTTGTCCATAAGCAATGCCATGGGCTGACCTGGCTGTTGCTGGTGAGGAGCTGTGTCTTGGAGTTAGGATTAACACTTGCATGAAAATATTGACTTGGTACTCTGTAATGATCCAAACCTCAGGTTGAGTGTAATGGATTTTTAGGAAACAAAGAGAAAATGAAACCCAGAACGCTGTTATGGACTGTTGCATTAATCCACTGTGTGTCTGCAGAGGAAATAAATACTGCCTGCAGCTCTGATCCCTTCTGCAGAGAGCAGGGGAGAGCCAGGGCAGGGACAGAGCAGGGTGGCAAGGGCCATGGACATCCTTATGAGCTTTAGCAATGTCAGTGACTCTCAAGGTTGCAGAGGGGTAGCCTGGGCTGTGCAGGCAGGGCTGAGCACTGTGGGCTCTGTAGGAAATGTCTTTGCTACTGCTAATCAGTTGCTGGGGCATCAAATTAAATTAATAGATGGCAGGAAGAGAGCAAACACACGTGGCTCCTCTACGGCAGGAGGAAGGAGAACAGTGGAACTGGCTGCCAGATGAGTTTAGAAAGCTTCCAGAAGTAATTAGACAAATTTGGAAGAGGAAAATACTATTGAGAGTGTTGCTGGCACTGGCAGGATGAGCTGAATCTCTGCATTACAGGATGCTGGAGGTCAGGAGGATGCGGGGGCATCAGTGGGTGCTCATGTGATCATACAATCACCATACATTGTGATAATCATACAGTGTGATCATACAGCTGTCACTGGGCATCCCCAGTGGCTGTGCTTGGGGAGATGGTCCTGGTCTGACTGAAACTGGTTCATCCCTGCTCTGCTGGGGGCCTTTGCACATACTGGACAAATGGAGCAGTGGCTTGGTAGACTGCAGAGTAGAGGAACTGGGCATTGGAGAGCTGAGCACAGCCATTTCAGGGCTGTGACAGCAGCAGGGCATCATGCTGGCATAGCTGTGGGTCCTGCTGGGGTGAGGATGGCTGGAGGTCCTAAAATCCTGGTGCTGGATGGATATAAGGGTTACAGTCACAAGAGAGTGAGGGTGTGGAGGGAGCCCAGCTCCCAGAGGATATCTCTGGACAGGAGGCACCACTCACAGAGCTGTAGGTGGAAGCTGGAGCTCTGCCTGTCACAGGGCAGCAGCCAGCATCCCTGTTAGACTGCAAGGCTTGGGTCGTTCATGTTCCTGTTTTTCTGGCTTTGTGAAGGTGTGTTGGGCTCTTACCTTCATGTGAAGGAGCTGGATAGCCACTGAGAGAGGTAGGGAATGAGAAATACCATCTGGCTGGTGACCATTGGTGTCCTTTGACCCAGACACCCTGCTCGGTGCCCAGCCAGCTTGTCACTGCTGCTGCAGTGCTGCTGCCACTCCAGGGAGCACAGGATACCACAGCCACACAGGGAGAGGAAAAGCAAAGCAAATAAACAAGGAACACAACTTAAAACCTCTCCAAGTGTGCAGTGTTTTGTGACTAATACTAATGTAATTGCTGTCATGCTTTTTACATAATGCTTATATCTCCCAGATAGACTCCTTCTGGTCATTAATCTCAAGGATTTCTAAGCACGAGAGCATCAGAGAGATGCAGCCATTGTGCCCAAGTGTGGTCAGAGGGGTGCAGAGCATCCCAGAGCATCCCAGAGCACACCAGGGCTGTGGGCTCCCTGTGGGAGTGTGCTCACAGCTTTGCTTTGAACCCTCAGAAGTCTTGGGGCTGAACAAGGCTCTTTATGGGTTTTGTCATTCTCTTGTACCACAGTGCCCTGCTGGCCCACAAACTTCTGGCAAAAGCCACCTGACAGCTTTCTCAGTGTGCCTGTGCCATCCTCATCCCCTGCTCAGCACTCCTCTGTCCCTCTTTAACCTTGAAGCAGCTTCTCCCTCTCTCTGAGCTCTCTGAGGTTCATGGACACCAAGGCCAGGAGGGACAGCTGCAGCCATCAGCTCTGACCTCCTGCCTAACACAGGCCAGGGAATTTCACCCAGTAATTCCTGCCTCCAGCCCCTACCTTCTCTTTGAGCTGGAAAGCACCATGGAGATGGACCCAGTGGCGATGTGTCTGGTTCTGAGGTCATCCTGGTCTCATGTAGGATTGTCTGCTGAGGTTTTTGCTTTTGGTTATTTTCTGTTTGTTTTTTCTGCCTGCTATGAGCTGGGTCAGATCCAAGGATGCGTGGCTGTGCTGAGCCTGCTCCTGCTGCTGGGTCAGGAGCTGCTTGCAGAAGCCTCCTCCTGGAAGCTTGCTCCAGGCAAGACTCTCCAGGTCAGTGTTGCTGGAGACTCCCAGCCACACAAAACAGCCACTGCAGTGGTAGCAGAGCCAAAGGAGCAGGGGCGAGAAAACCCAGGATAATTTCCAGGAAATCATCTCACTGCCTCATTTATTTACTGCAAAGGTCTCAAAATGTCACTCGGCCCCCTGAGACACCCGGCCATGCTGAGGGTGAGCTTCCCTGAGGTCCTGTGACTGCTCAGGAGGAGCAGCCCGTGCTGAACTGCAGCCTTGCCCCAGTGCTTATTTAAGGTGACAGTGGGTAGCACAGGGTGCCAGCTGTGCTGGATCCTGCAGCACGAGGATGCTCTTGAGACTGCTGCAAGCCTGAGCAAGGCTTTAACCACAAGGTCAGTTGTACCTGCTAAGCCTAAAATGATCTGCAAGCCACCTTGAGAACAAGGGTATTATATCCCTGCAACTGCCTGCAGGCACTGCTGCTGCAGGGAGTGAGGGAGAAGGGTTTGGGGAAGGGACCATGGCCAGGACGTGAGAGCCACTGGGCAGGTGGGGCATGGGGAGGGCAGCTTGGCTGTGTCCCCATCCCCTCTGTGTTAGACACTGCACACTCCCTGGAAATCGCCTGGATTTCCAAGGAGGAAAATGAGCCAAACCCAAGCACTTGCTCACACCTTTCCCTGCTCCTGTATGAATGAGAGTCTGGGGTGTTTTTCACCATCAGGCAGAATCTCATCTCACTCACTGCTCCCAGCTTGTCCCCAGCCAGCTCTGGCTTGGCACAGGGGCGTGCCAGACCCAGCAGAGGCTGTGTTGGAGGGCAGTGTCCTGCTGCAGAATATTTCAGAGCTTTCTAACCTCACTGGCTTGAGACTTTCCCCCTCCATCTGCTCTGAAAAATCAAAAGGATTTCCTTTCTTGCATCCTTCTTCCATTCAGAAAACAGTTGTGCCTGTGGATCACATGGAGGGAGAGGGATGCAGAGGGATGCAGCAGGCATCTCCCACTTGCTCTGCCCAAGTCCATCCCCAGTGCTGTTTATCTGCAGCTCTGGCTGGGCTGTGCTCCTTGCCACTGTCCCTGGGCTGGCAGGCACCGCAGGCAGCTCTCCTCCACTGACAAAATGCTCCCGACCACACAGTCAGAACAATTTTGACATTTTGGGAAAGGAGAGAGATCTCACTCGGCATTGTGCATGGTTGGCACAAGTGTTGCTGACAGCATGAATAAAGGTAGACAGCTCTCAATCAACCTTGATTTGCTATCTATTTCTAATTCAGACATATTATCAGCAAACCATCTCTCAGATCAAGTTGGAGGATTCTGTATGTGAGTGTTGTGTTTGAGCTGTAATGATATTTGTGAATTTTGGTGTGTTGTGAACTAGGAAGATAGAATGTCTCCTTGGCCTGCAGAATCCTGTAGGGATTATTGTGGGCATCACCACTTGGTTTTTTGGGTTTGAGCATCTCTGTTTCCTGTTCTGCAAATACAGCCTGTGCCCAGGGGAGCTGAGAGCCTTGGGAGCTGTGGCAGAGTGGGGTTTCACACCTGATAAAGCCTGACCTGCTGCAGAGGTTGATGTGGATATGTGGGAAGTAGATCCCAGGCAGCAATTTTGAAAGAAAGAAACCTTTCCAAATCATACCAGGTGGGGCAGAGAGACCAGGTCTTTGCTTCATCTCTGTTCATTGAGTGAAGCATTCAAATATAACAACCTTAATGAGGCAAATGTCATTAGTGAAGCAGCAAGATTTACTTTGTTCATGTCAAAAGGCTGCTCTGGCACTGCTGCCCCTCAGCAGCACTAGGGCTGGCTGTCCTGCACAGGGGTGCACTGGCATGCACTGCTCCAGGGCATCCATCCCCAAGGGACCAGCAGCAGCCATCAGCTCCATCAGATGCTGAGCTTTTCTGGGCTACATTCCCAGGGGGTTGTTCAGAGCACCCAGCTTTGCCATTTCACTCATGATACGCAGGCAGGTTTTCCCAGTGAAACATCACCCTGGGGATGCACAGGCTTTCATTTCCAGTGAGCATCCCTGAGACCACATTCTTCCAACTCCCCCAGATGAGGCCTTTTGTATTGCTGCTCTGAATTAACTCAGGTGTAATGAAAATGCTGTATAGCTTTGTGCATGTGACCAGGATGATCTCCTCCATTGCCTGTTCAAGCAGACAGATCCCAGTCACTGTCAGGAGGAAGGTTTAGTTTTGGAGCAGGTAGGAGCTCATCCCCCCCACAATTTTTATGTCGTGTGTTGAAGTGCCCTACAAGGCACAGTCAGGATGTGAGAGGCTGCAAGCCTTTCCCATCCAGCACATCCCTGCATGGACCCTGGGAAACCACCAGTGCTCAGATAAGCTGCCTCCTTCATCCTAGCCAGCATGAGAGGGACCAGGCAGGAACCATTCTGTGGCTCCTGTGCCAACCCCTGCTGGAGCAGCACCTGCAGAGATGCTGTAGACATGCTTGATTCCCATGTGTGTTATGGCTTCCCCATCTGTAAAATAAGGATCTTTACCTGTTTTTCCCCTGCTGCTGTGCTATATTAAAGGTCTGTTCTGTGGTGCAGCAGCTTGTTCTTGCTGCTGGGCTTGGAGGGACAGAAAGCATCACCTTCCCCTGTGCTCTGGCAGTGGTTCTGGTGCAGAGGGGCCAGGCATCCATGGCCCCCCTGGAATTGATAGTGTGGCCCCCAGCAGCTGCTCCCTCCAGTTCCTTCCTCTCCTAGAGCTGCAACAAGTGTGTGCTCCAAGGGGGTGATTGCATTGAGTATTTTACTTCTCCCCCGGTGCACGGTGCCATATGGGAATGCACCATCAGTCAATTATGGCTTCTTTTCATCTCTAAATAAAATGATTTATTAATTTGAGTGAGTGATCACTGCATGGCCAGGATGCTTTTCCTGCAATGGTGAACAGCTTGCACGCTCGCAGAGATGGATGGTGAGCAGTGCCACTGGATACTTTCTGGGGTTGTTTTCAATTTAGCTGTGAATTGAATGAGAAGAAAAACGTTTCTCTTGGCAATTTGATAGGAGCTAGCTCTTCTGACAGATGTTGGAGTTTATTATCCCACCGGGACAATGTTTTGTAGCTCGGAATTGCTAATTGCTGTGAAGGCTTGGTGCTGTGGGAGGAGCAGGATGAGCTGTGTGCAGGTAGCAGGTGCTGCCAGCACCCGAGGACCTGGCGTGATGGACTCTGCTGCCTTCCTGCTAATGGCTTGTGGCTGTGGCTGCCAGCCTGGGCCTTGGCACTGCATCCTGGCAGGTCTGTGAGGTTTGTCAGCAGGGCTGGTGTGACTCCTGTCCCTGGGGAGGGCTGGGCTGGGCTGGGCTGGGGGAAGCCCCGCTGTGCTGGCACCATCCCTGTCCTGCTCCCTCTGTTCCCAGCAGTGTGGGCAGGGCTGGCCAGCACACGGTGTGTGTGGCACCAGGCAGGCACTCCTGGCATGTGGGCATCCAGCCCATGGGGCAAAGCCCAGCTGCTGGTGTAGATGGTGCCTGGTTCCCTCTGGTGCAGGTGGCACAGGCTCTGTGGCACTCAAACCAGACTGTTGGTCCTCAGCCACCTTGTCTGTCACAATACACAGGGGATATTTGGGGGTTTTCAGGGTGCAGCTGCATGTGGGTCCCCTTCCTGCTGTGACCTTGGTGCCAGGGAGCTGCAGCATGAGCCCACCCTCTGCAGCCTGGCTGCCCATCCCCAGGGCCATTTCTCCTCCTGCTTTGCTGCCCGTTGTACTGCTCTCAGAACCAGCAGCCCGATGTGCCCTCCTCAGCACACATCAAACAGCCCAGCACATATCTGTTCCCTTGGGGCAACCACAGGGCTTCAGATGATGGCAGTAAGTCTCAGAGAGCCCTGCTCCTCTCCAGCCCTCCCCATGTACTTCAGTGGCCCCAGGAGCAAGGTTGAAAATTCACAAAAGCTAAGATAAGCCACGAGCTGATTAATGCAAATATTTTGCAAGGCCATCCTCCCGAAGTGGAGCAGAGGCAGCCAGAGGTGAGCGTTTGCCTGTGCAAACAGCACTTGGCAGACATCAGCAGCAGGATCTGGCCAGCCCATGCCAGCACTGGGGCACAGAGGGTGTTTGCTGTGCCAGCCCGGCCGTGCAGGTGCTGCTGCAGCTGGATTAGGTGAGGATTTCAGGCAGAAAGCTGCCGAGCAGCTCTGATAACAGCAGCAGCAGCAGCAGCTTGCCTGGCACAGACGTCACCAGGGTTTGCTCCTCCCTGCCTGAGCTGTCCCTGTGCCCTTCACTGGGGGGTACCGAGCTCTGGGGCACCCTCAGCTTTGCTGCCTGCGGTGCCCAGCGTGCCCCAGCACAGGGAATGCAGCCTGGGGCTGCACAGTCATCCCAGCAGTGGGGCCAGGCCAGGGGCCCCATGGCTCAGGGGGCAGCAGCAGGGATTGCTCCTGGGAAGCTCGAGCATTTTTGGAACCTTGCTTTCCCACCCACTCCTAGAGCCTTTTACAGGAGCTTTTACCCCCTTTCTCTGAGGCTGCCCTGCCACCCCTCATCCCTCCCTGCTGCAGTGAGAGCTGGCAGCCCCTGTGTCCTTCGTGTGCCCTTGGAGAGCAGCAGCATTTGGCACTGTGGAGCATGGCCAGGCCAGAGCAGGCAGCATCACCTCGGGGTCACTCTGTCACAGTGCCACTGTGCTGCCCACGGGATTTGGCCCCAGCAGAGAGCACGGGCTGCCAGAGGCTGTCCAGGTGGCTGCCCACCATGCCCAGACCGGGAAGAGCAGGCAGCAAAGAGTGCCCAGCCCTGCTCTAGCCCTGCTGACTGCAGTAATGTGTGCTGTGCTCCCCTGATGCTGCTCCTCAGCTGGAGCTTCATCACTTCCCCATCCCCAGCCCGGAGCTTTGATGGAAGTGTCTGCAGGGAGCTGGGTTACATCCATCCTTCTGACCATGGGACTTCCCAGAGGGACCTGTGCTCTTGTTCCCTTGCTTCCCTCCTGGTATTTTTATCTTTTTAACCCTTAACACAAATATGGTGCCTGTCCTGAGTCTGGGATTTGTGTATCAAGTGGAGCCTGGCAGCAGCCTCTTCATTTTGCCTTTGACTCGCTGTCTGGGTTCAGACAAATAACTTTATCTCTCTGTGTGTGATGCCCTGGGCTTCAAGCAAAGATTAGTCCAGGCCAGGATAAAGAGTCTCCCTGTGTTAATGGTGAGAATTAAACCAACTCTGGGTCCAAACCCAAACCTTGGACCCCAACACTTCCGAGCCTCAGGGAAGCCGGAATCTGAAACTTGGCTCCAAACCTGCAGTATGTGTCCAATTAAAGCTGAAATAATGAAACTGAGGGCCATGCCTGCTCCTTTCTAATGCTGCTTGTGCCCAGCCCTTGCTGGGCTGGATCCTGGCTGGGTACCTGGGGCTGCCTGCTGGAGTCAGGCACACTTGTGCCAGGGCCTCTGCGTGGGAGGGGACTCAAACACACTGGATTTGAGTGAAATTGAGAAGAAATGCAATCTGCATGTGTTTTAGTCCATATAAGGTCTTGTGTGGGATTTTTTGGGGGAAAAAAGGATCCCAAAAATGAGACCTAAAGAAGCTGACAGAGCTGGAAATAAATTTGTCTGTGCCAGTGTCCTTCCACCCACTGGTCCTAGAACTTGAGCTGTTGTTGCTCCATGGAGTGCCAGTGTCCAGGGATGAGTTGCTTGTCTTGATGTCCCTGTGAGTCACTGTGAGTTTGTGCCCTGTCCATCCACAGGCAGGGTGCTGGCAGGGTGGCATGGAGGCACACAGGCTTTGCAGCCCTCTTGCCATGCCCATGCTGCCATGGGTTGGGCAGGAGGGTGCCAGAGGCCAAGCCCTGGCAGGACTTTCTTCAGGGGGCTTTGTCCTTTGTCCTCTGCCCTGGCTTCCTCTGCCATGGCAGGGAATGGAGAATGAGCCAACCACTGGCATGCTCTGTGTCCAGCCATGCTTCCCCCAGCTCTGCTGCCTGTAGCCTCCCCATCACTGCTGTCAGAGCACTGCTGGGTGTTCTGGTGCAGACAGGGCTCCTGTGACCTCCAGCTCACCCCAAATTCCCTGGGGCAGCTCCTTGTGGCAGCAGCAGTGGTGTGTGTGGGTCTCTTCCCCCCCAGGCCGTCCCTGGGGCCAACCAGGCAGGCTTGTGTTGGTGTCAGGGCTGTGTCCCCCCAGCCACATCAGTGGTACCCACATCTTGTGTCTATCCCTGCCTGACTTCCCTGGGGAGGGACCTTCCTCCTGCCTGGCTCTCAGAGATTGGGACTGAGCTCCTGCTCCATGGGAGAACGTGTCAGGGAGGGTGATGAGATACTGGGACAGGTTGCTCAGAGAACTTGTGAATGCCCCATGCCTGGAAATTTTCAAGGCTAGGTTAGGTGGGGCTTGGAGCAACCTGGTCTGATAGAAGGTGTCCCTACCCATGGCAAGGGGTTGGAACTGGATAATCTTTAAGGTCCTTTCCAACCCAAACCACTCTAGGATTCTATTATTCCAGGTCAGCTGGCCAGCAGTGGGAGAGCACAGCCACTGTTACACCAGGCAGCACCTCCAGGGATGTGGTTTGCAGCATCTCTGGGGATGTAATTTGACATGTGTCTCTTCCCAGGGCCTGTGTGGCACTTTGTGCCAGTGGAGCTGTGCTGGGAAGGGCAGCAGGCTACATTTGAGGCTGCAGGGAAAGTGCAGCAAGCCCACACTTCTGCACGGAGCTCAGCAATGGGCACGGAGAATGAGGCTGCAGGGGTGGCAGCTCCCATGGAAAGGAGGCTGTGAGCTGAGCAGGAAGGGCAGAGCAGAGCATCCCTGGTCCTTGGATGCACTGTGGGATTAGGCAGAGCTGCTGTGGATTTCTTAGCATTGTAATGAAATGAATTTTCTTGCTTGTGTGGTATCACAGGGACCAAACACTGCTGGAGCAGCAGCGTGTCCCCAGCTCCCTGTGCTGCTCCAGCCTGAGATTCCTGAGGATGGGCTGTGCCTGGAGTGCCAGTGTTTTCCTAGGAGGGGCTGCTGCATCTGGGCACTTAGTGCTTTATTTCAGCTTCTGTCAGGGCTGTGGGGAGAGGAGAGGCAGGAAGAAAGGCTAAGAGGAGAAGTGATGGAAATCTCAGCTGGCTGTAGGAGAGATGGAGAAGCAGATTGTAGTGTAGAAGTCTTTGATTGACCACAGTACCATTTTGTGGCTTTTTTCTCCCTCTCTGTGGATAAAGCTGCAGCATGACATCCATGCCATTAAACAGGCCATGTTCAAAAGAGAAAATTGCTGCTATTTTCCCCCTTTACTTTACTGCCATAAAAAATTGATCCCACATAGCATCCTTATTTCAAAGACTGCTAAAAAAATTACAAAATTCTCATTTTGGTTTCTGACAGCTGCATAAAGCATTTTTTAAACAAAAGGGACATGAAACATGTAAAAAAACCCTCAACTCTTTCCATCCCCTGAAATTTTTGCTCCAGAAAGATGCCCTTATTTTGAGAAGTGAGTGGGGAAAGAGAGCACAAGTGTGACAGTATAAGAAGGCATTTGGTTTCTCTCTTGAAGCTGGTGATCAAAATGATGACTTTTCTGGTAGCTGGACAATAGCTGGAGCAGCAAGCCCCCTTGCTTCCCTGGGAGGGGTGGGATGGATTTGCTACAGTAGCTGAGTGCTTTTAAGGGATAATGGCAAAGCACTTGCACTGAGGTGGGAAGGCAGCAAACTGGGGAGCTGAGGTCTGACAGAGCACTTGGGGTCACCAGGCTGACCCTGGATGTTGGGAGGACTGGGGTGTCCAAGCTGCATCCTCCTGACCACAGCAGCATCTTGCATGTGTCCCTGCTCATCCTCCATGGATTGGGACCTCCCTCCTGGCTGGCAGAGTGGCACCCTGGGGAGGTGATGGGCAGGAGGAAAGTGAGAGGAAGGAGTGGGAAGCCCAAAAGTGGATTTAAATGGGTAGCAGGTCATGGCAGGTCCCTGCAGAGGGAGGGAATGGAGCTAGGCAAGGTAAAGAGTGGGTCAGCTTTGAGTCAGTGTTGATGGGGCACATGGGGAAGGATGGAGCAGTGTGGGATGAAGGGGAATGTGGACCTGGTGTAAGGGGACTTCAGGGCAGGGTAACAGGAGGCCAGGTCAGCTCAGCTCTTGCTGGAGGAGGTAATGATCTTAATAAGAATTATCCCATTTAAACAAGATGCTTTTCTGGAAAGACAATTAAGCAGAGAGAGTGTTGAGAAGCACCAAGTAGGGCTGCCAGGACCCCAGTGAGCAGCAAGCTGCTGCTCCCTGCTTCCCACCTGCTCTCCAGCTCCTCCACTCTGCTCTCTTCCTGATCAATGCCCAGCCTCCTGCAGCCCCTGGGCACAGGAGCAACTGGTGCCTGTCTCAGCAGCAGGGGAGGGTGCCACACTGCAAAGACAACCAGGATTTGCAGCTGGAAAGTTTTTCCTATGCTCCTTGTCTGCCTTGGCTGGGCGCCCTGCAGATCTGCAATTACTGGAATGATTCCTGGGGAGAAGCCTGGTGGTGCCAACAAGGTATCCCTGATGGTGTGAGGTGGGACAAGGCTTGACAGAGGGCTGGAGAGGAAAGGTGACAACCCAAGGAGCTGCACAGGCTGTAAATGGTGTCACCAGAGCAGTGTCACTGTAGGCTCAGCCTGCTCTCTCTGAGTGAGCAGGGCCATCAGCAGGGCCATCAGCAGGGCCACCAGACCGTCCCCATATCTTCTCCCCATGCCCATTGACATCTGTTTGCCTTTTGTGTCCAGCAGGCCTCTGACTTATGAGGCTCTTTCCTCCACCAGGATCTCAGGGAGATGATGAAGAGGTAGATGAGCTCTCCATAAATAGCTCTACCATTAAAAACCCTCAGCTCCTGTTTTAATGTTAGCAGGATTAGCTGTCTGCAAAAGCACAGGCTTAAGACTCAGCAGCAGGCTTTGCCCTGGTAATATGTCTCTATTTTCTCAGGCTTGATTTCTCCAGCCAGCCTGGCTCTGAACACAATAAATTTTGCTCTTCTTTACACCTCAGCTGATGACTTATTTTTTGGAGCCTGTGTCCTTGACTAGCCAGAGACCTTTCAAAGCTAAATTTTGTGCTTGCTTACTCTGAAACCAATGAGGTCCTTACAGAAAGGACCCATGTGTAGCTATTAGGGTTGAAGGGTATCACTGGTGCAGTTCTCCAATCTCCAAATTAATCTTAGTTTTGATTAATGGCCTGGATGCAAAAGGGGATGTGCTAGTCAAATCTCTTGGGGTGCTACGTGGGTTACACAGGTAGAGGAGGGTCAGGCTGTCACCAAGGAGCCCCATGACCTTGAGGAATGGGCAACTGTGAAGTGCCTGGGATGGAAGGGTGACACAGTGAATGAGTGAGCCCAAGAGCTGCTCCTGCAAATGGGCACTGGCTGACTAGAAGGTCTGAGCTGTGATTGTTGGTTGTAGGGTGACCATGGGCTGCTGATGTGATGTGTTTGTGGAAAAAGCACGTGGGATGTAGGGAAGCTCACAGGGGAGCCCAACACAGTGATGCAGGGAGTCACAAAAGCCATCCCAAGGGGCTCTGGTGGCCTGTGATCACCTCACTGTGTGCCCTGCCCTAGGAATCCCAGCTACCCAGGAGCAGCTGCCTGTCCTCTTCAGCCATACCTGCAATGGGGTGGCAGCTTCCAGGGAGGGGAGAGATGGGGGCTGGGGGGTACCTGGCACAGCTTTGTCTGGGATATCTGCCTGTGAGCACGAGTCAGAGCCCAAAGGCTGGGAGAGATCCCCCTGTTCTTGTAAATAGAGCAAGTGAGTGAATATGAAGAGGGAGAAAGGTTGTTCAAGTTCATGTACAGCATCAACCCCAGAATAAATGAGAAATTTCCAGTGGATAGCTCCAGGCTGCAGACATGAAGGTTTCCAACCACCAAAGGAAGCCAATTCTGGAAAATCACCCCAGCAGCATGAGCAGAGGCAATCAGCCAACCTGTCTCCAGGCAAGTTGGTTAGCAGTTTCCAAAGGGGTCCCCAGGAAGCACGTGCCTGTGGTTGGTGACCCCAGGCCACCTTTGTGGCCACAGCAGAGCTGTGCTGTCCCTGCCACGTGCCAGCATGGCTGGGGCCCTGTGGTGCACTGCCTGTTTGTTTTGAGTTTGGTTTAATTTATTTTTTTTTTTCATTGCAATATAAACCCAGTGGGTCTTTAAGGCCATGCATGTGTAGGGGGATTTGCTGATGGCTCATCTTTCTAGCAGGCTTTTTCAGCTGAATGTCAGTTTATTGCTTTTGCAAATTGTCTTGTGCCTACACAGAACCGGCTGCCTCAGCAGAGGGCTTTGCCAACAGCCTGCTCTATAAAAGGGTTATTAGGATAACAAGAAAGAAAATAGAAACCTTTGCAGAATCATAACAGTGTAGTGTAGCCCTCCCCCTTCCCTCTCCCAATTTATTACCCTCAAGTGCTTCTGAGTCGGACTTAAACCATCCTGCTGCTGAACAGAAACAGCAAGGTTAAAGAAGCCCAGACAGGATCAAACTCTTTGGCAATTATCTGGTCAATGGCAGGGCACCGGGCTGGAGCTCGGTGTAAACATCATCAGGAAAATATGCGCAGTTTGCAAATTAAAAAGCAATTGTGTTGTCTCAAGCCAGGCCAGAAGCCTTCTGGTATGATTAGGGTCTCACTGCTGGAGCTAGCCAGAGCATCCTTTGGGTCTCTGGGATCAGTCCTTCATCACAGGAGCCTACTGCTGGATATTTCTGTTCTGTCTGCAGTGTTTCTGTACCTGTCGGGGGGACACGTTTTATCAGATGGTTTTGTTTTCAAAAAACCCCACAGATTTCACCAGTAAAAGGGAGGCAGGCAGAATAAGGCAAAAAAAAACCAAACCAACAAACAAACAAAAAACAGTCAAGGTAGTCTTTTTGTGATACTTTTGAGATTATATTGTGTTTTTCTAAGCTTTCTGGAGAGGCAAGCAATAAGTGGGATGTTCTTGTTGACACACTGCAGATTTGTCTTGTTTTGTTATTTTTCTAACTTTTAGGGTCAACTTCTTTAATAAAAAACCTTTTTGGTGCTACTCTTCTCCTCTTTGCTTGTTCTGGCTTTGTGCAGCTCACTCTGCAAGAGGGGAGTTGTTCTGTCTTGTTTAAAGCCAGCTGGGACAGAGATTAAATGACTTTATGAAGCTCACAGAAAGCCTGAGCAGAGCTTGTGTCTTTGAGCCCTGAAGTAGCAAAAGGCTGGACCTGGCTGACTCTCCCTGTTGTCTGATTTCCTTGGGGTTTGAGAGTCTTTATTGCTAATTCTGAACTGTACACAGAAGTGCTGAGCCTTGGAGAATATTATGTTCTAGCAAGGATTTGCATGAGCACAGGTTGCATTGTTGGACCCAGAGACAAGTGGGGCGGTTTGGTGTGTGAACACAACACCATAACCAGCCACCCTCTGAGTTCCACAAGTTTTGTAGGTGACTACACATCTGTGTTCATTTAAACCAGGTCTTTTGGTGGAAAGATGGTGGCAGACACCTCCTCAGCTATCAGTTTTCCCCTCACTGGAGGTCAACCTGAGCTGTTGAAGAGTTCCCATCCTGCCAAAACCAGGGCACCATCTCACCTCAGCTTCTGTGGGTTCCTGCTTCTATTTTTCCTGGTCTCATTGTTTGAGCTCTGCTCAGCTCCATCTTTCACTGGCCCCATTCACTGAGCTGCTTCTTTTCCTTCCTTGCTACTTTCCCACTTTCTTCCAGGGCCAGGAGAAGCAATGTTGATCTCCATGTGGAGGACAGGGACAAAGCAGGGTTTGTGTGCCAGTGGATGGAGGTGGCAGTGGCACTGAGCAATGCATTCCCATAGCAGTGCTTTGGCTCCAGTGCTCCTGGCCAGTGAAATGAGTAACAAGACACCAGCTTTATCCTGGATGCTGCTGGGCTGTGACAGGCAGGGCAGGGATCTCTGTGCCAGCCACTCTCCAACAATCTTTGCTTGATCACCCTCCAGGTCAGCTCCAGGTGTGGGAACACTCACACATTTCCTTTTGAGATAACAGAGAACCCAGGAGCTGGTGCAGGGGTGGGTGTTGGTGGGACCAAGCCATGCTTGGTGCCCAGGGCTGAGCTCCCAGGGCTCCTGGCACCAATCATCTTGTGCAGCAGCCTGGTCCATGCATATGGAGAGAGCCCCTTGGATGTATGTCTGATTTGCCATGTGGGACTGATGCTAACACCCTCCTGAGTCAGCTCAGCCACAAGAGGAGCCTCAGGGAGGTGTCTTGTTGAGGGACCAAAGCTTCCAGAGGAGACACCTGCCCTGGGCACGTTTTTTGATGCAATTTCTCTGAACTGCTGACTATTCCTCCTTTTTTATGATTATTATTTCAAAGTGGAGAAAAGGACCTGGTGCCTTTGGATTGTGTGTGTGCAGAGGTTTTATCTTTAATCCCCAGTCCCTCTAGTTAGGCTGGGGAGAACAGTTCAGGAGCTGCATTGCTTTGGGTGCCTTTGCCATGAGTGAGCTGTCCTCTTCCCACATTCCCATTCCCAGGAAAGACCTGCTTGGCTGTGCCCCAGCCCCTGTCACCTACTCCATGCTCCCCAGGCAGGCCCAGGAGTGCATGATCATCTGTGGTTACACTAGGCAGGATAAGCAGCTTGGCTCTGCTTAAGCTGGGAATCAATAGGGGATTAATTTGTATTTAACACACGCTGCAAAGGGAGGGTTTGCCCTTCTCCCCGAGGTGGTGTGGCCACAGATGGGACACAGGGGCCACTGACAGACACTCTGTACACATCACTCCTCAGCACTCAGCCACCAGTGACCTCCAGGAGCTGGGGAGAGGAGTGCTGGTGTGGAGGGAGAGCCCTGGGGAGCTGGGAATAGTGCCAGCACTGTTCCAGGGGACAGGGAGACATCTACATCCTCCCTCAATGCCTCCATGCAGAGCTCCCATGGGTGCTCTGCCTCCAGCAGTGCTTTGGGTTTATGGGGCTTTAAAGGTGATTCCTATCATCTGTTTTGTCATTTGAAGCTATGAGCCAAATGCATTCCCACTGGTGCCAGTGTGCTTCCCTGGGAATGGAATAGGCTCCTTTTGTGCCATGGGAGACATCTCCACCACACTTGGTGCAGCTGTGCCTGGAGAAGTGGGGTCACTGTGCCAGCACCTGCTGGGACTTGAGGCTGCATCCTCCTCCTCTGGGATGAGCTTGAAAAGGGACTTTCTTGCATTCCCTTTCCTAAAATTGCACTTTAGAGACTGTGAAAATGAAAAGCAGAGCTGAGAGAGGCCATTGCTTGTTCATCCTCCTGCAAAGGAGGCAGGAGGGGTGATGGGCACAGGAGGTTGCCAGGACCTCCTGCAGCCTGCCCAGAGGGAGCCAACACATGGAGAGATGCTCAGGGTTTGGTATACCAGCCAGGATTGCCACTAGCACAGCAGAAGTCGTGCAGGTGACCTTGGCAGGGACACAGCCTGCCTGACTGGCTGGGCTGGCATCACTGCTCCCACCTGGGAGCCTTGGTCCCTGGGGAGCAGCCTGAAAGAAAGGCTCTGGTCCTTGTGGGGTGTCACATCCCACAGGGACAGTGCCCCAGAGTTGTCCCAGCTCGACAGAACTGGGAAGCAGCAGCAGGGTACTCCCAGGGTTCAGGACAGAGACAAGGACAGTGGTGCTGGAGCATTTCCCACAGATCAGCTGTTGGTGTAAGTGAGCCAGTAAGGCATTCAGGAAAAACTCATTTGTCTGTAACACAAAACTATGGTACATTTGGAAGGAAATGAGACTGTGATGGTTTTTTTCTTTCCTGTGTTTTATGCTGATTCTGCATGTGCAGAGCAAGGCCTGGAACCAACCAGGTGCTGCTCCCTGCTCCTGTTTCACTTTGGTTTGCTTTCTCAAGAGAGGACAGGCAATAAAAACATTATTCACTTTTCTCTGAAAAACTCTTGACATTTTTCCTGTAGCTCTAATACCAGAACTAACCTTTCCCTTGGGTTTTGTTGGAGGAAATCACTTATATTGGATGCCTTGGTATAGTTCTCCTCTTCCCCTGCTTCCTCCCTTTGTGCATGTTATTTCTTCTCACTGTTATTTTTGTACCTTCTCTCTCCAGCAGCTATTCCTGATGGTGCTTGGGCTCAGGCAGTGTCTCCATCCCATGTCCTGCCTTGAGAGTGTCCCAGGCTACAAGATTGTTTTGGAACAAGAGAGTGCACAGGCAGTATCTTCCCATATTCCCATGTTTGATGTTAAGTGGCAAGTGGGTCACCTTCAACAAAATGTGACACAGATTTGAAAAATGCAGAGCTGACAAGGAAACCCAGTGAGAGCAATGGTGGGGTTTGGGTTCAGTTTTTCAAAGGCACAAGCTGTTCTGTTTGCCTGGCTCTGGCACTACACTGAGCACTGGCTTGAACCACAGAGGAACTGCACACGTGTGAGCTCTCCCCCTCCTGTGGCTTTGTACACACATTGTCTGCTGGGGAAATGCTCCATTTTAGGAAGCAACTGGAAATGTTTCTAACAATTTATATAAAGATCAATAGGCTCCCTGGTGAAGGGTCTGCCTCCTGCAGTGGTGAGGCAGGAGAAGGCATCTTGGTGCTCTGCTCCTGCAGCTCCCACCTCTGCACGGTCCTGGCTGACAACAGGTTACCCTGAGAGAAATGATAACACCCTCGTGTTCCAGTTTGTAAGTTGGCAATCAGATCAGGTCAGGTTTATGATCCACCTAGCTTATTACTATCTCCATTAGTAGCTGCTAGCAGATGTTGGGAGAGAAGGATTATTACTCTCGCAATGCATACTTAGCTGGCAGATTATTGAAATTTCTTTCTAATCCTAAGTAGTTACTTGGAAGGTATAAATCCTTGAGTGATAGCACTTCTATTCCTCTGTACTTTGATCTTGGCTAGCATAACCGATGATACTCTGATTAAACTGAATTCTGTTCCCTAAAAAGGTATTGTGTCCCTGGTATCTCGAGGCACTGAGTTCCAGGGAACTGTGCTGCTCATCATCAGATCTGGACTTTGAAATAATCAAGCTCAGAGGTACCTTCTCTGTTACATGGGGATTTATACTCCTGTGTCCTTTGAAATTTGTTTCTTCCTTTAAGTGAATCAAATCCCCTGAATGTTTTCAGTTTGCCACAGCACAGGTTCCTCCTGTGCTCCCAGCAGCCATGTGCTCTTCCCTACCCCACATCTTACCTTGTCCCCCTGCTGGGCACAGCAGAACCACGGGTGGTGTCACAGATGAGGGACACACTGATTCATAGGCCTGCTGTTAATATGACAGTTTTATTTTCCACTCCTGTCTGAGAATAAACGAGAATCTCTGGACTATCACTTGCACTGGGATGTTTGTGCTTCCCTCTCTCCCTCAAATGGTTCAGGTTAATTTGGAGCTGCATCAGCATGCATGACAGGTCCTAATTGTTGTTCTCTAGCAGTAGCTTGGATGTGCTTGCCCTGAATTTCCTCTGTCTACATGCTGTTGAATTCCCTGAATGAGCTGGCTCCTTCCAAAGCCACTTTCACACATATCTAGTCCCACCTGATGTTTTTCCCTCCCTGCCTTCTTCTCAATACATATGTATTCCCACTTAGGATGCTCCACTATTCTCTTCTACAGCCAGCATTTTGATCCCTGTGCATTGGAAGACATCCTTCTCCTTCACTTTCTGCTCTGTCCCATCCTCTTTGTTTCTCCTTCTCAGGACTGACCAGGCTTAGCTGAGATCTGTTGCACAGAAGAGTGTGCTTGACCTTTGCTTGCTTTTTAGGAGGTAAAGTAGGCCCTGCAGCTGAGCAGGGCTTTATAAAGCCATGAGCTCCTTCCAAGGAACTGAACAAATGAACCTTTAAAGGTCCTTGGAAGAAGAGCTTTACCATGGGTTTTCTCAAGTCCAATATCCACCCTTCCCTGCACTCAGGCTTTTTTTCTCCTTTCTTCCCACCTGAACAGCAAAAAATTAGGACATGATGGGAAAGGCTGAAATGGATGGCTGTGGTTCTCTAGACTGCAGGCTTGGCATGTCTCAGCCCTGCTGGGGTGTTTGAAGAGAAGACAAATCCTGATCTCATAGCCCCTTGTGCAAACACGGTGCTGTAGCCCTGGCTCCCTCCTGGGCACCGGCTGGGCGCTGGCTCGGGGCCTGCTGCCTGCCATCACACTGCCAGGGGCAGGCAAAACGAGAGGCACAAGGACCAGAAAGAGGATTAGAAAGCAAGGGCCCATTTGCAGATAATACAAGCAGAGATTGTTGTTTTTTTTCTGGAGAAGATGAACGTAAAACCTGGTAACAGCCTTCAAATGCTTAAAAACCCACAGATGCTGAGCAGGAGACAGTGGCAAATCCTTCCTCCTTCCCTACACCTGCATAATTTTTAAATCCCTTAGTATCTTCCCTTGTGATCATCCCCTTTGCTGGAGATCCCATCTGCTCCTGCACAGTGTGAGCCAGGGGAGCAGGTTTACCTCTGCCCCATGCTGTTCTCCAGCACCCTGGAGCCACTGGCTGCAGGAGCTGTGTGCTGCAGAGAGATTCCAAAGCTTTAGCAACCCTGATTCAAACACCAGACAGAACTGTATTTATCCTGTATCTCATGATTTTGAAGGTCATCTTCCAGCCAGATGAGAGCACCATGAAGAGTGCATGACAGCAGTGTGGTTCAGTGGCTCTTGGCTGGTGCCATGCTGGGCACCCCAAAGTGCTGCCCTCTAAGCCAAGGCTGTCTCCAAGGCTCCTCTCTAGGGCCCACCAGGGTCACAGCTGCAACTGCTTCAGCCCTAACGTTGGACATGCATGAGGGACAGTGTTGAATCAGCACCTCCAGGCTTCTTACTCTGCTGTAAAATCTTGGAAAGCTGGTTATACCTTGAACTAGAGATTTCTTCTGGCTCCAGCATTTTGGATGTTTGTGCTCTGAATGACAAACAACAGCCTCCCCTGCAGCCAGTTCAGCAGGGACAGCAATAGGATGCAGTATCTGCAATGGTCAGGTGAAATCTGAACACTTTCCTTCTGCTTTGCCACTGCCCAGCTCAGCCTTCAGCAGGGACACATCTCTGCAGCACTTATTTATATATTTCCCCTCCCCTCATTCCTCAGAGAAATCAATTCCATTCCCCAAACAATGGCAAAGGCCTTGAGGAGATATTGATCTGTGGCAGAGCCAGAGAAAGGAGCATTTGTGACACAGAGATGCTCTTTTGTAAGTAAAAGATAATTACCAGATCATGGGGACAGTTGCTGAATAGATGACATTAAATAGGCATCAGGGTGAAGGGCACCAGGGCCTCGGAATAAAGCACTGGAACAGTGCTGTCCTCCCTGTCAGCTCCAGCTCCTCCTCCCTGCTTCCCTCTGCCATTACTCCTGTTCCCCACCCCAGCCCCTCCTTTCATCCCCACACTCCTTCCACTTCCCTGTCCCTTCCTTTCCCCTTGGTTCCTGACTGCCCTGTCTCATCCAAATAAATGCCCTATAACACTGTCCCAAATGCATCCCCCCCTTGCTGGCTGCAGCAGGGATGCACTCAGAGCAGCAGGTTCCTGTCCCCCAAACCAGGGCAGCAGGAGGGGCTGCTCTCCTTGCCTTGCTTTTGCTGGTACTTCCAAACCCTGGTTTATTTATTTCAGACCTCTTCAGCAATACTGAGCTCTGTAGTAATGAGCTCCATGGTGATTTTAATCATTTTGATGTTTTGTATGGGACAGGGGATGTCCCCTGCTTTGAAGTTTCATCAGTCAGGATGGGGATAGGGGTGACTGCTGCAGGACCAGGAGCCCAGCTCCTGGTTTGTACTGGCTCAGGAGCTGATGGTGGTCTCTCAGCGTGGTGGTAGTAGCATGTGTGCTCAGACACCTCAGTTGCTGCTGGCTGTGGGACCATGCCATAACTGTGGGGGTGAGGGTAAAATCCAGGCTGCTGGGTGTGCTGGGAGGGGCAGTAACTCCTAGAGCAAGAGCAGAGCTGCTAAAGGGATGCTTGGGAGCCTTGTCTCCATCTGTGCTCCTCCTGGGAGGCTTTGCCTGCTGGAACAATGCCTGACACTGACCATCATGGAACTGATGGTCCAGTTTGGCTCTTGGAAGAGCCACGGTGGATTTTTTGCCTGGGCTCTCTAAGGCATCCCATCCAGCTGCCAGCTCCAGGGTTTACAGTCCCAAAGCAACAAGGGCCTTGACACAAGGTGCATTCCCAGATATCCCATGGTCAGGCAGCTTTTCTGCCTTAACTCAGTGTTGTGGGCACTTGAAGCCACATGGGGATGTTGGGTCACAGGGCTGGATGATGATGTGATTCACTGATGTCTGGGAGAGCTGCTGCCAGCTGCATCTCAGGAGTTGGCACAGCTCAATGTATGAAAAAACAACCCACAACTCAAAATACTACATCGTAAAATATCTGGTTTTATTTACACTTACACTGGTTGTATTGTCATAATTCCTTGCAGTTACACACCAAATTATTTATGCTGCATCTTTCAAGATGATTAATGTAAGAGGAACGACCACCAGGTCATGGGCTCTGCAGGTCCAGCAGGAAGGAGAGAGGGTCCTGTCCCTGTGGGGGACATTTGGAACTGTGTGTCCCATCAGCCATCGCTGACTCACTGTGTCTCATCCAGATCGTTCACAAAGGCTGACCCTGCAGCCTGAATGCCAGCTAGGTCTGTGCTCCTGCACTCCTAAAAACCCCAGAGAGGTGCAGTCACTCCCTGAATATCTGTGTGGGCAAGTGAGGCCTGCATGCCCTAGTTCTGACGCTTTCTTTTCATTCCATTACCTTTCCAAATCCCCCTCTCCAGCATTTTGTTTCCCCCAACACGTCCTGCATGTTATCAGCACGGGGTTGAACATAACTGAGTGCTTTCCCTTGCTCCAAGGGTGAAAGGGCTCTGGTATCTGAGGGTGTGAGCTGATAACAGCCACAGCTACCCCCAGTCCTCCCCTGCAGCAGGAGTGGAGCTGGCACCTCTGGCTGTGCTGCTGCTGTTATTGCTGCCTGGCTCCCTGCTCTCTGCAGCACCTTTGGGTTTTGCACCTTTGGATGCTGTCAGTGAGGGGCAGGGCTGAGCAGGGTGCTGGAGCAGATCTGTGACTCCATGCCTCTGTCAGCTGTGACTCCCTGGAGCAGTCCCATGTCTGGCTGTTACCAGATGTCTCAGTTATTCCCTGCCACCCCCAGGCGAGAACCAGCTCCGCAGCCTGGCCAGGCTGCAGACACACCAGAGCAGGGCCTTGTGCCTTTAAAATCAAAAATAATAACAACCACACTAAAAAGCCCATTACCATTATTGAATAAAAGACCAACAATTTACTATTTTTTTAAAAAAACCTTCTCTTAAATATTGTTGCTGCATTTCCAGCTGTTCAAATCTACTGTATTTAGTTATCGTAACAACAGAGTGCTGCATCTGATTTGAGCAGCGGGGAGGCAGCACCATTATTCAGGAGGATTTTAAGCAGTTGGGTTTCCTTCCTCGCAGTGGTGCTCTCTCTCCTGTTAGCAGTCCCTTTGTTGCTGTGGCACCCTGGCTGTGGCCTTGGCAGAGGGCTGTGCCAGGCAGGAGGATGCCCAGGGCAGGGCAGGGCAGCTCTGAGCTCCCCAGGGAGCTCTCACGCTGCAGAGATCATGGGGAGAGGGAAACAGAGAGTGAGCCCCAGCTGGGGCTGCAGGGAGCACAGGGCTGGCAAGAGGTCCTCTTGGCTCAGCCAACCTGGGGGCAGGAGGAGGTGGGGATGCTGCTGCCAGGGTGTGCCAGGGTGTGCCAGGGTGTGCCAGGGCAGGAGGAGGTGGGGATGCTGCTGCCAGGGTGTGCCAGGGTGTGCCAGGGTGTGCCAGGGCAGGAGGAGGTGGGGATGCTGCTGCCAGGGTGTGCCAGGGCAGGAGGGGGTTGTGCTGTGTCAGCAGTTTGGCTGGACCATAGAATTGGTGAGGTTGGACAAGAGCTCTAAGATCAGAGTCCAAACTCTAACCTGACCATCACCATGTTTACCACTAAACCACATCCCCAAGTGCCCCATCTACCACATCCCTCCAGGTAACTCAATCACTTCCCTGAGCAGCCTGTTGCAGTGCTTAACAACCCCTTCAGTGCAAAAGTTTTTCCTAATATCCAATCTAAACCTGCCCTGACACAACTTGAGACCATTTCCTCTTGTCCTGTTGCTTGTTCCTTGAGCAAGAAGACCAACAGCCACCTGTCTAGAACTTTCAGGTAGTTGTAGAGTGTGAGAAGGTCCCCCCTGAGCCTCCTTTTTTTCAGGCTGAGCCCCCCAGCTCCCTCAGCCACTCCTCATAGGACCTGTGCACCAGACACTTCCCCAGATCCATTGCCATTCTCTAAACATGATCCAGCCCAAGTGTCTTTCTTGCCATCAGGGGCCCAAAACTGAACCCAGGATCCAAGGTGTGGCCTCACCAGTGCCCAGTACAGGGGGACAGTCACTGCCCTGCTCCTGCTGGCCACACTGTTGCTGACCAGTTGCCACTGGTCTTCTTGCCCACCTGGGCTCACGTTCAGCTGCTGTTGACCATCACCCCCAGGTCCTTTTCCACTGGGCAGCTCCTCAGCCACTGCCTGGCCTGGCTGCAGAGGTACCCAAGGCAGCATGCACAGGCTGAGCATCCTGGAGGTGGGATCCCCGTGCTGGCTGCTGCAGCTGGATGAATGACCTTACAAAAGGGACATGGAGACCTGTGGCTTGCTCCTGTCTTGGAGAACAGAAGGTTCTTGTTGCAGGTGGCAGTGGGGTGCAGGCAGGTAACCTGGGAGGGGGCCAGGCAGCCTCCCTGCAGCATGTCAAGGGCAGTTTAGTCAGGGCATCAGTGGTTGATGTAGGTGAGATGATTGCTGAGAACTTGGTTTTGTCACCCCAGACTGGTGGGGATGGAGAGGAAGGTGGAGGCACCTGGTGTGGGAGACTGCAGCAGAGGCTGGGAAGGCTGAAGGAGCAGGAGCAGGCTGAGGACAAGGACACGGCAGATTTGCTTCCTATCAAAAAATGCTATTTTGGTACCATCTCCCCAAGGTGGGGAGGGTTGGCAGAGATGTGCAAAAGCATGCAAAGACTCTCAGAAGCATCTTGAATGGCCTTGATCGGCCGGGTGGAGACAAAGTGCTCCTGCACAGCCTCTGGGGACCACGGGGGCTGGCCAGCCCAGTGGGAAGGACACAGAATGTGCTGTGCCCGTGGGTCAGCCAGCATGGGCAGAGCCCCAGAGGGGGTGGCACAAGTGGCACAAGGTCACAGTGGCTGGCACCAGGTCAGCAGGTGGCTGGCAGTGACCTGGCCCCTCAGCCACGGTGTTCCAGGTGCTGGTGTCACAGAAAGCTCTGCCAGCAGCAGTGACCACAGTGTCCCTGCTCCTCACGGCGTGCTCCCCAAAGGTTACCTCCAGCCACAGGAGCATTGTGGGTAATGAGATGCAAATTGATAGCAAGACAATAAGACTGTCTTGTGAGCCCTTCGACAGGGGCCAGTGTTTAAAAGTCAGCCTGATTGCCTCGCTGGCAATTTGCATAGCATTAACCAGAGAGATTTTCTTTTTAAACTTGAACTTTTTTTTTTCCTAGAGGTCACCTCAAAGTAATTACAGCTCTGGCAGTCTCTTCATGAAAGAGAACTCTGTGGTTGTGGCTGGAGTGTGAGGAGGAGACTTACTCAGAATGAGGAGTGGGGACACCTTTTCATGGGAACTGGGGTGGGATTTAGTGTGTGCACTGAGATAATTCAGTAAGAGAGTCCCACTGGGTGCTGAGCACTATGTCTGCTATGGGAGACACCAGGGCTTGAGTCCAGCACATGAAAGGGCTCAGTCCCCTCTGTTGTTATCTCCAGTACAGGTACAACCTCCTTCTGGGCCTCACCTGCTTTGCTGGGCTGGAAGGGGATAGGGTTACCCTGTTGCCCACTGAGGATGCTGTGATGATGTTGGGAGAGCCAAGCCCCGGGATGTTTGCACCTTCTCCTTCTCCACAGTCTAGTTCAAGTGGGGATTTCAAGCTTTTTTCTTTAAAGTCATGGTAAAAGTGACTGGAGACCTCAGCCAGGGAGTTCTGCAGGAGAATGGCATCAGACTGCTGGGAGCACTGTGGCTACTCTGCTCTGACCTGGGCCATTTACTTACAGTTGAATTCTTTGGATTTAAAGTAGGCAGGTGTCCCTTAGTCTTGCAATTGGACAAGATGATTACCTCAGGTCACTTCCACCTGAACTTTCTGTTCTGTTCTACTCTACTTTGCTGCACTCTGGTTTTTAGTGGGTTGATTGCTTAGTGCAGATCACTGTAACCCATTTGGTTTGACCAAGGTGAGGAGCAGTGCTTTCCCTGGCAGCTCTGGCAGCGCCCCTGAGGACAGCCTGGAGCAGTGAGCAGCTTGGAGGGAGGTGGGGCTGCCCTGTGCTCCCAGCAGAGCCCTGCCCAGCCTGCCAGCAGGCGTGGGCTCTGCACAGGTTCAGCTGTGCCACTGCAAGTACAGAGCTCTGACAGAGCAGCTCCCATTGCCAAGGCTGTCCTCAGGCACAGAGCACCTGCTGCATGCTCACCATCCCGTGTGGCTATGGGATGGTCTCTGCAGATGGTGTGTGTTGGGTGGATGGGCTCTGCTGCAGGCTCCCTGCAAGGCAGCACAGCCCTGCCGTGGGAGGCAGCCAGGCAGGGTGCTGATGGGTTTGGAGAACCAGCTGGACAATTTTATCACCATTAATATCATTTGTAGTTATGCAGGCCATGGCTATGATACAAATAATTAAATCTCATGCTTCACAGCATCAGCTGATGGCGTGCTGCAGTCAGGAGTGAATCTCCTACGCAGAGCGCACGCGAGTGATTAACTCTGTTAGAGGGCTTGGCTTAGATCTCCTTCTCTGACTTGTTCCTCAGTTTCCTCCCTTCTGGCTGCAGATGTGGGGCTCAGCACCAGGACATCCCTTTCCCTCCTTCACAGAAGCCCTGCAGTTGCAGGATGCTGGAGATGCTCAGTGGAGATGCCATTCCTGCTCCTGCTGCCTGCTCCTGCCCGGGGCCTTCAGGCCATGTGCTCATTTTCCTCCCACCTTCTGGCAGTGCTCAGATCCTGAATTCTTTGGACCTTTCTCTCTGGGCTGTCACAAAGCACCAGTCATCTCCTGCTAACCCAGTGTGTGGCCATGACCTCATCTCACAAAGTTCTTCAGCCTCCTCCTCCTCCTCGTCATCACCTGGAGAGGTTCCATTCTCCAGGCTGAGGCCAGCTGGATACACACCCATCATTTCCTTTCTCTGTGGCATCATTCTACCCTGTCTTTTAGCAGATTATTGGAGATGTTTGGCTTGAGAGCATTGCTCATTACACTCCTCTGGGTTTGTCAGCAGCTCTGGCACCCTTGATGTCTTCTCCATTCCCTGAGCAGCCCCTTTCTGGGACAATATCCTGGCCAAGCCTGGAAGGATGAAGATCAGCAGTATGATGGGTCCAGGTTATTGCCTAACACTGTCTTAGCAGGTCACTGTGGCACTGTTCCATCTTAGCTGGGAACAGCAGAGCTATTCCTGTGACTCTGTGCCTCTTCAAGGGATTCAGGGTGTGAAAACTGAGCAGAGAATATTTTTATACTTTTCCTTCTAAGTTTTTTTTCCTCTTTCCATCTTTTTTTTTTTTTTCCATTCCTAAAGATTGAGTATAATCAGAGCTAATCAGAAAATTATGAGCTGTCTGCTGATTAGATTCCTAATGTTAATATAGTCAAGAAGCCTCTCTTAGTGTTGTATTTTAAGGAAAGTGTAAAAATAACATCTTAGAAGGAGCAAACCAGAGCTGCTGGAGCAGCAGGAAACCCAGCAGTGGCAAAGGAGAGCAGGGTTTCACCGCTGGCAGGAATTCAGGTCAGCAGAGAGGGAAGGGACAGGACCTATCCAAACTGTATCCAGGCATGAGGGGCTGCAGAGCCTGGGAGGAAGAGCATAAAACCAGCTCTTCCCACAGGTTAGTCCTTGAGCACACCCAAACCTGGGAATTTTGCTGCTGTGCTCTGGAAGAAGGCATGCAGCTTGCTTACTCATTTCCCTTCCCAACAAAGAGAATTTTCACAGATAATTTAGTTCATGCATCTCCCAGCATCACGGGCTCTCCTCACCTGCTGCTGCAGGCAAGGGGCAGCCTCAGGTGATGGGGAAAGGGGTCTGGGGTGTGCCCAACACCTCTGAGTGGGGCCTGCAAACACTTGCTGATAGTGGTAGAACACTGCTGAAAGCAGGGGTGAGATACCCTCTGGGGAGCTGGGGAGCACAGAGAGGATGCTCCAGATCCTGCTGGGAGTTGAGAGGAATCCTTGTCTCTTGTGCTTGGCTGAGCCATTGCAAAGATCTCCTGAGCCTTCCAGAAGCAGATTTAGACGGGGAGCCACTGCATGGTGATGGCCCAGGACTGAGGTTTTGCCCTTTTTCTGTATTTAAGCACTGAGGAGCAGTCATGGGGCTGATGCCTCGAGCAGTGCAGTGGTGCTGCCAGCCCTTCCCACCACTTTCCTCCTCAGCCCCTGCCAGCAGCAGCTCAGCACTCACTCTGGGGCTGAAGGCAGGTATTCTGTTCTGGCATGCCAGTGTTCCTGCTAATAAGCTCCTCGCCATTCACAGGGTGTTTTACTTTGATTCATCCCCACGGCAGTGCTGTATAATGGACTATATACTGTAATTGTCCCCCATTGTCACCACTTAATAACTTAGTGTGATGCTATCGCAGCCATTCGCAGGTTTTTTTGCAAACTTTGATGAATAATATTTTGTTCTTAGTAATAAAAAAAATTGAGGGAATGGTGAAAAGAGGCAGAAGTTGGACAGAAGTCTGCTCTAATTGCAGAGTGGGCTTAATAATAGAAATGTCCACAGCGTCCAGGCTGCTTTTGTTTCTGAGTCTCTGGGAACATCCGCTGGGCCAGCCAGGATGGAGCTGCTATTAAATACCATTTATTTTTTAAAACATCTTGATCAGCAGGAATTGGCTCTGTGCTTGAGGAATTTATTTTGCTTTGCTTGCCCTCGACAAGCCTGAGCTCAGACCCAGCAGATGGGATCCACGTTTGTTTCCACAGACAGGGATAGGGGATGTGATATCCATGGGGATACCCCATGCTCATGGGGTGGGTGCAGCCATGAAATGATGGACAAGAGAGTGCAAATGTTGGTATTCTGCTGTGCATGGCTTAACATCTGTCAGGATATTTGGGGAGAACTTAGGGCTCAAGGTTGAGCAGCTGCAGATAGAAGAGCTGTGCTTTATGCTGGACAAGCATCTGAGCTCACTGGCTGCCTCTCCAAGGTGGATGTGCAACATCTCACCAAATATTTGTGACTCCCAAGCATTTGTCAGCATCTCTGAGTGCTTATGGCACCTGATTCTGTGTCTAGCAGGGAAAGGAAAAGTCCAGAAGAGATCAAACCCTGAATATGATGAAAAGAAAGGTGGGGAGGGAGATGCCTGGGCTGGAGTGCCGTGGGTGGGAGGCAGGGGAGGGCTCCTTGGCATCAGGTAGGGACCTAAATGAGTTTTTCCCTGTAACACATGTCCTGACCTTTTTTTAAAAATGAAATCTATTTTATTAATTTTTTCTTTTTATCATATCCGTCCATGAAACATTAAAGATATGACTGTGGAAAAGGTCAAGAAACATGTAGTTGTTGAAAACTTGTTCCACTTGATGGCTTTTCCCTTAGGGAAGCTTCTCCACACTCTCTCCTCCCCCACCTCGGTCTTTAAAACAGAAAGTGTCAATTTTGGGTTTAACAGAAACAGCAAAACACATTCCTGGAGCAGGGCAGAGGGAAGGGCACTGCAGGTTCCCTTGGGGAGCTGCTGCATCACCCAGCCTTGAGACAGGGAAAACCTGAGCTGGGAAGGATTTCTCCCCACAAACACAGACCCCAAGGGAGGGTTGTAGGGTCTCCATGTGCCTCAGGGCAGGGAGAGGCTTCTCTGGGGGCTGGTCTGCAGTGAGGACATATCTCAGGCAGAATTCATAAAGACAAAGCCTCAGAAATGTGTGTAGTGACAAGCTGTCCTGGTTTCAGGACATGTGCTTTGAGTCTTCTCTTTGGCTTGGGTCTCTCTTTGTTCTGTATTTTAACACTTTCTGGGCATCACATCTGCCAGGCAGGAGCCAGATTTGCAGTAGGCAATGAGAGTTGCTCTCCTTGCACAAGCAAAGAGAAGGAACAAAATAAAGAAATTAAGATTATATGGAGTCAGAAGAGTACCTATATTGAAGTTCTTTGGGCAAGTTATGTTACTTATAACATCAGAAGTCTGTGGAAACCAGAAAATAGGGAGATAGGGGGTGAAGTAGAGTGCCAGGGGCTGGGCTTGGCCTTGAATACATCACACCCCCTTGCATCCATGGTGGCTGTTCTCTTCTGTTTGATTCCTTCTTTCATTGAAATTGGGGAAGCTGGGCCATAAATGGGGCTTGCTGGGCTGTAAAAATGCAGAGTTGAACAAATTTTAGGCTGCAGACAAGAGAGAATAGGTGAATGGAGGGCAAAAACAAAGCAGCAACCATCCTGCTCTATCAGCATAGCCTGGATTTGTCCAGTGGTCCTTAAGCATCAATGTAGGGGTGGGGACTGAAGGGAAATACAGTGTGAGGATTTGGGGCTTTGAATAAGATGGGACAGGAGTGGGGAGGCACACTGGGACATCCTGACAAAGAGCAATGAGGTCTGAAGAGCTGGAGCTTTCAGCTTTGTTGAAGAGCAGGAGACTGAAGGGCCAGGAGAGGGGAAGTGAGCACCTTGATCTCGAAAAAGGGATCCCAATGGGATGAGAATGCTCCTGGCAGCCTGGAGGCTGCCCCTTGCCCCATGGAAATGCCAGGGGAGGTGCCTGAGTGTTGAGGTCACTGAGAGCTGTCCCATTGGGAACAGCCATTTGGTGGCATTGTGAACTTGCTCCCTGAAACCTCCCTGAAACTTCCCCAGCTCACCTGGAGCCACTGGGGCTTCTCTGCTGTTTTTCTGAAAGTTTGAGCAAAGCTGCTTCCAGCTATTGTCCTTGATTTTAGAGCAAAATACCACTAAAACGTCATTTCTATGACTTTTTGCACTGCTTTTTTTTTTTTAATGTTTAAAACTGACAATGTCAATTACTCTGCTTGTGTTCCTATCACAGTGGTATGAGAGCCTGCACAGTGTGTCTGACCCCTCTCAGGCTGCAGGAGGGTGGCTGATGGCACTAGAAGACACCAGAAAGATGTCAAACATGTCCCTGGAGGGTTCCAAGTGGAGAAGTTTTGTGGGTTTCTCTCAGGGTTGTGGAGTGATAGTATTTTGGGGCACTCTTGTGGGAATTTGTGTGTGCTGAAATTCTACCTTAGCATAAGAACCTGATAGCAGAGGAGCTCTGGCTGCACTGGGATGTGCCACATGGAAATCCCCACGTGGCAGCAGATAATAAACGAGGTGCTTTTTAAAGCTCGCACATCACAGCGCAGCAAGAGGTGATGCCTTAAAATAAATTGATTGTAAGTGGTTTCCAGTACAAACTTCCAACAGCCTCCACTTGAATGAAAGGCAGAGAGCTAAAGGGAAGCATTTCAAAGGCACAAAAGGTTTCATGCCCATGCAGCAGGGAGTCAGGGGCCTGCCAGGATGCAGGCTGCATTTTGGGTTTTCAGGGATGCCCCCTTGCATCTCACAGGAGCTTCTGTGTTGTTGGCACCATATGGGGAACCACAGGGAAGGGGGAGCCACTCCTTGAACTTCTTCTCATCTTAATGTGGAACTTATTTGTCCAAAATAGGCAAGGATAATGATAAGGAAGGGTTTATATTTTTTCTTTGAAGGCTCTGGCTGCTAAGACCTGGCCAAGCAAATTCCTCCTCCTCCTGCCCAAGTGACAAGCTGTATCACTTCCTTTTTTTTTTTTCCTTTATTTTTAAAAAGCCCTGTTCCTCCAAGGTCTAAGTAAAATTGATTTTTAAGTGCAACTATCTTTTCTAATTGCTGCTGAAATGCCTTGTGGTTATTGTAATGAATTTTGAACTGTGACAATCCTTCTTGATGATCGTAGCAGGAGGTCCATAGGATATTAGGGATATTCAAACTGTTTGTTTGAATGTTTGGAGTATATTTGGGAGGAGATGGGGCTGGAGCAGTGGGCTGAGATTGTGATTAACACACTGACCCTTCCAACACTGCAGAAGCTGAGCCTGCCCTGGGGACTTCATGGCAGAAGGGGTCATCTCCAAAAACCCTTTGTGGGAGCTGTGTCCCTCCAGTCACCCATCCCATGGGAGCCACAGCACACTGGCATGGGGGAAAGGAGATGGAAGAAGCCATGTGCAGCCCTGTCTCCTCCTGCACAGCTTGGTGAATCTCCTGCTGTCACATTTCCCAGCTCTGACCTTCCAGCAAATGCATCTTGACCTGAATTATTTCTGGTCATCTGAAACTTCCTTGTGCAGCAAGCAGCTGCTTGTCACCCAGCAGGAGAGTCCCCAAGCCCTGGCAGTCATGGCAGAGCTCTGGGAGATGCTCTGCACTGTGCCAGGATGCTGTGTCAGTGCCCAGTAGCTCACCTGCCCTGTCCCTGCTGCTGTCTCCCAGCCCACAGCAGGACCCTGGCACAGCAGGCAAGGACAAGAGCTGTGGGTAGCTGCACCTACCAGGCTTTAATCCTGGCAGCCCACCACCAAGGGGCTTGGATTGGGATGGACAGCCCTGACACTGCTGGCACACATCTGTCCACCCACAACCAAAAAGCAGCTCTGGAGCCATGTTTCTCAGGTGGTTTGTATCCATCACCCTCTGGGATGCTGCTGACATGCCCCAGCTCTTCAGCACCTCCTGGGTGGCAGCCACCAATATTCCACCTTCATCCCAAGACAGACTTTTTTCCTTGACAGCCAAAATTTTAGACTTTTACTGGTCTGACTGCTGTGGAAATGGTAGGAACTTCCATCAGGAACAGACTGGGCTTTCTGTGCCTTGCTCATCTTGTGAGCTGGTGCTCCAAGAGAGCGAGATGTGTGAAATGAGCACCATTTAGAGTTGCTGGGCACGGACAGCTTGGAGAACTGTGCTGCCACAGGGCACCTGCATACTCCTGCTTGGCTCTCCTCTGGCTGATTGTTGGGATCTCAAAGCAGAGGTCACTGCTTTTCTCTCCATCCACTACAGAAGATGCAAAAGGCAACTGTGACTGCAAATAGCGTGGCAAAGGGGATGGAGGAAAAGGATTTTTCTCATATCCTGAGCAGAGCAGGCAAGTGTGTCTGGTTTGGCTTCCCAAGGGACCACCTGCATCCCAAAGCTGGACAGCAGCACATTCCAGCAGGACTTGAGCATGATGATATTTAGCAGTGCTTTAAATTAGTGTTTAAAGTCATCTCTAATGCAAGAGCAAAGTTTGCTGCCATATGTCCAGGGGGAAAGGCAGGAGGATGGGGGATGAGGCAATGCCAGTGTGGCCAAATGCTCCTTCTGCTGACTCCACTCAGAGCAAAGGGACAGTGAGAGAGGCCAAGCCTGCCTGCACCTGTTCCTGGCCCCATCTCTCCATCCTGCCTGCCACAGCTCTGTGTCACTGCTGATGGAGGAGGGGACAGATCCTGCACCCTGGTGGGAGCCTGTTGCTGCCTGAGAGGGTTACAGAGCGGCGAAGGGACACAGCAACATGGCAACTCTCTTACTTGATGCAAGAAAGAGTGCAGTTTATTGAAGAGAGCTATTGCTTTTTATAATACAGTTTGTGCAAAACATAATACAGACAGTTCATTGGAGAGAGAGAGAGACAGCTCTTGTCTCTGGTTCTCCCATAGATCCAGCAGGTGTGTTATCTTTGTTATGATTCTTTCTCTTATGTTTACAGTAGAGACAGAGGCCCTAGCATGGGAAAAGTTTCAGCTAGGCCTGAGAAAGTTTCACAGCCTGAGAAAGAAACTCAGACCCTGTGAGAAAAGGTCTAGGCCTGCAGCAGTGTCCACAGGAGCCCTCCTCCCCCAGGAGGGACAGGGCAGGAGCCAAGGAGGGGCTGAGCAGCTGAGCTCAGGTTTTGCTATTGCTGGTCCCCAGGGGCACGTCCCTTTGGGTTTATAGGGCCCTCCTCCTCCCCTCCTGGGTGACAGGGGGCAGGGGCAGAGCTGCTCTCTGCTTGGGATTTTGGAAAGCAAGTATCCACCCTCATGGAGCACAGGAACTCCAGGAGAAGGGCAACAGAGAGAGGCTTTTCTGCAAGGAGAGAAGAGCTGAACAGAGCACCAGGGAGGGCTCCTGCCACAGGACACCTGGCTCTCTGCACTGCCCTTTTGCCCTTGGTGCTTTGCTCTTTGTGGGAAGTCAAGCTCATTTGGAGAGCTGAGCAATATTTTGGGGTAGGAGAAACACCCTGAGCAACAATGCTGTCCCTTTCCTCACCATCTCTGCAAAGATATTGGTACCATGGATGTTGGGATTCTTGGGATGTTTCACTTCTCCCCTCCCTGTGGTTGTTGGGATGGTGCTGGTGTTTCTTGTTGGTAAAAATTGTGGCCCTGGAGAAGAAGGAGAAATGAGAAATGCTGACATTGGAACAAGAGCCATGTGTTGCTGGCCTGCAGAGCCACGAGTTACTGAGGTGCTCAGTAAAATGATGGAACTGTGGCTCTGGGGCTCATCCCAGGCCCCCAGTGCCAGATGCTGACTGTGCCACTGCCCAGATGGGCTCTGCAGCACTCTGGCTCTGGTTTGGCTCCAGGTTTGCACCTCCAGTGTGGCCTCACTGCTGGCAGGGCTGGCTCTGCAGAGGTGTCCCTGCTCCCTGCCCTGCCAGCCCCCAGCTGTGAACACCAGCTGGTACAGAACCAAGCTCTGGGAGCCCTTGGAGGATTTACCACGAGCTCTTTGCTAGTCCCTGGGGCTGCATTTGCCCTGCCATGAGCAGGAGAGTGTTAGCAGCCAGTGCTGGCTCCAGCCCCATCCTCCCTCATGCCCAGGCTGGATCCAGGCACAAGGGAAGGAGAGATGGGCTCTGTCCATCCCTCTCTTTCCACACAGCCAAGGGAGTTATTGACAAACAAGTTAGTGCTTTGAAAGAAAAATGCCACAGCATATTTGAAGCTGCCTCCATGATCAATACTGAGCCGTGGCTGAGCCTGCTGCTGACTGGATTTCAGATGATGGCTGTGGGGGTAATAAGAGCCCTGGGATCAACTGTCTCAGAGATTATTACAGGATGAGATGCTTCACTGCTTTACAGTGTTTACTCAAGATTTATATTCCCTATGTGTACATAAGGGGGTTGTTGTCTTTTGTCACTGGTTGATCATTTTTTGACGGTGATGTGCACGCTGTTGGTAGGGTTTGCTTAGGAGTGAATTCCATGGACGGGGAGAGACCATGCTGGGGATGAGAGGGAGAGCTGGGGTGGAGGCACCCTGGAGATGGGAGCATGAGGAAGTGCCCTTTGCCCTGCTGCATGCAGGCAGAAAGGATGGAGACATGTGAAGCATGTGGAATGGGCTTTTGCCTTCCCAGATGCTCCTCAGCAACAGGTGAGGCTTCAGGGTGCCCTGTCCATGGAAGAGGGGCTGGTACCAGAGGAGAGGGCTTGTGCCATCCTCATTCCTTCATTATGGAGGAGGAGGAGCCAAAAACCAGCTCTTGGGGGATGTTCCTGCCTGGGGGTTGGGTTCCTGGGCTTTGCCATGTGTATTTGATTTCACCTTCTTGCAGGGCTGTTTGAATCTCCAGCAAGGATCTCCCCTCCCAGCTGTGCTGGGCTGCAGGAGGTACATGCACTTCAGAGCCTTGGGCAGGGCACTGCCATGGGGTGATAAGAGTCTGCTGGGGGAGTTAAATGAAGGCTTAGCAGGAGCCTCTCCCTCCCAGCAAACATCCCTAGGCACCCACAGCTGCTGTGTGATGGGCATGGCTGGGGCTTCCACGGCAGCTGTGGGGAGAAGCCAGGAACACCATCCCAGACTGCCCGAGGAGCATCCCCCAGCATCCACATAGGCTTGGGGCACCTCAGGGCTGCTCAGTCTCCTTCTGCAGAGTGTTTGCTGTAATCCTGTTTTATAAATCCAGCCTTGGTCTTTGGCCTTGCTGGGCTCTGCTCTGCTGCTTCCCAAGTTAAGCCCACTGATCTGACTGAGGCAGGAGCAGCCAGGGCATGCTTATTGCCATGGTGGGGCTGGGAGAAGAGATTTAGTGAATCATTGGACCAGTTTCCCTTGGAAAGAGTCTGTATAAAAATATCAGAGCAATGCAGGATAGCCCCAAGTGTGATGGGGGAGAAGGGGTGGTAAGGAGGAGGTGAGCCTCACCCTTGGGTGTCTGCTCCATCAGAGACAATCCTCCTGCATGCTGGCCCCTCAAGCAGTGGGGATGCCAACAGCAGGGATGGCTCCCTCCACTAGAGAGGAGATTGTGGTCCTTGCCGTGGCAGATCTGGTGCTCCAAGCATTCCCCACACTCCCAGCAGCTTCAGGACATCAGACCCCAAAAGGTGCTGCTGGGGGTGAGCCCATGTGGGTGAGCTGTGAGCAAAGCCAGGGAAAAGCAGCAGCCCTGTGTCTGGAGTTGCCACCCCCTGGGCAGACAGATGGTCACCCACCTTGTTGCCCCTCTCCTTTCCTGCCCATCTTTTGGGAGGGAGGGCGTGTGCCCAGCCATGCCACCTTTGCTGCCAGCTGCCCATCCCGAGTCCGTGGTGTCCCCAAGGCTCCCTAATCCCAGGTGAGCTGGTGTGCTGAGCAGGGAGCTCCTGCTGGATCTGCCCTGGTGAGCAGCGAGGCAGGGAGGAGCTCCATGTGGAATACAAATGAGTCTGGGGCACGATAAGCACATGCAGCACCTTCCTCCTCACACACCCTGCTGTCGGGATCTCCAGACACCAATCCCTTGCAAATCTCCTGCTGGCCTTTCATGACCTTCAGAGTCGTTTCAATTCAGTGTTTTCAGCCTCTAAATCTCCTGTCCTTAGCACTGGGTGACTTCTGGGGAAAGAACCACGCTCCTTAAAGTGCCAGGGCAGTCTCTGCACCACAGCCTGCTGGAAATCTGCAGGTATTTCACACCCATGCTATATTTTTGGTAATTCCTCTATTTTTTATTGCTGTTTGAACCCCACAGTTGACCAGCCCAGGTGTGAAACCTGGAGAGGTTTTGGTGACTGCCCTGTACCCTGCCAAGCTCTCCAGTGCACTGGCTGCCTCCTGGGCATCTCACAGTCCCTGCACGCAGCACACCTTGAGCTGGTCTGATTGATCTGTAACACTTGAAAAATAATGGTTTAATCATTATAAAGGATTAGAAATAATCCTTGAGCTGTATCGATCACAATAACATTATTCATGATGAACTCATTTGGCATTAATGGGCACGTCCTGCAGAGTGTGGCTTCGGGCAGACCCATCACCTTCCCTGGGGAGCCTCAATGGGGTTTGTGGGAGCAGCAACAAACCCTGCCCTAGCAAACAACTCCAGCTCCTGCTGTCCCAGATAGCCCCCTTGGGGGAGCCACTGTTACTGGCACAGTTTTGGAGGGTCCTGAATCCAGCAATCACCCTGTTCATGGCAGCAGCCCACCTGGGCAGGGGCTGGATGGGCTCCCTCGAGCACCAGTCAGGGATGGGACAGGATGGGGCTGCTCCCATGGGATCCCCACACGGCATCACTCCAGGTGGAGGATCCCCCCAGAGGATCCCCTGTGGCAGAGGAAGGATGGCTGCCTGCCTGCTTGGCCCATTTCTCCTGCTCATGGGACTGAAATGTCTTTAGAGAGGAAAATGCTCCAGGAGCAACAGCTGGAGGGCTCTGGGGGCACTTCTCCTGGGTGAATATCCAGTGGTGGCCAGAGCCTGCACAGCCCCCTGCTGTGGCTGTGCCGTCCTGCTGTGGGCTCCCCCATTCCTGCAATGTGCTCTTGATCAAATAAGAACATCTGGATTTCTTTTTTTTTTTTTTTTTTTTTTTTTAACCAAAATTGTGTCTGGTTTGACTTTGACAAATTGACATTTTCCAGAGGAAAAATATCTTCTGTCGAGGTGTCATTCCTGGGTGTAGCCGTCCCTCACTGCACCATTTGCACCCTCCAGGCACTTTGCACAAGGCAATGAATAGTTAAAGATGTCCATAAATCTTACCCCAGCCCATAATAAACAAACACACTCTTATCAAGTATAGAAAAATGCATATTTCATCACCACTGCCTTAAACGCGTCTCAGAATAAATGCCTGTCTTTAATCAGCCATCTCAATATATAAACAGAGCACAAAAGCTTGGGGGGGATGAGGTACAGAATTGGGCCACAGATTTTCTAAGCAGCTCTTGGGGGCAGGGATGTGGCTGTGCAGGTGAGACCATGAAAAACTGCCCTTAAAATTCGTATCACTTGGCTTTTCTGCCCAGCCACGTGTTATTTCTCATTCCCTTCTGCCTGCCACTGGAGCCATAAGGATTTTGGTTTAATGTTCAGCTGATAGCTGATCTTTCCCCTTGGATGCTGGCCACTGAAAGCAAGCACTTTGATTTGGAAATCAAGATTAAGAGAAAGAGAAAAGATTAAACAGGAAAGTTTCGACCAGTGCGTGCTGAGATTATGCAGTGATGGATTCGTGTTTCCCTGCATCTGATAGGAATAAGCTGCATTTTCAGGCTGGGGAGGGCCAGATCTCTGATGTCTTTCACCTTACTTTTGAGTGCCTGTGTTTTGCCATGCTCACAGAAGTACAGGCTCTGTTGCCACAGCCCTGCTCAAGCCACCCTGCCAGGGCTGGGGCTGCCACTCCTCTGCAGGGGCAGTGGGGACACTGTGGCACCTGGGGGCTTCCTTTCCCCTGACATCCATTTGGAAGGGCTGAGACATTATGCATCCCTGGGTGCTGGTGGGAGTGCTGGAGAAACTGGTGACAGTGGGGACAGCAGCTGTGACCTGTGGCTGTGCCCAGGGCTCTTATGTGTGTGTGCTCTTATAGCTGGCCACTGTTCAGGCCCTGGGGAAGTAATTTCCCAGGGATATTGCTGACTTCACTGCTGCCCTGTGGGCTCCCACCAGTCTGCCACATCCCTGATGAGCAAAGGAGTGCTTTTTAATCCTGGGATTTGTGGTTCATGGCGTGGAAGTCATGTGTGTACTGGGAATCCTGTGGGTTTTATGTGAATCTCTGGATGATTTGGGGTTGTTATTTAGCCCAAGATGTCACAACGTTGTCCGTGCTCCTTCCTCCTCCCAGCCAATTCAGTGTCTGAAAACAGCCAGGGCTCACCTCTGTCCCCATGCTCTGGCTGCCAGCAGCACTTGCATGGAGCAGAGCATGTGCATCCCCCTCTGGGGAAATACACCTGCAGGGAAATGGGAGCAGGCAGGGCAGGAGCCTGTGCTGTGAGGTGCACCTTTGCTTGGCTGTCTCCCACTGACTCTCTAGGGAGCCCTCCAGGGACTGCAGCAGCCTCGAAAGCCTCATGGCCTGTCAGCCCTGTACAGATTGGCCCCTGGAGCTGAGAGCAGGCAGTGTGTATTCCTGGGAGCCCTGTACAGCTGATGGCTGGTGGGGAGCAGGCTGTGCTGAGTGCAGCACGGCCAGACACCAAGCCCTGCCCCTGTTAGCAGTGACTGTCCCTCACACGGGGCTCTGGGTGGCCCTTGGCTCTGTGGGCTGGCCAGGACACTGCGCTGCCTCCCACTGGATTTTGGTGCTGATCAGGTTGTACAGCTCTGGCAGGTAGCTCCAAGGTGGCTGCCCACAAACCTGGCTGCCTGGGGCTGGTCGAGGGATGGAGGAAAACGTGCTTGTTTTGCTCTTGGCTTAATTTTCTTAGTGATGCAGAGAGAATTCTGTAGAAAGCCTGGAGCTCTTGCCCTGTGTATCCCCTTTGATTCCACAAAAGGCCAAGCTGCAACTTCTTCCAGTACCCCAGGGGCTGCCCAGTCTCCAGCCCTGCCCTGCTGCACCCTCTGTGCTGGTGAGGGGGTCTCATGGCTGAGCATCCAGTGAGGGTGTCCTGGTGCTGAGCATCACCCACCCTGGTCTGGCAAATCCCTGTTCCTCTGGTTACCCCAGTGTGGGCATGGGTTTCCAAAGGGATTAAATCTAGGTGGGCAGCATGGTGCACCTCTGGGCCCAGCAGTGGGGCATTTTGAGGGGGTTTTGAGGCATTTTTGAAGAGTCTGCCCTGCTCTGGGGGCTGTCAGTACAGAGACCTGCGTTCAGCCCTTGCCCTGTGCACCACGAGCCTGCCCTGCTGCTGCTGCTGCTCCTGCTCCTGGAAAGGCAGGAGCAAGCAGGAAACACTGCTCCCCGTTCTGGAACACCCTCCCAGGCTGCTGCCCACAGTGCCTGCCCCTTGCCAGTGCAGCAGAGGGGTGGCAGGGTGCTGCAGGAACCCCCAAGCAAGGATGCTGGCTGTTGGGGCAGCACCCATGCTCCTGGGCTGGTGTGGGTAATTCCTGGCTCCTCTGGCTTTCCCCAGGCTCATTTCTCCTCTCCCACTTGTTTTGCAGAGACTGGCCAACGCGGCAGAGAAATTCCAGAAGGCTCACCACTGGCAGGACAACATCCGGGTAAGGCTCCGTGCGCAGCCCAGCTCCCTTCCCTCTGCTGCGACAGTGGCACAGGGTCACTGTCCCTCCCTCCTTGCCCATGTCCCCGTCCCCGTCGTGAGCGGCCGCTCCCCCACCGCCTGCCAGCGCTAATGAGAGCACATGGAGTGATGGTGAGCTCTCTGCAGCCTCACTCGCACCGCCAGGAGGTGAAGGTCGAGCTGACAGCTCGGCTCTGGGCGTGGGGGCCCAGGACACTCCCATCTCCCCATCCCTGGCAGCCACTGGTGCCCGCACGGGGTGACAGCAGCGGTGGCTCATGTGTGGCACATGCCAGCAGCTGCGGTGGGGGCTGCTCCTGGGGAAGGAGCAATCTGGGCTGGGAGAGGGAAGACGCGGGTTTAATGATTGCATTTGACTTTGTAATTCTGGCGGTGATAGCACTCAGCGGGAACCTGAAGGATTCTGTCTGGAAATGTTCTCAAATTATAACCATAATACAAAAGGAAGGAAAGATTGTTTTTCTCCCAGTGCGGATGGAGTCTGCGATAAAAAATACTCCTGAGCCACCCAGCCCCTTCCTCTTGGGCAGGGCTGCATCCTGCCCAGCCCTGAGGAAAGGAACCCCTGCATCTTCTGAGGGGACAGCCTGGGGACAGCCCCACTGCCAGGCTGTGTCTGGGGGGTATTTCACACTCTGAGCTGCTGCTCACACAGACCTTCCTGCCGTAGCTGATGGGCACCAGGGTTTGCTGTGGAGAGGAAGAGGTGGGAGGAGCAAAAGAGAGGGCAGGGGGTTGACCTGCTTGGCTTTCATTTGCCCTGTGGCCAGTGTAGGGTGGACACTGGTGGCTGATTCTGTCCCACGGATTCCCAAGGAGCAGGGTGAGCTCACAGAGGTGTTTCTGTCTGCATGAGAGCACTGGTGAATTGCTGTCACCTCTTCCCAAGAGGCAGTGGAGATGAGGTGAAGAGGAAAATGGGATTTTTGGTGATGCCACTGCCGGTGCCACACCAGGACCTTGTCTCGGGGCTCCCAAGCAAAGCTCAGAGAAGTGCAGGGCAGGCTTTGGGCATCTTCATCCCTAGTGTTCACCCAGTCTCATGTGTCCTCTGGGATCAGGAAACATATCCCTGAAGCTTGACTCTGGGTACCCCAGGGACATTGTGGTTGCCCCATGCACCCCATGCTGGGCTGGCACCCAGGGCTGGATGCCTTGTGACCAGGGCATGTGCAGGGCAGGCAGAGGTGGCACAAGGTCACTGCATTTTGTAGCAGTGCTTGGGGCTTCTGCTCAGCCTCTGGAACACAGGGATGGGCTCCTGCTGCAGGGGCTCTTTGCAGCCCCAAAGAGCTCCTTCTCCAACCAGCCCTGGCTGCCTTCCACTGCCACGGAAATAACAGCAGGACACAAAACATGCTGGGAAAGGCTATAGCGCTGGGGAGCTCTTGGCTCATTTTGCCATTCACAGCACAAACCTTTCAGAAATCCACTTTCACAGAAAAAAAATATTTTTAATAGCACTGTTTGCAACCACTTAATCAAGGTAATTAGGAGCAAGTCACCCAGAAACAATGTGCAGCGATGCGTCACCGCAGAGCTTGGTGCAGCTTTATCAGGACAGCCCAGGCCTGGCTGGGACACTTGATGGACTGGTCCAGCTCTGTGCACAGCCCCCAGGGTGCTGGGCATCAGCGCTGCCTGCTCAATCCTGCCTGCAACAGCCCCAGCTCCTGAGCACAGCAGAGAGATGAAGGGCTTTGTCTGTCTCATTGCCGGGTTGAGCCTCCCTTTTCTGCCATCCACCCATGGAATGTCCGGGCACGGTCAGACGCTGTGCCAGCAGCTCTGTCCCGGCCTGTCCCGGCGCAGGCACGGGCAGCAGGCGGGGAGGGCACAGCGCAGCATCCCAGCCCCTCCTCTCTCCCTTCCCACCGAGCCGCTCGTTCCTCCCGGCTGCAGCTCTCCCCTCTCTCCCAGCGTGTCGCATCCTAACCCCGAGCCGGAGTCGATGACAGATTGTGGCGAGCTCGGTTATTTTTGTGTTTCCATCCAAAGGCGCCGGCAGATGCTGAGTGTTTGCGCTGCATTAGTGCTAATGGCAGCCCCATTAAACCTCACTGCAGATGGGTTGCTATGGAAGTCGAGGGGAAAATGAAGCAGGAGCAAGAGCCTGAGCGGCTGGGAGCTGCTGCCAGCAATCACTCACGATCCATCTCTACCGGGAAAGTTCCTTTTTCCTTGCTGTTTTCTGGTGTTTCCAGCTACATGCCAGCCATGCTGGCCTTTCTGGAGCTGAGTTCAGCCTCCCACCTCAGAAGGCTTTGCAAACTGCTTCCCTGTTCCTTAAACAATCCCTTCATCCTGTCCTGCTTCATCCCTGCTCCTTGTGCTCGTCCACCCTCCTGTCTACCAGCTGTGCCAAGCTGGGGCTGTGTCACCCAAATCAATTCTGGACATCAGACCATTTTCCTTGGTCAAAAGTAGCCTTTGCCCCAAGGTCAGCCATACTCTGAGCACCCTCATGAGGTGCCTCGAGCTTGTTTTACTCCAGGGCTAGCTGGCAGCTCAGATGGCATGGTGGGCAGGGATGTGGGAAGGCTGTGGGGAGAGATTGTGCCCTTCCCTGCCTGCCCAGTGGGGGTCTCTCAGGGATGCACATTCATCCACTGGAGAAGGCTGGTGGAGCTCTGGAAATGTCCCTTTGCCAGAGTGGGCTCCCACCAAGGGACATGGCAACACCTGGCACAGGTATGGTAGGAAAACACAGAAGATTCCCCGTCTGCAGTGGCCTGGCCAACCAGATTTCCCAGTGAGAACCTTGTGGCCTACAGGCTTTCATTCAGAGGTCCACTGGGATAGTCTGGCTCCACTCCATGCAGAGCCATGAGGGTTTGTCCTTCAGGGCACATCAGGGCTGTCCTCCTGCTGTGGATGTCCCCAGTCCTATCCCCCAGCTGTGGCAGTGGTTCTGAGCTCACCCTGTGCTGACCATCCCCAGCAGCAAACAGCACTGCCATGACTCCAGCCCACCCTGCAATGCAGTTTGCAGGTTCCCATCCTCTGTTTGCTGCCCTGCTTGGGCAAGGGATCTGCAGAAGTACCTGTAAACATGCTGAAAGGTCCTGTTGCTGTTTTGCTGCCATCCTTTGTATCCATCCTCTCTGATATGGCCTGTCAGACATCCCAGTCAGCTCCCTGTTCTCCCAGTTCTTTTCCATTTGTGTGCTCTGCCTTCCTCCTGAGTTTTCCTTGGGTTCTTTTGCAGAACTTCAGCCCCATCCCAGCAGCATCAGCAGGGTCTCAGGTGTCCCACACTCACAATGGGTGTGGGAGTGGGAGCCATGCTCACCTGGGGGATGCTGTCAGAGGTGCAGATCTGCACTGCCAGCCATGGAATGCATCCCAGGGCAACATCACTATCATCATCACCACCATCATCATCATCATTGCAGCCTGTCAGTCTGCTGGGGCTGCCAGAGCTATTTGTGCCTTTAAGGGACACTCCAGTGCTGCAGAGATCCATCCCTGTGTTTATGTGCGCTTGGCAGGATTATATAAATTGCCTTTAAAAGTTGACTTCTTTATAAGCCATTTTCTGCTTCATAAAATGTTTATTACTGTTGTTTCTCTCCCAGTCTTCTTCCTCACTGCATTTTCCATCACTACACTGGGAAACTCCCCTCTTCCTCTGCCTGCTGCCCCTCTGCCTCCCACTTCTCCCTGCCTTTTGATGTTGAAAAGGGCCCTTTGAAGGGTCAGAGCCCAGCAGGCCCTTTTTCCTTGGAAAAGAAAAATATCCAGTAGCTGTGGATGTAGGAGCTGCTGGGGACAGAGTTTAACCAGTGGGTGGTTTTGGGGTGTGCTGACATTTGTGGAGGTGGCAGGGGGATCACAAGTGCTGGACAGCCCCACACTGCTGCCTCCATCTGTAACCCCTGCCTGCAAGCACATGAGGAATAACAAAGCCCAGATAATTTCAAGCTCCATTAGGAATGAAACTCCAGGGAAAAGGGGATTGCTGTTTGCCAAATGGGGATGGACAGGAGCAATAATAGAGACTGTGCTCCTGACTGCCCGAGAAAGGTGCAGGATAAAGTGGGGGGGACATGGCAGCATGGCTGGGTCCCCAGCCACGGCCATACAGCCCTGGGTGCCACATCCCTCCAGGTGCAGGATCCTGCCACATCCCTCCAGGTGCAGGATCCTGCCCATCCTGCTGCTGCTCCCAGCACAGTGGGTGTGTCAGTGGGGGAGCAGTGGCCGTGCCGTGCGTGGGCTCCAGCAGCTGCTCCCGTGGGCTGGGCTGGCACGGCCAGGCAGGCAGGGCTTTGTGTTCAAAGCAGCATCAGAAGGGCGAACGCCAGCTCCTTATCCTCCTTTCATTTTCCTCCTCCTTTAATTACAGATCCTACTTATCGGCTGAGAACAGAAAGATTGTCACCATAACCTTGCACTTGCCCTTGTGGAAGGTTTACCTAAAAAGTTAGAAAATAAAATCAAATACTCTAATTTGCAGTCATCTTGCCATTTCAAACCCAGTTTTCATTACAGCACAGAAAGTGCATTGAAGCTGTGTTTATAACCCCCTTTTAGATAACAAATCACATTTTCTTTTGGCTGGCGAGTGTGTAGAATTGATATTTTTTTTTTCAGTTTAATGGGTTTGTGTGTTCAGGAATGATCTCCATCAGCTGAGAGTCTTTATTGTGTTTGATATAATGTCAGCTTTCATTACGCTTGGAGAATTACTGTGCTATAGCACCAGCCTTGCTCCTGTAGCACCGGTCTGGCCGAAAAGCAGAACAAGAAAATCATTCACAAAACCCTGTGTTGGTGCTGTTCCCTCTTAAAAACCAAGGATGGGGCTTGAGGGGGCTTTCCCAACCCTCCACTCTGCAGGGCACCTGGGCCACCCATGGTTTCTCCATGACCATGATGATTTGGTATGGGGGTTGCTGGCTTTTCTCTCAGTGCTGCTTTCCCATCCCATCCCATCCCATCCCATCCCATCCCATCCCATCCCATCCCATCCCATCCCATCCCATCCCATCCCATCCCATCCCAGGAAGGGCAAGGGGTCTCCAACAGCCTCTCTGTGTGTGCTGGCATCCCTGGCACCTGGGTGCAGTGGAGAGGAGCAGTGGCCACGCCTCATTCAAGGCAGCCTCAGAGGAGCAGAAGGGACAGGAGATGCCATGTAAAGAAGAATAGCTGGCAAGGTGTGATCAGATAAAACATCTTCTCAGGGAGATGAAAAAACTGTTGACAGGTCACTTAAATATTTCCCCAGCTCTGTCAGAGAGGCAGAGGGAGGAAATTGCTTTCAAAAAAAAAAAAGATGCCAAGGCAGATTATGATGACTGTTTCCACCTGTCCTGGGTAATGCGTATGGCACCTGATGGTGGATGGGATGCAGGGAATTCACAGTGCTGCAGAAGTATGGTCCCCATCAGTGCCCTTCTTGGTCTATCCAACAGCCTGTGGTGGCTGGGGCTACCCATGAATATTGTCCTCTTCTGAAGACTAGGGAAGGATTCATTGTGGTGCATATGGATAAGAATAGCTCTAGCAGTGGAAATACTGTTCAGCCCCTACCAGCCACAGCCAGGCCTGGCTATGATTGCAGGTAGGAATTTCTCCCAGGAGTTCATCCAGTCCCTTTGGAGCCTGTTCCTGGCTCTGGCCCTCACACCAGCCCATGGCAGCTGTAGCAGGAATACTTTCTTTGCTCTGTGAGGCTGCTATGCCCATGGCAGGGCTCAGACACCTCAGGCTAAGCACTCACCTGGCTGAGACCTCCAGCCCCAGCTGCCAGCCAGGAGCAATGGACCAGCACAAACCAATCCCCAGGGACAGCCATGGGGCAGCCCCATCCCACTCCTCATGACTCAGAAGGGCTTGGCAGGGTGATGCTGTGGTGGGAACGTGCTGTGTCCCTGCTCATTCTCTGCTCCTCTGGCCATAGTGCAGGTGTGAGGCTGCAGGAGCTCTGTGACACACTGCAGGATGCCTTCTGTACAAAAGGTGCAACTATAAGCAAAAGCTGTTGCTATTTCTGCGTGCTTAACAGTTCAGGGACATTAAGAAATACCTAAATACTCACTGTCCTCTCTGCTGATGGCAGAGGAAAGGTGGGGAGCAGAGCCCCCAGTGCCGCATGGGCACACCAGCTCCTGCTCACTCTCCCCACCCACTGAATTGCCCATGGGTCTGACCAGGCACAGCTCTGGTCACCTGGCTTGTCCCCACATTGGTAAGGTGTGGGCTGGGATGCTGGTCCTGCCACCAGCTCCATCCAGTGGCTGGAAAATAGGCAGGTGGCAGGATCCATCTTTTCTTCCCCACCACCCTCCGAGTTCTTCCCAACTGCCTGAAGGCAAACTGCTGCAGGATTTAGCTCTTCCAGAGCCAATTAAATCTTGAAAGGGATTTGCTGACCACAGGGGTCACCTGTGCTGCTCGGAGAAATGAAACCCACAGCCGGCGGCTGAGAGGGACCCAAATCAATGCACTGCAGCAGGATCTGCCTGCAAAACTGCCCCGGGGAGCTGCAGCATCCCCAGGGCGTGTGATTAGCAGGGTGACACTTAAAAACGACAGTGAGCAATCCCGTGGAGTACTACAGATCCTACAGGTGCTTGGGAGAAGGATTAGCCAGATTAGGTGATTTTACAGGAAAGCTCTATAGGGGAGAGCGAGCCATAGCAGTCCTGCATTGTCCCTGCCAGCTGTGTGCTCCAGCTGGATGGATGGAGCACGGAGCTGATGTGCCACCAACAGCCCCTTCGAGGCTTTTTTAGGGTGGTGGCAGCTGTGTGTGTGACATGGTTTGACTGCCACCTCGTTAGGTTGCTGACTTGGAGGCTTGGGCCAGCACCCCTCCATGCAGACATCTCCAGGCTGCAGCGAGATAACAGAGCACTGACCTTTTCAGCATTGTTCTTAGTTGCAGTAATTGTTTTAGGCAAAAAAGATCTATTTGAATGATTGTAGAGGGCTGTGTTGGGGGTTGTGGTGGGGACTGTCCCTCACCAGCCACTTGAGACACCTGTGTGCCCCTCCTTGTCCTGGGCTTTGTCTCATACCTGTTCTGCTGGTGTGTGGCAAGGGAGCACTGGTGCCACAGTAGGGTCCTCCCTTGTGCCACTGGCAAGGCTTCAGCTTGCAGCTCTCCAGAATTTTTAATCAGCTTCTTGCTTGGTGTTTTGGTGTGAAAACAGTGAAGGTGTGGAGCACATGGCTACTAGGGAGGGCTCAAGGGGTTGAGGAAGGAGCCAGGTCCCTGGGGAGACTCTGGCATGCAGCATCCCCAGGGTCACCTCCAGGAGGTCCCACCGGGGTCAAGCCTTGGCAAGGGGCTGCCCAGTCACACCAAACCACAAGGGTTTGGTGCAGGTGTGATGGTTCCTTGGTGGCTTTGCTGGAGAAGCCTGGGCAGCGACTTCAGGGGCAGCTGCAGATCTGAGATTGCACTGATTGCACTCAGTGTTGCACTGAGGGTTCAGGAGCTGAAAAACCCCACACTTACCCACCAGCAACACAGCCATGCAGTGCCATTGTGCAGGTGGCACTTGGCAATTCAGGTGCAAGAAAATGGGCAGTGGTTAACACATCATATAGCAGCAACTCCTCCTTGTCAGCCCCCCCTGCAGTGGGAACCAGTGTGTGCTTCCTGCAGGCTCGGTTGCAAGAGACAGGAACAATATTTTGCCTCAAAATCCCTTGATATCGTCACCCTCTTGTTTTCTTTATTGGTATTTATTCTGAAAGGCTCTAGAAATACCAGTGCTATTTACACAGACCTGGTGCTGAGTTTAACATGGACCAGAGAAGGAGGAGGAGAGGAGAGGATTATGTGAAGAAGGCAAATGTGGTTTAAAACAATATTAGGGAGCAGAAATTGTAGGACCCCTTGTTGCCTCTTGGAACACCCATGGCATCTTTTAAGAGCATCTCTGAGGGTTCTGTCCCTCCTTCCTGGAATAGACACAGTCTTCCAAGTGGCAAGAACGCATATGCCCTGCCAACTCCCCCGTGAAAAACCCCCAGCATCAGCAGGGCTGTGGCAGGGATTGTGGAGCCTGGCATCAGGGCACATCTCAGCACCGTGCTGGTGCTGTGTCCCACACGTGCTGTCTCGCATGTGGAAACCTCAGCTACAGCCCGAGTGTAGCTGAGATCTCACCCAGCTGCTCCTGGGGCTGTCAGGGCTCGAGAGAGTGCACGGCAGGGGCTCTGCGATCCCTGGGGGAATCGGTGGCAGGGACGTCCTTAGAGGAGCTGTGCTGGCTGTGCCGTGCCCTGTGGCGTGCAGGAGCGAGAGCAGGATCGGGGCACCGGCTCTCCTGCCCCAGCATCATCACCTCGTGCCCTCTGCACTGCGCGCAGGAGGGGAACCGAGCTTTCCGGGGGAGCCAATGGCAAATAAAATGAATAACAAAGCACCTTCTGCATGGCCGTTGTTAGTCACACTCGCTCCTGATTAAAGATCATTAAACATGGAATTAGCTCGTTTGTGTTACGGGTCTCCGGGGGCTCCTGTAATTAGGCAGTGCAGATGGCCGCGGACCCGGGGAGCGGCGCAGCCGGCGAGGGACAGGGGCGTGCGGGGGGCGAGAGGAGAGCGGCTCGGCAACAGCACATGAACAGAATCTTCTTTTTTTTTCTCCTTTCTTGTTGTTGTAAACCCCACAGCATTTCACAACAAATCACAGATAATTAATAAGTGTGTTCCCTTAATGACTGGGCTTTTTAATAGCAGAAATTGGAAGATGCTGCGTCAATTTTTTTTTTTTTTTCACTTTCCCCTCCCGGTGCTGTCTTATCGCAATCATTAAGAGTCGCAGAGCCTGCAGAAGCAACGGCCCCTCTGCTCAGGAAGATGCTGGAATTGCTCTTTACAAACCCCATCCCCTGCACAGCTTGCCAGGGTCCCCTGCTGTTGTCCCCAGGATCAGCTTCAGAGGCTTTCCTACTTCTTGGGAAGCCGAGGGAAGCTACTGCAAACCACTCTGGGCAGGAATTTTGTGGCTAAGAGAGTAATCCCGGTGAGGGTCAGTGACTGCCAGCGCTCAGTGGGGCAGGCTGGTGGAATGGGTGGCGCCGGCTGCCCGGAGAGCTGCTCGCACCTGCCGGTCCTTTTCTCCAGCCCATGACCAGGCTGGGATGCATGTCACGGTGCCACCGTGCCTGACACAGGCAGGACAGGGATGCAGAACCATTGAGTTTTGGCCATGTTTCTGCTCGGGGTCCAGATCGCTTTCCTCGTTAGATAACAGCAGCAGTGATGAGCCCGTGCCGGGAAGGCTGGTTGGCTGCTGATGGTGATTGACTGGCAGCCGTGTCAGCGCCACGACGGCTGCCACTGTGCCGGCGTCACATCGGTCCCGGCACGCTGCGAAGAGTCTCCGAGTGCCCTTTAATTACCCTTTCTACTGGTACACAGGACGCTGTTGTGACAGCATCGCTGCTCTCCCAATTGCCTCTTCAGGAATTTTATCAGCTGTCTCGCGTCTTGACACTCTGGGAAGAGGAATCCGAGCAGACCTTTCTGCTTAAGTAGGCTCTAAATACCCCAAATTAACGACGTGCGTTTCTGTGTGGAAGCAAGGACACTTTTCTCCCTGTTTCTGCAGTGCAGGAGGGGGCCTGGGTGCCTGCCACGCTGCCTATGGCCGGCTCTTCTGTGGCTCCTGATGTTTGCAGCAGAACCAAAGCACCTGGCTGTGGGGACGAGGCACAGGTTGCACCTGGTGGCAGTGCAGAGGCTGTGGTCACACCGGTGTCACTGTCACAGGGCTGTTGGCCCTGCAGCAGTCATGAGTGCAGGGAAGCATGGCAGGCCATGGCCAGTCCTTGCAGGGTGGATGGAGGATGTGAGGTTCTGAACATGTCCCAAGGTCAGCACGGGCTGGGAAGGGTTTGGTCCCCAGCAATGTGGTGGCTGCCAGCAGCATGAGGGAGGTGCTGAGGGGACGAGTCGAGGGAGGGACTCCTTTCCCATCCGCGTCCTTGACTGGCACTAACAGTTCTCCCCTTTCTCTGCAGGAGGAAGACATCGAGTACTACGACTCCAAGGCCGACACTGAATATGTAAGTGCTGTCTCTGTGGCATGTCTGGCACAGCCACCACCCTGGCCTAGGGCTGAGCCCCTTGCCTGTGTGTCCCAGCTCTGTACCAGGGGTCATGGCACAGCATTTGTCACAGCCAGTGGAACTGGATTCTGCAGTGGGCAGCAAGTGCCCGGTGTGCAGCCGTGTCCCCCCAGCTGAGCCACGGTGACATCGGTCCATGAGCACCGGGGCTGGCAGCAGGCAGGTGGGCAGGTCACTCTGCTGCCTGCAAAAGTTTCTAAAATTAAAGCTGGCATCTGAAATTCAAATGAAGAGCAAGCCTTTAATTAGAGACTGAATCTAATTCTCTGCCCTACTCCGAGCACAGCCATCCTGTGATTTCTGGCAATCAGTGCTTTAACTGCAGGCCCGTCGGCTCTGATCTCCCGGTGCTCCCAGGAGAGCCCGCATTTAGCGGCTCCTCCCGCGGTGACAGCGGCGGTGGCTGCGCTCAGGTGCGGGGAGCGGGGAGCGGGGAGGGCCGCCGGCCGTGCCTGCTGCATTGGGGTACCCCGCTGGGCATTGGGGCACCCCGCTGGGCATTGGGGTACCCCGCTGGGCATTGGAGTACACCACTGTGCATTGGGGTACCCCGCTGTGCATTGGGGCACCCCGCTGGGCATTGGGGTACCCTGCTGGGCATTGGGGTACCCTGCTGGGCATTGGAGTACCCCGCTGGGCATTGGGGTACCCTGCTGTGCATTGGGGCACCCCGCTGGGCATTGGGGCACCGCTGGGCATTGGGGTACCCCGCTGGGCATTGGGGCACCCCGCTGGGCATTGGGGTACCCACTGTGCATTGGGGCACCCCGCTGGGCATTGGGGCACCCCGCTGGGCATTGGGGTACCCCGCTGGGCATTGGGGCACCCCACTGTGCATTGGGGCACCCCGCTGGGCATTGGGGTACCCCGCTGGGCATTGGGGTACCCCACTGTGCATTGGGGCACCCCGCTGGGCATTGGGGTACCCCGCTGGGCATTGGAGTACACCACTGTGCATTGGGGTACCCTGCTCTGCACTGGGCACCCCGCTGGGCATTGCGGTACACCACTATGCATTGGGGTACCCCGCTGGGCATTGGGGCACCCCGCTCTGCGCTGGGCACCCCGCTGGGCATTGGGGCACCCCGCTCTGCGCTGGGCACCCCGCTGGGCATTGGGGCACTCCGCTGGGCATTGCGGTACATCACTGTGCATTGGGGTACCCCGCTGGGCATTGGGGCACACTGCTCTGCGCTGGGCACCCTGCTGGGCATTGCGGTACATCACTGTGCATTGGGGCACCCCGCTCTGCATTGGGCACCCCGCTCTGCCCTGGGGCACCCCATTTTGCTGCCAGGTCACCCAGCTCCCACCCTGTGTTGTGGGATCCTTACTGAATAGCTGCATGTCAGGTCAGTGATGCTCTTGGTGAGGAGCTGCTGAGCAGAGTCCTTGGAGCTGCCCAGGAGCCCCAGGCACAGCAGAGTGCAGCCTTGGGACAGCCCCAGCCAATGCTGGTGCACAGGACTGCTCCTTGTCCCCAGGCAGACCTGGCAGCAGATGTGCCATGGAGATAGAGCACCATGGCAGGAGAGAAGGTGGTGTTGGCAGCAAACCACATAGCCTCATACAAAAAGAACACTCAGGTGACCCCAGGAGCATTCACAAGGCCCTGTGCAGAAGGGAGGGGAGGATCTGAGCTTGATGGGGTCCCACCAGCTTGGGTGACATGTCCTGCACTGACCTCTGTCTCTCCTCTCAACCTGCCTGGGAGTCTGTGCTCCAGAGCAGAGCCAGGGACAGACTGGAGTGGGGGATGGATGCCTTCAAAGCAGAATTACTGACTAACTGCCAGTGCCATTGTCCCCACGTGGTGACAGTAAGAGGGCTCCTTGGCAGGGGAAGCAGCCACGGAGAGTCTGGGAGATGGGATGGAGAGGTCAGGCAGATGCTGTGACTGAAGTGGAGGGCTCTCCTGAGCAGGTCTCCCTGCCCACAGTCCTACTCATTTACAGCTGAGGATGCAGAGGATGTCTCCTGTCCCTCCCTAGCCTGGGGGGAGCTACCAAAGGAGGGAGGAGAGGATCCTGCCATGGCTGCTCTGGAGAGGATGGAGCTAATGGGCTTAAAATATATTAAAGGGGATTTTGGATAGAAGTGGCTGATGGTTGAGGCAGGAGGAGACAGCCTAGGGAGCAGAGCAACTCCCAGCACAGGGGATGAGGAGCAGGACTAATGCATCCATCAGGCTGGGCTGGGCTTTTGCCATCACTGCTGCAGGGCAGGAGACAGAAGCTGGGTGTCCCCATGCCCACTGTTCCCCTGAGTGTCACACCCCACCATTCTGGTCACATTAGGCAGGATTAGGAAACAGGAGGCATCTCAACCTCAGAGCTGTGCCCATGGAGCCCTCCCAGCACAGGGGGCACTGGGAGAGGCTGTGCATGTGGCATGGCACAGTGTCCCTGGGGACTGCAGGGCTCAGCTCCCTGATCCCTGCTCCTTCCCCAGAGGAGCTGACATGTCAAGAGGGAACAGCCCTGCAAATCCATCAGCAGCCACATCAGCTTTAGTCCTGCTCTGGGGAGATGCCAAGCAAAATTGCAAAACTGGGGGTGTCCTTTTGTTGATGTATGTGGGTTTGGCAGGGAGGGCACTTCCCTACCTCTGCTATGGCTTCCTTACCAGTGAAATCTCAGCAAATTTAATTCCAAAAAAAATAATGGAGGGAAAAAGAAGATGCTGCTGAAGTAAGAAAGGAGGGAGATGATACCAGAAGGTCTGAATGGAACATAATAGTGCTCTTTCTATCCTTTCTTTATTTAGCTTCAATTTTTCTATTTAAATGGAGCAGGATGTAGCTGAGCCAGAGTTGGTGCTGATGGACAATGGCTGCTCCCCGTAACTGGGGCTTATTCACGAGCCTTACACCAGCTTTAACTGCAGTGAGAAGGAAATTACATTCCTATTAATTCTGCCTGCACCTCACCTCCACTATCCCCCCAAACAGACTTTGGATTTCCAAGTGGTTTTTAACAAATGGGAACATCAGAAAAATTTCCCAGGGTCCCCAAGGCTGTCAGAATGTTTGCAGATGCAAAGTTTTCACCTTTCCCCACTAGCAAGGGCCATGGGGCTTGTGTGGGGAGAAGTGTTGAAATCAGCAGGTGCTCTCAGTTGGGTGTCATAGGCAGAGCAACACAAAAATAATTTTCCATCTTTTGTGTTGTGTTTGTGGCAGGGGATGATGCTTGTCAAAGCTGAGCCTGGGACATGCTGTACTCAGGTGGAAAACAGCACAGCTGTGTGAAGGCATCCTGGCCCCAAGGTCAGCCTCCAGCACCTACCTGAGGTCCTGAGGAGGGCTGAGAGCCAGGGCTGATGGTGGGAGGGTCCGTGCCAGCCTCAGCCCCCTCTGGGCAGGGGAGGTGGGGCTGCCCACTCACTGCTCACCCCTCTCACTGCTCACCCCACTCAGCAGATGCAGCAAGGAGGAGAAGGGGGGTGGAAAAAAAAAGCCCCTAAATGTCAGCAGCAGCAGATGAAGGGTGTTGGAAAATTTAATCTTCCAACTTTCTCAACTAATGTGACATTTGGATTTCCTCACGATAAGCTATCAGCCCCAGAAGTTTCTTTCTTTTTCTTTTTTTTTTTTTTTTTTTTCCTATTTTTTTAACTTCTCTCCTCTGGCTGGTAATTTAAAAATAAATGGTCTAGAAAGATCTCTAAACAGTACCTTTGGCAAAGATTAAAAAAAGCGAAGGGGGATAGGGGAGCAGGCTGGCGGGAGAGGCTGATTGTTATTTATAACCTGGGCTGCTGTAAAAGCAGGAATGTGGCTGGAGAACACACCATCTCCCTCCTTGGCATTAAATTACTGCATTTCAGGAAAAAACTGATGTATTTAAGGAGAAAGGCCCTTGTGCACAGGCCTGGAGTTTCTCAGCCATGTGTTGGGGGCTGGCATTTATATCCATTATTAGCAGGATCGCAGCGTGTTGGTGCGAATATTTCGCTGGCCTTTCCAGACCTAGCACGGGTGGGTGCCCCAGGGAGATTGAAAGGGCTGTGCTGGGATCCTGGTGTGTGGGGCAGGCAGGGATGCTGTGGCTGGATCAGCCCTGCGTTTGTCACGGGGGTTTGTCATTTAAGCAGCCGTCATTAGCTGTGATGGCTGGTTCCCATGGAGATGAGCAGTGAACAGGGGGGTTGCAGCTGCAGGAGCTGCTGCACCAGGTCACATCCCCAGCTCCAAACCCTGGGCACACCACAGTCCTGGTGCCCAGGGGCAGGCTGGCCCTCCTCAGCCAGCCCCAGCTTGGGTGGGATGGAGGGCAGGCACCTGCCCAGGGCGTGGCAGCCTCCAGTAAAGCTGGGTGGTGCTGCTGGTGCTCACTGGCTGTTGGGCATCTCTGGGTTTCGTCCCCTCTCTCTCATTTTGGGAGACTGAAGAGAAAATGTGACTGACAGCCCAGCTGTGAAAGCAGTGGAGATGGCAGAAGCTCCCAGGGCGTGATGACTTCTTGCTGAAGCAGTAAATACGTATCATATTGATATATTGCCGTGGAGTCGATTTCTAATGGTGTGTAGCAAATAATACATTCAAACTGTGGAATCTATTTGTGTTGCGTTGTACATACTGTAACAGATAAATAGATGTTTCCAAGTTCTTTTGAAATGTAATGATGAGGAATGCTGCTAGATCTGGCTGGGGGCCTGCCGAGATGCTCACAGTTAAACCAATGTAAATTCAGAACTTGAATCATCTGCTTTGCTCTCATTTCAATTCAATGCAGAATTTCTTCCCTTGGCTTTCCCAAGGTGTCTCCTTGTGTCCCAGATCCTCCCCTCACTGCCTGGGCTGGTGACAGCTTCACCTGCTTTCATGTGGCTGAAAATTACCCCCTTTCAGGGGCCAAATTCAGCCTGGCTTAAACAGAAATAACCTGGTTGAGGCTGGGGGATTTATGGATAAAGGGCAAAGTAGCTTGGATAACATCAGCTCTTTCTGCAGGTCTGTTTGCCATATAGGTGTCAGTGATGCATGAAGTGCCCCACATATAGATAGCTGTATATTTGTCCCCAAGATCTATACATGTGCCTCTCCACAGCTCCATGACTGAGAGCAGCCAGACAGTACCAAACCTGGCAGCATACAAATTAGCCCCTCAGAAGTGGGTGAGATCACAGAATAATGATAAACAGAGGAGCAGTAATTACATACAGTAGTTCCAGGTCCAGTGAAGTGGGGAATAACCATGCCAGCGTGGGGAAAGAGGGAGGGTTGGATTTTCCAGCTGCTAGTGGCGACAGGGGCAGTGGATGGGTTGTATCAGGATGCCCTGCTGATCTGAGATGGGGAGAGATGGGGAGCTGTCACCAGGAATTTGCTGGGCTGAGGGAAAAAAAGGTTTTAGTGTCAAAGCAGAGTTTTCAGTGCTGCAGATGCCCTTAGGCCACGGCTTTATCCCAAAGCCTGTTTTCAGCAGGCACCTCTGTATCGCTGCCTGGTGCTCAGAGAGGTTTGCAGGGATGAACACTGTGTGTGCTTTCCCCCAGAGAGCTGAGCCCCTCATGGACAGCAGGCTTGGGGCCAGGTCCACTCTGTGGGTAGCCCATGGCCCAGCATGTGGCTGTAGTGCCAGCTCTGCTGCAGCATTGCAGCTTTGGGGGACTCCAGCAGTCGGGTTTTTGCCTTTCTCCAGATTTACATGAAATTGAAGCATAATCTGCATTTTGATCTCGGAGACGTGGCTCCAAGGGTTTGGGAACAGTCCCTGCCTGCCTCCTGCTTGGCTACTGCAGCTGTAATGGAGTTCAGCATCTTTCTGGGCAGCTGGAGCCCCCGCACCAGGGTTGGCTGGGCAGTGTGTTTACACTCACAGGCCATCGCTGGAATTAAACCCAAGCCTTGCATATCAATCCTGTTACTCTCCCGAGCTGTGGCGAATGGTTTGGCCACCCCTCTCAATGTCATGGGAATGTCACCACCTTAGTGGCAGGCTGGAGGTGTTGCAGGGGAGGTGACATTTCTCCATGTCATCTGTGAAGGGGAAACGGGGAGGGGGCCAGGGTGAGTCTTCATAGTTTATTTCCCAAACACATAGTTTTTCTTTGACTATATGGCTTTTCCTGTGAGAAATTCAGGTCTTTGTTCCCTGGGATTGTCGAGGGGAGCCTGGCTGGTGGGAGAGATGCTCACAGTGGGCCGCTGAGGACAGCAGGATGGGACCATCCCCTACCCTTTGTGATCCCTGGTGTCGTGGTACTTTGCTGTGGACAGCGTGGGGCATCCCTTCAGGTGTCTTTTCCAGCGTGGGCTTGGCACTGTTGCCTGTCCCTGCCTGTGGATGGCACAGGCAGCTCTGTGTCCCTGCCCCTCTTCAGCAGGGATGTAGCTCCAGGAGCACAAAGAACACGTGCTGCAGCATCCTCCTCTCCCTCCTTCCTACCCTGAGCATCTCCCAGCTGGCTGCAAACAGCTTGTGGCAGGGATGGGCAGCTCAGAGCCAGCACCTTCTCCAGGGTTTCTTTGCTCCTGGTGGGGTGGGAGAGGCAATTTCTCCAGCTGTGTAGTGAGTCCACTCCCATTCTCTCTCTTCCCCACATGGCCCCATGCTTCAGCTCCCACCCTGTCCCCTGTCTGCAGCCACCCAGCTGCTCTGCCTGCACCAGCTCAGCCCTGCCTGCCTTTCCAGAGGGATTTTAACCTCCGTGCCATGCTGGCAGCAGGGCTGGGAATGGAGAGGGGGGCTGGGAAGGTGAGGGAGTGTGTTCCAGCACCAGCAGTGGGGAATTCGCTGTCTCTCCACCATAATTAAATATTGTTTGCATTGCTTATTGACAGAGCGCTAAGCTGCACTCCATTTTAATTTGCTCTTTGATAGTTGCCTTTTGCTGCTAATTGATTTTCAAGGCCTTTTTTTGATTTTTTTTTCTATGTCTGATTTAATACCTGCTGTGCTACCAAAGCTGGAGTAACCAGTGCTTGCTTTTGTGCCCACCCGCTCCTGGTAGGCCAAATCCACATGAGATCCAGCAGGGCTGGTTTCTCCCATAAAACATGTGGTGATGGGACTCAGGTGGAGGTATTCCCAGTGTCCATCCAGGGTTGGAACTCTGGGTGACCCTGTGTGCTCTGCTCCTTCCCCAGGAGGATCCTGATGGAGAAGAGATTGAGAGGGAGAAGTCCAACTCCTTGAAGCTGGAGTTCACTGATGATGACAACTTCAAGACCAAGGTTAACTATTCATATGCTGCCGTGCAGATCCCCACGGACATCTACAAAGGCTGTGAGTGCCCCTCCTCACCCTCTCCAATTCATGCTGCCTGGCTGGGCATCCACCTCTCATACCTGGAGCACTGCAGCCCCAGGGACCATCACCTCTGGGTGCCCCACCTGGGTCTTGGTGCCAGGGCAGGCTGGCTCCCAGACAGGCAGGTAGTGAAACAAGGCAGAGTCACTGTATCAGGATCAATGTGTCCCTTCCCAGGGACTCTCAAGAGCTCAGCACAGGCAAAAGAGGCAGATTGGGGATTAGGAGTTATTAGGGAAGGGATGGGGACAAAGGAGAGGTGGTGATTATGGCACAGGGTAAAGCTCAGCTGTGCCCACACGGCTCTGATCCTCCTGCAGAAGAGCCCAGCCAAGCTCGAGAAGACTAAAAGCAGGCACCAGAGATGTTCAGAGGGATGGAGCAGCTCTGTGCAGGAGAGACTGCACAGGCAGCACCAATGTGCTTGTAGAAGGGAGTGACATGGCTAGGCAGTGGCAGAGGATGAAGAAGAAACGCTGCATGTCTTCAGCCTACTTGTGGCTGAGGTCATGAAAAGGGAGAAAAAGCAGCTGCAGTCCCACAGAAGGCAGACAAGGCTGAGTGCAGGACAGCGTGGTGCCACCCCGCAGCTAATTAAGCCTCTGCTGCCAGGACATGTGGGGGGACCGGGGCTGGGGCTGCTGGGCCAGCCCTGAGCGGGCAGGGTGGATGAATGGGATGGGATGGGATGGGATGGGATGGGATGGGATGGGATGGGATGGGATGGGATGGGATGGGATGGGATGGGATGGGATGGGATGGGATGGGATGGGATGGGATGGGATGGGATGGGATGGGATGGGATGGGATGGGATGGGATGGGATGGGATGGGATGGGATGGGATGGGATGGGATGGGATGGGATGGGATGGGATGGGATGGGATGGGATGGGATGGGATGTGCCACACCAGCTCCAGCCCCCACCGAGCCGTGACGGTCCCTGAGCTGTCAGAGCTCTCCGGTACTCGCCCTGCTGCGGTGGCACATGGTGACAGTCGGTCTCCATTTCCCTCTAGTGGCTGCTGGGCTCCGAGCTGGGGCCGCTCCCAGCTGAGGGCATCCTGCAGCACCCTGCACCCTGCAGCCAGCCCCACACTGCTGCCACGGGCGTGCCCAGCTGCCGCACACCACTGTCCCCACTCCTGACTCCGTGGCACTTGCTGAGGACTCCTGGGTCTTGTGGGCGGTGATGGAGCCGCGCTCCCGTTCCTGCCCCGAGCTCACGGTCCCGGTGCGCGGCTCGTTTCTGGCACGGCTGTGCGCGGAGCCGCATCGGTGCCGTCATTTCACCGCCGAGGAGCGGAGGATTAGGAATTTGCAATTAGTTTTATTACCCAGCTAGCGCAGGGCAGGCAGCTAATGGAGCGCATCGTGCGAGCCGGGTGGGCTGCGCAGGGTGAAATAAATACTCGCTCCTGCTCAGCCCTGCTGGCCAGCCGGCGGCACGGCTGGAGCCCCGCCACGGCCACATCCATCACCGCGCTCAGCCCGGGGACGGGAGCAAGCTGGAGATGAACGCGCTCCAGGGACTCACAGCTGCTCGGAGAGGGATGCTGGAAGGGGATGTGGCACAGGGGGACAGCGCAGGGACTGTCATTGTCCTTTCCCAGACAGGCACAGAGTGTGGGCACAGCGATCAGGCCATGCCCTGCCACACCAGGGTGCTCCAGAAATCCAGGCTGCAGGGAAGGCTCTACAGTGCTGCTCCACTGAGAGTGGTTTGGGGTGCGGGCAGGGGCCACCCTGTCGTGCCAGGGTGTCACAATCCGCTCAACCCCAGCGGGAGTCGTGATGGTTCATTCAACCCCAGGGTGCAAAAAGACAAAAAGCAAGAGACTCAGGTTTTATTCAGCAGAAAGCAGCAATGCAGTTTATTGCGTTCAACAATTCAGTTTTGCGATAGAAGAGGGAGAGAGAGAGAGAGAGAGAGAGAGAGATGTAAAGGAAATGAAGTAAAAGGGGAGAGAGAGAGGATGGGATATAGCTACCAACAGACGGGACACATCCTCGGGGTCGTCCGACAATAGACACGTCTTTGATCTGCTGGGGAGAAAGAGATCTCAGAGTCTCTGTAGGAAAGTCACTTTTTATCGTCCTTTTCCAAAGCGAGTGGTCTCTGGCCAGAAGGTGGGGAGATTTATGGGCTGTTGTATGTGGAGATCCTCGCTCCAAGAAGCAGGTGCTGGAACAGGGCGCTATAAGCAGCACCCTGCCCGAGAGCAGCGTGCCATGGCAGCAGCAGGCACACCCACAAACTGTCCTGGGCAAGCACCCACCTCGGCCAGGCCAGAACTCAGGTCAGCGTGAGCGGTGGGGTCCTGGGTGTCAGTCTCTGCTGATGGTCGTGAGGCAGACCAGAGACACTTGGGACGGACCCTTTCCCAGGGCCAGCAGTGAGCTGAGTCCCGCGGAGCGGCTGCGGGAGCGTGTCCTGCCGGGACCGGCGGAGAGGCGCTATCGCTGCCTGCCACGCTGATTAAAGCCTGCGGCGACGCCCGCCGCCGTCACCCCTCGCTACACACACAAATTACATCCTATATGTGTTTTATTTACTGTGCCGTTTTTAATTAAATGTGCAGTCGCTCGCGGGCAGGGCGGGACTGGGCTTACTCTGATGGGGACAGGGACGAGATGGGGACAAGGATGGGGATGTCACCAGTTCTGGCCTCGACTGAGAGGGACAGGAGCCATCCCAGCCACGGACACAGCTTCATCACTCTGCCCATGGTGAGAGTGTAGTCTGTTTGTTCTCAGGAATAACATGGGGGCTACATTAATGCCCAGGGAAGGTGTAGGGGCTGCATTTGTGCTCAGAGATAATTTAAGGGCTGTGTTTGGGCACAGGGATGGTATGAGTTGCACTCAGTACAAGCAGCTGGTGTGGCTGATGGGCCCCGAGGGTCTGGGGCTGTAGGTGTGCCAGGGATATCATGGCTGTGTGAGGGCCCAGCCCGGTGCCCAGCTGAGGCTGGCAGCATTGCCCAGGGCTGCTCCAGGCAGGCAGCAGCCTGGCAGCCAGCTCACAGCCACTTCTCCTGGGAAAAACCACATCCTGTGTCAGAGCCAAACAAGAAATCATCCTAAGTGCCCAGATAACAGCACTGTGTGTGGGCACAGTGCTGAGGAATGGCTGGGGAGATACAGATAGAGTAAATCATGGTTTGAAGGCATGGCTGCTTGAGGGAAGGACAATCCTTCAGCAGTCGTGCTGGGATGGAGGGATCCAGGATCATCCTACCCACATCGTGCCAGTGCCTTGGGACAGCAGTGAAGGCTTGAACGGGTGATAACAGTGTTGTCAGAAGGGACAAGTGTGGGAGAAAGGCTTAGGTGAGCTAAATATACTCCTCAAATGCACACTGGCTCACCTGCAACACCACGCTGGGTTGTTTTACACAATGCCAGAGATGGGGTGCTCCTGAGAGTTCTTGCACCCCAAAAATGCATTGAGGGTCCCCCAGGAGGGATCAGTGCCTGGTCTCAGGGTGCTGGTGGCTCCTTGCTCCTGCAGTGGCTCTCACCACTGGCTCCTCCATGCTGCAGTCCTGGGGCAACCCAGCACCAGTGGTTGTGGTGGGATTCCCCTCCCACAGCATTTGGGGTCCCCCTGCGAGCACAGGGAGGTGCCATCCCAGCTCCCTGCCAGCTGGCCAGCCCCATTCCTGCCACACCACACTGGCCCCCTGTGCTCTGCCAGCCCCCCCTTGATTAATCACAGGCTGGGGCTGCCAGCAGCTTATCTTCTGCTTTAATAGCTCAATAATTTAAAACTGCTGTTTGCCAGCATCTTAATTGCTTTTGTGTCAGGTGCAGGGCCAGTGGGAATGCAGAGTGGGCCTGAGAGGCTCCACATGGCCTGTGGGGACACAAGCCTTGGGTTTCCCAGCTGGTGACTGTCCCCAGGGAATGAGGCTTGCACAGGGAGTTTTGCTGGGAAGGGGGTGAGATGGCAGGCCAGCTGTCCCCAGCGATGGCTGTGGCAGCCCCAGAGCAGATGGGGACAGTGAGCACTCTGGGGAGCTCTGAACAGCGGCTCATTTTTCTGGGGACAAGGGACAGCAGGGTGGTGCTGGAGCACTGTGGAAGCGAGGGGATCCAGGGGATGTAGGAGAAGCTGGAAAGTCCCCATGGGCTTTTTGGGAAGGGGCAGGGGGGACACACCTCTCCCTCCCTGCCATCACCTGGGGACACCGCAGTCCCCATCACCCCTCAGCCCACCCCCAGCTCCACTGCTCCCTCCAGGACACCCACCCCTGTCTCTGTCCCACAGCCACCGTCATCCTCAACGAGCTGAACTGGACCCAGGCCCTGGAGGATGTCTTCATCGAGAACAGGAAGGAGGATCCCTCCCTGCTCTGGCAGGTCTTTGGCAGCGCCACCGGCGTCACCCGCTACTACCCCGGTGCGTGGCAGGGAGGGGTGGTGGCCCCCAGGCTGTGACCACAGCAGCCAGGGCCCTTCTCGTGTTGGATGTGGGTGAGCAGCCCCCGGGCCCAGCTGACACATGTAACTGTGCTGTGCCAGAGCCCATTGCTGTGAGCTCCCCACCTGAGCCTGCTGCTTCCTCAGCCCTGGGCATCTCTCTGCCCTGTCCCCCGTGTCCCCTCTCCCCCAGCAGAGCAGCCCTGCCCTGCTCACTGCCTGCCTTCTCCCCACAGCCACCCCGTGGAGAGCCCCCAATAAGATCGACCTGTATGACGTGCGCCGGCGGCCCTGGTAAGGGGGTGCTGGGCAGGGAGGAGGGCCCAGGCTGGGAGCAGTCAGCTCCCTCCCCTTTCCTTTTCATTTTGGCACAGGCAGAAGGACAGTGTAACATGTGCAGGGGCATCTGAGCTGTGGCACACGGCTCCCTCTCCCCTTCCCTCTTGCTGGGAAAGTGGAGCAGGATGGAGAGAGAAATCCTTGGGTACAGAGCAAAGTGTGGAGAGAGCCCTGTGCCCCCTCACCACAGTCAGGGCTGCTGGCACTCAGTCCTGGCCAACATTCCCAGCCAAGTGAGATAACAACCAGCTTGGAAACCATGAGCTGGGAGGGTGGGGAGAGGAATGGGCAGGCAGCATCAGGCTGTGGCTCAGTGATAGCTGAGCAGCCATTTGACCCACACCAAGTGAGGTGGGATTGAATGGGCTCCCCTTAGCCCAGCTGGAGGTGCTGGTGTATCCTGCCCACACTTGCTGCCTAAAACTGCAGTCATTGAGAAGAGAGTGGGCACAGGCCTCTGGCACATGTCCAGGGAGCCCTGTATCCCAAAGGATCATCCCCCTGCCCACACTGGGAGCTGTCCCCTCTCCTTGTCAGAAAATGGCCCTGCTACTAGGGTTATTTGCCTTTGATTACTCCACATTAATTTTTAACTGTTCACTGATGGGGTGTCTGTGCAGGTTATTGCAGGGCAGGGACTGGAAGGCTGTTTTGGGGCAGGGGCTGCTGATGTGTATGGGGGCTACTGAGTCCAGCTAAGCCCAGCTCTCCGCCCACTAGCCAGGCTGGCCACCTAGTTGTCCACTCTGCCATGGAGGAGCAGCAGCCCCCTTCATGCACCCCTTTGGGGCCTTCTGCTCTCAGGCTGGGGCCCATGCAGGACACAGCCCTCACTGCTCCAGGGTCACGATCCTGGCTGCAGCCACAGGCACCACTCGCCTGCCTTCCCCTCCCCTGATGAATGGCCCCATTGGCCACAGCCATCTCCTGCCGAGCCCAGGGTATTCATCTGAGCTGGGCAGCCAGAGATGGATGTGCTGCCACAGCCCATTACAGGCAGCACCTTAGCTGGGCTCTGTGCCATACCAGCAGCCCAGCCCCAGGAGCAGGGCAGGCTCCAAGAGCCCCCTCCCATGCCAGCAGGGAGGAGGCCCATGGGCAACTGCCTGTCCTGCACCCCAGCATGAAAGGAACGTGCTGGGGGATGCTGCACCCATGTCAGGAGGGCCCCATGTGCCAGCATCCTGCATTCCACCCAGCTAATCACTTGTAATTAGGGAGCATCAGGCCCTGGGATTAACAATCAGAGCCTGCCCCTTCCCCAGTCCTCCCCAGTAGTGGTGAGTAATTGATACTAATAACACACTAATTAATTCACACAAGGCCCCATCCTGATCAATCCAATAATGAGGTTCCCTTGGCCTTCAGCCAGGGCAGGATCAGGCCTCATGCAATGGGATGGTGAGGTGGGGCTGTGCCTGGCCATGTCTGGGATGGGATGGGTGCTGGGCACTGTGCCCCCACCTCCCACACAGTATGGCACAGCAGGGCTGGGAGCAGGACCGGCTGCTTCAAGGGCTGAGGAAGGGTTCCCTAATTGTTTTCAGTGGGGAAGATTTACGTAGTGTTATTATTTTTCCTCCTCGTAGCTAAAAATAACCTAATCAGCCTGGCCTTTGAAGCTACCAGGGGGGTAAATAGCATCTTAATATGGATGTGTGTGTCAGCATAATCAGCACACAGGAAAGGGCCTGGGATGATGGAAGGGTTTAGCATTTAGAGCTCATTAGGCTGGCACGGTGCGGAGCGGCAGGCGCTGCCGTCTGCCGTGCCACGCCACGGGAGCCGTGTCCTCACCTCCACCTGCCCACAGCCACCTCCTCCCTGCTCCTTGCCTTGGGGCTCCCAGCACAGCTCCCCAGGGCCTGTGCCCTGGCAGGGCTCCGTTCTTGGACTGCACCCAGCAGAATCAGGGTCCCCCCCAAAATGAGCCGACCCTGCTGACCCCACTCTGTACCCCACAGGTACATCCAAGGTGCCTCCTCCCCAAAGGACATGGTCATCATTGTGGACGTGTGAGTACACGGTGGTACATGGCTGGGCTTAGGCCAGGACAGTGGCACAGCTCACCAAGGTGTCACTGTCCCCTGGTGGCCGCAGGGAAGCTGTGTGAGATGGCACAGCCCTGTGCTCCCTCGCTGCCAAGGCCCCAACAGCCCTGTGTCCTGCAGGAGTGGCAGTGTGAGCGGTCTCACCCTCAAGCTGATGAAGACCTCGGTCTATGAGATGCTGGACACCCTCTCAGATGATGACTATGTCAATGTGGCCTCGGTGAGTGCCATGGGGCAAGTGGAAGGGTGTCCCCAGGCACCTCCCAGCTCCTCAGCACAGGAGCCCTTTGCCCCCACACACACCTGGCTAAGGACTCTGCAGACAGAAATACCATTTTTTGTTTTCTTAACCACCCACCTGCACAGAAGCAAGGAAATTGCTGCTGAGGACTCAGCACACGAAAGCTGCCCCCATCGTGGGGCATTTAGCAGAGATGTTTGTTCCCAGGGTGATCCCAGCCACCTCCTGTCCATCACCAGCCACTGACCCCTTGCACCCCATGGCTGTGTCACCAGCTTGAGCTCACGCAGCACAGTGGCAGTGCCACCACATCTGTGCATGGCTGGGTGTCCCGCCCCTGCCAGCCCTCCCCTGTCTGGCCACCAGCAATCCAGCACTAATTAACGTGTCTGGCCTGGCTCTGTTCGCTGGATCACTGCTCCCCTAATGAATGGGCCCCATTGCCAGTAAATGAATCCATAAGTGAGAGGCAGCACCTGCTCCTGATGACAGCAGGGAACAGCACAGCACGGCTGCTTGCACAGGCTGGGGTCCTGCAGAAGTGAGGGTGCAGGCAAGCCCTGCACTGCCAGCACCTACATAATGCAGCTCAGGGCTGGATTTGTCCCAAGCCAAGTTTTAGCCTCCGCATCAGCCCTCCCTGGGATGTGGGACACATCTGGGTCACCTGCTGCCCACCAGAGCTGAGTGTGATGAGTGGCTGGTGTCTGCTGTGTCCCCTTCCTGTGACCCACTCCCCTCATCTCACCTCCCAGTTCAATGAAAAGGCAAAGCCGGTGTCGTGCTTCAAGCACCTGGTGCAGGCCAACATCCGGAACAAGAAGGTGTTCAAGGAGGACGTGCAGGGAATGGTGGCCAAGGGCACAACAGACTACAAGGCTGGCTTTGAGTATGCCTTCGACCAGCTGCAGAACGTGAGCTGGGGGCTGGGCCTGGGCTGGGGGGCAGGGTGCACCTGTGGGTGCTGGGGACAATGGGACAGCTCTGAGTGCCTGGCTGCAGCCCTGTGCTGAGGGCTCCTCGTGCTCCTTCTCAGTGCTGGGGGAGATGTCCCACCTCCAGGCATGCTGTGGCCAAGGTTTTGCTGGTGCTGCTCCCCTCTGGGTTATTAAAAGTTAGCAGGGCTGGGTGGAGGGGCCAGAGCCAAACAGACACTGTGCAAGAAGCAAAATAAAGATGCATGTGCCATTAGGTGCCGAGTGGCATTAGCCACAACATCATTCCCCAGCTGGCAGTGTCCCTCCTGCCCATTCACCCTGGTCACCCTCACCCCAAGAGAAATGGCTGGGAAAGAGATGGGCTGGGGCCAGCCCTCCTGGCTGCATCCAGCCCTGTGCCCAGTGCTGCTGGCTCCAGGTGTGGCCTCAGGTGCTGTGTCTGCCCCACAGTCCAACATCACACGTGCCAACTGCAACAAGATGATCATGATGTTCACGGACGGCGGTGAGGACCGAGTGCAAGATGTCTTTGAGAAGTACAACTGGCCCAACAAGACGGTGAGAGGCTGTGGGTCTGTGTGCTGGGCTGGGGCTGCTCACCATGGAGGAAAATGGCTGCTCCAGCTCCATTGCTGTCTTCTGCTACGTTTGCCTCCTCACCATCCTCCCTCCCCAACACCCTGCTCCTGCACTGCCCTGCTAATGGGTTTGCAGCAGGCTCCCACCTTCCTGAGAAGGAGGCGTGGGACCAGACACACTGTGGGATGCTGGGGAGGGAATGGGGCTGGTGGGCTTCATAAATGCTGGCCCTAAGGGGGGCACAACCCAAGCATGGGGACAGGGCTGCTGGCAGGCAGATGAACCAGCTGTAAGGTCCCAGTTGCTGCCCAGTACCTGGAAACCTGGGGGGTGGGGAGGTTCTGGCCCATGTATCACCCTCAGAGAGCACAGACCCCTCTGGGAGCAGTGATGCCCCAGAGCAAGGACTACTGAGGTAGGTGGTTTGAGCCAACACAGTGATGCTGGAGGGCAGGACTGGCTGGGGCCAGGCAAGGAGACAGGGACTCCCTTGTTGCCAGCACTTGCAGGAGTTGTCTGCCCACTTGTACACACTCTGAGGGCCATGGCAGGCAATGCCACACTGGAGAGGCTGTCATTGCCTGGGAGCACCAGGGGTGGAAAACAAGGGTGCCCAGTGGATGGCCCTCAGTGCAGGCTCTGCCACAGGTGCGAGTGTTCACCTTCTCCGTGGGGCAGCACAACTACGACGTGACCCCGCTGCAGTGGATGGCCTGTGCCAACAAAGGTGAGCAGGGCTGGCACCCAGGCAGCCTCATCCCTCGGCTCCAGTGTGCCACTACCAGCAGAGCACTGGCTGCAGCCTGGAGGGATGGCCAGCAGGACAGCCAGCCTGCATCTCCAGCTGCCTTTCTCTTTCTTTTCCAAGGTTACTACTTTGAGATCCCCTCCATCGGCGCCATCCGCATCAACACGCAGGTACAGCCGGGAGCCAGGCTGAGCCCTCCGGGCGGCCCGGCCTGGGGCCAGTTCAGGCAGCCCCAGCCCCTCTGGGGACAGCCCACAGGCTGGCACTGAGCGTGGCAGCAAGCTGGGGAGCTGAGCTGAGCCCTCAGCCAGGCCCTGCGCTATTGAAATAAGTAATTCATCTTCTGCAGCTCCCCACGGACCTGCTGCCTTTTGAGTGACTAATTATGAAACATCAGGCGTTAATCAGCGCAGAGCAGAGCTGAGCAAGCGTGGGCAGGGCCAAGTCGTGTCTGCCCTGCAGCTCCTCTCACTGCCTCTTTTCTGCCCCTTTTCTTTGTGGGATATGCACGAGGTGCCATGAGGGTCCCTGAGCAGGGCATCCCCTCAGAGCTGGCATTGTGGCTGCCTCCCTGCCCAGAGGTCTTCCTTGGCAAGGAAAGGGGAAACCTGTCCCAGGAGAAGATGGCAGCCAGGGAGACAGTAGTGACGTGGTCCAGGCATGATGGAGCAACCCCAGCCCTGGGAATGGCTGGGGGCTGTGGCTGGTGCTGCCTGGGCATGGCCAGTGGTGAGCAGCCCCTTGTTTGCATCTTAATGGGCCTGTAGGGTCCCAGCTGGAGCCAGTAGCCCCAGGTTTGGTGGCTGCCAAGCCCCCTCCCCTAGCTCAGCCTGCAGCTTGGAGGCCTCACCCAATTAATATTCCTGGGGTGTGCTTAGGGACAAGGGTGTCACCAGGCTGGAGCAAGGAGACATCTGGCTCCCACATTGTTCTCTCCCATGTCCTGTGTCCCTGCAGGAGTACCTGGATGTGCTGGGCCGACCCATGGTTCTGGCTGGGAACCGAGCCAAGCAGGTCCAGTGGACCAATGTCTACCAGGATGCCCTGGTAAGGACCCCCCAGCCCTGGGGTGCAGGGAGGGACCCCCAACCCCCGGGTCCCACACAGCCCCAAGGGACATGTGGGTGGGAACTCCAGCCCTGGAGTGCAGGGAGGAGTCCCTGCCCCAGGTGCAGGTGGATGGGGACCCCAGCCCCAGGGTCCTGCACAGGACATGCCCCATCTCCCTTGTCAGGGGTGTAACCCCCCTCTGCTGCCCAGCCCTGGGTCCTGAGGCCTGAGTGACCATGGGACATCATTCTGTGCTTGTGCAGGGGCTGGGCCTGGTGGTGACAGGAACGCTGCCAGTGTTCAACCTGACAGAGGACAGCAGTGACAGGAAGGTAGGAGACTCTGCTGCCCCTGCCCTGGCTGCACTGGGAGCCCTGGTGTGGGGCCACTGTGGGGTGGGGAAGGTGCCCTGGTGATGTGTGTGTGGCTGCAGGGGGGACACTGGCATCCCTGGGGTGCCTGCTCTGCCCCACCTCTCTGCAGTGACACCAGGGTGACTGCCATGCCCTTGCTAGCTCTCACAGTTCAATTGGGACAGCTGGCAACTGCAAGTCCCTGGGGGATGCAGTGTCCCATGGGGGGCTCCTGGGGGGCTGGTACATCCCACCCTGTGCCCCTGCAGTATCCAAATCTGACCCACATGTCCCCAGAAGGGGAGAAGAGGTTGGTCCTGCTGTTTCCCTGTCCCTGGGGTGGCAGTGGCTGGTGACAGCCCTGGTCCCACCCACCTCCCTCCCTGCATTTCCTTTCAGAACCAGCTCATCCTGGGTGTGATGGGGATCGATGTGGCTCTCAATGACATCAAGAGGCTGACGCCACGTTACAACGTGAGTGGGGGCCCCTTCCCCTCTGTCCCTGCCCTGCACTGCCTGATCCTGGTGAGGACTCCCTCTGATGGGAGCCCCAAGCTGTGCCCCAGCACTCCAGAGCACCTCCAGCAGCACTGGCACCTAGCAGGAGCCATGGGTGCAGGCAGGGACTGGGATAGTCAGGAGAGCAGGGATCAGAGCTGCATGATGCTCTGGAACCCAGAGCAGAACCAAAACCCTTGTAGGGTGAGTGGGGAATAAACCTTACAGGCCTGGGGAAAGGAGCAGTGGGAAAAATCCAGAGCCAAACTCTCATCCCAAGGGTGAGAGGTTCCATTTTCCTGATAATAGAAATAGATGGATAGAACAGGCTGAGCCCTGGGGGTGATGTGGGGCGAGCTCTGCCTGCAGAGGTGAGGGTGATCACCCCAGCACAGCATGTCAGAGTCAGGCTCACCCCTCCTGTCCTCCTGCAGCTGGGGGCCAATGGCTACGTCTTCGCCATCGACCTGAACGGCTACGTCCTGCTGCACCCCAACCTGCAGCCCCAGGTGAGAAGCAGCCCAGAGGGCAGACCCCGTGGGGATTATCCAGGCCCTGAGGGACACATGGCTTCCCAGGGTCCTTAAGAGTTTATTGTGGGGTTTGAGATGAGTTAGTCTGGAGCCCTGAGCCCTTCCCTGGCTCTCCCTTTCTTCCTGCAGATCATCAATTTCCGTGAGCCAGTGACGCTGGACTTCCTGGATGCTGAGCTGGAGGATGAAAACAAGGAGGAGGTGAGCAGGCCAGGGGCAGCTTTTGAGGCACAGGCTGGTCCCCTCATCTGCAATTGCAAAGGACACTCAGCCCCTCCAGCCTGCACTGGGGAGTGTCTCATCCTCAGGGTCCTGGCACAGCTCCCGTGGAGCCACAGTGGAGACGGGAGCTGGGTCACTGTCCCCTGGGTGCCAGCATGATGAACCTCCCCAGGCTGCTCACCCTGCACCCCATGGGTCCCCAGTGCCACCCTGCTGGGATTAGTGCCTCACAGATGCATGGCCAGGCTCTGTGGCCCTCAGCTGCCTGCTGTGTGTCCCACAGATCCGGAGAAGCATGATTGATGGCAATGACGGACAGAGGTTCATCAAGACCCTCATCAAGTCCCTGGACGAGGTAACACTGCAGGGAAAGGGGGTCACAGCTGAAACTGTCACTGTGTTGAGCAGCCAGAACCAGCACTGGCGATGGGGGGCTGTGTCTGGCACTGGGCTGGGAGCCAGAGCCCTGTGGCACCGTGCCAGCAGAGTCCTGGCACAGCCCAGGCCTGACTGGCTCCCTCTGACCCACAGCAATACATCGACGAGGTGTTCCGCACCTACACGTGGGCTCCCATCAAAAGCACCAACTACAGGTGAGTGTCACTGCCAGGGCACCAGACTGCCCTGCACTGGCTGGACCCACGCCAGCACAGCGCTGGGGGCTTGTGCCTGCAGCTCCCAAAGTCCCCAAGGCCACCAGGGATGTGTCCCATGGGCTGTGAGGTTGCAAATGCACTGTCACATCATTGCACACAGGCAGTGATGTGCTGGAGGCCACTCCTGAAAGGGCTGCCTGCCTCTGCTAGGCACTGCAGAGCCTGGACACAGTCCCCAGGACTCCAGGCAGGCTGCAGGGCTGGTGTGCAAGGGACCAGACAAGTGACATCCCTGCCACTCCCTGTCTGCCCAGCCAGGGGCTCATCAAGGTCCCTGCCTGCTCTGGGGTGGGTGACAGTGACGTGCCCACCCTGCAGCACAAGCAGTGTCTTTAGAGCCAGAGGAGAGCAAAGTTCTGCATTTATCACCCAGTTTGCACCCATTTGGACCATCAGATGTGTAAGAAAGACCCTGACATTGTCATTTCTCAAGTCATGCTGCTTTCATCCTGGGAGGAGCCATGTGGGCCCCTGTTGCCCAGTGTGTCCTCCTCCTCACCACCCAGCTTGGGAGGGGCTGGCAAGGTCACAGCCACAACCCAGCACTGCCAGGTGTTCCCAGTGCAGTCCCAGTCATGTACCCATGATGTCACCCCTCTGGAGCCAAGCAGAGCACCCCTCACACTGCTGAGGAGGGGACAATGACACAGGGTGACACATCTGTAGGATGAAAGCCCTGCACTCCCATGCCTCTGCTCTGCAGCAGGGATATATCCTGGGATGTCATCAGCACCAACATGAACAGAAAAAAGGCATCACCCTCCTCCTGACACCTGTGGTTTGGGGTGCCAGCACTTCTGCTGTGCTGGCTGCAATGCCCAGACCGTGCTCATGCTGCCAGCACAGACAGGGTTATCTGAAGTTGGGCTTTAGGGAGGAAGCATGAAGGTGGTTTAGGAAGGGAAGGTTTAGGGATCCAAGTGGCTCTGGTGCAGGGGTTACATCCGACGAGAGTCAGGAATGTGTCCTTGCTCACTTATTCCTGGCAACACCTGGCACAAACACTGTCACCAGAGGCCAGTGGCCACTGCAGCTGGCACCAGGGAGCCCAGTTCCCTCTGGCAGTGTGTCCTGTGGGTTAAGCAGCCCCAGCACCACCTCCTGCTATCTCCTTTCCCACTCCTGTCCCACATGCTGCATGCCATATTCCTGGCTGGCAGACTGCTTTCCCTCCTGACTTAACTGGCTCCTGGTGCCTGTATAATGGTTGTCATTGGTTTCTCCGGTCTGGGAAGGCTTTATCCCTTCTTTCATGGGCTGTGTCCCTTCCTGCCTTCCTCCCTCACAGGGATATTGTGTTCCTCTTCCACATGCATCTCCCTTGGTTGCTGGGCTGGTAATCCTGCCCATCTCAGCCCTGGGAAGGCAGATGTGCCAACTTCTGTGCCCATGGGTGCCCCCAGGACAGCCCTGGGTGCTCTGGAAATGGACCTGGATATCTCAGGATGACCCTGGGTGCTCTGGGGGTGACTGGATGCCTCAGGACAGCACAGGCTGCAGTTCCTGGAGGGAAGGATGCAGCAGGGTGTGCAGGAGGCCAGTGTGGCTGTGCCTGCCATCGCCTGGGTCAAGCTGCTGCCGGCAGGTGCCAGGCAGGGATTGGGAGCTGGCCAAGGATTCTGGGTGGTGTAAAGCCTTATGCCAGGTGTCTGCTCTCCCTCTCCACAGCCTGGGGCTGGTTCTGCCTCCCTACAGTACTTACTACATCCAGGCCAACCTCAGCGACCAGATCCTGCAAGTGAAGTGTAAGTAGCCCCTGGCTCTCCCTGCCACCCTCTCGCACTCCCTCTCACCCAACGCCAGCCCATGGCTGTCAGGGGGAGAAACACAAAGCAAAGACTTGAGAAAAGTCATAGGGATCACTGTGAGAGGCAAAATAAAGAGAAAAAGCAAAGCTAAGAGAGGCGTGAGTAGAGGTGAGCGCACAGAGGGAAAGCGAGCTGCCTGCCTGGGGTGCCCCGGGGGGGCAGGGTTTGGTCCTGATGCTTTGCACCCCAAAACGCCAGCCCGGGGCTGCAGGCAGGCGCTGCTGGGGCAGGCAGGGAGGTGCTGCCTGTCTGCCTCCTGGGGATGAGGGATGGCTGTGGCAGCCAGTCAATCTGTGAGCCTGGGGAGGTTTGCATGGATCTCTTTGATTTCCTTTGGTTTATTACGATACTTTGGTTTCGGTTTAAGCCATTTATTCTTTCTATGAGTTCGGTTTCAGTTGGTTTCGATTTTTGTTTGGAATTAATCTGTGTACGTGTGTGTTAGCCTGGCCCCCCTTTCTCTCTCTTTCTCTTTCCCCTGACCCCCAAGCCTTTCCCCCACCTCAGGTCCACGCTGCTCCCAGGGACCCTCTCCCCCATGGGAGAACTGGACCCTTCCCCTGTCCCCTCTGGTTCCCCCTGTTTCTCCCCATTGGCCGCCCTGGTGGCCTGATCCCAGCCCCACTCCAGATCCAGCCCCTGCCACCCCCTCCATCCATGGGCAGGAGCCCTGTGTCCCTGTGGGGACAAGGCCAGGCTGTCCCCATCCCCGGGAGGGGGGGACCCCCCCGTCCTCCCCAGCTCTGCCCACTGTGCCTTGCATGCCCCCTGACTCAGTGAGGACATTTTGATATCAAGACTGTTGCAACTGTTTGCTACTGATTCTCATTTTCCTTTGGAGTATTGAATATATATCTATATATTTCTCTAGTTATATCTTTGCATTTTTTTATTCTTATTTCACCGTGGCCTTTTCTTTCCCGTTTGTTACTGGGTTTTTCTTTTGTTTTCTTTTCTTCATGTCGTTTTTTGCAAGAGGTTTCCTTTTGGTATGATTATAATACACAATATTTTTATTCAAACGTCGATTGAATAAAATATTGTTTGTGCCCCCCTTCCCCCTTTCCACCCAACCCCTTTTTTTTTTTGTTTGTTGTTTTTTGTTTGTTGTTTTTCTTGCTTTCTCTCTATGGTGGATTCACACAGTACCAAACATCAAAATGAAGGGCAAGTATTTTCAGTCTCAGACCACTCACCTTCACCACCCCGTCCCCTGCCCCGTGTCCAGTCCCCCCCAGCCCCCTGCTTGCCCATCTCCCTGCCCGTTTGCCACGCCGAACCTGCAAACCGCCACCAACTCGCCCTTCCTCCCTTCTCCTTCTCCTCTTCCTCCTCCTCTCCTCCAGTTCCCCCTTTATTTGAAAGCAACATGTCTTGTTCTGTTCATGAGAGCTTTGTCACGGAAATCCCCACTCCCTCCCTGCGCATCACTCCCAAACCTGGTTTGATATCGTTCAAGAGCTGATCTCGTATGAAACTGCCGTTTTCGATCCACGAGGTTTTTGTAGCTAGTTGGATGCCCTGCTCTTTCTCCCCAACGCTGCCCCTTCTTGCTCCTCTTCTCCCGCTCGTCCCCTCTAACTCCTTCTCCCCCTCTCCTGGCTCCTTTGCTTCCTCCTCCCCAAGACAACTCAACCTGAAAGGGATAGGGCTGTGCAGGGAGCGGGGAGCTGTGGGGTGGGCACCCAAAGGTGACAGGGACAGAGGGCAGGTGGGGGGCCCAACCACCAGTGCCATCAGCCTCTGGGACAGGCTTTTTGGGGAAAGCCTACGAGCAGGAACTCTCTGCAGAGATGGGATGGGATCACCTGGGGCAGTGTCTCCCAGCTGCACGGGTGATGGTGAGCCCGGCCCCAGGGGCATGAGGGATGGCTGAGCCTGGGGTGCCACACTGCCTGTCCCCACAGCCGCTCGGTGGCCATCCCCCTGCCCTGGGGACCAGCATGGCATGGTACAGTGTTCTGTACCACTGAAGGTATAGTGTGCTGGTGCTGTTTGTGCCCCTGGGAGCACAAGCTGGAGCCCAAAGTACCACCAAGGCAGGCTGAGCTGCCAGAGTGGGTGTCCCCCTGCAGTGGAGCAGGACATTACCCATGTGACAGCATTTGGCCCACGTTCCCTCAATGCCAGAGGGGCCTCCTGACCCACAGCTCCCACACAGCCCCACAGGGGACACCCACAGGGCACACACAGTCCCCATGGGACCCGCCACCGCTCTGGATGTCACACAGCCCCAGCACACGGCACCCAGCAGCCTGCCTGGCTGCACTCCCTTCCTGGCACAGGCAGGGAAAGGGCTGGGTGGGCGCTGCAGCACGGGAGGGGCCATGGGGGGCCAGGCGAGCAGGACAGCGGGGAGGTGGAAGTGTCACCCTCAGCCCTGTTCTATCAGCCTTGAGTTGCCTCCTCCCAGCGCCCCTGTGATGGCAATGCTGATGGACCAAGTACGAGTGTTTTGTACTCCTCTCCTCCTCCTCTTCCTCTTCCACTCATCGGCTTGTACCCAGCCCCTGCCTCCAGCCCTCAGAGAGCAACAGTCCAACCTCTGGCTGTGCCTTGCAATGCACCAAGAGCTGGCGGGAGGGCAAGGGGGTGGCGGTGCCCGTCATGTGGGAGGATGTTGTCCCAAGGGTGTCCCATAGCATCCCTCCACACCCCCTAACCCAGCTCGCCGCTGCAAGCTGAGCCCTGCATCTTCTGTCTGTTCTGCCAGGGGCATTCCCAGAGACACCCCAAAGCTATGGGCTGCACCCCCCTGTAAAAGCAGAGTGCGCTGGCGGGCGAGTGCGGATCCCCGTCCCCACTGGGGAGGGAGGGGGCACCGCTGCCCGGCAGCGAAGCCTGCCAGCGCATTGCACGGCCCTGCAGCAGGGCGGGAGCCTCTGGTTGGACTGTCCTCGGCAAGGTTCCCCTCTGGCCATGGTGATGCCTGAAAACTCCCTTTATTTCTTTCTCCCGACAACCGAGTGTTCTGGTGATCCTCCTCCGGCCAGGAGCGCAGCATGTGGTTCCCTGCCCTCGCCCACCACCCCTCCCCCGAGAGAGAGACGTGCCCCGCCCTCCCGAACATGCATATATATATATACATGTGCGCACATATATATATGTGTGTGTGTCTGTGTGTCCCTGCGTTCCGGCCGCGCGCACGCACCCGCGCGCCTTCAGCAAATTCGAGCCGAGATGGGCAAACCTCTCCTGATTTGGCTCTAACCTTCCTTCCCGTGCGGTGCCAGCAACAGCAGAACGGCCTTTTCCTTCCTCTCTTGTTACCAAGAGCAGCAAATGCCTTTCTCTTTTTTATTTTTGTTTTTTGTTCCCTTTCCCTCTCTCTCTCTCTCTCTGTCCGTCTCTCTCCCTCCTGCCCCGGCGCCCCCGTCCCCGCTCCCCGCCGGATAACCTTCCCTTTCTGTTGCAGATTTTGAATACCTGCTGCCCAACAGCTTTGAGTCGGAGGGACATGTGTTCATTGCGCCCAGGTAGCTTTGCGTGTGCGCTTGCCGAGGTGTGCATCCGCCCCGGCCCCGCTGCCGCCCCCATCGCCCCCTCCTCGCCTCATCGTGCCTTGTCCCGCTCCCGTGCCCTGTGCCTGTGTGTGTCGTGTGCCCGCTCGGCCGCGGGGCTGCCGCCGGGACCCCGCCGATTGCATCCAGCACAGTATATATATATATACATATATATATGCACCCGGTGCAGCCCGGCCTCTGCGAGTGCATATATAGGTATAGTTTCTGAAAATCCCTGCCGAGCGAGGGGCCGCCGGCGGCATCATACAGTCGTGCTGGCTGCGGGGGGTGAGGGAGAAGGAAGGGCAGGTTTTGGCTCAAATTTGGGGGTTTGGGGACATGAGGACAGTGTAGCAGCCTCCGGGTGGACAGGTATGTTCTCTCCCCTAGGCCATGCCAGCCAGTCTTGTCACCTAGCAGGGATGAAGGGCCGTCCTTCAGTGGGGTGTTTGGGCAGCCCCAAGGCTCTGCCAGCACCCCGCCCTACAGTGCAACTCTGACCAGCCCTAATTAACATCACCAGATAATCACCTATCTGCTGATAGGTCCTTATAGCAGCTGAACTCCCTGTTAAGGGGTGTTTTGCCAGTGCAGCTTTTGGGGATTGCAGTGGGTTGAGGTTCAGCACGGCCACCTGCGGGTACCCCCGACCTTCCTGGCCCACAGCAGAGCAGTCACTCACACTAACTCTGGGTAAAGCACCCAGAATGTACAGTCGCTGTGCAGCCCTGGCTTTTCGGGGAGCTTAGTCCCCAGGCCCTCTGCTGGGCAGTGGGGGTGAAGTGCCGGACACATGGGAGCCAAAGCAGCGTGAATGAGAAACAGGAAAGGTGTTATTGAGAACTGGCCTGTAAGCACCCCGGGAGGATGGGCAGGCAGGGGATGCCCGAGCCCGAGGCCCCAGGAGTGGGGCTGCTCCCCCTGCGCTGCTCAGGCTGCAGCGATGGGCTGGCTCCGTGGTGCGGGGGTCTGCAGACGGTGCAGCTGGAGAAACAGCGGGCTCTGGCCGTCAGGGCGAGCCCTTGGCTATCCCCAGAGCAGCTCCATGAGCCCCTGGCAGCGGTGGTGCTGCCCGGCTGGGCAGGGCAGGGCAGGGAGGGGCCGTGTCCGGGCTGTGCCCGATACCCAGGGCCACTGTATGATCTGCCGCCGGCGCTGCCGCGCCCATGGGCCGCTGGAAATTTTCAGAAACCGTATATCCCCCGTCCCCCGTGGGTGTGTGAGTACCTGTATCTGCGTGTCGGTGGAGATATTTAGGTGGCTGTTCCCCCCCAAACAGGGGTTGAGGGGCCGGGCCGAACTGGGCAGGGTGCCTCACCTTTTCCAGCTGCCCTGTGGGCGCGGTCTCTGCCGCCCTTTGCTCCAACATTTGTCCTCTTAATGAGCTGTTTGGCAGTCAGGAGCTTGGCGGAGGGTCTGTGAGTGGGGGAGCCCTGAGCACCCTGGCACTGTTCAAAGCCACACTGCTGAGGATGGGAGGCTCTGGGGTGGCACTGACCTGTGCCACCCAGTCAGAGCCTTGTGGTGACAGCTGTCCCTAGCATTGGTGGGGCTGGGACTCTGCACTCGGGATGTTCCAGACTGAAGCAGGGGCATGGCACCCACCATACTGCCTGTCCCTGGAGTGTCTCAGGGCCAGTGATGCCCATGGGCAAGCACCCACCTCCACCAGCTGGGGGCTCAGCCAGTACCCAGCCATCTGTGCAAAGGGCACAGGGATGGCCTGGAGTGCCTGCCTGGTGCTGCCAGTGCAGCTGTGGAGAATCCTGAGGCAAATCCCTGCTGGCACCCACAACGAGCCTCCAGTCTGTGGGGTGCCACAGAGGCAGGGCAGGGTGGGCATAGCAGTGCCCACCTGAACCCACAGGTAAGTACAGTGTCAGAGGCACCCAGTCCCACCAGTATGGGCAGAGACAGACTCGGTGTTGTACCATCCTGGGCAAACCAGGATCCATCAAACCTTGCCCTGGCAGGGGTGGCAGCACCTCAGTGCCTGTGGCAGTGACAGACCTGGTGACTGGTGTGACGCTTCTCTGGTGGCACTGCAGGCAGCAGGAGCTGGGTACTGGGCAGTCTGCAGAGGCCCACAGCCAGTTTCCCTGGCGGGGTGACACTCCCAGGAGAGGTGGCACGCCACCACCATTGTGTCCCTGTCAAGCCTGAGTGCTGGCAGCACGGCCAGCGCCCACCCCGCCGTCCCCGGGGGAGAACTGACCTTACCTTTTCCATCCCCACGAACGACAAACCTTGTCCCCAAACCCCAGAGAGTATTGCAAAGACCTCGACTTGTCGGATAACAACACCGAATTCCTGGAAAACTTTATTGCCCTCATGGAAAAGGTGACCCCAGACTCCAAGCAGTGTGAGTAGCTGGGATGGCTGGTGGGGGTGCTGCTGGGGGGTTGGGGGCGGGAGAGAAGGGGATTCAGGGGGAGATGGAGCAGGGGATAAACTGTGCTGGGGTTGGGGTCCTGGGGATCTGCTGCAGAGTGGGTGCTGGGGCAGGGCAGGGGACATGGGTGGCCCTCATGGGGTCAGCTCTCATCTCCTCCTCCTCTCCATCTCCCAAGGCGACAAATTCCTCCTGCACAACCTGATCCTGGACACAGGTATCACACAGCAGCTGGTGGACCAAGTCTGGAAAGACCAGGACCTCAACACGTAGGTGGAGGGGAGATGGCCCTGGGTGGGCAGCACTGTCTTGGGACAGATGAGGATTGGGATGGGCTGTGGAGGCAGGGGCAGAGCAGGGCCCCACTGATGGCCGGCGTACCCGGCCCCTCTCCCCTGCAGGTACAGCCTCTTGGCTGTCTTCGCAGCCACCGACGGGGGCATCACCCGTGTCTTCCCTAACAAGTGAGTGTCTACCCTGCACAGTGACATGTCTGCTCCTGCTGGGCCATCTCTGGTGGGAGCAGAGATGACAGTGACAGTCATGGCTGTGGCTTCTCCATGCCAGGGCCGCAGATGACTGGGAGGAGGAACCAGAGCCCTTCAATGCCAGCTTCTACCGGAGGAGCCTGGACAACAAGGGCTACATCTTCAAGCCACCCTACCGGGATGGTGGGTGTCAGCTCAGGGTGACAGGATGTGACCCAGGCTGGCTCTGTGTGTCCCTGATGTCACCCCTGCCTTCCACAGCTGGCTACCGGGGGCTGGACCTGGAGAACAACACCATCGGGATCCTGGTGAGCACGGCTGTGGAGCTCAGCATCGAGGGCAAGTCTCTGAAGCCCGCAGGTAGGCAGGGGCTGGGTGCCAGGCTGGGGGCTTCCTGCAGCCCCCCCAGGCTACAGCTCACCCTGTCTCCCCACTGCCTCAGTGGTGGGGGTGAAGCTGGACCTGGAGGCCTGGGCTGAGAAGTTCAAAGTGCTGGCGAGCAACCGGACAGACCGTGACCAGCTGGGCACCCGCCGGGTACGTCCTGGGGCTGGCACAGGGAAACAGGGCTGGAGACAGGACAGGGAGGGAGCTCTGCCTGCTGGGAAAACTGCTGGGACATGGTGCCTGTGGTTGCAACGGGCTTGTTCCTCGGGATACCTGTCACCAGCCTCTGCATGTCCCCTTCTGGCTGGGAGGACAGCTGTGGGGGTATGACCATCATGCTGACCTGTCCCTCTGCCCTGCTTTTGGTTGACAGTGTGACCCCTCAAGCAGCTGTGAGATGGACTGTGAGGCCAACAACAAGGTGGGTGGTGGGCAGGGGTGAGGGCAGCTGGTGGGGATGTATGGAATGGCTGGGAGAGGTCCCTGTCCCCTGCTTACCCAGCCTGTGCACCCATCCTGTCCCCTGCTGCTCCCCAAGCTCAGCCAGAGCCAGCCCACCTTGCAGGGGGTGTCTCCTGCTCCCTGCACCCAGCTCGAGTGCTCCTGGCACTGAGATTCTTCTGAGGCTTGGGGACACTGCACTGGCCCCCCTGCCCTGCCACCCCCACCCTGCTGGCCCTGCCTTGCCCTGGGCATGGCCAGGGTTGGATGACACTGCCCTCCTTCCCCAGGACCTCATCTGTGTCCTCATCGATGATGGGGGCTTCCTGGTGCTGTCCAACCAGGAGGACCATTGGTACCAGGTGAGTGGTGCCCACAGCTCTCCTGGGCGTGGGATGCCAGTGAGGAGCTGAGACCCCCAAGCTCGTGTCATGGGTGGTGTGGCACAGCCCCACTCCAGTCCCCCCCAGGGGAGTCCCATGTCAAGGGGGCATTGGGGTGCAGACTCAGTGTCCCCATTTCAGGTGGGCAAGTTCTTCAGTGAAGTGGATGCAAACCTGATGTCTGCCCTCTACAACAACTCCTTCTACGCCCGCAAGGAGTCCTACGACTTCCAGTCTGTCTGTGCCCCCGAGGCCCCCAGCAACACGGGCGCAGCGCCCCGCGGCGTCTTCGTGGTGAGCACCCACAGGGGTGGTGCATTCCAGGTGCTCTGGTGGCTCAGGGACCCATGAGTGTGTCCCCAGTGCCCCTCATGGGGACCTGCTGGCTCACTACTCCCTCTTTGCCCACAGCCCACTGTGGCCGATCTCCTGAGCCTCGCCTGGTGGACCTCGGCCGCAGCCTGGTGAGTCCTGCCATGTCCCCTCCCTGGGGCCATTCCCACTGGGGAGTGACACTGGGGTGTCCTTAGGGTTGGGACACCTGATGTGGCTACACTTTCCTTCCCCAGGTCCTTGTTCCAGCAGTTCCTGTACAGCCTCACCTACAGCAGCTGGTTCCAGACAGGTCAGTCCCTGGGGAGCTTTGAGCTGGGGGTGGGCAGGGGCTGGAGGGGTTGGTGGCCTTTGCCCACAGCGCTGTGCTGGCACAGAGGAGGTGGTGGGGGACGGCATGGAGGCCAGGGAGACGAGCTGCATCATGAAGCAGACCCAGTATTACTTCAGCACCGTCAACGCCACCTACAACGCCATCATCGACTGTGGCAACTGCTCCAGGTGGGTCCATCCCCCTGTCCCACCCCTGGGCAGGGCTGGGGACACCCCCAAGGCTGCCTTTGCCAAGATCCCCGTGCAGCAGCCTGTGGGGGGAACAGGAGATGCTGTGCAGCATTTAGGGGGCTGTGATACCCAGAGGGGTGGACAGAGAGGAACAGTAGCGACCCCCATGGATGTGGATGATGTGTCCCCAGGGATCCTCTGCGTGGAACCAAGCCCTGGAACCCACCAGTGCCGAGCCCCTGGGCAGTACCTGAGCGTGGGGATGGGGAGGGAGGTGGAGATGAGCATGGGGATGGAGACCAGGGCAGGGAATGGGGATAGGGATAAGGTTGGGGACAAGGATGGGAATGTGGACAGGCATGATGTTAGGGATAGGGATGAAGCTGGGGACAGGGATGGGGACAGGACAGGGACAGTCATGGAATTTGGTCTGGGGAGATGCTGATGTTCCAGCCTCCCCAGAGCCCCACACGCCAGCAGGGCTGGCACTGGCAGCTGGGGGGGATTGGGGCACAGGGTAAAGTGCAGTCCCACTGCCTCTGCACCCCCAGGCTCTTCCATGCACAGAGACTGGCCAACACCAACCTGCTCTTCGTGGTGGCTGACAAGCCCCTCTGCAGCCAGTGTGAGTCTGTCAAGCTGCTGCAGGCAGAGGTAAGAGGTATCCTTTGATGTCTCAGCTGCATCCCACTGGAGTGTGGTGGCAGCAGGGTGGGGGGTCTGGGGACAGGCACGGGGGCAAGGGTCTGTGGAGTTTGGCAGGGGTAGAGGGAGCTGGCCAAAGGGGCTGGGGGTGCTCTACAAGCTCCCAGTGCCCTGTTCCTGGTGGTTTCCTTGACCTGCAAAGCCCCCCCGAGGGACCCCAACCAGTGTGAGCTGGTGGACAGACCCCGTTACCGGAAAGGCCCCCACATCTGCTTCGACTACAATGCAACAGTACGTGGGATGTGGGGGGAGCAGGGGAGGGGCAGAGCTGGGGCTGGCCCGGGAAGGGAGGGGGGCAGTGGCTATCCTCTGGTGGGAGGAGCAGAGCCATGGGGGAGGAGCTCCCCTGGGGGAAATTTGGGCAGGGGGTTCCCCCTGGGCAGGGGCATGGAGCCATGGGGAGCAGAGCTGAGAGGTTCAACCCTGAGCGGGAAATGGAAAGGTGAGTATCCATCCCTCTGGGGGGAGCAGAGCCAGGGGGTGTCCCCCAAGGGGAACAGAGCCGTGAGGGGATTCCCGGGGGTGCAGTGCAATGGGGGGACTCCCCTGATGAGGGTTTGGAGCCCTGGGAGGATAGGGAGGAGGGGTCAGGAGCCCTGGGCTATTCCCTGGGGAGATCACAGCTATGGAGGGGTCCCCAGGAGAGCAATGGCATGGAGGGGGCAAGAGCAGAGGTGCTGGGGAGAGCAGCACCGGGGTGGTTCCCCGGGGGCTGTGCTGCAGGGCAGGAGGCTCTCGGGGCTGCAGGGACCTGCAGGTGCCCCTCCAGGGCAGTGTGTGCCCCTGGGGTGCCCCATGGCCCCTCTCTCTTCACCCACTCAGGAAGATACCTCAGACTGCGGCCGAGGGGCTTCCTTTTCCCCCTCCCTGGGCGTCCTGCTCTCTGCAGCTGCTGCTCCTTTACTCCAGCACCAGCCGGCACCCACTGCCCCCGGCCGCCTGCCTTTAGCCCCCTGGCCGCCCCCGCCAGCTCTCTTTTCTTTCATCTTCCATCTCCATGCCCGTCCCCGGCCCGGTGGAGCGGGAGCCGCGGCCCCTCCGCCGCCCCGGGGCCCCCGCGGTGCCGCCCCGCTCTCCCCCCCAGCCAAAGAAGAGTCGGGGTGTGGGCAGGGGCTCCCCGGCACAGCGGGGACCCGCAGGCTGCCCCGGCATCGCGCCCTCCCGGCCACTCGGACTTGGAAAAGTGGCGTCGGTGTCCTCTGCCCGCGACCCCTCCATCCACCTCGCCTATTTTTTTAGCCTGAAGATTTTAAAGCAGATCTTTCTACATCGAGTTTCCAACATTTTCACCTGGAGACCCGGCGGGGTTTATTGTCAGCAACGAGGACACATGGGAAGAAAAAAAAAAAAAAAAGAAAAAAAAAATTAAAAAAGGAGGGGGGGGGGGAGGAAAAAAAAAAAAAAAAAAAAGAAAGAAAGGACTTGACTGTGCGGGTCAGTATCATTTGTTCTAGCGGTGCCGGCCCCAGGGCGTGCGGGGCAGCTCCAGCATCCCTGCAGCTCATCCCTGCGGGCTGGGGCTGGCAGCGGGCAGGGACACGGACAGGGGCGGGGACAGTGGCCTTTGGCGGCGCCGGGGCACGGCGGAGCCCCGGTCCCTGCGCTGGGCACAGATACTGAGGTGGAAAGGACGGGGGGAAATGTATTTTGTTTGTTTTCCGTTCTGCAGATCACTGTGAATCCTGCCCGCTCAGCCCTGCCCCCCACCCCCAGCCCTGCCCGGACCCCTTGCCCTGCCAAAGAACCCGCCCTGGCCGGGGCCGCGTGCTGCTTGTCCCCAGCAGGACGTGTCCCCGTGTCCCCGCGGGGTCACGGCACACGCCCCACCGCGGGCCGTGCCGCGCGTCCCCGAGTGCCAAGCGCAGCGGGCGGTGCCACATGTCCCCCGGAGGGCCGTGCCCGTGTCCTGCCCGTGCCTCGGGGCCCCGCGGTGCTCCCGGTGCTGCTGGCCGGGGACACGCAGCGCTGGGGGGCGGGAGGCGGCCCCGCGGCGCTGCACCGAGGGGCTCGGGTGGCCGTGTTGTCCCCCCCAGTCACTCCACTGGGTGCCAAGGAGGGGGACAGCGTGGCTGCTCAGCCTGGCACCCCACAGACCCCACTGCACCCAGAGCAGGGTGGCAGCTGTGACACCCCGGGGTGCCACGCCCGCCCCCGCTGCTCCCGGCAGAGCCGGGGGTCCCTGGGCAGCCCTGGGGACCCTCACTCCCCCGGGGCACCCCGCTCAGAGCCACCCCATCAACCGGCTCCAGGGGAGCCCCCTCGGCATGGCCACCCCGGGGGGCTGGGGAGGGCGCCAGGCGGTAATTAGTGCTGGGGTTAATTAATGGTCATTCTGCTTGTAGCTTTTTCAGTGTGTGTTTGGTTACTGTCTCTGGGAACCGTGTTTGAACAGATGGCTCTGTGTTACCGGGAGTGTGTGTACTTCTGTAGTCTAGTTAGGTGCTCTGCCAGAAAACCACCACTATACATACCTATAAATATATACATATATAGTCTATTTTAAGTTAAAAACCAATGAGACGAAGGGACGGTGTGACCCCGGGCCCCCCGTCCCGTCGGGGTCACTTCCTGCCCTGTCCCCACCCAAAAGCTTCTCTCTGCTCATTCAAAGGTTTTTAATTGATTTTCTTTAATTTCTCTGGGTTTCTTTTTTTTTTTTTTTTTTTTTTTTTTTTTTGTACAGAAGAGTTGGAAAACTAAAAAAAAAAAAAAAAAAAAACCAACAAAAAGACAATTTGTAAGATATCGTGCGTGTGACTCCTTGTAAAATATTTTCAAATGGTTTATTACAGAGACTCAGTTATTAAATAATGTTCATATTTTCACTTCACAGGCGGTGGCTGCGTCATTGCCCGAGGACGTGGGCACGGCTGGGGGGGCACAGCATGTGGGTGGGGGGGATACACAGGATATCGGGGGGCTCCTGCCAGGTGGGACAGTGCCCTCACACCTGCTCCACCTCTGGGGGAGGGACACGGGACAGGCAGGGACACGGGACAGGCAGGACACCGCAGAGCCCCACACGCTGCGCAGGAGGGGCTGCGGGACAGCAGCAGCTCAGCCCCCAAATTCCCCGCAGGACTGTGTTACGCCCGTGTCCTCGTGCCGGTGTCCCCGCACCCATGTCCCCCTCTTTCAGGGGTTCAATGTCCCCGAGTGCCCCGGTGTCCATATCCCCATTTCCCAGGGTTTGTGCTCCCATGTACGCATCCCCATGACTGTGTCCTTCATGCCCCACAGCCGTGTTTTGCCTCTCCCCCACGTCCCGCCATCTCCGTGTCCCCCCCCGTCCGTGTGGCTCGTTTGTCCCGTGTCCTCCCACATCCCTGTCCCCGCTCGGTGTCCGTGTTCCCCCCGAGTCCCCGCCCGTGTGTCCCATGCCGCCCCGCGCTGCCAACGTGGCCGGACTACAAGTCCCGACGTTCCCCGCGGCGCCCTCGCGCTGTCCGCGCAGCAGCCCCGCCCCGGCGCCCCCGTTCCGCGCATGCGCAGCGGCGCTGTTTGTCCGCGCCCGGCCTAGCCCAGCAGAGGGTCCGAGCGCGGCCTGGCCCGAGGCGGCGGCAGAGGGAGGGAGCGGGGCCGGGGCCAGCCGGGGCTGCGCGGGGCCCGGCGCGGGGAGGCGGGCGGGTGGGGCCGGGCAGCCCCCGCGGGGCCGCCCCGTCCCGCCCGCGGGGCCGAAGATGCGGCGGTACCTGCCGGTGGCCCGGCAGCACTTCCTGGCGGCACTGGCCGGCACCAGCGTGGTGGTGAAGTCGCTGAGCGCCGCCGTGGTGCTGCTGTATCTGCTCTCCTTCGGGCTGGACACGACCTACGGGCTGGGGGTGACTCCCGGCTACCTCCTGCCCCCCAACTTCTGGGTGTGGACGCTGCTGACGCATGGGCTGGTGGAGGAGCGCGCCTGGGGGCTGGTGGCCAGCCTGGCCACGCTGGGGGCGGCCGGGCGGCTGCTGGAGCCCCTCTGGGGCGCGCTGGAGCTCCTCGTCTTCTTCGCCGTGGTGAACATCTCCGTGGGGCTCCTGGCGGCCCTCGCCTACTTCCTCACCTATGTTGCCTCCTTCCACCTTGGCTATCTGTTCTCCGTCCGCATCCACGGCGGGCTGGGCTTCCTCGGGGGGGTCTTGGTGGCCCTCAAGCAGACGATGGGGGACAGCACCGTACTGAAGGTGCCTCAGGTCAGAATGAAGGCTGTCCCCATGCTCCTGCTCCTCCTCCTGGCTCTGCTGCGGCTCGCTGCCCTCGTCGAGAGCAATGTACTGGCCTCGTATGGCTTCGGGCTTCTCTCCAGCTGGGTCTATCTCCGCTTCTACCAGCGGCATAGTAGAGGCCGCGGAGACATGAGCGACCACTTCGCCTTCGCCACTTTCTTCCCCGAGATCCTGCAGCCCGTGGTGGGTCTAGTGGCCAACGTGGTGCACAGCGTGCTGGTGAAGGTGCGGTTGTGCCGCAAGACCGTCAAGCGCTACGACGTGGGTGCCCCATCCTCCATCACCATCAGCCTGCCGGGGACGGACCCCCAGGATGCCGAGAGGAGAAGGTACCCCCTGCCCTGTCCATGGGGATCGTGTTTAGGGACTGCGAGAGGGGGGTTTAAAATCCAGACAAGGAGGAGGGGGGAGGTTTAGGTGCAGGGGCTCAGGAGAGGCCTTCTCCAATGTGGTCTGCAGGAGGCTGCCCTGCCACAGAGGTGGTGAGGAGCATTTCAGGGAGCTGGTGGAACATTATCTTGCTTTTCCAGATGTGGAGCAGCAGTGGAAAGGCAGGGGAGATCCTGGGAAAGGGGCAGACAGGGTTTGGGGTACCTGCAGAAGAAAGGGAGACAGCCTGGGGTGGTGGCAACCCCTGCTCATGGCAGCCTTGCACCACTTCACCCTGGCCCAGGGGAGGGCAGTGAGTCAGCCCCACATCCCAGCCCTCCAGCACAGCCAGCACTGGCCTTCCTGATGTCTGGCAGGAGGGTTTGGACAGAGTGCTGGCGCTCCCTTTTCCCTGCCCTGCTTTATGACTGTTCCTCAGTCCCGGAGCTGCCCTCGTACTGAGAGTTTCTAATTGCACCATGTAGCATGCAAACTCTGTGTGAGTAGTCTGGGAGCCGGAGTGGATTTCTGTGGAGCAGTCCTAGGCTCTCCAGGTCTTCCCCAGCGCTACTGAATCCACCCTTTCCTGCTGGGAAGAAGCCAGGGACTGCCTTGCACAGTGCCCCATGGGGCAGAGCCGTTGACCCGGGTTAACCTGCCCACGTGCCCTTGTCCTGCAGGCAGCTGGCCCTGAAGGCTTTGAACGAGCGGCTGAAGCGAGTGGAGGACCAGTCAGCCTGGCCCAGCATGGAGGATGATGAGGAGGAGGCAGCAGCAGCAGCAAAGGTCGACAGCCCACTGCTGCCTGACCCTGGCGTGGCCGGGAAGAGCCCCAGCCAGGAGTCCAACCTCATCAGCTTCCAGGATGCCCCGGCCCAGCTGTGACCAGCCCCCTTCCCGCCCTGTCTCCGTTGGAGAGCTGCTAATCCCCCTCGTGTCCCCCACGGCCGGGAGCGGGGGCTCCTCCCGCGGCACAGGCAGGAGGAAACCTCATTCCAACGCTTTGCTGCTGCTCCGGCCAGCACCAGGCGCCCGGGACAGTGACACTGCCACCACCGTGAGGACAGCAATTCCTGGAGCCACTCCCCTCAGCGCGGGGCAGGCCGTGGAGTCGGCGCTGACAGCGGGGGCTGTTCTGGGAGAGGGATGCAGGGCTGATCCCTGCCCCAGGCTGCTGTGCTGGCCCTCGTGGGATCGAAGTCAGCTTCTCCTCTGTGCCAGGGCTTGGCCAGAGCACTCAACACTTATTTTCTCCTTTCTGAAGGTAGTTTTGTCCCTAACTGAGGCAATGGGAAGGCTGGTGGGTTTCTCTTAGGAATGCTTTCCCATGGGGAGCCTCCCCCCACCCCAGCAGGAGCTTGCCAGAACCGGTGCAAAGTTTGTTGGGTAGGAGGGGACAGGACACTGGGCAGGATGAGGCCACCCAGCCCCTGCAGCACTGCCAGCTCCAGGCTTTGCGTGGTGGGGATTCTCTGCTTCCTCTTCTGCCCCCTCTCCCTGCGAGGAGCTGCTGCCCTTGGCTGCTCCCCAGCTAATCCGTTTACCAGATTACATTAGAAGCTGGAATTAATTTTACAGTGGGGCTCTAGCTGCTTCCTCTGGCAGCAGGTTTTTTTCCCCTGCAGGTAGAATATGGGCTCCCCCTTTCTTTTTCCTCCCTCTGTGCTGATGGATTCTTTTTTCCTGGATGGAGAGGATGCTCCCTGCGACAGCCTCCACAGCTCCTGATCCAGTGGGCAATTCCCAGCCCGGGATGTGGATCAGCAGTGTCATGATTATTTTTTTAAAGGACCACATGAGAAGGTTTTGTCAAACGGGAAGAACACAGACATTTGGGTATCAATAAAGAGTTCTTTGAAAGCATTGGCTCCTGCAGCAGAGCATGGGCGGGGGGGGGGGGGCCTGGCCCAGAGCAGCCCCTGGGGGCTCTTGTCAGGAGGCTGGGGAGGGGGTTTCTTCCCAGGTGCTCCCAGCAGGAGGTGGGAAATCTGCAGGAGGAGATGTCTGCCTGCACCCCAAAAGTCATCCCACCCAAGGAGTAAAGAGGGCTTGTTGCACTCTAGCTGCCTGAAATTTTTATTGAATAAAAGCTCTAGATACAGAGGAATTTTTCAGCCCAGGAGCCGCTCCCAGCTCTCCAGCCCTGCCGGGAGCAGGATGCGTGCTGGAAGGAAGACTGTTGTGCCAGCAAGGAGGATTCTTCCTGCCTTCCCAAGGGTTCATCACCCAGGTCTGTGCCTCCCCCCCGTGCTCACGTTGTTCCCTATGACTTGCTGACTGCAGGTTCACAGCCCGGCTCAGTAACTTGCTCTGTAAACTGACCCCACCCCACCAGGGTCCACAGAGGAGGGGTTTCGAGGGGTTTGTGCGTGGCAGTGGGTGCCCAGACCCAAGCCCTTGGGGAGAGCTGCCTGCTCTGATCCCAGGGAGTACCTGTGCCATGGGGACACACATGCTGCTGTACCGTTGCTCGGGTGCCACCACCCTGCCCCAGCCCTGCCACAGCTGAAGCCACAACCGTGCCCTGTGCTTTCCTGGCCAAGCTGTCCCCGTGGCAGGAGGCATCATGGTGCCTGCTGCAGTCTCCCAGGAGAGAGGGGACTCCCTGCCCTCCTCCTGTCCTGCCCAAAGCAGTCCTGCGTGGGAAGGGAGAAGGAGCAGGAATCCTGAGTGAGCCCTCCATTTCCCAGCACTGAGCACCAAGCTGCTGGGACCGGCAGCTTTACCTGTGCTGGGGAACGTCCCCTCCGAGGCAGGGGTGAGGTGTCACACACATCACAGCTGCTCCCCAGGGACAAGACACTACAGACAACCCAGGACTAAGGAAAGACGAGTAGGTAGAAACCAAGTTCCAAGGAGACCCTGTGCGAGCAGGGGGGCTGCCAGCTCTCTCCAAGGGGAGACCCAGCTCGCTCTGGGAAGTTCAGGTCAGCACCAAGCCCTCAGTGCTGGCTCCGTTTGCGGTACAGGTACGCATTGCTCACCTGGTTCATGATAACCAGGCTGGTGATGAGGGGACACAGCATGGCGAGGTACCACGAGGCACCGGTCACTGTGGTGGTGAACCAGAGAGAGCACATGCCCAACATGAGGCTGGCACAGCCCAGTAGGTAGCCCACCAGCCCTGAGGTTGCATGGTACAGCTTCAGCTTGGCCAGCGTCCAGTTCTTCATCAGCTTGGGGTAGAGCAGGAGCACGCCCCCGGCGCACTGCCCGCCGGCGTACAGCACGGCCAGCAGTCCCGTCAGCCCGTGCCAGGTGACAAAGTGGCCCTTGCCGTTCAGGTGCTTGTTGTAGGTAATGATTCCCAGCCCCAGGAGAGCGCAGAGCAGGGCGAGCAGCTGCAGGGCCCAGTGCGCCCGCACTCGCACTTTGCGGGAGAAGGAGCGCAGCAGCGAGGTTTCCGGGGAGAAGATCAGCAGCGCTTCCGTCATCAGGAACGAGAACTGGGGGGCAGAGGGCAGCGGGATTGGCACCGGCCAAACCCCCCTGCACCGCGGCTACCGGGACTGGGCAACCCCGCCCGCGGCTCGGCACCCTCCGCCCGGCTCCCAGGGCTCGGCTCCCCCCGCCCGGGGCCCCCGCCCGGGGCTCGGCACCCCCAGCCCGGGGACTCAGCCTCCCATTACCCGGGGACTACCGGGGCTGGGCACCCACCAGCCAGGCACTCCGCCGGCACGGCTCCTGCCTGTCCCCCGGCAGCGGGGCGGTGACACTTACCGCGAGGGCCATGAGCAGCGGGTGCCAGGAGAAGAGACCTGGAAGGAAGCACAGGCTGAGATGAGCTGAGACATCCGGCCCTCCCCGCGCCCCTGGCCCCACCGGCACTCACTGGATCCGGGCCGTGCCAGCACGGCCACGGCGGCGGGGAATCCCAGCGCCACGAGGTGCGCGGCGGCGCCGGCGGCCACGCGCAGCGAGCGGTACAGGCGGGACTCGGTTTCGGCCGTCAGGGCCATGTTGGCCGGGCGGGCGGAACCGCCGCCGACATGGCCGGGCCGCGCTGCCGGCTCCGATTGGCTGAGGCGAGCTGTCTGTCAGCACTAAGGCCCGCCCCCACCGCGCTGCGCTGCCGCTGAGTGGCGGGAAGTGCTGTCGCTCAATGTGAGGGCCCGCCCCGCGCGCCGCCGTGTGATTCCGCCGGAGCGGCGCTACGGTGGCCGGCGGGGCTGGGGAGGGTGCTTGGGCTGCTCCGTGTCCCGCCATGGGAGGCCGCATCGAGTGCGTGTTCTTCAGCGAGTTCCACCCCACGCTGGGGCCCAAAATCACCTACCAGGTGCGGGGAGAGCGGCCCGGGGCCCGCAGCACCTGCCTGCGGCGGGGGGGCTGGGAGTGGGCCGTGGCAGCACCCGTGGAGGGGAAGGGGGCACAGGGACAGGGGTGGTAGGTGCGGAGCGGAGAGGGACGGGGCTCGGCTGGAACGGAGCCTCCTGTGCCGCCGCAGGTCCCTGAGGATTTCATCTCCCGGGAGCTGTTTGACACCATCCAGGTGTACGTCATCACGAAGCCCGAGCTGCAGAACAAGCTGATCACCGTGTGAGTGCGGGCAGAGCCCTGTCCCTGCCGCGGGCCCCGCGGGGCTCGGTGCGGAGCGCAGCCCGGGGCTGTGACAGTGACAGTGCCAGCGCGTTGGGCTTTGGCCCCGTGGCCGGTAGGGTCACTGCGGTAGCCCCCAGGTACCCGTGCAGAGGGTGGGTGGACACATTTTGGGGGTGGTTGGTGCTGCATCTGCTGCTCCGCCCAGCTTTAAATCCGTGAAAGTCAGACCAGACAGGAGAGCTGTGCTGGTTTCAAAAGGAGACTGTTTCCTTTCCTGAGGGCTCTCTCTTTCCCCTCCTCCCCTTCTTCAGACTGTGAAGCACTTTAAGCGTGCAGGGCTTAGGCATCATTTTTCCTGCAATGTAAAGAAACCCCTACCTCCAGAGCTGAGTGGGAATGATCCTTGTGGGCTCGAGCCTCCCTGAGGGTGCAGGTGCAGGTGACAGGTGTCTCCCCACAGGACAGCCATGGAGAAGAAGCTGATCGGCTGCCCCGTGTGCATCGAGCACAAGAAGTACAGCCGGAATGCTCTGCTCTTCAACCTGGGCTTTGTGTGCGATGCCAGAGCCAAGGCCTGTGCGCTGGAGCCCATTGTGAAGAAGCTGGCTGGTTACCTCACCACCCTGGAGGTGAGGCCTGGGCATGGCCAGGCTGCCTCCCAATCCACCCCACACAGCCTGGGCACCTCAGCAGTGTCCTGCTGGGCATTGCTGGGACAGGGGCTGGTTTCACACTGAGGAGGGGATTGTGCTTCAGTTTAAAACTTTAAAACTTCAGTTTTAAAGGAGAGCAGGATCTGTGCTCCTGTAGCCAGTAATCCTCTGGGGAGGAGCTGACTTGACTTTTTTTCTCTCTTCAGCTGGAAAGTGGATTCATCTCCAATGAGGAGAGTAAACAGAAGCTGGTTCCCATCATGACCATCCTGCTGGAGGAGCTGAATGCCAAAGGGAAGTGCACCCTGCCCATAGGTATGGTGAGGACAGGGCAGTGCTGGGAGACAGCTGGGCCATTCCCTGCCCAGGCTGGCTCTGCCTGTGCTGCTCCTAGCAGCTCCCTGCTTGCCTGTGCTTGGAGCTGGTGGTGTCTGAGCCAGCTGCCCTACCTGGCTCCAAGGGATGGGTGGGATGGGGTTATGGGCTGCAAACACCTTGTTCTGTGTGACATTGTGGTGTCCTGGGGTTGATGGTTGCAAGCTCCTGAAGAAGCACAGGTTTCCATGGAGGTTGAGCCTTCCCCTTTTCCCGGGCAGATGAGTCCAACACCATCCACCTGAAGGTGATCGAGCAGCGCCCAGACCCCCCGATCGTACAGGAGTACGATGTCCCTGTCTTCACCCAAGACAAGGATGACTTCTTCAGCTCCCAGTGGGATCTCACCACGCAGCAGGTTCGTGTGCTTGACACTTTGAAGGGGATGTGTTTCCAGACCATCAGGGGAGTTGGGCTGTTCTGGAGATCTGCACATTAATGAGCATGGTTTGGTGCTGCCCTTGTCTTTATGCTTGGGCCTGTGAGCAAATTATTCACCAGCACAAGGTTAAAGTGCACCTGGGCATGGAGCCTGCCCTTCCCAGATGCTCCCAGGTCCAGGGGAGCTGCTTGGGCTTCAGGATGTTGCCTCACTGCTCTCTGCCCTTTTAACTGTTGCCTCCTCCCCTCCCAGATCCTGCCCTACATTGATGGATTTCGACATGTGCAGAAGATTTCAGCAGAAGCTGACGTGGAGCTGAACTTGGTGCGCATCGCTGTGCAGAACCTGCTGTGAGTGCCTGGGGGGCTGGACAGCCCCAGGAGGGGGTGGGTGCTGCCAGAGAGTGCCTCACCTTTTCCTGTCCATCTGCAGGTACTACGGGGTTGTCACACTTGTCTCCATACTTCAGGTGGGTCAGGCCATGGAGCCTGTGGCTGTGAGCAGGATTTGGGCAGTGGCTGTGGAGGGGAAACAGTGGGGTAGGAGGAGACCAGGCCTGTCACTCAGAGCCATAGCTGAGAGAGCTGATTTTCCATCACCCTCCAGTACTCCAATGTCTACTGCACCACACCGAAGGTCCAGGACCTGGTGGATGACAAGTGCCTCCAGGAGGAGTGTCTGTCCTATATCACCAAACAAGGTACAGTGACCCTGCCTGGGGATGCTGGCCCAGGAGGGGGACAGGGCAGCTGAATGGCGACTTGTCCTTGCAGGGCACAAGCGAGCCAGCCTCAGGGATGTCTTCCAGCTGTACTGTGGGCTGAGCCCTGGCACCACCGTGCGAGACCTCATCTGCCGCTACACCCTCCAGCTCCAGAGGGTGGATGAGAGGTCAGAGCCCTCCTGATTGGTCCCTGAGGGCAGTGGTGACACTGGGGGTGGCAGAGAGAGGGAGCAGGAAGTACCCAACCCCTGTGTCTGTAGGGCAGGAAACATGAGGCAGTGGTGGGGTGTGTGGAACAGAAGGGAATGTGGGGAGCTGGGGCATTTGACACTTGACACTGTGCTCCCTCTCATCCCCAGGAGGCTTATCCAGTTTGGTTTGATGAAGGGCCTTATCCGGCGGCTGCAGAAATACCCTGTCAAGGTGGCCCGGGACGAGCGGAGCCACCCCGCCCGGCTGTACACGGGCTGCCACAGCTACGACGAGATCTGCTGCAAGACCGGTACGGATCTGTAGGATCCTGTGCTCCGTGGGGCCCCAGGCTGGTCGGAGACACGGGAATGTCTGCCTGCCCGTAGCTGTGCACTGCTCCTGCATTCTTGCCCCTTTGTGAGCCGGGATTGTGGGCCAGGCTCTTCTCTAAGCGAGGCTGTCAAGCCCATCCTGCCGGGGGGAAGGCTCGGGGACCACACCCAGCCCTTGGACACCGGGCACCCCACTGACACCACACTGTTTCACTCCCCAGGCATGAGTTACAAGGAGCTGGATGAGCGCCTGGAGAATGACCCCAACATCATCGTGTGCTGGAAGTGATACAGCGCTAGTCCTTTCTAGAGCTGTGTCTCCGACGCGTCCCCTGTGTCCCCGCTGTCCCATCCACGTGTCCCCGGAGCGCCCTGCTGGCTGCGGCCACTCCTCCGCGCCGCCAGGGGGCGCCACAGGCCGCCCCTCGCCGCCGCTGCAGCCGGCCCGCAGCGAGTCCTCCGCGCCGCCAGGGGGCGGTAGCGGCGGCGCCGTTGCCACAGCGACGCGGACGCCATGGCCGCCGTGCCCGGGCCGCTGCCGCCCGCCGAGGCTGAGGCGCTGGTGCAGGCCCTGCAGGGCTCCGAGCTGCGGGACATCGGCGGCCAGGGGTGCGGCGACACGGCGATGGGGTGTCCCCGCGGTGTCTGTGGGGGGAAAACATGAAAAAGGGACTTCAAATTTGGGGGGTCCGCTTTGGGGCTGTGGGAGGACAGGAGGGGGCCCAGTTTTGGGGCTTTCCCAGTGGGGGCACGGTGGGTGTAAGGAGGGGTTCTGAGAAGGTTTTGGGTAGAGAGAGTCTTGGTTTTGAGGTAACCCGAGAGGGTCAGGGTGGGGTGGGGTGAGAGACAGGGCTGCAATTGAGGAGCATTCCTGGAAGGGCTGGGTGAGACTGTAGGGCCCAGGGCGAAGGGGATGAGGAAGGGTCCCAGATCTGAGACTCTGTGTAGGTAGGGGTGATGGAGAGGCTCCCCCTGGTTCTGTGGTGTTCTGAGGGTGTTGCTGCAGGCAGGCAGGGCTGTCGCAGTGGAGCTGCAGCCCCAGGCTCGGAGCGCAGCGTGGGGTTGGGGGTTACAGGAGCAGGTTTCCCTGCACGAGGGACCCTCACCAACCCAGTGGTCAGAGCTCTGTGGCACCGATGTCCTCACTGGCTGCCCCACAGATGGCTTCGGCAGCATGAGTACGTGGAGAAGCTCAACATGCACGGCATCCTGAGTGCCTCAGCGGGCCAGGAGCAGCTCCTCACCGAGCTGCTGGTCACCCATGCCAAGGTGAGCCTCCCTCCGTGCAGGAGTGATCCCCACATTGGCCCTTCAGCCTCCAGCTAGGGTTGTCCCGTGGGCAGTGTGCAATTTTGGAATAAAATGCTGAAGAATCTGTTGTGTCTCTGGAAAAATGTTTGACTGGTGGTGTGCCAGTTTTGTTTTTTAAAAAAAAATTAAAGGTCAAGCTGTGGTATTTCTATTTGCTGGTGTCTGGTTTCTCTCTAGGAAGTTGTTTTGGTCTGCTTCATGTACCAGCTCCTCTGGTTGCAGATCTCTGCCCTATGCCTGAGGTGTCCCAGCCCCAGGGTGTGGGATTGCCTGGACCTGCCCAACTCCTTGGGGTCACCTTTCCCCTGTGCAGCCCCAGGAGCTCTGCCCTGCTGTGAGAAGCTGCTCCCTTCTGAGCTGGAGGAATACAGAGTGTGCCCCAAGGCCACCCTCCTCCCTGGGCGACTCCAGTGTGGCTGACCATTAGCAACAAACTGGTTCCCTCTGCACCACCACTCTGAAAGGCTTCACTTCCCCATCCCTTCCCTGTCTAGATTCCTGTTCTCATTGGGGAGCTGATCTCTGTGGAGGTCTGGAAGCACAAGATCTTTCCCGTGCTGTGCCGGCTGGAGGACTTCAAGCCAAGAAGCACCTTCCCCATCTATGTGGTGGTGAGTAGAGGGGGTGGTGGGAATGAGCCTGCAAAGGGGTCAAGCACAGCTGTGCTTGTAAACAGATGTCACCCTGAAGGTTTTGTGTCTCACCAGGCTGAGGTGGGCAGTGGGATGCACGCAGTGGAAGTGCCTGGTTTCCCACAGCCTGTGCAAGCCTGTGCCCTTGCCCCCAGGAGGGACAGGGGCTCACTCCCAGGGAAGCTTGGCTTTGTGGAGAGCTGTCCCCTCTCTAATCCCACACAGGGGCTTGCAGGATCTGCTGGGTGGAGCAAAAGCCATTCCTGGATGCAGCTATGCTCCTGGCTTATGGCTCCCAGCACTGCCCCTGCTCCCAGGCACTGATACCTCTGGGGTATTTTCCCCCCTCTGCACACTGTTTTTCTCTAGCCAGAGACTGTCTGGGGTTACGTGCCTCTGGACTAACAAAAATGTAGTTTTTTCTTACTGAGCTCCTGGGACCAGTGGTCCCTTGGGCCATTCTTGGCAAGGGAATGATCTCCAGATGTGGGCTTCCTTGCAGAGGGATGCAGCCCTTGACCAAAGGGAAATCTGCCTGAGGCTTGGAAGTTTTAACCCCTTTTCAGTCCAGGGTAACACCTTGCTGGGGCAAGGTGGTGTCTTCCCTGAGCAGCCAATTGCCTCAGTTCCCAGTCTCAGCAAGGCTGGCTGCCCCAGTCCCAGGGAGAAGCACAGCCATGCAGAGCACTGTGGCAGCTCAGGCACTGGCTCCGTGCTGGTGTCAGAGCCTGCAGCTTGCCCAAGGGCTGTGGTTGTCCTGTTCCTGCAGCACAGGCAGAGCGCTGAAGAGCTGGGAAGTGTGGCTCTCCATTGGCATGCTGGAGTGTCACAGGCATGTCAGCATAAATATTAATACGAACTGCATGAACTGGAGTTGTTTTGAAGATTGCATCACTTGTATTCTTCTCTTGGACTGTTTTTTGGCCACAATTAAATAAGCGGCTTCTCAGAAGAGCCCTTTTCCCTGTCCCAGTGGCCATATCCTGGTGCTGCTCCACTCACTCTTGCCATTCTCCCACAGCTGCACCATGAAGCCTCCATCATCAACCTCCTGGAGACAGTGCTCTTTTACAAGGTGAGAGACAGGTTCAGCTTTCCTCAAGTGGAAAGCCCCTGGGGGTGGGAGAGTGTGGGGACTGACCCTTTGTGAAACCCTTGTCGTTGTGAAGGAGGTCTGTGAGTCAGCAGAGGACAGCATTCTGGATTTGATTGATTACTGCCACCGCAAGCTGATCCTGCTGGCAGCTCGGAGCACCAAGGCACAGGCAGTGACCTCAGCTGACCATCTGGCCAGCCCCTCATCCATGCAGGTGAGGAGAAAGTCCTGCAGTTCCCTGGGCACCTGTGTGGTGAAGAATGTGGGCAGCCTGCAGAGGCACAGGGAGACCTTTTCATGGGTTGCAACCCTGGAACCTGCTGCTCACCTCAGAGGGTGTCTGGTGCTTCTCTATGCCTGTGGCTGCATCCACCCCCTCCCCTCTGCAGCCTGGCTTCTGCCCTGTATGGTGCCAGTGCCAGCCTGAGGCTTCCTGCAGGACATGCTCAGAGCCTGGGGTGGGACATGCTGGAGAGTTGATGGGTACAATATTCAGCAGAGGGGTTTGGCTATTTGCTGTTGCTCTTGGAAGCTGTGTGGATATTTCTCCCTGAACTTTGGGAAGCCACCCTGGGTCAGGCTGCCACTATAGCCTGCCAGGGTTTAACCATGAGAGAGTTCTAACAATCAGGAATTGTCCTCATGTGCTTCCCTCATCTTCCTTTATCCTCTGATTAATGCCTCCTCTGAGCTGATCTGGGCCACCAGTGATCCCAGAGCTTTCCCAGTCAGGTGTTCCCACACCTTCCCAGAGCAGGAGCTGTCTTTGCCTCTGGTGCTTCTCAGCACCTGGAACTGCACATCAGGAGGAGTATCTGGAAGAGCAGGGTTAAAGGGAGAGCCTGAACCTCCCTTGCCTCCATTGTTTGGCTTGTTGCCCAAGCACATACTTCTCTTTCAGAAAAGGGAAGGAAGTGGAGGGATCTGGAGCACAATAGGGATGTTTTCCAGGAAATGTTTTCCCAGCTGGGGAGGGGAAGGGGGTGTCTCTGTTACTGCTTTGACACGAACTTAAAAACCCAGACCTTTTCTAGCCAATAGGGTTCTCCAAAGCTCTCATCTCCCAGGGAGTCTGGTTTCCTCTGATTCATTCCAGCTTCTCTTGACTCTGTGTACAATAACCCCTGTGAAAAAGCTGTTCCTGCCATCTCCTGTGTTGTGGAGCCTGTTGTTCTTTGGAACTCTGTATGGTGGCAACCCCTGTTCTGTTGGCCCCTCGAAGCACAGGCAAAAGATAGTCCATGTTTCAAGGCAGCAGAAATGAGGTCTGGATACAAGGAGGAGCTCTAGAACAAACCTCACTAGGGCATTTTGGAGAGGGAGGAGGAAGGGAAGAGCCCACAAGACTTTCTTAGTAACTTGTGGGGCACCAGCACAGGGAGCACAGAGCTGCTTACCACAGAAATCTGGAAGGCAACTGTTGGCAGTGACTTCTCAGAGAAATACAACAAGCTGAGGTCAGTGCTCTGCACACCAAGTGTGAGCTGCATCTGGGACTAGAGAGAAGCTCTGCGTGAGCCAGGGAGAAGGACTTGGCCCCTCTCAGAATGGCCCTCGCCGTGGTCTCAAAAGAGGCTGAGTCAGAGGGTGGTGAGGCTGTCATGGGGGATGAATGGGGTGTCCATGCTGTCTGTGAAGGGAAGGAGGCTGGGTGGCTGGAGAGCATGGCACAGCTGTGGGCTGGGATAACCACAGGCAGATATTCTAGTTGGCTGTTCCCAAGCTGGAGGGAAGAGGCACATCCAGGAGGGGTGGACACAGGACTGCAGCTGTACCAGGGCCAAGTTTCTCTCTTCTCCTCCTCCTCTTCTTCCTCTGCTGATCATGAAGCTCCCCCCTCCTTCAACCCTCACAGATCTCCAAAGGGCCATGGGCCACAAGATGGTCCCAGAAAGGGAGAGGGGCAAAATTTGGGACCAGCCTCTTTCAGGGGTGTTCTTGTGCAGGAGCACTGCTGCTAGTAGCCACCCACGACCTGTTAGGGGCAGGGACATGAGGGAGGAGCAACTGTGGGCTGCAAGCACTTCTGTGACTGTGCTGGCAAACGGGCAGTGCTGGCACAGTTCAGACAAGACACTGTTTTTCAGGGCTCTGTTTTCCTACCCAGACTGTGGTTACCAATGCAGTCAACAGCCTGCCTCCCTGTAGCTCCTGGAAAAATTGGCCTGAAATCCCAAGGCTGATCCTGTCCCTCCACAGGAGCTGCAGAAGCAGGCAGAGATGATGGAGTTTGAGATTTCCCTGAAGGCCCTGTCCGTGCTGCGGTTCATCACTGACCAGGTGGACAGGTGGGTGCCCAGGAGCAGCAGAGGACGTGGCCAGCTCTCTGGATGGGATTCCTGTGGGGTCACAGTGGGTGCCTGGACCCCTTTCAGCAGCTGGCTGTGTCTGCAGGGGCAGTGGCACTGTGCCCTGGGAGGCAAACACAGCAGCACTCCACCCTGCTCCATGGTACCCCTGGGAACTCCAATCATTGTTTCTTTCCTGCCTCTCCCAGTTGCCTCAGGGAGCATTTGTAGATACAAATTCTGGCATTAATCTGCCAGTGCCTTTTCTCCCTTTCTGTCCCAGTCTGCCCCTGAGTGCACTGACACGGATGCTGAACACCCACAACCTGCCCTGCCTCCTTGTCGAGCTGGTGGAGCATTGCCCCTGGAGCTGTTGGGAAGCAGGTATGGGTCATGCCCCATGGTCTCTGGGGCACTGTGGTGCTGTGCTGGGATGTGCATCTACTGATGGATCAGCTGTAGGAGCCCTTGCAGAGCTGTTCCCCCTCTACCCTCCCCTCCAGCTCTCCATGCTCCCTGCCTGAAGCTGTTCAGCTTGACAGCAGCTGCAGCACAGCTGGGTTGGGGACCCAGCAGTGCTCCCAAAAGCTGATCTTTGCACAGGGCTAGGTCTCTTCTGAGTGATCACAGCCAGCACTGGAGTGTAGCACCTCTGCCAGCCCCACATGCTCCTCTGAGGAGTCTTCTGGACACAGAAAGACCACAATGCCCATCCCATCTTCTCTGCACCTTTTGGGGCAGTGCTCACTGGAGCCAGACATGGTCTCTGATTCTGCTGCTGGTGCCTGAGCTTCACTCCTGCCCAAGGCCCCTGGTCAGGCTGTGCCCATTGGCCACGATAGCCCAGCTGTGCAGCCGGGCAGGGCTCCCACAGCCTGCCCTGCGCTGGGGCACAGCCCGGCCGTGGAACCCGACCCGTGCTGCCCCAGCCCTGGCACAGCGCGGGCAGGGCAGGAACAGCTCTGTGCCTGCCCAGAGCAGCCTGCTGGATGCGGCAGCTTTCCTCCTTCAACAGCCACAAAACACATCCCTTCTCCCTGCCTGTGTACTCGGGGTGTGAGAGGGAGCTTTGATCCAGGGCCCCGAGGGAGGGACGGGAAAGAGACAAGCACGAAGGCATTTCCAGGCTGTGAAGATGCAGGGTCACATCCTGCTCCATCCCCTAGAGCCACACAGTAGCTGTTGGAGCTTGTTTTGTCATATCTGTTACATTTATGCTGCTTCTGGCTTTGCCTGACAGAGGAAACTCGAGAAGAGTGGCCATGCTGGTACCCCAAAATGGGTCTCTCCAGCCACTCTGTTGTTGAAGCACGGGCTGCTCCACTGCCCACCACTGCTCTACACTCCTGGCCAAGTACAGCAGGAGATGTCTTGGGGATCTTTCCGTTCTTGCCACAGCACTATTGGTTTAATACATGTCCTTTGTGCTTTCCATGGTCTATAATATTTTGCCTCAGTACCAAGTAGGCTGCTATGTGGAGCAAGGGGTGGGGAAACTGAGGCAGGCAGAAGCAGAGGGTGAAGTGAGGCAGTGAGCACAAGCCAGCATCCCCCCTCTGAGCTGTCTTCCCTCAGGCAGCACTGTGTCTTCCTGGTTTTTCTGTCCCTCAGGCAAGCTCAAGAAGTTTGAGAATGGTACATGGCACGTGGTGCCCCCTGAGGACCATGTGAAGATGACCAAACTCGATGGGCAGGTGTGGCTTGCCCTCCTCAACCTTCTGCTCAGTCCCGAGTGCCAGCACAAATACCGCTTCGATGGCTTCAACAAGAGCCAGCTCCTCAAGGTAGGACCCTGCAGCACGAAGGCCCTGGGCCCTTGTCAGCACTGGGCACCTCCAGATATCTGCCCCCATCCTTACTGTGGGCTCCAAGGAGCCAGTGGTGGGAGAGCAGCAAGTCTGTCACTGTAGCAGCAGCAGCAAAGCTTGTGTTTGGGAGTGCACCTCGTGACACCCTCATTGGTCTCTCTGCCACTGCCCCTCAAATCCCTGCTCTTGCCCTGCTGCATCCCCAGCTCTGACTCCCTTGTCGTGACCTCTCTCTGTTCACTCCTCTCTCTCCTCCATGGCCACAGCTCCGTGCATTCCTGACAGATGTCCTCATTGACCAGCTGCCCAACCTGGTGGAGATGCAGAGATTTCTGAGTTACCTCGCAGTGACAGAGCCTGCTCCCCCCAAAAAGGATCTCATCCTAGAGCAGGTATCCTGTGGCTTTTCCTTCACCTCTACAGCCACTCTGGTTTAAGCCTGATAGCTCCCTACCCCTTTTTTCTTCCACCAAGCTCAGCTCTGGAGTGATGGTGCCCTGGAAGAGCAGCCAAGTACCCATTTCAGTTACACCCTTATTGCCAGCAAAGCTGCCCATGGCTGATGTGAGAGCCTTGTCCTGCCCTGCAGTGGCCAAGCAATCACATCTAAAGGCATAAATGTTGGGTTATAAACAGCTCTCCGGGTCACACTGAGCCCCTGGGATGGCAGCTGCATGGGGAAGATACAGTCACTGGCTTGTTTTGACAATTAACTCTTCATTTGACACATCCGTGCTTTCCTGTTCAATTTTGGACTCTCCAGGGAAGTCCCCTTTTATAGGCCTGGTCTGAAGCTGCTTGGCACACTGTGTACAGAGGGACATCATGTTCTGCTGATAGAGTCTGGAGTTAAACTGGTCCCAGCTGGTGTCTGGGCCTTTGGGAGTTAGGCCATGAAGTTTTTAAACAACCAAGAGGTTCCTGGGGGTTTTAATCCATGCAGTAGTGATCTCTGGAGAAAAGTAGTGTTTCTACTGCCTTCTTGTGAGATGAGGGGAGAAACTGAGCATGGGGCCAGATCTGCAAAGAGGCTGCTGAGAAGAACTGAGAGCACAGAGCTTCTTCCCCACTGCCAGAGGCTCCCACACAGCTTCCTGGAGGAGACATGTATGTTTGGCAGTGGCTGTCTGGGCTGTCCCCCGTGGCAGCGTGCTGTCCCCAATGGGACCAGGCTGTCCCCATCACAGCTGGCTGTATGGCCTGGGCAGAGGGTGATGTGCCCTGTCAGAGGTGGCTGTGGCTGAGCTGGAAGCGTGGAAGCATGGCCCAGGCTGGGAGCTGGAGCTGGAGAAGCTGCAGACTGGCATGCTGAGCTGTTGGGGCTGGGGATGGCAGCAGGGCAGAGCTGGGCATGGATTTACACCACATGTCTTGACTGCCAGTATGTTGGTGGCACAGTGACAAGCAGCTGCCACGCTGGAGACCTCCTCCAGCCCTCACCCAAGCTGCTGCCCATCTCCATAGCTCTGCTTTTGTGCCGGTGCTGCTCCTGCCCCAAGGAGCCCGGGGGCAGGCATAGGGAGCCAGCAGGCAGCACAGACATGGGCTCCCTGCTCTGCCCAGAGAGTGCTGAACTCACTCCTTGTTGCTGAGCCAAGCTAAGGAAAGGCCTTTTTCCATTTGGCTGCTCTCAGTGCAACCTCCTCCCCTTCCTTGGCTATTTTTACTCTGCTGGAGAAGGCAGGGCTGTTTGAAGCAGCATCATCCACTCCAGAGGCTGAACTCAGTGCACTGCTCTTGGCTGGGATGGTTCCTTTTGCGTGGCCAGCCGTTCCCCGGGTGTTCATCTTCAGGGAAGTGATGAGCGGAAAAATCTGCTCACACAAACGGCTCTGGAGCACGGGGCTCACACCACTGCCACACACTGGGTGCTGAGGTCCCAGGGCTTTCTTTTCAGCAGCCCAGGCCTCAAGGCTGAACACTCATTCCCAGCTGGACCCCAAAGGTTTTGCTTTATCTCATCTCAGTGCCCATTGGCAAGTGGATCCTTCCCCTGCAGGCACCCAAAAGCACACCCTGACACCCTGTGCACCTCTGCCGCTGCTTGCCCTCCTGGAGGGCCATGCTTCCTGTGCCCAGGGCTGGCTGCCTTCTCCCCAGACCAAAGCACCTTTTTTAGGCTGTTAGCACTCTTCCTCCTTCCTCTTCTTCCCACCAGGTTCCTGTCATCCGGGACCATATCCTCAAGAAAAACTCGGGGAAGTGGGAGGCCATTGCCAAGCACCAGGTGAAGCATGCCTTCAGCCCCACTGAGGAGGAGCTGAAGCTCCAGGCACGCAGGTGAGGCCCTGGTACAGGTATGCAGAGTGCCCAGTGGGGCCAGTGTCCCCATCAGCAGGGCTGGAGCTCAGCACTGGGAGGACAGAGGGGTCAGTGACACTGGCTGGAGATGTCCCCTCAGTGGCAGGGTGCAAGAGGGACAGCTCACTGCCGGTCAGCAGTTCCCTGTAAGCAGCCTCCCCCCTCTCTGCCTGCACAGGTGGGCACAGACCTACAGCCTGGACATGCTGGAGGCTCTGGCCCCCGACAAGCCCCGCTGCAGGGTGTGTGGTGCAGAGGCAGCCAAGCGCTGCTCTCGCTGCCGGAACGAGTGGTACTGCACACGGTAAGGGAGCCCTGACACCCCCTCGGGGCCCCTGCAGCCCCTCAGTGCTCCCCAGAGCACCACACATCTCACTGGAGAATGCTGTGGGAGGGCCAAGGAAAGCCAGGGGTCCCACTTCTGCTCAGCACCACTAGCTCTCTGCTGGCCATGTACCTCTCCAAATCTGGTGGGGAGGCTGACATGCTGGGCTGCTGGTGGAGGAGGTGCTGGTGAGGGCTGTGTTGCAGCTGCGAGGTGCTGAGCTGCCTCTGCCCAAAGTGACAGCAGTGACAGGGTTGGGTTTTCCGTGGTGACACTGTCTCCACCTCCTCTCCACCTTGGTGGGCAGGAGTAGGAAAGCACCTATGACCCTGTGGGTGCAGGTGACAGGCTGGAATGTGGCAGCTGGGATGGTGGCAGTAAATTAAATCTCCGGTCCTGAACCATCTGGCAAGGTCTGGTGTTAAACCTTCTTAACCCCCTGGACTGGGGCTACATCCACCCCCCTCTTGCTCTAATGCTGGGCTATATCAGCTCTCTCCCAGTTCCCAGAGGGGTGTGGTGCTGGAGTTTGTCCTTCTTGCTGCTTTGCCCCAGGGATGGATGTGGCTCTACTGCCCCTGACAGCAGCTTCCTCCTCTGCAGGGCATGCCAGGTCCAGCACTGGCAGAAGCACAAGCCTGCCTGCAACCTGATGGCCGAGGTGTCGAGGAGTGTGGATGACCTGTAGTCAGTGAAGTGGTGTCTGGCATCTGGCCTGTGGCTCAGAGAGGCAGAGATTCCCCCAGTGTGGAGCCCACAGCTGGAAAGAAGCTGGCAAAGGCCCCTTCTGCTCCCCAGGCAGCACTAGCCAGGGTCAGCCTCTCCTCTCCCACCACCCCACTGTGCTGCCTTCTCCAATAAAACCTCCCTTTTTAAAATCCCACAGCTGCTTGGCTTCTGCTTTTTCTCTCCTAGCTGAAGATAACAAACTACTTCCTCCCCTTCCTTCCACACAGTAAAGATGCACATGTCTATTTTCCTCTCTGCAACAATAGAAATCCCAGAGAACCCGAAAAAGCCTATAAGGCTGTGGTTACCTTACTGCAGCTGGAGAGGGAGGGGAGTGAAAAGGCCTCTGTGCTGCCTTGTACCATTGTTAGAGCAGCGTGGGGAGGAGAGGATGTGGTTTGCACGAGCATCTTGCTGTGAGAAAGAGTTTCTTGGGTATTTGTCATCTCCCACCTTGCAGGGACGATTCACCCCATTTCCTCTCCCTTGATGTGATGTTAGCACCCAGGGCTTGGCCCCCTGCCCACCAGCATTACCAATAAACAGGGATAACTGGTGGGGATGCCTTGGGGTTCATCCCCACCTCTCACTGGTCAGCTCCAAACACCTGGAGCCTTGGTTTGAGCAAAGCTGGGAAAGTTTGGCCATGTCTCCTTTCTGATGGGATGCCAGAGAATCCCTGGCACATAAAAACAGGCTTTGCAGCAGGGCTGCTGCTGCACGAGCCACGACAGCAGGCAGGAAACCATCTCGGTCCAGCTGCAGCCCCGGCTGAGCAGCCCGTGCTCGGAGCTCAATAAACTCACTCCAAACCCAAGCTGCGCGTCCAGGGCTGCAGCCAGCGGGAGCAGAAACACTCTCCGTAGCTCTCCATCTGCTTCTCACCCGCTGCCAGGGGTGCCTCCAGCCCCTTCCCCCCGGGAAACTGAGGCAGGGAGCGGAGCTTGTCCCGCTCCTGCGAGGAGAGGCAGAGAGAGGGGAGCGGCTGCAGCGGGCCCCCCTTCCCCTGGGAACCTCATCCCCGCCTCCAGCCCGCCCCGCCGGGCTCTTCGGGACTGGAGTTGGCGATCGGGAGCCCGGGGCATTGCTCCTTTTCCCCCCACCTCTCCTGCCTCAGTTTCCCCGCGGTTCCCCATCGGGGCGGCCCCTCCCGGTCCCCGCCCCGGCCCCGGCCCGATGCCGGCCCCCGCCCCGCCGCCGAGCAGCGCCCGCGGCCGCCGGGCCATGGAGCTCATCGAGCTGCGGGAGCTGCAGCCGGAGCCGCGGCCGGGCCGGGGCCGCCTGGAACGGGCGAACGCGCTGCGCATCAGCCCGGCCCGCCGGCCCGGCCCCGGGCGCACCCCGACCCGCGGCTGACGGCGGCACCGGGCGCCGGGCACCGCTTCGAGCCGCGGCGCCGCGGGCGGCACACCTGGTGCGATCTCTGCGGGGACTTCGTCTGGGGCGGCGGCAGGAAGAGCCTCCAGTGTCGCCGTGAGTACCGCGCCGCGCCCCGGGACCCCGCACCCCGCCCCTGGGCAGCGCGGCACCCCGCACCCCCGCACGCACCGCGCGTCCCGCCGCTCGGCTCGCTCAGCACCGGGCATCCCCACCACCGGGCATCCCCACCACCGGGCATTCCCACCAACCGGGCACCGGGCATCCCCACCACCGGGCACCCCACAAGACACAGAGCATCCTGGCAGTAGGCAGCCCCGCGGAGCACCGTGTGTCCCACCACAGGGCTTTCCAGCACCAGGCGTGCTGCTGCCGTGCACGCCCACCACCAGCGGGTACAAAGCTGCCCCCGGGCACCCCCGGCACTACATCCTGGTAGTGGGCCCACTCACTGAGCACCAGCTGTCCCACCACTGGGCACAGGCATCCCAGCACCATGCACCTCCACCAGGCACCGAACACCACAGCACTAGGCTGGGTACAGGCATCTTAGTACTGATTACCCCCATCCTGGCATCCTGGTGCCAGGCGCTTCCATTAAGTTGGGCATCACCATTCTGGGCAGCTGCACCAGGCACTGGGCCTCTGGGCACCAGGAACTCTGGCCACCAAAACCTTGACACCCCTGGACTGGGCACCTACATCAGGCACTGGGCAGCCCCATACAGAATACCCTCACGTAGCACCACACATCCCTGTTTTGGGTACCTGCACCAGGTGCCAAGTGTTCCAGCACTGGGTACCCACACTGGCCACTGGGCATCCCAGTACTGGGCACCCACGCTGGTGCCCATACTGGGCATCCCAGTACCAGGCACTGAGCATACCACACTGGCCAGCCCAGCAGGGAGCACAGGCACAGCAGCACCAGCCAGGATGTGGCACAGTGCTGTGTCCCATGTTGGTGCTACCCCTGAGTCCCAGGGCACAGCATGAGCAGACAGACGACACTGTCACCACGTGCCAGCCCTTGTTCCACCACACACCAGTGGCCTGACCCAGACAGTCATGCTGTGCACAGTGGTGACACTGCTCCTCTCTGTCCCCAGACTGCAGCTTCACCTGCCACTACCGGTGCCGGGCCCTGGTGCGGCTGGACTGCAGTGGCCCCCCAGGTGCTGGTGATGAGGACGATGGCAACGAGCAGGTGTTGGAAAAGGACACCAACGTGGTAGGGCCTGGGCCTGACTGTGAGAGAGAGCTTGGGCAGGGGTGGCACACCTGGGGCTATACTGGGCTGAGGGGGGCTAAGCTGGGCTGTACCATGTGGGGCCATGTCGTGGCATGCCAGGCTGTGCCAAGCCTTGCTCTTCTGGGCCTAGCTGAGCTCAGCTCTGTGAAGCTGACATGCCAGGCTCTGCCATGCCATGATGGACTGGGCTGGGCTGGGCTGGGCTGAACGAGGTCGTGCCATGTCGTGCCATGTCATGCCATGTGCTGTGCCAAGCCAGGCTGTGCTGTGCCCTGGGGAGCTGTGCTGTGTTGTGCCCGTGCCGCGCTGTCCCCACCGCACCGTGCCCGTGCCCGTGCCCGTGCGAAGCCGAGCGGAGCTCAGCCGGGGCAAAGCCGTGTCCGGGCCGGCGCGGGTGAAGTCACCGCCGGAAGCGGGGCCGCCGCGCCGCCCCCGGCCCGCGTCACCCCACGGCCGGGGCGGGGCGGGGACGGGGACCGCGCTGAGCCGGGAGCGGGGCAGGGCGCGGTAGTCGCTGCGCCGAACCGAGCCGGGACAAGAGTGCGATAGGGACCGGGCTGAGCTGAGCTGAGCTGGGACCGCGATCGCGACAGGGACCGGGCTGAGGCGAGCAGAACAGCGATAGGGACCGAGCGAAGCTGAACCGGGACTGAGACCGGGACCGGGCGGAGCCGAGTCGGGACTGAGAGGGGACCGGGCAGAGCCGAGCCGCGATAGGGACCGGGACCGAGCGGAGCCGAGCCGGGCCAAGGGCCGGGTTGAGCGGAGGCGGGCCAAGGACCGGGAGCGGGCTGAGCCGAGCCGGGAGCGGACCGAGCCGGGCCCCGGCCCGGGGCCGGCCGGGCTGGCGCGGGGCCGGGCGTGCCCATGTGCCCGCCGGCCCGGCGGGGCTGCGGGGCGGGCGGGCCGGGCCGTGCCCCCGCCACCGCCGCCGTGCCCGGGGCCGGGGCCGGGGCCGGGGGGGCCGGCGGGGCCGGGGGCTGCGGGGCGGCGGCGCTGGCGCTGCGGCGGGGCGGCGCGGGGGCACCGGGGCAGCACGGCCAGCAGCGGCTACTGCAGCCAGGAGGACTCCGACTCCGAGCCTGAGCTCTTCTACACCGCCCGCACCTCCCTGGGCCGCCGCCCGCGCCGCCGCCAGGTCGGTCCCGGGGTGTGACGTCATGGGGGACACGGGTGACGTCATCGGGATACATTTTCCCCGGGCTGAGTACTGGGGAGCAGGCGAGGGTGGGCTTGGTGCGTGGGGAAAACTAGAGGTGGAGGTGGTCTTTTCTTGGAGGTGAGCTTGGCCCTGCTGTGGGGCAAGAGTGGGGTCAAGCATGGCCGTGCCGTGGGACACGGTGGCCCTGGCTTGTTGAATGTGGGGTGAGCCATGCTCCGTGGAGCAAATGGGGTTTCTCTGCCTGGCACGGGCATCCCAAGGTCTGTCAGGGCTGGAGCTGTTCGCAGCTTTGGGGGTACCGGGACAAACTCCCCGGGCAGCTTCACAGCTGTCCCCATGCTGTAGGGAGCCCCGCGGGGTGCGGCAGTGCCTGCGTGCTGTGGGGTGGCTGTCGGGGCTGGGAACCCGTCAGTGTCGCCGGGACACGTGCAGCGCTGCGTGGCAGCTCCGCGGCCCGTGTAAATACTCACTAGTGGCTGCCGGTGGCAGGGACGCCGAGCCAGGACGCTCGGTGCCCCGTGTGTGGGGCCAGCACTTTGAAGTGGGGTGCCGGCGGCAAGGGCGGGCTGCACCCCCAGCCCGGCTCTCCCGCCTCCAATGTCAGGCAGGGCGGCCCGCGGGCGCAGAGCTGCCCAGACGCCCTGGTGCCGGGCTGGCGGCTGCCAGCGCTCTGCCTTGGGGACGCCTCTCTGATCTGGGCCGCCGGGAGGGGACTCTCGGCTCCGGGTGTCGTCGCAGTGCGTTCACACAGCCGTGCTGCCCCAGGGACGGGCGCTTGCGGGGCGGCCGGTGCCGGTGTCCCCGGAGCAGGGCTGGGGCCGCGGTGAGCTCAGCTGTCCCCGGCACAGCCCAGCTCAGCGCCAGCCGGGCTGATGCAACCACGTGCAACCGCCCGCGCATCTGCCGCTGCTTCGGGCTGGGCTGGGGGCCGGCGGGACGGTCCCCGCCGGTCTCAGTGCCGCTCAGCCCGGCTGCTGTCCCGCAGGATGAGCCCAGCGAGTGGGAGAAGACAGAGCTGGACCAGGCGCAGGTGGAGCAGCGGATCAAGGAGTACAACAGCCAGATTAACAGCAACCTCTTCATGAGCCTGGTACGGGGTGGGCACAGGGCCGGGGGGTCACGGTGCCCTGCCCTGACCCCGTTCACCCCCCCCTATCGGTGTCTCGTAGAACAAGGACGGCTCCTACACCGGGTTCATCAAGGTGCAGCTGAAGCTGGTTCGCCCTGTCTCGGTGCCGGCCACCAAGCGGGTCCCCTCCCTGCAGGCGGGGCGGCCACACCCCCAGGGGGTGAAGCGCCGAACGTCCTTCTACCTGCCCAAGGGGACCGTCAAGCACCTGCACATCTTCTCGCACACCCGTGCCAGCGAGGTCATCGACGCCCTCCTCCGCAAGTTCACCGTCATCGACAACCCCCGCAAGTTCGCCCTCTTCGAGAGGTCTGAGAAGGATGAACAAGGTAGTGCCCCTGTAACCCTGTCCTCACCGTGGTGGCCGTGTCCCCATGTTGTCAGTTTCCCCTGGGTGGTGGCAGTTCCATGGTGGTGATGTCCCCAGGGTCCCTCATGGTGGGGGCAGCATCCCCATGGCAGTGGTGTCCCAATTAGGTAGTAGTGTCCCCTGCACCATGAATGTGTCCCCCATGGCAGCAGTGATGTCCCCGTAGCAGCAGTATCCCCGTAGCAGCAGTGATGTCCCCATAGTGGCAGTGTCTCCGCGGTGACACCTGGCCGCTGTTGCAGTGTACCTGCGGAAGCTGGGTGATGACGAGCAGCCGCTGCGGCTGCGGCTGCTGGCCGGCCCTAGCGAGAAGGTGCTGAGCTTCATCCTGAAGGAGAACGAGACCGGGGAGGTGAACGTGAGTGCAGGGACGGGGAGGGGGGTTGGCAGCGGCATTGCTCGGGGCGGTGGCCCCGGGGGCACGCTCCAGGTCCCTTTGTGCCTGCAGTGGGACGCCTTCACGCTGCCGGAGCTGCACAACTTCCTGCTGATCCTGCAGCGGGAGGAGGAGGAGCACGTGCGGCGGCTGCGGCACCGCTACGCGCGCTGCCGCCAGAAGATGCAGGAGGCGCTGGCCACGCGCACGCCGGGGTGACCGCGACACTGGAGCCGAGGCCAGCAGAGCAGCAGGAGCCTCGCCCGCCGCGCCGGCGGGAGGGGCACCAGGGAGGGGGGTGGATCGGGGCACCACGGACCCACCGGGCTGTCACAGCCCCCATGGGGCTGCCCCGGAGAGTGAGGGTTCCTGGTGGGAGCGAGAGTGAGTGTCACCCGGGCGTGGGTGTCCCCAGGGAACGTGTGTCCTGGGGGAAACGAGTGTACCCTGGGGGACTGGGTGTCCCCAGGGGAGTGGATGTCCCCAAGAAAGCGTGTGTCGCCTGAGGGAGCAAGTGTCACCTGGGGGATTGGGTGTCCCCAGAGTGTGTGTGGGAGTGGGTGTCTCCAAGGGAGCGTGTGTCCTGGGGGGAGCAAGTGTCACCTGGGGGATTGGGTGTCCCCAAGAGAGCATGTGTCACCTGGGGGATTGGGTGTCCCCAGGGGAGTGGGTGATATGAGGGGAGCGAGTGTCCCCGGAGAAGTGAGTGTCCCTGGGGAGAAGCAGGGCATCAAACACCAATAAAGGCATCTTGGTGACGAGGCCTGGCCTGCAGTGTGTCCTTGGCGGAGCGGGCTGGGATGGGCAGGGAACGGGATAAGAAGTCCCGCGGCTGTCGGCGGTGCCCACGTGCGGTGCGGGCTGGCGGCGGGACTCGAACCCGCGCTGCCGGCGGGGAGGCGGGCGCGCCCGCGCCGGTGTCACGTGTCGCGGGCGCCGGAAGTGGCGCGGGCGGCGGCGCAGGCGGCGCTCGGTCGGTGTCGCCGGGCGGCTCCGGGCCGCCCCCGTCCCTTAACCCCCGGCCCCGCTCCCGCCGCCGCCGCCCCCGCCCGCCATGGGCGCCAGCGGCTCCAAGTCGCGGGGGCTGTGGCCCTTCGCCACCCCGGCGGCGGGCGGCGGCGGCCCCGAGGGCCCCGGCGGGCAGCAGGCCCTGGCCCGGGCGCGGGCCGCGCGCGCCGCCACTCCTTCGTGTTCACACGGCGCGGGTGAGACGCGGGCGCGGGGGCGGCTGCCGTGGGGCGGGGGCTCTGCTGCTGGGCCGGCCCCGGCACAGGCACGGCGCGGGGGTCGGGAGGAGCCGCCGGCAGCGCCGAGCCGGCAGCGGGTGGTCGCTGCAGCTCCCCAGGGAGGGGGACCGGCCTGCCCCAGCCCCCGGTCGGCTCGGGGCGCAGGGAGACGGCAGGGCCCGCAGGATCTCACCCCGACACCTCCCCTCTCCTCTCGGCAGCTCCATGTACTACGATGAGGACGGGGATCTTGCTCACGAGTTCTACGAGGAGACAATCGTCACCAAGAACGGGAGGAAACGCGCCAAGCTGAAGAGGATCCACAAGAACCTGATACCTCAGGTAATGTGCGGAGAAGGGTGAGGGAAAGCGAGTGCAAAGCTCCACGGTGACACTCGAAGTCCGGAATTTACAGGAGCCATCTCCCTCAGGGCATCTTCTTGCTGCAGAAGTGGAGGCTCTCTCCTCCTCCCAGTTTCTGCCTCTGAGCCATGATTCCTGTGTGTCCTGGCTCACGCCCGTGTCACCTGAGGCTATGACAGGAAACGGAGAGCTGGTAGCAACCTCCAGCTGCCCTTTTTGGAGAGAAGCAGTGCCTGAGCCTTTCAGAGCAGCCAGGCAGGGGAAGGCAGCTCAGCCGGGTGTGTGTTGTGGGGCACGGAGTGCCAGGCAGCCCTGCGTGGCCACAGTGTCTCATTACCAAGCACCTTCCACAAGGTGTAGGGTGCTGTGCTGCCTCAGCCAGTGTCCTGTCACCGTGGAGGGCCAGGCCTTGTGTTGGGGAGCAGCAGCCAGAGCCTGCCAACTGCTGACATGAGTATGCACGTCCCCTCCAGCTGCTCAGCAGTGTTGTCAGCCCTGTGCTTTGCTCTTCAGGGGAAAAGTCTCTTTAAATAAGCAAGTGTTGTGGAGCTGGGCAGGGACTGGGATGTCAGGTGGGGGTCATGGTGCAGGGGCAGGAGAGCCTGCATGTAGGGAATCTTTTGGGGGCATAAATGGAAGAAAGGGCAGATCAAACCAGGGCTGGAGAGAGCCCCTAATTAAGCAGAAAGGCATGGCTGTAGTGAGCCCCTGGGGTGAGCTGTCAGTGTGCTCTGAGGAACAGGCAGCCTCTCAGCAGGATGGGACCCCTCTGAGTGCTGAGCAGGCAGTTATGGACAGAAGGATTTGGTGCTGCTTCCCGGGCTGGCGTTCTGGCAGAGGCTGGCTTGGCCTGTGGAACTGATTCCTCATTGATGTGAGTTGAAACTCACCCAGTTGGAAAGCTTAGCTGAGCTGGAGAGAGCAGGTAGCAGCACTGAACAGTCCTTTGCTAGCACAGGCTTTACTCTGGTTCTGTGGGTGCAGGCCCAGCCCTGAGCCCCTGCTCCCCCCTCTGCCCCAACCCCCCACCTGCCAGCAGCTCCTCGTGGTGCTGTAACAGGAGAAGGCTTGGATGGAGCATGGGAACGGTTCCTGTGACTGGTGTGGAGGGAGTGTGCATTCAGCAGCCTCCCCTCTGCACAGAATGCCGCTTTTCTTGTGCGCCAGCTGCCCCGGCTGCATTCTCTCAGAGAGCTCTTTTCATTCTTCTAAATCCCGTGAATGAAAGGTGCCGGATGAAAAGCCCAGACAGCCAATATCTGCCAGTCACGCACCAGCTGCTGCACGGGTAGTGCCTGGCAGAGCAGCTCCCTCCTTTCTCGCCCTGCCATGTGTGGCAGCCAGCCATGCTGCCCTCAGCTCTCCAGGGACAAGTGCGAAGGGCAAAGTGCTGGTGCTTTGCGTGCTGCTGCTCAGGCATACCTGGTGTCACAGGCGATTTATGGACCCTGGTCCCTCCGGTTCCTCGAGGGCACAGTGTTCTCTGTCCCTGGATGAATGGCAGGGCTCAGGGATGTTGATTGGCTGTCCCTTCTGCTCACCACTCTGGCTTTTCTTTCAGGGCATAGTGAAGCTAGAGCATCCTCGCATTCACGTGGATTTCCCGGTGATTATCTGCGAGGTGTGAGTCCCAGACATCGATGCCCGCAGGCAGGAGCCCTGCCCCACCACCCCCAGCCTCGCCGGGCCAGGCTGCATCGTGTCCCCACCGAGGAGGACTCCAGGCGTGTGGTGGGATGGTGACTCTCCCCTCGCCTGGAGGTGAGGCAGGATGGAGCAGGCCCTTGCAGGAGACGGGTGACTCTGTGCAATGACTGCTTAAAAACATCCTCACTTGAGTCAGAAGACTAAAATACCTTTTGTAGCCTCTAGCTGACGTTTGATGGATAACTGGAACTGCAAACAAGCTGCTGTGATTGAGCTGTGAAAGGGAGAGCAAGCCTGCACTTCTCACCAGAGAGAACCCCCTGCTTCTCAGGTACGCGGCCCAGGGAGAGCCAGGGCACAGTAACGCCCTGCCCTGCACCCTGAGGTCCCTGGGGCCCACAGGTTAGATGGCCAGTGTTGCAGCATGTCCCTTTGACACCAGTGTGATGTGACACTCCCGCGTGTGGGTTTGTTGATGGAGGATAAACGGGGCAGGCTGAGGGGTCTCAAAGCACATCAGGCTGGCTGCTGCTCTCCTCTCGGGAAGGGGATGGAGATCAGATGCCACTCTCTTAAGACCTCGGTCTCTTCCCCCACTGTGTTTGCCAGCACTGGGGAGGTTTGCTGCTGCCTGCTGGAGATCTCTGCAGCTCCCTGGCCACTGCTGGTGGCAGCAAGGTCCCAGCTCTGCAGCAGACTTGCCTCCCCCGTTGTCACACTGGCTCCTGCTGAGCGCCGTCCCTCGCCTGCTGCGGGGCTGGGCTGCTGGGCAGCTCCCTCACCCCCGCTGCTGTTTGAACATACCTCCCTGTAGGCTGGGCCTCGATGAGCCAAGCAGGAAAGGAATCCTCTCTTCCTTCTCTGTGCCCCTGAAACAATCAATTGGAATACCTGCCCCAGCTTGGAAATCTCCCTGGCGATGTGAACTGTGGTTCCTCCCGCATCCCAGCTGGTGGCAGGAGGAGAAATGCGATGCACTTTAAAGGGAGGCTTTCTGCCCCACCTCGGAAGGTCCTGCTCTTTTCTCCTCTTTCCTCCCACCTGAGAAGGTCGAGGTCTTGGCTGCACCGAAGAACCTCTCACCCCTGCGTGTGTCCAGCTGCTGGGGGAAAGGCCTGACCCCAAATGCCCCTTGGCAGCATGAGGAGCCCCTGCCTCCCTGCTTGGCTGTGCCCAGACCAGGCAGGCAGAGGAGGACCGGCAGCAGGCACAGCTTTAAAGTGGGTCAGAGCCTACTCCCCACAGCAGCCAGCGTGGCTTTCCTCCTCTTTCATTCCAGAACTTATTTACTTTCTAAGCACTTCAGATGTTTGCTACCTCGATTTTTAATTTAAGCTGCTGGCACTTGGCTGCCAGCCCTGTCAATGTCTATGTTGGATGTATCCATCTCTGCGTCCACCGAGAGCCGCCTGGGCGCGGGGCCACATTCCCGGCTTCGGGGAGATAACAGCGACGTGGCTGTTGCTGTCTTCCTGTCACCACCTCTTCCCTTCACGTCCCTCCACCCGCGGTTCCCATCAACAGGAGCGAGCACAGGGTGACATGGATGTGCTGGCTGCCACCAGGCAGGAAAGCGGGAGGGCAGGGCTCATCTACACTGTGATGCTGGGCACTTCTTTTGACATCTTTAGTTCTGCTTGCTTGAAAGTCTTGTCTTAAAACAATCCCTCACTGAAGTGTTTCTTATTTGCACCACCTGCTCTTGAGTTTCTCCCTGGCTGGAGCAACCTGGGAAGGGCATCCTGTGGGCTCCACAGGAGAGCAGGAGTTGCTGTCCCCAGGAAGAGGAGAGAAAACCGTGGCCACGCTGTCTGTGCTGCCTTGTCCCACTGCTGTTTGAGGGCACGGGAAGCTGCACCGACCCCGCCTTGGGCATGGGGGAAGGAGGAGGAAGAGTGGGGAGGGGGTTGGCACTGTTTGCCTGCCCCAGTGGGGAGCCCCTCACCTGGCTACCAGCCAAAAATCTGCTGGCAAGGCATGGCCCAGAGCTGGGGGAGGGGGCAGAGACTGTGACCAGCTTAGCAAGGATGCTTTTGTCCTTTCTGATAGGCTGTCCATCCTTCTCCCAGCATATTAAACATGCTTCCCCAAAACCCATGCCTTCTCCCACCCTTCTATACCCCCTCAGTGTCACCAGAGTGGCAGTGAACCTCTGCAGGCTGCCAGCAAGCTGCATCCTGCCCTGCTTCTTCCCAGGCTGGTACCCACAGCAGCCAGCCCCCAGGACCCCAGCAATCCTGCAGCAGCAGGGCCTTTAGAGCACCTGGAGGGGTCTTAAAAATGTGAAGGTCACTGTAAATAGTATCTGTGTCCACTGTGGTGTTGGAGCAAGCAAAAAAAAAAAAAAAAAAAAAAATAAAAGTTTTCCTTTTGATTTTTTTTTTTTTTTTTACAATTTCTGTGCAACATTGTGCTTTCCCCTGTGGACGTGTAGCTGAATTGTACTCACCAACACTAGGCTCCTTGCTCCTCTAGTGTGTGGGTAGGACTCATGGGTTTGGGAAATGTGCACTACTTATGGTCCTTCCTCCAGTGCATCTGTCCACTTTTGTTAAATTTCAATAAAATTATTTGTAGAGCCCACAAGTCCCAGAGCTGTCTTACTGAGGAAGGCAGCTGTACTTGAGGGGAGATGGACTTTGCTGCCAGCATTTTGAGCCCCATTTTTTGGGAAGGGCGTGTTTGTGCCGTTTGTGCTGAGCTGATGGTGAAGGACCCTAGAGTCACAGACATTTCCAGGTTGGCACACGGGACTGGCAAGAGTTGGTGGCTTTGTCAGGCTGTGACTCTCTACTTGTAGCTGCCGTGACATCTTTTAAATATATAACTAATGTGAAGTATATGTCATTTCCTTGTTCGTTCCCACGGGCTGGAGCCAGGCCTCTCTCCCCTCCCGTGTGGGGTTGGAGGTCTGAGGTCCCGCATGCAGGCAGCCCAGCCCAGCCTCAAGCTGACTCTTCCCATGGCTCCGCCCGAGCCCTGCTGGCGGGGGAGGATCCACCTGTCCGCTCCTTCCTCGCCTGCCCTGCCAGATGAGTGCCTCATCAATCACGGGGCCCTGACGTTGTGGAGCCGGCGTGACCCTGTGCCGGGATGCCGCCCGTCCCTCGAGCATTGCCGGCTGTCCGTGGGGCAAGTGTGATCTCACTGCTCCCCGCGTCCTGTCCCCGACAGCCCTGCAAGTGTTTTTCTGCAGCCAGAGTCACCTCTCATCATTTCCTCCACACAAGCCGGCTCGGAAATGAGCCGCTGATGAAAGCTGTCATGAGAGTGATGGTGCAGTGTGTCCTGCCAGCCCTCCAGTCTCGAGGGGATGAGGCTCTGGTCCATTCATCCAGAGGGACCCCAGCTCCGGGAGGGATGGATAGATCCTGGTGGCTTAGAAGGGGACTGGGTGTCTGTGCAGGGGGGTACAGCCCAGTGAGGTCACACAAGGTGATGGCTCCCTGGCTCTGTGACCATCTCTGTCTGCCAGGCCCACGAGTCCTCTCCTGCTGCCCATGGGGCAGGGCCATGGCTGGAGCCCCCAGCCTAGGGTGAAGGCAGGTGCCTATGTCCCCTCCTGGCTTCATGGCTGCTCCATCCCCAAGCTGACTTCCTCTCACACCTTGCCAGACCTGTCTGGCACAAGTGGCTGTGACTCATGGCCCGTTATCTGCCATCCATGAGGGATTCCCGTCCTCCTGCTGCCTGCCTGGAGCAGCTCACCTGCTCAGCTTGCCCTGGCTGCTGCCCGCTGCTGCCATCCTGCATGCCTCTACACTCTGGGAACGATCTCATGCTCGGCAGGGCAAGGGGAGGCTGGATCTACCCAGCTGCCCCTTCCCAAAAGCAAGTCCACTCTGTGGGAAGGAAGGAGGGAAACCACGTTAAGTGCTCCCACTGATGGGACAGCAGTGAGAACCTGCGTCACACTTAGCAGCACTTCAGCCCTCCCAGAAGTGTAAATCTGTGACCCCTCCGGCCACCCCACTGCCGGTGGGGCTGGACACCTTCGCATGAGGAGGATGGAAAATTTTAGCTGCTGGCCAAGGGAGCCTGTTTACTGCCCAGAGGGGAAGGGCAGCGCCTGCAGCGCTGGGACTTCTTGGCTCCCCACAATCTCTCCCAAGGGTTTTGGCAGCCAACGCCCGGCCAGCAGCTGACCTTCCCAGCCCCTTTCCCAGCCAGTGCCTGGCACTGCCTGCAGGCCAGGCCGAGCTGTGGGGTGCAGCCTGGATTTGGAATGGCTGGCCTGGATGCAATGCCCATCCATAGCAGGGCTGTCACCCTCTCGGTGGGACCTTCACCACAAAAGCTGACACCCAAGTGGTGCCACTAACTGGAGCCAGCTGCAGGTGCCTGGGGCCAGGGTTTGACACTGGCGGCACCAGGAGCTGACACGGAACAATGCTGGGCTTGGTGGTCCTGCCTGATCCTTAGGGAGCTGGCGGGTGGCTGGGGAGCACTTCCGCAGATTCAATCCCGCTTCCTTCCCGTGTCGGCCCCGACACACCCTCGCAGTCTGGCGCTTCCTGCGCGGGGCACCCCGATGGCCCTCAGCCCAACGGGGCCAGCCTGGCCGGAGCAGGCTGGGGACAGGCAGCACACGGGGACTGCCACACGGCTGGTCCCTGAGCCCTGCCTGTCCTGTCGCCTGCCAGAGGGGACTGGCTGGAGCCTCAACAGTGCTCTGGGAAGGAAGCCCCCCCAGCCCTGTTACACCCATGGCCCCTCTTGTAATCTCCAGGCAGGAAACCCATGGGGGCCACGGCTGAGTCAGCAGCACTGATTGCCCTAGCCCTGCACAGGATGTCCTGTCCAGCACAGCACCGCCCTGGGTCACCACCGTCCTGGGGACACTGCTGCTGCAGGGACACTGCTCTTCTGGTGCCACCACCACCTTGAGGACACCAGCATTCTGGCTTGCCAGCACTGTGGAATCATCATCATTGTATGATCACCAGCTGTTTAGGGACATGATCCTGGTGTACATCCTGGGGTCACCAGAATTCCAGAGTCCCCATTTTGCAGCGATGATGATCCCGGGGACACCGCCCTGGGGTCACCACCACCTGGGGACAGCATCCTGACGTCACCACCAATCTGGGGTCACTATAGTTTTGGACTCCACCACCCCCCAGGGGACAGCACCACCCCTGAGACCACCCCCACTCCCTTGGGCACAGCCCCGTCCTCCTGTCACCGAGGTTTGGGGACCCCCCAGCCCCCTCGGCCGCCTCAGCCCCGCCAGCCGGGGCGCCCCCTGCCGGCCCCAACCGCAGCCCCGCCCGGCCCCCTTCCGCCGCGTGGGGGGGCGGGTCCTCCCGGGCCGTACCAATCGTGGCGGGACAGGGGGAGAACTCCCCGGTGCCCGGTACCGAGCCCCACGGAGGTGTGTGTGTGCGGCGAAGCTTCGCCGCCGGCCCGGAGCCCGGGGCCCCGCGACGGTCAGTGTCAGCAGCCCGGCGCGGCGCGGGCGGGGCGCGGGGGCGGGGCCGGCACCCCCGCGGGTGGTGCGTGCCGGAAGGTTTAAAAGCGGCGGCGGGGGAGGCGGCGGTGCTGGCGGAGCCCTCGGCGGGGATGGCCTGAGGCGCGGTGCGAGCCGCGCGGGGAGCGGGAGCGGAGCGGGGCCGCCGGGGGCCGCGCCCGGCGCTTTGTCTGCCCGGCTCGAACAAAGGCGGTGCCGCGCCGGCACCCGGGGGAGCACGAGCGGCCGAAGCCGCTCGGGACTGGGATTCCCGAGAACCAGCCCCCACCCGGAGCTCTGCCCGCACCCCCCGGGAGCTCTCTGTCCCGGGAGAGGACTTGGATCAGGGTCTGCCTTGGGGGGTGCGGGCAGATCGGCCCCTACCTGCACCCCCTCCGGCCGGCTCCCCCTGCTGATCTCGTCTCCCGCCGCCCCCAGGTCCCGCCGGGCAGGATGCGCGGGGGCTGCGCGGCGGCGGTGGCTGTACCCTGGCTGGCCCTGCTGGCCTTGGCCCGGCAGCCCCCCGAGAAGCCGTCGGCCACCCCGCATCTCACCCGCCGGCCCTTCCTGGTGGCCTGGAATGTGCCCACTCAGGACTGCAAGCCCCGCTTCCAGGTGTCCTTTGACTTCAGCATCTTCGACCTGGACGCCTCCCCCAACGAGGGCTTTGTGGGGCAGAACCTCACCATCTTCTACAAGGAACGACTGGGGCTGTACCCCTACTACACCCGTCAAGGTGTGGCCATCAATGGTGGTGTTCCCCAAAACAGCAGCCTGTCTGAGCACCTTGCCCGCCTGCAGGAGAGCATCAACAAGTACATCCGCTCGCCCACCAAAGAAGGGTTGGCCGTCATCGACTGGGAGGAGTGGAGGCCTGTCTGGGCTCGCAACTGGAAGCCCAAGGATATCTACCGGGAGGCATCACAGGAACTGGTGGCACAGCGTCAGCCCACCTGGCCCCCTGAGAAGGTGAACAAGCAGGCAGCGTTTGAGTTCGAGTCGGCTGCCCAGGAGTTCATGGTGAGAACCCTGCGCAAGGCCAAGAGCTTCCGACCCAAACAGCTCTGGGGGTTCTACCTCTTCCCTGACTGCTACAACCATGACTACAGCAAGAACAAGGAGAGCTACACCGGGCAGTGCCCAGATGTGGAGAAGTCTCGCAATGACCAGCTGAAGTGGCTCTGGAACGAGAGCATGGCGCTCTACCCCTCCATCTACCTCGACCCGCTCCTGGACTCCACTCCCAACAGCCGCAAGTTTGTGCGTGCGCGGGTGATGGAGGCCATGCGCATCTCGCAGAAGCACCACGATGACTACTGCCTACCTGTCTTTGTCTACACCCGGCCCACCTACATCCGCAAGCTGAATGTGCTCAGCCAGGTAGGGCTGCACCACTGGGACATCCTCATTCCTAGCCCTGGGCATCTGGGCTTTGGGGTCAGCTCAGGAGGTTCTTCTGCCCGTGTATCACACCTTGCTCCCGTGGAGCAGGGTGGCTCTGGAGGCTGCTGGCTGCACTCATGGTGTTACTGGCACCCCATGGTTCAGCTGTTTCCATGTGGTGAGAAGGGGCACTATTTGGCATGGGGCTGGTGGCTGGCCTTCGGGAGCAGAAAGGGTGCTTCCTTTCCTAGGACCCCAGCTCAGCCCCTCTCTGGGCTGGATGATGGGGTGCCACAAACTGTTTCCCTTGTGGATGGGATGTCTAGCAGCAGGACTGGCACCAATGGTGACTGTCACCAGGGAAGTGCCTGGAAAGTACTGCAGGACTCAGGTCCTGGCAGCTGGAGCCCTGGGGTGTGTGAGCTCACAGCCCCTGTGCTGTGCTGGCTTAGCCCCTGAGGAGGAGGGCAGTTTTGGGATGCCTTGTCCCCAGGTTGTTGGGACAGTCCCTTTTCCCTGGAGCAGGGATTGGGTCTTGCCCCCTGATCCTGCAAGGGGCATTTTGGAGCACACTTTGCTGGGGCTGTGGGTGCTGCATGGGATCTGTGGGTGCTAACAAGACCCTGTCCCCACAGCCAGACCTGATCTCCACCATCGGAGAGAGCGCAGCACTGGGTGCAGCTGGGGCCATTTTGTGGGGTGATGCAGTTGACACCAAAAACCGGGTAAGTTTGGGGTCAGTGTGGGAGGTAGAGGGGTGGAGGGATCACCTGCCCCCAGGGGAGGACCAGTAGCTGGGCTGTCCTCTCTATCTGAGGTACTTCTCCCTGGGTCACACCTTGGCACCTCCCTTTCCCTAGGAGTTGTGCCAGTTGATGAAAAACTACCTGGAGGGGGACCTGGGACGCTACGTTGTGAATGTCACGACAGCAGCAGAGCTCTGCAGCACGACGCTGTGCCAGGGCCGGGGTCGCTGCCTGCGCCGGGACAGCCATGCTGATGTCTTCCTCCACCTCAACTCTACCAACTTCCAGCTGCGGCGCCGGGATGCTGATCACCCCGAGCGCCCCCTCTTCTGGGCCGAGGGCCAGCTCTCCTCTGCTGACATACTCTTCTTACGGACCCACTTTCACTGCCACTGCTACCAGGGCTGGCAGGGCAGCGACTGCCAGACCCGCGCTGGCCCCCGCAGTGATGCCCCTGGCCCTTTGGCACCGCTGGGACTTGGGGTGCTCTTGCTGCTTGCAAGCTGGTGCTACCCGCCCCTGGACTGAGCTGCCCCTTTCTGTGGTGGTGTAGGAGGAGCCTATTTAAGATATCCCTGCCCTGCCTGGCAGGCAGCTAATTGTGGAGGGCTGTCCCTCACTGTGGTGGTGCGGGGGGACAGCTCTGTGGTTGCCCCAGCTCTACCACCCTGCTGCAGTGCAGGTGCCCTTCATGGGGATGGGGGAGGAGGGGGACCCCTCTCCTGTTGTAAGGAGAGGGATGGGGGCAAGAGGGACACGGGGGCGGGGAGCGGGTGTTGCGTGGTGCTGATCCCCCGTGTGCTGCCCCACACTGAAGTGCTTTACCTCGAATAAAGCTGGTCAGACTGAGAGGTGTGGGCTGATTCGGGCCGAGGCGGGTACGGGTCACTCAACTCGTGGGCAGAAGCGCCGGGAAGTGGTGAGTGTCGGTATGCAGCTCGGGGAAAGCTCTACGCTGCTGGGAACTGCTCCGCTCGGGAAAGGGGCTGGAGGGGCGGGAGCGGCCCCGCGGAGCCGGAGCCGCGTGGGCAGCCACGGCCGGGCCACCCACGTGGAGCCTCGAGCGGCCCCGCCCTGCCCCGCCCTGCCCCGCCCTGCCCCGCCCCCGGCGGGTTTCCCCAGCCCCGGGCAGTGCCCGCGGTGCGCGGCGGGAGCCCCCGGGACCGGGATCACCGTGCTGTGCGCCGCGGCCGGTAGGTTCAGCCCCGCGGCACCGGGGACACCCCTGTGCCGCCAGCGTCCCTGAGCTCCGCCGTCCGTGCCACCAGGGTCCCCCAGCGGTGCCGTCGCGTGGTTCCTGTCCCCGACACTGCCCTGCTCTGTCTGTGCCCGTGCAGCCTCCGCGCTGTCCCGAGGGGTGCCCGTGGTCATGGAGCGGCCCCGCGTGGCACAGCCGGCCCCTGCCCGCGCCCCTCGGCTGCTGTGAGTCCCCATGCCGTGCTCGCTGTGGCTGCTGTCCCGTGCTTTGGGTGTCTCCGTGCTTTCCTGGGCCTCCTGGCCCCTCGCGGGAGTGGCCCCGGGCCGTGCCCGCAGTGCCCAGGCGGCAGTGTCCCGTGTCGCGCCGGGTGCTGCCCGGTGCCGTGAGCTCGCTGCCGGCAGTGCCCTCCTCCCGCCAGGGAATGGCCGTCGTTCTCCACTTCCCGAGCGGCGCCCGCCCGGCGCAGCCCGCGTCCATCACCGTGACCTTCCTCCCCCCGCCCCGTCCGTGTCTGTTTGTCTTTCCAGCCCACTCGCCGCCGGCCAGTCATGGGGTGTTGACTCTGCGCATTCCTTTCCAGCCGAGCCCGCCGCTGCTCATTGCGTGGGGCTGACGCTGCTGTCCCACTCCGGGACCGCTGATAAATTCGGGGACTTGGAGGAGGTGGAAGAGGTGACCCTGGGTGACTGCACTGCTTGGGAACGGAGGTGTGGATTGATGCCGGTCCTGACTTGGGGATAAAAGCATCGAGGTCTGCCCAGGTCTCAGCTCTCCCCAGGACTCACTCTGCGCACAACAGCACTATGGTATCAGCATGGTCCTGCTGGGTCCTCCTGCTACTCCTGCCTGCCCTGACCCATGCTGGGGGACCCGGTCCTGTCCTCGTCAGCCGCCCCTTTGTCACTATCTGGAACATCCCCACCGAGCGCTGCGCCGAGGACTACAATGTCACCCTCAGTCTGGAGGTCTTTGATGTGTTGGCCAATGACCAGCAATCCTTCACTGGGCAGGATATCACCCTCTTCTACAGCAACAAGATGGGTCTCTACCCCTACTATACATCTGGGGGGGTGCCAGTGAATGGGGGGCTCCCCCAAAATGCCAGCCTGGAGGCTCACATCTACCAAGCTACCCAGGACATCAAGATGACCCTGCCCAGTCCTGACTACAGTGGGCTGGCTGTCATCGACTGGGAGAAATGGCGCCCACTGTGGAGCCGCAATTGGGACTCCATGGAGATCTACCGGCAGAAGTCGGAGGAGCTGGTGCAGCAGCAGCACCCGCAGTGGCCTCCCGAGGAGCTGGAGGAGATGGCCAAGCAGCAGTTTGAGAAGATTGCCTGTGATTTCATGAACAAGACCCTGTGGCTGGGCGAGAGCCTCCGTCCCAATGCCTACTGGGGCTTCTATGGTTTCCCTGACTGCTACAACAATGAGTTTGATCGCCTGCCCTACAATGCGACATGCCCAGATGTGGAGCAGCAGAGGAACAGGAATCTGTCCTGGCTCTGGAGGGGCAGCCGGGCACTCTACCCCAGCATCTACCTGCCCCTCCGCCTCAAAGGCACCAGCTACGTGCTCCCCTACGTGCGGCACCGCGTGGCCGAGGCTTTCGCTGTCCAGCGAGGAATCCTTGACAGTGGCATCCCCGTCCTGCCCTACACCCAGATCGCCTTCGAGTACACTCTGGACTTCCTCTCCCAGGTGATGGGGATGGGGGGATAGCGGGCACCTCTCGGGCTGGTGGGTTGGCACCAGGGAGTCTTTAACTCTGCTGAGGCTATGCGAGGGCTCTGGGCACTGCTGACTTCTCTCCCCGTGGGTGCAGGAGGACCTGGTGAGCACCATCGGGGAGAGCGCGGCTCAGGGTGCTGCTGGCATCATCCTCTGGGGCAGCCTGGACTACAGCGCCTCCAAGGTGAGTGCAGAGGGTGGCAGCAGGCACCCCCAGTGCCTCAGCTGTGCAGGGCTGTGACACCGAATGCCATTGCAGGAGGCGTGCCTGAGGCTGAAGGACTACGTGGAGGGGCCCCTGGGTCGCTACATTGTGAATGTGACAGCCAGCGCTGACCTGTGCAGCCAGAGCCTGTGCTCCGGCCGGGGCCGCTGCGTGCGCCGGGACAGCCAGCAGGGCTACCTCCACCTCGACCCCTCCCGCTTCTCCATCCACCCGCGTGCTGGCAAACCCTGGCTGGTGGCTCAGAGCCTGGAGCCTGGGGAGGACATCTCCAAACTGGCCAAGGAGTTCAGCTGCCAGTGCTACGACAAGTGGCAGGGACCCCACTGTGACACCCAGGACTCTGCCAAGTGACCCACCTGCCCCAGTTTTCCCCTTCTGGTGACACAAGCTTAGCACCCTTGCCATGGGGTTGAGAACCTGACTGTGGGGCTCTTAATAAAACCAGAAAGCACCAGCAAGTGTCTCCTTGTCTTCTGCTGCAGCAGGTTCTGGGGTGGCAGGGTTCTCCTGCAACAGCACTGCTGCCTTGTGATGCTGCCAAGGACTGTCCTTTGGGCTGGGGGCTTGGGATGTAATGCCTCAGAGAAACCACAAGGAAAAAAAGAAAATTTATGGGAAAAGACGTAGGAAGAGGGGATGATGGGGCAAGAGGTTAAGAAATAAAAGAATGATGGGGAATGGCCAAAGAGTGAAAAGATGTGATTGTGTGGCTGTAGTTGAGAAAGTGTGCTCTCCAGCCCCTCACTGTGCACAGAGCAGTGGGCTGAAACCAATGCCCCACTTTGATTTTCCCCTGGATAACCATATGCAAAGCAGTTAAGCCCACAAATAATAAGCAAAAGTATTGATTTCTGTAATCCAGGTCACAGATTTAACTGTACCTATTTCAAAACAGTTGGGAGAAGCATGAAACCCTGGCCCAGCTGAGATAAAGATGTTGGCATCTTCATCTGGATGTTCATCCTGGGGTAGGGATGCTCAATTCTCTGAATTTAGGCTCTAATTCAGGTAATCTCTCCTTGTTGGGACTGCACTGCATGGCACTGTGTGTGCACTGGGGACTTACAAAGCTGCACCCTTGATTTTTAAGCTGGTTGGTGTAAATCATTGCAGAGCTACTACATTTCTTATGTTCCCTTCTTCTTATTACATTGAGGATCTGAGAATATAACCACTGGAAACATAATTAAGCCTTTGGATTCCCCAGTCACAGCTTTCAGAAACATACACTTTGTTATTACCATGCTCTTTGACAAGCTGGGAGCCCCTGAAAAATGAGTCATAATTGGATTTTGGCCCAGAATTAATAGTTTTATCTAATTCTTATAGAGATAGCTTGGTAAATGTTGTATGTAAATGTTGGAAACAATATTATCTTTGTATTTTTTTATATGTGAAATGTAATTTAACTTAAATGAACACTCAAACACGCTCCTCCCAAGCTGCAGGGAATCTGATATTTGCCCTGTATTAAATACTGAAATTGAAAGCAAAGTTCACCTTGCTATTCACACAAAGAAAATTACCATGAATTTCAAGTCCTCCTTATGCCTGTAAGGGGTCAGAGCTGTGTGCTTGTAACTTCAGGTAATTCAATACGCTTCAAGTGTTCAGCTACTGCTGGGGGCTGGTCTGAGGTTCTCCTGGGTGTATTATCTCAGTTCATTAACCAAACTAACCACTGAGGTGGGCATCAGGAGAAAGACATTTCCTCAGGAGTTGCAGAGGCTCTGGCACTGTCAGAAGCCCTGCAGAAACCCTGTCTCTGGGTTTGTGGCTTTTCTTAAAGAAAAGTGAGGCTGGGAAGTGACAGACTTCCCTTATTTCTCAGAACTCCTTTTCTTGTTATTGAAATAATGCAAACTTAGGCATGAATGCAGTTTGCCACTTTCAAATAATAGCTTTGAAGGTGTAAGACGATTTGCTTTATTCATCCTACTTATTGTAGCTATTCTTCTGTCCCTGCCCCCCAGACTGTATCTGAAGACACCCAAGACACTGGATTTCATGTAATTTAGCTTGTCTTGCTCCAGACTGAGGAATGGAGACTAGAAAGACACTGCATGTGGCTGCCAGCAGACAATGTGGAAGCACTGAACATCTGCTGGGTTGTTTTTCCCAGCTCTGCAAACCTGTGCATGTGTGGAGCTGCTGGAGCCAGCCCACGCTCACAGGAGCGTGCTGGAGAGGAGCCAGCAGGAATCCAGGCACGGGCCTGGCCTGGGGCACATTTCTGGCCCTGGGGTGGGATGTGCTCATGGTGTGGTCACAGCAGCTCCTGTTTTCCATGCTCAGGATGCCTGACCAACCTGCTGTGTGCAGAGCCCGCTTGCCCACGGCATTACAGCATTCACACTAAATCAGTTTCTAGGCTTTTTCCATGTGCTGCTGTAAGAAATGAGGGAAGACTGTCATTTAGAACTGTCCCTACGTTGCCACATTTTTCATTTCAATGACTCACTATTTTTGTCTATGTTGCTTAAGCCTCAAATAATCCTAAGTATTTACCATGGTTAATTATCCCAAATAGAGAAAATTGAACTGTTGAGGGCTCTGAAAACAGAATGATTATTTTACAATCTAGAATGAAGATACTTGTAGTGAGGAACGTTTAAATGCTTTGGTATAACCAGGACATAAGTAGTTCAGCTGAAGGGGAAGGTGTAGATTAAGTCTTGCATAAAACAGATGGAAGGAAGCCCTTCCAAGCAATTCACAGGCTTTTCAGATACAAGCAGGAAATTAGTGGCCTATTATTTACCTAATAAGAAAAGTTATCATCTGCCTTGTTCCCCTGACTAAAAAACTCAGACTCTGTATAGAGAGATATTTCCCACATTGTTAGAAATCGGTTTAGTCAGATACTAAGACATCGTTTTCAGTTTTGTCTTGCATTAACAGCCCACACCTATGGTTAGATGACCAAGGGGGTGATGGTATTTTGAGACCCCAGAAGTTTATTTAGGACCCCTTTAGCTATCATTTGCTGTTGGATTTCACTTCATGCAAAGATCTGGACTGATGCCATAAAACCTAAATCAGGAGTATGTGAAGCAGGTCCTTCCTGACCACTTGTCCTGCAGCTCTTGCAGCTGGATGCTGAGCTCCTCCTGATAGACAAGTACAAACATCTCTTGGAAGAAATAAATCCTTCCCAAAAGCAGATCACAGCAACTGTAAGACTTGAAATTAAAGAGACGGCATGTGGGTCTTTAAAATGCCTTTTATTGCATTCACATTGCAGAGGAGGCTTGTGGCACACAGGGCAGGTCACTCAGAGCTCAGGTTGCTTTGTGGGTGTGCAAACACAAGGCAGCTTAGAGAGAGAGGAGGGCTGGGTGCTGTGCCAGCCTGGAGCAGGTTTTGGTCACTGTTTAGCTGCAGTTGCCCCCCCAGCTCCCAAACACACACTGCTCTGCTGTGCCCAAAGCTTCCAGGTGAGCACCTCACCCAGCAGGAGCAGCTAAGGGGACTCAGAGGTACCTCGGCGAAACATGAGACCAGGAGGAGGAGGAGGAGGCAGCACAGAAACTGCCTCCAATGACACTTGAGCCTGGGAGCCCAGAGCAGCAGAGGTTTCCCTGGCTCTGAATAAAGCACACCCCCCTGTATGCCAATAGCACTGAGGGTGTGCACAAGGCTTCACTGCTTTCCTGGTAATGCTTTTAACTAAAACTTGCCACTTCTTTTCCACGTGCAATGTCAAAGTTCACTTCTGCTTATTGTTTTAAAAGTGAAACATCAGCTCCTACAGAAATAATTTCCAGAGCTTGAATGGAGGACTCTGTATCCCAACACCCCGCCGAGTCACTCAGAGCAACACCAACTTGAACACTCAATTTTCAAGCTACCAGTTACCTAAAATCAAAGTGGCTCTTTCTTACAATGTCTTTGTATCTCTGTTTTGTGTTTGAAAAACACCCACTCCTAATCTTTTCCCCTGCTCAGGCATTTCTAGAAAAGATGTGAAAAGATTTATAAAAAACAAACCATATTTAAGAAAGATCTTCAGTGGCCTTCAGGGGCCCCAGATTCTGCTACTGCCCTGGAGCTGACATCCCTTGTTTCCGAGAACTAGCAGGAATATCAACCTTCATTCCTCTGATTCATCAGATTACAATTTCAGAAGTTACTTAGGAAAAAAAAAAAAGTAAGCCTGGAAGCACCGTTTGTGGGCTCTCAGCGAGTATTTAAACATCCAGCACAAACAGCAGACCTTGCTTTATGTTATACAAACAAAAATGCCTCTGCACTTGAGAACTTGTCCCGCTTTGTTCCATAACTTTTTTTATCCTGCCATTCCTGGGGCTGGGCAGCAGAGCAGGACTTTCACCACAAGAATGTGGGTGCAGCAGCAGCTGCTTTGTGTGAGTGCTCCAGGCCAGCTCCAGGCAGGGCTGGTGTGTGGGGTACAAGGGTTTCCAAGGTTTTCTGCTTGAGAAAAGTGTTTTTCCCTGCTGATGAGACTGTCAGAGGCAGAACACTTGTCCTATTTGCAGCATCTCCGCTGCTCTGATTTGGCAGCAACTTCCCTCCTAGTTATTTTCCACCCTGGGGCTTTAAACAGGATAATTAGTGTCCTGTGCTGGCATTAGTAAATTAGTAGGAGTGTTATCAACAGCCTGAGGAGGGTCAGAGTGAGGCCTTGGGAGTGCTTCGAGTGCAGCTGCTGGTTTGCACTGTATAAAACACCTTGTAAACTCATTTTCCTCCAGTTACATCTTAAGCACAGAACCATATAATGCTCCAAACTCTGCTCTAGTCTGCCTGTGCAGACTTCAAGCAAACACCAAATAATATAGCAAAACATTTTGTGGGAACTATTGTGCATTTGACTGTAATTTCTCAGGAAGAAAAATCTGATTTGACAGGTTACTGGTTCTATTCCCCAATTAAAACATAAACAGTTGTAATCCTCTGTGCTGGGCAGAGTTCAAGTTTAGTTTCAGGGGAAAAAAAAGCAAGTTAGAATTGAAAAAGGGAAAAAGAAAGCAACCCAAAATTTGGAGGCAGAACCTGCCCACAGTGCAAAGCATATATTCTTTATTATCTTATTTGTTTTAATACACACCACCTGATACCTGCACACAGCAGATACCAGCTGAGATAACAGTGAGTTCAGTATTTAAGGCTTGGCTTTTCTCACCATAGCAACAAATCTGCAAGGAAGTAAGGACATGGGTAACTGGCAGCATCCAGCACAGCAAGGGCAGTGGTGCTGGAAGCCCAGACCTCTCTCACACAGTGCCTGATGCAGAATCACCGTGGATGTCTGAACACGAGCACCCAGCGTGCCTGGGGAGTGTGTGCTGTGCAAAGCACCAGCAGGACAAACACAGAGGTAGGTGTTTGCTTCCTTGTCTTCAAGGCAGCTGGGAAAGAGTGTGGTCACTATTTAATCTTATTTTCCTTTTCTGAAACAGTGGAGGTGCTGACACGTGAATGTGGGTCTGCTCTCCCTGCCTGCATAAACCAGCAGCTCCTGGGGCACAAGTGACTCTTCACAGTCACTGGCTTAGAACAGAAGAGCCCTCCAAAGTCACCCTTTTCTCTCTGCACCTCTGCCACCCTACCAAAATGAGCTGGATGAAACAGATTCTCTGTCATAAATCCATGCTGCATTTATTCACGCCTATGTTGCTTTTTATTTCATGGATTGACACTTGTTCATCCACTCATAGAATTTGTTGAATCAGTAATTACATTCAAATTGAATGAAATAACTTGAAAATTTGTCATCAGTGTCCCATCAGTGTCTGAAACCAAGTGAGCCCAAGAAGAATTGTCACCAAAATCTACTTTGGAGCTAATCTTTGGGGTGTTGGTCAGAAGGGTCATGAAACCTTTTCCACTTCTAGTTGTGACTAGAAGGCATAGTATGAATGCTAATTTTCTGCCAGCTACAAAAAACAAAAACAGAAACAAAAAAAGCACCTTATCTTTGTTTTCTAAGCAAGAAAAAATTATTTCTACCTGTGCAGCTTTATCACAAAATACCTACCAATAACCAAGAGTAAAGGGATTCATCTTTAAAATGTCCTGATCTGGGTTCTTGGTAGATAAATGGATGTCACAGGTATTTTAACAAGGCAGATAATTGATGAGGAATCCCCAAAGTAGAAAAGACACACATCAGAGTATTCATTTCCATTATGGTCCAAGCTTGTAATTTATTTCTTCTATCACCCAGACACTGGTGGAAAGAAATGCAACACCAATGCAAGCAAATTGCCAAAAAATGTGCTTAATATAATATTTATATAATCGTCTTACATGCTGCCTGTTGTGAAGGGGAGCTGTGATTAAAGATACATTTTTTCTCAGTCAAAGGTTATGGAAAATCTCAGTTGTCAGGGATCAAAAAGCAACACTTGACTACAGCTGCACACACAAAAACTGAGCAGTGTAAAAATAGCACAACAGGCACTCCAGCAATGCACACAACAAGATTTCCCTCTCCCAAAGAGCCTGAGAAAGGCCAGCCAAGCTCTTAGGGTCTGACCAGACTGGAGATGAGAATTCCCACTCAAAAAGATAAGGTTTCCCAAACACCTTAAGGCTCCAGTTCCTGGGGTATCTTAACATGCTCCTATGCTTCAGGACAAGGATACACCTGATTTTTTAACATTTATAGTCTAGACAAAAGAAACAGCTCAGAGAGTGGGGGAAAAAAGATACAGCATGAACAGGAACTGCATGAATAATTGTATGAACTTTTGTTTGCTGGTTCACTTACTGGTTTCAGCCTTTTACTCCTCTCCTGCACACTTAAAATGTTAGGAGTGAAGACTGCAAATATATCTTTAAGAAAGAATTGTGTTATCTGGCTGAACTGAATGTAGTGCAATCCTGCATATGGCAAATTTTCCAAGGAATTTAACAAAGCACCCAACAGCCTAAACTTCCAATGAAGTTGAGGAACAAAAATCCAATTGATTTACTCACCTTTAAATTATTGTAAAATAATAAAAGAGGTAAAGATTACTGGCTCTCACTAGAGCAGGAGGAATGTGGCTGGTGTAAAACAAGTCAGTAGGATTGGTGTCCCCAGGCAGCCCAGGCCTGCCCCAGCCACGTTGCTCTGATAAGCCCCATCAGATGCTTTTCCTTGCCAAGCAGCTGAAGGAAAAAATGTATTTTTGTGGCCTTCTCTTCGGTTCTTTGAAACCACAAAGCCACATGTAGGGAAAAATATTTTCCAAGGCCCGTAAGTGCAGCAATTTTTCCTATTTAACTATTTTTGAGGAAGGCACAGGACTAAGTCAAACATTTTCCAAATGGATGACCCTGCTTGCTCAGTTTATCCAAACACAAGCTAGGATCAAACATCCCCAGCAGAAACTGTATTTACCTTGAACTTTCTTCTCTCTTGCTGAGTTCTCCTAAATGCAAATAAATTATCAGATTTATTTTTTCCCCTCAAGAATCTGTTGCTAGTTCTATTTAACTCTACTTACCTCACCAACTTGGACAAAATCTCAACAGCCTCATTCGGGGTTGGCTACACAGTTCTTGAGCAAAACCCAAGATTTCTAGCAAGTTTTGCTCTTAATACTTGCACTGGTCTATCATTGGATTGATGTGTTTTGCTTTTAAGAGCACTGAAGTCCTCTGCACAGTTAGGATCTTGCAGTACAGCTTTTTTGGGGGGCAGCTGCTGCACACAAAGGCCCCACCTTGAAAAAAACGCTGTGGAGGAGGATAAACATGGTTAAGCAGGAAAGAAAAACCACTGAAAGAAAAGGCTGTGTGCTGCCCCGTGGGGCTCTGCCCGTGCAGGGTTCCAGGCTGCCTCCACCAGTGCACTCAGCACCTTTTGTTCTGCCCAAAGGAGTGCAGGTTTCTGGCTGACACTGAGCCACATCTCACTGGCCAGCGGGACAGGGGGCTCACTCTGAACCTGTTTGCCAACATCAGTAAGGAATCCTTGCAGATGGGTGGTTTTGTTGGATTTCCTTGTTTTTTTAAGGCCAAAGACAGGAGGGTGAGCTGCTGCAGTGCTCAGCCCCCTGAGCTCCATTTCTGGCTGTGCCTCACTACCTGCTGCTTCAATGCCAGCTTGAAAACCTCTTTTCTTTTCTTGTTGTTGTTTTTTTTTTTTTTTTTTTCCTTTTTAAGAAAACATGAGGATAAAGTTTCACTAAGCCCAGAAACTGTGACTAAGAGATATTTCAAAGGGAGACCAGATGAAATCAAGGGCCTCTCTCAGGGCTCAGAATTGTACAATATTTCTTTCCGAGGAACTCTTAAACAACTCCAGTGGCCCTTGCTTCAAGCTGGAAGCAGTTAGTGACCAAAACCAGAGTTAACTAAACCAAGTTTTGAGCTATGCCATCTGTGCCAGTGACAAATTCTCTGCTCCAGATCAGCACAGGGACATGTTGGCTCTGAGTACCAACCACATCATCCCCCTCCTTCACACTCTTAACAGAGGACAACAAAGCTTGCTAATGTAGAAAAGGCCACAGTTATGGAAAGGCACTTGAGCTCCTTAAGAAGATAAAGCAAACGAATCATTAATGCTTCAGATGAAATCACAGAGAGTTAATAAGGACTAAGTGGTGTCCAGAAGGTGGACAGAGGTGACTTCCACCTCCACAGAGCTCAACACTTGCACTGTGGCACCTAGAGCTGTTCAGCTCTAGGGGCTGTATGAGGAGCTGGATCTTACTTGGACAGTTCCCCAAAAGAAAAGGAAGCAACAGTGAAATGCTTTTCTCTTGTGTCTGCTCCCAGTTCCTAGAAAAACAGATTTCCAGAGGGGCTGGGATTGGAGAAGCAGTGGGGGCCTGGTCTCTCAGACCAAAGTAACTCAGTCCTTGCTCTGAGTCACCACACACACTTGAAGGGATAGCAGGAATCCTGCTGATCTCAGCTGCTGGGTTTCCTCATTGCAGGAGGCATCATCATCTGGAGATAAGCATGCAATATTCTCTGTCTAAAAAATCCACACCAACAAACCGCCCTTTCTTTCATGTGGTTTAATGTCTGTAAGCAATTCAGAAGCTGTACTTTATTAACTAAAGTTTTAAAGCGTCAGGTGATGCCCAGGCAGAGCCAGCATAGTTACAATGCTCATATTGCCAGTGGGGGTCTGAAACCAGCTGCCCAGACAATAAACTTAGAGTTGATATCACTTGGAGAAGCAGGATGGAGGGGTGTAGGTAAAGACAGCCTGACAAGGTAAAGAAAATTGGCTTGTGAATTTTATGCAAAACAAACAAACAAACAAACAAATAAATCTTTAACTCCATTGCTTATGTTGACCATTTTAATCTTAAAAGGGAAATTATTTTGATTTTTCACTAGTAAGTGGCTTTAAACTGATGCTTCCTTAATCTTCCTTCATTTTCTGTTTGGCCCCTCTCCTCTGCAGTGGTGTTTTCCCCCTCCCCAAACTTGTGTTTGCTATCTCTGCAGGCCAAAGGCACAAAAGTCAGATAACTCCTGAGCACAGTGCTGCCTCTGCAGCTCCTCACCCTAGTGCAGGACACAGAGTGAGATAACAGCTCTGAAGTTCCTCCACACACCCATTTAGTTCATGCCTGCCCCAGGGGGACAGCCTAACAAAATTACAAAGCTGTGAGGAAAGGCAACCACAAAAATAACCTGCCCCAACCTGAACAAAATAACAAACATGCTTCAGCATCACCCCAAGGAGGGTATAAAGGGCTAGAGGATTTTTGTCATTAAGCTCGAGCTTGTGTGTGGGGGATGCTGTATGGCAAAGGCAGCCCAAAGCAGGCTGTGCCCTGAGCACACCTACAGGCTGTGTTTGCCCTTCTGCCTCCACCTGGGACCGGCCTGGCTCCCTGGGAGCTGGATCCCAGTTCTGCCCGGGGCTGGCTCAGCGCTGGGGTCACCCCTGGCTCCATGGGTGCTCCTGAGCCCAGCTGAGAGCTGGCTGCTGACCAGACCCCATCCCCATCCCCATCCCCATCCCCATCCCCATCCCCATCCCCATCCCCATCCCCATCCCATCCTCCCCATCACACCCAGCTCTCCAAAATAGCTACAGCCACCTCACCTCCCTCACGTCAACTTGATTTTTACTTATTATTAGTTTATTTTAAATTTCGGCTCGTTTTAACAAAACACGAAGTCCTGGAGAGCAGACAGCGGAGGGACGGCCGCAGGCCTCCGGCAGGGAGGGGACGGTGTGCGGTGGTTTCGCGGTGTGGTGTTGTGTGCTGTGCGGTGCTATGCGGTGCTATGCGGTGCGGTGCTATGCGGTGCGGTGCGGTGCGGTGCAGCCGCCGCTCCCCGCACACCCCTCCGGCCCGGCCGGGCTGCGCGGGGCGGAGCGGGGCCGAGCGGAGCGGGGCTCCCGGCGGGCGGGGCCTGCCCGGGCCGCTCCCCGCCCCGCGCGGGGCCGCACTCCGCGGGCGGCTCCGCGGGGTCCCCGCGCTCCGTGCCCGCCTCCGCCGGAGCGGAGCCCAGCCCAGCCCAGCCGCCGCCGATGTGGGGCTGCCGCCGCCGCGGCCGCTGCCCGCAGGCCGGCGCTGCCGAGGTAGGACCCCGGACCCCGGGCCCCTCCGGAGCGGGCTGCGCTGCCCGGCCCGGCTTCCCCTCACGGGGCAGCCCCCGAGGCACCCACGCGCGGTCAGGAAAGGGGAAGGCGGTGTTTTCCTGCACCTCCTGCTCGGGGTTTTCGCTCCCGGCTGCACCGAGCCGTGAGGGTGCCCGGCATCTCAGAAAGCTCGGCCGGTGGAAAATGGGAATTGCGGCTTCTGCTGGAGCAGCCCCGGGTGAAGGAAGGTTTGGGAGATGTGGCGTGGAAGGAGGGAATCGTAGTGTACCAGCAGCTGTTTGCTTGCCGAGTTATTTTTGGAGATTGCTTTGCTGTGATGGACTTTTTTTTTTTTTTTTTACTGTCTGTAGGAAGCCGGGTTTACATCTGACTCCTCCAAGCCTCGGTGCTCTCCATTTGCCGAGGAGCGGTGTAAAACCAGTGCTTTGGCAAATACTGTTCCATCTGCTTAGCTCTTCTTCCCTTATTCCTAAGCGCAACTCCATTAAAAAAACATAATCTGCACCATTTTTATCTTCCTTCATGGGGTTTGGCTGCTGGCTCGTTGGGGCCTTCCTTGGAAGGGGCTGGCTGTCCCTGGGGCCGAGCTCTGGCGTGTCTGTGAGGCACTTTGTGTAATGCAGGGTGACAGCTGTGACGCAAGTGCACCAAAACTTCAGAACCCAGCCTCAGTCGTGGTTATGTTTGGGTATAATTTCCTCACTTTCTAGGAAAATGGTGTTACGTAGGCTGGGAGGTAAAGCAGGCGCTGCCGCTGCTGGGGGGCAGGATGGAGAGGCAGAGGTGGATGTGGCACTGAGGGGTGCTGTGCTAACGGGACCGGGACCCTGCGCTGCTGCTGCCACCCTGAACTGGGTGGCACCGGCTGCAGGGTGCCTGCGGCTCCTGCCCGGTGAGTCACAGGCTTGTTCTTGTTTACAGCCATCACTTTGATTCTGCCACCTTGTAGTAGGCAGCTGCCTGCTTCGTCCGTGCCTGACTCCAACCCAGGGCATGGGGAGGGATTTCAGTGAGGTTGGTGTTTCAGAGCTCTGGGACTAGGAGGAGGACCCCCATTCAGCTGTTGAAATGTGGTGATGGCCATTGCTTTGTGGCTGAACTGAAACCCCTTCCCTGCACCTTTGCTCCTTCCCACACTGCTCGTCCTGGCGTCTTCCATGAGCAGGAATTTGGTGGCTGTGCAGGGGAACTGGATGCTGCCCTTGCTGCTCATCTTGTTGGCTCTGTAGCAGGTTCCATGGTGCTCGTGGGGCTCTTTGAGATGTGAGGAGGAAAAATAAAGATGTTGATACCGAAGAAATTTGAAGACTCTTTAAGATTTTTCGATCTTTTAACATGTTAATTCTGAATTAAACTTTTTATGCTGGCAAATGCCAGAGAAACTAGTTCATTTGAGGCAAAAACATGCTAAACCAACTATAACTTGGAGCAATCCCATATAGGGTTGATTGATTTTGTAATGCTTTGCATAGATTGAAGATAGGACTGAATAAATGCCCATTGTGGGACTCCTGGTGCTTGTCCAGTGTGTTGAAGAGCAGTTTGCAAAGTTTCCAGTAAGTTTGCTTAATGTGACCTTACTCAGTTCTGAGGCACTCCCATAATTATGGCTGCAATTAGAGGCAATAACATCCATTTACATAAGATGCCAGTCCTTTTAAATCAGTGCATCATCTAATGAGAGCATTCGTGTAGGGATAGCTGTGCAGCATGAGGACCCAAAGCTGAGAGCATTTTGGGGAGGATTTGCTTTCAGAACTTTCTTGAGGTCATTCAAAGGAAGGATCTGCTATGAAATGCGACATTTTGTTATGAAAATGTACTGATTTATAAATACAACCCTTTCCACTAGCAGGATGTTGTTGAATTGGGTGATCATACTTTATTTTTTTTATGTATCATCCATCCAATTAAAAAAAAAAATCAGCCTGGTTGCACCAGTATTTTTCTCAATTTGATTGCGTCAATGTTCCTTCTGCTCTTATGAGTAAGAGATTTGGTAAATCCAACTTGTGGACAGTATTTAATTGCTGGTGAAGCACTACGGATGTGTTCTGAATGGCTCACTGGACTTCATGGTTTCCTTGGGGCTTAGCCTCTGCATGTGATGCCCACAGATTTTCCCTTGAGATAAATGTAAATCTTAGACTTGAATTGCTGGAAGAGATCAGGTATTTGAGGAGTGCTTCAGCCTTTTTCTGAAAGAAATTACCTAGTGGAGTATTCCCGTCTTCCCACTCTATATGTTTTGTTCTGTTTCTCTTTTTTATTTGCTTTCATTTGTTGTATATGGTGTAAGTTTGTGGCCCCACACCCTGGGTGGGGCTTCTTGGGAAGAGTCAAAAGGCTAGTGTGCCAGCTGTGAGCCTGAAAAGTGCAGAGTTCCTTGGGTCTGCACTGGTTTTCCCCAGAAGCCATTTTTTCCCATTATAAGAGAAATAATTAGTCTATTAACCTTTTCTCATAGGCAAAGTGCTTGGCTTTTGGTGTCTGAGACCATAAGAGGTTAAGTAATTAAATTGTAGAAGGGAGTAAAAGAGAATAATCAACTCCAAACTCCCTAGTCTGTCTAGTTGGGCTCTCCAGCGTCTAAAATTAAGTAATTTAGGTTGATTCCTGATTTCACTAGATTTTTACCAGCAGCAGCAGAGAGCCCCACGTTGCTTCGCACAGGTTGTTATTTCCAGCAGTGGTGGGTTGGTTTTGGGCACAGTTTGGTCGTGCAGAGGGGCAGTGTCAGGGGTGCTCTGACAGGGTTCCAACGTGGGGCCAGGGTGGCTTATAAACCAGGCTTGTTCCTGGGTGCCTGCCAAAACCTGGCCCTGAGTGTTGTAAACACTCACTGATTATGAATCCTAATCTCCAGACATACTAAACCTGTTGCCTGCTGAGGTGCTGGCCTGGTGAAGTAAAATCACAGGATGGATTGGTTTGGAAGGGACCTTGAAGTTCATCCCATCCCACCCCCTGCCATGAGCAGGGACACCTTGTACTGTCCCAAGTTGCTCAGGTCCCATCCTACCTGGCCTTGGACATTTCCAGAAATGGGGCAGCCACAGCTTCTCTGGGCAACCTGTGGCAGGAACTCACCACCCTCATGGGAAAGAATTTATTCCTAATGTCCCATCTAGCCCTGCGCTCTGTGAGTTTAAAGCCGTTCCCCCTTGTCCTGCCACTCCACACTCCTGTCAGAAGGCACTCTGCAGCTCTCTTGGAGCCCCTTTAGGCCCTGGAAGTTGCTATAACATCTCTCAGAGCCTTCCCTTCTCCAAAACCATTCTGATGTTCTGAGCCTGTGAATTTGTGTCCGTGCAAAGAGAAGAAATACTTGGGGTTTTTTGTGTAAAATGTGTCAACTTACCTGTGCTATTACAACAGTGCAGTTTAAGTGCCTTTAGGGTTGTGTTTTGATTCTGCCAAACTTATCTGTCATTTGAGAAGCTGCTGAATGGGGGGCTCTCCTGGGTGTTGGTGTCCTCAACTTTTAAGGGTCTGAAGTAATGCACTGGAATTAATCCTGAAGCCCTCAAGCTCTGAGCTGCCATGAATACAATGATGAGTCTCTTAATTGCAACTGACTTGTATCCATGTGATGGATAAAAAAGATGTTTTGCAAATGTTTTATTAATAAAATGGGATGGATTTGTCAGGAGTGCCCTTGTTTACATTGAAACATGGAATATAAAGCTGTAATTTCTGCACTAGGATGTCTGAAAAGCCTGTATGGCATTTTTTTCCAGGTGATTCAGTGTATGTATTCAGTATATGAATGCATGAGTAGAAAAGTGTAGGAAAAGATTAAAAAAAAAGGTATATAAAGGGTTTTAAGTTCTTGCCTCTCTTTTTTACTCTAAAGGTGAGCTACAGTTGGCTGAACTCCTTTCTCAGTGCTTATTTTTAAATAATTCTCTTCTGTTTCTGCATCACACCCTTTGTGTGGAGCTGGCTTCACAAATGTTGAGCCTTGGCCCTGGGCACTGCCAGGGGAGCTGTGTGATCCAGGCTCCCTGGCAGTGCTCTTCTCCAAGCCAGAGTTCCAACAGCCCCCACCAGCCCCGGATGAGCTGTGAGCTTGGTGCCTGTCACCAGAGGGACATCTAAAAATGGCTTGGATGTGCTATTGTGCTATTCCTGCCTCGCTGGGAAAAGCCACTCGTGGTGCTGCTTTTCTGGCAGTGGATTCCCACGTGACATGGAGATTTCTCCATGTGCAGACAGCAGCACGCTTGGCGAGTTGTCTCAGTCTGAGCTGGCACTGCAGAAGGCTGAGTTTGATCCTGCATGTTTTAGGTACCTAAATGGGGAGATTTCCTTAAGCAGCAAGAATTCCTCATGTCTGGGTTAGGTACAGTTTGCCAGTGGATAGTTTAAATCAAAACATGCAAAGACAACATATCTGTGGTGATTTACTATCACTAAAAGCTTCTGTATGTCTACGTTCCTCATTTTGACTTAAGGAGCACAACCACCATGAGTGGTTTTAATGCATCTGAAACTGCTTCTGACCAATGGCCATGACACTCTTTGGATTTGAGGCTGGTTTTTCCTTCCTTTTAAGTTTTCTTTTATGGCCATAAATCCCAGGAAATCTAATTGATGTTGGTTAATAACAAGCAACATTGTTGTTCATGGGAACCCTGTTGATATCTTTGAGCTGTGCAGCATTCACCTTCTGTGTTAAGGAGGGGAAAAAAGAGCTTTGTATTTTTTTTCTGCTACCCATGTGTAACGGGTTTCCCCAAAACAATGAGGAGATTTCAGGGGTTCATGACCTCTTGCAATTAGAAAATGTCAGATGGCTTGTGAGAGGAGGACTGATGGGGCAAAGGAGGAGGGGGAACAGCCCTGTTACTGCTGAAGTCATTATTCATTTTTGGTGGGAGATCAATCTTGCAGATTCTTCTTTATTTTTCCCTGAAAAATGCTGCATTTGGGGATTAGAGTAGAGGAGGTAAAAATCGAAGCAGTTCTGAAAGAGATGTTTCCTACAGATTTGGGGCTTTAACTGATTTTTCTTCCCCAGGCTGGGCCAGTTCCAGGGATTTGGGCTGGTCTGGTGTCAATTCCATGTCTCGTGGGACCAGCTCAAAGCACTCTGTGTCCTGGGAGCATTGATAGAGCACCTCTTTGCTCCTGCTAGCCAGTTTTCATTAAAACATGGAAGACTGATGTTTCTGAGACCTCTGTCCTGTGTGAAGGAAGGTTCAGATGTCCCTGGTGGTGAGGGGGGACCCGAGCAGGCACAGACCAAGGCAGGGTGGGGTGTCTGGAGCCAGCAGTCCTGGACAGCTGGTGTTTCACTGGAGGTGGTGAGTGTGAAGGCTGGTGTGCTCATTTGCTTCTGATTCCCTTGCTTTGTTTTCTATTTTTGTATCCTTTTTGGCTTTCAATTGATATTTAAATTTCGGAGTGTGTTTTTACACATTCTGGTGCCAAAGGCTGTCCCTTATGCCGTATGTGATGGAGTAATGCCTTCTGTGCACCTAAATAATTTTTTGTATTTTCTCTAGGGACAGACTTATGTTGAACCAAAGTTATTTTTTCAAAATAAAAAGAGAACTCAGGTGGGCTGTGGGTTTTTTTATTTGTTTTAAAGAGAAGGCTTCTTTACTGATATTATGCTGGAGCCTCACTTGGTGAATGTTTCCCCTTGCAAGAGTTTAGCATGCAGCATGCTGTTTAGTTTGTCTGCATTCTGTAAATTTGATTATTTTGGCTGTCATAATGTTATTACTCTTATTAAGCTTCCTCATTTGCACATTGATCCTGTTAGTCTCAGGAAGCTGATAAGCCATCTAGGTCTACTTGCAAAATGCACAGAAAATGAGAAATCTGCCCTGGAGGCTCTGAATGCTGAGATTCACTGTGATTTAGATCTGAGTGTCTGGCCTGCATTTTCTTCCCCTTTGGTGCTGTTTTAGACTACCTGACTTCATTGTAGTTTGCCAAATTAAGATGAATTTTTGCTTTTATTATAAATTTTGTCACTGGTGGCTTCTGAGAAGCTTTGCTCTGGTTTGCTTGTATTTTTATTTGGATGAATACCCTTTCACAGAGCTTAAGAATATTTCCAGCAGCAGCTGGCGTCGCATATGCTGTGAGTTGTTTTCCTCCTTGTGTCAGTGTCAGTTTTCCACGCTGCTTTTCCAGATGGATTTCTTCTTCACTTTCACAAAACCTGCTTTGCCGTTGCCTGTGGGACGTGCAGGAACCCAAGTGTAACTGAGAGGACTTTGGGCACAATACTCTTTGCTCTTATTGCCATGGCCTTTTCCCTCAGTGGCATGTTCTATAAGGCAGGCTGGACTATCTTTTATTGGACCTTTAACTTCGGTCCCCATTTAAAAAATTTGTTCTGGCTCTCAGTGAAGTCGAGTCCCTCTTACAAGGTGAGGTTGTACCTCCTCTCTCTTAGCCTCTCCTGTCCCAAGCCTGCTTTGGGTGCTTTTCTCTATTTACATGTTATTTATGCCACTGAAATGTTTGCAGACCCTGTTTTGTTCCTATTCTGCACAAATGGAACACTCTCCGCACTTCCATTGAGCTGTTCTTTCTTTGGTGATGTTCTTCCCCCATCCTGGTCCAGCATTTCCTCCTCCTCCCATGGTTTGACCTTGCCTTGCTCTTGTCTCCCTGTGCCCTTTTCCAGGTGTTCACATGGCTTCAGCTTCTATTAAGTGCTGATGACTCACAGATCCTCTCTACACCTCCGAGGGTTTGTCACCCAGCCCAGTGCCTGTTTCCCTCCTTGCCTTTTTCCCTTTGAGTTCCCCATCAGTCATTCAGTATTTCACTCCCCAAACCCTGGGTGGTGCTTCCCAAACTCTCTTATCTCTTGTCTTTTAAAGTGCTGCCATCTCATAGGTAGCTCTGTCCCAAGCCTTCAAGATTTTTTAAAAATTAATTTGGTGTATTTCATGCATTTGAATCACATGCAAATTTTGTGTACTCTTTGTTGTCAGTATATTCTCCTTTTTCATCTCATCAGACAAGTTCCCTGACGCATGTAGTAAGTTTTTACAGATGTTTTCCTTTGAAGTGACAGGTCTTGGGAATTGTACTTCTAAAGTCATTGGATAGCATTTGGTTTTAAAGATGGTGTGAAGTGTTTTAGTTCTAGTCTGAGAAGGCAGCTGCCCTTGTTTTATCTTTTTTTTTTTTAGCAGCCTAGACCTACTGTTATGAGCAAGTGGGATTCATAGGATCCTAGCTGAGTGACAGGAGAAAGGATGTGTATACACCAGAAATGTTCAAATATCTAATATAAAAGTAGCTGAGCATAATTCATAAGCCTGTCAGCCTGAATAAGGGCTGTCTGTTGTACTTAAAACTGTCAGTCCTTTCCTTGTGCTCCCTTTAATTACATTACTACTCATACCTGCAAACTCAAACTCAGAACTGGAGAGGTTTTCTAATATGCCTGGTGATTGAAAAGGAATAGAGAGCTTGGAAGTGATGGAGGCACTTTCAGACTGCTTAGCACAGGTTGCTGTTAAGCAGATTCAAGAGGCACAGTGACACACATCCCCATGGATGCAGGTGTGTTTTTGTTTTCCCTTCTCTTTCAAATCCCACAGATTGATCCAGCCTTTGTTTTCCACATTAAATCACGGGTGTCAGGTGGCTGGAGTGGACCTGCTGCTGTGTCACCCTTGCAGGGAGGTGGGGAGTGTCCAAGGTGCCCCCACCATGCAGGGCTGTGCCAGGCTGTTCGTGCTGTTGCTGTAGTAACAACATCAGGTTCTACCAGAGCAATGTGCAGGAATGGCTCTCCTCAGTGCATTTGCCATCTTGGAAACTTGGGATTTTCAATTAACCCCTGGACATGTGAATGTAAATAGGCAATTTGTGCAAATGCTGTGTGTTTCAGTGTCTTCTTTCTGCACTTCTTACAGACCCCCTCATGTAAATAGATTGGAGTCCCTGGTGTACAGCAAGAGGGTTTATCTACAGAGGACTTTTAAACACTGGGTTGCACTCAGAAAACGTGAATAATGGGTGCAATCTTTCTTTTATGTTGCATCATAACAGGAAGATTTAAAATGTTGCTCAACTTTGTGATGATGGGAATAGTTTTAAGCAATACCTGTAAGCACAACTTGAGGATCTTGCCTGTTTTTCAGGGAAATCATTTCAGTGTTCTCTCTGAGGTAAAGATAGGAGAAGATTGTTGGACTGAAGGTGTAAGGATTTAGTGATTTGTCCTTCAGATTTAACAAACAATTAATGCAGGCTAGCCTTAAATCTACCCCTAATGTCAGACTTAACACAGGAAACTTCCTTGTGTGAAAACAACAGCATTTCATCAAAAGAGTTTATCTCCAGACATTAAATTTCTCCCACACTTAAAAGAGAGAAATTATTTCTTCTAAAATGTGATAAACATCTAGACTAACGTATTTATATACTTAGAAATAAGGAAAATACTTGGGGTGACCATGCCTCGAGGAATGGTTCACATAAAGATAACAAAGAACACAGTGACAGTGTGGCAAGGTGTGTATTTTTTCAGTTGATATTGCTGTCTTTGATATCTTTGAGTCTCAGTGTTTGCTCTGGGGTTTTCATGGAATCCTTGTGTTGGTGAGATGATGTTCTGCTGATAAGCTGTATCTCCCCAAGTAATCTTAGATATCTCCCATGGTACAGTTTATATTCCTACAATGCAGGAGTGAGTTCTGTAGAAAGCGATCCAAGAGTTTATTGGTGCAGCTCTTAAAGTAAAATCTTTGTGTGGCTGGTGCTTGTTTCCTGATGGTTGGGTCGTCATGGTTTGGAAAACACAACCATGCTGGAATCCAGCCACACATGAACACTGCTGTCAGGGATACCTCATTGCTTTGCATGCACTGTGAATAACTCTGATGATGTTGTAGTAGACAATGAGGAAAATACCATAAATGCAAATTGCTGTGGGAATCATCTGTCTCTCCAGCTAAATAAGTGTGGTGTGAGGCTCCTGAGTGCCTGAACTCTGTCAGATCTTCCCTTGTATCAGACATGTTGATGTTGTTGGGATGGATAGGAACTTGTTTTCTTGCTGATTTACCTGACATGAACATTTTCTGTTTGGATGAATTCTTTTCCTTATCTATGCTAAGGAATATTTTGTTTCAGCTCAAGGAGTCTCTCTAGTATCTGTATTTATATGGCTTTGTCTGTGTGGGATCTTGGGTGTTGTTTAAATCTATTCCTCAGTTAGCACTGAAGAATTTTCCTATCCTTAGTAGTAGCTTATTCTCATCTAAAGCATTATTATATCTGGGTATTTGTTGTCAATCTCTTTGATAGATTGATCTGTAGCCATGAAGTCTGGTAGTAAAATGAACTCTTTCTTACAGGGTAATTTCTGAAGGTGTGTCTTGATGAGGGCAGATTCTTGTTCTGCTTCTGAATTCTTAATGGCTTTTTGCTTGTGTTTGGGGTATCAGCCTACTCCAAGACAACTGGAACATTTCCCTTTAGGCAGTGATAGGAAATAAGATATGGAGTGGATGGTGCCACTAATAAAACTTACCTGTTGCTCAGAAGAAACTAAGGAAGTGCTAGGGCTGTGTATCACAAGGCCTGGCCCTTGTGATTTCAGTTGGTTTGGAATCAAGTCCCGAATGGAAGGACCTGTGGAGATGGTCTGGGCAACCTGCTGAACCTGTCATGTGGAATGCTTGAAATTTCTGGGAACTTAGTGGGCTATTGGTCATTTTTGCTGGGTCGACTGCTGAGACATTAGACTGTGGGAAAACAAAAAGGAGGATGGCACTTTGGGTTGAGGAGAGAACCATAGGCAGCCTTGATGAGATGGGAAGTCTTCATTTAAGAAGCTGATGTAACAAAATATCCTGAGAACCTGAACTGAGAAGATGTGAGTCAGTCTATGTCACTGTGCTAACCCAGCATTGCACCTCTCTGCTCTGATTGCTGATTGTGCTTGCTAAGCTCTGAATGGGAAAGAACTTTGTTTTCTGTGGGAAGCTCTGTGAGAAGCTTTTAGCTTCTGAGGGATCTCTTGTGGAGGATAACTGCTCCCAAGGCATACTCTGTGCCATCATCCAGGAGCTCAGGAAGAGAGGTGCATTTTTTGGTGCAGCTTCTTTCATCTCTGGGTTTCCTTTTGGCAACTGAATAGCAAGGCTGGGTTAGTGCCTGGCTTACAGAGGTCACAACATACTGAGAAGAAGATTGTTAGGGACTTCTCTTGCATAGGGAGGAGAAACCTGCCAGGCTTGATCTGCACTTCAGGAATATGGGAATTACCTGGAGGAGAGAGCAGTCTGTTCCCTGCTAAGGTCTTAGTGTAACAAGGGATGTGACACAACAGACCAAGTGTCCCAGCTGCTCTGCAGTAGCTTTAGTCATTATAGTAGAAACTGGGTGCATTTACAAGTCTTTTCACTGTGTAAGAGCACTCCAACAAATACTGGGTCAAAAAACCCATCAGCAATGTGCCTCATATCAGCTGAGTGGGGAGAAATCTCTCCCATTCCACCTGAAACCCAGTTTTGAAATGCTGGACTGTTGTTACTTGTGAACAGAATGGGTGAAGCATAGCTGTGTGTTTGGTCACTGACTCCTCTCATTGGCTTGCAGTGTTGTAACAGCCTTGTATAAATTAGATAGCTGCTGTCCTGGAGTGATGCTTCCAGCTGCACAGATTTTGGCCAATGAAGGACTGCCACCAGCCTGCTGAAGGTACATTTGAAATATTTTTTGTTACTTTCTTTTCAGTGAAAGAGAAAATCAGTTGTAAGTTCAACAGGAATTATCCTGTCTGCTTTATACAAACACTGTGATGCAGTGTAGCAGGCTGCCTGTTAGCTGAGCCAACCAATCCATGTGAAACTGGGGAGCTTTGGATGGGTGTCAAAGCTGGACATGTAAGATATGTGTGTGGCTGAGGGCTGTGGTGGTGTGTGTCTGTATTTCTTGAATAACAGCCACATGTAATGATCATTGCAAAGTCTGTGTTCCTCTGTGTCGTCTCAATTTGTGCTAAAACAAAACTTGTGCTGTGCTGGGGTGATGTCTTTTGGAGAACTTGTAAGTGGGGAGCCTCTGTCTCTGCACCTTCTTAAATGGGAATAAGAACTTAAACACTGATCTCTCCTACTCTCACTATTGCCAGATGTAGAAAATGCAGATGCCAATCTTAAGATGGAATCGTTTAAACTAGTTCCTGTTTGTCACTTTGAGCTGGAGCAGTAACCTGCAATAGAGAGGGTTTGGATTTAGATTTTTCCCAGCTGATTATTGCCAGCTGTGTGTGTAGAGGTCAGGGACTGTGGGTTTTGTCAAAGTAGGTAGCTAAGAATGTGGGACTGCAAAATATATCCCATGACTTATTGGAAGGAGAATTACTTTAGAGAAATTGAAGTAGTAGATTAGTGATGGAATATAATTTGTTGGTGTTTAATATCTAGAAAGAAATGGGGATATTTAGTTCTGAGTGTGGGCTCACTCCTCCCAATGTATTTATTTTTTTTCATTTGTGTTAAGAAATAACTCAGGGCTGGTAGGTGGGCTTTCCTGCTTTGTAGCTTTCTGTAAACTCTGACTCTACCATGTATACCTCAAAGCCAAGTCCTGATGCATTTTAGTTCTGCGCAGCTTTGCTATCTCCTGGCACGGCGACCCCGGTGTCACTTGGCTGTGACAATGCCTTTCTGAAGGGTAACAGGGAATTCGTTTTTCCAGGAGAACTGTTTGGGCACGGGCGGCTCGCAGCGGCTCTCAGCACAGGGATGGACAGCGTTGCGTGTCCCCGGGGCTGCTTTGTCTCCCCCCCCGGGGCTGTGTCCCCGCAGTGTCCCCCCCCCGGGGCTGTGTCCCCCCCCCGGGGCTGTGTCCCCAGTCCCCCGGGCTGTGTCCCCCAGTGTCCCCCCGGGCTGTGTCCCCCCGGGGCTGTGTCCCCCAGGGCTGTGTCCCATGTGGGGGCTGTGTCCCTCCCGGGGCTGTGTCCCCGCTGTGTCCCCCGGGCTGTGTCCCCAGGGCTGTGTCCCCCACCCTGGGCTGTGTCCCCGCTGTGTCTCCCCGGGGCTGTGTCCCCTCCCCGGGGCTGTGTCCCCCACTGTGTCCCCCCCCGCTGTGTCCCCACAGTGTCCCCCGGGGCTGTGTCCCCGCTGTGTCCCCCCCCGGGGCTGTGTCCTCCCGGGGCTGTGTCTCCCCCGGGGCTGTGTCCCCGCTGTGTCCCCCCGGGGCTGTGTCCCCGCTGTGTCCCCCCCCGGGCTGTGTCCCCGCTGTGTCCCCCCGGGGCTGTGTCCCCGCTGTCCCCCCGGGGCTGTGTCCCCGCTGTGTCTCCCCCCGGGGCTGTGTCCCCGCTGTGTCCCCCGGGGCTGTGTCCCCCAGGGTGTGTCCTCCCGGGGCTGTGTCCTCCCCCCGGGCTGTGTCCTCCAGGTGTGTCCCCCGGGGCTGTGTCCCCGCTGTGTCCCCCCCCCCGGGGCTGTGTCCCCGCTGTGTCCCCCCGGGGCTGTGTCCCCGCTGTGTCCCCCCGGGGCTGTCCCCCCGCTGTGTCCCCCCGGGCTGTGTCCCCCCGGGGCTGTGCCGCGGGCGGTGTCTCTGCTCGCGGCAGCCACCAGGGGGCGCCCGTGCAGTGCAGAGGGGCCAGGGCGCCGCCTGGCGGCGCGGGCGGGCCCGGCAGCCGCGGGAGCCTGAGGGGTGCCCCCGGTACCCCCGGGGTGTCCCCAGAGTGTCCCCGGGGTGTCCCCGGGCCATGCGGGAGAGCTGCCGGAACGCCGCAGAGACCCCTCAGTCTCGCTGTGATGCCGCAGATCCCTCCTGGCGCTCGGACACACACAGGGCCTGTGTGCGGGTTTGCGGGGAGCTCTGTGCGCTCGGGGTGCTGAGGGCGTGGGCCTGCGAGACTGGAAAATCTTCTTTCCCTGCTCCAAGTGTGCTGCCAGAGAGACGGTGGAAGGGCGGGATGAGGAGATGTTGTGTGGTTTATGGGCTGTCAGACTAAAAAGTGATGTCTTTACTAGGGAAATGGGATACATGGAAGTTACTTGCATGTATTGTGAAACTTGGATTATATGGCTGCCGTATGATACAGCGTGTTCACAGATACAAGTTGGCTTTCTGTAGGATGAAGGAGGAACCTTGGCTCACTCTCTTTTATTTCTCCCTCTCTCTAAATAATTACCATTTGCTGTTGGCATTAAACCCCAAGTTTCCTGTCTTGTCAGTCAGTTGTTTAGAGAGTGAGTGTAACTTTGTCACTTGGCTCAAACACATTATTTCCATACTGCAGCTCATTTTCCAAAACTGCCCTTCCCCCTGATGTTTTGCCTCTGGAGAGAACAGGTAAGATCTCTGCTCACCACGGCCCTGAGAGCAGATGCTTTATGTAAAAGTCTTCCCAGGAGTAAAGGCTTGTTCATGGTTTCCCTGTAGCAAACAAAGCTCTTCACCCACAGGCATCAGCTCTGCTCCTCCAGCCTTTGCATTAAGACAGCAGCTGATGACAATGAGATTGTGCAGAAGGTGATCTCTGTCATTTCTTGAAAATCTAATGAGCAAGACTCCTGTCATTTCCCAGGAAGTGAATGTAGTGCCCTCGTAAACCATATTTTGAAATGAGACCTCAGAAGTAGCATGAGATTTCTGTATTTGCTTTCTCTGTGTCCTTGATCAAATAGCTCATTATTGTACTGAGGTTTAAAAACAAACCACAAAACAACTAACCCTTGAATACAACATAATCACATGAGCTTGTCATCAGCCAAGCTGAACTCTTTGCCTCACAAAAACAAAGGCTAGCAGGTGTCTCTGAACACCTCAAATGTTATTACAGACACCTGGACAAACCCTTAACTGAAGTTTTGTGCAGGTGCCACTGGTTTGAATCTGCCTGAGCAGAAGAGAATTGATTAACTGGTCCTGTGCCTGGTTTTTTGAGGAGGAGACGTAGAAATGTGGTTATTTACCTCACAGACTTCTGAAAAATGCTGTTCTTGTATGAACAACTTCAGGTCATTGTTCTTGGCTCAAGGGCAGGTGTGTGACCAGACTTCCAGTTCTCGTGCAGGGTGTGGATTTGCAGAAGGGAAGTACAAACATTGTTTCTAGAGGCTGTAAGGATTTAATAAGTTTTCTACTTAATGTATATAAAACAAGCCTGAGAAATGTGGTTTATAAATCAGCATTCCTATTAATATCTTGTTTCTGTTAATATTACATCTGTTGTTGACTCTCCTGGCTTTACTGGAGGCATTGTTAGGAGAGCTGGAGGATCTTTGTGTTGGCCTTGCTGCGATCACAGGAGGGTGAGGTGGGGACATCCTGGTGCTGGACTCTACCCTGGAGTCCCTCATCTGTGTGTTGAAACATTCTGTGTGTGCACAGGAGACAGACTTCTGCACTAAACTGGGACAGAGATTGAACTGTTCCTGCTCACACCTCTTTGGACAACTGTTGGAAGTATACACACAGTTGACAGAAGAAACCAAGAAACTTTTAAGCATTCAAAACCTCCCTATCTTTGCTCCTTGTTTTCTGACCCTTGCAGTATAACTCTTGTAGCCCCTCTGCCCCTCCCCACGTCAGCTATTGATCCAAAACAAAATCAGGAAGAAAATCTTGGGTAAAAATATAGTGTAGGGCACCGACAGGGGAAAACTTTAATTGGTCTTGGAGAGAAGGAAACAAGTTGGAGCAGAGGGAAAAGCTGGTCAAGCAAACATGGTTCTGGAAAAACAGTACTCACTCTCCCAGAGGTGTCTTGCCAAATGCCTCTGAGGACTGATTTTTTTGTTGTTTAGAAAGGTACATTTTAGCTTGTAATAGAATGGAAAAACTAAAAATAATCCTCAGGTGATCAGAGTCTGGTTAGTATTAAAAAAGAAAGTATGTACTGGCCTTCACTTGTTTTTAGACCAGTGTCATAATAATGGAGTGATTAATAATGGAAGCGTGTATTGCACTTCACTACCATATTTTCATTGTGTTGCATTTATTTTCTGTAAAATATATAGAGAGGTGTATATATGTGAAATACTGACCTTTTTTAGGGCTTTACTCAGGCCAGTTAATGAAGTAGGTTTCCCCAAGCTGTAAAGCTGATAAAGGTGATGGGTGATGTGGAAACGTGACAGCTGGGTGTCGTTTTCAGTCTAACCACTGCTCCCACTGCAGCTTCCCAGGGCCATTTGTTAACAGTGTTTCTTTTGGGAGCCAAATAGGATGTAGGAAACCTATGGCTTGTTTATGTTTTCATGCATTGCTATTAATTTAGCCTTCAGGCCAAAACAGAGTTTAATTGGAAAAATGTATCACTCAATGCATGACTTAAAACATACTGCACGCTCCCTGGGCGTTCTATATTAAAAAAAAAAAAAAAAAGGCTTTTCAGAGGCAGCGTGGTGTTCCTGCAGCCAGAGCAGCGCAGCAGCAGCGGAGTCACCTGCTCGCAGCACGAGCCTTGCCGGGGCCTGCGGCTCCCCCGGGACCCTTCCCCGTGCCGGGGGCAGCGCGGGGCTGCGGCTTCCCCGCCGGCCCTGCCCCGGGGCGGCCCCGGCGCGCCCCGCCCGCCGCCGCTGCGGTGGGAGCCGGGAGCGGCCGAGGATGGCGGCGGCACCGGCGGCGCGGGAGCTCACGCAGAACCCTCTGCAGAAGACGTGGGAGCCCTACGATAACGGGCTGCCCGCGGGGCACAGCGCACAGCGCGGCGGTGAGCGGTGCGGGCCGGCCGGGCGGGGGGCGGCCGATGGAGCCCAGCCCCGGCGCTTGGGGTCGGTCACTGCGGGGGCTGCGGGCTGGCTCCCCGGGCAGGGTCGAGCCCCGGAGCTGCTGGCCCTGTGCCCAGCGGAAGGCAGGGAAACTGAGCTGGAATGAATGTGCTCGCTGGTTGCTTTTGTTGTGTTTTGCGGGTTTGTTTGGGTTTTTTATTTATTAGACGTTCTGGTGTCAGGGCGGGTTTATATTCAGTATATTCGTCTTGGAGAGAGGCCTAAAAATGTCACAGTGTTCTTGTTTTGGTTGTTGTGTTCCTTTATGGGTTTGGTTTTTTTTTTTCTTTCCTTTAAGGCTAATGCTGTATCAGCCCATCTGTTCTATGAGTTAATGACTTCCCATATTTTGAGGTGCAGCCAACCAAGTCATCAGCCTCCTGAGCCTTTGGCTGTGGCGTTTGTAAACCATAGTTCATTAACAAACTTTGCATCACAGGTTGTTTTTTTCCCCTCTTCCTTTCATTTTCCTCCCTTACTTAAGTAGCTGAGGTCCGGTACGCGGCAGTTTTGCAGACAAAAGGGGCTTTGTCGTGTAGAATTGTTTGTATTTGTCATGCAGAGAGGCTGTGCTGACAGAGCTGAGGCTCTGCCGGTGTGGCAGGAGTCCATGGGCTGCAGTCTTGTTGGCTCTCTCTGCTCATGCTTTGGTCCAGTCCCTGCTAAAAAAGAAAACCAAACACCCTCCCCCAAAAAAACCAAACAACCAACCAAACCCAAAACCAACAAGCAACCACCCCCCAAAAAAACACACAAAAAAATCAAAAAACAAACAAACAAACAAAAAAACCAAACACAAAACCCAAGCCCCCCCTAACTCTCTTGTTGTGTGCTGGGCAAGCAGACAGGAGAGTTTTTCTGTGGGAACTGAATTACTGCAGCATCTGAACCATGGTAGGTTGAGATGAATGCTGAAATAGGAAGAGGGTCAGAAAATGTGTATAAGTGCTTTATAAACACGTTAAGAAGACTGCTTCATTTTAGCCTTCATGTGGCATCTCTTTTCCAAACAGAGTAATATCTGTTTTAGCTCTGACACAGATACTGTTTTACAAAAAAATCCTCCAAACCCAAGAACAAAATTGCATGTGAGTCATGTGTAATTTGATGATGTATATTGCCTTGGCAGAATTATTTACCTTCATTTGACTAGAAATTAAAAAATATTTCATGTGCCTGTGGGGTTTTTTGTAGGACTCTAGAAGTTTAATGCCTAAGACCCCTTATAAGTGAAAAAAAAACTTTTGCTAGAAGAAGAGCTTGCTGGTTTTTTGTTGTTTTAAAATCCTTTTGCAGCCCTACCCATAAAAAGTCTGCAGTCATTTGTGATATGTAAGAATTATGAACAGCCTGCAAAGGAGCAGAAGTTACTCTTCCTTGATAAAGTCATCTATCTTGTTTCAGCAAACTGAGAACGCTTCATAATTTTTCCCATGGAAGGGTGTTGCAGACTCCTTTTCCCTGAGATTTCCATGTATCTTTTGTTTGCCCTGTGTTCTGGTGAGGCAGTTTGACCTGTGGCTGCTGTAGCTGTGCTGTGGTAGCTCAAAGGACTCCCCAGATGGGTATTTTGGGGCTGTGTTGGGCTGAGCAATTCTGGTTCTTTGCTGCTTCAGGTGGCTGTGTCAGATGTTACTGTTCCAAAAATACCAGCTCAAGGTGGAAGTGGTTTTCTTGTCCTCAAGTGTAGCTTTGCAGTGGGAAAAGTGAAGTTGGTCACTCTGTGTTCTGAGTTTCTCGGCCAAACAAGACAAACTCTTTCAGCCTCCTGTGGTTGGTGGGTTTTTTTTGTTGTTGTTTTTTTGTTGGGTTTTTTTTTTTTTTTTTTCTGCTTTGTGCTGCCGACCTTTATCTGCACTACCTTTAGTCTTTATCCTTCTAGAAGGTGGATGAGCAGAATTGTACACACTTCCAGTTGAGGATTCGGCAGATTTGTCTACAGAAGAACTTCCCTGTGTTGACTGTTTTTAGTGTGATTTTCTAGAAGTTGTAGCAGCTACAGTTGTCTTGGGAAGAAGAAATCTGTTGAGCTGTGCCAGGGTTTAGCTGTCACAGGGCTTTGAAGAGCCAGTTCTTTTAGTCTGTGCGGTACAAGGTCTCCAAGGAGGAGTTGTAACCATTTACAGCTTACTGAGCAGGCAGCTTTTACAGCTGGTGGCACAGGTGCACCTGAGGTAACTGTTCTGGTGTGACCTTCCAAAGTCACACCTGAAGGCACTGCATGTTATTGTTGTTATATTGTTATTGTTAGTAATAGCTGTGGCTTGCCTTTTGCCGTCACTTGTGAAAAGTTTTGTCTGTGAATAGGTTGAATTAAAGCTGTTCTTGGCATTGGATGTTCACATTGCTTTAACCTCTGAATGAAGCAGTGGGCTGTAAAACATGGACTTAAAAAACAAATAGCCAAGTAGGCCCCAGTGAAAGTTGTTTGGGGAGGCCAGCAGAGGATGTTTATAGTGAGAGATAAATAATGAACTTCCTGTGGTTAAACATTCCCCTCCACTACAGATAAATGCTTTATTTCCCTAGAGCTGCTGGAATTTGGTCATTCTAATAATTGTCATTTGCAGTTGGTACAACAGTAAAAATGTACATAAAAATAAAAGGTATTATTATCTCTGCTCTAAAGAACTCTACCCTTTGAGCACATGCTGCTTGTGTGTATTTATGCTCCTAATCCTAGGAAGTGAAAATAGGAGAACAAATGAGGTGAGGCTGGTGCCTGAGGAGCAGGATGTGTGATGGGATTGTTGCTGTTGGCATCAAAGCTGTAGGAAGCAAAAGGTGACCCTGAGGAAATGAATGACAGTGACTTGGAACAGATGGTGGCACAAGGCTGGCCAGGGAACAAACGTGAATTCTTAATCCCTTGTACCAAGGTGATATTAAAAACTGGTGGTTTGGATAAGAAGAGGAGAGACAAATTAGGAGATAATGGACTTCTTCAGGTCTAGGAGCAGATGTTTTTCAGGAAGAGCAGCAGGATGGGGAACTCATCCCCTTGGGAAGCAAAGAAGGGAGACTGGTTCCTGATGAAAAGGATATGATGGATTAGCAATGGTTAACTTGGATAAGTAAAGGATGAAACACATAGGGCTAACCTTACTTGGAAGGGTGGTTGTGTTGGCTTAAAGTCAGATATTTCTATGTGAGCCACTAAATAGTACAGGATTTTTGGAGAACAGGCCTTGAACTGAAGGCCATAGAAACTGCAAGAACACTTTGTAAACTTCAGATCTCTAACAGTAACAGCTTGATACAAAAAAACATCTGTTCTTAACACATATAAGGAAGAAACAAAATCTAATTCTGGGTCAAAGGAAAGGAGAGCTGATAATTTGTTTGGTAGTAAGTGAATCTGGAAAATACCAACTCTTGACTGATTTCACAAGATCCAAGAGAGTTTTGAGGGCTGATGAATTGCAGCACAGCTGATCTAGATTGTTCCATGTCCCAGTTTGGTTTCACAATCTTCTTTTGCATTTGCATTATTTCACAATAGAGTCTTAAGAGGCAAGAAATAAGCATGTAATTTCTTTTTCCTTGACTGTTGTCTTAAACCTTAGAAGGGTAGGCACTCATAGTTTTACTCTCGAGCTGCAACTTGCTGTGTTGTTCTAATATTTAAGAAATATTAAACCAGGATAATGACTTTGCTTCAGCTGCAGCATTTCATCACTTGGCCATTATCCCTCCTGATTGGTATTTTGGGTGTTTTTTTTTCCATGTTCTCTCTCTTGGCCAATGCTGTTTATAAACAAGCACTCTTAAATGCATATATTACAAGAATCTGTTTTAAAGAAAAATCTAACCGAAGTCTTAGAGCATCTTTAGCAAATGATGGTGTATAACCTATAAGTTTTGTTTTACTGTTCTGAGTGCTTGTGCTCCTCTAACAAATTTAGTGTTGATGGCACATCCACAGCTTGGGGCTGTCAGAAACCCACAGGAGTTACATATGCAAGGCATTAGTGAAAAATGAGTTTGTTTTCTGGACACTAGACTGTGTAGAGATGTTTCTGGAGATAAACTGGACAATTCAGTGGGTAAGGAGTGGAGAGAAAGCTGCCCTTAGGAATCTGCCTTGGCTCTAACTCACACGCCTGTAACTCACACTGGGAATTTTTTTAATATAAATTGAATGATGGTGAGGTGCTGTGAAAAGGGGGATTGAACACTGTGCCACTGGAAAACCAGAAATTACATATATGTAACTTGTGGTATGTTTGGCTGTTTTTATCAGCCTACTTCCTCATGTCAAACTTACTTCTGTTTCTTCAAGGGAAAATGTAAGCCATGAGACACTGATGTTGAAAATACCTTTGTGGGAATGACTATTCCTCCCTGCTTGCAATGAGTGTTGGCAATATTCTGTTGAGAAAGCTGTGGTTTAGATAAAGTGAAAGATAAATAACTTCTGGGGGTATTTGGTACATCCTCAGAACTTTCCGTTTTGTTCAGATCTTAACATTTTTATTCAGCTAATGGACCAAATTAAGCCTTGTTAATTACACAGGATCATAAAGGAGGAAATAAAGTCTGCTGTGCTGTCTTTGTGTGTTGAGAATGCTACACTGAGGTACAGAAGAAGTGAAATGGCTGCTTTGTGTACTTTTAGTTTTAGACCTACCATTTAGATGTGAACGGGCTGTTTTGGCCAGCACAGGTGCCTTTGGCTTCTACTTGCCAATGCACAGGTGTGTTTGTCACTAACTGCCACCTGTGCAGGTGGTATGAGGATGCAATCACTGGTGACCGTTTAATTCAGAACACCAAACACTTTTTTAGTGCCCTGAATTTTGGACTATGACCTGCCACCCTCCTGTTAAAGACAAGCACTCAGGGTGCCTGTCCTGTAGTACCATGTCTTGTGTAGTGTTGTTTACAGGGCTGTGGCATTTTGTAAAAGCAGAGTATTTGGGATCATTGGCATCAGTGGTGTTCCTCCTTACAAAAACAGGGCATCTTTATAGAGTAAAAGCACTCTTGGTCAGCCTGGCACCTAGTGAAATTGCCACTTGTTTGATTGGGATATTTCTCTTGGTTTCTTCTCTGTGGTTACCCACCAGAGTGACTGGAATAACAGGGGATATGTGCCTGTTAAACTGGGCACATGAGGTTCTAATAATGGCAGCTTTGCTAGTTTTGTACTTTGTTTGAGGAAATATATGTAAAAACGCAGGTGGTAGCAGACTGGCACATTGAATGTCCCTTGTGCATGCTGTAGTTGTGTTAATCCAGTTTGCTGCTTGGTTAGAAAACCTCTTACAAACCCATACAGGCAGTAGGACGGCATTTAGAAATTTGGCTTTGGTATAATCTGAGAAGCAGCCATTTAAATGGTTTGCAGGTCTCTTCATGGAAGCTTCCCAGCCTTTAGTTTTACTCCAGTACAGGTTTATCATTGAATTACCAAAAGATAAATGTTCTCTGGGAAGGGAAATTTATATGGCTGATCCCATCAGTGGAAAAAGGAGAAAAAAAAAAGGGAGGTGCTCTAAGAATAAAAAGTTGTTAAATTCTGCTTGGAATGGGTAGAAAAGCCTGTTACAGCACAGTTTCTTGCAGAGCAGGAGGAGTTGGGGCTGTGGTACAGAGCCTTTCTGTACAGATCCTGGTTTGTCTTTTATAGCTCTCACTTCACTACTTATACTGAAAAATTATTCAAAACTTGAGCTAGATATTTTGAATGAAGGACCTTTTGAACAGGCTTTGGAGAAAAATGTCTTCTCTTAAAATTTCTGGGGGCCCAGGGGTTTCTGTCATCTCAGTATTTTATTGTACTGTCCTTAAAGCTGGAAGCAAGGTTGTTAGGCTTAATAAACACTCTGCTCCTGGCACTCCACAGACTTTCTTCTTCAGCCTCTTGGAGAGGGGGTTCACAGCCTCAACTTACGACAAAGAGGAAAAGAAATTATTACCTTGCTTGTTTATAGGCTTCTGCACAGAGGAATTTACTCTGAGGGCTTTAACAGTGTCCTTCCAGAGACTTGGTCGTGTTTGGATGGGATCTGTTTTGCTTTGTGTTTCGTTCCCTGCAGCTTTCATTACAGGGAGTAGTTGACTGGTGGATTTGAGATTGGGTACCATTTTACCTCCTCTCCCTCATGAAAAGTGGTGTCTTTTTAATTTTTTTATTTTGTGTCTTTCAATGTGCATTTAAACAGCACATCTGCTTTTGCTAATCTGCTTGTTCTTTTTTTTTTTTTGATCTGTTATGTGAACTATCTGCACCAGATTTGTGCAAGTGACTTTGTGAGATGGACTTCGGGAATCCAAAGTTTGGGACTGTTGAGCAATCACAGTCCTTTGTACAACAGTTCAGTTATGCCTTACAGCTAATCCTTGATAGTGCCTGTCAAGGCACTGAAGAAATTGATACACGTGTGGATTGTATAGAAATTAATTCCCTTAAAAACAAAGGGTGGAGGGAGCTGGTGGTATCTGCATGACTTTAATATCTTCTTTCTTTTTAGGCAGTTTCTTATACCTATGAAAGATTAATGCAAGGTATCCTGAATTTTGTGCTATTAAAATGTTCAAAAACTTGTGATTTGAAAAGAAATGCCTCAGGGTTTTGAGATTATACATACAATTCCTTCACCTTCCTACACTGTTGAATTTTTTAAAAATTAAATGTTCTGGCTTTGATTAAGAGTATGTACATATACCTATATCAAATTATTGTTCTTGATTGTGTAGAATACTTGTGTCTTATTCTTAGTAACAGCCAAAATGAGCTGTGCTCAAGAGAGATTTTAGTGTTAATTATACTTAAAGGAGAAATAGTCTGTCATGAGTAGCATGTCTTACTATAATGTATTAAGCTGCATCTGTCATGCTTATTTTGCTTAAAAACAAGAAAAGATTGAGCAGTGTGTAAATCTTGTCTTAAAAATGTAAAAATAATTTTAAAAACTGTACACCTTCATGTTCTCTTTCAGTGCAAGCACTGCAATGCATGCACACAGGGGCATAAGATGTCAGTTTCCCTTTTCTTTTTAATATACTTTCTGTGTGCAAATACACAGGTTTCTTTTTTGTCTGCTTGTTTATACTTCACATGTCCATCATTGCACTACCACTGACTTGCCCTTCCAAAATTCAGCATAAGAAAGGTGGTCAGGCTCACTGTCGTGCGGTAGAACCCAAATGAGAGGGGTTTTCCACTGCAGCAGCAGCCTTTGCTTTGTGGGAATGCCCCTGGTAATTCCTGGTTTCCTTGTTTCTGTTCCAGTATGTATGACCAATTGCCCTACTCTGATTGTCATGGTGGGTCTCCCAGCAAGAGGAAAAACCTACATCTCCAAGAAGCTGACGCGCTACTTAAATTGGATTGGAGTGCCTACGAAAGGTGATGGGTTTATTTTGTTTACATCAGAAGGACAGGGCACAACCTTAGGTGGTTTATAAACCTTATTTCCAGTAATTCTGTAGCCAAGTTTGATTACTTTAATGAGTTAATACTTCTGCTTAGTATTTTTAAGTAATAACACACACAGGCACGTTGCTGTTTAAGTGTTAATTAATCAAATTATGTTGACTGTCCCTTTACTTCCTTGTTCTGCCGTGTACCTAAATCAACCTTTTCCCTTATCATTAAGCACTGTCCTTTTTTGTTTCTTTTGTTCCTTTTTTATCTTTTCCTTTTTTCATATGGGTGAAAAGGAATGTTGTTTACAAGTTGTCGAGCAGTCGGCACTTCTGAGTTAAACTTCGCAACTTCTCAATCATTTTTTCTATGTGAACTTTGTGCTACTTGCAGTTCTCTGCTTCGTGTTTGTGGAATGACTTGCAGTTCTTTGTCTAAATAGTAAGAGCCCAAGGACTGAGGCAGCCAGTTGCCACTTGTTATCACCCTCTTAAAGATTTGTGTGTGTGTTTTGGGCCGGAAATGGCTCAGATTGGCTGTACCAAGTCCCTGGCTGGGCTCCTATGGTATCTTGTGAACCCAGTAAACAGTATCTAAGTCCATTTGAGGTTCTGAACAAATTCTGAGAAGGAAGGTTCTGCCCTTCCTTCTCCTCTCTTTCTGCAGAAGAGCAGCATTTGCTGTGCTGGGATTCCGTGGCCAGTGCAGTAGTAGCAGCTTTATGCCTAGTTAATAATTTAAAAGACATTAAACATATGAGATCATACTAAAGTGTGGAGTTTTGGCTGGCTTTCAGAGATGTATTTCCTAGTAGCTCTAAGAAGTCAAGATGAAAAGTTCTGGCCTATATTTAAATTGCCTTTTGATTCTAGGGTGAAGCTTTTTGTGTGGGCGTTTTCTTAAGTTTTTAGGAACTTGTATCATGTGCTTTATTTAGAAGAGACATTATGGGGGATATATTGCATTGTTTAAGTATGAGAGTTTACAGGATTTAAATTATCACTTAATTTTGACTGTTTTCACATGGTTTAACCCAGTATCAGTTAGTTCAGGGTTCAGTTTTATCCATTAGGCTGGAATGGAATAACAATCCAAGTAGTTTAGCCTCAATCTGAGTAGTTTAGACTCTATCCAAGGTGACAAAATGCTTATATGTTAGATACACATGTAACTTAAATTTATGATATGTTTATGTATAAATGTCATTGAGTTTGAGCACTTCACTGTGTTAACTTTGACAAGCTGAATTCCAGTATTGGACAAAAACCAAGATATTATCCACATTTGGCTCATGCCTGGTTGAATGCATCCCTAATACTAATTTTACTGTAGGTGGGGTTTGGCTCAGCTGTAGGAAGAATTCCGTGGGCTACTGCGAGCAGCACATCAGAAAACACACGCATTTGTGCTTAATGAAAAACAGGTAGAGTGTTGCTGCCTGATTTTACAAAAATATGCAACATAAAGTTGCCATATGAGGTCCTGTCCTTGGTTTCTGGGTATTGTTTGTCTTTGTTAGAAAGGGTGACTGAGATTTTCTCAAATAACCACAGAGCCTTTCTGTTTGTGTCTTCAGTGGTGCGATTTTACTGGAGTTGAAGTCAATGTAGAACACCTCGCTGCCTAGCTGAGGGAATAGATGACATTTTCCCTATTTTTCTGGTTGGTGGGATCAGTATCAAGTAGCCCTAACATCTGCTACCCTTTGGCTCTTAATGTCTTAAAATTGGTGTATGCTTAATTTAGCAGGAGTTCTTGTTCTCTGAGACAGATGGTTCAAATTATGAGGTTATGTAAACCAGAGAAAAGATAAATGCCATCTTTTCATGTAACATTAAGCAAACTGGAGAGTTCAAGAATAGAAGGTGGAGGTAAATAGCCCAGCTTGATGGTTGAATCATTTCAGCCATCAATTTTTTGGTGTGTTCTTCCTTCCAAAATCCTCCGTTGTTTGGAATGTGAAATGGTTAAAAATGCAGGGGACTTCTGTCTGTGCTTTTTGAAGGAAATGAGGTCAATTAGATGTCTGAATAGAATTGTATTGCAATGTGGTTTTGAGATACTAAGCCTTGGAAGCTTTTTTGAATAGCTGTGGTTGTGATACCAGTTAGCTCTGGGAAACTTTTCCACAGGCGTGGTCACTAAGAATAAAGGCTGAAGATTGTCCCACTAGATAGCACTTTTTCCTCTGCTGTGCATGGCCCTCTGGCAGTAACTATTCCTTCTCACGAAACTAATTATTTTTGATTGTTAAAGTGCTTTTCTTTTTTTCCTGACAGCACTGGCTATCTGAACTTCTTGCATCTTCTGTTTGTTTTACAAGGACCCACCTTTTGATGTAGCTGCTGTGGCCAGTACTCACTAAAATCATCACAGAATCACCTGGGCTGTTCTATAATCCATACCATGACAAATTCCATCAACACTTGCTGAGCTCAAACAAAGCTTGACTTTTGGGGGGAAACAAAATTTATATCTTTATTCTCTTCTTCCAATCCCAGCAGCTCGTTCTTGAGCTCTTTTGTTCTAAGTCTTCTTGCTTAACTACAACCTTATAATTGTGTCTACTGCTTCTTTTCCTCTTTCCAGAAATGAAGTTTGGCAAATAGAGTTGTACCTTGGCAGCATCTCAAACAGAATACTTCAGTGTGGTTTTAGCAATTTATCTTTTTTTTTTTCTTCCCAGTAAGTGGAACAAGGGTTGTGAAATACTAATCCTTAAGGAATAGAAATATTTGAGCAGGGATAGTTCTGAGAAAAGTATCTACTACTGGAATTTTAAGTTTTGTTTACCTAGAACAAGGTTGTTTAGTTGTATTTAGAGCTCTGCCTTGCTTAAATTAGAGCTGTAAGTTTTTATCTGAATACTGTTTCACTGTACATATACATAGAAGAAAAAGCTAATAATAATAAACTATTATTAATAAAAATAATCATTACTAGTCCTTTATAGACTTTGAGTTACCCCTAAAAAGGAGAAAAATAATTAATTTTTGTTGTCCAGGCAAACTGTCAGACAAAGGCACTACAGTATGGCCACTGAAGTGGAGTGACTACATTTGGAGCCCAAATGTTCTTTAGCTATTTCCAAGATTTATTGCTGTCTGGCTATTCTAAACCTCACAGAACACAGAAAGTAGTATCATACATTGACTTCTTATAGGCCAAGTTATTTTATCTTTGCAGGGAGCTTGGTTTCAGAGTTGTCATAGCTTTTGTCCTTCTCATGTGACTGTTGCTGGCTCTTGCTTTCTCTTGGCAGAATTTAATGTTGGTCAGTATCGGCGAGATTTGGTGAAAAAGTATAAATCCTTTGAGTTCTTCCTGCCTGACAATGAAGAAGGATTGAAAATCCGGAAGTAAGTTTTGATTGTAGTTGGTACACCATGGTAATTGTATTAAAATGATATCCTGTAATTTGCTCTTAGAGATGGCTTGAAGTTGCATTTTTGTATGGTCAAGAAGACCCTTAGGGAGACTGCAGGAAAAGACATTCTAGGGAAAGTGGAATAGTGATTTCTTTAGGCTGATTAAAATTTGAGGGTCTTTTTTTCTTGATTTGTTTCATCTCAAGCATCAAAAATGGAGAGAAGTCCTTCTTGATTCCTTTTCATTAGGATGTGACTACTGTTATTCCTGTAGATACTCAAGGATATTTTCACTCAAAAACTATTTTAACAAGTAATTATAAGTTTTTCTACCTTTTTGTAAGGTATCAGCTAATAGATGTGACTCTTTCTACTGCATAATTCCTAAAATGCCATGTTAGAGCTTTTGTTTGCTTCAGAAAGGAAAAAACCCATGTAACTGCTTTTCTTTTTGATTTGCATAGTGAAATTGTTCATCTGGAGTGCTTTGAATGTATTCATCATTATCTGCTCGAATGAGTGAGAATCAAATGTGATAATTATCTCCCTGAAATTGTGTTTTTGGCCACCATGCAGGTGCCTCATTCAGTCCATCAATGCACAGCCTCAAAAATTGCTGTGTTTTGCTAATACTGTGCAAAAGCAAGGGGAGAACCAGAGTGAACTTCTGTGTCAGATGAAGCATTTGAGTCTCTGCTCTTGCCTGGAAAGAGGCTGTGCTTTAATGTAGGGACAGACCTTGAGAAGAAAGGGTAGATGAGGAGAAAGGTCAGAGCAAGAGGGAGCTGCTTCTTTCCTAGAGGAGATCAATTGAGAAGGCCTTTTGATTTTCTTCAACATTCACTGTACTTTTTAGGGTGTTCAGGAAAGCACTCAGAGCATGCACTGTGAAATGAGATGGAAAATGAGAAGGAAATGAGAAATTTGAGGTGGATGGAAATAATATTTATTTAGGCTACTTAAAATACGAACTGTCTTGTTCTTAATTCAGCTTTACCTTATGCATCAAAAATGTCTGGACTTTCTTTTGTCTGGACTTTCTTTTGTCCCTGTCCCTTGTCCCCTCTCTTCCCTTTCTCCCTCTCAGCAACATTGAGTGTTGTTAAAGCCAAAAGAGAACAGCTTGCATAAGAACCTCCCAATCCTTGGGGATAAAGAGTAGTTATGAGGTGCATTAGCCTTGCAAGCCACTACCTTTTGCTTACAGGTACCTTTTAATGTGCCTCTGTGCCACCTATTAGGTTAAATGGTGAGGGATGTAGCATGAAATGGGCTGTGTGAGATAATCTGCCTGGTTAGCAATGAGTAAAGAGGGTTTGTATTTATTCAGTGAAGACCTGGGTGATGAATCTCAGCTCCTGACATCTGTTAACTATGCTAATGTGGAAATACTGTCAGGATCTGAAAGCCTTCATTTCTCTTTCAGGATAAAGCTGTGCTTGCAGAAGATGGTAAATAGAGGAGTTATGAATTTCAGTCTGGAAGTCAAAATTCAGGAGTAATGAAGGGAAGGGCTGTTGAAATGGGCAGGCTTTTATGTTGGTACTGCAGAGAGGCTGTACTTACTAGGAATAAATGGGCTTTGTTCTGCTAACAAGTAAATCGTGTACAATGTTCCCCTCCAGCATTACTGATGTGTTGGGAATCATAATGGACTTTGAAGATAGTGCTAATCCTGTGGACATAGAAAAGTTGCATATTCATATGTTCTTGTCCAGATTCAACAAAGTGTGAAGTATGACAGGGTGGGATTTTTGCTGTTTGTGTTCTCAGCTGTTTTCTGTATTAATTGCACTGGGTTGGTGACTGCAGTGGGATATTTCACCTCAGTCACTAATACTGTTTTGCTCTCTAAATTTTTTTTTTTTTAAATAGCAGTTTTCACACAGTAGTTCAAAACAGTAAGTAGATTACTGAAAAATAGTTGTCTCTCTGCTTCAACTCAGTGCCACAAGATAAAGGCCTTAAGTTTGGTTTATTTTTATTTTTATTTTTTTTTTTGCAAATCAAATTAAGAAGCAGTTATGTATGAATAGGTAATTGGGAAAGGCATACAGTTGCAGGGATGTTTCAGTGGTGTTATTTTAGATCAGTGGAAGTGTATCCTGGTCAGCAAAGTTGATGGATGTTCTGTGGACATGTGTAGCTGTGTCAGTGACACAGAGGAGCAAGGTGGCATGACCATGCATCCTTAATGTAGCTTGGCTGGCCTCTCTTGGATTTTTCCCATGTTTGGAGGGAGGTCTGTGTTTTTGAGATAAATTATCTAACATTTTCAGTGCACTTTGCTCACAAGTGCATTAACAGAATGCCTTTAACTAGCATTTGACTGTGATTGTTTCCTTCTGAAGACAGTGTGCCTTAGCAGCGCTGAACGACGTCCGGCAGTACCTCAGTGAAGAGAACGGGCACGTGGCTGTAAGTTTCTTGTTGAATACACTTTTTTGAGATGCCTCTGCACTAAACTGAGTGTCTGCTGGATAATACACAGCCTGAGTGATTACAATAGCTGTCCAGTATACCAGATTTCTTTTCTTTGGCAGTTAGATCTGCCTTTTTGCTGCAGTGAAGTGACTGCTGAATTTTAGGGTGATGATGCTATATTGAGCAACTGCCTTTGGTTTGAGGGGTTAGCTGAGAAGAGGATAACAGCAAGAAAAAAGTCCACCTTCTCTCCACACTACTGTAGGACAGTGCTCCACAATGTACCATTAAACACATCTGCTATTTTGCTTGCGTGTCTATTTGATAGTTTAGTTTCCAGGTGGAAGGTAAAGACTTGCTGAACAAAAAGTATCCTCTGTATTTCTTGGCACTTGTTACTGGCATGAAAATGTCTGAAGGGAACAGGAGAAACTTTTAAGTTGCTACATTCCTGAGTATGTAATAATGGGTTGCAAAATGTCAGTTCTTTGACTATTAACATAGCATGTTGAGACCGATCTTTAAAATTTTTGCCTTAAGACTACTGACACCACTCTGGGGTTTTTACTAACTAATCAGGGAAAACCATTAACTATAAGTTCTGCTGGATACATGAGGTAAATGTTATGCTTTGGCAAACTTAATGCTTTAGTAAAACACTGATGTGTTCAGAGCTGAACTGAGTTCGCAGAAAAATGGCTGCATTGATGGTGTTATTCATGGCAGGATTTACAGCTCTTGCAAGTTTTACACTTGCATTTTGAGCAGCCCATTGAACTGCAGCATCTTTTTTTGCAGCAACCTAAGTTCACTAAAAGTGTGTGCATTAGTATTTAATGCTGATAATGAGCAAGGAGGAAGATTCTCTCCTGTATTATGTGCTAGGCTTAAATTCAGATTTCCAAATCTGGAGTTCTGCTAGAATTGCTTTCAAAATATTACTAAATTTTAGTATTTAGAAAATAATATGTATAAAGTAGTAATGTCTTTGTTTTCTTATTGAGTATGTTGAGATTGTGGGGTGTAGAGGGAAAGGGAAGTGTTTCCACTACTTTACTTCAAACCAAGAGACTTTGAATCCATATTTTTGTTGTTCCACAGGCTGCGCTGCTTTTTAAATTCCTTTTTCTCTCTTCCTGTAACTGTTCCTAGGTCTTTGATGCTACAAACACAACTCGAGAACGCAGAGAAACTATTTATAAATTTGGTGAAGAAAATGGATATAAGGTGAGTCAAAGCAAAGCAGTTCTGAACTGTTGCATGGCCAGGTAAGCCAGTGGTAGTTTTGCCCTTATCTGTGCTCTTAAGTGCATTAACACAAGCCACATCCTTCTTAGATACTTAATCAATAATGTGTTTTGTGTTTCTAAGCATTGTTTGTGATTAGAAGTCATTCAGTCCTCGTTTTTCTTATCTTTAGTGTTTGTACTGTTTGGAGTTAAGCTATTTTGTGCTACAGCTTCAATTTTGTCTTTCTGGACCTGTTGTCATGAGTGCAGTGTCAGAAAGAACATTTAAAGTATGATTTGTCATGCAGTTTATATCTTTGCTGCAGGAACACAAAGGGGGTTCTGTGTTAGTTCTGTACAAACCAAAAACTTTGTGGTTTTCTGCCTTCTGGTTTTACATTTAGCTGTTCTCCAGTCATCTTTCATTTCCTCTAAACTTTATCTCTGTAAGCCTGTGACACAGCAAAACACGTGTCTTTATAAGCAAGGCTACTCTGTTATCTGGGAGGCTTCTAAAGTGTTATTTCAGACATGTTCATTACTGTTTGTGGGGCTGAACTTGCATCCTCTGCATTTGTTTCTTCCTCTTCCATCCTACTTTTTTTCTGCTGCAAGAATTTTCTACTTGCAAGCATTATTGGGTAAAAGAGTACAGAGCTTGATGTGTCATGGAATGGTGAGCCTGGAATTTCTGATGAGAGTCTGGAGAATCTTTCTGAGAAATGGAGGGGAAAAAAGGCCTTGGCATGGAAGTGGGTGACATGCTGTTTGAGTGTGTTAGGATCCAGAGGTGTTTTCATGCATCTTCCTTCTTCCTTCCTTCTGTTCCTGTGGCTCCCATTTGGACTGAAGACTTTTTTTGTGGAGTCTGTGTGTGTCGATCCAGAGGTCATTGCTGCAAACATTGTGGTGAGTAAAGTTTGCTTTAACAGCTTGACATTGGGAGATTTGAAGTAGCTCAGTATTTTTAGAAGTACATTATAAGAACTTCCAATAGCAAAAACCCCATGTTAGCTCTCATTAATGGGAAAAATTCTTTTTTTTTCCCTGTCCACGTGAATGTTAGTAGTGTAGAAGTTTAATTCTCTGAAGAGTAGGGTTTGTTGGTTTTTTTTTTTTTTTTGCTTTACATGTATTTTAATGAATTTGCAGACAAAGCTTTTTGTTGTGTTCTCCCACTCCCTATTTCTTTAAGCATCCATGAAGAAGGGAAGGAAACTTAAATACTATTCTCCTGGTTTTATTTTAAACAGCAAGTAAAGCTGGGTAGTCCTGACTATGTTGATTGTAGTAATGATGAAGCAACAGAAGACTTCATGAAAAGAATAGAGTGCTACAAGAACTCATATGAGACCTTAGATGAAACTCTGGACAAGTAAGTGATGAAACAGCACTGTGATTGCAGTTGGTGATCACAATACTATTAAAATGTTATTTTAAGAGTTGGGGCATCCTGTGTTGGGTATTAGGGCTTTCAAGTCATTATTTTAGTGGCTTGAGCTCTCTCTCCTTTGGCAAATTAGGGAGTGTTTACTTGGGGGTGTAGCATGGAAACTTCTTTGTTTGAAGAAAATTGGCTAGTGGGTCTAGTCTGGGACAGTATTGTTTTTGATTTTCCTACTTGAAGAGTGGTATTTATTCTTCTGGGATAGAACTAGCATTTAGCAATTACTCCAGACTTTCTACAGTGGTTGGTTAGTACTTGTTTTTTTGATACATAGAGACATGAGTGATTTGTAAGCATAACTTAATTGGTGTGGTTAAGATTAATTATGAACACATCAATCTTAAAAATGTGACTTCTGAATTAATGTCTTTGTGCTTGCAAAATTATCCTGCAGATGCAGGACTGTGAGAGACTGCCATAGCTACATTATTTATCCTCGTGCCAGAGCATTCTTCTGGGTTTTATTAACTTTGAACTCTTGAAAATAAGGTAGGGATGAATCATGTGAGGAGGAGCCCTGTCACTGCCAGCAGACAGTGATACTGGGAAATCCTTGCTGTAAATACAGAGAGGGAACCATGGAGTGGCCTTGAAACATAAAGGCTTTAATGTAACAAACCTAGAAGCTGCATGATTTGAAGGCACATAACCAAAGACTCCAGAACCCTGAGATCACGCCCGTATATAAGGTGGGGTGTAGGGCACAGGATCCAATCCATAACCAGGATGAGGAACAAAACCGTACATGTAGCTGGCAGCCAGCCAACCATATATTGAAATCAAGAACAACACCTAGTTTGTACCTGGTTAATATATTAGTTCCCATGAGACAATTCTTCTTTCAGTGCTCCTGTCACCATGTGAAAGGATGTCCTTCCTCCTAGCTAGGTGTCCCCCAGGGTTTGAAGCTAAATCTCTCTGCATCTGCAGGTGAAGCCAGTTCCCTGTCCCTCCCCACCAGGCCTGCTTCCACAGAGCCCCTTTCTTCTTGCCACAGCCCAGGATTTCTGAGTGGGATTTGGAGCTGCAGCCATCCCAGGTGCTCCTGGTTTGTTCCAGGCCAGAGCTGCAGAGAAGGCTGAGCTGCATTTTAATGTAATTGAGCGTGAGCAGCGTGAAGCCGGTTCAATCGGCTCAGTTCATGCGTGTAATTCCTGTGATGGACCTAATGGCTGTGCCTGGCTAGAATAGTAATGATTAACTGCAAGGAACATGGGCAGCAATGAGGGTGCTGATGCCTGTTTCTCACTACCTCAGTTTGGTTTTTTATCAGTTTTTGTGTTTTATTGCAGTGTGGTGTCTCAAACACATTGCTAGAAACTAATAGTGGTTATTTTCAGCTTATGAGACATTTTTTCCTTGTGTGAACGAGAGACTGCTCTAGAATTATAGCTCAGATAATAAAGGATAAGCAGTGAAAATTGAAATTATAAGCTGTCTGATGCTGAGAAAAGGTAGTGGTGGGGTAGATTACAGTACTGTTAACAAAGGGTTGCTCACAGAGCATTTGAGAAAATGTCTTACTCCAGACTATTCCCTGACTCTTCTGGTGCCCTAGTTTTTCTGGAGGGATTAATTGACATGGGTAGTTAGTGGCCATTCCTTTTGGCCTCTGGGTGCAATCAGACAAACACTTGGTGATGGAAAGTGTTTGTAACCTGGAAAAAAAAAAACCCAAATGGTATTGTAAAATAGCTGTATGTCTTATTCAGCTGTGGTAACTTAAGTGACTCCACTGAATCTCCCTTTCAGTGTGTGGACTGTATCTTTCCAAGAGTAGGATCTAGATTTGGATGAAGTGCAAGTGAAGGAAGCAGAGATGAAAGTGATGTGAGCAGCTCCAAGTGAAAGGAATAGAGTTCATCCTGTACCTTTGGAGTACTGTGTTGTTCCTTAGGACTAATGCATATTCTGTGGCTAATTGAAGATCTTTTCATTTCTTTGGCTTGTCGTCCCTTTGTTTTATAATGAGAGAGAGGGTGGAAAAATTGTGGTATGTGCTAATAGCAACAGTGTGGAACCTTACTTTATTTATTTTTTAACTTGCTCATGAAAGGGATCTTTCTTACATTAAAATTATGGATGTTGGAAGGAGTTATCTCGTGAACAGAGTGATGGATCACATCCAGAGCCGGATTGTCTACTACCTCATGAATATCCATGTGACTCCTCGGTCAATCTACCTCTGCCGGCACGGAGAGAGCGAGCTCAATCTGAAGGGGAGAATAGGAGGAGATCCTGGGCTGTCTGTCAGGGGGAAAGAAGTATGTACCTCCAGCCAGGCATGACTGTGTTCTCTATGTCTGTTTTGCTAGGCAGTTGCAGCTTTCTTCCTCTACAGCCTTTTCCTCTTAATGAGTTTGAACAACTTTTTTAGTTGCGTATTTGCGTAGTGGAAACAGGATGGACACTTTGTGTGTTGTGGTTTGTAGTACTCTTTTATCTGTTTGTCTCTCTGTTGGCTGAAATTCCTTTTTATCCTACAGCACAAAGCAGTTGGCAAGAGGGCTTTATTTTTAACTATATTTTTGTGAAATCCTGACTAGTTGGTTAATTGGGAAAGTGTACACAACTTAAAGCTGAAAGGAAAATTCGTGGAAGGAAAGCTAGGAGCTGCTAAAAACTTGTATGTTCCTTGTACTCCTTTTCTTTCTCCTGTCGCTCTTGGATAATGGAGTGGGTTGTATTTCCTAGCAAAAACTTTGACAGTCTTTTGGAAAAGCTACAGTGAGCTTACAGAGGCTGGAACCCGTGTATTCTAAACTGAAGGCTGTGTGTTGGCTCTGAGCTCTCATCCAGTGTCTCTTGGTTTTTCTTCCAGTTTGCCAAAAGCTTGGCACAGTTTATTAATGAGCAAAATATCAAAGATCTGAAAGTTTGGACCAGCCAGATGAAAAGGACAATTCAGACTGCTGAAGCCTTGGGAGTGCCTTATGAGCAGTGGAAGGTTTTGAATGAGATAGATGCAGTAAGTTCTCTTTTAAATGCCTAATAAGTTGTTTTGATTGCTAGGGGTGAAGAAAGTACTTAGCTTTTTTAATAATACATTTTTTATGGGATAGAAAGTCATGAAGCTGCTTTTAGAGGCTGGAAATAATTGTCAACATTTGTAAATGTTTTATTGAATTTTGCCATTGTTAATTTATTCTTTTCTTGTCTTTCCCAGTAAAACATTCCTCTGTAGAAGCCATGATGTTTTGGTTAGTTAGTTAGGACTTGGAAAGAAGTTTTTGGTGAGGGTTGGGTTTGCTAGCTGGCAATTTCCAGCTTCAGCTGTAAGATGTAATAGGAGGTGCAGTAGATAAAACATGGCCTTGCTTTGTCCATAGATGTAGCTTCACCTGTACAGGGATTTAGTGATTCCCACTCACCTCCTGTGAGTCAAGCTGAGTGCCTTTTATCATGTGTGACAGTTTTAAGTGTCAGAGGAGCAAAATAAAACTGTAAAAGGTTATTTGTATATGGTTTTATTTAGGAGTGATATCTGCTTTTTGCATTACTGGAAATACGTGGTTTTAAAATTATTTTCGTTACTTATAGGGAGTATGTGAAGAGATGACATATGAAGAAATACAGGAAAATTATCCGCTTGAATTTGCACTGAGAGACCAAGACAAATACAGATACAGATACCCTAAAGGAGAGGTATGCTATTTTAATCTCTCAAGTCTTCTGTCTTCTTGCATACATGCGTGCTGGCTTTAGGAAGGAAAAATAAATTTTTAAATCAAGGAAAATGTTCCTTGCTCCGTGGAAAAGCACATAGGATCTTGCAAGGATTGAGCCCAGACCACTTAATTTGATTCAGGGCTTGAAAAATAAAACCATAAATTTAGAAAAACAGTAGAGAGCTGTGATCTTATGGGCATTGCTCCTGTGCTGGTCCTGCAGTAAAGCAGGAGGAATTATTGCAAGGCTTCAACCGTTGCAACTGTTGCAAAGCTGCTAAGCTGCCCTGTTTCTGTTCATCCCTGCTCTTGGTGGTGGCTGTTTTGCAGGCAGCTCTGGCTGAAATGCTGGGGAAATCTCCAGCCATGTTATTAAACTCGTTGCCTCTGGGAAAATAAACTTGCTGATGGCTTTTCTAAAGCAGCCCTAGTACAGTGCAGTGATGGCCAGATGGTCACAGGGCCATAGCTGGGTTCTAAGGGTTTAGCAGCAGGGAGGAGGAATTGGCCCAGCTGCTCCTGCTTGAGCCATGAGGAATCAGAGCTCTGCCTTCTGCCTCAAGAGCAATCACTGTGACAGGAGCAGTGTCCCTGGCAGTGTGACCCCAGTCCTGCTAGTGAGGCAGTCATTAAGCTGCAAAGTTCTCATGTATTTGGAGAAGGAGTGTTAGTTTTTCAAACCAATGCAGTCCTGGGGATGGTGGCTGGCATGTCACACTCCCTCTGTGCTTGGTGGGGATGAGTTGGTCTAGTTTGTCCAAGGCAGTTTTGTGTTTGGTAACAGTGTGAGGGGTTTGCACAGCTCTCTGGGGGCTGGGGGCTTTCTGTTGTCCAGGGCTCAGTCATAGTGCCCTTGGTCCTGCCTTCACCAGGGTGAAGGTTTGCTGCTGTGCTCAGTCCTGCCCTGTTGGGCAATGTGCTGAGCTCTCCACGTGTGGGACATGACGCACTTTGGATGTAGTGATATATGTTGGAAGCAGAATCTTTACCCTGCATGTGAAATTCTATTCAGTCGTGCCCATGCAGGAGCCCTGTGTTCACCTGCAGCAGCAATTCCCTGTGTATGATGAGGCAGGACAGGTCACCAGCAAGTCCTTGTGCTGACTTTTTGTGGGATGGTGTCTGCTGTCACCAGGCCAGTCCAGCATGCTCACAGCTTGTTTTGTAAGGGCAGCCTGAATAAGTCAGACTTTGTGGACTCTTCGCATGCTGGCTGTTGGCTGGGCTTCCTAGATTTGGGCTTGGAAGAGAGATGCTTTTGAAGATGAGCTATGGAAAATAACGTGCAAGACTCATATTTGCAGATGTGAATTAAATCCTAGGGATTTTCTGGAAATTCTTGGTCAAAGTGGCTAATTTAATAAAGCTTTTCCATGAAGGAGATTTGCTTTGTTATGTGTATAATAAAATGTGTTGTATGCTCAGGTCTGAGCTGTGTTCTTAGTTTAATAAAAGTTATTGCTACAGTATTTGTTTGTGCACTAAATAACATTTAGAAGATGACTAATATGAAAGTAAGATCCCATCTATATGCATATACTGTTCAAAGAGTTTTCCCTTTTTAATGTGCTCTGTGTTTCTTGTCCCTACCCAGTCCTATGAAGATCTTGTTCAGAGGCTGGAGCCAGTAATTATGGAACTTGAAAGGCAGGAAAACGTGCTTGTCATTTGTCACCAAGCTGTCATGCGCTGTTTGCTTGCATATTTCCTTGACAAGCCTGCAGGTAAGTCTTCCTGGATACATTCTAGTCTGTTTTTTTGAAAATTTACTGCTTAAGGTTCCAAACAGGAGATTCTAACAATTTGCTGTATCATCAGAGACTGGTATGTTTTTTGTATTTGACCCCCACAGGAAACCTGGTAGTTGATGTTATTCCTCCTCCCCTGAAATACTGTGATACTCATTTTTTGCTCTGATTAGCATCACTGTTGCATGCTAGGAAAACAGTCATTCAAGTAGTTGACCTGAAATGTAACAGAAAAGTCAGTTGTAACTTGTATTTGATGTGTAATTTGTGGTTTGATTTCTCAGAACAACTGCCCTACCTGAAGTGCCCACTGCATACTGTCTTAAAGCTAACCCCAGTGGCTTATGGTAAGTGCAATTATTATATTTAATGTATATGTCTGGCTGTACCGTCTCTGCCATCAGGAAGGGTGATGAAGTGTTTAAAACACACTTTATCTTGCTTACAAATAGTTAGGTTTGACATTGCCTGGATATCTGCAGAACTTTGCTGGAATAAATGAACCCTCTGGATTCCCCTTGTGTTTCCTTGTGCCAGGAAACACATATGTGTTGCTGAAGGTCTGAAACCACCAGTGGCTTTAACTGCTGGAGGGGACAGTTTTGGGCTCAGTTCATACTCTATTTCACTAATTCTTCTGGCAAACCACACATTTACACGTCTGCTACAGCAACATTGAGTTTTTATTCATGTATTGGAGGGTATTGCTTTTCAGAGGAGAGGTAAATTTGCATTTGTATAGGTTTATAGTCTTGCAGAATGTCTTCCCTTAGCCTTATATAACTTTGTTCTCTTTTCCTGAAGTATTTTTCTCCATGGACTATGAGAGTACCCCATGAAGTCACCTTGTTTGTTGATGTTGATACTTGTTTGTCAGCAGCTGTTCCTGTGCTTGGCTCAGGGGCTTCCCTGGGCTCTGTGGGCAGCGTGGGATGTGCTGATTGCTGATGGAGTTTTGTGTGTGTTCCCACCTCAGCCTTGTGTGTGCCTGCTGCTTGTTTTTGTTAAGTGATGGCTGAGTCGTATTTGCTGGTATCCCACTTAAGAAGATCATCTCAGGCAGAGAATTATCTGCATAGCTAATTGGGAAAAATATAGTGCCCAAAAATGTTGGTTTAGTCATTATTTGAAAGCTGTTTTTGATTATCAGCTCTGAAAAATCCAGATCTGTCCTTTGTTTTTTATTAAGTTTCAAATGAAGTTGAAACAAAAGAATATTATGAAACAAAGAAGCTGCTGCACTGGGAAGTCTTTTTGAAGAGATTTTTATTTGGTTGCAGTCTCCTACAGGAACGAAAGCCTGTGCTGTGGTGACATCTGGTGTTCCCAGCCTTGCATGACAAAGCTGGGATTTTGAAAATAGAGATTTACTACAGTTAAAACTGGGGCTTTCTAAAACTGGATTCTTCTGACCTGCTAGTGTCTGCCCATTTTTCACAGCACGGTTCTGTTTTGGGGTTCTCTTTTTTTTTTTTTTTTTTTTTTTTTTTTTTTTGAGGGTTCTCTGGTGATTTTTTGTTGTTGTTGTTGCTGTTTTTCTTTCTTTGTGGGAGGGGAAGTTGGGTGACTGTTCATAAATTTTAAAAGGGTGTGGATGTTTGCAGTGTTTGCTCACGCACTAAGAGAGGAAGGAAACAACGTGGTATGAAACACTGTCCTTGCCCTTTTGACTTGAGGGACAGAAATGCCATTGTCCTTTTTTAAGGTGTTTGATATGTATGTCTGATGAGCACATTTCAACCAACCTACTTTTTGGAACTCAGCCATCTAACACAAGAACCGTGTAAATGATTTCTGCGGTACTGATCGATGGCTCTGCTCCAAGCTGATGTGTCACTTGGCTCCAGCCAGGCAGGATGCAGGATCAGGCTTGGTGTGTTTGATACCTCCCAGCTAAGCCTGTTCTGGGGAAATGCCTCCCCCAGGGCTGTGCTCTTCCTGGTGTTGGAGAGGAGCATCATTCCCACCTTAAGAGTCTGATCTGCACTAGAGGAACATCTGTTACAGCCTGACAGCTCAATCAGGGCGGGTGAGACCTTTACCCAGCAGTCCAGGGCAGTGGTGGTCTATGGAAAGAGAAACTGCAACTTACTGTAGGTATGAGCTTGCTCATCAGTAATTAAAAATGAGCTGGGAGTATGCATGTGGTAATTATTGTGGAGCAAGGCATATCCCTTTAGTTTATGTTTAAAGCTTTCCACACCATGCTCTCTTTGGATTTGAAACTCAGCTTGTGGCAAGGACTGAGAGCTCTCTGAAGTGTCTGCTGTGTAACAGTCCTGGGTAATGGCCAGCAACACAGCTCACAGCTTGTCTTGGCTTGGTCTCAAGGGTCACAGTGAATCTGTGGACAGAGGGATGAGTAAGGATCCTGCTCCAGTGGGAGATGTATGCTTTTCCTCCTTAAAATCTGTTTTATGGTTCACTATTTCCCTGAGTTCTGGCCCTCCCACAGCTTTTGCTCACAGTCTTCCTGACAAATGGGCTTTAAAAGGACAGGCTTCCCAAAGGGAGGGCAAATACTGGCCTTACTCATTCATTTTTATTTTTTTAAAGTGCAGTGGCTCTCTAAGGAAATCCCTTTTGTCTGTCATGGAGCAATTCTATGGAGTGTTTTACGACTTTGGGGAATAAATGAGGAGAAAAATCTGGAAACCTGCTTGTGATAGAGGATGGACTCTGGTGTGTCAGAGGAAGTGACTATTAATGTGTAGAGCAGTGGTAGCTTATAAAAGTCATGTTTGTGTGAGATAAGCCAGGGTTTGGCAATCAGAGATAGCTTAAAGTACTGTGGCCATGGTGTATGGAGTAATAATATAATTCACTTAGTGGATCAGTTTACGTTACCTTGGAAATAGTTGTTTTTCTCACTGTTTAATTTTTCTTGCCTCACTGGTGATTTGAATTTTTGAATGTAAAGCAGAAGTTCCTTTTCAGGAGTCAGCTTTGAAGTTCTGTTTAGCTTGGGGTTAAAACCATTTTGCATGTATAGAGGAATGGGGGTTGCTGACAACACACTGTGCCTTCTTGTAGTTGTTTTTATGTTTAAGAAATGAGAACAGCATTTATCTTCTTAGGATTTTACTGTAATACAGAAATCTAGGATGTTTAAAACACAAAAAGTTACAAATAAAAACTTTCTCACTGCATGTTCGAAACTTCTAAAAAAAAAAAAGTTTTTTTTCCAAGAAAATAATGATAATGCTAAGTTGAGGAGATGGATTATCAAATTGACAGTAATATTCATCCAGCTGGAAGATACTAATTTCTGTAGCTTTAACTCTTCAGAATTCAAGAAATTCTGGTATAAATCAGAAGGGGAAGGTGATTAACCTTCACCATCTCAAAATTAGATTGCATCTTTATTATAACTTCACTTTCAAGGCAGCTGTATCTAAAAATGTATTTTCTATCAACAGGATGTAAAGTAGAATCTATATTTCTGAATGTTGAAGCTGTAAACACACACAGAGATAAACCTGAGGTAAGAATATTTTTTAAATTGGAGAACTTGATGTAATGTACTGAGCTGATTTCCATTGTCCTTGTGGCTGGAATTGATTTGATAACTCAGCTGAATGTATTTTATTTTACATATGAAGCTTTGCTACTGGTTTACTGTGAGGGGGGAGCAAATTTTTCATTGACTGAATTTCTTATATGTGAGTTCTAGATGGAACAGTCTATCTTTGAAAAATGAGAATTTGAAGATGTTGTGTCAGGCTAAAATCTTATAAAGTTTTGCCAGGCTTTGTCACTCAGTAGAAGTAGGTGTAGTCCACAGCTGTGTTATGAATGCCACACTTATTCTGGGGAGAGAAATCATCAGCTTTTTCATTGCTGTATGAAAAAGAGGAATTGATGATGTCACCTGTGTTTTAAGCCAAAGCTGGAGAGGAAGACTAGATCTCAGGAAACAACAGGACAACCGGGGGAAGGAAATTGAGCGTGTTTGTAAAATGTAAGTGCAGAAAAGATGTCAGCCCATAGCAGCTCTGTGCCCTCAATGTCCACCTGAGCTCAGACTGATTCTGCTGCTTGTGCCAAGCTCTTCCTTTGCTTTATCCCCAAAGTTGTGTGAAATGTCACGGTTAAAGCTCTCTGGTTCCCTTGCAGATCCTCAGGCTCGTGCCACCAGGCATGGCACTGAATCCATGCTGAGGTTAGGTGCAGTGCCTACTGGTGAATTGGAAGTCAGTTTGGTAACATGAGAAAAAAGGGCTGTTTGCTGGTTTTCAGAGCAACAGTTTGAAAAGGAATATAGTGAGAAAAGAGGTTTTATGAGTGTATTCAACAAGGCATGTGATATAAAGTGCCTTTTGTAACTGAGGGGTCACTTTTGTGCAGAATTCCTGCCAGAATTCTTTGGTGAATTCTTCTGCGAAGTTTTGTTTTAATGACTTGGGTATTCCAAGTTCTGAAAGTACTGACTTTTGGATGTTTTCTCTTCAACAACTGCACTGCGTTATTTCTTCTCTCCTCCTTTTCCTGCTTTGTCATTCTGCTTTGTCATTTTGTATCTTAGTTTATCATGTTTAGGAAATTCAGTCTCTGTTTCTGCAGTACCTAAGGCTGGAGAGACATAGTGAAAATCCATGAGGGTGTCTTAGAGCAGTAGGTTTTTTGTGTTAAATAATGTAGATGAACATCTTTAGTTTGGCTGATCAAAGTATCAATGCTGAATTTATAGTTTGTTAAAACGTTGCTGAAAATGCCAGTCCTCTAACTGAAGAGGTTTATTTCAAGGGAGAAAGCTCTGCCTGAATCACCAAGTGACTCTGCACATGTCTAGCAAGTGGTGTGGCCATGCTGGCACTGGGTGCACATGGAGGATCATGAAGACACCTCCATTGCAGTGGGCTCAAAGGCATGAGACAGATTCGAACAGAGATAAATTGATTGAATGAATTTTATAAGAAGAGAAAAAAGGAGTAGCAGCATTTTCCTAAAAAGCCCTCAAATTCTCTTCTCCTTCTGTCCCAAAGGAAACCCAGCTTGGTAAATATGGATGATGTTACACTGTTCAGGTAGTGGGTCTGAATGAAGGACTAAGTTGGTCCTGTCTGCATTTAATTGCTGCTCAGAGGACTGTGGAAATTTCAAAAGCTTTCATTTATATCACCTACAAAAATGTTAATTAATTGTATAAAATTAACTTTTCAAGTAGTCTGTTGAAGCCAAACCATTTAATTGAATACAGTGCCACATAAGAGCATTGTTAAACAATGAAACTATTGGATTGAGAATTGCCCAGTGTGCTGTTCTGTGACCCACCAGTCACTTGTAGTCTGTACTTCAGAACACTGCCCTCCTTTTGGGCTCAGCTGAAAACGTCTATTTTGACATGGCAGAAATGCAGGCAAAGCTCTGGGGTGTTTGTTTGTGGTATGTGTGAACCTCAGAGTACCATGGTGATTTGTCTGGAGCAGATTGAAGCCTTGTGTTTGTCAGAATTGTAGTGGTTGAATTTCTGACCTTTTCCAGTGAAGGAGCCTATGGTCCTCTACAGAAAATAATTCAGGGGAGTTGCTTTAGCTGTTGTTGGGTCCCTTCTTTTGGCTGGAAAACAAGTGCTGGGGTGAAATGTCTGCTTTGCACATCTGGTTTAGTTGGTGAATGACAGAGAGGGGATTACTCATACCAGATTTCCTTTTTTATTTTGTTGAGGGCACATGGGGGAGGGAGATGTTAGTGCAAGGTGAGCTGGCTTACCACAGTGTGGAACAAGCAAGACTAATGAAACCCATCAGCGTGAAGTTTAAGGAATTGGCAATGATTTGGCCTAAAATGGATCTTTTTCTATAAGGAACTTAGAGCAGTTTACCATTCTGTGCTGTCTTGGTAGGAGGGAGAATGCCAACTGCACAGGCTTTGGGACATGCTGGAGGTGGTGGTGCCATTGCAGATGTGATTCCTGATGTGTTTGGCTGCACTGGACTTGGTTTCATTTGGTTTTGAATAATTGAGTGCTGTGCTGAATGTCATTGTTTTTCTGCAGACTCAGCAGAAGGAGATGAGATCTAGTTGGTGTGATCAGCCTTAAACGCTTAAGGTGTCTGAGAATATATATTTTATTTTGTTAGAGGTGTTACATTGCCTATAACACAAACATGTGTCAAAGCCTTCTTTTGGTCCAGAAGTGTGTGGCATATTCAGTGAAACACTGAAAGTTTCTCAGTGAGATGATGTGTATGTGCTGATGCACAGGATAAGGTGAATTCCTACTTGGGCCTGTAAAAGATTTCCTCCTAAATGTGACTGACTTGAGCTTTGAGTAGTGCTGTCAGCAAGGGATCTGTATTTAATTGCTCCTCAGAGGACTGTGAAAATTGTAAAAGCTTTTATTTTTTTTTTTCCCCTGTAAATACATTTTCATGCTGTCTCATTCTGGGGCTGGTGCTCAGTCTGCTGCATTCTTGAGGTATGGGGGGCTGAAACCATCTCTGTTTCTCAATCAACCCAGTGTACTTGTGAAGGGACCTGATTGGTGGTTTTTGGTTTTTTTTTTTTTTTTTTTTTTTTGGTCTTACTGCTGCATGATAAATATTCTCTGTATTTTTATTATTATACAGAATGTAGACATTTCCAGACCAACTGAGGACGCTCTTGTAACAGTCCCTGCTCATCAGTGAATTCTGTGTGCTGACCAGCTATCAAACTTGGGGTGCTGTTTTCATCCTGCTGCTTCAAAATAAATTGAAAAACTAACCGTTCCAATCACTTTGAAAAAATAAAAAAACAGCCATACCCAAACCAAACTCATAATCCAAACCAAATGTTTGTACAGCACATGACTTGAAAAAAATTATCAAATCACAATAAAACTGTTGCACTGGCTAATTTATTGTGGATGAATTAATCAAACCTTGATCGGCTCTCACTGGAATTCTGGTTTTGTAAATTGCTGTAATTTAAATATCCTGCAGCATTAAGCATTATTGTAATAGCCAGCAATCATTTAGTGTTAGTTGCAGTTTTTTTATGAAAGCCATGAAACACAACATCCTGTGTGAGATAAAGAAGTCAGAATTTGTTTTGCCCAGCAGAGCACCAGTATTATCTGTTTCAGCGCCCTTGGGAGTGATTGGACTGCCATGTAGTGTAAAATAACAACCCATAATTACTGTAAATCCATAATCCCACTGATCCACAGCACTAGTGCTCTACATGTGCTAATTATTGATGTGCTGTTGGAGCAGAGTAGCAAGTTTTCACTTAGTTCCAGAACAATTATTCAAAGAAGAGGAATGTGTATAAATGTTTCTAATATACAACTTTTGTTAGCAGCTGTTCTGCATTAACCAGGCTTTAGGGTTTGGCCATGGGCAGAAGGGATTTTAAATTCCCTCTTTTCCTGCTTTGTGTGGATGTGGGTGATGGAGCATGCTCTGCTCCAGCTGCTCTGTACCCAGATTTTATGGGGGCTCCAATAAGCAGTGCTGACCATTCCAGAACAGGGAAGCAAAATTAGCCAGAGAATTTTGTAGATGGGTAGTGGCTCTAGTTGATGCATATCTCAAGCCAGCAGGGCATGAATCCCAAACTGTATGATAGGAAAGCCTCTTGCAGGAGAGAGGAGACTGCAGGCTGTGGGAGCGGTGGTGCCTTTCCCATGGTGTTTTTTGGGCACCATAAGACTGTGGGAAGCACCTGTGCCATGCAGCAGGTAACACTGAGGCAGGGAAAGGCAAAAAACACTGGACCTTGGAACTCTCTTCCTTTTAGTAGTGAAAATAAGTAGGACAATTGGTTGTGAAAAGCTTTTATCTGTTAGGTTTCTCAGGTGGTATGTTTTTCCCAAACCAGGATTTTGAAAAAAAAAAAAAGGTTACATATCTGCACTTCTAAAATTGTACTGAAGTCTTCAGAAGTTTATAGCAATTGGGGGTGTTTACCTTAACCAGATAACCTTCTGGCCAGAGCCTCCTGCTGTGAGCTTGGTGTTTAGCTAAACCACTGTCCCTGGGCTGAAACTGGGAGAACCTGGATCATTTTCCTGTTGCTGTCATGACTGTGATAGTCAGTGGTTGGTCACTTTTCTGTGTTTAATTGCTGCAGGGTCTGGGCATGAGCTTTCCTGGGAAAGGTGCCCCAGAGGAGCACCTGAGCTTGCTGTACCCCCTTGCACACAAAAATGAGTCTGGTTGCTCTTACCTGACATTGCTGGGGGATGACAGGGATGCTGGCCTCAGTCACTACTGAGGAACACTTGGAGTGCAGTCACCTTCATGGGCCCCAGCTAAGGAGATACCATCCAAATGAAATTAAATGCATTGCGTTTCTGATGGAGCCAAAATCTGTGCAGGCAAATGCTGTGGAAAAACTGACTTTTGCTGCTTGCAAAAGGATGGAGAAAATTGAGAGGGAGGATGACAGGAGCTTGGCCAGAGAGGAAAGCAGAGTTTGCCTGGTCTGTGGCTGGTGGAGGTTGCAGAGGGAAGGGAAGCAGCAGGAGCACCCAGGATCCTCCACTCCTGCCAGCTGCTGCCAGCCAGATTTCCTGGGGCCGTGTCTGCATGCTGTTCTCTGCTGAGCAAGCACTCACTGTGCTGACGTGTGCAACAGAGTGAAGTGGGTATTTAAAAGCAGAATGCTCTAAGGGGTCTCCTCTCACAGCAGGATTGCTCAGCAGCCCTTGCTTTGTCAGTAAAAGGAAGGCCTGATGCTGGATGGGAGGCGTCAGGGGTGGTTCTGGCACTGATTGCTGAGGGGAAGCTGGCTGATAGAGTGCTGGGTGTTTATATTGTGCTCGTTATTTCTGTGTTTATGCCTGTGCTGGTTCTTGTCTCCAGAGGTTCCTCCTTTAGCCTGTGGGAGCCTTTCTGCAACATCTTCCTGTTCTGCTCTGAAGGTCACATGGAGCTGAGTCAAAATAAAACTGAAAACAGGGCCTGTCCTGTTGGATACCCACAGCACTTCGGTGGAGGAGGCTCTGTCCTGTAGGAAAAAATGTACAAAGGCCAGGGCATAATGAGAGCAGCAACAGTGGCATAGGAGGATATCTGAGTTATCTGTATACTTTGAGTCTTTCCAGGAAAGACTGGGTGTGCTGGACTCCTGTGCAAGGCAGGGTCAGACTGCTCCTGCCTTGGGGAGCAAGCTCTGGAAGCAGCAAGCTCCTGCTGGGGCTGGCCAAAGAAGAGGGTGTATGGCTTGGTAGAAACAGTGTTTGGGAAAGGTGTGTGGTTTTTATTCCTCCTCCTGTGCTTCCTGGGCTCTCCAGGCCGTGTTGCTGATGTGGGACTGTTCCCAATATGGTTGTTTGTCCAAGTTTGCTTTGGTGCCAGGCAGTTGCAGGGACACCTTCTGGTCCCAAAAGTAAGGCTGAAATCTCTTCTAAAACCTTTCTGATCTGAAACATTTCTAAGCAGCAGCACTGTCCTTGTGCATGGCTTTTCCCTCACAGTGCCCATGGCTGTTCTGAAAGTGGGTACAATCCCAGCTGCCATCATCTCATCTAATGGGATTCCTAGGAGTAGGAATCCACTTGCAGTTAATGAGGACATTGGTCCCTTTCTAAGCCCCTGTTAATCTGCTCTCACTGCTGGTGGTTGTGTATATTTAATAAACCCTTGGGGGTGTTTATCAGGGTTTATCCCAGTTTTCTTCCTTGAGTGTGACAGCTCAGCACACTTTACTTCCACAGCCTGTTTGCATTTACTCAAATTCCAGCTTTTTTTGCTTTTGGCCTTTCTTGCCTGCTTATCAATATTCTCTTTGGGTCTATTTCAGTTGTTGGAATGCTGCTTTTATCCAATACCTCTCATTGAGTGAAATAAGCTGTATCTTCTGCCTTGCCTTAATCACCTCATTTCCTTTTAGCTTCATGTTTGAGCTGCCTAGCCCTTGCTGCTTGCAGACTAATTTCCAGTACCTCTGTATTCCTGCGTTTTGATGCTCCATTTCATGCTCCATTTAATTTTCTTTGAATCAACATTAGATGTTCAGCTTAAAAGATTTCATCCAGTATTCTGGGAGTGCCTGGGGAGACCTCTCTGCAGTCACAGGGAAATTCTGGGTGTGCACAAACACACCAAATGCCAGTGTGTTCTCTTGGTTTGGGTTTTTTTCCCCCCTATAACCATGCAGAATATTACTTGTTTTGCCAACTCCTCGTGTTCTTAGCAGATATTGATGCTTTCTGATGCTCTCCTCTTGCTGCAGAAGAGATGCTTCTTATAGAAGCTTCTTTTTGAAATAGAATTGTTGCTTTGAGATTTCCAGTATTTGGACAACTCTGTCCAGAAGCATTTGCTGTGTGTGTGTTTCCAGAAACCTTGGTGTGGTGTTTGTGGTGGAAAATGGGGATTTACCAAGGGGCTTGAAGGCTATGACAAAGAAAAGGGCTGATGTGGAGGTAGGAGAATTAGTGAGGGCAGAGCAGTGTTGGCAGAATTCAACCTTCAAAGACAATCTGGTGCTGCTTGTTTATATCCTGCTCTCCTAAGAAATGGCTGAAAATCTGGAAACTGGGGTTGGGGAGGGGATTGAGTTGCTTTTTGAGTTGATGAGTTTTGACTGATGGAGTTGTGTGACTGGATGTGCTGAGAGGGCCCCTCACTGTAGGCTCTCCTTTCCCAGGAGTTGGACTGGAGAGACTTGTTTTGAATGTAAACTCTAATAAATGGGGTTATAAAACCACTGAAGCATTCCCTGATCTCAGTGTGACATCTGCCACATGCCATGTGTATCCCAAAGTGCATTTAAACTTTGTTACCAGCTCTTTAGGGAGTTATTCAGAGTTCTTTCAGTTATTTGGCTGCTCACAGATAGGATCAGGATTGGCTTTTATGGCTATTGGTGTTAAGGAATTATTTCCTGGAGTGTGGCTGGAACAAGGAGAGCTGGGCTTCCCTCCCTCAAGATTTTATTGATTCCTGTGTGGTTTATGGCCTTTGCAGGGTTCTGATTTTCTTTACACTACATGCTTTAAGACTGGAAGAGACAGTGGGTTAAAAAAATGTGGTTAAAACAGTGTTTAAAGGAAAAAAAGGTTTTAAAAGTTGAAACACTGAGACCTGCAGCTGGTGTACAGGGACCAGTTATCCTGTGTGATACAAGTCTGAGGGATGCATTTCAATGGCAGCAGAGATCCTGCTTTTGGGTGTCTGAGGAGCTCTGTAGAACTCCTGGCACTGGGACGAGGTCCAGACCTGGTTCTGACTCCTGCTGAGGGTCGGGGACCTTTCCTTGTGTTTACAGAACATTCTGAGTTACAACTTGCTCACCTTTTGTGTCATGTAACAGCTGCGTGCTGAGCAAAAACCGTAGCTGCCTGTGAGACCTTTGCTTTAAAATTTATTCATTTTTTTGTCTTTAAATTTGCAGAATGTAGGTGTGAATAGGTCGAGAGAAGAAGCTTTGAGGACAGTCCCCACCCACCTATAGCTGCAGCTCCCGGGGCAGCAGCCCTTCCTCCAGCAGCTCAGGGCCCGGCGGTGTTGGATCGGGATTGGGATCGGGACGGGGGGATGCGCCTCCCCTTCCCTTCGAGACATTTCCAGTGTGATTCCACTGCTTTGGACAAAGCCTGTGCTTGTGGATAACTCGAAAGGTATCAGCAAAAAGATTGTGGGAAGCAGAGCCGAGTTGGTTTTAGATTTTTCTTCTGTAAATTTGTGCAGTTTCCGTGGGTTTTTACTGTTTGTCTGTGGATAATGAGAGGTGGTTAATTGCCCGTGTTGATTTTACTGTCAGATTTTAACTAGATATTTTTTTTTTTTGGTAAGTGTTTTTTCTAAGAGTTCTCTTATTTTTACTGTGAATGATTGCCTAGAATTACATGGAGTTTTTTTTTGATGGCATATTTAACATGGGCAAAATTCTACCTTTTGAGCACTGGAGATTTCATGTTGTAAAGCTTCATTAAATGGGGAAGCCCATCAGCTCTGATAATTGTCCTATGTTTTAAATTGAACAATTAAATTTAAATTTAATTGAACATTTGAATTGAAATTGTGGTTTGCCAACCACAGCTTAAAATTTTTCTGAAATTCACGAGGGAGATGTTCCCTTTGGAAAATCAAAGCATTAAATCTGGATTTGCTACCTGGGAAATTCTGCTGTTTTAGCAAGATTTTAACACTTTCCAGAGACCAGGTGTATTTTGGAGGGCAGTGGGGGATATGAGTGTGAGTGACAGCTGGGGAATGAGTCAAGAGAGAGGTGGAGAGAGACACGTCCTTTCTGCTGCAGTTATGGGAGGGGATGAGCAGCTTTTCTGAGTCTGAAGGGAGGGGAAAGTTCCTTCTCTTGTTAGTGTTGTCATTATATTTTTAGAGAATTTTTGGAATGAATTTCAACATAAGAGTATATGTTTCTCTTTTATAGTCACATTTAATACGTACATCAGGAAACAGTACAGAAAGGTTAGGTGAGTTTAACCATCCTAACAGCTCATGCAACAAAAACACCAGGTAAATTCTGAAATTATTTTTAACATGGCACACCTGCCTTGGGGTTTTTTATATTGTTTTTAAGCACCTTCTATCATCCCAATTCTTCACTGCTGTTTTATGCCTAGTGAAACTCCAGCGCTAAAAATGGAATTTTCTGTGTCTGTCAAGGTCACAACCTTTTAACTGTACTAAATCAAAGTGTATTTTGTATGTGTGTTACCAGACAATTGCAGTGAGCTGCCAGCACTGCTGCTGGCTCTAGCTCTGCAATGAGAAGAACTATTCTTTGGTAGCTGGCCTGTGTTTAATCTCAAGATTCTCTACAGTTAATTGAGCTTTTACCATGTAAGTTGTTGGAGTTGTTTTGGTTTTTTTTCTTTCCTGAATTCCAGTGTGAAATACCAGGCCCTGGTAACATAGTTTTGCAGGCAAGGGCTAAATTGTCTTTTGTTTGTGCAGGGTTTATAAAATAATGTGCTGCTGTTGTGATTAATTTTTTTTTTTTAAATAAGCTAAATTCAGCAATATATTCAGCTCTGGAAGTAAGCCATAGTGCATTTCTGGGTTCTGTTTCAGAGGAGGAGTGTGTAGGGTGCAGAATGACCAGGAACACTTGCTTCAAGCGCTGCTGTCTAAAGCTTTGTGTGTGTGTGTGTGTGTGTGTGTGTTATGGTAATGCCATTTCAGACCTTTATTAATTCAGCTGTGGCCCATAGTTTTGTGGGGTGAGGAGAGAGCCTGCCTGGCACTGCTCAGAGGAGTGAATTTATTGATGTGTGGTTAACAAGGCCACCTTTGTGGCACAACTGAAGGAGCAATTTCCCCTCCCACTGTGGTGTGGGAAAGCCAGGCTGTTCCCCAGGCAGCCCTTGCTCCTCTGCTGGGACAGGAGGGCTGGTTGAACAGTTTTTACACTGAGAATGCCAGGCTTTATCTGTAAAAATCCCAGGAGGCTGCATTAGAAACGTGGGATTTTACTGGCAGATTGTGAGCTCAGACCTGGCTGAAGAGATGTGGGCAGAAATGTTTCCCCCAGTGAGAGCTGAGCCCAGGGTTGCTTCTCTTTGCTGGTGAGCACAGCTTGAAGTGTCTTCTCTTCCCCTTTGTTTTACCTCTCTGATCTGTCAGAGGTGCTGTAACATCCTCGAGGCTACATGTTCTATGTACAGTAGGTATTTTTATAGCCTGCTTTCAGATATACTGTGATGATTGTTTTACTACAATGGATGTTCAGTAAAAAGAGTTGTATACAAGTGTAAATAAACTATTGTGCTGATACTTGAAGAGAAAAAAAAAAAATGAAGTTGTTGGTTCTACGGTAGGAAGGTACTAAATCAGTGACTGCATCTGACCCTGGCTGGAGAGAGCAGGTGTTGATGATGAATGTAGATTTGAGCTGAATGTAGATTTGGAGTGATGGATTCTCCCAGGGTGTAACCCTAACTGCTGTTCTGGGAAGGCACAGTTAAGAATTGCAGTTAATTGTCACTTTCTAAAAGTGTGTCCCCCATTCCTGACAGAACAGTCACTGACAGGGGAGGGGAAAACCCTTGTCCTGACCTTCGGTGTTTGTACCATTTGACTGCCTCTGTTCTGTGCGTGCCTGGTTCAGATGCAGTCTCTCAAATGGGATTAAACTGTCCTTTCTTACATCGTTGGCCTTTGTTGTGATCTTTCAGACAAATGTAATCATTTGACCTTTGATCCAAGTAATAAAGATCAAATGCTACAAGGTGCACTCTTGTGTTTCTTTCCATATCCATTTCCAGTGGTTGAAGTGCCAGGTGAGTGTTCCCAAGCCTCAGCAGGGTTCCACAAGCTGCCTTTAGGGAGTTTAGATATAAATATAAGGATTAAATTAATTCACATTGTTGTTGCTTTAGTGTGACAATTATAATTTAAGTATGAAACTGAATAATGGAGAAAGTTGGAAGAAATAAATGCATGCCAGGATTTGCACACAGTAAAGGAGAAAGGTAAGACTTTATTCACTTTACCTAGTCACTGGGATTAAGATCTGCTCCACCTTCTCAGACCTATACTGTTCTTACATTGTCTTGAGCATGCTGCTGGTGTTTTGAGAAAACTGAAAACCAACAACCAAATGCTGCCTATCACTAAAAGTTTGTATGCAGAGGGGAGCTGGAGGGCATTAAATTTGCAGGGGTACTTATCCTTCAGAATGACAAGGACAAAATTAATTACTGCTCTGTGCTCTTAGAATTAGGTACTCACATTTTCATGTCTTGCTGGTTGCAGCCCCCCAGGCTGTAACCACTTGTCTCTGCTAGGTGGGAGGAGTGTTTTCATAGTTTTAATTCCACTGTGTATTTCTGTTTGGGGAGCAGGTAACTTCTTTGTTTGTTTTAGAGCTTTTAGGCTGCTTTCTGGACAAAATGCTTTAATAGCTGAAACTTGCTGTAGTGTGAGGTTGACCCAGAGCCCACGGGTGAGTGAACCCAGCTGGTGTTCAGAGGTGGCCCTGGGATGCAGCAGTTCTGCAGAGGAGGTGGAGCAGTGCCCCAGGCTGTAGAGCATTCCTGCCTGTGCTGGCAGGAGGTAGCAGTGGTGCAGACAGGGCCCTGTGCAGGGGCTGAACAGGACAGGGAGCTGGAGGAGCTGCCCTGCAGAGGAAAGGGATCTGTGCCCTGTGTCACCAGTGCAGTGAGGCACAGCTGTGGCAGCAGGAACTGCTCCTGGTACATCAATCAGATGCCAGCTGGCAGAGTTGCTGTGTGAAGCCTCTTGAGCAGATCTGGCACTTGTTATGCCAGAGCAAAGCAGGTAATACAAGGAGCCAGCATTCCCATAAGGAATATTTACTACTATTATAATTTGTAACAGCTTCTTCATGTGCAGGTACCCACTGCTGATGGCACCCACATTTGTAACTTTTTATCTAGAAATGTGTTTCTGCTCGGGTGCAAGGGCCCAGCACTCACCTGGGAAAGCAGAATCACTTTCTGGTTAAAAACAGCAAACCAGAAGTGAGTCTGTAGGTTATTGAAGGGGAAAAGCCCAGGTTCCTGCTCTCCCTGCAGCACTTTGCAGGGCACTGCTTGTTCCCCTTGGACTGGGATTGGTAAAGCAGGCCAGCCCTGCTGCTTGGAAATGCCAGCTGTGTTCTGCCCCTTCCAGCCTCAATCTCCTGCAGGCTCAGATGGCATCCAAGTCATGCTGGCATTACTTGAGTTACAACAATAAGCTAGAGTTGGTCTTTAGGAGCAGAACAAAGGCAGCAGTGTATTTTTTTTTTTTTGAGTCTCTACAAAGTATTGCAGCTTTCTGCTGCTCTTTGAGCAGAATTAACAGTCTGAAAATACCCAGAAGCTCCAGGCTGCTTCTAAAAGTTCTGTAAAATTCCATAACTCTTGGATGAACTGACATATGTACATTTTTTCTGTCCGCTCAGTGTTGAGAAAAATAATTTGCAATTGTGTTAGAAGATACAGAAAGTTCCTGAGAAGCAAAGAAACCTTGCTTCAGCCTGCATTTTAGGAGCTGACTGCAAGGAGGTGGTTTTGGAAGGCTTTGCAGTAATTATATTAGTTTTTCTTTGTCAGTAATGGCTAAAAATCAAAATCCAGAAGGATGTGTTGCAAGAAAGCAGGATCTGGTTTTGGGCCCTTCTAACAGCAAGCAGGAGGAGCCACAGCTGCTGTGCTACAAACAGGCAAATAAAACTGGAAGAAGGATTTTGTGTTTGGCAGTTAAACAGAATAATTCCTCAGGCAGAGCAGGCAAGGAGCTCTGCAGCCATTACCTGGGTTCTGTCCTGCTGTGAGTGTTGTGGCTGTTAGCAGGAAGTGGCATTTAGTGGCAGAACCCCACATTCCCATGGGGTGGGGCTGCTTTGGGATGCTGAGGCCTCTTTTTCTCATGCTTGGACTGCCTTGGAATAATTCATTTATTTGCATTTATTCAGCAAAAGCAGCCCCGAGCTGTTTCCCACAGTAGCTGGTGTTACACTAGGAATCCCTGCTTCCTTTTGTTTAATTCACAGAAACAACAAATAGTTTAAGAAAGTGATCAGTGCTGACCATGCATTATTTTTCCACTGCAGTTTAAAGACAAATGGAGTTAAATTGTATATTGTTAAAAATCATAGAGCCATGAATGAAAGTTACATTAAACTTTCTTTTAATTGAAGACAAACAAGAGAACCAAGGGCTCAAACACATTTTAAAAAGACATCTTCTGTTCCCCAATGTCTTCTCTCTAGCAAAATATACAGCACACATATATATATATATATAACATAACTACATTCAAGTACCAAACAGAATTTACATTTTCCCAAACAGAGAAAATAATGCACATGATTCACATACCTTAAACCCAACCATGCATAAAAACACTCCCAGTAAATCAGGAGTTGAACATAATTCATCACACTACTGTGTATTATTCTGAAGTATCGACGTTGGAATGCATTAACACTTGGGAGTCTGGGTTTGTAATGTGCAACCCTGCTTTAAAGTCCAGCTGTTCAGAGACTTACTTGTTCAAAATCTGTTCAAATTTCGGGTTAATAAAAGAAAATCCATCAAATGCAGACTGATCCATGGACTCAATCAGGTTTTTGTCACTGTAAGACAATTTTGGCTTCTCGCTCAGAAATTCTCTGTCGAAGTTGTTGTAGTCACTTGCTGATTTCTGTGTTAGAGGGAAGGCAGTTTGAGACAAACTTTGTATTTTCTTCCAGAACAAATTACTTAAATACAAAATGCTGTGAAGTTAGTCTTTTAGCTCCCACCCTCCTTCTTTCCCCTACTTTAGAGATTAAACAAAAAAAAAAATCTCATAGTCTTGTTAAAATAAGATTATAACTGGGCACTTTCTTATTGTTAGTTGGAAACCAACAGAAAAACCAAACCCAGGTTGCTTTGGAGAAGAACCACCTGTATTTGGGATAACACTGGGTTGTTACACAAGATTATCTGTTGACAAAAGCAATGCAGTATTAACTTACACAGCAGACCAACATTTCTTGCCATTTACCAAAATGTTTAAATTCCTGAGAACATTTTACAGGCTGTACTTGTTCAGAGAATAAAGCAATGCCCTAGAGCAGCTGTTATGTATTTCATAAATATTCATGTAACTAGCAACTGTTTTACACTCTGAACCAGTGAAGATTACTGTTTGTAGGATCCTTATGTTTCCAAATTTCCCACTTTTCTGGCAACAAGCAATACTAAGCCTTGTGTGTTTGAAGGGACAGCTCTCCTCCATAGAGTGCATTTTAAAGAGACTGTTGCCTCCAGACCATTACACCTGTTCTAGTTACAGGCTAGAGAAACACTGGTTGGGTTTTTAACAGGTGAGCTGAAGCAGCAGCAGCATCCCACTGTGATACAGACTGTAGGTGTTTTTTCAGGTAACATCAAGCATGTACATTAATTCCAAGTTTAGTAGCTTAGAGAATGCTGCTTCTTGCCCTCTTGGACATGCCTGGGTGAGTTTGAAGCAGCAGAGATTTAATGTTTGCACACAGTCCCTGCAGTTAGGTACCAGCTGAGCAGCCTGGAGCTACTGCTGTTCCTCCCATGTGGCATTTCAGAAAAGCAAACTGCAAGGAACTGTGAACATTCTAATGCAGAGGGGAATGGAGATCAAAGCTATCTGTTGGTTTTCCTGAGCATTTTATTCATTAAGAAGTTCCCTGAGAGCAATGGGTTGACAATCTTAACAGGAAGATCTCAGGGCAGTCAAAGGAGTACAGTACAGCTGTGTAGAAGTGAACCATCCCAGAACAATGGGCCTACAGATACACAACTTTCTGGTTTGTAAAAACTGAGGAGAAAGGCAGAAGGATCCTTTGTGCAGGTACAGAATTCACCCCTTACCCCCAGGCTGCTGTTACACTAGGAACAAAGAACACCCCACGTACCACTTTTGGCTTGAAAGGAGGGTCCACCTCCCTCCTCTCTAGTGCTGTCCAGTTGATTGTTTTGAAGAAAGGATGGTCTCTGATATTCCCAGTGACCCCAAGTCGTTTTGCTGGATCCCTTTCAAAGAGCTGCAAGAGAAGACACCCAGCAAAGCATTAGAGCTGCTCCAAAGGTGCACAGCAGTGGAAGAATTACAGGTATGGTGCTAAAACAACTAAGGGTGCTGACAGTAAACAGACATTAGGAATTAATGTGACCCGACTTTCCCTTTGTAAGAGCAATTTGCTGATGAACAGCTCCTTTTTTGAGAGAGATTTGTCTCTGCCTGCAGGGTCAGGACCCCAAGCTGACCATCAGTCCTACCTTTTCTAAAATATCCTTGGATTCCTTGGTAATCCAGCGTGGGTAGTGCGGGGTGTCCACTCGGATTGACTCAAACAGCTCATCTTCATCATCCCCATGGAAAGGGGACTGCCCAATCAGCATCTCGTACAGCAGCACCCCAAAGGACCACCAGTCCACTGAGAACGTGTACCGCAAACCCTGCAGGATCTTTGGCCACGGGAGGGAACAGGGGAGACGTGAGAATAGCAATACATCCCAAAAACCAGCAGAGCTACTTCAAGAGAGAATCTTTAATGACTACAGCACTTAGGGGAAAAATAAAAACTCATCTCTCTGGGGAATTGTGGACACTGATGCAGAGCTGTGGTTTTACCCTAGGCTGCTGTTTGTGGGAATGTGGCCAGCTCCATGGACAGGTCTTTGCTCTCATTCAGAAATTTTCTGCCTTAACTCTAAATAACCCTAGATTTAAAAAACATCCTCTCCAGTTTCTTTACAAGATGAAGGGAAAAGCAAGTAGTGATGCAAAGCACAAGTCTTTGACATAATTTATAGCTTTAAAAGTGAAATGCCTTAGTTAATCTGCTTTGCAAGTGGGATTTTTTTTAAAGTAACTGTAACACACAGAATTAAACTCTGTGAGATTCCCCTTAAAAGCTCATTTTGTTTTGCATTCTGGTTGTTTGCACAGGCACAAGTCTCTATCTGCAGTGCACATACAGAGATTCATTCTGCAGGAGCCTCCTCATGGATGTGCTGGCTACAACTAACTCCCAGCTCTTTAAAAAAATGAGCATTTAAAACTTTCCAAACCCACTTTTTTTTAAAAACTTACAGCTACAGAATATTTCAAAATCTAAAGTACCATCTATAAAAAACACAGATACAGTTTTTTCCTCTGATTTGTACTTCTAATTAGACTTAGACTTTTCTGAACTATTAGTCTACAAAGAAGTGATTAATCACAGCAGCTCTTGTGCCACCAGGGCACTAAACCCAGTGTCTGTGTGTGCCATACTGACCTCAGGAGCAATGTAGTCAGGGGTGCCACAGAAAGTGCTCGCCTTGTTGTCACCAACAACGTTTTCTTTGCACATTCCAAAATCAGCTATTTTGATGTGGCCTTCTTTATCAAGCATCACATTGTCCAGTTTTAGATCTCTGCAAAAATTGTTTTAAAAATGTTGTGCCATAAGTTGCTTTTGTAATCATTTGCACACAGTTGCTTCACTGATTAACACCTCCCCAACTGCACACACAGAGGCTTTTCAAGAAAATCATCATCCATCAACAATCCATCCAAGATCGTATTTTTGTGCTTTGAAAAGGCATAAGGAACAAGGGAAGAATTTTCTCTTGTCAAAAAAAATAAGAGGCTGAGGTGCATAGAATGTGACCTTATAATCCTCCACGTTTGCTTTCAGATCCAGAAGCACAGCCAGAGCTTCTGTTGCTGCTGGAAGGCAGCGTGAGTTAATGCCCCAGCAGCTGACACAGCAGTGCTGCACCAGCTCCAGGGCTCAAAAGAAGGATTGTGTTGGATTCTGAGAGCCTTTGGCAGGAATTTGATTGTTTGAAACCTGCCCAGCTCTTAACACTACCTGTGACTTGTTCCTGGTTACAGCACAAGTTCATGTGTCGTGGCATGGCCTGTGAAGGGTCCTATTCATGTCTTTTCTCAGAACAACATTATTCAACCATGAAAGAGCTTTTTTATCAGCAGTTTCCAAAAGCTACATTCCCTCCCTTTGACCATGCTGCATTTTTTGTCCATCTGGCTGCAAATGCACATACCAAGGAGGGCAGGCTAAAGAGAAACTGAACAGCCCTCTGCTTACCAAGGGCTGAAATAGAGCAGAGAATTTCACATAAGAACAGGGCAGCCTTTTCTCCTGGATAACTGAAGTTCCCAGTACCAGCAGTGGATCAGGGTCTGGCCCTTGATGCTTCAGCCTGGTGAGGCAGAAGCATCAATGCTGTGGTTTCACCAGAAGGTAAAAGCAGGGAATTTTACCTTGGTGGTTTGCTCAAGGAGCCTCTCCCTCACCTCCACACTAAAGAGACTAATGATTGAAGGCAGTGCTCGAAAATAACTGAAACAAAACTGCTTTTGTGTAACATGAATCCCATTCCATCATTCCAGTTGCCAAGGAAAAAAACACAAATAGAGATTGATCTTGGGTATGTTAATGGCCTTGGAACTACATCAGATCTCTGACAGACAGCTTGTGCTTGCTACATCAGTCAGGAATTCAAAGATGCATGAAGTGCTAAGACAATTCCCAGGTCCCAGCCTGGAGCTGGCTGGTACTCACCTATAAATAATGCCTTTGCTGTGAAGAAACTGGAGCCCACATAAAATCTCAGCTCCATAAAACCTGAAAAGACCAAAACATCTTTTAATCTTCACTCTGTTACAACAGTCAATGCAGGCAGCTAAAATAATGCTGTCAGCTTCTTTTCATGGAGTGAGAAGCACTGTGCACATCTTTAAACCCCAGTGTCTCTGTGTTTATGCAGCCAGATGCTGTAACCTGCAGGTTAATCCCTCCACCACACATCGGCAGTGTCCAACACCAAACAGCAGAGGAGACACGGCAGCAAGTGCTGTAAGGCTCCATCCCACTTCCCTCAGGGAAAACCATCCCTTTCCTCCTCTATAATAACAGCCTGTGGTGTGGTTTTAGTGGCAGGCACATGCCTTTTGAAAGAGAGCTGCTGTGAGCTCAGCCCTCCAGGATTGCTGCAGAAGGGACTGGGCAGCAGTGGCAAGGTTAGAATTGGGCCTCACCTGTCCCCTCTGCACCTGCCTGGTCACAACAGACTGAAAAGTTCCATCACTTCAGGGGCACTCTCCTCAAAAAAAAAAAAGGTGATAATCTAGGGGACATGAAGTAAAATCTGAAAGAATGCTCCCCTCTGCCCCAAAAAGCAATTTTTTTTTAAATTGGAAAAATACAAAACTATTTCCATTTTTGTGTATCAGATGAATGTTGGTCCAAAACACACAGGCACACAATATACCCAGAGAGGATGCCAGATGCACAGATGTTTGCTGAGATGCAGATAAGCAGAAAGGGCTTTATCCACTATTTATATTTTTTCTGGGAAGAGTGGGAAGGGAGCTGACCTATACAAGTGGCTGCTGTTGATGCCAGACTTCTTGTCACAATCCCATCCAGTCAGCAATCCATAGTGCAGTGCCAGTAACAGAAGGAATTTTCCCGGGGCTTACAGATAGGTCCAGTACTCAAGACTTTTTAAGGTAAACTTTTAAGGTGTAAAGCATGTGAACTTTTTAAGGTTTACATGCCACCCCTTCAATGATGCCATTAAAACGCCCATAGGTTTGGATGAGAGAAGTAGAAACTGACCTCAAACTAAAAGCGATAGCTGAAGTAACAACAATACAATATTTTTTCATCTGTTAAAAATCACTGGAGCTGAAAACTTAAGTCACAGATAACTGACAAAAGTGTACTTACTATACAGAGTGCTTATCCATTTAATTAGCATCTTATTGAATGTACAGTTTTTTGTACTATCATATAAATTTAGCAATAGCAGTAAGTGTTGAACTTTCCCCCCCATGCTGTTTTCCAATTTTTTCCATCAGAATACTGTCCTAAAGTACACTGAAGCTATACCTTTTGGTTTTCAGTGCTGCCTTATGTTGCAATTTATTTTGCACCTCTAGGAACAAGCATCCCATAAAGTGCAACATCACACTGTTATGTAAATCAAGAAAGTCCAACTCCACACAACATCTTTTCAACCATCATCTACTGAAACTTGACTTCAAGAAAGGAGGGGCACAGAGATGAAATCATTCATGGAGGTGGGGAATGGAGGGGTGAGGACTCACGTTGCTCTGTAGAGGTCGAAGCGCCCTTTGTCTTGGATGTGGAACATCAGGTCTCCCCCATTCAGGAACTCCATAACGAAGAACAAATGATCCTTTTGCAGATAACCAGGAAATGGAACAATTACTGATACTATCCAACCATAAATGAAATAGCAATGTGCTTCCAGGGGACCAAGCAGGCACTTCCCTCTTTTCCTGAAGGATTTTTGGTTTCATGCACCCCATGAGGCTCCTACAGAGTTGAGTGGCCTGGTCTTGTAAATATAAATATCTGATTCTGTGGGTTTCTAGACTTAATACACACTGAAACAGACTTACTGATTTCAATCTGTGATAGTCATCCTTTTCCACTCACCAAGGGTAAAGCTCAGATCAAAGACTTAAATTACTTATTCCAGACTGCATAGGTGTTGTTCTGATTTTTCCTTATCAAGATATGTTTGGTCATACTCATGTTTACTTTCCGTTATTGCACAGACACAGGAAAAGGACATTTAATTCTTGCATCACTAAATTACTTTCATTTGCCTGCTGGTATCAGCATCCATTAAAAGGCTCAATCTGTTGTGTTGCTGTCACCATTTAAATTTTTCTTACCTTTGTCTGAAACGTGCAGTAAAGATGTGTGAGAAATGGATTTTCCCAGGCAAGAGCAAGGACCCTCTTTTCCACCATGGTACATTCCACATCATCATCAATTAGCACCACATCCTTTTTCAGAGCTTTGATAGCAAAGAATTCATTCTTCCCTTTCAGCTCCGCAAGCAGAACCTACAAAAAAATGAAAGATGAGAGTGCAGCAAGTGTAGGAAGGATTAGTGCTGATGTATCAGTGAGGGCAAGCCAAAGGTGTTCATAGCAGGTTCACTGACAATTAAAAACCACATTTAAATGGGAAAGATGAGGGAGGCTTGGGAAGGTGAAGCTGCTGGACACAGATGAGGAGATGGGGCTCAAGGGCCTCGTGCCACAGGCACAGCAGTTTCTCTGTCAATGTCTTGTCAGTGTAGGGACAGCAGCCATGTAAAGCCTGGTCTGTCACTGGAGCAGCAGTTTCAGAGCCAGCAGGACAGAGCCTGTGGAGGTCCCACTGCTCTCCCAAACATCCCCAAACATCGCACTGGGGCAGTGTGAGACTATTTGTGTGTGGAGGGAACAGGACTAGAACATCTGTTTGTACTGGGTGCATTAAAGGGCAATTCCTCTGCCTCAATACTAAACACTGACAAACTGCATGATGAATCACTTTTGAGTTTACACAAGATCCAGCTGAAGAATTTCTAGTGTCTTTGACAAAGATGTCTATGTGCAATTCTGTTAGAAGATTACTGACCCAAGAAGCTGTGAGACCTTTCTGGTTAAAGGAAGCAGCTCATCACATTGCAGAGATCAAGCCAGGCACACACCTGAGCTCTCAGTTTGTCACATACCTTTCCAAAGCTGCCTTTCCCCAGCACTTTGTGGAAGACAAAGCTGTCTATGTTGAACTTTCTCCTTGCAGTTCTTGGCACTGGCTTGGTTGTGCTTCCCTCCCAGAGCTTATCGTACTCACTGTTATCTGCTGATCAAAACAGGAAGGGGAGAGTTCAGTGGAAGAAGGAACACTGCAGGACTCAGAGGCTTGGACAAGAAATAGGTACTGACACAATATTTCAGTGCATCTGCTGCAGAATTACTGGTGAATCTAAACACAAGGGAAGAGTCCTGTCTAAGCTTTTCATGTGGCCAGGAGATGCTGAAAAGAAATACATGCTGCTTTTTTTAACAGCACTTATTTAAAAATTGTCTGACACAAGGCAAGAATGAATAACTTCTTAAATTGTCTGGTAGGTAAGTGGCTGTATTGAAATATTGTTTCCTCACCTGTTGTGTCTCCTCCTGGAGCTTTATGTTTCTTATCAAAATCTTGATAAATACCAACACTTTCTACAGATCCAGAGTCAGACCTTCGTGTAGATTTCTGGGGAGAAGGGGAACATTTGAAATTATTTTAGCACTGTTACTGTAGAAATAGAGTGATAGCTTTAAATGTAACATGATGGCACTGTAAACCTTTCTTTTTAATTATTAACTCCCAGTATGTATGTTTTCTCAAGAAATCTGGTTCACAGACTATTTAGTCACCTTCTTTACAGGTTCACATCAACCATTTGAATTATTTCCTTCACTGCAAGAAAATAAGACACAGAAATTCCTGAACAGTCTATGGTCCATTGTTCATTGCAAGATTATTAAAGGTATAATGGTTTGAACCACAGGGGAAATAATTTAAACTGTGGGAAAATGTCCCCTTGGATGTCTGTTCATGTGAAAGAGGAGATGGGAATCACTGTTTTATTGGACATGCTGAAGTCATGTCTGGATATGACATCTGTCCTTAGCACAGGGAATCAACTTTTACATATCCCTGGGATCAAATTTCAGTGATGAAAAGACTGAGCTCCTGTGTCCTGAAAGAGCTGCCACAACAGCTCTCACTGTTTTCAAAGTAAATATCCTGTGAGAGCTTAGGAATACACATCTCAGAGGAAACACTGTTGGCTTTTGTGATATATTTTCCTGTTTTATTTCAGAGGTTGTGTCTGAATCTTTATTTGCAGAAGCTGACCACAAAAGAATCATGCTGCAGCAGAAGATGAACAACACAAGCTATGGGGCCAGCATTAATTCCAGAGGGATTGTCTCTGTGTGTGTACATATATATTTGTATCAGATAAATAAAAAAGGAAACTATCTGGCATTTTTCTCTTATTCACCTACTTTTATCATTCAAATGGAATTTAAAGTTGAAGCATGCAAAAACAGATTTCAGCATTATGAGGCCACTGATTAATCCATTAAACAGAAAGGGACAGAATAATCTTGGCACCACAGAAGAACAAAACTGGATTTCAGGAAACCATGCACCTTTTTAAAAATTGTTTAAGTGGCACAGCCCCTCCCCTATTTCAGTTTCAGGCTATTGATATCTTTGTTAATCTCTGTAAGCATCAAATTAAAAAAGACAAAGCAGTTTGCATTTCCTCTTTTCTAAATACAGTTCCCCATAAATGTGATGCAGAAAAGATGATGTGAAAACCCAAAATGCTCTGAAAACAAGTAATTACCTGAGAAATGGCAATAAAGCTTACCTGGCTAACTTGATTTAAAGCTTCAGCTAGCAACTTCTGGTTTATTCCACATAAGTTTGCCACCTTCTTCTGGCATTTATGATGCACATTCATCCCACATTCTAAAAGACATGTAAGGATTGTTATAAAAGCATCATGAAAATACCAACATTACAAGAAACAGGGCTGTTCTGTGCAGTTCTGTTTTTAAGAGCAGACAGGACATGGACCTGTCATTGCTACCAAAATTGCAGTTTTTATCCTTTAATACAATGAAGGCTAAAAAAAGGTTTCACAAGGAAGAAACCACCAATCATCCTTACTTTAGTCTCAAAATGTGTGACAATAAGGATCATATTGCCTTTCTGTGGGAGAATTATAAAAGCAGTATTTACAGTAAACACTTTGAGATGCTGTGTTGAGTCAGTCTCCAAATTTCAGCTATTCCCTGAGCAGTAATTTTGATCATGCTCAAGATTACACCTCTGCAGTGTTTCCTGATTCCTTCAGCAGCTCACCTTGGCTGAGCTGTCCCACGAGCCCAGTGTCTCTGTCTCTCTTTTGTACAGAAGCTTTTTTACCTCATAGGGACGAGAGGAATCCTACCCTACACGACACAGTGTGCACCACCAGCACTCTCCAGTGGAAAAGCACAGAGAGCTGCCAGCTCCCTCCTCCTCCTCACCTTCACACTTGAGTCCTTGCCTGACCAGCCCCCAGAGCAGGCTGCCACAGTGGTCACAGAAGGTGGGGCTCATGTAGTTGTAGACTCGGAAGCGGTGGGGCATGTCGATGTTGAAGCGCTCCTTCTGGAACTGAGCACAGCCACAAGGATTTCATCTCAGCACAGCCACAAGCATTTCACCTCAGCCTTGGCTCCCTACTCAGCAGGGACATGGATCTGCCCAGCACACAGCACCCACCCCTCACACAGCTTTCAGCTGCTTTTCTTACTTGAAAGCTTTGCCCACTGCGTGTTACAGAACTTTACACAGCTTTAAGCAAAGACAGAACCTTGGGTTGTACAGCCAAGCATCTCCCAAATGGAGTTGTCAGCTTCTGTACAAGGTTTTGTTAGTTCAGCAATGTTTAATTATATAATTACACTCTAAATATATTGTTCCAGCTCTTACCATTGTGTCCCTGCTGTTGGCTGCAGTACCGGTACACCTCCCAATGATTTTATCAATGCATTTCTTATGAATAGCAGCATTGCATTCTTCAAGACATGCACAAGAAAAAAAAGGATTCCTTCAGATAATAAGTACATGGGATGAGGTATTTGCATTTAATGGCAGAATGTGAAAATCACACTACTTTTGCATCATAGTATATACACCAGAAGTTTATTTTCTATAAAGACAATAATATTCTTAAGCTGATTCCCCCACCCCTTTTCTTTTACCATAAACTTTATTTCTAAACTATATCAGCAATGCCCCATCATTTGATAACAGAAGGACAGCATGCTTTTGAGTTTTACTCTTTGATAGCACCTCCCTGCGTGGAGTAATGCACAGATCTATGCCAAGTAAAAAGTGATTTTCAATTCAGCTGTAAAATCCCTCAATGGTTGTAGTTCAAAAAGGCTCAACAAAGGTTCAAAATGGTTGTAGTTAGAAAAAGTTTCACAAAAAACTGCTGTCATAAATGAGTGCTACTTTTTGATAGCATTACACACTTCTGAGAAGAACAGCTAAGCCTAAATCTTGATACTGAAATCCCAGGTGGGAATCATAGTCAGATTCCTTTGGTTATTGTGCAAAATTGATATTTAACATCTATGACTACCCATAATGATGATGCATTCTGCCATGCATATTTACAGATTTTTTTCAAGGGCAACTATTAGATCTCCAGATTCATGTGGAAAGCAGTGTAAGAAGAAAGTTTAAAAAAAGAAAAAAATCAACTTACGTCTACATTTATATCCCTGCTTGTTGAGTCCCCTGAAAAACAAATTATAAAAAAGGAAATCAATACATTTTCTGGAATAAGAGATGGCTGGATTTTATTTTAATAATATCAACCAACCAATAAATAAGCTGGTCTAAATTCTGCTAATCAGAATCCTGTCTTAGGAAAGCAGTGTTTAGAAGATAAGGTCCTGTATTTGATAGACCAGCAAATTAGGAGGAAAACCTAGAAACAACAAGGTTTCAATCACATGGGAAATCCTCCCAACCTAACTAAGGATAAAACCAGCATTACTATAAAAGGAATCCAACTTCTGGCCCTCTGTGAGTCTCTAGTCTGCCATCAGTCACTTCCCATCTCAAAGTCTGGCCATTATTTTTTCAGACCCACCCCTCTCATTCTCCTGTGACAGGTGCTGATGATCATGGCCAGATGCTGATGGAATTTCTGCCCATTATTTCAGTGGCAATTGAGTTCAAGCTCTATTTCTCAATGTGATTAGGTATAAAAATGCTCTTAGTGAGTATATAACTTCAATTTCCCAAGACAAATTTATTTGTCATGTTTTGTCTGAGTATATCCAAAGCAAATTTTGCAGTAATTTGGCCCTTGGAGCTGGAGGAACCTTAGATTTTTTTCTTACCATACAAAGTCTCTGCAGACAGAGCAAAATGTAGGTTGTCCAAAGAAGGTGGCGATAAATTCATGATTTTTGATGTAGTGGATTTTGGCTTGCTTGATAGCTCCTCTCCTGTTGATAGTCACTGTCCCCTCCTCTTCCCTCATCGACTGTCTGCAATCTGAGGGGGACACAACAAGACACACTTTTAATACTTCTAGGTATTTCAAAGGTTCATATTTGCTTCTCCCAAAAGTTCAGTTTGTTTTTCTGGTTCTGACTCGTGTTTCTGTTCATTTTGCACTTGCACTCTGCAGCCTTTCAGTCCAACAGGGGTGGTGCAGGTGCACACACTGCTTCCCAAGCTGTCCCTGTGCCCCTGTGCAAGCACTTCCCACTCCTGCCCATGCAGAAAAAGCCTTCAGCTGATGAGCTGAGAGCAAAAAGCAGGGATGGAGTACAGTTTTGATAGAGAAGTGACAACCACTAGCATTTCTTGGAAAAAAAATAAATCTATGATTTCTGTTATGTGATTTATGTTTCATATGAAATAAGTATTTTATTGGAAGCAGGAGGGTCAGCAGAAGCCTTTCTGTGCTGCTCTCCACATGCCCTCCTGAACCAAGACTACAGCAGAAATTCAGGTGAACTGCTGCAGGACCTTCTGGGTGACCACAGGACCATCCTATTGAAGATGACTTTCTTCCAGCCTCCAGGGTCATTAAGTAGCAAGGACAAATGAGATTTTCAGTTAGACATTTCCATTTTGCTGTTTTATTGTCCACAAGTCTCAGTCTCGTTCCCTTCCCCTTCTAGCCCCAATGGAATCAGATAATTTACTATTATAATAATACTTCCTGCTCCCATCTACTGTAGTATCTAATACTGGATCTCAGGGTAACCACATGAAGCATCAGAAACAAAACAACAAACAAATTCTCAAGCTGCAAGTACAACTGGCTCATACAGGTCCTCATCAGAGGTTATGGTTATTTTCACTCATTTCCAAGGAAGTTTCTGAGTTTCTTTTACCAAAATGGGTATTTGTGGCCATAAGACTGAGACACAAACTCAGACTAATTAGTCTTAATTAGGATTTTTAAAGTCATAGGGGTTTGCAGCAGAGGTAACCCAATGTAAGTGTATCAAGAGGCTGGGTAACTGCTGATTTAATCCAAGAACACATTTCTTGTCAACTGAAAGGGGCTGTTGAGTGACAATCCCACCCAGCAGGAAAAGATAAAGGCTTGAGCTAGGCACAAGGAGCTGATCAACTGCTAACTCCATCAGCTCTGGCCAGCAGCTTGTGGGTCCCAGCCTGGAAGAAATGTGGATGTGGTTCACATGTCCAAAGTGCTGTAAAGCTGAGGGCAACTGAGCCTTGCTGTTTGCAGGCTGGGAATTTCCAGCAATGGAGTAAGGTAAAAGTCAGAAGAGCATTTTCCCCACTGTCAATGTAATAGTTTATTAAAATTTGCTCCGTTGTATTGCTTTATCATTATCAGTGGGAGCCTTGCTTTTAGCACTGACAGAGGCAGATTTGTTTCCTTTGCCAAGTCACATTCCCTGCAATGCCTGAGCTTACTATGAAGTTACCCAGGAGCTCTGCTTTTCTGGCTAGTAGATGCACTTGGTTCTTGTCATTTTTTTTAGCTGCTGTTCCAGCAGACTGCTGAACCTGGAATACAATCTGCCATGTGACACCATTAAGTGTCCTAAACTGATTTATCTGTCACAGCCAGCAGCAGCCATGCTGCAGCAGCATGTGCTGTCTTAGAAAAGAAATGGCATTATCAACTCAGAGATTAAGGAAAGATTAAGCATATTAGTGAAAAGAAAGTTCAAAAAAGTTCTCCAGGTTTTGCCACTAGGTAGTAATGTACTTTTCTGAGAAACTGGCCACCTGGTTCAGAGAAAAATCCATCCTGACAGCCCCTGAAGAGACTTTCCAGTGTGCACTGAGGCAGTCCCTGAGTTACCCCTGCCCCTCCAGAAACAAGATTTGTTTTCCTTGTTCAAACAGGCTGCTGAATTCACCCAGCACTACTCAGCTGCTGCACTTCAGCTTGTGGCACTCTGCAAACTGTGCTATCTCTTTGTTTAATCCTGCTGAGCAAACACACAGACCTCACCCACCGCTCCCCAAATGCTTCAGGGAAACCACCCTTGTGTCCTGCAAGGGAAACAAGGTGCTTGAGAGGCACAAATACTTCATTTTGTTTGCTGCAGTAAAGGATGTCTTCATAAGGGAGATTTAATCAGTAACAACAACAAAGCAGAGAAAGGGCTTTTGCTTTATGGCAGTATTCTGAGATCACCTGTGATGTAGACAAAAGCCTTTCTAAAGTCCATAACACAAGCAAACCAAGTGTTAAGTGAGGAACAAACACCTCATGCTGAAATACTTGGAGCAATTCAGTATTGCTGGTACTGTGTGCAGAAGTCTCTGACAAAACTTGATCAATTTATGGGAAACACTGGAGTTTCCTCCCTCTCTGAAGCCCTGATATCAAACTGAAGAGAAATATATCAACTAATCACTTTGGGTTTCTTTTTTCTTTTTTTTTTTTTTTTTTTTTTGCATATTTTCTGTAAGTGTACTTTAATGGGGAAGAATCCTTGAGCACAGCTAAACCTCAAAATTTGCATGTGAGGACACACAGACTTTACAACCAGCTGCCTTGTTAGATGCCTTTGCCAAAACCAACCAATATAACAAAGCCTAGCTGAAAACATTTCTGTCTAGTTCAGAAGAAGCTGAGAGGTTTGGAGAACAGCTGTGGGTCAAGTTCATCTGGAGGTGAGGTGGCTCTGAAATTATGACATAATTTCAATTTACTATGGGCATGTTTAACAAGTCATTTTTAATGTGCAAATTGTCTTTAATGTGTATTGCTCCAGAAAAGTTTTAAGCAGCTCAGCCAACCATGGAGTTAAGTGGAGAATAAAAGCTTAATTTCAGAGATGCAGGGACAATCAATGATTGCAGGGAAGTAACTTTCCCAACAACTGTATGGATGCAGGGTGGAGATGAGGGGGATGGAGAAACAAAGGGGAAAACTTTGCTTCCCTCTCCAAGCAAGCCAGGATTCCCATAAATGAAATGTTTGTCATGAACCAGCACATGGTCAGAAAGAGCAAGTACAGAACAGCTGAATCAGCACCTAGGATCCAGGTGACCTCTGCAGCCTGGACTTGACATTAATCAGTTTGGACCCAGAACACACCATTAAACATAATCTATTTCCTCTGTTGAGAGCTGTGGTTAATATTTATCACTGACACATTTGTGTATTTCAAGGTCCCTTCTCAACATTGCAGCTGATCTGACACAAACCCCCAGAGCTCCTCTGTGCTGTACATCCATGCAGAACCATGAAGCAGGGCTGTGAATTGACAGTGCAGCTCTCCAGACTGCTGTAAACACCTCCCTGTACCCCGTTCAGCTGCAGTGCCCATCCTGCTGAACACTTCTCAGTCCCCACAGCCACTAACACAACACCCAACCCACTGCCTGGAAAACATTTACTAAAATAATATTGCTGGAGCTCTGCTGTAATAAACCTCAAGGTGAGATGTCACATTGTCTCAATTGTACCTCAAAAGTCCAAGGACAAAAGAAAACAACCTTGGGATAACCGTACTTTTTTTTTTTTTTAAAGAAAGAATTGAAAAAAATATTTACCATCTTCAGAGTTCATTTTTCATTTTAAAATTATAACCTGTCCATTCCATGGTGCTGTTTATGAAGAGGAAAGGTAACAGTGCTACTGTCAGAGACTGGGAACCAGGACTTCATTTCAAACAGGGACAGAAAAGGAATTTTCTGAGCTGGTTGCTCAGGCTGAGATTTGCCTGAAAATTTATAATAAATTACAAACCCCACTAACATTTCTGTTCAGTGTCTGTCTCCTGCTGTTCTGCAGCCTTGCACTTGGCTTTGTTTGAAAGTTAAGTGCACCTTCAGGTCAAGAAAAATATTAATCTCTCAGAGCAATCATTAAAAGGGAAAGCTTTTTCCTGACAAAGGAGACTTTCCCAGCATGAACTGTCTCAGAGGCAAACTGCTCTTTAACCTGGTCCTGGAGAAGATTGCTTTAAAGATCACCTGTTAAAAAAAAAAACTCCAACCTAACCAAACCCAAAAATCCCAAGAAACCATTTATAGAAGCAGAAGTTTCCCCAAAGCCTACAGTTCTGTGACATGAACTTGCCACGTTAAATCATTCTGGTCTTCATGCTACCCCTCTGAAGAGGATCACAGGTTTGGGTCAGAGCATTTAATTCCAATGTCTGCCACGGGCAGGGATAACTTCCAGCAGTTCAGGTTGCTCAGAGCCCCATCCAGCCTGGCCTTGAACAAGTGAAGGATGAAGTGCCCTGAACCAGAACCTGCTGCTGCTCTGTCAGAGGGGCTGCTCTGCAGGACTTGATTAAGCATGTATGGAACCTTTCCTAGGCATTACTGACACCAGTGGCCTGGTAGAAAAGTGTAAAACAAAACACCAGCTTTAACAAGCCCTGCTTTTCAATCCAGGATTTAAAACCCCCAAAACCAAACAGTCCAGCCTTTGTGGTGCTCCCACCCACCCAGAGCTGCAGTGTGAACACAGCCCGTGCTCAGCATACAGAGCTCTTGTTCTACAGCTCAGTGCTTTGGTAAATGCTTCTGCAGAGACCTCTGCTATCTCACTGTTGGTGACAAAACCAGAAATAACATGGAAAATAGGTCTTCTTTCTTTTTCAAATTACACATAAAACCAACCTTTAAAGATACAACATCTCAACCAAACTCCTACTGAAGGTATGAACTATATCAGATTTTTGTGTTCCACACAACACGTTAACTACCTTGGGAACCACAGACACACCAACCTGGTATCTCTGAAATCACTACATCTGCAACTGTCTGATTCTTCTGGAGAAAAATCAAAAAGATAAAGCCTGCAGATGTTTTTGTTAAATTCAGGCAATTGCACTTCTAGTGCAGATTAAAGCAGATGTGAGGTGCCACTGAATAATCTCCACATTAGCCAAATTTCTAGAAACAGCATTTTTTCAATTAAATTATCAAATCATACCAACATCCCCATGTACAATTACAAGGTTCACTTCTGGCTCTTCAGCCCTCATCACTATTATTTAGTAAAAATATGATCATCCTTCCACAACACCCCTCATCCATAGACATACTTTCTTCAAATCTTACTTTAGGCCCATACAATATACAGACTGAAATGGCAAATCTCTTATTTACCCTATTATTTTTCACAGATAACTCAGAAAAAAGGTGAAGTCTCATGCTTCCCCAACACTCAACACACAAAGAACAAAATATTCAAAATATATGCAGCTCTGTGGTTCATGTCCCTCTCCCAAAAGTCAGATACTTGAGATATCAAAAGTTCACATGCAAATTACTCACCTTCTGGTACTTCTAATGGCATTTTAAGGAAAAAATTTGCTGCCCCTTTCTGCAGAAAGCTGTAGCCAGCAAAGCAGCAATTCAGAATTCAAACCCAAGACACAAGCACACTCCCAAAGCTGCTAACACTGCATGAAACACTCAGAGTGAGGCTCTGCGTTTTCTTACTCGAGGAGGTCATTAACCACATTTGAATAAACAAAGATCAAGCAAAGCATTAAACCTATTTCAACTCCCACCTATTAAAATTAAAGCTGCTTTACAGAATTATAACTTAGTTTCAATACTACAGCGAGAGAAGGAGGGGTAGAAGGAAAACAATTTCAAAATTAAAATGGATGTTAACACCCTGTTCTCACATTTCACACACCAGGAGAAAAGTTTTTGAATTTCCAGCACAAGCTCATATTCAAATCACAGGACAGAAGACAAAAATGTTCTTTGACAGCTCTAAGTCAGGGCTCTGCAGTCCCCACTTTATAGGGTCTAGGAAGAAAAAGTCCTTTAAGGTTGGTAAGAGTTTTCATACCCAGCCCTAAACTAACTGGTCAGGCCTCAATCTGGAAAAAGAATATTTAAATGAAAAGTCTCAGTGTAGTCTACCATGGAAAAACCATTAATACCAGCTTATTTTGTGATTTTTTTTTCTCTAAGAATATACCTGTTAATGGAGCAATAACATTCTTGTTTCTCTGCTCTGCACCGCTGGAGCAGAGGAAGGCAGTTTTCTCTAATGGTGGCAGAATGTTTGCAGCTTAGAAGAAAGGTTTGAAAAACAGCAGCTTCAGTTTGCAAAACAAGCCAAAGAAAGAATTAGTCACTTTTGTGAAGGGTCTGGAGATTTTCAAACAAAAGGTAGCACCTATACCCAAAGATACAAATGGCAGCAATACCTTTGAATAAACCAGGGAATAACTGAAATACCAGTTTCAGAACAAGGCTTTTTTAGTATTTCAGAAACACAGCTACCATAAAGCTCTGTATGCAAAGGCAGGTCAGAGGGAGAACAAAATGGCAAGTGCATAGGAAGGAATGTGAACTGTCTCTGAGCTTTCAGCTATTAACTGGGGGTTTCAGCAATGTGGGGAATGGAGGTTTGCACAAACATCCTTGCAGTGCACCAGCAAACCTCTCTGCTCTCACACTGGTAATTTAACTGGAGAGTTAAAGTGCTAATTTAACTGGAGAGAACGTTTACAGCAGTGCAATGATGAGACAAAAATCAGCATTTGCCTATTTAGCAGCATTACACACTGACATAAGGGAGGTTTACAACCTTGAGGAGGAGTAGTTTGTTAAAATGTATTGATATTTGAAGTGCTATCATTAAAATATCAGATTGAGTGACTTTCCTTCACAAAATTTAGATGTGTAAATGTCTTGAAAGGCAATTCCCATCACCTCTGTGGTTTAGTTACCAAAAATGTATTGGTGACTAATTTCATATAAAGCAGAAGGTAAATAGGAAGTCATTGCAAAGTAAAGGTCAAGAAAGTGAATTAAGATGTGAATATTAACTTGCCAATTAGATCATAAATGCATGACTTAATGATCTGTTTGGTATTTAGGCTTCATCCACCACCATCTGCAATCCCTAATAAAGGCAATGAAAAGAACTGCAAGAACACTGTATCTATTTTAAAATTATTTTGATTACTGAGTAAAATTAATTTAGTATTTTCAGCACACAAGTGTGTTACCTGCCTACTAACAGCTAATAATAAACTATGAAAGGTTTTCACTTCTGCCATCTCCACTTTTCCACATGTCTATGTGGAGAGGAGGGAATAAGTTTCAGCCTCATTAAATAAACAACTGAAAATAGAGAAACTGGGTTTGTACAGGTTTGCTTGAGAAACTTCTGGGTGTCCTGGAGAAATGAATTTCTGTATATCTCATTAAATATGTCTGATCATAGTGCCATTGCCCCATGAACAGCCTTGCACAGGGAACAATATAAGACCAAGATAAGTATTTTCTAATATAATGGCTCACAGCAGTTCAAATGCAAACCTGTGAAAAGCTCCCCTAACAGACCCTTTAGAAAGTCACAGTATTTTTAAAAATTTTGCTTTTCAGTGTTGACTTCATAGACACCACAGCAACAAGCAAATAGCTGGGTATTTTGCCATCACAAAGATAAAACATCACCTCTGAAATGTAACCTATGCACATCACATTTTATCTTCAGTATCTTCTGCACAGAGGGTACAAAAATGTATGGTACCTTCACTCTGTTCTAGAGAGCAGAACTGTGCTCCTTTTATAAATGTCTGTGGGGAAAAAACTCACCCAGGCTTCAAAATGTCCTGCTGAGTCTTTTCAGTTATTTATAAACACATACTACTAAACCTTATTAGACTGGTAGGCCCATTGGCAGAGCAGTTATATTATGATGACAATATTATTCCCGAGAAATAATGGTTTCATGACTTCTAGTGTGGGAAAATGTTAACTACAAGCTAAGCAAGTTGTGAGGTTTACAGCATTTCATTCAGGAAAGGACTCCCCAGATACACAAACCCATGCCAAAATTCTTGGGTTTACTATTGTACTTGAAGCTCCCCTCCTAGTTCCCCCAAAGAGCCTGTGTAGGTTTCTGACACACAGAGGCTGTTCACTTTTGAACTGGCACATCAGATCATTGACAAGATTTGCATTTTAACACTCAACCATTCACTCATTCCTACAATCAGTTTCTGTAATTAGTGAATAGGTTGTCTGAATCCCAGGAAACTCAGACCCACTTCTCCAATCCACAAAAACAGTTTCCCACATAAGCTAGAGCAAGAGATTCAAATTATTTTCATCTAAAAAGAAACAGATAATATATTTTCTATCACATCAAAACATGAGAACATACATATGAAAGATCCAAAAATGCCTAAATGCAACAACATTTAGAAATGAACAAATCCTGCCATGAGTCTGCATAACAAAAAAAAACCCCAAACACACCTAGAGAAAAAAATGAATAAAACTGATTAATAAGATCCTACTTACTACACCAGGTGATTTTTTTTTGTAAGCTACATCCTGTGTTCTTCAAAAAACCCTTTTTTCCACATAACTGACTGAAAATAAACTATTGACTTTACCTGCATCTTCCAAAAAATACTGCACAGCCATCAGCACCTTCCCCTGAGGTTGAAGGTCAAGCTGTGGAAAGAAAGATAGCAACAGTGAATTGTGTGACTGCATCTCTCAGGAATTTGAACAGCTCTTTCTAGGGTATCAAAGTAGACTATTCAATAACTATTTGATTTCAGTCCTCTTCCATATCTCATTATTGCAGCTGAGTCAGGGCTTTTATCCTCTTGCATTTACTCGTGTGCTGCATGGCTTTGATGTGTCCCCAGGAGTTCAGCATGGTCAGAGTTCACATTGTTTGTCCACGTCCCTTTCCCGTGTCTGCAAAGAAGTTTGTTGGTTTCTGTTTTTACTGTAAGGAAACTCAATCTGCACAGGAACCCAGTTTAAAAAAAAAGTCTATACAATCCTTTATGTGTTTATTGAGAGTGTGAACCATAATGATATCAAATGCTGTTGCTGGCAATGAAATAAAGTGGTATAATCAAAATTTGTTTTCCTTTCCTCCTCAAAACTATTACACATGGTTTCTGTGGCAAATTCTACAGACCAGCAGAAAAAAAAATGTGCCTTTTAAACCAGCAGCTGAGGTCAGTTCCTGTGCTCAGAAAGTAGCCACTAATTCTTAAACTGCTGCCTTCTTAAAAGATAAGAAACTCTTAACCACATAAGAGTGACTCAATCACAGCACAGAGCAAAGTACCCCTGGGCTACACTAAATACAACTTGGGATGAAAAATTCCAGTCCCCAGACAAAATCAAACCACAGATCCCATCATCCTGCTGGGATAATGAGCGAGTTCATCTCTAAGGCAGTGTCTGACACTCAGAAAGAACATTTGCCCAGCAAATTTTACACAAAGCCAAGACCTCAGTTACAGCTAATAATGCCAGGCTGGCCCCCCCCACACAAAAATAACCTTACAGGCTGTGCTAAGTGGTCTCTGCTGGCCATGATGCCTGTCCAAGTCATGACAGTTTGTACAGAGAAAGTTTAACACAAATTATGTCAATGTGGCACCTGTTCTGTGGATAATAAGCAGAGGATTTGAGACCACTGAGCTGGCTAAAACTGATCACTATTAGCTTTTACTCTTCTGAATAATTGTTCTTGTCTTAGAAATCTAGTTAAGGTGTGAAAAAACGTCCCAAGTATAACAGGTGAATATAAACTAGAGAGTTTCCACTGACTTAGTAAGCCTAAAAAGCACAAGGCATTCATTCAGCCTGAGAGAAACAAAACTAGGTCAGCAATTTTGAGGAATTAATCTTTTTCCTTACCCAGAACTCTGCTTTGCCATTGCCTTTCTTGCACCGTTCTGCCAGCACTGACACACCCACAGTCACCTCAGACAGAGGCTCTTCTGCTGCCTTCATCAGCACAATCTGGATCACCCTGCCCTCGTAAATGTGGGCGTCAAAGTTGATTTCCATTCAGGATACATTGTGGGCTTCTTCTGAATCAGAGTTTTTCCTCTCTCTGAAAGCCACAAGAAAGAAAGAGAACAGAAATTAAAATGTATATAGATTTAGTATTTAAACTCAACAAAATAAAAGAGGGAATACTTGTACTGAAACTAAAGGCAGATTTACTGCTGCTTTTACTATTGTTAGAACAAGGTTTAAATACTCAGTTCAAAAGTGCATGACATGGAAGGCAAAGCCCATCCTGATGAACATGCAAGGGCAGTGAAGGGGTTAACATGGAGCCAGAGAGTAGGGAAGACAAAACCCAGTGTGGGATTCATAAGCTGCTTTAGTCAGTCACAACTTGACAGGGAATACTTGCATGGCTCCATTCTGGTATAAATCTCCATGAAGTGTCATCTGATCATCGTGGTTATTACCTACTGCTAGAAGATAAATTAAGATAAACCCCACACTGACCCAGTTTAAATTGAAAGCAGTGTCAGAGATAAAAGGTTTCAGATTTCATTAATCTATTTCCAAGATATCCCAACATTTCACTTGTAATCATAAGTCACTCTCCTTGGCATTGTACTCTAGCACAACTACTACTTTTTAAAGGTTATTTCAGGGCCTTATGTATCCTCTGTAGTACATGCAGACCTCGTGCAGTTAAAATAACAAAAAAGCTAAACCTACCTAAAAAATGTCATTTTTTCCCCTTCTTTTTTCTTTGGTTTCCTTTAAGAGCATCTCAGCACACTCCTTTGTTAGGAGTTTTACAGTGCTGCACTATTCTTACTCGATGGATTTTTTCTTTTTTCCTTTTTGCCAAGAAAGGCTGGATGATCCTTGAAGTCCCTTCCAGCCTGGTATTCTATGACTCTAACACACAGCTTTTGTCTCTCTTGCTATCCATTAAACTGATTTCTTCTTGTCCATATCTCGGGCACAGAAAACACCCAGTGCCTGCACAATCTATGACAAGCTTTGGCATATTTCTATATCTGAGTCTCTAAGAACCATCAACACACCCAAAGTGATGGTGCCTCCTAAGAAACCACATCCAGCTCTTCACTGAGACTGGCACACACTGCCAGTTTGCCTCTGATTTGCTGCCAAACCAATTATTTTCCATTTGTGCCCAGGTAACTGAATACAATTTCTACATTCTATACAATTTCTGCTATATATCAAGATTTTTATTTTTGCAATAGAAGTTCTTTCCAAGTGCCTCTCCAGCTCTGAATGATCCATTTGCTGCTATGATATGAAGACAGTAGTAAAGCAGATTAAATAGGACCCTTCCCCAGAAAGCTGCAGTGTGGTCTGTTAGATACTTAATATTTTAAAATCTTCCTGGAAACTCAAGGCAAAGTCAGTGTGCATTCATTAAGGGCTGGCTGGATGCACTCCACTCAGCTGTGCTGAGCTCTGCAGTCAGGCACAGGGAATGGAGTCCCAGCACTGCTTTATTAGGGAATGCTTGCCAGCAGCAGCACTGGGAGTTACAGCTTGGACACAGCCTTGAGCCACGTGCCAAAGGACATTCCAAAATGCTCAGAAATGGCCACCTGAGGACCTCTCCATGGCAAACCAAACTTGAGCATTCCTCCTCTACTCAGCCAGCTTTCAAGCTTTCCTCTTGAATGTGGGGAACTCTGCAGACAGAAAACTCAAGACCTTCACAGTGCAAACCTACTTCCAGAGCCCTGCTCTATTAAAAAAAACCTGGAAAATATTGTCACAGAATCATTGAATTGTTTAGGTGGAAAAAGACCTTTCAGACCATCAATTCCAGCCACTAACCCAGCACTGCCAAGGCCTTCATTAAACCATGCCCCCAAGCGCCACATCTACACATAAATTTAGAGATTATTAGGAAAGACAATAAAGGTGAGGAGGGGGATAAAAATCAGGCTGTCTGCACAGCAATGCTTTCCCACTGACCTGCTTTTTGGATTGTCAAAGCCAGACCCCTCCATCAAAAAGGCACAATTCAGGAGGCATCCTTGGCAACAGGAGAAATTGCATATTTGCAGAACCTTTGACAGTAATTTAGGGTTTGCAGAAACAGCAGCAGTTTGTAAAGAGTTGGTAATACTCTTTGTAAGATTCTTAGAAGGGGAAAGAATGATTCCAGTGTGTCCACAGGCCTCTCCCCTCCTTATTCCCAATTAATATCTGCTTTGATCAGCCAACTCTATACATTTTTACCCTACATAAAACAAAGAAAGTGTCTGAATTACTGGAAACAGCTTTCAGCCATGCTGCTTTTGTAATAGAGTCATAATAATCAAGATTTGCCATGGATCACAATCTCTGTCTGCAAAGGAATACTGAAGGGTCAGCAAAGAACAGCCTTGAGGAACATTGTTCCTGCCTCTGCCATGTTCAGGCCTCCTTGGCTTCTCTGCTCACACTCCTGACTTCAAACCACATCCTGTTTGCAAACTGGCTCAATGCCTAAACCTTAAGCTCTATGATGTTCTTCTTCCTATACAATTCATTTTTCCTTGATTGGGTTTCAGCCTTCAAATCCAACAAAAACCTGTTCCAGGTCTTGTCAAATTGACAACAGGAGCATCAGATTATTTTCCTGATTGCTCCAATCACTCACTTCTCCAAGCATTTCCCTCTCCTCCCCCTTTTAGTAAGTCAAAGACACATGGAAGCAAAGTCTGGGAAATATTGGGACAATTCTACTTTTCAAAAGCACATGGTTGGGAAAAAACCAGTGGATTTATTTAGATTGCTTTCATTTCTCCACATATTCTGGCAGCTGCAACACCTTCCTCACCATTTCTTCAGAGGTGCTCCCAGCAGATTAGGAAACAACTTCTTTGGAGTTTAGTACCTTTGTTGGATGAAAACACTTTCTGGAAAAGGCACCAATGCCTTGTATTTCAAGTTTAAATGCAGCTTTTACCCTCAGCAATAAGGGAGAAGAAGAAACTTCACCCTTTTCTGCATTCTTTGATGTTTTGAGAATCTCTAGAGCTATAATGCAGGATTAGAGAGCTGCAGTCTAGCCCAGTACAGCAATTCCCTCATCCTGTTTGGCTACAGTGGTGTGTTCTAGCCAAATTTCAGAAAATATTATAAACCTTTGGACCAGTTTCTGTAAAGATGAAGTCTTTGAAGGCTGAGGGCCTGGTGAGTCACTTGGTCTGTTCAGTTGGAGAAGACTGAGGAGAGAGCTCACTGCAGTCACAACTTCCTCAAGAGGGGAAGAGGAGGGGCAGGCACTGCTCTCTGCTCTGTGGTGACCTGTGACAGGACCTGAGGGAATGGCCTGAAGTTGTGTCAGGGCAGGCTGGGGTTGGATATCAGAAAAAGGTTCCTCCCAGAGAGTGGTGGGTCACTGAACAGGCTCCCCAGGGAATGGGCATGGCCTCAAGGCTGGCAGAGCTCCAGGAGCATTTGGACAGCTCTCTCAGGCACAGGCTGTGACTCCTGGGGATGGTCCTGTGCAGGGCCAGGAGCTGGACTCAGTGATCACTGAGGGTCCCTTCCAGCACAGCTTATTCTGTGTTTCTGTGCTAAGAGAACCTTGGTGTGAGTCATTTCAAGCAAACAATTCAGTCAAAGCAGCTCAGTTAATACAGCAATAACAAACTGCACCTCTCATCATTCCCCATCCTCCAAGCCAATAAAGAGCATTTGCTGCTCTGTACTTGAGGGCAGTTCTCTCAAACCTGCTGCAGTCCAGCTTCCTGTCCTGAACACTAAGAAAGAAGCCTTGCTTTAAGGTGGGGGATAGAGAAAACAGTCATTATTATTTCTCACATTCCAAAAGAAAATCTCACATTGAAGTGCCTGGCATGACAGGAAGAGAAGGACTCACTGCCATTCACATATTAAGGAGGATTACAGTATTTCTCAAAAATTGACTGATATTCAGAAAAGCATCCTCATTTGTAACCTCACCTGTAGTCAGAGCTTCCTTCATCTTGATAGCACAGAAAGGCTGTAGTTGTTCTTGATTCTGCACAGGTCCCAGCTCAAAGGAGTTGAAAGATATCCGTAAAAAGGGGGCCATGGCTCAGGATGATACACAGCCTAGTGGAAAGGAAGAAATAAAAACCACAGAGTAAAACACCTGGTCTGAGATATGCAATACAGTGACACATTTTCCAGCAGCCATCAGAGCTTCTATTGAAGCTACAATCACATGTCTTCTATTCCTGTATTGCTTTCAGGTGGCAGTTCACAAGTCCTAGGAAGCATCCAGAGCTAGTGATCCAACCTGTGAGCCTCCAAACCTGCACATGGCAGGCAAAGGGAAGAGGGACAGGTAGAAAAAGCTCCAGAGTTATTGTGTCACCTGTTTTAAAGTGTCAGGAATTACAAGAATTCAAAACACCTGTAATTTCTAAATCAGCAAACAAGTCTTCCCCCAGTCTTAAGATCTCTTGAATTTAGAGCAGATTTCAGTTTACAATTTACAGCACATTTAGCAATGGAGTTTGCCATGTATGTTACATTGTTTTGTGACACAAAAAGGATTTATTCAATGGCTAAGAGAAAAGAGTAATTTGAAAGAAAAGCAGTGCTAGTGCATTTGGAGAACAAGGGATGCAAGGAAGGAGGGATTAGGAGGAAAGAGATAACAAGGTAACAGGAAGAGATGGTGGGAAAAAAAATGAAGACTTGAAACTGGGCTGAGCTGGCCTTTTGACTGTAGATTGTCAACCAGCTCAGTCAAGCAGCATTAGGAAGAACATTTCAAGCAATCTTGCACATGTTGGCATTTTTTAATGTAAAGACATGGACCTGAGAAACAATTAACATTTTGCTTTTATCTCTTAAGGGTCCTTACAGTCATTTAGATAAAAGACTGAAATCAAGTCTCTGCAGCAAGACAGCATATAGCTCCTGACAGCATCATTTGCACATCTCACACTCTCCCCATGCGGGGACCATTTTCAATAAATGGACAAATTTTATGACTAACTTTTATTGAGCTAGTTTTTTTAACTGTTTCCCCACTTTATTTCTGTAGAGCAAAAAAGAGTTAGAAAGCAAGTTTAGGATTACTTGGCACCACTGCTCACCCCCCTGAAGAACAGAAAGCCACGACTATAATTCTCATTCACACAGACTCATAATAAGCAATAACCCTCCCACACTAATCCACTGCTTATTGCAGCTTGGGGCACCATTTGATGAGTGGAGATTGAGGTGACCTCACAAAGAAAGAAAAATAGACAGCTTTTGTAAAAATTAACAAACACTGTCTGACAGCTCATTTTCAAACACAACTTCAGCGCAATGCTCATCAAGAGTTTTAATGAGGAACACATTTTAGCTGCTCAGGAGACCCTGTGCTCACTATGTTCAGAGCTACACCCCAGTGATCAGCTACAGGACTTGCCAACAGCAGATCACATATCATTACTACTCAACATGGAGGTAAAAGAAACCAGATTTCAGCCTTGTTCACTTCTGGGAAACAACTCTAAGATTCAGTGAGGCCATAGGTAGAAACAAGCTGGGTTGGTCAAGATGTAGCTCCCAATGGAGGTTTATTTAACAAAATCACAGGAGAATTCTGTGTAACAGACAGCCCAGCAAGAAGTCACAATTTCCAGTAAGCCTGTGACTTTATGAACAAAAAACTGGAAAGCACTGACAAAGCTAAACTAACAATTGCACTGATTTCACTCAGCCTGTGTGACTCAAGCCAGTGTTAGTCCTGAGACAGAATACAAGGATTTACAACTTAGTTTTTTATCTCCAAGTTTTCAGATACAATAAAAACAGGTACAGCACATACACGTTTTGAATAATCCCACAACCTTTCGCATTTTCAATGGCCAAATACATTTGGATGCCATATTTTCACCTCTGCTTCATAGTTTTGAATATGGTTATTTGTTGTTGCTTCATTGTACTCAGCTGCAGTGCATCTCCAGTGCTCACTTCTTACTCAGAAATGCTACACACAATTAGGAGAAAACACCAATATCCCAGAGTTTTTGATGATGTTCAAAGTCCAAGGTCACACTGGAAACCAGAAGATAACTGTTTGCTTTTACATTTAACAGCAGCTTAAAAAGAGCCCAAACAAGCTCAGCAGCTGCCTGGTCTTGCCAAGTTTCTCCACTCCTACACATGATGCTTTTTCACAGAAGTAGAGATCTTAAATTCCTGCATGCAAACTCTTCACTATATGTTGTGGACTATATTGTGACAGAGGGAGGTTAAGTGAGAAAAGAGGGTTTGGATTTGCTCCTTGAATACATTTTCTGATCCTTTCCTCTGCTAAGATGTACTGAGATAGTTGACAAGTATCAGCTGCACTGCTGTAAACAAAAACATACCCCACTAAAAACTGTTTTTGGCAGTGAGACTCAGTAAAAGAGATCAATTTTAAATCAACAAAGTTTCTCAAAATCCCTGCTGAGTACACTTATGCAAGAACATATTTGAGAAGGAAAGACACTGAAGGCAGCACACAGGCTTTGTTTGTTGCACTTTAGACAAGACTCCACCTCCAGTCTCTGTGACTGTTACAGAAGTGACAGCACAAGTGCTGACTCTTGTTTTAAAGGCTGTATCTGTCAAGAACTGAAACTGCTGCAAAACACCAGGTTTGAATTGAGGGAGACTGTAAAATCTACTCATATAATCTGCATTGCAGCAATGAAGTATTAAAGCCAAACTGTTTTCCCTAAAGGGCAAGATTTTATCCAAACCAAATGGTGGAAAAACTGAGATGAGGGCTCCAAGAATACTCCAAGTCTAAATGACAGGTTCAATATCTCAAACAGTTTCAAAGTCAAAGTACAATCTGAACAAACAAACAAACAAACAAGCATCTAAGGGAAAAAGACTTCAGTAACATTATATGAAATACCTGGTGGTGGCCACAGTGGTTTAGAGCACACATCAGATGCTGTCCTGCACAGCATTCATCCATCAAGGATCCCTGACCTTCTCTAATCCAAACTAAACCCATGTTCTATGCTATCTGGGACAGATTCTGCAAAATCCACAGTACTTTCCATAGAGCTTTAAAATTGAGAGGTTTTGATTATTTAATATGGAAAGAAAATCAACAGCGTTATTATCAACTGCAGAGAAAGAGAAGGAAAACTGGAAACATCTTCACATTGTCAATGTCAACACCTGCCAGATGAACAAATGTTCAGTTTTCACACTGATGTGTTTGTAACATGGTTTTAAAGAAAGCAAACTAAGATCTTATATATTCCAAGGAGAATTTCATCAAAATTTGCTGGCACAGAATTCAGAGTAGATTAAAAGCCTTCTCTACAGAGACCAAAAGGACAAAGGGTAAATTCTGCAGTCTCTCTCCATCCAGCAATGCCCAGCTCTCAGGGGCTGGCAGCAAAAGCAGCGCTTGCCAGGGCTCCTTTGTGGCTGTAATTCTGCCTCCTTATAAACAGTGAGGACAAACCAGCCCTAGCACAGCCCAGAAACAAAGACACAGTTATAATTTTACACAAAAGCAGGAAGGCACATCAAAACAGTGGATGGTCTGGAGGAAAAGCAGTGGATGATCTGGAGGAAACACTGTAACTGGCTGACAACAGAGCACTGAAGAGACTAAAAATCAATGGACCCAAACAGAGCCAGGCTGTTCCATCACTGATAAGGACCACATATCCAAGAGAAATACAAGAAAACTCTCCTGCTGGTTTGTGCCTCTGATTTCCTTGTATTAGTGTGTGAAACATTTTGCAGATGGATGTAAAGCTGCAACACACTGCAGCTGTTCTGTGCTGTCACACAGATCTGCTCTGGGTGCCATGAAATGCCTGATTCCTGCTTAGCTCCTTGCTGTGCTTCCAGGGCCACACAGCTGCTCTGGGAATCACCAACTGTGCCACACACACAACCACTGCATTCTTCCCTGAAAAGATGAAGCAGTAACTTTTTCTTCTTTAAGATGCAAACATATAGATTACATCCAGCCTTTTTTACACAAGGGTTTTCTGTCCTTTACTGTGGCAATACACAAGAAAGACAGCAACAAATTACTGTCCAACTTATTGCACCCACAGCACTTCCAAACACCAAACAAGGCTCTCTGTGGTCTCTGTGTACAGCCTCCAAGGTGATTTTGTGCTTGCATGGCAATCCTACAAGAAAGCCTGCAAATAAAGATGCTGGAAGAAGGGCTAGCATCCTTCACCTGTGCAGACTGCGTTTTTATTGTTCCCATGTGGGACAAACCACACTCCCTGTGCTTGTATCCTTTCAGCTGATGATCCAAGGGATAAAAACAGTGTCTGTGCTGTAGGACAATTCACTGAACCAAAGGAATATGGTGCTAATCACTGTCTGGATTGCACACTTAGGATTAGTCTGCAGAGACTACTTGAGGTTCTATTGCAAGCCCTGGCCTTTATTTGATGTTCTGTAGGTAAAAGTCAATCTAAAAATGAAGTCAGCCTACAAGAGGCTTATTATATTTGCTGTTATGAACGTTGTAAAAAAGATACATAGCAGCAGCCTGTATCAGCTGGACTTCCCTAGGCACTACTGCTACCCAAGCAAACCATAAAAACCATACTTACATCCAAACTCAAATCACTTTACATCATGATGCTGAACACTCACAACCACCAGGGATAGCAAAACATCCCATTATCCTGAGGTGCTGCTCTGAAAGCTTAAAATCCACAGAGGGCTTAAAAAGTGCTCTCCACAAACCAGCACTAAACTGAAATGTTGCATGTAAGTCCCTGCAAAAAAAAAAAAAAGGATAATTCTCCAGAAATACTGCCCCTGTAGCAGCACCACTCGGGCTTTTATTGAGGTTTAACCCTTTGTCATTTAGGTCTAGCCATTAAGGTACAGCTATCTCCTATGAATGGCTTAATTTAGACATTAGAATTGTGGAATTACACTCATGAAAGCAAAATATATGCATCTGATGATATTTAATAAATACTGTTATCTTCAGAAAGACAAGGATAAAAAGAGCACTTCTAAAACAGCCCAATCAAATAGAATTTCTGCAGTAACAATTCTAAACTAGTGTATCTTCATAAAATGTTTTTAAGTAATTACACAACTTTATGAAAAGTAAGAAAACACAAAAAAAATTAACTCACAATTGAATTTACTTCCTGTTGAACTGACTGCGAAGTATTTTTTATCTGGTTTGTTATGTCAAAATGACAGCTCATACATTGAATTCCAGTGTAAATGATGCAAGTTTTGGGTTTTTTTAATTTTTTTTGTTTGTGGGTTTTTTTGTTGGTTTTTTTTTTTTTTTTTTTTTTTTTTTTTTTTTTTTTTTTTTTTTTTTTTTTTGTTTTTTTTTTCTAAATAGTGCAAGTAGAGTAGCTCAGAGTCCTAAGCTTAGATAGGAAAAAGTGTAGCTACCATTTCCTTCCCTTCCTCCTCCAAGTATATTTTCTTCCAGATACTTCTGCTTTTGCTGGGTTTGGCCAAGTCCAGAGACAGAAACAATTACATAACAAAATCTGTCACTGTGTTGCAATAGTCTGGAGGAGAATCCACCCAGATAAGCCATGCAGCAAGGGATGTTCCTTGGTTTCATCCCACCTGGCCAGAAGCACAGATATTTCCAAGTTTCCACACTTTGCATGCTCTGCATACTGCCCAAATCTGTGGCTGCTGTCTAAATTGCTGGTATTTCCCCAACACCCTTCAAGGCAAAAATAATTACTGATATTTTCCCTTATCATTACAATGAGAAGCTTTTCAAAATATGAGCACCACAAATATTTTTCTAAACAGGGAAACTCTTTCCATCTTGGCAGCACAAACTCCTGGAAGCTCAAGGGGATGCAGATTGGAAGCAAGCAGGAGGTAGAGCAGACCTGATTTTGGGAGCTTTTAGGAAGACACAGAGCCCAATTTATTTGAGCACAGGATAACATGATCAGCTAAGTAACAAGAGTAGACTGTTCTTAGAGTGGTTTCAAGTGTATTGAGGATGAAAAATCTGGATTTTACACTCAAAGATCAGAAAATTTAGGAAATTGTGGACTCTGCAATAGGCAGCAGGCCAGGCTGCCACATAGCACATGCTGCAAGATAAAACCAGCGTTTCACACCAAACATCCTTTTTTTTGAAATGGAGACACTTGGAGCAACAAAATTGGCTTTTCCAATATTCCACAATCACTACTTGGTGGGGAGAAGGAGGAAGTCAGCTGTTTTTTCTTTATTAGTGCATAAGAAATAACCATTTAAATATTTTTTTGAGAGTCCCAAGTTCTCCTCCCTCTGTGAACACACAGGACTAAACATGAAAACACTACATGTTTGGCCACTGTTTGCCACCATTGCCAAAATCAAGCTTGAAACAAAAGTGTAAATGAATCCCCTTCATTAATTTCAAACCCAAACATCAGACATTAGAAACACACAAGAGAAGCTGCCTGAAGCCCAAAGACTGTTAATTATTTCTGATAGCACAGGCCTGTATCATTAGTTATAGCTGAAAAAACATTTTGGAAGTATTAATACAACAACAAGGGGCTGGCTGGACTGACCCCTCCTTATGAGGCTTCAGGTGAATGAACAATTCATTAATATCAAATCACACTATGAAATGGAAGCACATCCAAAATATTTTGATAGGAGGCAAATCATGGCTTTCCTCTATGCAATGCATAATTTAAGTCTAATTAGGAAGCTTTTTGTTTTCTCTGAAATGGGGAATAAGTAGAGGCTGAGGTTTTTTCCCTGCAATTAAGTAACACAATCCCTTTCACATGAGAGGAAAAAACCCAATTCTGTGAAAGCGATGAGGTTACACTTCTCTATAATAATACAGCCTGTAGCCAAGCTCTAAACCAGGTCTGGCTCTGTTTCATTACAGAGAGCACTGGAGGAGCTGTGCTGAGTCTGAGCCCCTGACCAGCTCCCAGCTCCCACTTCCCCAATAATGGGTGAAGAAATTGGGCAGTTTTTAAACAGCATGACTGAATTGCAAAATTGCACATCAAGTTTATCATGTGAATATGAGTTCTCCAAAGGAAGCAAACCATTCTGCAAAAGCTTCACAGACTTTTTTGTAACAACCAGTACATGAGGACAGTTGAGCTACTCACAGCTTTCAGAAGGACCAAACCAAAGGAAAACAGCCAAAGAAAATTCAAGGTACAGTAACTGTTCAGGTACCACCTAGCCAAGAGGACAGGGATCCCCATTCCAGCAGCATATTTCTCCACCAACAGAGGAGATACACACCAAGCCCATCCTCCATTTCATTCTTGATGAATACTTTCATCTAGGATCCATTAGATCATCCAGGATTTTCTGGTCTTCCAGTGCCTAAAGGGGCTCCAAGAAAGTTAAAGAAGGACTTTGGACAAGGTCCTGGAAGGACAGGACAAATGGGAATGGCTGCCCACTGCCAGAGGGCAGGGCTAGATGGGATATTAGGAAGGAATTCTTGGCTGTGAGGGTGGGCAGGCCCTGGCACAGGGTGCCCAGAGGAGCTGTGGCTGCCCCTGGATCCCTGGAATGTCCAAGGCCAGGCTGGACAGGGCTTGGAGCAATCTGGGACAGTGGAAGGTGTTGGAACTAGATAGCTTGAAGGTCCTTTCCAATCCAAACCCTTACAGAATTCTGTGATTTCCTGCTCAATTGTAAGCTTCTTCGAAATTGAGATGTATTTCCCAGAAAAAAAAAATAGGTAATACCAACAACACATTTTCAAACCAAACAGAAAACACTGCCTTTCTCTTCAGAACACTGGAAAGGTTTTATGTTTGGGTAGTTTTTAATATTTTCCCCTGAATTCCCTTCATACTGAAAAAGCCAAATACCATAAAGACACTATGTCAATTACAGTTTAAGAAAAAAAAGAAATTTTTGTCTTATTTTAAATGTACTGGATTAATGCATCTAAATGAACCATGAAGAGAGAAAAAATGGACATAAAGAAACTGGACATTCAACAGAAATATAAAAAACACCCTCTAAAACACTGCAATAAGAAAACAATTTTAGTTTTCTCTTTTGAAAACTAATCAGCAGATAAGTATAAGTGCCTCTCAAAGAGCACAAACCTCCAAGTCAGAAATTTACACTACTGCCAGCACTTATGATCTAATCCTCCAAGTATCTGGAAAACTACAATATTCATTAGCTGAGAGAGTTGTATCATCATTCATACATGCTGGAAAGCTGCTGCTCAGATAACCTCATCAGAGGGAACACAATTCAGCCCATGGATATGACCAAGGCTTTTAAACTAAAAGAGTGCAGGAGTTTTGTACCAAAAATTTTGCTCATTAACTGTGTGTGGATTTGTAGGAATAGATCCAGTCCACCCTCCTGACTGCATCTGGCATTATTTGGTTTGTTTTTTTTGAGATGACCTTGAGGGTTCCTTCCAACCCAAACCATTCTGTGTTTTTAAGATGGGCTGGATCTGCCTGCTGAGCACAATGCTCCTCTTGCTATTTCCTGGTACTCAGAGGCTGCTCAGAGCAGGTAGGAATCATCCTTTAATTCTTTGTTCTGGTTGTTTCATTACTGGGAATGTGAAAGCAAAAAAACACAAAATAAATGTAAATAACAAATCTTGGTCAACTTAATCAAGACCTTTTTCTATGGTTGATAAACTGAAAATAGCCACATATGCATCACTACCTGTGATTCTGTGATCTCTCTTTTGCAATGAACAGAGAAAATAAGCACAGCTCTGTTCCACTGAGAAAATTAACTGAGAAATTAACAGCAGACATCTATTTTTTTGTTTTTTCCTTAATATTGTGGTTTAAATATGTAAACTGCACACTTGAGGTATCTAAACACTTAGGATACATGTCTGCTCATAGCAATATTGAATGATTTTCCAGTAAATTAATAAAACCATATCATTTTTGTACCCTTATGGGGCAAGAAAACATCTGGAACACAGGACAGTAAATGATAAGAAAAAGCTAAACAAAAAAATCTGATAAGCCAGAACCTTATTTGTAAAGACAACCATGTCAGGACATGCCCAACTATTTTAGGTTTTGAGAGAATAAGAAGTTGTGTGGACTGGGTGCTGTCAGGAACACCCTCTGGGAACCTTCCAGAAATGTTATTCCTATTGCCTGAAGGACTCACATTTCTGGATGGTGAAAATCAAATTATTAAGTGTGCATTATTTGCCATGGTTTTTTCCAACTTCCACTCCAGTGCTCATCCTACTAAAACCTGGAGAATCACTTAAAGAAGAGCATTTTGCTTTTCATATGCAAAGCACTACACACACAGAGAAACACAAACCAAATACCCAAGAACACAACACTGCAAATCAGCACCTGTTTTGTCACTTTATTGGGTCATTGCACTGATGAACATGCTGGTAAACAAGACACAGACTTCATTACTTGTCAAAATAAATACTTTCAGGAAGATTTGTGCAACTGACTTGCCAGGGCATCTAAAGATTATCCAAAAAGTAACTGAAGACAGTCTTTGATTACAGTTGTACTCTCGTGTCTCAGTTAATCCACAGAAGCAGCAGAGTGTTCAATGATTTTCCTACAGACAAGCTTTCCTGGCTCATTATGGCTTCTCACTTTCTCCATCAGTAAATGGATAAATGAGCTAAAATTTTGATCACTTTCCCTGCACCTTCCAATTATTTCTGACTTTTTTTGCTGCACATGTTTCTTCTGCCATAGAAGTTCTTCTTTACAGTAACTTTTATAGCAGCTTTTTTTAAAATAGAAATGACACATTCTTATGGTCAACTTTCCAACCATGCTGGGACACTGGAGGTGACAGCAGGCTGGGGGGTTTTTCTGTGAGATCATTCAGGTAAAAGGGATGGGGCATGGCTGCTACTGGCACAGAAGAACCCTGGAGGAGTAAAGCCCCAGAGCTTTTTCTTGAGGCAGTAGCACACACCACAGGCACAGTGTTGTTCCCAACCCTTCCAGTGTTGCAAAGGGGACAGGGAGGTCACAGAGTGAAGCCCACAGGAACCAGAATGCTCCCAGCACTCCCAAATGCAAACGTTCCTGCATGGAAAGATTGCTCAACCCCAGGCAGCCAAGTGGGAAATTCTCCTTCCACGTGGTGTCATTTGTTTGAGTAGATCGACCCTTAATGGTCTGCCCAGTCCTGCCTCCAAACCTTTCCTCTGTGAATGAGTGCTATCCACACTGCCTTGATTCCTGCCCTTCTCCAATGCCAAGAGGCTCTTTCATGCTGTTTGCTGTGCAGCTCACTTAATCAGAGCTTGATTAATTATAATTACCCTGGCATTTTGTGTACCTGAAATACCTTTCACTTCCACGAAGCAGCAAATGAATGACTGAAAGCTAGTGCTGGCTGGGAGCTCTCCTGGTGTTCACAGCAAACCCAGCACAAATTAGCCCAAAAAGATTCCTTTCTGCCTCGTGGTTTACAGCACTCAGCACTCCCTGGGCCACAGGATGCTGGCTTTTCCCCATAGGTCTGGATATTTGCTCCTACTACAGCACTAAATACATAAATCCTGGTCTAAATGATGGTTTTTCCATATTAGCAATTACTGCTGAAGCCACAGACACATTTTGTGACCAGGACTGAAAAGCAATTCACACAATTAAGAAGAGGTAAATAGATACCCATAACCCACTTCTTATAAAAAGTTAGTCCACATCTTGGATAATCTGAGAGTCCCCAGTACTGTGTAAATAAAAGTTAAATCAGCTTCAGCCCAATGAATTACAGCTTTGTGGGAAAGAGCTGCAGAGAGCTACATTTTCAGTCTCTAACAGACAACCCCATGCTGCCCCTGTGGGACTATTAAAAAATTAAAATATTTACTCAGACCTGAAAAACAGCTATACTGAAAAAAAATGTTTTGAAAATGCTTAATTAAAAAGTGGTCTGGTAAATACATTTTTTATGCTCCTATAATGTATCTGCTTGTCCCAGATGCAGTTTTCCAAGCAGAGCATTAACATTTTCTTAACAGCTCTAAAACTAAATCCACCTCTGAAAAGGAAGTCATGAAACCTATTTCTGACAGAAAAAAAAAAAAAAAATCAGCACTTAAAATTCATCTGAGGAGATATCAAAGGAGAAAAGAACCTCATGATTCTCTAGCAGCTGTCAGCTCCCCACCTTCATCTAAGATGTGCACTGAGAAACTGCATCAGGTGAGATGTGCAAATATGTATCACACGCATGGAGATCGGATATCCTGAGGAAGGAGAATAATTTTCATAATTATCTCCTCTCATTAACATTTTGTTAAACCGAAACAGTAAAGCTTTTTTAAATTTTAAAACGTTAGGAGGAAAATATTGCATAAAGCCATCTTGATTTCCAACATATGCCAAATGAATAATAATAAAATTTGATACAATCTTAACTATCAAACATATAAAACTACTTAGAGCAGCTCCCTTGCCAAAAGATGAAATTGAACTTCCACATCTTGTGCAAGTGAAACTGAGGAAAGTTTGCAGTATTACTGGAAATAGGGTATGTCATGCAGTATTTACTCAGTGGTAGAACTATTTCCCTTATTTTTTTAGGATTACTGATTATAGTTCAGTATAAAAAATACAGTACTTTAAGTAACAACTTACATATCTCAGGTAAATCATACAAAACTACTCAACCTGCTTTCCTTTTTCTTTTCCACAGGAAGAGTTGAAAATGGAGAATAAACTCTGTGTTGCTGACTTCACACATTACCCACAAAAACTATGCAGAAACCCCCAGAACAATGCCTGCATCTGCACTACTATTACTTATAGGGTAAAAGGGAAGTAGAAAATAAAACAGGAGCTTCTCAAAGAAGAAATAGAAAAAATCTGGTGAAGATAGATTCTTTCCTGTTATTGCAAGTAACATTTTTCTAGCAATAGCATTCATTTACAGTGGATGATGGACAGGCAGAAGACACCCATCTAGCTAAGAGAATTACAACAAATTGAAAATAGCTCATTTAAAAAATGGTGCTAATCATATTCTTATCAACCCAATGCATGGAATTGATACCACAGTAAATGGATTTGTACAGTGACCTCTTTCAAAATGTTTAATGTTAGCTACAAGGCTCAGTGCAGTGTAGCTAAACATCAGAATACTTTTAATTCATTGGGGCATTAGGAGTTTAAATCTCTAGTTATTCTGGACTCTGATAAAATCTCCTCATGCTCTTATCTCTGAAAGACAGATGCAACAATGTCCTGAGGTGAATTTATGATGCCTGTATCTCCAGTCACCTGTTCTGTTTGTGCTGGATACTGAGTTGTGCAGCTTTGAGACTGGTTCCAGGGGGACAGAAGAGGTGCAGAGTTTGTTATCAGACTGCACTTGCTGCCCCACATCCTTCACACAGACTGTGCTGTCTGCACTGGACAGCAGGAGAGAGCTCTCCTTTTCTCTTGGTGAGTTTTTGGCTAGCTGAGGCAGAGAAACTCCCTGGACTGTGTTTTTTTTTCCTTTTTCTTGGAATTGTTTGCACCTGTTGTGGACTGAAAACCCAGAAGAACACCAGGAGCTCACACCTGTGGCCCCAATTGAGCCGAGCTGCAACCCATGAGAGGGACATTCTGAATTTGTCATCTCTTCAGAGCAGTGAGAGGTTTTGTTTTATAGCATTGCATTGTTCCATTTTGTGCTGGGGAGTGCTTTGCCTGTTAAATAAACAGTTTTTCTTCCACTTCTCTCTGAGGAAATCTTTTCCTGAAACAGCTGGGTAAGTGACTGCTTGAATCTGTTTCCTAGAGGGACCCCATTCAGAGGTTTCCTCCCAAATTTGCCCTAAACCAGGACAAATACATAACAAATACTACAGGTATTCAGTACAGTTCTGGAGCAGTGATACATTGTGTAGGCACTACCCAAGAAATAGATTCTTCACCCTCCCCAAAAGCAGATCTGAGCAATTCCCTAGTTTTACTTTCAAACTTTGAACACAAATTCAAAATAGAAGCACTTTAAGTATCAATCTGTACTATTGCATAATCTAAAAGCAGTTTAGGAGACTTAGACAGTTGTGGGGTAGAGTTGTTTCCATTGTTTGCAACTAACTTCCAACACCATGTTAAATTTTAGGACAAGCAAGTACAATAAACTCTGCCTACAGAAGAGAAAACACTGTTCAGTTTGGTTTTTCTGGTCGGTAAATATTTTGTGGCTCTTGCTTAATTCAGAATAAACTTTCAGTATGCTCTACAATGGAAACATTAATTTCTGTTCTCCAAACAGAGAATGGTTAGAATCTCTAAACAATTTTCAGTATCAACTTTAAAAGAGACAGTTTAAACCCTTCCAGCATCTCCTAGTGAAATTACGTGAGCTACACAGAGAAAAAGTTACTCCAGGCAGTTGTATGGATTTCAGAGGAACACAATATTACATTTAACATCTTGGCATGAGACAGTCAAGAGATCAAGGTTTGGGTTTGTGACCCATTTACTGCTGACTTCTCTTCCTCTTTTCCCTTCTCCTATCACCGCTTACCTACTGGAAAGTGAAGCTGCACAAATGGTTATTAACAGGCTTGGCTACTTAGTAGCAACACCTCATCATAGCTAAAGATTATCATCTCAAGTCTCAAAAGTCTCTCACCATTTCTTTCAAAAACAGTCAACAGAAAGAGTCAATATTATACTTTCAGCAAGGTGTTGGGATGGCCAGTTACAGGCTCCTAACAGTAATTGGGCACATTTCTGAGGCAATGAGTGACTGAGTTTATATTCAGAACTTTTTCTCCCATCTCCTACAGCAAGGAGAATCAAGAGCCTGTCTGTAATTTTGGGAAGATGCATTACGCATGCAGCTTAATTAATTTGCTTCCGTGGTCAGACAGGGATGAGGCTCTTAGGATTCCTCCTTGATATGAGTAATTCTTGTGGAAACTCCCAACTTCCGTGCTTACTCACAAACCAAGGAGTAAGAGTGCTGAGTAAGGACACAGGTCAGAACTGCACAGACAGGTAATCTGCCATTACAAATGCTCACCAAAGCACTACACTTATTAAAGCTCCCTTTCAACATCTTTTTTTCAATCTGAAACAAGTTTACCAAACTTAATATCCAAGGGGCGTCTCAAGAAGTTTGTAGACTATCTACCCACATTTAAGAGATATCTTTATAAAGTTTTAAGACCCTTTTTTTTCCCTAAAGTTTTTCCTTTTAGGGACCTTTGAACAAGTGGGATGTTTGAATCAACTTCCAGGACAATCTCTTGAAGAGCTGAAGAGCAGATGAATGTAACTGCATTTTAGTTTGGGATAAGAAGACTACAGGCCAGGCTTGATGTAGAGGTCAGTAGCACCTTAAAAGACAAGTTCTCTGTTGATATCTTACATAGTGTTAAGTGAAACCTATTTTTCCTATAAAACTGTTCCCCTGAAAACCCCCAGGATTCCCCTATTATAAATATTGATAAATAAACCAAGCTGAATAGAAGGAATGATGGAGAATGGAAATACCCAGGGAAGTGAAAAAAAAGAGAACTTAAAATAGAAAGACTAAATTTATTCTATTCAATTATCTTCCTGATTTTTTACCCATCATTAGCAAGAGTTTCATGTTATCAACTCATGTACCTGTCTAGAGGGTATCCAAAGACAGACCAATGACAAGACCAGCCTTACATTCTTGCATTCCTTCCCTTACACAAAAGTGAGGAATCATTTTGACAAAAGTTTCACAACACCTTAAAACCAAACAATCCTTTACCTCGAGGAACACTGCAGCCCAGTTACTTTGTTTTTCCTCCTGGTGCCAAGGCCCAGCTCGCCTCAGTTTCAGGAGGCACCTCTCAAGTAGGAAACAGCAGCATTCTTTCAGGTTTCAACATTCATTGGACCCAGTACAAACGATGACTGAAACCTCATTTTCAAGTCCAAACGTAAGCAATGGGGAGAGATTAGATTGCAGAGAAGCAACTGGTGACTGCTGGTACTACAGGGAGGGGTGTTAGTTACCATAAAAGTAGACAAGGTCCCAAACTGAACTGTACTGTTTTCCTTTGAATCTGATCTTGAATGCACTATGACCCTGAGAAACCTTTTAACTTCTCTGTTCCTTTGTTTGCTCCAATAAAACAATATATATACACTTGACAAACTGCTTTAATTGTAAAGACTCAAAACAGAAACTTCAATGTTAAAAATAGGATTTGTTAACACCAACTCTCAATTCAATTTTGAACAAATGGCTCGTATTTACAGAGGGAAGCAAAACTAATGGCTCTGAACTAATCCTACAAATAAGAGATATGTGGAAGAGCCCACATTTTGAAATTGAGGTTGTCAATCAGAGCTGTATCTGCAGAACACTATCACAAGACATCTAAGTGGTGGAGGAATGGCAGATAAGGAGCAGTAGCCTCTGGAGGCTTTGTGGCATTCACCAGCTGTCAAAATACAGTTCAGCTCCATGGGAACACACCAAACATTCCCAGACACTTTGCCTGTAAGTTTACAAACACTCCATAAATAATCCTTAAGCATCTAACAGGAGAGAGACTCACCCAAGACGTTTAGAGCCAAGAGTACAAGCAATGTAAACAACTTCAGATGAACAAATAGAGATAACCAGAGCTCCTGAAGAACCCAGGATTGTTTTCTCATAGGTATTTAGCAGGTGAAATAAATGTTCTGGACCACACAGTGGGCAGAGAGAAGTCAGTAAGAGCCAACCCATAGAGCAAAAAGGAGAGATCTAGATCTGGAACAAGTGACTCAAACACGTTTGAAAGCCAAATTGTTAAGAGTGTTTAGATCACTGCCTGTCAACTGTATCTAGCATGGGATTAAAAATAGGCAACAAGTAGGAGGGAAAGGTGGAGAGGAACTCGAAAATTCTTACTTTTGTTGCTAGCTTTCACCTGTGTCTTAATAATCCAGGGGACAGACCTTGGTGGCCTGGATTTTGGGAAACACACAACATAAACAGTTCTTCCTTCTCTAGCAAACTAACAGATTATAGATACAGAGTTCTGGATTATCAGAGATTTGAGTTTATGATTTTTTCAAGTGACAAACCCTAATTAAGTATATTTAGAAGGATTCTTTTCCTCTCATCATTCCTCAGCTAACTCCTGGAGAATTCTGGAGAATTTTAGCTCCTCTTTTTGGCATGATTTACAGAAAAACATTCCTGCTCAAACACAGAGTTTACCAAAAAAACGAAGTAAAGAACAAGAATCATCAACCCCATGAGCCCTCTGATATGATACTGGAAACTCCTAGGTCCTGAAAATAGGAATTAAGTACTTTGGGGAAAAAAAACAACCAGTTGTGCTGTGACTTGGGTATGAAGCACTCCATAATTTAAGGGAATTAATAGCTCGTGAGTGTTTGGACCACACTCCTTTGAGTAGCAGTGTCCTTGTCAGGATGCATTCCAGGGACCACAACTTCAGCTGAGCTCCTAAATCACTACATGTGTTCTAAGGAGGAGGCATCTGCCAGAAAGGGACATGATGAACAAACCAGCCCTGACTAGGACCCAGCTTCTCAGCAGCCTCAGCAAAACTGAACTGTATCCCCTCTAAGCTTGGGGACTGGAGTGATGGGCTATCCCTGCTGCATGGAGAGATGAAGAAGAGGGCTAGTCCTGGGCTACAGAGGCAGGGAGAGTCCCCATACCATTTTAAGACTTTGGTCAAGACCTTTTTGTTTTAGTTTTTCTCTTCATTTTATTGTGAGGGCAGCTGAGCACTTTTTGTTTCAGAAGAACAAAGCACCAATAGCAGAAAAGCAGCTCCTTAGTTTTTTATTTTAATCTTCCATCAGGTGCTGAGCTACGGAAAATCATTAGACTGATCACTGGATTATTTCCAAACAACAGTTCCTCTTTTACCAGGAAGCTGAAGGATGGTGCCTCCTGAGAGAACACTGAGCAACTTTTCTGGAAGTTGACCAACAGTTAATTGTGTCTATTCCACGTGCATTACTTGAGTACCATAAAAATATTTCAGTGTGGCATCACAAAGATAAAACTCTCCCTGAATTCATGCAATTTAAGCTATATAAGCACTTACCTCTTTCAGATTGCTCCTCTCCCTTTGGAAATACATTTTTGAATGATAGACAGTAAAAATATATTACAATGCAGAAGTAGTTAACAGGTGGTTCCCGTGCTCTGTGTACTTATGTACACAAGTACAAATTAAATTATGACCTCTGTTACCCAAATGACTCACTCAAACCAGCAATACCAGTCTCTGACATGCACTACAGTCATGACTGCCAGCAAACCCCACTGAAGCTGCTTAACCTCTCTGATTAGTAGATGTTGTTTTGGTTACTTACAAGTATCTCTAATTTTAATCATGATACTGAAGTTCCACAGACATTGCAGGTTTTCTGCCTCAAAGGGACAGAGGAGTTTTAAAGTTTCATCCAAAAAAAAGTTCGCTCTTTATTAGGACGTGGCTATAAATCACCTGGAATGTACTCTGAAGACACAGGTATAGCTGTGTCTATCTCTAAAATACAAGATTAGTGTCTTAAATAGATGAGAAACTTTTACTTTGCCTATAACAATTTCCCTCTCTTAAAATGCAATTCATTCCACCTTAAGGACACTGTGAAATTACCCTGAAAAAAAATTGACTTACTCTAATCACAAACATACTGAACAAGAAAATTTCTAAAATTTGTGTCACTAAGCTCCCCCCAAAATAAGACACCATTCCTACTAAATTAAAGAGAAAAAAAATCCCCCACCTTCCTCCTCTCTCTACACATTTAAGGAAGGTACTATATTACTACAGACTGCCTCAGTTCTAGTTTGCATATTTTCATTTGGGCACTTTCCAACATTTCATAAACTCATTTTTCTGGCTTGCAGTGGGAGACATGGTACAATACAGTGTCTGGAACTGGCATGATTTAGGCCCCATGGGTCCTTCCAGCATGCAATGAAATAAAATGATCTGTTCTACCAAGGGACAGGACAAAATTTCTGTCCCACAGTATTCCTTGTTCCCAGTGACCTTGTTAGGCAATTATCTTCCCTTTAACGTGGAAAGCTGGCAGCCTGCCCCTTCAAATAGCTGCATAATAAACGAAATTGCCTGCCAAGAGTACTTGCCTGTCATACCTGTCTTTCATACTTGGCAAAGATTTCACTCTGCCTTCTAAACTTCTTGGATAGGGGCCGTAACCAGGCTCAGGCAAGACAGAAACAGTCACATCATCGGGGGAGTAGCTGGGATTTTTTCCTTGAATACTCAAGGTAGTCGATGAGTAATGCACCAGCTCAAAAAGTCACCAAGTTTGTCTTTGTTAGGGAGCCCAGCACAACTGTCTGTGCTTCCTTCCTGTTTTTAGTACAGCCTAACCACAAAAATTTCACTCTGAGTTAAACTCCATTACCTCAAACGACAAAAAACAAAAGAAATATTTTACAGACTCACTGCTAATCCCTTTTCCTGAATTATCTTTGGTAGTATCTTCCTAGACAGATGAGTTTTCTTCTAGGTAACCTACAACTTTTAAGATCAGGCTGTGGTAAATCTAAGCCACAGTGACCAACTCCTTCAGGACCAAGTGTTTGCACCTGGCAGGAAATTACAGCCAAACACTGAAACTAAGAATCCACCTAAGTGAGTCTTGTAGCCTGAAAACTTTTCCTGCCTTTCCAGATAAACTGGGCAGGGCCACAGGAGAGATGCTTTTTGCACTGTAAATGGAACAGCAGCCAAATGGAACTGCTTCATCCTCACTCTCTTGAGCACTAACACCAAACCAAGAATAATTATTTTAAATAGTACATGTGTGTCTCTACAAGGAGACAAAGCTTCTTACTATAGTTTATTACAACTGAACATCCTGAATTTAGACAATAACTGAAATATGAACGACAGAAACCAAGTCAAGGAACAACCAGCAGATTAATGTTTCAGATGAAGCATCACCAGGAAATCTTTTCCTTGCTCACAAAGAGCCAGCTTGGAGGCAGAAAGTAAAATTATTAAAGCTGTGCCCTCATAGAGAAGAGTTGGGATTTAGCAAAAAAACCACAACTCTGCAAATGAAGTAAAGCCCATGAATTCTTCACTAATCTAACAAAGTCCTTTTTCAGTACGATTCCATAAAAAGTTATATTAGTCCCTGAAAATAATTAGGACTTTGAATGCTTCCACAGGCACCAGGGGAAAAAACCCCAAACCAAACAAAAACACAAACCAGAAAACCAGGATCAAAGCACACAGTAAAGCATCAGGCAGCAAACTCTGGAGCCACAACAAAGGCTTTGCAATCTAAAAAAGATTACATGGTTGCCATTTTTGTGTTTCTGTGAGTGAGAGATAAATGGAAACACAGTAAAGGTCCAAAATATACCAGCTGAATAAAACCCAATCTGTTACATTTTCCAGGACAGCACTCTGCTCTGTGAGCTTTACTAGAAGCAGCATGGGAAGCGCAGCCAAATTTTCCCTGAACACGAAAACCTCAGACCTGTGTATCAATGGTGAGACAAGCCAAAGGGTAACAAAGACCCTTTCAAATATGGGAAAATCTAACTAGGGAGGACAAACCAGCCACTGTAAAAGAATTAAAACTCCTATGGCCTAATGCATTTCCAGAGGTGGGATTTTATAGGAATACATTACTTTATTTGTATAACTTTACACTTCACACTAATGTCACATCAGCTCTTTCAAAGTATTTCACCAAATAAAACAAGCATGAAATGTGAGAGACTCAGAGCACACGATTGCAGAATTGTTTGATCACAGTACAGCTGCTCTGAATTTTACAGTTTTCTCCCAACTGTTGACTTTACAAAGTATTTTGAAAGGGATAAACATCCAGCTATGAGCAACTTCTGAATGCCAGCTCACTGTGCCACCCCCCTGCATTGCCTGCTACTGAACAAGTCATTGGGAAGGTTGGTACCAAACTTCAGCAATTAGCAGGAAAAAAATCTTGTAAGTTGCTCCTTTGAAGAGAGTCACACAAATTAACAACTGTGACAAATCCTGGGAACATCTGATTGCAAACTGCTGAGGACTTGACAGCAGCACACTGGATTCTGTTCAGTATTTGGGAAAAAACCCCAAATGCTCCCATACCCTTACAAGATGACTGAGACACTTAATTTTGGGCAAATACATTTTACCACATCACATGCTTTTCTCTAGAGTTTACCATCCATTTCTAAATAAACTAGATACTAACACTGTACACATTTTCAGACCCCATCAATTTGGTTTTTTTTCTCCAAAACTGGGACACAGCTAAAAACAGCATTTCCCATATAACAAATTAAGCACCGAGAAAGATGACTTAAGGACTGATATCAGAAATTAATTAAATTGTGGTACACTGCTTCCTGCTAGAATTACCACTGGAACTGTTTATTTGTTTTAAAAATGGACTCTTTTCAGAGTTTCCTAGGAGCCCCAGAGGAACTGCCCTTAGTCTCCTGAAAGATTAAACTAAGAGGGAGAATTAAAGTAACCCAGTAAAGTTTCTTAGTATCAGTTTTTGACTGTTTGCTACTTATGTATCCTAAAATAAAGGAACCAATATCAAGGAGGAGAGCAAGCTGAGAAACAGAAAAACAAAGCTTTTTGGAGTTTCATTATTTAAAATGTTTCACTGCAGAACTTCCTTGTATAACATGCCTTCTAGGAAAAAAAAAATGTATTGAATGGTATCTGTCTTTTTAGCAAAGCACAGAAAAGGCAGGGAAAAGAGAGCACAGGAATACAAAGTAAAAAGTGAAAGATGAGTTTCAATTCTGTGAAATATGCTCTACTAGGACTGATATCCCCAGAATGCCAAAATGTGTTTTAAGGTACAGCATTTGAGGTCTGAAATTGATTTCTCTCTTTCTTGAGGCAATATTAAAATTATATTTTACTATTTTCACACTTTGTCAACAAAAAACAGGGGCTTTTTTTCAGTGTGTTTTGGGGAGGACACACATAGCCCACACCCCTTAATGAGGGTGCAGTGGCACTGGTTAGAACAATTGCAGCAGAAAGAAAAAAATATCAGCTTCATTAACATTTTAATTAAATTGGTTAAAATCAGGGAAATTTCATTCTTGAAGCACAATCTTGCAAGTGTGGAGTAAGAATGTAGGAATTAATTTATTTCTCTGTCAATGACAGTGCAATCAAGCCAGGTAAATTATGGCCATACTGAAGTCTTTGTAAGCACAGCTACAGCAAGAGGAAAACTGGTTGTACTGCTTTCAATCTGGTTTTACTCAGACATTGTTCAAAGTCTGGTGAGCCCATGTAACTCCAGGCACTATCTAATGTCTTCCTGATAGGATGGGCTGTGCAGTATTTGAGGATGTGTCACACAGCAAAGTCTAACAGCAACAGATAAATTTGGATGTCTTTGCAGCAGACAAAGGCTCTGGGCAGGGTGAAGTTCAGAGGTTTCTGGCTCTTGGGCTGTGAAGTAAATAAATCAGCATTTTCCTTTCCTGCTGGGTTCTTCCAGCACTGCTAGCACTGGATGGAACTAACAGGATAAAATTCATTTGCAGTCTCAGGCCCCTGGGCATCTCCCATCAGTGGAGATCCCTCAAATAGCCCATGGCCACCTCCCTTTTACCACTTCAGCCCTTTCTACTGACTTACAAAGAATGCAGTGTTTTGATTTGCACTGTTAGAACACACAACCAAACATCTAAAAGCTGTTTCAAAGTAAAAGCTTACATTTTTATTTCTTTCTTAGTATTTAGCGACACCTGAAAACAAAGAGCACTAAATGCTGCTCTCTAAAAGGTCAATTCAGAACTTGGACAACTTCAACATACAAATGATGTGGGAATGAGCTTAGAAATGTGTTTATGAAAGGCACAGTCAGAGACAATCAACCTCTGGATTCCAGGATCCACATTAAAGGAACAGAAACCAACAGCCTACTCCCTCTTAATATGTTGCTTGCTAGGGATTACTTATTACTTGTTTGCATTACTGCTTATTTTTAGATGTTATTACTGCTCAGTTGAACATTTTCATTACTGATGAACGCCTGATGTCACACATTTGAAAGGAAAAGAACAATTGTACTGTTTGAGTTTTTGGGGAGATGCAACTAATGGAAAAATGGTGCCCAAGTCCTTCAGCCAATCCTCTCCACCTCCAGCCATCTCCAAGTCAAGCTGAACACAAACTACAAGAGTGTTACTTTTATATAGCATGGGAATATTGAGAAAAGTTAAATAAAAAATGCTGCAACAGTTTAAGTCATTTCATTGTATAAAGCCCAAGAGGTTTAAAGCACATCTCCCATTCTTTGATCTACAATCTTAAATTCCAGCTTATGGTTTCATTAAAAAAAAAAAAAAAAAACCACACAACAGGGGCTTCCCATAGCTTCTGTCTTCCATTTCACCACACTTTGTGTCCAACAGGAGAGGATTCTGCTCACTGATAACCAAAACATGCCTCACTGACAATTTATCTGATCAAGCACTCAGAGGATTCAAAATGAGAAATTCTGTACAGTTGAGTGTGAAGATTTGCAAGCTCAATCAACCACAATCTGAGGTAAATGTGAGGACAGTGTGACTGGTTTTGTTCAAGTGCTTCGAGTAGCAGTCAATATCAGAGCATGGCTCCAAGTGATACTGAGCAAGTCCAGCTGCAATCTTTTTGAAAGATGAAATGGACCAAAAAAGTTTTTTAGCTTCTTTTCCCAGAGGACAAAATCCTCTCTGTTACTCCATGCATTTTACCCCCATCTTAGTAACACACAGGCACAAACATGTGAATTATACATGTAAAACCTAACTCTGGAAAAGAAACCTCTTAGAAACTTTATCATCATAAAGCCACAAAGAATGCACAGGAAAATTCACAAGTCTCAGGAGTTTTTGCTTTTCCCTAGGATGTTGACAGAACATCTACCTCATCTTTGTTCCAGCTTTCATACAACATTGTGCAGTGGAAATTTTCTGCACAGAGAAGTGCTGGGGCTGTGCAAGGGCAGCAGTGGTGATGCTTTGCAGCACTCACAGCTGAGCTCAGTGTGGTCAGCCCTACACTGCTGGATGGGAGCTGTGGCTGTGTCCCAGCTCAGTGCTCAGCCTGTGACACATGGGGCAGGCAGTAAATATGGGACACTGACAGTACTTGCTGGGGTGTCCCAACCAGGCACCCACTCTTGGGTTACTACAATAGGAAAAACAGGCAAAAAACCCCTGAAATAACCCAAATCACCACAACCAAATACCCAAACCCCCAAAACCAAAACCCTGAACAAACACAAGTTTCACTACCCATGTTCTGGGCACGCAGCAAGCAAACAATTACCCAAACTTCTCAATTTGTCAGGGGTCCAGCAGAAGCAGAAAAATTCTGCTACCCAGTACAACAGCACTGTCACTGTCTTACCTCTGCAGAGTCCCACACTCAGCTCCAAATGTCTCACCCACCTGCCCCTGCTTCCCTCTATTGCCTCTTACCTTGAGCACAGAGAGCAGATAGAGCTACACTGGGGTATTTATACACAGGCTTTAAAAGGCTTACACAATGCAGACACTGATGGACTGCAAAGTGGGGTTTTTTGGTGTAACTTTCCTAACAAATTACTTTAGGAGATTGAATGGCTAAGCAATTAAAAAGTGGTATTAAGTGGACTTTGGAAAATACAACCCTAATCAGAAGAGCATTAAGCATGCTGTTCTCCATTTATGGCGACTTCACCCACTAGAACTACAAATAAGAGCTGAAGGACCACAGGAATAAAACCAAAATCAGAGAGATCTAAACAGACAAAGTTTTAAGTTATCTACCATCAGGCAGCAGGGTGCCCCTACTAACCAAAACAAGACTATACAGAGCAGAACAGGGATAGGTTCTTCCACCTTGGCCTGCCTGGGACACCTTACCTACAGCAAAAGTTTTCAATTACATGAGTCTGGCATCCTTTTTTGTGCTTTTAAGAGGATAAAACACTAGATATGGCTGTCTTTCCTTTGAAGTATTTGAATGCTCAGTGTCTGAGAAGCATTAAGTGGTCAGCCCAGCTTGGAGAGCTGTTAATTCAAAACAGAGCTGTGTAACCTGCATGGTTTGTTTAAAGCAAAAAAAGAAAACATCCCTCTGTTTGAGACTCACACAAAACTTTTTTAATGTTAGGATCAGCTTTATTCACTGGCAAGCAGAATGAAGTAGCAGCAAGAAAAACAGATTTATTAAAAAAATATAAAAAGCAAAGAAAGAAAAATACCCAAACCATAATACAAGTAGATGTTTTTTGCAACCTAGAGTAGGAATAATGCTGAAACCCTTCCACAGCCCTCCAAACAAAATTTATTTGCCAGCTGGATGAAGTCTCAAAGAAAGTATAAAAACCTCCAGAATTCAAGCATGCCATCACACATGATGTGTATATCAAAATGTTTTAAAATAATTTAGAGCCTTTTCTTCACCATCTATAGAAGCATCATTTTCCAGCAAATGATATTCCAGTAATTGACAGATAAAGAAACTGAAAATAAATGTGGGAGGTTTTTTCTACTGACTTGCATTAATGTCATCACAGATGTTATAGTCACAGTCTTATTTAACAAAAAAAAAAAAAAAAAAAAAAAAGAAGAAGAAAAGAAAAAGAACAAAACTGAGATCATGCTATGTCATGACTCTCAGAGTATTTTTACTTTATAAAAATTTCCATTTTAGGTTATTACAGCCATAAAGTAGCTCTGCTAAGTAAAATCAGCTTTGTTATCAACCAGACAAAGCTCAACTTGCTGCTGCTGTGGTAATTAATTTCTTGTCATTTCACTTGGCCAGAAAGAGAAGAAAGGTTTCTTCCTGGATATTTTTCCATTTAGAGTCCTAAATCATTTTGCAAGTTTCATCCATCAGCCACAGAGGCAGCAGAACTTGTATCCACACAAGCTGCAAATCAGTTTAAAAACATTCAGAATTACTGTGTTTGCACAAGCTTTTGTATTTAACTGCATGGATTTAAGAGCAGACTTAAAGTGGACTGGCACATACTCAGTCACTGGCTTAGACGAGACTTAGCTATGATAAACTGACTCAGTCATTATATACCTATGTAAGAGCTCATTTTCTTGAGGGTAAAGATGGGGATTACTTGCTATTTTAGCTATAATCACACATTATAGAAGATGAATAGCTGGTTCATTCTCAGGGGAAAAAAAAAATCACTAAAATAAAAGACTTCCCCTGCTTTTTATGCTACATTAAGTATTTATCCACAAAATAAAGCCCTGGGAAATCCTGGAAAAGTCCTTTCATTATTTAAGTGTTTTGGAAAAAAAAAAGTAAAATTTGGTTCTTCTTAAAGTATAAAAAATTCTGCTTCTTGGTACAACAATAATTACCAACTTCACATTTGGTTTCAGCACTGATATAGATACTTCTTACGATTTTAGAAGAATAGCTTTAACTTAATCTCTACTGTACTTAGAACAGCAGTATTTTACACATTAAAATATATTTATATTCTCATAAACACATACTAATGTTTTACTCAGAACTATTTACTAAATGCTAGCACACTGGATTCCAAGTATTGTTTCTTTTAATAACATATGCTTGAACTCAACTGTGAATAAGATATGCACTAACTCCATATAAGAAATCTGCATGAAAGTAATTTTTGGTTAAAATTTGGCCCTGCAAGGGTGCAGATATTAGAGGTAAAATACACATTAAATTTCAAATACTCAGTATTAAAGACTTCCTGACAAGATGAGCTTTTTAAAAGGAGAAAGATGCTATTACATGTCACATTCAAAATCAAAATACAGTTCTGGGAAGGTGAACAGTGCTGCAAGTCAGCAGCTCCCTGCTTCAAAGTTTTGAAAGGAGGCTTATGCAATGCAGAGTTCTAAAGATGGGAAGATTGGGTTCACAGTTATTAACTGGTAAGACAGTAAGGAAATGAGTACAGAACAACATACAAAAAGTAGGAGATTGAAACTAAAAGTGGATTTTGGTCACATGAGGCTTTTGTTCTTTTCTCCAGCTGCAAGATACAAGACAAAAAGAACAGAATTCAACATAAGGAGAGACAATTAAAAACTGGCCTATTTTGGCTTTTTTTTAAAATCCATATCTATATAAACTTTCAAGCAAATGAACATTTCTCTTTGCTTCAACTGCCACCCACTGGAAAAGGAAAGCAACATTAATTCCAAATTGCAACACCCAAAATAGGTCAGAAAATCAATCTGACAGACACTGGAACAGATTACATTAAAACCTTGGGTTGCCTTGAAAAATCGTAGTGGCACTGCAAGAAATCAGCAAGCTTGCAAATTAAACTGAAACAAAAACCAGGATACAGCAACAAACGAGAGCTCCACTTCCTCTCTCTGCCCTGGCCCTGGTGACAGCATTTGGGTTGTATTACAGAAGTGCTGGGAAGGGGTTCCCAAGGATGGAGCAGGAGCAGGGCTGGCAGCACAGGGTGTGACATGGATGAGCAGCCCCTCAGAGCCTGGCATTTGTCATCACTGTGGGCTGGCTGCTCTTGCCATGCTCCAGGACCATGTCTATACTCATGGTACTTCTCTTTCCCACCTGCTCTTGCCTTACAGTAGAAATCAATCAACTTCCTTTCCCAGATGGCAGTTTCAGCATTCTCACTTTCCCTTACCAGCAAGCCCCATATTCCCTTCAGTGGGCACGTGGGGTGTCTGTGGTGCAGATCCAACAACTTCATCTTTTGGTAAATAGAGCCACATGGAAAGGCTTGCTGAGTAAAAACCCATATAGGCTGCAGCAGAGCATTCTCACCCACTTGGGACAAAACTTGTTCTAATTTGAGATAAAATGAAGCCACACATACACCTCCAGAGCTTCCCCAGCTCAGCCATGTGAGGTGTTTGCACAGCAAGTCTGCAGTGCAGGTGCAGTGACAGCAGTTTGACAGCACCCTGCACATGTGCCACAAACCCCACCCTTCCCTGGAACTGACTGCTCTGCAGAGAGACAGCCCTGGGGAACCTCAGCCAGGGAAGGCAAAAATCACAGCTGAGACCACTGAGGGAATGAGCCCTGACTTCCTGGAGAGAAAAATCATCCTCTAGTGAAATAAAACCAAATAAATGGAGAGAATCAGTTTCCAGAGGACCTTCAATAGTTAAGATGTTCTAAGGTGTATGTGCAACAGAACAGATACTCTGCAACTACAGATGAGCTGAGAGGTACAAATTGATTGCAGATTCCCTCATTGTAAGGCTCCAAGAAAACCAGAGAAAAAAAAAAAATCCTAAGAACCTCATACAACCATGGTAGGGATTAACAGAGGGCCCTATAAATTCTTTGTCCAAATAACATGTTTCTTCAAATGGCCTTTACTAAAAAAAAAAATAAAATCCACCAGGAAAAAATACCTGGCAATATTCCCTCATAAAAGTCTCTTCTGTTAATGCAAAGGTGAGGAATCCCCAGTGGAATGACTTCACTGGACTTGCACAACAAGAGATGCTTCTTTCACTGGGCAGAGCTGGGGCCATGATACCTGCCAAAGTTGTAATACTGCTTCAAGCTGTTTCTCCTGCTCTAGTTCTCCAATAGGATTTTTTCTAGGCAAATGCTGTCTGCTGAGCCCTGGTTTAACCTGTCTTTCCCTAACTTGTGCTAAGTTTGAATGAATGAGGGAGCTGGGGATGCTGGCATCTCCTTTTCAGCCGAGAGAATGGGACAAGACATGTTCCAGTGCCAATGGCTCACTGCATCCAGTTCATAGTGTAACTGGTTGAAATTTAGCTCTTAAGTTACCTGGCAAAACAAAGGTCCAGAGTAAGAAAGATGCTCTTGCTCCTGGGATGCTGCCTCTTAGCTAAACTTGTCAAACAGAAAGTGCAACTGTCGCCTCACTACTGAGGAATGTAAGCAAATGAAACCTGAGAGGGCTCACAATTCCCTGACACGCTGACCTGCTCTGGATATTTGGCAATCAGCACCCCCAAGTCATTAGTGAGACTATCTGAGTTCAGCAAAGGCCATAGTCATCAGACACTTAAGGAAACAGCTGAGTCCTTGTTGAGCAATTCACAGCTCAGCATGAGCACAGCATTACAGACCAGCACACTGGATGGGAAGAAATGTAATCATCATTGATCAGCAAATGCAGGAAACAGACTATTAAAAACATTCTTTAAAAAAACCCAAATCCATCAATACTGAAAGCATCTATAGTCAAATCTACTCCTTCACCTGCAGAGATACTTGTTTGACTAAGGGTTTCAGATCTAACGAAAGTTCGTTATCAAAATTATAGAATCTGACTGCACCTGCTTGATCTAAGACAGCCATCCGTGCTCATTCTTACAGAAATATACATTAAATACTTCTTTTTTTTTTTTTTTTTAAATAGGCAAGAATAAATCTTGCTTTCACAAGAGTTTTTTAGCAAAATATTCAGACACAATTGTGTTCCTCAGCAAGTGAAATAGTTTCTCAACAGGCCCCAATGAAATCAGTGTGGTACAAAATACCCATTTTGGTTACAAAGTCACACCAGCAAAGTGCAGTCACAAAGAGGCATCCCAAAACATATAAATACCACAAGATAAAACATGCAGGGCAGTCTGTCATATTTCAAAAGTGACAGTCTTTCAATGTTATTACACTATGTCTCTTTATCTTACTTTTTCATGAGAACACAGCTGAAAGCACATGATGAACACTACTTGTTAGTGGCTGGACCATATCTTCCTACCAAACTTCTGCACACAGGACTTTCTGAACAAAAAGGAATCTCTGCTTCTTTTAAGAAAGAAATACAAGATCTCCCTTTTGTTCATGCAAGAATCAAATAAAGTCTACTAGAAAAGTATAGTTCAGACATCAAACAATGTGTTAGCAATTGCTTCGCTACCTTTGTACTCAGAATTTCCCACACAAAGACTTCAGAAGCCAAGCTTAGCTTCAAGTTTGGCTTTTAAGACAGTTTTGATCATCTTTTCAAATACTTATCCGCATGTTCAAGCATCTAAATCTTGAAAAAAATAAAAGCTTTACTATCAGAAAGAAAACTCTGATATCACAACAAAAAATCCTTCCTTAAGCTAGTGAATATTGATACATTCAATGCACTGAAATAAGTTAAATATCCTTGAAATGATGAGGAACAAAGTGATCCTGGCAAACACTCAGATTTCAAGAGTTCCTTTGGCAGAAAAGCCATGACAAAGCTTAAACTGCATTTCCTCAAGAAACCAGAGAATATGATAGAGTCAAGTATACAAAGATTTCATTAGATCTCTATTAAAAAGGTGTTGATGGTGATAGGAGTAAATAAAATCAAACATTCAGAGAGTAGCTCAACACTTGAGTGCTAAACAGCAATGTAGTTTTCTCTGTCATCTCATCAGTACAAATTTATTACAAAATGAACAACAAGGCTAAACCAACACAGGTCTGGGCTTCTAGCTCCAGATCAGTAGCATGAATTACTACCCAGCTCAGGGGTGTGGGAAAATAAGCTGAAGTTTGGATTTAATGCATATGTTTCAAGATGTGCTGTGTAGATAGCAGGCAGCCAGGATTAAACCAAGTCCATAAATACCTAAATAATTATGAGATTGCAAAGGACTAAACAAAATGCAAATCAAAGCCACTCATGTGCAAATGTACATGACATTTTAGAGATTTTTCAGCCATCCACGAGGTGAGAAACAAAATGAATTCAGACCACTCCTCTGAGCCCTGTGGGGGGAAAAGAACTCCAGCCCACACGCACTTCTTCAGAAAAGGGGGGCACCCTCACTAAGGGGTCTGGGAAGAGCCTGTCTTAGGAGGGGCTCTTTGCCACAGACACACAGTTCCAGAACAATGATTCCCTGCCCTATTATCCAGTCTCCAAGGAGCTTTCCTGACTCCACTTCCAATGGGAAACAGGGAAATCGCTCGGTGACATCTCAACCAAGACCATAGCCTACTCACAGCTCTAAGCAAAAGTACATGGAATAGCAGGATATGTATAAACATTACAATCTGCTTTGTTCTCAAAAGCAGGTAGCACCTTGGAATTCAGAATAACCTGTTCTGAGGCATAGAGAGGTACTGTTGCTTTCTTTTTTTTTTTTTTTTTTTTTTAAGTTCGATAGTTGCCTGATTAAATTGGAGGAGATTTAATCTCACACCCTTCTCCCTTAGCAGTCAGACAAGTATCATCCAAGGCTAAAAGCTCCATGTGGATCAGTTCCATGAAGTTATCTGTGATAGTCATTCCCAGACTTTATGGATGGTAATTATTATCATATGAATACCAACTCTGCTTAAGTATCCTTAAATAAACTTTTCCAGATAGAGCACTGCACTCAATGGCAAAGCAATTACCAGAAAACACATTAATTTCAGTAAGAGGATACCATAAAAAGTATTCTGTGGTTTTATGCACTTTCTTGGCAGTATTTGCAAAGAATTTATTTTATGGCCTGCCTCTTGGGTTTGCAGCTATTGATATAAATCTGTGTTGCATCACTTCTATCTTTTAGTCAGAAACTGTCAGCTCTATTGTCAATCATAAAAAAGCAAAAGGTTCAAAACATAACTTCATGGATGTCAGGGCACCTTGCTGTCACCAAAAGGCAGACATAATATTCTACTTGCATAAATTTTAATCAAAAGAAAAAAAAAAGCTAAGAGAAAATTATTCAAAGCACACAGATATACACATCAGAGTTCCATCCTCTGTAGCCATGTTACCTGTAATAACAGAGTCTAGTCTAGAACAGACCAGAAATAAATCCTGCATGACTCTTGCCAAGGTCAGATTTGCACAGTTCCCAGTACTCCTGTGTGCCAGGTCTCTCATTTCTCTACCTTTCCTGGTGTCTGTGGTACAGGAGCAGCACCCCAGTGAGGCCTCCAGGCACAAAGGCAGTATGGATAACCTAGGTGGTCCTGCAGAGTTAGAGGCAATACATTGCTTCCTATGGAGCAGATTTCTGCTAAGGAAATCAAATACCATAAAAACCTGCCGGGGTAGCTCTGGCTTGAAGAGGCAGTGCCTCTTTCTGAAAAAGTGTAAAAACACTTTTGGGTAGAAGTAACTGCCTTTGAAATGAGAGCACAACATAGAGCACTTCAGCATTATTTTACCAAGGCTGTAAAGAGCTCTCCCAGGCTCATTTCTGTTAATTGCGTCTTTGCAGAGTGCAGCCAAGCGGATGCAGAATGGTTACTTTTAATGTGCTACCCAAATGGCTCTGAATGGGTGCAGCTTTCCCCCTTTCCTTACTCCTGCTCCTTGGCCTTTGACTCCACATGGAGCTCTACAGAAATAAAGTCTGCACTTGGATTATGCACATAAAGGCAGACTCAGGGGAAGATGACAAATTCTGTCACAGAGCAGCAGTTTAAAAACTACTGGAACACAAACTTTTTCGGTGCTTTTTAGGCAGCTTTTGGACAGAACATGATAAGCAGAATGGAGAAGCTGCATTGCAATGCAAAGATAACCCCAGTGTAAAAGTCACATAATCTTTCTCATCAGCGGATGATTAACAGAGGAATTTGGCTCCTAATGAAGTTAGCCAGCCCCCAGACTCCACTGGTAAATCCCTTCTTGTCATCTTTCACATTCAGCTCTGACTCATGTGCAACAAACAGTTCAATCCCCAGCCTATTCTTTTTTTCCTCCATTCTTTCTGCCGTAGTTAAATACATACTTTGCAAATGCAGTGAAGGGGATGGTGGATTACAGGCACACAATGCACTGGGACTGCATCAGGAAGAGACACACCTGAGTTAGCTTTGGGGAACTGAAATACTTGTGTCAATGAATGTGACCCAGGGTCATACGTCAGGGCTGGCCAACACCTGTAACATATTTACACTGCCCAAGCCACACTGGGGCTCTCTGTAGATCAGCTGTTCTGAGTGAACTCGGCACATCCACACCTGGCACAGTCCCACCTCCAGGCACAGCTGGGGAGTGGGAGGTGAGGAAGGGGCTCCTCCCTTTGGGAGCAGGAGCCAGAGCTGAGATCCAGCTATGGATGGGCAGAGTGCAGACCTGTGCCTCAGCACAGAGGCAGGGTGACAGGGAGGCCATCAAATGGGAACAAGAATGGATGGTTAATTTAAACTATTTGGACCTGAACCAGAATCATGGGCTGGTTAAGGTTGGCAGGGACTTTAAAGACCACTCAGTTCCAACCCCTGCCACAAGCAGGGACACCTTCCACCTTGAGCAGCTTGCTCAAAGTCCTGTTCAGCCTGGCTCCGAACACTTCCAGAGATGGGACTTAATCTGAATGGACTTTAATTGTCGTAACTGTGGCTTTTAGACATCAAAATAAACTCAGAGGCCTGAAAGCTTCTATGCTTTTCCCAGTAATTCAGTTACTCTAATAATAGATGGCATCTTTCCAAGATTTATTGTTATTTCCTACATCTATATAGCATCAATTAGCCAAGTTCTCTTTGAGAGATTCTTCCAAAGATTTCTTTTCAAGAAATGTACCTAGAAAATTCTGTTAGTTTTTTAGTTTAGAAATAGTTTCTAAATAATTCATTCTGTACAGAGTATCTTTTCATCTATGCTGTGTGATCAAAATTAAAAATTATTATGCTATTTCACTGTTGCATTCAATAAAAAACATATGACCCTATTGTATGATTATGTCTAATGAAAAGGTGGGTTATAATTCATGAAGCACAAAATGGCAAAAAAATTAACAATGAGCTCTTTTCTGGTAAGAACAATATGAGTATCTTCCTGATCATTTAGGTCACATACTGCCTGAGCAGAATCATCTTATGACTTTCTCATTACCTACACAGACATCACATCTGTGTAAATGAATATATTTTTCTGTATGTTTGTATCAGCCACTGAGTGGCAGCAATTCCTTCATACCTAAATCTGAATTATGAGATGTAGGATGAAAATCTTGAAGGATTCCAAATCTTAATTCTTTTGTGCTGCCCCAAGTTCTTTTGTGTTTAGCAGTACAGACAAATAGTAACAACTAGTGAAATATCTTATTGCACCTTCCAATTTTTTAGCTGTTGAAGTTCCAAAAGTAATGCACTTCATTCTGAAAATCATACATCCTCAGAACTTGGATGTATTCCATTTTACACAGCATAGTAAAACAATGTGGGTGAAAGAAACTGAAAATGCCAGCATTTAATAATTTCTTAAATTAAAGCACACACCTGTATTCCAAGGTAAGGACGAGAAACATTAAAAAATAAATCTAAACCTATGTTTTGCAGCCGTATGTTTGCTTTTGTCCTCAGAATTTGCAGGTTCCCACAGCAGTGACTTGGGGTGACTGAAATCTATCAGTCCAAAGACAAACAGTTAATTTTTAACAGTCACTTTCAGGAACTGAAATAAACAGGAAATCTTGCATATACACTTAAAAAAAAAAAAAGCTTATGAATTATTGCTTAACCACTAAAGAGGCACTTCTTCATAGTGCTCTTTCTCAGAAATCTGTTGGTTATAGCTTCCTATTTGATTAGCACAGTGTTGCACGGCATTATTTGACAGATAGAAAGCCGAAGAGTTAACGTGCTATTACATTGTTAATAGACTATTGATTGTACAAGTTCAGAGCAAAAAAGATTTAAAAGTAACTAAACGCACTGCAAGAGTATCAAGGATTTTGATACTGATTATTTGCAGTTTAGGCTTTAAATGAGCGTCTAAAACTAGGCAAAGATCTATGATTCTCCCACACCCATCTGTTCTGCACAGTCAGTCCTCTCCTCGGACACACAAAGGGATGGGATACAGGGCAATGTCATCCTTGCACATAAACCTCCTGTGAGATCTCCTTGCTCCATTTACACTCTGCTCTGTGCTACGCTGACAATCTAGAAGTGAAGTGGTGCAACAGTCAGGGCCCGCAAGTAAACAGATGTCAGATGTAACCACAGAAAGCTGTAATCCAATTATTTTAATATTTCATGCCCTAATGCAAACGGGGAATGCTCTAGCGATGAACTGAAAATTGTTTTTTAATAGATGCACGCCTGGCATGTACGTACACAAAAGCATCAGGCATTCCTTCCAGCTCCTTCATTTCTCACTGTCTGTCGCCATTCAGCTGGAACTTGATCATTTAAAAGACTGTGCATTTCATCTGCTCAAACTCACTGTGGCACGTAGACCGAAACAGAGAGTCGGGGCGGCTGGGTGGGAATAAAAGTTGGTGGTATCAAAGTTGGCATTTCTGCCGGGAGGAAACTCCCACGTTTCTGCCAGGGACCGACCCCGGGGATCGCGCCGCTCCCTCGCCCGGGGCACAGCGCTCTCCCTCTGCCGCCCCCAGCCCTGCCCCGCTGCGGAGCCGCCGCTCCCGTCCGCAGCGCCGAGGGCAGCTCGGGCGGGCCGGGGCCGCAGCCCCCTCCCTGCAGCCCAACATGGAGGCTCCGGAGGAGGCAGCTCCGGGCCGGGGGCACAGCCCCGCCGCCGCCAGCCCCACCCCGGCGCCGAGGCGCTGCCCGGAGCACACGGGGGACGGCGGCTGAGCCCCAGGGACCCTCAATCTCCCTCCCTCTGGGTCTGCCCGCCGGGCGCCCTGCGGAAGCCGGGCGGGCCGGAGGAGCCGGAGCCCGTCTCGCTTCCTCCTTCACCCCCACGCGGGGCAGGAACTGCCGGGCGGCGGCAGCGCCGCGCCGGGGGCAGGTACGGGCACTCACCGCGTCCGGGGAGCCGTGGGGAGCCGCGGCCGCCGCCGAGTTTCGGTCACCGTCCCGGCAAACAGAGAGCGAGAGCGAAGGAGTGCGGGCGGAGGGGCGGGACGGAGCAGAGTGTGCCCGGCACGGCCCGGCCCGGCCCGGCCCGGCCCGGCACGGCGCTCCCCGCCCCGCGCTCCGCTCCGCCCCCGGGCGCAGCTGTGGCCATGCTCACCTGCTGCTGCCGCTGCGGCTCCTCCTGTCCCGCCCTGCCCCGCCCCGGAGGTGCGGTGCCAGGCGCTGCTGTCCCTGCCGGGCTCCCCGCGGCTCCCTCCCCTCCCTGCTGTCCCCGCTCCCGCGTGTGGGAGCGCCCGAGCCCTCAGGGGAGCCCCGGCTGGGCCCCGCCCGAGGCTCCGCTCCGCACCTGGGCTCGCTGCCGTGTGAGGGGGCAGCGGCCGCGGCAGCGCTCCGGGGCTGTTTGGGTTTGGGGGGTTTGTCTGCTGGACACCCGGACACAGCGAAGCACCGGGGTTTGATGTGCCGGAGCTCGGAGTGAGCCCCTGCCCGGCGGGGAGCTGTGCTCGGGCGTCCTCAGCCTTTATTGCCCTTGTGGTTACAATATTCAATATTTTGGTTACAATGTTGTTTTATAGCGGGGCCGAGCCCCATAGCTCTGTGGTCACTGCTTGGCTGGCGTGCCCGCCTTCCCTGGGCAGCTCTGGGTCCCAGCCGGGGCTCCCCCTGCCCGTGCTCCGCTCCGAGTCATGGGGCTCGGTTGTTCTTCAGCTGCTGTAAGCGTTTGTGTTCAAATGAGATACTTTAGAGATGGGCTGCAGCACAGGAATGTGTGGAGTGTAAGAACCAGGAAAAACACCTCCATACTTCAAGGCAGACCTTTGTCATAACTTTTTAACTCACACAGGTCACGTATAATTGCTCTCATGTTTTCGTCTTAAATGATCTCATTCAGCTCTAGCTGAAAGCAGTGATGAAATTCCCAGTGTTTTTGTGGTGCTGTGGTAACTGCATGTTTCTCCGGGCAGGTGCCAGACCCTGGTGTGCAGTGGGGGTATCAGCATTGCTGGGCTGTGACCCAGCTGTTACATTGCTGTAGAATCCATTCTGAAACGCCAAATTCCTCCTATTTGATGTCCAGTTTCTTTCCAGAACATTTCACTTGATAGTTACAAAGGTAATAAGTTAGTTATAAGGTAATAAGATAGTTACAAGGTAATGTCAAAGTTCCTCGCTTGTTCTGTCTGACATCATCTTGGAAAGGCTATAATATGTGTATAAATCAGTCAATAGTGAATTTATAGTTGGAGAGTCTAATTTGAAGAAACTTACTTCAAAATTGAGAGCTCTAGAAGATATATTGCTAATTGCAGTTTGGGTGAAAGCAAAGGAACAGAGTCATCTGAGGTAATTTCCTTTCTGCTTCTGCTGCAAATTGAACTATGTAATATTTTATACAGGTACATGTTCTTATGCATGATTAAGTGTGGGGGTTTTTTTGGTCGAAACACCTAATTAATATATTCTTAGTTTGGGGCAGAATGCCATCTGATTAGCTATAACACTGTAATAAATTGTATGAGGACCCTAATTTAAAATTGTGTAGATTGCTGTTATGTTGAAATCTGGAGAGACTTTATATGCATGAGCAGTTAATGAATGTTGTGTTATAAAAGCAAAACTAAAACTAGTTTGAATGAGAGGAGAAAAAGCAGAAGCTACTTGTGGAAAGGAGCTTTCCTCATTTCAATACTTCCAGTGAAGTTTGGAGATGGTGCTTTAAAATTTTTTATTTGATTTCATGCTCTTTGGGTATTTACTGTCATGTAAGTGGTCAGAGAGAGTCCATTTTCATTTGTGACCTTACCATATAATGTTGCAGCAAACCATTAGTTAACTACAGCTGCATTTCAATTATTTAAAGCCTCACAGTTGTCCAAGTCTTTCTGAAACAAAGAGTCATTTCTCATTTGGACTGTGGAAAATTTTGCAAGACCTAAAGAGCTTTGCCTCTCACGTCTTTGTTCAGTCAATGAGTGAAAGTTGGATTAGGACTGAGCAAAGATGTAAGAATGAAACAGGAAATGAAATGGAGAGTCTTCTCAACTATTAATGTGACTTTAGAAATGTGAGGTGTTTCCTGGTACTCAGACTTTCTTCTGCCTATTTTCTGTAATTTTTCCTATATAACTCAGGAAATATTGCTGTACTAAATGCATGGAAATGCTCCTACAGCTGGAGAGTCTTTCCTCAGAATAGAGTCTAATACAGCTCAGACACATTCTATGCACATTCTATGTGCAATGGACTTGAGAGAGGGATGAAAATCAGTTCTTGTGAAAATCCTTCAGCAGTTCCTTCTGTCAACTTTTAAATAAATAGTAATAAATGCTGGTTTTCATAGTGAATACAGGGTAACTATTGGAAAGGAAAGGGGCATTACTATCTCTTATCCATTTTTCTGAAATATGTCTTTGGATATTTCATAAAAAGAAAACAGTCTCAAGCTGAGTTAAAACCTCTCATCTCTTTAGTAGCTGGATAGACATCCCAATAATTCCCAATCCCATGGTAATTCACTGCTTTGTTCCAAGAGATCACTGAGAGGATGAGGGCCTTCCACAGCTGGATTTTCTCTTGTATTTTCACATACATAAAACCTATTTTACATGGGGCCACTTAATTTTTGGCATATGACAGGATGACAGTAAGGGATGATGTGACTTTGAACATGTGCATTAGAAACAAAGGTTAGAGATAAAACTTTCTGCAGCAAATATAAATGAAAATTTTCGAGTGGAAGTATTAGTTCTCTGAAGGTTTCTGAGGCAGACTGGTGCAAAATCACTTTCCACAAGTGTGCAATAATCTATTGTGAGCTGAAAGACTATATCTACAGTACATGTTACCTTCAGCAAACAAACCTGGTTTTAATCTTGATGGAAGATACTTCGTTTATGCAAAGATGACGCCTTTTGCAAAAATGTGATTTCAGAACAGGCCCTTGCTGCCTTTTTGTTTCACAGCCCCACTTTGTAGCAGGACTTCATTGGTTTCTCAGTCCCAAGCCTCATTTCCTCTTTTCTGATAGTAGTGGGAGGTGTGAAGAGTCTGGTGGTGATGGGAGTTTCCACTTCTACAGTCTATTGTGCAGATTCACTTTTGGAAGTGTTTTGAGCATTGTTCATTGTCTTCAGCTTTGCCTTAAGGTTGGGGTGAGAGGCTTGTGTTCCAGGTCTTTCCTCCAGATTTTCATGCTTTTCTTTGTGAAGAACATGAGCTCTTTATGGATTAGCAATGACACAGATACTGAATTTGGTCATGTGAAGGTGTGGCTACCATAAACATTTGGACTGATGTCCAACTCAAACAGGAATAAGCTGCCTTTCCTGAAGTCTTGTAACTTTGGAGATTCTTTTGATAATGACATACATTAATTTATCTTTGCAGATTTTTATACTGATTAAGAAGGGGTTTCTTCTTTGTGTTGATCTGCCTGCCATTTGTTCTAACTTAGAACTGAGTTGCAATCTTCCTGCTTTGCCAGGGTTTACTTCTGTGGGTGTTGCATGTGCCTGTGCAGAGCTGTAATGGAGTCAGGAGCACTATCTGCAGGGGAGAGACTGTGGGTAGGCACTACACCTAGGGGAAATTATCATCCCTCTGCTTCATTTACTGTGTTTTAGAACTTGAAGATGAGTAATGTTCCATGCCTAGCAGAGTTTAAGTGGAATGATGAGTTTATTTTCTTTTTCCTGGAGGATGAGGCATAGAAGTTAGTTGCTGTGCCGGGGATGATCCTGGTATCAGATGTAATTGTGAATTTCTACATGTTTGTATAACTAAGTTACTGCAAAGACTATTTTGTTATCAGATAGGAGTCTTAAGAATTTGAGATTAAAATGAGCAATGCTTATATCCCAACCACTCCATAGTTCTGCTCATTTGAAGGAACTTCTATATATGATGCATTTATAAACCAGACAAGTAAATAGTTTCCTGACAGTTTTGCTGAGATGCCTGTTTAGAGCATTGTCAATTCTTGTGATGTTTGGTGCTTTTAAAGCCTTACTTCTTTGAGGATGTAATTGCATTCAAATCTTAGAGATTTTTTTCATCTTTCTTAAATAAAACCTATTTTTCATGTTTGCATACAAGGTAGATGCACATGTCATCTTGGAACTCCTAAAAGATTGAGAATATGAGCTACATAGAGGAGGAGCCCAAAATCTCTCAAAGTTTTACAAATACCCCCATGCTGCCTTCTATTGTTGTGGATAGGAGACTGATTCCAGCATTTTGCACATTTGAGAATGTAGTTAGTTTTTAAGAAGAATTGAAATGAAAAAGAGATTTTTATGGTGTTTACTGCCTACACCCCCTTACATTTGGTTTCAACATGCCAGCTGCCAGTGCTGATTCTGAGCAATGTAAGTGTTCTACTTCCCCTTATGACAGCTTTTCTTTGCAGTTAATATAGATGGGAGAATAAGGAAGTGTATGCATTCATGCAATTTCCTTGCTCACCACAGTCCTATTCATAGCTGGTTTTATATTCCTCTGAGTGGTGGAGAAAACCGTGCCGTGAAAGAACACAAGCAAATGTTTTCTGTTTTCTTGGTTGGTTTTTCAGCTCCTTTTTTTTTTTTAAATTAATTTTTGGTGTTAAATTAAGGTTCAGGACATTAAGATTCTATTTGTGCAAAGAACAGGCAGCATAGAGGGGCACAATTCACACTGTGGTGTTGTCAGGCAGGTGGGATTTTTTTTTTTTTTTTTCCTCAATCCCTTTTGATTTGCAGCTGTAAGTTCTCTCATCAATCAGCAAGAACAAGCTGGAGACCATCAAGTCAATGAATTTAGACCATCGCATGACATCAACTTGCAGTACCTTATGCTTTTGCTGCTCACCTGGGAGGAATGAAGAACTTCCACAGCTATGTAGAATCACCTGAGACAACTCAGGTGGCTCCTGCTTTAGCAGTGATGCCTCAAGGGTGTCAGGTATCAAGAGCTCCAAGGCTGAGGAAATTCTGTCAGATTCTGTTATCTGATGAGGTGGTAAGATGTTTAGATAATGCACACAGGCTTTGTTTTGGTTTTAATCCTGTCTCATTTGTGGATATTTTCAGGGACTAGAGTTGCTGTGTTCCTTTAATGAGTGAAAAGAGGAGGTTAAGGGCTGCTGGTCAGGCTGCTGCTGTGTCACTCAGCTGGCACGAGGTGTGGCTATGAGGGGAGAGCAGGTGAGTTTGGCTGCTCTCCACTCTCTGCCCCTGCCATCATTTATCCCCATCTCAGCAGGGAGAGGCAGCTCTGTCCTGCTGTCTGCTCAGTGAAGGAGCAGGACATGCCAGGCACAGCAACAAGGGCTGTGGAACATGCACCACCCACCCCATCCCTGGTACAAAGGGCTAGTGTTATTTTTACAGATGATTGTATAATGGTCAGAAGGTGTTACCTAAAGGTTTTCCTTTTATTAGGGTAAATGGTTATGCAAAACTGCAAACTGCAATAGCATTGGTGCATCAAGTTGGGGTTTTTTTGTCTTCAAATGCTTCAGCTATCCTGTCAAACAATAATGTTGGTCAGTCCCACCCTGTGACTGGAACAAGGATTTCTTTGCAGAAGGAAGAATATGTCCTGTTGTGACCTGGTGTGAGGATTGGTGTGTGCTTGAATCCTAATTTCATTCACCAGTTGCATCATTGTAAAGCACATTTTGGCCACTGCAAATGAAGAACTTTAGGCAGCTGGTACCACTAACATTTAATTCTTAAGTGTTCTTTTCTGCTTGGGCAGTGGGCTTGGGTATTTTCCCGTGTTCAAGTAAAAATTAATAATACTGTATTCATGTCTTTCAAGCTGTCCACCTTAATCAATCTTGCCTGTACTAGGGCACATATGATTTAGACCATTATTATGTTAAGATAGTAATTTAGTAGGATTTGTTTTTATTGCTACAGCTATTGCTGCTATCAAAAGCCAAACATGGTATCAGTGAAACAAGATAGTGTGTAAAATCAATCCTAGTAAACATTTAAAATGAAAGCAAACATCAATAATGAAACTGCAGACTGTGTGTGTTTGCACAGGAGCAGGGTGGAGGACTGAGGTCACCTGCCCCAGGCACGTCGCATCTTTGGTGAACCATGAGGGGAGAGTTTGGTGAAGTTGATGTTTGGAGTCATGGCATGGATGTTGAGTCAGAAGACTTCAGAGAGAGATGTCAACACAGCTCTCCTCCCCACATGTGTGTGAGAGATAGTATTTGGGGGAAATAGCTCTGCCTTGGCCTTGCCAAATAATGGGCAAACCAAACTCCCATTTCTTGTGTGCATTTGCTGCTGTGTAGTAGGGTGAAGGAAGGATTTGATGTTGCTGTTAAAATCTGGTAAAGTAATGAAGACACTGAGAATGTTTACTCTGCTTTTTAATAATGGGCTAAAAATTTATTCTTTCCCTGAGGACTTAGCAGTAAAAATATAAAGCTTCTGTCAACAGAGTTGGAAAGTCCATGTGCAGCAGAGCTACCTTGCATAACCTGTAGACAGGTTATGGTGTTAGAGGTACTGCAGCCAGTATTCCAGACATATTTCTTGAGTAAATTCAGCTTTTTTTTACCTTTTAGCAACTGGGATATTAATTTTACTCAGCAATCTGATGCCTCTTGTTATGCCTCTTGTCAAAAAAAGTTAATTTTAAGGGTGTTAAAATTCTATTCAAAAGAAGCTGTAGAGTTGCTGGGTCTTGATGCCAGTGTGGTATCTTGGGTCTGCTGAATTCTAGTGCATGGCCTTGCTCTGCCACACTTGGAAACTGCTTATGGGGTTAAACCCAGATTTCTGGTAAGTGTTGATCTGACCCTGTATGTCTTTGAACCACTTTTAAATACATGCAGATGAAGTCAGTTAGTCTGTAATCCCTTTTATTTTTGTAAGCTAATTATTTTATGTATAATTAAATATCCTGTAATTTACATATAATTATATATAATTGAATAGTTAATGATTTACGTATTTTATGTTCTACAGCATACCTGAATATATATGATCATGCAAGCCTGGATGATCTACAACATACCTGAATGTACAGGAAGTTTTAGTAGGCTAGGTCACCACAGAATTTTTTCTCCTAGTGAGGCTGATATTAAATATGATTCACTGCACATCATTCTCATAATTAAAAAGTGGGGTTTTTTGTGACAGGTAAGTGGAAGAACAATTCAGATATTAAAATATTAACTAGCTACCTTCTCATGCTGTCAATACAATAAATTTTATTGCTAAGGACAAATAGGTGCTGTTTTTCTTTATTGGTCATATTCTTCCAATGATTTTGACTTGCTTGAAGATTAGGACAAAACTTTTAGAGGGACAGGTTTGTGGTGTTTCCTACTACTTTTATTCAGAAAAAAAATATTAAGAACTGTGTTTGAAGGCAATTTCTTTTAAAATTTCTTCACTTTTGTCTATAGTGTCTAATGTGTTCTACATGCAGATTTAAAACTGTGAGGAAGCTTTTATGAGCTGTTTATGCAGAGGATGGCGGTGATATAAATCATTTGGAGGAGAAAGAGGTGAAAGGAGGGGTAATAGTTCCCTTATGGTTATCCAAACTTTTTTTCCAGGTAGGCCCAGAGTAGGAGAGGGGAAGACATTCCTGCTCTAGTTAAATAAGTTTTTTACCTGCTTAAGCTTATAGGAAGAAGTATAGGTTCAGGAAAAAAAAACTCAGAGTAATGTAGGACTTCAGAAAAATTGTTTCTTCTTTGTTAGTGATTTATATCCTCCTTCTCCTCCTCCTCAGAATATACCTGTTGTATCTCCTTTATAGCAGTAGGGCAAACTCAGATTGACTGAAACCCTTATGGTGTTTATTTAAATGTAGATGAATGCACTCTATAGACAGAGTAGTAAGTGTCAGTAATGATGAAAAAGAAAATAATTAAATTATGGATGTATCTGTGTCAAATCCATGTATTTACAACTGTCCTTTAGGGATCAAAATCTGGATGCACTGTTTTAATTTTTATGTATCTGGGAAAAAAGCCCCACTGAATTGCAAAGACCTAGCATAATTTTGTAATTTCCTTTTTAGAATTTGTGGGCTTGCACTTCCTAAACGTACAGGTATTTTAAATGGTTCTTTCCTAGGCTTCTTCAGAAAGCAAGGTACTTCTACCAGCAATTTAGAGCACCTGACCCAGATTCCTGTTCTGAGTTGCCCTATGGAGGACGGTTTTGATTTGCATTGACTACAGGAAAAGTTTGCTTAAAGCAAATACTCTAGAATGTGTCCTTAAGTCTCATGTGGAAAAAATCCCCTCTATTTTATTACTCTAACTACAAACTTGAATAGTTTGCTAACAAATATGTATAAATACCAGTTTCATTGAACTTATTTGAGACGAGACAGAAAGTCTGAGCAGAGCTTTTTCTGTGTGCACACCTCTTGCGTGGCAGAACTTGGAGGTGAACGTGAGGCGATTCTTATCTTGGGTAGGTGCTTTTTCTGTTGTGGGTACTTTACCATCTTAAGTCTGACTTAATTACTTGGCTGTGAAGCAAAAGGAAAAACTGCTAAATTTCTGCCCACTATCTGCATGGTTCTTAGCACAGGGGGGACAGACTTAGCAGCTCACAGCTGTGAAACAGGGAGTCATATCACCCCCATCTCCTCATTCCTGTCTTCCTGCCTACATGTTCTCACTGAGCACCTTGTGCCAGCTTTGATGCTTGCTGGAATGCTTCAGGCTTTCATTTAACTCTTGAGATATCAGCAAGGTATCAACACATCCAAACCCCAAACAAACAGGGTTTGTTTTCTGCCTCTCTATTGAACAACATTGACTTTATAATGGGTTTCTGTGCTTGAGAGATGAGGTAAATGGAGAACACAAAGGAGGGCAGCAAAAGTTGTTTGTTTTGGCAGCTGGTTCTGGCATGTAGGAAAGAGCCTAACCTCTGATGATTTTTATCAAACTGGGTATCAGTCACACGTGCAGCTCAAAAGGTTAAATTGCATTTGGCCTATTACTTTTTGAGCACCTGCAAATATACATGAGTTTTTAGTCTGATGTTCATGAGTGCTAAAGTAGAGCTTACATGTACTCACATACCCTGCAATGCTTTCTTTGAAGTTAAATGCATTTCTGTGAGGGACTCTGAGCTGCTCAAAAGGCTGACTGCTGCATTTCATCCACCCAGCTGTAAACACCAAACACAAACAACCAAACTCGTCTTAGTAAATATTTTCAGGATCCAGTGTGTGTTTCTCATGAACTGAGTTCTGACTCCAGGTGGGTGGAGAGAGGAGAAGGAAAGGATTTTTATATGCTCTTCCTTTTTAGAAACATTTAAGTCTTGAATTTAAAAAAAAATTGAGGAAATTATCATATCCATCTTGTATCTTGTATTGAAAAGATTTAATTCCTTGAATCCTAATTCTTGTATTGGGTATAACAAGAATTCGCCTTTTAAACTGAGGACTTCTTTGATAGGTTTGTAATATTGCAGTGAATTATGGAATTACAGTAACACAGCAGAAAGCTTTAATGTCATCCTAATTTGAACTGAAACCTATTTTGTTTCCAGGAAAAAATAAACAAATGGAGACTTAAGCCCTAGGGTCTGCTCCCAGGCAGGGCCATGTGCTTTCAGCTGGCTGTGTTTGCACATGGGTCCAAATGTTCCAGCTTGGAGTCATCCCTTCTTTACTTTCTCATTTTCTCCTCTGAGACTTATCCTGCTGGTTTTTTTTTTTTTTTTTGGGAATATCTTTCAGTTGGACACTCCTTCTGCTGTTATTGTTTGAATGCTTCTGTGTTCCTCTTCCCTTTTCTCCTTGTCTTTTCCTTTTACTCTTCTTTTTTCCTCCTTTTTCAGGTATTTCTTGTTATACAGAATACCTTTAGCTTTAGCCCAGAATCTGGTGGACAAATAGTCACAAGGGAAACATGCAGATGGTTTAAACAGATGTTCCTGTCAAAGTCAAAATATTTAACTCCTGAATTCCTGCAGACTAGCAGTCCTCCTCGTGCTTTTAATGAAAACTGCCAGAATGGTGGCCAGGGACTTGTGTGGCTCCTTTTCACATTGCATTACTTTAACCTCCACCTATGAGCCTTCAGGAGAAATGAAGGCTGCTGAGAAAAGATTGTGTTATTTTCATTGCCGTGTTAATCTAGAAGTCAGTTAATAAAGATCTGTGCTTGTGCCAAAATGGGTGAACTGTTTTGAATTGGATGAGGGAATCCATCCTGAATTCTCTCTAGCAAGGCCTGGGTGAGTTTAATTTTAATCAACATATGCAGATTGTCACTCTTGGTTTGGTTTTGGGTTTGTTTCTGGAGATTTTGTTTTTGGGGTCTTTTTAAGTTGGGTTTTTTTTTCCTCTGTGCCAAAATTGAAGATGAAATGTCGACGTATTCAGTGAAGAAATTGTGTGTCCTCTGGGGAATATTATTTGAATATAAATATATCCTTTATGCAAGTTGTTTTCTATATTTTCTAATACTGTGATATTTAAATCAAGTTATTATTCATAAAATTGTGATTTGGATTATCAGCCCTTTATTTAATCAGGGAAGATGTACAAATAATTAGTAACTGACAAAATATCCTAATAAAACTAGAAGCACATGAGTACAGTCATGGTGAGCTAAAAATGCAAGAACATGACTAATTTTTTTCAAGTGAGTTCCTTGTGAGTGCCTTTCAAGTTTTGGAAAAATGTACAATTTCAGAGTTCAGATGCTTTAATAAGAAGCAAGTTAAATACTTGAGTGAACTAATACGTAGGCACAACAGGAACTTGATGGTATAGTAGGTGGTAAGATTCATTTATGATAAGTTATAATGGAATTTCCCTGGAACTGTATATTCCACCTACTTCAATTCACATTAGTTCAAAAGACTGGCAATGTGCAGCAAATGCCAAGACATAAAAAAATTGGCATGCTACTGTAAACCATGGGACTAAGTATATGCCTAAGCCACTGCCTGTAGCTCTTGGGAGTTCTGGTGTACCTTGTGGTCTCTATATGTTGAACTTGTGGTTCATATTTAAACACTTGTATTTGTCCAGAGCACTGAGCCTGTGTGTGTTTTAATTCATAGCATGGGGTCTGCACAGAGCAGGAAGTGCTGCATGTCCTTCTTGAGATGAAGTCACTTTTGCTGTATCCAATAACTGTGGTGATGTGTTAGAGATTTTCAGAATTCCTTTTTTTTCTGTTTGTTTTATAATCATAGGTAGGCAGAAATTCTGGAAACATTCCAAGTTATTGGCATATTAAAGGAACAGGATTGGTTTTAATGAGCAACAGTTGGTTTGGGCCACTTTGAACAGATTTCCTATTATTTATGGAATTTTAGTGCAGTGCTGTTCTACTCAGGACAATCTGATGGCTCTTTCAGCTTTTAAATTTCTCTGCAGATTGAGGGACATTTATTTGGGCACCAGGAATAATTATTGCATTAATCCCCTTTTTAATAAATTCTAGTTTTGAATTCTGGTTTTGACTAAATGAGTCATGTGCATTTTGGTTCAAGCAATTGAAAAATACTCAGTAAATTGAGTCCTTCCAAGTAGTGCTTTGTTACCTGGAAATGTGCTCTTCTTTCTTTGTAGCTTCATTAAAAGACAGGTTCTAAAAATACTTCATTGAAGATGAAAATAAAATATGTTTTAAAAATATATTGCAATATTAGGAATATAAAAACATTTAATATCAGGAAAATAAAAACAGTTAAAAACTCAAAAAACCTCCCCAAACCCACAGCAAAAAACCCTTAAAGAAACTCTGGGATAAAACTTTTTTTTTTTTTTTCACTTGACAACGTGCAATTACAATTTTGCGTCTTAACTTGTCTTGTGAGTGATGAAGAATCATTCCAAATAGTTTAGCTTTTCTTGCTTTCTTGTGAATACAAAGCTGTTGCTCAGATCTTGGAAATATCATGTGGGCTATGAGTCTTGGCTCAAATTTCAGTAGTAGGTACATTTTTCTGAGAAACTGGATGAATCAGTGATATTGAAATATGTGATATAAATGATAATACAGCTGATAGACGTAGGTGACATCTACAATATAGTATTATTGTGAAGAGAAACTAATGTAAATTGATAAATCTACTTCACAGAGAGTCTTCAAACTGTTATTTTTAAGAACTACTTATCCTACAGCACAGAGGCAGCCCAATCTTATGGAGATTTCTGTTGAAAAATCTGCCTTACTTCCAGGTACGTGTGAATGAGCACACATGATGGTTATGGCTTTCAGATGTGGGTGTTTAAAACTGTCTGTCATTTCCCCAGTTTCAAGTTTCGCTCTGCAAGGTGCTGAAAGTTTCTGTGTGATCCAGAGAAGCAGGAAAGCTGCCTGCCTGAGGCCAGTGTAGCTCTGAACTGGGCACCTTCAGTTGTGCTTGAGGATTCTGATTGATGTGCATGGCTGCTGTCAGGCCAGTTTAATTGTCATCTTCCTGGCATAAGCTGGTAGAAAGGATTTTCTTAGTTGTCACAGGGAATAGATTGAAAAGGTTGTGCTCATCTTTTCTTGATTCTGCAGCCCAATATGCTGTTACCACAGTAATGAGGAAGTGGTCCCGTTTGGTGAAAGTGGTGGGAGTTTTTATCTGAGAGTTTATTGGTGAGAGGGGGTGGGATTGTAGGGAGGGTGTCCCATCAGTGCAGCTCAAACGCTGAGAGGAATTGTTTGTACTGTTACCCCCGGGGACTGGTTGTGCCTAATTCACCTGCATCAAGTCCCAACCCTCTCTGTAAAAGAATATTTTCCCCAGGAGTCTAAAACCAATAGATCTAAATTTGTGTTTCCCACCATTTTGACTTTGGTAGGATCATTAAGACTGTTAATTAATTTAGTAATAGTAAACAAAGTAATAGTCTAACTGGCATTCTTGTGCTGGTTTCTTACCAGCTGGTCTTCATATCACATTTCTGCCACGATCTGTAGAAATTTTTGGTACTTCAGAACATGCTTGAGAGAAGCAGCATGTTATTCTTTGAGGTTCTGATTCGTGTTTTATTTGGCACTGCAGATGAGGAAGGTGCTGGTTTGCACCACTATTGTGCCCAATTTGGGAGAAATTGTCTCCTGTGATCCCAGTATAATGGAATATGCTGTAAAGGATAAGGTGTTTGGAGACCAGGAGAGCTGTTATGTGATCACTTGCTTTTGCTGTAAGATGAAAATAATACAGCTACCTATTTTTTTAAGTGCATTGCTGTCTCCAGAGGAAATCTTTCCTTAGTGTTATATATTAATAGGCTGAGTTCAGCTCCAGGGCAAGCAGAACGAACTGCAAAGATAAAGAAACCACACCTGTGGTGGTTGAAATTGTTCCAGTTTGGGGCTGCTGCTGTTGGGAAGTGCCCATCCACAGAGCCCCAGCTTGCAGGATGTGCTGTGTCTGGTTTCCAATAAACTTGCTTTTCAGAATAGCTTGCTACATATGGGGGATCTTTGCATGTATAACATAAAATAATTTAACATTTTCTGATTTTATTTTCATTAAAGGGATATATTTAGTTGTCATAATCTGCTTTTATTAGTGAAATCTGTTAAGTGCTGTAGAGTGCAAGAATGGAGAAGGTGCTCAGGTCTCTGCACTCCTGTGGCTTTGTCCTCAGCTTATTATTAACAAATGATCTGTCACTTATAACTTTGGTAATTTCAAACTATATCCTAGACCACTTACTGTCCCCAAAAGAGTTCGGATGAAATTCAGTTGGTGGGGTCCTGAAATACCTGGGTTCCCAGGCTTGAAATCCAGCAGCTACAGGATATAGGAGACAGTTTGGAAAACACACTTTTTAAAGGAAGGGATGCTACTATGTCAGTGTTTACACTCCATTTTAGACAACAATGCAGAGCACTCCAGTGAAGAGCTGAAAGTCAGTGCTCAGGTTTAGCTTTTCCTCAGTGGGGGAAACCAGGATAAAGAGCAACTATGCACTCTGTCACCAGCCAGTTCAGCTGCAAACTTCACTTCCAAGTGTTGGAATCTAGCTTTACTAAGCCTTGGGGTTTTGTTAGCTCAGGCGTAGGTGAAGTACAGGTAAGGAACTTCTGATGCAGAATCATTCACGCAGAGAGTCCCCAGGGCATTTGAAGGAATGAAGTTCTTGGCAAGGGCAAACAGCGTCTTTAGACAAAAGGCCACGTGTTAGTGGCCTTCTTTTGTTGTTTATTTGCATTGTAAGTGAAACATCTAAAATTAGATGCTTTGTAGAAAATTATCTAAACCAGCGGTGCTCAGGCATGTATCACAATCCATTTGGTGCTTTCATCCAGAAGCAAGTTGGATTGTAAATGGAAACAGTGCAGAGTTCAGTTCCATGGCTCTTGAAGTTTGTTTACTCTGTCAGGAGCTGGTGTTCATCCAGGGTGTCAGGTTTCATCTCTTGGCTTGTAGCTTTACAAATCATCAATTGCAAAATCAGAATAATTTCCATCATGAAGCAGAAGATGCTTATCTCTGTCTCACGGTCTGATTTAGGCTTTACATTCTACTGTTTTCTGAGAAGGGAAAGCTGCTTTGTGTAGTTGTTGAATATGTAACTGCAGGGAAAAAAAACCAACCCAAACAACAGAAAACCAAACCAGCCACAAAGGTTGTCTTTGAAAGCAGAAATGTAATAAGATTTGTGTTTTTGTCCCATTTAAAGAACATCAAAGCAGTTAGATAGATGTATTGAGATAACTTGTCCTTGTGTGATGAAAATATTAATGATTCATGAGGCTGAATCTCATTTAAATGTGAAAATTCTTTTGCATCTGTATTATTGTGCTTCCTTTCCTTGTCCTGTATTCTTTACCAAACTTTTGGAGATTCTGTTGCTGGCTCTTTTTTTCTTTTTTCCTTAGTTATTGAGTAGAGTTTTGGAGATTAGGATGAAATATTTTCCTTTAGTCAGTTTGCAGTAGTTGTTGGAATATTAATCTCTTCTTAAAGTAGAGCACAGAAGAGATGAAAGGAATGAATTGCTCATTCTTGTGCTCAGGGCATGTTTTATGTGCCCTTGTGCCTCAGCCTTGCACTTGTGATCAGCTGCTCCTAAGACGCTTTCCTGAATAGATCAAGTAACCCCCAAACCTCATAAACAATCTCCTTGCTCCCTATTTAACAAAAACTGCTGCTGTTTTCCTAATCTTATTATGTTCTTTGCAGAGTACACTTAGTTTCCTAACCACTCATGTGGACCCTTACATTTTCTGTTTGTGCCTTCCTGTTATCAAAATAAGCAAAGAGGAAAAAAAAAAATCAGAATGTTTAATGATGTTATGTTCAAACTTAGTGAGCCCTTACAGATGTGTGGCAGGTCATGTTCTTATTGTGTCATTCTTCCCTGTGATATTTGGCTCTTGCCAAATGACTGAAAGTTCTGCTTCAAATGGGCACAACATCACAGATGATAATATTACTGTTCAAACTATTAGAAACCAAGACTAAAACATTTATCTAAAGATAGTATGAAAAGCAGGGAGTTCTTTATTTTCTGAATCTTTGGAGTGTGTTTGCTCAACTTTTATCCTGCAGATGTGTTAGCTAGAAAGTTTTTGTGACATTCTCTTGTCATCATTTGAATTTGACACCTAAGTATTTGGGAGGGAAAAAAAAAATCTATGGCTGTTTTTGGTCTTTCCTGTAGTTGTGCCTGAAAGGAGCCCTTTTCACCTTATCCTGTGTAAATTGAAATCCCGTGACTTGGAAAGATGTGACAACTGTAAGGGGACAGGAAAGTATAATGTGTGGCTGAGTAATGAAGACAATGAATGGCACAGAGTGGGCACATTAATATTACAGCTTCTGGAATTGGAGATGAAAATCTCTTTAGAAGAGGCTCACACAAATAAAAAAGGAAGGATGCCCTTTGGTAAGAGAACAGATGATTGACCATAATGGGTGAGGGAGGAAAGTGAGAAGTAAAGTTTGCATCCATATCTTCATAATGATGTGGAGAGAGCTTTGGGATAAATCTACAGACTAGGGCAGAGAAAATCCAGCTCAAGCCAGAATTATCTGAGGTTACCTTTATGGCCTTTCTTTAATGAATTTTGCTGGCTGGATATTTGAAATGCTTCTTCCAGGCAAGGAAATTTCTTTCAGGGGCAAAAATTTTAAAACTCAGAATATTCTGCAGTGACGTCACTAATGCAAATCATGGAAAGGCTTTCAAAGGGATCCAAGATTTCTTTTTTTCTTTTCATTATCTGTGATCTGTCCATGTGTTTACTTTAGGCTCCTTAGTACTGAAAGTGCAGCTCTAGGACTCTTCAAGAATAAACTGAGTGTAAGTGATGGATATTTCTCAGACTTCCATGTAAAAGATAAAGGTTTGCAATAAGAAATGCTTTCTTTTTCCTAAGTGCTGCCTAGATCAAATTTACCTGATGTTACAGAAATACCTAGTGAGTCATGAAAAAATCTAATTTCTTCTCACTTATACCCAAGAAGACAGAAACGTTTGATTATCCCACTGATTATAAAAAGCAATGTTTTTATCTATTTAAAGAGAAGTCAGTAGGGAAATTATTTATTCTTTCCCTTCAGTGTTGAGGGTTGGCAAGAATGCTCTGTGAACTTCAGTCACATTAAAATTAATAACTATATTTTCTGTATTCCATCTGGCTAAATTACCATGAAAACTTTGTATTTTCTTCTGTTCCTGTGCACAGACACCCTTGTTCAAGAGGGATTAATGTATTTGATTAGAAATATTTAATTGTAATTAAAATAACTCAGTGGCATTGAAAATTACTTTTAATTATTGCCATAAAAACTTAGTTGCAAGATGTCATGACCAAATGGAGGTTTCCTAATGTGGGAAAGTAGAGGTAGAACTCTATACAGTGCAGTGGACCAGAGACCAAAAATGTAGGTTAAAGGTGTTGAAAGCAATGGAGTTTTAGTGATGTTATGACAATTCCATCCTTTGATTTCAAAAATGCAGAGCAACTGCTTTTAAAAACCACTATGGCTGTAAAGAGGTCAAGTGCTGAGCCAAAGGGATGAACGACTGAGTGAAGAAAAAACCATGTATTTTAGTCTAATATGTAGAGGATTAACATGAGCATTGAGTAAAGCAAAGACACAGTTATGGCAATTGGGATTAGAGTCCTCTGATGGTTTCACAGTAAATAGGATAATAATAATGCAAGTTATATACCAGCATTCCTCACAGATAACTGGGCAGTGTTACTGTCCTGATTGTCCTTTCTTGTGGTTTCACAGGGTGAATCCTTCAATATTTCTACAACAACATTTTTTCTGCTACAAGGGCCATGAACTGTCCTCTACACCTGGAGTGAAACAGACCCTCCATGTCTTCCTCAAAGTGCATTGAAAACCTTTTGAGGTGCAAGTCAATAAATTTGTATTATCTGGATGTAAGTTTTCTTTATCAACACAATAAGGTGGGTTTTTTTGTAATTTCCAAAAACTTGAGAGTGCATTAATGTGAACACACAGATAATATTATAATGTGCATACTGGGCAAACTGTCCTAGCCATGTATGTTCACAAATGCATTGTTATGTAATTTATGAGAGTAATTTATCACTCTGTATGTCAACAGTCAAGAGACTGGATTTAGAGGACATTGTCATTTAATGCTATTAATATAATACTTAATTTTGAGGAATATTTGATTTCCCATCATGGTTCCTTTAATCAGCTTCTGCAACAAAAACTGATTTAAAATATCTCAGGTTATATGGAAGAGGAAATTGCCAAACAAAATACCTGTCAGTTTCCTAACTTCCTTGTTTGTTTGATGATGATTCAGTCTGGTTCTTGCTGACTCAGGTGTAATTTTTTTTTTTCTTTTTAATGTTCCTGGTTTCATGTGGATACTCCCATTGATCTGATTCTTCTGGTAAGGGATTTTCATACTGTGACTCAGGAGCAATACAAGCAACGTGACAACTACAGGAAAACACCTGTTAGTATCAGGTAGTTGGTATTTACATTTTGTTTATTCCTTCAGCTGAGAAATCAGAAAGATTTGCCAAATGTTAAACCTTGCAAGTCTTAAAACTTCCTCTCACCTGAGAAAGAGTCCTGCTGTATTTAATGGAGCACATTCTGAAATGAGGAATATTCAGAGACCTGACCTGAGGAACAAATCACACAGGTGAATGCTCACACTGGGAGCAGTTTCATACCTGCAGTTTCTGCTCCACTGCTGCCCAGCTGCTCGCTGTGCCCAGAGGGCTCTGGCCATGCACAGTGCAGCCAGGTCCTTGTGCCTGAACGAAAGCTGGCACAGCCCCAAACACTGCAATTCAGACTGCTCGGCTCTCTGTGAGGCTTCTTTATGCCTTTGCTTCCTTGGCACTGTACAAGAAAATGTCCTTTCTTGGCACTGCTGCTGGCTGATTCAGGCTGCTCTTGATATCCCACTGATGCTGCAGTGACCCTCACTAGTGGCCAGCAAAGTGGCACCAGTGGTATCATTCAGACAGAAGAGGTTTTTCCTACATCAGATTAAAAGTCTTATTTGGTATTTCATCAAAGAATTCCTGACCAGCTCAGCTGTGTATCTTGTTTTCTATTCAAATCTTCATGTTTTTCCTCATTAAGTGAATTGCACTGCTTAAAACATCATCAGGAATACTCAGTAGTAAAGCCACAGAGTCGTGGTCCTGTGCTGTGCTGTATATTCTCGTTTGCATCAGACTCAGTAAAACTGCCTGAATACCCATGAATTGTCCTGGACTGGTTTCAGTGGAAGGCAGCAGGAGTTTTTGTTCCAGTTCTGTTCCTGTAGTCAAGCTCATAGACAACCTGGAGCTCTTTAAGTTAAAATAAGTAAAGGAGGATAATGTTGATTTCTGTTCAGATAGATGAAAAGTCTCTCCTCTTATTTGCAGACCTCTTTAAGCAATTGGCTTCCAAAATAATCTTGCTGTAGGCTAAATGTTAACACACATCATAAACAAGGAAATCAGGCTCTTTTTTTGCCTCACCTGATTCTAACTCCTCAGCTATTTCTTTATTATTGGAGATGCCAGGTAATAAAGGGGCTCCCCAATTGTGCACTAAATTAATTCCTTCTGTTTTTTGTAATGAGTTGATTTTTTCCCTCATATGCCAAGCAAAGTTTCACCCCTCTAGGTTACATTTTTCTGCTTTTCTCTCTGCTCTGAGTGCCTGTAGGAGAGGAGTGGCAGGCTGTGTCCTGGCAGGGGATGGTGCCAGGACGTTGTGCAGCTCAGCGCAGCCTGTGTGACATTGCTGTCCTGGAGCCGTGTCAAACACACCACAGACACTTTGTAATTTGAAGGCTAAAACTGATCTGCACAAGCCTTCTCATGCAAGAGCCAAGAGGTAGAAACTCAGAAAGCCAAAATCAAACCAACCTTTTAGGCAGTGTCAGGAGGTTTCTGTAAAATTTGCCACAGGCAAGATCTGACTTGTTCATTTTACAAGATGTTCGACTTTTCTGTGAAGTCACATTTTGCCTTGGATTTTTCTTGGAAACCTTTGGGGATGCTTTATATATGATAGTTTCAGAAGATTAAGAAAAAAGTATTTCACTGCCCTGCATAAACCTGGCATTGAAAATGTTTGTACAGCTGTCACCTTTGTCCTTTAAGCTATTCTCTTCTGTGGTCACTGGGTGTTTTTCATGTGTCTGTCAGATGACTGCCTGGGAAGGGACACACCTTGTGGGAAAAGATTCTTTAAGACTGTGCCCTTTTGACACTGTTCTGAATGGAGCAACAGCCAGAAAAACCTTTCTGGACACTGTGAGTTCAAAGAGAGTTCACTGCTGAATTAAAAAAAATAAATAAAATCTGTGTTCTTGGTGACTAAAATTTAGATATGTGTACCAGAATTAAGTAGCAAAAGGACACTTGGTTAAAAAATTATCAGTTTTTATAGAATGCATGTTGATGTGTGCAGGCCAGAAAGGGATTCAGAATTAAATATTGTCTGGATCTTTCTGTACAGTTGCAAATTCAGTGCAACAACCTTCTGGCTAAATAATTTATGAAAATAGATACCTAAAAGTGGATTCTTAAGCCTTCCTTGTTAGTGATGTCAGCTTCATCTGTCATCAGTAAAAATACAAATTCACGTAGTTAAGCAGTTTAGCCATTTAGAAATAAAACCAGAACTAATCTCCAGAAGGGCTTTGCCCATTTATATTGTAACTGTTTCACTTTCCATTTGAGGTAGAGTTGCCAGAAAATGTACTTAGCATACAAAATATGTGCCCTTCTAGTGTTGTATCATCCTACATCTTTATCTTGGGGACTTGTGATACTCTTGAAGAAAGCAGGGAGTAGGAAAGTAATCAGGAGGCTTTGGGACAATCCTTAGTTACATTAAGTACTTTTCCATTCTACTGTCCTGGTTTAAAGCTGCTCTGCAGTACCACTGTGTGGAAGTAGTGGTTGGGTAAAGGGATGCTTAGAAATAAGGGTTTTTGCTAATACAACTGCTGCAAATTGCATGCTGCTATCTTTAGTTCTACTTGCATCTTTTTCAACAGCATGAGAAGCAAAAGAAAAATGTAAATATTCTGGGAAATGGGTGATGACTCTGTTTTCTCATTTGTAATTTGTTTTGGATTTTTCTTGCTTTTCCTCATGCTGCTCTTCAGTGTTCTTTATCCATGGGTACAGAAACAGAAACAGGTGAGGCAATCAAAACAGGATGTGGAGCACTTATCCTCAAGATGACTTTGGGCAGTTAATTGCAGCTAAGCACTGGCCTTTCTGATCCCATCACTTTTAGGCATGGTGTATACATTTTTACAAAAGCTGAGATCTGTGTTTTTCGCTAACAAAGAAGGAAATAGATCTCATGCAGGGGGTTAAAAGGAAACTTTCTCTTTTATATGTGCTTTGGCTGCTCATTTGTGAACACACCAGCTGTGATTTCTTGGAAATCTTATCTTGGTGTACCCTTTCAAAGAACAGTGAAAAGCTCAGATGAATGCTGTCTGTGCTGGCAGCAAGCTGGGAAGTCCCACATGAGTTTTATGGAAAAGCTTAAAAATGGGTTGAGGGATTCTACCATGTGGGGTTTTTGGTTTGTGGTGATTTTTTTGTTTAAAAAGCTTTTTGATTCTGCTAAAACCTGGTTTGGTAAATGATTCCATATAAAACTCAGGCTTCATTACCACTTGAAGTTTAGTTTTGTTACATTTTGCCAGACATGTTACCTGCTGCCATCTACTTAAAGCAAAGATCACTTGCTTGTTTCACTTTCTTTTTGAAGAAAGCAAAGGCATATTCTGCTGTTTTAGCTGGATGAATATACATACACTTGGAACTAAGTGATAAAAAGGGCTCAAATGACCTTGCCCTGCTGCCTCTTAAGAATTTATTTTGTGTGACTTGCTGTGTGTTGGAGGGGCTAGGAAACCAGTTTTGTCAACTACTCTTGTCAAGAGTTGACAAGGGCTGTTTTGAGTCAAGGGTTATGCAGATTAATCATTTAATCATTAGCTCTGCTCCAGGCATGTCCTTAAGGAGGGCTCAGATGTCACTGGGTAAATAATTGCAGGGGAACCTGGAGCTAATAGAATGTGGAGAGTAGGTGCATCACTAACCAGATCCGGGTCAGGAGTCCTGAACAGTTTTTTATTTTTAGCCCTTGAGGGGTGTGTCCATCGTCACACACTGATGACTAAACCCTCTGGAGTGCTCTGTGGGGCTATAAATACTGAGTGCACTATTTTGGTTGCAGTACCTGTGATGAGCATTGAGGGAAGTTCTGTGCCTCAGGAGAAGTATTTCTGCCTGGCAGCTGCTTTGAGGCTGCCAACACATCCTGTGCACTGAGCTACTGGACCACATCCACATGCAGGTCAATGCAACCAAGGCTGTTTTGATTTTTAAGTTGTTACTTGTAAGTCAAATATTAGCCAGTGAGTGTTTCTAAAAGAGTTTGGCACAAGAGTTCATCTGGAGGCTCTGTGCTTTTAACTTTTTTATTTCCAGCAGAACACACCTGTGATGAAGAACATTATTGTCCTTTGCACAGCATTATTCTATGTAGTCCAAACTGCTGAAAAATACTGATTATTTTTTGCAAACCTATATACAGCGTAGGTGAGCAGAGTAAACAAGCCTTTTTTAGAGCTCAGGATGTCTGTGCAGGTGTGAGTGTGTTAGGCAGGAATTATAGATTAATCCTAATTAAATTCAAGTGCAGGGCTAGCAGATATTTTTTCATAGTCCTTTAGTTTTTGGAGTAGTACAAGAGGAAAGAACTGAAGTAGAGATGTCTTACTTGCTGTCATCTTGTAATATTCCTACTCCCATTCTTAAATTTTACCCATTGTATTCCTATTGTTAACCTTTTACTGGATTTGATTGCTTATGTGGGCAAAGTCAAGCAAAAGCCATAGGGATCATACCTGTTCAACCTGGGGGCTGCTTTGTCTCTCTTTAATGAGGTTCAGTCTTCTGGGGTGAACACTGCCAGGCTGTTCTGTGAGCAGACAGGATAAATGTGCTAACACTGCCACGGAGAAAAAAGCAGAGTGTTCTCAGGTGCTCAGCCTTGTTCTGATGCTCTGGGCTTTGTCAAAGAATTTCTGAAAGCCCCAAGCACAGATCCAGGTGGGCAACTTCTGAATTCAAGGCATGTGTGCCCAACTGCTGCTTTGAACAGATTGTGTATGCCTTTGACAGCTTCTGGGTCCTGAAATAGAAAAAAACAAACAAAAAAACCCCAAAACAAACAAACAACCAGAAAAAAACTTCATGTTTTTGGCTTGGTCACTGTGCTGTGCTGGGTTTCTTTGACAGTGTTCTATAGAAGGAGCTGTACCAACTGCAAAATGGGAAAATCAATTGAGGTTTTTTAAGATACGGACTATATCTCTGTGTCCTGGGGACTAAGATGAGGATTTGACAGTTATCCTTGAAGGAATCTGAGCTATGGGACATTTGAGGAGAGAGCCAAGGGACTGGTGGGAACAGCGTTCTGGCAAGTGCAGCTGCAAAAACATGAAGCTGTTTTTTCCTAAAGATTTGGAGGAAAATATCGGTGTTTCCTTTCACAGCAAATCTTGGGATGTGTAAATGGAAAAGAGGAAGACAAGGGATCTTTTACTCTGCCTAACAGTATTTCTGAAGAGAGTTTGTTAAAGCTTGTGAGTCATATGATGTTATCACAGAGTATTTTTTCTTTGATTTCTTCTCTTCATTTCCATTCTGACAGCTTAAGTCTGAGTGAGAGAATTTCTCTCTTGCTCTTACTTTTCTTTTTGTTCCAAAGTAGCTGCAACAAAACAATTGAAACTTTTCATGTTCTTAATAGGTGAGAGGAAGACTTTCCCTGTCATCTCTGCTGAAGGCTTGTACTTCAGCATTCCTAGAAGAGATATTTCTGCACTATCATTATCTTTTGAATTCATGGTGGCCTCTTCTCTCCCCTGTATCTCTTTGGAGTGAGATTTTTGTGGTAATGCAGCTGCTTGCCATCAAATTATGAGCAGGGCAAGATGAGAACTCCTATTATAGTAAGAAGGGATAGAAATTAGTCCAAACTGAGGGATACACACAAACATAGAACCAAACTCAACTTTCAGAGAAATTAATGTCTTTACTTGAGTGTCATAAGCTTTCCTTTGGCCCCGAGTAACAAAATGAAAGCAGTTTTCAGTTCTGCTCTCCACAGAGGTCCATCCCTAAAGGAGGGAAGAACATGAAAAACACAACTGTGCTTTAAAATTATAGTTTTCTGAGATAAAGTGCCATTGTCAGTAACCACATTCAACAACACTATTAGCTGGAGACATGGAGATAAAAGCAAAATCGAAGGGAAGTATTATGTCTTTAGGCCCTCAGACCACACAATTACTGAAGTTGTTAGTTGGGGCATTCTACAACTAGAAATCAAGAAATTATTGAGTGTTGGTAACCTTCCATAATAGCAAATGCACATTTTATTGGTAAGTAAAATGGAGCCTGTCATTTTCAGAGGTCTAGTGAGAAGTGTGGGGATGAGCTGGTGCTTTTTATCCCACTCTCTGCTGAGAATATTGACTTTCACAAAATCAAATGTGATATAGCAAGATCTTTACTTTCTCATCAGATGAGGCTGTGGATTTGGGCAGCAGAGGTCACAACATATGTTATAAAATATATGTATAAAATAAGGTATTTTTTGTGCTGTGCTTGTTCTTCTTACCCCCTTTAATCAGATTTCTACACATTGTGAATGATGTGCAGGCGAGATGAGAAAGTCTCAGTTGGAAAGGGTTTTTACCTGTTAAAAACAGTAAAAAACCTCTTACTTTCTCTCTTTTCTATGACTTGGACATGATACCTCCAGAATCAATTCCAGTTCCCAAAGTCTTCTCTATGAAATAAAAGGAAAGACTTATACACCAAGGAGCCAAGGAGATGTTACATTACAGCCAAGGAGATGTTGAGTGAGACAGCATTTAATGTCCAACCTTTTGAACAACATTATTATCTAGTTCATGCCTTTCATGTAGTAGTGCCAGATTTGCTGAGAAGAATAATTTCATGAGCTACTGGCTTGGTTGGCAGAGCTGCCCTCACAGTTCACTTCCTTGCCCTCCCCTCAGTTCTTCAGCCACTCATGTTTTATTCTTTGTGTAGTGTTTCTTTAAAAAAACCCCAAACAGAACCAAAAAGCAAGACAAACACTTGATCTTTTTACTGATCTGCTTTACAGCACAGTTTAAGGGCTGTAGGTTGCAATGCAGAATGTAACCAGCAGTATGTATTCTGTCACCATCTGTTGAAACCAGGTGGAGCAGTGATTTTCTCTCCTGTGACCCATCCCTCATAACTCTGAGGGGATATCCTCTGTTAATGGGCCAGCTTTAAAACCAAGTGAGGCAGTTTTCTTTATCTCCTCCAGCCCATCCTCCATCCAGGGCATCTGTTAATGGGCCACTGAGTCCCATGGCATGACTGATAAAATTACATCATCCCATTGGGAGATGCTCCACCCAGGGGAGGAGCCAAGCATTTCCTACCTGAATATACCCTGAGATTTGGAACATCAGAGCAGCCTTTTGAAGACCAGGCCCATCTACACCACCATTGGACCTTCAGAGGAAAACTGCACCTTCTACAGAACCACTTCAACAGAACCACATCTGTCTCTGCAGGATGACTGCAGCCACCATTTGTGGGACTGCTACCAACACCCTGAGTGACAGGTGGCAGGTTGTATTCTGGCTTTGTCAGTGTTTTGGGTTTTTTTGGGTTTTTTTTTTTGGTTTTTTTTTTTTTTTTTTTTTGTTGTTGTTGTTGTTTTTTTTAATTTTTTTTACTGTATTTTTATTTTAATTTTCCTAGTAAAGAACTGTTACTCCTCACATCTTTGCCTGAAAGCCCCTTAATTTCAAAATTTTAATAATTTGAAGGGAGAGGGTTTACATTTTTCATTTCAAAAGAAGTTCCTGCCTTCCTTAGCAGACACCTGTCTTTTCAAACCGAGACATTGACTTGTTCTGGTATTAGTTCATTGCCACACATGGACACAACAAGTGACCCAGCTCAAACTGACTTTGCTGCTAATGTGTCATGAAACTATACTGAGGGTTTGTGGTATTGTTTCAGTTTCCATCTTTCACAGAAGACTCTCACTGTATTTTCATGGGGTCACAGGAAAACTATCCCCAGAGCTGCTAGAGAATCAAAGTGTTGCTCTTTCATTATTGGATAAATATTTAAGGGAATTATGTCACCCAGCAGAATGGATTCTGAGAAAAGCTCAACTCCTTGTAGTGAATACCATTTCATTTCTTGTATTGCTGGGTAAGTTGTATCTGTATTAGATAGTCGGGCAGGGACAGTTTTGTTGTGGAAGGTGGTTTATTATAATAGAGTAAGAGCTAAGTGGCACAGGCCAGATTATCCACTCTTCTGGAGGACCCTTGCCAAGGTCATTTTGGCAATTCTGATAAAAGCTTATCTCCTTATTATCTGCAGACTAGTCTTTCCAAGATCCTTCTATAGGAAATGATGTTGTTTTGGGATTTCAGGTTAACTCAATTCTTGTATGCTGCTATTTATTTCACTACAGTGAAACATAAACATGAAACATAAACAGTGAAACAGTGAACATGTTTTTCATAAATGTTTTCTACTGTCTGTGCCTCCCAGCTGACCATTCCCTGCTGGCCTGACAATGCAGATCCACAAAATACAAATTATTAGCAAAAGTTCCAGTTTGAGAATATGGATTGAATTGTACTTCTCTAAAGTTGTGAACTAGGAGTACCTGGGCTGAAGCTGTTGCAGTGTTGAGCCAGACACTCTGAGTGCAGAACTTGGGCTGCAATTTTTGCTTAATATCGTACTTTGGTTTCCTGTTGAGCTGGAATGATGAATACTCTTACCACTGTGATCCTATTGTTATCAAAGCATTTGTGTAGGCAGTCTTTGATGAGAAGCTGATAGGGAGATAGAACAGCAAATAGCTCTAGGTGCAAAAGCAAAAGATACCTTTTGTTTTCAGAGTATCTAAAAGCCATATCTTGTCTTCTTTGTCACTGAATTTTCTATTTCAAGAGCACTGTGAAGAGGCTTAATGTCTTTCTGCAAGATCTCTGTTGTACTTTCATACAGTTGTTCTCTTCCTGTCTTTTCTCTCAGCGTTAGAGAACAGCCTCTTGCTGTTTGTGGAGGCACTAATCAGTGGGTTACATTAGCACAGCTTTTCTTTATACACAGAACATGTCATGATGTGTGTTGTTTCACCACAGAGAGCATCACAGAGAATATCTGCTTAAAATGCAATTAAGGGCTACGAAGCCTGAAAGATCAACTGCCTGGGGAAACAAAGTTTACTTTGAATAGGAGCAAAGAGAACATTTGAGTGGTGTGTTCAAAGTACTTCTTTGCAAAAAAGGCAACAAACTTCAGTACAGTTGAACACCTGCTAGCAGAAGAGCTATTCTCATCGTTTAGAACTTTATCTGCCCTTCTTGGGGTGTTCTCTTAGGTCTCTAATACTTCAGGAGAGTTTGGCTTCTGATTTAGGCCATAAGCATATGTGAATTGATACTGGTACTTTACAAACCATAGTCTAACCTTTTAAAGGATCGTTATGGGCCAGAATTTACTGCCCTTCAATTTGCTCTGTGTTTACATTTTCAATGAAATAAACTTTACAATTCTCATCCACTCTCTCTCCCTCCTTTTCCTGCCCTGAAACAAACTGTTTGCTTGTCCATTATGGTACTGACACTCACTTCCACAGCATTTTTTTTCCCTTAACAGACTTGATGTACTAAATGATGGTAATAAGCAATAATGTAACAAAAATACAGGGCTCGTGACTCTCAGAGACTATCAGCTATTTTTCTTTAAGGTTTCAGGAATGGAAAATCCAATGCTGTTTTCTGATTCTGCCCTGTGTTACTGCTGACAGTGCCCTGATTATTACATGATTGGAAACATGAATTTATTAGAAACTAAATAATTTCTCCTCAGTTCTGTTTAGGGAAGCACACAATGAAGAAATGAAAATGCTAAAAAACCCCAAAGAATTCTGGTCAGCTTTTACATTGGATTTAACAGCATTAACTGATATCTATTTATCATGTATATTTGATGGCTTGATGTGCAATTTCATGCAATTATATTTACTTTCAGATGCCAACACCTTCAACTAATTCTTCAAGGTTTGAATAAAGAGAACAACAAAGAAAGAAAAAAAAGTTATAATCATGGAGGAACTAAAGGATGTGTGACTGGAAGGTCATTAATTTATTTGAGACAAGACTCATCTCTAGGTATGTTTAAATTCCTCCTCATTACTTATTTCTATTGCTTCATTATTATTATTATTATTTTTTACTTCAGAAAGCATCTTGACTTAGTTATGAAGCCTGTTCTTTAAGAAAAGTCTTTGTACTCAGCTGTCAGCTCTCTGTGAGTATTTCTAGGAACTATGCTGATGGTTAGGCTGAATTAAATGCCTTAGAAGTTCCCTTCCCTTGGAGCAGCTCGGGCTCTGTGACATTGAACAGCCCCTGGTGCTGCGGTGCAGGGTGCAGCAAGGCCATGTTTAACTGCAGAATAACTGGAGCAAACAAGCCTTTAGAGCAGAGCTAAGGGCACAGGATTAATGAGCTGGAAGATTTGCCAGGGCTGAGCTGTGCCAGCAACCCTTCTCCTTCTCCTCCCCTGCACGGTGACGTTTCCGTCCGCTCCGGGTTCTGGCACACACGAACACCTAAACGTGGCCCATCACACCCCTCCTGCTAGCCCAGGATTGTTTCCACCACAAATTACAGGCTCAGCACTGACCAAGAAGGGCAGGGCTTGGTGTCTTGTACCTTTTTATGGCATGGCAAACAGCTATGCAATCATCCTGCAGTAACAGTGCAAGAATACAAATTACAGGCCAAGCCAGGCTGCTGGTGTCTCAAGGCAATCAGTAGTTTGTGTCAGCTTCACTCTCTGCTCATCGTTTCACAAAAGGCAGATGGACACAAAGGGAATGTTCAAGGCCCAAACAGGTTCTGTATAGGTGTAAGGTGCATGTAGTAGGTATTGGTGAAGTTACTGGTGAAATAAACTGCTTGAGAATAAATCATTGGTGATGCGCTGTTATATAGTTGTTTAAAGATTGTAGAAAGGTCCTTCTCTAATTTCAGCTGCAGATGGGTATGGGGAAGTAAGCAGCAATTAATGGAAGTGAAATTGAGTCAGAGGAGTCATCCATGTCCAGAAAGTGCCAGAAAAATCTGTATCTCTGCTTCCTGATCCAGTGCAGATGCCAAGCATCACTTAGCTTAGAGTCTGTTAGTAGTTACTGCAGAGCTGGGAAGGAGAGGATCACAGATCCATGGGGGAAAGCATTGAGGTCTGTTTGATAATGTAAAACATTAAAAAAATCAAGTCTGACTTCAAGAACTAGGTACAATACCAACCTTAAGGGCTATTGCTTTCTCATGTGCTATTAGTTGTCATGGTCTTTTGATACATGGTGTGATAACAACTGTACATCTCTAGATAAACATTAACAGCACACATTGTGTAGGAAGGATAAATTTCACTCTCTTGCCCTAAGGTTATTGGGAATGAGATGTTTTCCTCTGTCATCCAAGGGGAAAAGAGACCTTGTGAAAACCAGTGTGTAAAGGTGAGGTAAAGTCACCAGCATGAGTTTGATCCCTCCTGTGAGTGTTGGAAGACTCCAACCCAAGGTACTGGCAGGGGTGACACTCATTTCAAAGTCTGAAGCTTCATAACCCAGAGAATTGCTTGAAAAGAAAAAGAGTTGGTTTAGAACAAAAGAAAAGTATTTCAAGTGCCTCTGCTTTGACTCTTCTGGTGAGTTCCATCTTCTGCCATAAGGCTAAAAGCTGTTACAAAATGTACTATTTATTTTTAGGATTACCACAGCACAAAAGTTTAAAGCATTAAAACTTTTTTACATGGGCTTATGATCTGTGGAGAAGAACAAAATCTCTCCTACAGTTGGTGACTAAGACTTGGATTTCAAGAACAGATGAGCAAAGAGCAATATTTGGAAAGTGGGCATTGAGTACAGGGTTACTTCTAGTTTTGTTTAGCTGTGTATTAGAGATCCACACTGTCTTTTCAGTTGCATATTCTAATCTTCCTGCACTGTAATGGACTTGAGCACACAAAACAATGGCATTTTGCCCATTTCTCATGTAAAGCCTTGGAAGTCAGCACAAATCTTACACTGTGAAGTATCAGCATATGAAACATTATCCAAAACAATTGTAATTAGAATCTTCTAACTCAACCATATATTTAAAATCTGTGAAGATTGGAGAGCAACAAAAATCATAGATAATCTAAACCCAATTAAGAAAAATAAAGCCATTTACTGTGAGCATTTTGTAAAAATGTTCAAGTCTTCCATCTGTTTTTTCTCTTCTCAAAAATATAAAAATAGATCTATTAACTTATAAGCTGTGCATTCAGGAATGATTTAGATCAGAATCTTTCCTGAAGCTTTTGTTGTTTTTTATCTCTGTCTCCTTCTGGCAGGGGGTGTGGGGATTGTGTGGAGGAAGCTGTTGGTGTTGTTTAGAAGCACATTTAACTCTGCTCGATGCCATTCTTTCTTGCTCGCTTATATATCAACTTTCTAGAAACCTCATTTTAATGATCTTTTTTGTACAGAGCCAGCATCAGCTTGGGGAGACTTGTGAGGTGATCTGTAACCTGCTTTCAACTTGGTTACAGTCACACCTAATTCTAACATGGATTCTGCTGCAGCATTGTGTGAGTGTTCCAGTTTCTGGAAATTACACAAATATATTAATTAATTATTCTGATAGCTCCAACAGTAAATATTTCATTTGGTTGACTGGAGAGCAGGGGAGGATATGAAACAAAAGGATCCCTGTGGAAATGTAGCCAAGCAGAGTGAAAGTTGAGAGATGCAAAGATTTATAATCTTATCAGACCAAAGTTGTATGAGACTATGTGGTCTTTAATGTTATGAGGAGTATTGGCTTGGCTGTGACATCATCAAGTCTTAGATGGATTGTCAATTGTTCTTAGTCCATTCCAGTTAGGCTTTGGAGCACGAACATTTTAGCAAGATTTCACCAATTGTTATCACAAAAAATAATCTGTTTTAGCTCCTAGCTAAGTTATTTCTGAGAACAATCATCCTTCCTTAAAACAGGTTTTACATGTTACTGCTATTCTCAGATAATGGTTTTTGTAGCAATCCTTGTGGGACCATACAAATGCTGGTTGAAATTCTCAGTAACTTCTTTATTTATTCATAACAAAAGATTTGTGGCAAGATCAGGGGTTTTTTAGGAGCAAGTGTGCATTTTTCCTTAAAATCATCTGTTTGACTGTTATGTGAGCACTGAGCTGGCCCAGCTTGATCTGGGTAAGGTGTGACCTCTGCACACATCCTGTGTTTGATCACTTCTTTCCAGCTTCTTTGGACGTTTATAGCTATTTAATATTTTAATATAGCCGTGTTTCTGTCTCTATCTTCATAATAGCATGCATGCACATATGACTTTTCAGGACTGAAAAGTGATTAGTCTCACCTTAACTGCACCATGGAGAGGTGAAAATCTGAAGGAAACAGCTGATCTCATAAAGTATGTGGTCCTCTTTTAACACAGTTATGATCTTACATCAGTTGTTTCATCTGCTCACTTCCAGCTTTGCCTCCTTGAGGGAGGATGTCTTGTGATATCCTGAGATTTTCAAAAGTGTGACAAAGAAAGCAGTTAAGGCCTCTGATTCAAAAATACTTTGATTCTAATAATTTAAAAACATGTTTGTGTAGAGCTTAGTTGTAAGGGTCTACAAGTACTTCACATAAATAACTGTAAAGGAAGAAACACAATGACTTGTTGGTTTCATTGCCTTCAATTTATCACCATATGCTAGGTCACTAATATATGGCAGCTTCAGAGGCTTGAGTAGTATTGATGATATGGGATAAGAGAAGAATGCCTTATCAGGCAGGGGTGTGAGCTTTATGTGAGTGACTGCAAAGGTAGAAGATGCTGCCAACTGAAAACTGAGAAGGTCCCAATAAATGCAGTCAAGAGCTGTGCTAAGTAACTTGTTAAAAAATGCCAATATTTACCAAGACATTTGAGCAGCTGCTAAGATGGACCATTACCTTCTTTCTTTTGCATTTTCTGATTAAATTATAGCGGATGCAGTGTAGTGCAGAGCCATTGTGCTGCAGAGTGCTGGGGACTTTTAGTCAGTGAAATGTAACAGCATTAATGAGCCACCCATTAAGAAATTTGCTTGACTTTTTTTGTGATTTTAGCTCTGAACTCTTTAGCAAGATAAGAACCAGCTCATTGCTGCTGAACTGCACTTTGATGTTTGGTGGTTTTGGTGTTTACTGAGTAGTGCTCTATTGATGTCCACAAATAGAGATGCCACTGTCACAGTATGGGGAAATCTCTGCAGAAATGTTCTGTTGAATCTCTGTTGATGCTGTCCGACCCCTGAATTTGGTGCATTTTCCAGTGTTGCAGGTATGTGGCAATGATGCTGTGCTGTACCAGGGCTGTTCTGTGCATCTCTGAACCATGGAGCAGCAGCAGCCAGAAAGCTTTGTCAGTGTCTGAGGAGAATTTACAGTGGTGAGCTAAATGAAACTAGAAAACTCTGTTTTCTCTTGTGTCTCTATGATGTTCAAGTGTGCTGTTTTTTCTCAATGTAAGTATTTCTTGCACTTTTTTTGAAAGATCAGTTTTAAAAAATATTTTTTAAATACTAGATTTTGCCAATAGTAAGTTTCTACTGTTTCGTTCGGAAGTTATTTTTTTTTTATTTAGCCAAAATATCAGTAAAATATATCTCTACAAAGAAATGCACAGAGCAGTTGATGTGATGAAGGAAACTGGTACTGTTCTTTAAACTCTGAGGTCACTGATCTCTGCACTTTCAGTTCCTGCAGGAGACCCACATGTGAGACAGTGTCTGGATTCCAGAGACAGTTTACATACACTGTCAAACTTGGGAAGTTTGGGTCCAAATGACTCAAAGGCTCAAATAAGCAGTGAGATGAGTGATTGCAGTCAGAACCATAAGAGTGACCAAATTAGTCCTGTTTCCTTTGAGAAAAGGGGAAGAAAAAAGATCTGGTGTTACACTGCATGACTGAAATTAGATGCTCTCAAAGCTCAGAATGGAATATGACTGTAAATGCAAATTCAAACTTTTTCAATGAGCTCAATTCCCCAGGGATAAATCAGAAGGCTTTGTGTATCATTTCTGCTTCATCATCACTGGTACCATTGCTGCGTCTCCCTATTTGTTTTAGAAAGAAATCTGCTCAAGAAAGTAAGCTGGAAAAGGAATTTGAGATAATGATTTGCACCATGGTGGGAAATCTTTACAAAAGGAGGTCCATTGTCCCTCTCTGGGTCTTTACTTCAAAACTAACAAGCTTTGTGCTACTTTTAGACTACAAAATATGAAATGTAGCCTGTGCTGGGCTTACCATAACACTCAGGATTACTGCATTGCTGTTCTTGCAACAGTCACGCTGCAGGAAACTTCCGAGAGAGATGTTTTCTTACCTGTCATAAAACCCAGCAATTTAAAATAGCTATCAAAGCTCTTAATCCTTCATGAAGCAGTTAGGCAAGAACTGTGGTTTCCATTTAAGAAAAAGTGGCCGTTTGCCCCCAAGTAATGAAGCAACATTTTCAGCAGTAGAACACAACCACCAAGAGAATTTTCTTTCTAGGCCATATACAGTTTTGGGTTTTTTCTTTTGTTTCAGCATCTTTTTAAGTCAGTAAAATGTAAAGCAATACCAGCTTTACTTGGCATGCTTGTATTTTTTATGCTAGTTAGATCTTTTTGCCTTCCTCTCTTGAGGGCCACGGGATTGTTTCCAAACAGGCTGATGCTTCTAAGGGTCAGGCGCCTTTCAAAGAACAAACAAGGGACTAAATTTTGCTTTTGCTTATGCTGGGTTCATGCCAGAATAACTCAACTGATGTTACTGGAGTTACTTTCCCTTGTGCAAATCCAGAGTAAGAGAATAAACTGAAATGTCTCTCCTCTTGCTGTGAGGAGGAAGAAAAGACATGAAATGTATTTCTGTGAGGTATTTCTTCTGTTAATTTAGGCAACAGTGAAACTGCTCTTACTTGCTGGCTTTGCTCTACCTTGAGCTGCAGTTATCCTGAATTTGTGATGGAGTTCCTTGTGAATATCATGACCTCAGACTTCAAGGAAAGACTATAAAAGGGGATTGACATGACTGAGATTCTTCAACACTGTGGGAAAACACCCTCAATGAACAAAATGGATAAATCCACTCAAACACATTACCTGTGGCAGTCCCCTGCCCACTCTTTTCTTGCATCCATTTGTTTGACAGCCTGATCCTGGGCAGAGGAGGCCTTTTCTCAGCAAGTGTATCTTCATTCTGAAGCTTGGTCTAGGAATTTAAGCAGCAGTTTAAGTCATGGTACAAGTACTTCCAGCCTGTGACTAGTTTGTAGGATGACATCTCCTGTTTTATGACCCCTGGAAGCAGGATCCCAGTTAACTGCCCACTATAATTGCCATGGCACAATAGCTCTCACCCCATTTCTACAGTAGAATCTGGGTGTGAACAAGCCAAATTAAACTGCAGAGTCATGGAGAAAAATAGCTCCTTACTGTGGGAAAGGTGCTTTAGTCATGGGAATCCTTTCTTATCCTTATTATCAGCCATTTTGAAGTGCACTGAGAAGGGAATTGGAATAGGAATAATTAGCTTGGTAGGGAGATCAAGTCCAGCCTCCCAGCTTAAATAGAGTCAGCCTCAAGTATCTAGGATGTGAGGAAAAATCCATTTCCCATTCCTGAGTTTGTGTGGGAAGCACATATATGTTGCTGCAGGCCTCTTGTTAGGGGTAGAAATAAGCCAGGACACAGACTCTAATTCAATAACATGAAAGGGGTCCTGGTTTATTCTTCTTTACAGCATAGCCATCCTGACTCTACTACAGCAAGCTCCTGCTGTAGGGTCCAGCTGCACACTCTGACTGCTGGCTATTTCCTGCTGGACTGTGACTGCAAGTATTGGTTTGCACACTCTGCCCCAGGCGTTCACCCAGCTCAGCTATGGCTGCAGGCTCCAACAGCAGGCTCTGACTCCAGCAGACCCAGCCTGACCTCACAGCACATCTTTTACAGCACCATCTTCTTTGTGTCTCTCTGGATGGTTCCTTCTTCCTCAGGGCTCCTCTACCTCCTCAGAGTCCTCTTCCTCCAGGATCCCCCTCACCAGCCGACCCACCCCTTTTATCACATTTAGCTTTAGTAGTCAGCTGTGACCCATTAAGGGCAAGGCTATTCCTCCTCTTTGGTAGTTAGTACAACTCTGACTTATCAGGGGCAAGGTTGCCTGTAATCCCTTCTTCTATACATACTTAGATGTTTTGTTAGAACACTGACATCACCTTGATCCTGTTTTCCCCTTGCTGCATTTCATCTCCTGTTTAAACTCTGTTACTTTTCTTGACAAAGAACATCAAAGAAGATTTTTAATTACAACTGTCCAGATTGCTATAACTTTTTCATTTCAGCAGTAATAGGAACTGTTAGTGAGAGGAACTATTGGACTGGACATTTATGTACTTTTTTGACAATGTTCTCAAACTGCACATAAGGAAGCATCAATTTAATTACTATGTAAATAATAAAAGAAGCAGCACCAAAAGAAAAAGGCTCACATATAATTACGTAACTAGCAGAAGAAAACTGATGTCCTGTGCACTTTAACAACATCTCTTGGCATTTTTCCAGTTCCAGGCTGACTATGAAATTCAGTCAACATGGTTTAGAAAATGCATACTACATATTCAATACCTATAAGGAGTCCAAGCTGACAATGTACATTTGCATAGATCAATAATTCTTTAAAATAATTTCAGTACAGTAGTTCTGAAATTAATTTTTAATAATTGTACCACTGCCTGTGCAACTGGAAAAATTGACTGATATGTTTGGTCTCAGTAGAACATGTCTAAGAAGTAGAGCTACAGAAACAAAATTTGTCATTTCAAAGTTTTAGTTGGATCATGGACAGGTTTAGAAGTCTAGGCCTGTTTAATGTCAGAGTTACCCCCGGACAGAAACACTCCAGCCCTCCCAAAGACATCAAACAGCATCAGTAAGAACAAGAAACACAATGATTTTTGCTGAAGACGCTGCATGGTCTTGGAAGAGTAACTAAAGCTTATGTGACAGTTCTCTTAGCAGTAATGAATGTGTATACTACCACAGGCTGAGCTTATTTATTTATTAAAGCTGGATGTGAAAGTACACACAAAGAGACCTCACCATCACACAAAGAAACTTCCCTAACTCCATCCATACTCAACCTGAGTAATCAAAGCTGTCATTAACCTTGCTGCCCTTCTTCCCTAGAATGATTTCTACCTAAAGCTGAAACACATCAGTAGGCAGCAGTATCAGGGGAGAGGAGCATCTTTGTGGGTGTTGGAAACAGATGCAGCCTGCAAAAATATTTTAATAATGTGTTTTTAATTTTGCATGGGAGCTAGCTGTGGATTTGGGCTGCATCTTGGGAGCGAGGAGGAGAGCCTCAGGCTCCCACCCACACTTGTTTATCACAAAGCCCTTTGACATTCTCCCCAGGGGAGGAAAAAAAAGAATATTTTCTGTGAAGCAGAGGCAGAACTGTAAGCAGCATTTCAAAGCAGTGATGCAGGTGAGGGGCCTTGCTATAGCCTCAAAGAGAAGTTTTTTTGCCAGATCTCCAGCATGGCTTTATCTGTACAAATCATCGATAGTAATGAGGGAGATAAAGGGGAGGATGTTTTCAGGATCTCCAAGAGCTCCTTGACACAGTAAATGTAAGATTTCAATGCATTTTCATGGATACCAGAAGAACTCTAAGAGGGTCTGAGGAAGGCAGGCAAGGTGCTGAAGGGATTTTTAATGGCTCAAACCCAGATGGCAGCAGCATCCTTGGGGCCAGGCAAGCAGAGATGTGGTTTGTGTATCATTTCCTTAACTTCAGATTGTAATGGTTTCTGGATATGCAGCAGGGTTTTTAATCCTTGTGACACTGTCAAGTGTATCTGAACACCAAGGATTTTGTTTGGAATAGATTCCTATCCACAGTTCTTGCCATCTTTTTATTTCTGATGTACTAATTTAATAGGTTTTATGGGATGCCATCAAATAAGGGATGTCAAAAAACATATAAAAATACATAGTGCTGAGGCTATTTCATAGGATTTAGGAGATTTTTCTACCTTGGCCTAAATCAGAACATGTTAATTTCACTCATATCTCGAAACTGTCAGATGTGTATCTCCTGTCTTGGATTTTTTGCCTTGAAATTTTTTATTTAAAAATCTAAATGAAAGAAAGAGTTGTTTTCTACCAGGAATTGTCCTAGAAAAATTAATAACAAATGTGCTTTTAGCTGGGAACAGAAGCTTTATGGGGTAGGATGAGTAACTCTAGAGCAGTGCAATATAATCAGCTGTGCTAGGCATTTAGATTTCCTCTGTGTGGATCAGATGCAGCCCAGTGCTGTCCAGTCCAGTGGCCTGTGCATAAGCTACCAGTCAAGACTGAAAAGAAATTATATCTTTGCTCTAAACAGGTTTAAGGTTAATTCCAGGCTTGATGAGTGTGCATATGACACCAGGAAAGCACTTGAATAGAGTGTTCCACAAATGGTACCATTTACTGGCACCTTGCCATTTGAGAAACTTTAGAGTAATGGAGCCTCCTGTGTGCCTGGAGGTAATTTTGTATATTCTGTGCTTTGATTATGAACTAAGCTCTCAGGTGCCATATTGATAGTCCCAGTTTAGAAGGCAAATCAGCCACCATTGTTGGGGGCTTTTTACACCACCAGAACTTCTACTTAGGATTTGTATTCTATCCTAAGGATAAAAGAAGTCACACTCTTAGCTGACTTAGAGCTGTACAGTCAATTCCATGCCTAACATGTCAGAATATCAGCTGAAGGTAACAGAAGATTTTGATGAAAAAGGAGCTTTATGGATCACAAGCTTGGGTTGAAAAATTAGAGATGTTTAAAGGTTTCTGCCGGGATCCCTAAATTCATGGCAAATATAAAAAGAAATATCTTCAATACTTAATGAGTTATAAATAAGAAACTTGGCTCATTTGTTGAATGTAAGTGCTCCTGGGTGCTGATACTCAAGCTACTGCTACAAAATGAATGTTACCAGTGTACAGTAAAACTATGAATATCATATATAAGCCACTTCTGCTGGGAGAAAAGGTGTAGCCAAAGAAAGAAAGGAAGGCTAAAACTTTATAATCGTGTGAGTTGAGAAGTTGGGAAGCTGTGAACAAGTACACAAAAATAAAGAGCTGCTCTGCTGTGGTGTTGCTGATGGTGGAGACAGGAATGTGATGTACACACACTGAGTTCATGCAGCAAGAAGTGCTTTTGCACTGTGAACATATGGCATTATCTTGAGCTAACTGACTGCTTGATGAATATTTCGAAAAGACAAGTCTTATATTGAGGAAGGCCAAGAACGCAACTTCATTTCCTCTTCAATCTAAAAAAAAATACTAGCTTTTATTTGTACAGATTTAATTTGGAACACATATGTATGACATATGTAACATCATCAAATAATTACATTATTATTTTGTTCCAACTGCTTATCAAAGCAGTTGGAACAAAATAAACCAAACCAGTAACTGAGTGTTGTATGGGCCAGTTACTGACTGGTATGAATTTGTATCCAGAGTTTGTTGGCTTCAGTTTTGTAGGGTAGCATCTGTTAAGAGGAGCAGAAGAGTGGAGGCCTAGATTTCAAGAATATTCCTATCACTGTTATGTATAGTATATAAGATCAGCATTTGAGACTTTAAAATACAGCTGTGTGTATTTTAAATACTCTTTCAAACCAGCAAGTTTTCCTGTGCCACACAGCCCATTCCCATCAAACATGGAGCAGTCTCTGAGTGCAAACAATTGCTGCTTTCTCATCTGGTAAATGGTAAGCCTCAAGTTCTGATGAAGTGATCTTTGTGCTGTTGTGGGGATGCCTTGAAAATGTCACTTGCTGAAAAACAGCAGCACCTTAAGTTGCTTGGCATTTATATACTACAAATAGCATATGGTAAGTAGGTGGATTTGAGACTTCAGCATTTAATGTAGAAAGTTTTGTGTAAACAATAAGTACTCAGAGTGCTCTGTGGTGCTGAAGGAAGAGACAATAGGACAGCTCTGCAAGTAACAATTCTGCCCCTAAATATCATTTCCAGGTCAGTCATTGATCTGTTTATTTCACAAAACGCTCAGCTGTGCACATTGTGTCAACTTTAAATAGTTTGGGGCTGATTTTACTTGAAAATGAGGAGTAACTTTATTGATGTCTGTGAAGTTAACAGTGTAAACAATATAGTTTCTGGTCTTGTCATCAGGGTAGTTGGTGTGTTTTTTGGTAGCTTTTAAATTTTTTTTTTTTTAATTTATGGTGGTTAGATGTAATTTAAGAACAACAGATTGCAAAGATTATGACAGCAAGATTAAAATTAGGTTATTGTGGACCTACTGCACGTTATCCAAGTGCTCAGGTTGGACCAAGAGCTCAGAGAGAAGAGCTCAGGTAGATGGACTTATGGACTTACTTAACCCTTGGTAACTGAGCTCTGCTCCTCACCATGTACTGACCAACCCATTGAAAACTTTAGGTGAAAACAAACCCATTTCTGTTTGTGTACCAGGCTTTGCACAGCTGGTGTGGGTCTGGGTTTGCTGCTTTGATTGTAACCTCTGGCAAAGGGCTGTTGTGAATATCTTGGGACAGTTTCTTTTCCAATCACTTAAAGAAAATCCATGTACGAAAGTTGATGTAGGGAACAAACTTGCTGGGTTCCCCCTGTAATAGAGGATCTACTGATTTTTCCACTTAATTTTCATAGTAAGTGCCCATACACCAGGACTTCTGTAAAATTCACTGTATTTACTTGGTATCTTTAGTATTATTTAAAATAAAATTAAAACTATGTTTTCTTTTTGCTGTGCATGTTCTTAGGACCAGCCATTTCCCCATTTTTCCCTGAGAGTGTTCTGAACACTTTGTTTTATTTTTAATATAATGATAAGTCAAACTAAGGCTTACAGAATCACAGGTCCAGATATCTGAAATACAATCATCCATCAAAAACCCTCAGTGGGACAATTACAACCCCCACATCCTCCCACAGCAAACCACGTCTGTAGGAGGAGATTTTTTGAGGGCTGCAGCTGACATTAGACAATGTGAAGTACTCTTGCTTCAGCCTTCATGAAATCACCTGCTATGAGTCTTTGTGATTATTGGAATGTGATTTTTTTATACATTAGTACCACCTTTACATATTTTGCAGTTTATTTCAGCATCTGTCTTAATGATGTGTGTTTAAATGAGAGATGAATCTGTCTCTTAGGTAGTTTTCATGTTATTTACAGACCAAACACAGCTTTAAATATTCTTTTAATATAAAGTACAGTGCATATATGTTGTAATGTACTGGGTCTGGGGCAGCCCCATGGACTCAACCAGCCTAGAAGTAAACAGATCCCTGGGTCAGTGATGTTTGGATGGATTTGAACACATACAAAGGATCCCAGGCAATTCATTGAACCCTAAGTGCAGGTGTATCATTGGCCAGGGAAATGGGTGTGCTAAGACCCCAACCACTCACATGTTGTAACCTGAAATTCAAACCCACTGTTTAAGAAGGGTGCAAGAACAATGAAGAAGCTTTTGCCATATGGATCCCTAAAGGGTCGTGTCTCTGTCTCCACCCACGACCCCAAATATAATATAAAATATAATTGCTATTACATAAAGTACCTCCTCTTCACCATTGAGTGCCCTCAGCATTGTTTTTCTACCCAACTTCTGTTTTCATTCTTTCCAGATATCCTCCTTGCTTCCTGAAAGCCAAGAAGACCCCCACTGTCATCATTCCTTCCCACTGGTTTTCAGCATTCTCCCTTCTTCCGTTTCAACAACTCATTCTGGAATCTGATTTTCAGGAGATACACATCTGATTGTCACTTAGATGGATGTAAAGGCTTACTTAGTCTTATTACCATATTACAAATAAAGCAAAGCTGTCATAAACTGTGGTAAATGAGGTCTAAGATTTTACTCTGGTTTAAACAAAGAGTCTTGTGACCTGCACAGACTGCAGAGCCCTGAGGTGGCGGAAAAGATCCTCAGCAAGGAGTGCTCAGCTCCAGAATCTTGCTGTGCCATGCACAGAGCAGTGATGCTTCTGTGAGTGTCCCTTCCAGGAAATGGTTCGTGGGGAGCCTGATCTCTGGGTCAGATTTTGCTGTTAGTTTAGAAATTCATTTGCAAAGGTGACAGTTATTGTTTGGGGACAATAATATCACTAATAATGACAGAATCCAGCTGGCACATCAGTGAGAAAATGCTTGTGTTTACTCCTTTGTGTCTTCAAGTACATCAGGTGAAAATCTGAGCTGTAGATGTATCACATGGAAAACCATATGGCAGCATCTATGCTTGGACAGGCATTTGACTTGACTGAATTAATTTCTCAGCAAGCTTGTCCTTGTTGTTGAAGGATTTGGGGGATTATAACAGGAATGTGGACAAGGCTATCATGTCCTTCAGGATTTTTAGCATGATGTAAGTATGAGCACAGGTGGGCAGTGACACATTCTGGGCTTCACTCCTCACCAGGTGTCAGTCATTTCATTCCCACAGTTAGAAATAAATATCAGTGATGATGGAGCACCTTCCCCTATGGCCCATTTGTCAAATGGAGGCACAGCTACCTCTGAGAATGGGGCTCTTTTCCTCTTTGTAAAGGATGTTTTGGCACTTTTTCGTATCCCCAACACCAAGTGTCTAATCCTTAGCTGCTCACAGGCTTTTCCTCAGAGCTGTGCTGCCACATCTCTGATGTGGGCAGGACTTTAGTTGTTGCTGCTACTGTTTTGGAGAAACTAAGAGACAATAACCTGCTGTTCTCTTGTGAAAGTGGATGCCTGAATGAGCAGAGAAATATCCACAGAGGGTAGTGATATGCAGCAAATGATGCTGAATAATATTGGGTTTTAATTTTTTAGGCTTTTTTTTAATTTTAAAGGAGAGCATGGATGCTGGTTTAGCTCATTTGTTTTTTACTATAAAGTACTGTTTGTAATAGAATCACTCATAGCCTGTGTGTTTTGAGTCCAAGTTTTCATTTATAAAGCATGATTGTATAAAATAACAGAGGGAATAATTTAACCTGTGGAGCACAGATAATTTCCATATTGTGCTATAAAAAATAAAGTGAATTCCCAGTTTGACTCAGGTGTGAAGTCCCCAGACTGACTTTTGAGTGTGCTCCAATTTGGCTGCAAGAAGATGGCTTTTTGTTTTTTTAATCTATCATTCTCTAATTTTCATAAAGTAACTTGCAACATGGTTTTGGGAATTAAAAACAAAGATATTCTCCCCTGAAAGGCTCATTTTCCAAGCTTGGTATTACCCAATACTGCTTAGCTCTTGTCTGGCAAGGTTCAGTGGGTGGAGGAAGGGAACAGGTCTTATTTTGAGATTTTTAGAGGAGCTGAATTTTATATTAGCTTCACAGTTTATTTGTTTTTATTCCTGTCCAATAAGAAGCTGCTTTTCCATGGGAGCCTGAGGAGAGCTTGCTCAAGATGAAAGGAAGTGGAATGTGTCTGAGAGAGTGGCCAAATTTTGGTGGCTTCTTTTTGCTAATGGTATGAGCAGTTAAATCTTTTTAAAAGGCAGTTTGCCTTTCCTCTCACTGTATCCATCATCCAGCTCTTTCCTATCCTTTGTGAATGTACCATACTCGATCATCTGCTGAAACCTACTTGTTTAATTAACCTCTTTTAATTTAACCTCAATGAAGTTTGAGCAATTGTGTGCAGTTTTGGGGTTCCCCTGGTATTTTAAGTTGGTTTTGGTCATCACCTCAGCACACTGGATTAATTACCTTCTTGTGCTGCTTAGTGACACAAAGGAGATGCAGCAGCCTTGTATTCATGCTTCATTACAAATACAAGCATTTAACAGTTCTGGATAACTTGGTGGACCTGTGGTGGTGTTTTTCCCATTAAAATCATTGCTTGGCTCCTTGTGCTTGAAGCACATTGTGTCTCAGGTTTGTTTTAGTGTTCTAAAATAGGAACCATGGCATACAGAATGTTTCACATTTTTTTCAGTGATCTAAAATGTGAAACATGGTGAGGACCAGGCATTAGCAAAACCCAGCTCAGAGTGATGGGAGTTACAAAACTGAGAGCGTTGGGCTTCTGAAATACATCCCTAATGAATGTTAGTGTGGTGTGTGATCTGCTCACATTAGTAATATTTCTCACCCATTAACACCTCTTGGCCCATGCTGAGCCTTGGAGTGCTGCAGCTGACCAGCTCTGGTGCCTGATCTCAATGCCTCACATGGAAAAGCTCTTTTTGTCAGTGAAACCCTTGAATTTCTCAGCTCTGAATCCCTTCACTGATAGCTCAGGCAAGGAACATGGAGAAGAACATTAATTTAAGACCATTATCCTTCAGACTATGTCAGTCTGCCTCCAGCAGATAATGCCTCATTATAAATGAAATGTCTTAGTTGCCATTCCGACCTCCTGAGGTGTGAGCAGAATGATTATTTCCATCTTTGTAGCAATTCAGTTTGAAACACTTCTTGAGTGAGGGCTGTGGGGAAGGAGTAGGCACTTTTTGTGAGGGTGTAATCTGTTCAGTAGTTTGATCGCTTGATCAATTTTTGTGTTTAGAGTATTACCATGCCAGTATTTAAGCACAGAAATCTTGCAGCAGTATTGGAGGTATTTATACTGTTTTGTGTTTTTTTCCTTTTAATTCACACTTGTGCATATTTCACATAGTTGAACTTCTCTTCCTGTTTTACAGTTGATCATTGTTACTTAACTTGAATTAGAAAGCAGTGCAGTGTAGTTGCAAAGACACATTTTTTATTTATCACTGAATGGACTGAAATAATCCCCACAGTGGTTACTCCTAGCTTTTCCTAGGAGCCCTTGTGGCAGGAAACACCGATTGCTGTATCTCCTGCAGTTGTCACTGAAATGCTACTTCACTGTCTTGGGTAGGGAACCACTGGAGTGTACACTGGAGTGTACACCTAAACAGCTGTACTATCAATTATGTTTATTGATTAGGGTAGCTCAGGCAAGGTCCATGATCAGCTAATTGAAGCTTCTTGGAAATATTGGCAGAACCCACCCAGAAGGATCTGCTCTCACTTTGGTCTCCTGGGTATGGATGGCTCCAGCCAATTTCCATCTGCCTGCTGCCCATCCAGCTGAAGCTGAGGAAGGCTGCAGGGATGAATAACCCCTGCCTTGGCTCTCAGCTGTTACCATTTGCCATTTCATATAAGCATACAATCTTCATTATCAGTAAAATGACATGACAAAAATATCCTCTGCTTCACCCTGCAGGTGAGCAATGTCAGCATTGGCACCCCCGACATCAGTTAGCACAGAGCTCAGAGAAAGTGGGAAAACCATCAGACAGCTCTTTTTCTACTTTTTCCCTTTCCTTCTCGTTGTTTTAACTTCCTTTTTCTCCTTTTTTTGTTTCCCAAAAATGTATTTTCTTTTGCATTTTGCAAGTATCACTTCTTTTAAGTAAGAGTTTTTCCTGCTTTAGCTCCATTGACAGGACAGCAAAACAACTGAATGTGTCTTTTGTTAAAAATTGAAATTGTGTTTGTGGAGATGGTAAGTTCTGGTAGTTAACCCACAGTATTGGGTAGGAGTTTGCCTCAGTACAATGGCCAATTATCACTTCTTTTAAGAAGCTCACTCTGTTTTGCTTTATATCACCACCTACAATTTCAAAAACTACTTTGTGAAATTCAGTCTACTGAACATTCTTCTCAGAACAGAAAGAGCTAAACAGTTTCAACAGTGTTGGAAAACAGGTTTGAATTTTCAAATAGAAAATGCTACATCTGCTTTAGTTTACTTCCTTCTTTTTTCCAGCCTAATAACTAAGTTTTGCCAGAAAGCTCCTTGTTGTTTATTTTTCTAATATTTTCTAATTCCTCAGATGTTGCAGACTCAAAGGACAAGACCATTCTTTCCTTTGTTCTTTGTGATCATTTGTTCCAATTTTTTTAAAGTCACATTTCCCTTTCTTCCCCCAGAAAAAATTTACCATCAGAACTCTTACTATCAGATCTGTCTGCTGACATTCAACCTGGCTAATCTGAGAGCCCTCAAAGCCTACTAGGTATTCACCAGTAGCCTTTTTTGTAAAGTGATCACAGTTGCCTGTCTAATGGGAAGGTGTAAAATAAATGGGAAGGTATGAAAAAACCCTAATCTAGTTAACTGATTTTCATCCTTTTCACTTTATATCAAGCAAGAAATTTCCTGATTTTTAGCTATGTATATAAATTCTTTCAGACTGTACTGACACTTCTTGTGCTTATAACCATCATCTACTGTCTTCAAGCCTTAATTAGTCTCTTTGCTTTCTTTTCTTTTAGCATTTTGACTATGTCATGACTTTGAGTATGTCATGACTTTTCATATTTTGCATCATATTATTTGTGAGGAATAATTTCGTATCTTGTTTATATTTTAACCATTCTCCAACTTGCTTTTCACAAAAATGGATTTTAATGGTTCCCTCTGTTTCATATTATCAGCTGTAATTGTTAATTACTTAAATGTGTGTAAAATCTAACCCATCACATAATTACATTTAATATCCCACTTTGCTTTTGCAGTGCATTCAGGAAGTGTATGAGCAGCAGTTCAGGTTTTCATTACTTTGCTCTTGTGGTAGTAACAAATTGTCTCCATCAGAAATCATCATCATGAAATGGTTGCAAAGGTAAAAATAGAATGAATTTCTGTTCACCTAATTACATGTGCAGGAGTGTTTGTTCACAGTTTGAAGAGTTCATATGCAGCAAAGTCTGGAACTGTTAGTAATTTTTCAGCTTCATGGTGGATTTATTTCAGTGGTTTCATTATCTTTCCCAAAGAGAAAGCATCTTTTATTTTTACTGGGAGAGCATTTACTATATTTGATGCTATAACTGTCATCAATAGAAGTCATTTAAATTCTAGATGGCAAAAGTATCTTAATTGGACCCCAGGTGGTAAGGTCAAGTTGCCTGTCAGAGTGCTGTGTAACTTGAAGGAATTATTCTCTCCACTACTTCAATTTGTCTTTCATTGCAGTTGTGTGATTCCAAGTGTCAAGGATGAGCAGTCATGCAGAAAATCTGTGACTAAATTCTTTGACTGCTTCTAAAGCCTTGCACTCTGAAGATCTATAAATGTTACTAAATTAATGAGTAAAGGCAATTTCATGGAGTATTAATGATAACAAAATGGCATTATCAATTCTTTTATGTTTTTATGCAAGGCAGTTACACAGGGTGAGTGAGAATATGTATTGGGCAGATTTAATTGATTAAACCCTCTATGCAGTAAGTGGGAACTCCAGTTTGAGCTACATCCCATTAAATACTGAACTCTTGATTGCTGTTCAACAAAATCAATACAGAGCAGAAGTTGGCAGTGAATCTTGAGCCTGCAGCAATAATGCAGTTTGACAATAAAAATCAATGCCCAGTTCCAAAACTGAGCAGTTAATAGTATTTGTGGTTTATGTCTTTTATAGATCCTTAGGTCCTTAAGGCCATCTCTTAATTTACTGTCTGTGTCTGGATTTGGGGAGGTCACTGACTTGAAGAAATAGGGTTTTTTTGCTTGTTTTGTATTGTGTATCAGTTTCTGCTGCTAAAATCTGTATCTGTTGCATGTGGAATTGTTGCTCAAGATACTAACCTGTACACATCTCTAGATAAAAGATCACCACCCACATAGTGAATAGGCAGGAGGGATCCTTTCACAAATTTCCAATGGTTTATTCTTCAGAAATCAGTCTCCTGACGATGACAATGACAGCTTTGGGGTTTTTTTAAGTCTGTAATAGATTCCTTATAAAAATACCTTTTTCATAGAATTTCATAGCCAATTTTCATATACCCTGTAGAAATAACAGGACTGGAGTTTGGTTACAGATAGATTGTATGTTATCCTAGAATAAACTATCCAACAGCAATACATGAAATAAATAACAACTTAACTAATTCATAGTTTAGTAATCAGGCATTTTATACTTTTCCTGGTAACAAATTGTATCTATCTTCATCCATCAGTGAAGATTTAAGAGCTCTGTGCCCTGAGCTTTCATTTACTTGTCAATTCTTCCCTTCCCCAGAACAATTCAATGGGTATTTATGATTGTTTTGAAGAATAGAAACAAAATTCCGTTCTTAATATTTCACAGTATTTCTCAGAAGTTTTTATTATTAACAAGTTTATTTTTGTGTATGTATGCTGTACATTTTGTCCTGTACTGTGTTATCTTTGTGAAGCTTTTTGTATACAAAAGAAAATAAGGCACATAAAATGTGCATGAGTGCTTAAAGTCAGGTCTCAGGCTCTACTGGGAAATTGAGCCTGGTGTCTTGACTTGCAGCCCTTGGCCAGTAAATAATATTTCTTCTTGAACAGTGAAATATCAAACCCAAACTGAAATAACAGATCATTTTAAAACCTAGAACACAGTTCATTTTGCCAAGTTGCATCAGAAATCTTACACTCATCTGGTGAGCTGCAGAACATGCTCCAAAGAAAGGGGGGAGAAGTTTCTATGTCCATACATGGTAAAGAATTTATGAGAATTGTTTTGGAATTACTGCTGAATTACTCTTAAAATACTCAGTAGAGACCTCTGAAAAATGTGCAGTTGGTGTGAAGCAAATTAGCTTCCTGCCACCAAAAGTATGTCTTTTTAAAAGACAATTTATGCATGTAATTTTCCCACTATAAATTTTGCAGAGTGATTGTGGTTTTTTATTGTGAGATGCAAGTGTAGGGTTAGAGAATCAGTCTAGACATTTACCTATGGCTTAATCTCCAAAAGCAGTGTCTGGCAGTGTGACAGTGTGAGTGTGTCCTAGAATCAGCGATGGGTCAGGTTGGAAGGGACCACTGGAAGGATCATCTGGTCCAGCCTCCCTGCTCACCCATGGCACAGGATTGCACCCAGCTGGTTCTTCCCAGTGGGGAAGACTCCAGACCCTCTCTGGGGAGCCTGTTCCAGTGCTGTCACCTGCACACTGAAGTCCTTCCTCATTTTCAGGTGGAAATTCCTAGGTTTCAGTCCCTGCCCATTGCCTCCTCTCCCATTGCTGGGCACCAGGAGCAGAGCCTGGTCTCTGCTCTGACCCTCTCTGCAGACACTGACACAAAGGAATGAGGTCCCCTCTCAGTCATCTCTTCTTCAGGCTGAACAGCCCCAGTTCCCTCAGCCTTTCCTCACGAGAGATGCTCCAGTCCCTTAATTATGGGTTCACATCCTTTGGCTGCTTTTGTTTTACCCTTAAGCAATGGCAGTAGAGTTATGGCAGGTAAAAGTTATATACACATCCACCCCAACAGAAACACAGCTTATTTTGTGTACTTACAGGAGGGAAAAAATAGTTTGCTGATGATGTGGCTTATTTTGGTTGTTCTAGTGCTGACAGAAGCAGGACAAAGTTTTCGAAATGGAGCTTGTTTGTGTTTTTACTAGGCCAGCTTTTTTCTCTTTGTTAATGTAAGAGTGAGTAAATCTGTCTTAAATTTCTGCCTTCCTTGTTCACATATCAACTTAAACAGCAAAAAGAACAGCCTTGCCTGTATCATCTGTCTCTACAGAATCTTTCTGATGTCTATTGCAGCAAAGCCTGTGCCAGAAGCTTACACTAATGTAGCTCGGGCAAGTGGTACCTAATTCTGTATCTCTTAATCTAATCAAGTGGTACACAGTAATTCCCAAAGCATAAAAGGATTATCAGCACAGTAAAGTCTCTATCCAGTCACAGTTTAAAATGAACCACTTTACAAGCCATCATAAAGGCACTTGGTAGATTAGGGACACTTAAAACACCTAATTATGCAGTTTGATTAATCAGGGCATCTTTGAAATCACTGATGATGGCTGCAGAATTATACTTATCATGTGCAGGTATTATCTACTTCTTCCAGCCAGGTACAGCTCTCTGCTTCCAGGAAGGAGATTTTTGTTCCTCACAGTGTTTGTAAGCAGTAGCTGCTTTTCACTGAGGGATGGGTAAGAGTCCTTTTTTCCCCAGTGATTTTTCTGTATGTGGGGTAGGTTTCATTTTATTTTGTTTGGGTTTTGTGGCTTTGGTTTGTTGCATTATGTGGTCATATATAGACAGCCTACAAAGGCAAGGTACTACTGAATAGTCTGTAGCATGGACAAAACTCTGAAGTTCATAGTCTCTCATCTTCCAACCAAGTTTTTCACTTGCTTTTTATTTTTTTAAGCTCTTTTGATAGTTTTAATGGATTCTTATTGTTGCCATTGACTAGCTTCTGTTTAGAAAATAATTATGAATTTTGTAATTTTCAGCAGTTCCATAGTAGCAGCAGTATAATACAAATGCAGTTTTGGAAGAAATGAACAGTATTTCAGGTGTTAGGGCTGCACTTTCATTTGGCTAGGAGTGAGAGGTCATTGAAGAATAAATGAGTTTAACTGGTACCTACTAACAGTTTCAGACTGCTGATATGGCTCCCATCTAGTATGTGAAGTTCAGAGAGGAGTTACCTCAGCTTTAAGCATTTGTCCCAGAACAGACCATTTATACACTGCCCTGCAGTGCTGAACTTCAGCAGAGGTCAGTGCAGCCTCCAGGCCTTCTCTAGAAGAAAAGTATAATCTAGTAACCTTGTCAGAATTGGTAGTTCAATTTTACAAAAGGTATTTTAAAGTTATTCAAACCTTCTGCAGGTACTGGAAAGTCAGCTTAATTATTGTATAATAGAAAAGTTGTGATACCTACTGATGTAGCACTGTTAATGAAAGCTTCCTGAAGCTTTTCCAGGAACTGCTTCCAAGTACTGAGTGCCTTCAGCTCTTAAGATCTGCTCTATCCATTACACTTAGCTCTTACAGAATACCAGGTATTTTTGGCTTTGTCAGTGTGTTAAAAGTGGCATTAAAACAAACTTGGAGAGTTTTTGATGAAGATTTCAAGTAGCAGCAGTCTAATTGTGGTCTCAACAAAGTCAGTGTAATCTGTCACTACATGAGAACTAGTTTAATGCTTTTAAAGCCAAAGTCCATAACTGTACTAGGGTGGATGTGATTATTTGGATGACTGGACAGAGTTGGAGACAGTATTTGGGGCTGCAGTTTTAATTTTTTAAATAATCTTTGTTAATTATACAAGTTACTGGAACGTGTTCAAGTCCATTTATACTACAGCTTGTGGGTACTGCAGCTTAAAAAGCCCTACAGACATACTAATGTTCAACTCCCATTGCAGAAGTGTAGTTTTAATTGTGAACTGATCTCTTTGCTAAACAGAGAATCTTCATTAACTTCGGTTCACTAATTCCAAAGCCTGTGCAAGCTGCAAGGGATAATGAGATGCAGATCCTGGCTGATGGCTGATGAAACACTTGGGGACGGTTTGTTTTTCCAGACATGACTGAGTTTGTGTCTGTACCAGCAACATCACTGTTGTATCAATATCAATTAAAGCCTACACAGAATGCTTGGCTCTCACAAAGGCTAAAATAACTTCTATTCCATCATGAGCAGTGGCAGGAGCCTTTGCTGCAGCTCCTGGGTTTAAGAAAGCCTCAGAGAAGGGTCCACCTGTTCTGGCAAATGAGTGTAAAAACCAAAACCTGGTGGGTTCTGCCTCTGAAATGTATGGTGAGTCAGGAAAGAGCCCTGTGTACATGGAATGGAAGTGAGTGTTCTGATGACTCTCCTTGACCTGCCCAGCAGGTGTGAACAGTTTTTTTTTTTTTTTGTGTAGAACAGCCAGGCTCCCTGGTGTGCTGTAAGGGGGAACCATCTGTTCCTGGGCAGCAGATCACACCTCAGTGTGACTTGGCTTGTGGCACTGGCTGCTGGTGCCCCACTCTAATGAAAGCACATCACTGTTAACAGAGATGTGAGAGAAGTGCAGGAAGAAAAGGCAGAAAACTGCTGTCTGCATGCAAAATAATGCTTTTTAATCAACTGCCATCAGTAGAGGCAGAAAGCCAGTCAGATAAAAATCAGCACTTCCTCGGCACTGTTTGTTCTGTTGTCTGTCTTTCGCCACACATTATTATTGAGTGTTTAATCAGTATTAAATCTAATTCTGGGATGACATCTGAGAAATTATTTTACAGCATTAGCAGCTGGAAGAATGTCCTGCCTGTAAATTAGTTACATTATCTGTCTCTCAGAACAGCAGCTGACAGTTAAAATACTCTAGAATGAAACCCAGTACCCAGATAAATACCATGTTTATGCAGGTGTAGGAGCATACTGTGTAATCTCTTAGAGCTAGTGCCTTCAGAAGGTGATGAAGAAACTCCTGTGGGGCACATCCCCTACTGATATGTCTTAGGGAAATGGGAGATACTTTTCTCTGTGCACACATACACAAGAAATCTAATGCTTGCAGTTTTATAATGTGCCTAGGAAAGAGCTAAAGAGTCACCACAAAGGTAGTTAGTCTAAAAATCAGCCAGTCAGCTGTCATTTCTGAAATGTAACTATCCTGGCTGATTTTGAGGAGAATATCAAGGTATTAATTGTGAACTCTCTGTTGGGGTTCTGACATGTACAGCTTTGCTCCCCATTTCCCCAGCAGTGTGTGAGCCCAGATTGTATTGCTGTGCTAAACCTCATTCCAGGTAGTAGAGTGGGACTGATGACCAGAACTGCTTTCATTTCTGGATAAGCTGTGAATGCTGTGTTGCTGAGAGGGCAAACAAGTGAACTAAATCCATACATTTTGTCCTTTCAGAGTCCAAGTCTTTTCAGTCTCTTTCCCAGGGTGCTAGGTTTTGATCTGTTCCCAGTTGATTCACTTGACTCCTTCAGTAGGAATCTTCCCATGGCAGCATTGTGAGGAGTTCTGCATGTCCTCATCTTTGCCTGAGGATGAAGCAGTGGTGGGGCTGTGAGGTCTTGATCCATAATGAGTCATCTGACCCCTCTCCCTGTATTTTGTCTTGGAGAAGGGAAGGGTTGCACAGAGATCCTTTTAAGGAGCCACATGCTCCAGGGTGATGAAAAGGAAAACAGGACAAGCTGTGGCTCCAAATACCTCAATGCAGATTTTGGGTCTTTTTTAAGAGCACACTTATTCTTAGGGTCTCTGCAGTATTTTGGTCTGTAAATGCAACTTTCCGGTTCACTTAGTTAAATATGCTTTTTTATGCTTTTTCTTCTCTCCTGCCAAGTTGTCATGCTTGTTCAGTAGAAATACTGGGTTTTCCCCTGAAGCAAATACAGTCTTGTGAAGGACAAAGTATTTGGGAAACACTGGGATGAAAAGGAAATTTAGGAACTGTATGGCATAATTTACAAATAAAAATCCCATGGTGTTTTTTAATCTTACAAAAGAATGGTCTGCCCCTTCTTCTTCCTCCAACCCCCTGGTTCATTTACCTTAGTACTAAATTCTGTAAATATGTCCTGTATTGTAATTCTTGTTGAGAACATGCAGTTTAAGTTATACTATTTAGCCTGAAAATAGTGGAGAAAAGCAGTAGTAGGGTAATGCATGATCTGTGTGAATAGAGGGTTGTTTGTAGCATCTGGCTGTCAAAGTTCTGTTTACTTGTCTCATTTGAACATTCTGACAATTAATCAATATTGAAATGTTGCTCTGGATGTGGAAAGGATTGGACTAAAGTCCAACCTGACCAGATCCCTTTTGGCAAAACTGCAGTTTAGCTTCTTTAAGTTTTATGAATTTTCACTAGGTATAGTCTTTTCTCAAAAAAGAAGAAACTAATGATGAAGTAATTTTTTACAGGGCTGTGAGAAAGAGCCTTTTGCAACTCTTGGCATACACATTCAGAAGACAGCAGTAACAATGCATGTTCAGCCCATTCATTTCTATTTATGTTGACAATATACTCATGAATTTTTTACTGCTGGCAGTAAAATTTTGGCTAATGTGTATCTGCTTATTGACTGAAGCATCCTTCCATGCACTTCCAAGGGAAGTCTTGCTCTCCCATCTACTCTCTCTTCCTCTCATGAATTTCATTGGAACAATAAGACTGAAAATTCCTTTTTATTCACACACCAGCTGAAAATGGGCAGTAACACTGCAACATGTCCCAGAATTGCCCAACTAGTCCTGGTGGTTTCAGCATAATTCCAGCACTGCCAGTTTTTGCATACTGCCAATCAAATTTACTTAAGCAGTAGTTGCAGAGGAAAGTTGTGTTGAACTTCCCTGCCCCCCACCAGCGTTTTGGGGTGAACTTAAAAAAAAAAAATAAGGCAGCAATTCTTGGCCCCATACTGCCTTGGCAATCCCATCCAGTTTTCCCTTAAATGTTTTCCACATATGGTTGTGAAATCCAGTCCCTGACTTCTTTTCTAAATATAGAATCATAATTCTTTTTAAAATTATTGGTGCAATGAGTCTTATTTGTTTTCAAGATTTTTTTTCTCTTTTTGCAGTATCAGGAAGTATTGAGAGTTCTTGTATTGTCCATTTCCCATAGGCACTTTTGAAGATATTTTATTCTTTCTTCTTTCTATTTTACTGCATACTGGGAAATATCTCTTTTCCAGTTTTGGAGCAGAAAGCAGAGTAGCAAAGAGCACATTCCTTTGCCAGTGACCAGCCATGAGCAGGCTGTGCCCCACTATCAGCACAGAGCTTGTTTTTCACACAGCTGTGCTTGGTTCTTTGGTAGCAGTGCTAGAACAAAACCAGTGGTGGTAGTAGCAAAGCACAGGCTCAGTGGTTTCTTAGCTATATTTTGGGTGTTTGTCTCTTACATTGCACTACCCAGCTGTAAAATTCTCGTGTAATTCTGTGTTATTGGAGTGACCAAATGGAAATAACTTCACATGAATGACTTTGAATTTGCACAAGTAAAGTAAATGAGTTTTGTTTCCCCGTCTCCCTGCAAATACTTGTTTTTATCTAAAAAGCAGGAAGCAGCCTGTGATTTTAGTAATATGCCTAGAATGAAATCTGGGGGTTTGAACAGCTCTCCCTGCTTTGGCAGTGCTTTTCATTGTCAAATTCACAATGACTTATAATGGAACTATTCAGAAGCAATCCTATCAGTGCAGATTTCAATTTTAGTGGCCTGTTACACCTCAAACCACTCCACTTCTCTTGGCAAAGAAAATACAATCTTATATCAGGAGAGAAACTGGTAAATGGCACTTGAAAGCAAACAATTTTATTCATAAAGAGAAGAAATTATGCTAGTATACAAGTAGAGTCACAACTGATGATGGTCTTTAACAAGCAGACAATTCTTCTTAGGTGGAGGGGGTAGAAATAGAAAAAGATGAAGTTATTTTAAAATCATCTGCTATTTTTAAGTAGGACTCAACAGGTTCCATTAGGAATAACTAAAAGCATGCTTGAAAAACCAATATGTAAGGAAAGAGGTAGTTTTAATAAGACTGGTGAAACACCCAGAATGACGTGAAGTATCGTTGACTTTCTTATGGATTACCTCAAATTTTGGGCTTATATTGTTGCAAATAATGTATTATGTACCTGAATACTGAAAATAATTACAGTCATGCCAAGAAGAGCTCTGCTGCTTTTTTTTTTTTTTTTTTTTTTTTTTTTTTTTTTTGTTGATAATCATATGCAGCTGATGGCATAAAGATCTGGGAGACTGCCAGAATTGCAGTAACAAAATAAAGCTAATTTCTTACATAATTTCCTGACTAGCACTTTCCCAGACTACAGTAACCCTGCATATAGCACTTGAAAACATTACCAACAGCATTACAGAATGAAGCACAGTACAATTTAATATCTGAGAGAGGATGGAGGGATTAATGTCTAAGGATACAACGTCAGTGGAATAGTCAGAAAGGACTTGTATTCCTAAATGTTGCTATAGAAAAGTTACAGTGTTCTCTCTGTGTCTAGGACTGAAATGATTTCAAGGTTTGCCACTCTTTGTCACTAACCATTTCTTGCTTTTTCTGTTGGACTCTGAGTGAGATGGATAACATGAAACAGGAGCTTTGCAGATGGAAAGGAACTGGTTTTGTAACAGATTGAGTTTTGGGAGCAGGGTGTGGGTAGAAGAAGATATGCATTGCTGGTTTAGTCTCAGACATGTGGTCAGATCCTTTTGTTTGAACCTCCCCACATTCTTCAGGATGTGAGTGGGAGTATTCTCCCATACATGAAAGCCTTAAATGACTCCTGTGACTTCTCTTACAGTGAACCTCTGATACTGCTGGTTTCTAAAAAAATAATTTTAAATTTATATTGAGGTAGGACAGGCATGGAGGTCTAAAGACGTGGTGAAACATACAGTGCTTCTGAAATCTGCTGATGAATGAAGGGTGGTGTTAACCATGGCCTGCAAGCTGCGGAATCGTGAGTAAAGGTAACAGTGACAAACTGAAGTTCCAAATAGGAGTTGTATGCTGCACCTTCAGCTTTCTAACATAATGGTTATGAAGTCAGGAAGATGAAACTTTTTCCATTGAGTGGCATTTCTCTTCTGATGGAAGTGGTGATCCTAGAAGCAGCAGCAGAATACAAGAGCCATGGTGTGGCTTTCTTTCTTGACCAGCCATGTCCACTGCTCTGTGTGGACACCTGTGCTTGTGAGAGGAATATGCAGCTCCTTTGACTGGCTTCAAGCAGTTCTGCCTACCACTCATTCAGTGTTTCTCCCCTCTGGTAAGGACAACAAATTTTCTCAAGAATTTTCTTCCATACACCTGGGAAGGCCTACTTTTTTCATTCTTTCTTTTTTATTTTAAGTTGGGTTACTTTTGCTTTTTTATGGCCTATGGAGTTGTCTGTGTTTGCTTTCACCTCTCTTCCACTGGGCAAGAAGCCAAACCATGACTCTTGGTGTAGGGATGCAGACTTTCTGGTAAAATGGAATATCTGGCAGGATAAATAGCTCTGTCCACAGCGTAAATTCTTAGGAACATGGGAAATATAGTGAGTATGGACATATGAGCACCAATGTGCCCATGCAGCCCTCATGCAATTCTCAGGGATTAAAACAGAGCCCATGGGATGTGTCTGGAATACCTTTCCAATCATGTTAAAGCTAGACTTCCTGTATTTAAGTGTAAACTGCCTAATAATTTATGCCAAGTGTCTTCACAGCACTACAAGGAATCTTTTCACCAGGATTTAGTTGTGGTCAGGAATACATTAATGGATGACAACATCTTCTGTTGTAATAGAAAAATTTTTGCTCTCAGTAACTAAATCATGAACCCACACAGGGAGAGAAGCAAAAGCACGTAGCCCAGTTGAGGGAACAATTTGCTGCTGTTATCTCTAGGAGGTTTATGACATTCGAGAATTTAGCCTAATATACCTGATCCTTAAAAAAAGGCCAAACAATCACCTCCTCAACCAGTCTTAGTAATGAGTGGATATATTTTTCTTTCCAAGTTACACACAAACTGTTGACACATCACGGTTCAGTTGTAATACACTTATAACTTGGCTGAACAAAGAAAAGTATTTTTTTCTGCATGACTGCTTAGCACGCTCAGAGTGATTGTCAAAGCTGGAAAGAAAATGTCTTTAAGAGAAAATAAAGCAAGTTATTTAGTAGAGAAGGGAGAGAGGAGCTTTTTATTGCAATCTCCTTAAGGGTCAAAGTGGGGAAATCCTCTAATGTTAGCATGACAGGAGATCTTGTGTTTGAAGACTTGCAGAAGTGTATCTCATGTGATGACTAATCTCATTTATCTATTTTTCTGTCACTCTAACTATGATGTTTGAGGACAGCTGGTGTCCTCAGAGCTCAGCCATCCTGTGTTTGTTCCATATAAGTCTAGAAACTGAGCCAGAGAGGGTGGCAGTGCAGCCACACTTGGAGTGCAGAGCTGCCTGCGAGGACAGGCGATAATTGCAATGGGTCAGCGTGGAAGAAAAGAGCAGGGGCCGGGTATGGGTGGGAAATCCAAGCCTCCTTTATTCTTCTGTGTAACACACGAGCGCTCCCGAATGCAGCCAAAGACCAAGACCCCCACAAGGGGTGAACACAACTTCTACACTGTGGGGTCTAACATTCTAGAAACATTGTAATCAAGCATAAGTGGCAATGGAATTTTTATTTGCATAGTAACTCCCGTGACCCCACTAGAATAAACTTTAACAACTGAACAATGTCCCTGAGCCTAGGGTGTTGGTTTCTATGGCCTCAGGTTGATCCAGACCAGTCTGCTGAGCTTACACATTGAGCCTTGCTCCCAATGAATGCCCTGGGAACAAGACTTTCAAGGTGAGCTTAGGCCTTCTTGGACTTGGGGAGGATAATTTTGTCTAAATGGAGATGTCCAACAAAGTCATATTCTCAGTCCAGGTGGAGGCAGTGAAGCTCAGGAATTCGACTCTATGGACATATGGATTAGAGGCAGAGATGATTTTGGTGATCAGTATTGTTCCCCTATATCGAAGGGATATATTTAAGTAACCTCCGACTAGAAGGTGAAACAGGACCTTTCCTTTTCCCCTTTTTTAATTGAAAAAATTCTGCTGGGTACAGTGTTAAGCTCTGCACCTCATATTCCTAGTGAGTTTTTTTTCCTAATATTTTAGGGTTTTGTACTGAAAGTGGATTTTAAATGTTGAAGGATAATGTGGGAGTTTCTGAAACTGAATAAGATAAACATATGCTGGTATTGTCTCTAAGACATTCCTTGTTTGCCACTGGGGAGTAAGAGGAATCCAAAAATTATCTTGCACTTAGCTGTAGCTGTCATGAATGCTAGAGGAGGTCCCATGAAGGGGCTGAAGGTATTTTATTCTATCCATTTGTCAGACTAATCACTGTTTTGTGAGAGGGGTTATTTCAGTAAAGAATGAAAGTCAGCTCTCAAGTGAGAAGGAAATGAATGATGTGAAGAGATACCTGACTCATAATTAACTCTGTTTGACAGGTGAGCATGCACAGTGTTATATAATATCATATGAACATAGATTGAAGGCAGTATAAGGTGACTCACAATTTCTGCATTCTCAAACTTTATAAGGCATTGCATGAAGTGGTTCTTCTCCTTCTAGATGCTGAATTACTTTGAGTAGCAAAACCACTTTTTTGTCATATCCTCATGGTTGTTAAGTACAACTCCTACATGTCTCCATCTTCTTCAAGAGTCTCCAGGTGACTCAAAAAAAAAAAAAAAAAAAAAGTGAGAAACTGGAATATTTTTCAAGAATACCTTACATTCAATGCATTTTTAGTTTCCAAATTCCTCTCATGCTTCCTCTCAGAAGCTCTTGTCAGTCCCATCCTTCTACAGCATGTATTTTACTGTGTTCATTGAGTTGTTGTCACTGTTGATTTTAGGTCTTTAGGTTATTTCATGGAGAAACAAATCATGCTGAGGTCAAAGCAAGTTTAATAACACTTCTTGTTGAACTCTAAAATATAAGAGGATCATTCAGCTTGACTACATGGCAGCTGTGAAGTGTTTTAATGAACAGAGCCTTATTTCTATATGACTATTAAAGCAAACAGTGTTGGTGAATATACATGTTTGTGCAGCAAGCAGCAATCTCTTGTGCAAACTTTTTGCACCTCTCTCTCTTTCAAATACATTTTTTTCTCAAGGGATGCAGCCTGGAGCTCATAGAATGGTTTTGTAGTGCCAAGATGCAAAGCACTAGTTAGTAGAGTTTTCAAGTGCAAGTGCTCACAGTGCAAATTGTGTTCCTGTACCTTTACTCTGGCCGTTCTCACCAGAAAACCTGTCTGTCTCTTCACTAGCAGTGCACTGGCACCAAACCTGCAGCAGCATTACCCTGGAGTTCATCTTACAGAATGCACAGGAAGGAGGAAGTATGTACATTTACATTTTCCACTTGCTCATCACCACCTTTATAGTTCAGGTTTACAGGGTAGGATTTGGGATGTCTACCCTCCAGAACCAATTTAGATCATAGTGATAGCTGAAGTTGTGCATAAGCGACAGAAGCAATAAGTGAAAGCAGTGAGATTCTGCAAGGTAAAAAAAGAGTCTGCAATTGAACTTCTTATCTCTGATTATTATAACAGGATAAATGTTCCAAAAAGATCATGAGCTGTTCCATTGTAGTATTCTTATTTCATATATTGATAGACTTCTAAAGCACCAGAAATTAGATAAATTGTCTACCAGTGTTCAGAGTGAGGGGCTGATACAAATTCCCTAAGCCAGTTAAGTGACAGGTAAGACAGAGACTGTTAAGTAGTTCTTAGCAAAAATGGCTGGAATTTCTACCCTTGAAGAAGGCAAGACAGAAATCATCTTCAGCTGAACATATATAAATATATACAAAAAAAAAGCTTAGTATTTAGAACACAAAGTACAGATAAGATGGTGCAAAATTGATTATCTACATGTTTTAAAATTAATTTTGCATGAATTCTAAGCAAGGAGCTTGCCAGTTCCTGTGACAAAATATTGTAATTTATTGCTTCCCGAGATTAAATAACCAGAAGGTGGTTTTTTTTTGTAGATCTTTAAAATGTCTGTTGAATGTCACAGATTTCTAAATCAAAAAGGCATTAAAAAAAAAATTATGGAGGCAGACGACATTGTGCAGAACACTTGTTTTTACTCTTCTAACCAATACATACAGTTTCTTAAAATCTTCCTAATATACTGTGAAGTATGCAGGCCAATTATTTAGCAGTTATAAAAAAATGTAGCACTATCCCATCCTTGCTATTTTACTATGACTTTTATTTTTGCTACATTTTTTATTCTTGAGTAGAACATTGGTTTGTGACATTGTTTCATATATAAGAAAGTGTTTTTCCTCTGTATGTAAAATATTTCAATAAATAAAAGTTGAATTTACAATTGAAACTGATAAGGCAGCAAAACCAGTTATCAAATTTCATGGAAACAGTGTATTAAAGGCGCTATGAAAATGTGTGAGACAAAATCAAAATCAAAATCTATGCTATAAAGCTGTGACACTGTTTTTTCAAGTGTTGCAAATCACAGAAAACCCCACTCCTCTGCATTCTTCAAAAAGTCCCTTTATTCTTTTATCCCAAAGCAAGGGCATAAATCCTTACTGAGCTAATAATGCAGCCAGGAAAAAAAAAATCACAAATTTTTGTTTAATCATTTAACATGCTCATAGAGATTAACTCAGTGCACAAGGCCTGGGGAACTAATCTAAAAAGCCTCTGGGGGACACTGGTTGGCGGGAAGAAAAACTGGTGCAGCAGTAACTCCTAATGTGTCCTTTGCTGGTGAATGGCCTGTGACTCTTCTTTTTCTTCCTGCAGTTCTGTGCTGTGTTGGAAATGTTGCATCCAGCCTTGGATATGTCTCTGACCCAAGACGGGTGCTCAGAGGAGAGAAGGAAGCTTAATGAGATTTAGTGCCTAGTCTGGTAAGTGTCCATGTGACTCCTTGCATTTTCCCCAATCTCCTAGTTAACTGCTGTAAAGGAACAAGCTTTATATGATCAGGAACAAAGACACTGATGTCTTCTACGCTTGCTTTCTGAAGAAGAAACAAAATTAAAACCAGATAACATGATTTGGCCTCTGCTGGCACAAGACCTCTGAGCAGAATAGGAAAAATGACCTTTTGCCATGATTTTGTCCTCACTAACGAAATAGCAAAATGTGGACTTGCAGCAGAGGCAAAGCTGTGTTGTGTGTTAAGGACCATTGCTCCTGAAAAAGACCAGAGGGGGGATTGGGATGAGTGAGCTCTGCAGAGCAGTATCCTACAGCCCCAGCTGTGCACCACTCGTCTGCTTTACTGGGCTCCATGGGACAGAAGGGAGATGTGGGCAGAGGGATGGCAGGAGCAGAGTGCCTCCACCCTTTAATGCAGGACTCGCTGCCCAGGGGCACAGAGCAGGGCTGGCTGCAGCAGCGGCACCTCCGGGCTGGGGGGATCTCAGACTCTGCACTGAAACAGCTGGACAGGGTCACATTGAGGGGGAAGGTTGCTCAGCCAGCACCAGGGGTTTTGAGTATCTGTTTTGCTTATTTCCAAAATCAGTCCTGACTTAAAATGACAGACTGGGCTGTGAGCTAAAGACTGTAGATTACTGCAGCTACTGAAAAAGCTTTTAAGTCATGATGTTACATCATGCACTATTCCAGGAGGTTGACCTGCCCATGATTTCATAGCACAGTTGATTTTCTAAGTCCTCAAGGGACCTTAAAGGGAATGGAAACCCACAAATAAAACGAAGAAATTAAAATATATTACTAATTGTTAAATGCAGCATTTATTTGGATTAATAAAATACAAAATTGTAGTGATCCTTTATACTGGATTTGATTTTTGTTCTGCAATGATTCAATAGGTTCAGTAGGTTCCTGCTTCCCAATCTCACTTTTTCTTCGGGAAATATTTTTGTAGAAGAGGAATTCCTCTCTGAGGAGTTGATCCTATGGAAGGTGTCTAATTGTTCTTAATAGGTTTTAAGTTTTCTGGGTTACTATCAGTCTATAAAAAAGTTATGATTTGAAGTCAAAGTCCACCTTTCATCTTAAAATGCTTTATTAGTTGGGTAATTAATTACTCCAAGTTCCCCAAGTGGAACACAGATACCAAGTTACTGAAAGGAAAAAAAAAAGTTCACTTTTTAAATTCTGAAGGAACAGTTCCAGCTTATTCTAAGGCCTGTACGTACAGATATTGTCTGGTCTTTTTGGACTGACTAAACTTCAGTGTAGATCAAAGGGGTTCACTCTGACATGGAGGTTTCACATATCTCTAATAAAAATAGGGGTTTGTCCTATTGTGCCAAATCAAGGAGTGTGTGGTTTGTGCTGGAGGAAAATCCAGCCTGGTTTAGTTCCAGATACAGACTAACTCTGTATTTAAAAATCTTTGTCATGGTTAATCTTTCCGCCTTTGCTGTTAAGAAAGTGAACTATTTTAGAGTATCCCATCACAAATTGTTGCCTCAGGGCAGCAAAAAGTGGAAAATGTTATGCTGAGAAGATGCAGGAATGCTTTAAGTGGGCAGTGCCTGCTGTAGGAATCAGAGAGCAATTGTTTTGACTTCACGTTCTCATGAAGATTTTGTGACAGTGTGCCAGTTCAGTAACTTGGTCCCCCTTTAACTTGTACCTATTCTCAAATTATGCTACTAAAAGCAAGCATTTTCTGCCAACTCAGTTGTTAAGCCTGTTCAGGCATAGTTGTGAGTAAAATTAAGTTAGTTGATATGTTAGTTTATGTTTTGAAAAGGACTTGAGGGTGCTGGTGGATGAGAGGCTGGACATGGGTCAGCAAGGTCTGCTGGCAGCCCAGAAAACCAGTTGTGTCCTGGGCTTCATCCAAAGCACTGTGGGCAATAGGGGAGGGAGGGGGTTTTCCTCTGCTCTCTTCTGGCGAGACCCACCTGGAATACTGCAACCAGCTCTGTCACCACAGAACAGGAAGGACCTGGTGGAAACAGCCCAGAGGAGGCCACCAAGATGCCAAGATGAGTTGAGGGATGGAGCACCTCTGTATAAGGAAAGGCTAAGAGAACTGGGGTTGTTCAGCCTGGAAAAGAGAATATTTTGGGGTGACCTAACTGCGACCTTCCAATACCTGAAGGGAACTTATAGGAAAGATGGAGAGAGACTTATGAGTGTGGAGTTATAAGGCAAGTGGGAATGATTCACCTAGAAAGTAGGTTAAGATTAGATATTAGGAAAAAGCTCTTTACTGTGGGGTGGTGAGGCACTGGCACAGATTTCCGGGAGAAGCTGTGGCTGCCCCATCTCAGAAGTGTTGAAAGTCAGATTGGACGGGGCTTGGAGCAAGCTTGTCTAGTGGAAGGTGTCCCTACCCATGGCAAGGGGCTGGAACAAGATGAGCTCTAAGTTTCCTTCCAATCTAGGCTGTTCTATGAAATACTGCTCCTGCTCTGAGCTGGACTTGTGCTGTGTCCCATTTCCGTCACCAATTGGGCTGTTCGGACATAACCCGCAGCAGTTTGGAAGCGCAGTCCCGCCCGGGCTGTGGCGGGGCCGGTGCTGCCACCGCGCGGCCCGACCGCGTCAATGCCCAGAGGCTCCACGTGCCGAAGCCGGTTCCTACAAAAACCACTTGGAGTTACAGTTACTCCTCCTCTTTTTCCACCCCCCTCAGACTTTGCAGCTGTTTCTGTTTCGGCTTTATGAGGTGACAAGCTAAACTGTCCAACAGAACATCGCTCATTGTCACTTACTGTTGCCCATGGCAGATGCCTGAAAAGGTCAGACAATTTCCTCCAGGTAGCACAGTGAATCCTCATGTTTTAGTCCTTGAAGTTACCCTCTTTTGTCACGGAAATGTTTGTGTGCAGAGAGAAAATAACATGAGTCCTTCTTACTGGAGTGTTGGCAGATGCTGGAGCGTGGCCAGAGAAGGAAATTAAGATAGTTGAGGGGTCTGGAGCAGCTGCAGAGGCACCTGATAACAGACTGGAGAAGAGGAGGCTCGAGGGAGACTTTATCACTCAGCTGTCTGAAATGAGTTTTTTGCAGCCAGGTGCGTGTTGGTCTCTCCTCCCAACTAACAAACAATAAGATAAGAGCAAACAGCCTCAATTTGTGCCAGGGGAGGTTTAGATTGGACATTAAAAAAATGTCTTCAACAAAACAGCACTGGAACAGGCTGCTCAGGGAGAGGTGGAGTCACCATCCCTGGAGGGATTTCAAAACCAAGTAGATGTGGTGCTTAGGGACACGGCTCAGTGGTGGACCTGGCAGTGCTCGGTTACCAGTTGGGCTCTCTGATCTCAAGGGTCCTTTCCAACCTGAACAGTTCTATGGTGCATGCTTCATGCTCCTCAACTGCATCTTTGTTTCCCTGTTTAGCTTAACTGGGAGTTTATGATGGGTTTAAAACCCCAGTTCATCCACCCTTATAGAGATCAGCACAAGCCATAATATACTAAAAGTCTTTATCATTTCTGCTGTCACCCTTTACTGCCACATAAGGAAACTCCAGAGTCTGAGGTAGGACAATATTTTAGTTGTTTTTTTCCATTTGATAACTGGAAATCTGCTTAAAGGAGAGGGGACTGCAATGCTTCCTCCCCTCTAGCTACTATTTATATTCTTCTATAACACAAAATCTGTCTCTGCAATTACTCAACACAGATTATCTCCCCATCTCTCTATCTTTACAATGGGAAAACAACCCCCTTTGTTTTTTTTTCTGATTTTTTTTTTTCTTCATAGGTTTGCAGGGCTTTTTATCATAGGATATACTCCTCTCCCACATACATCACTTCTAGATTACTTAAATAATGTTATTAGGAAAAATGACCAAATGGAGGAAAAATAGCAGCCTGGAAAACTTCACTTCAAACATGGAAGGAATAAAGTGGTGGGTGAAATGGCTCAGAGGAGGAGGTTTCATGCAGAAGACAATTGAGGGAGAGGTGGCTGCTTTGCATGAGGTTGAAGAATTTTGGTTGGTTCTCCAGATTCTCAGAAGACTCTGGTTTAAACTGCTGCTGTTCATAGTCTGTCACGAAGAAGCTGTAATCAAGTAGGGCTCAGATACTTCCCTCCCCCATGCTCTTTGTAGCTGCTGCTGTTAGACAGGAAAAATCTTAGTTCAACTCTAGCATTGCTAAGAAAAATGTGACCTCTGAGCTAGAAGTGCCATGCTTCCGAAGGGAACGTTCTGTAACACAGAAAGATAGAATCTTTTTATATACCACTGCTTAAACAGTGATCCAAAATAGTCTGAAACTGTCCTGACTTACACTGAGTCCAAAGTCTTGTCTGTTTGGAAGGCTTCAATGCACTGTATTATCAAATCCAATCTGTTGCAATTAAATTGCATCTTGGTATTTGAAGGTGCGTTTGGGGTGGGTTTTATGTGGTGGGGGTTTTTGGGTTGGCTTTGTTGTTGTTTAGTTGGGTTTTTTGGTTGTTTTTGTGGTTGTGGGTGTTGGGTTTTTGTTTCTCTCTCTCTCTCTCTTTTTTTTTTTTTTTTTTTTTCCTCTCCACAGAATGAAGATCCTTTTCCCTTCCCTCCGTTTCGGTTGTGTTTCTCCTTGGGTCAGGGAAGGCTGGTGGGTTTGCCCTCAGTTTAGAACGGGATTGGTGGAACTCTGGAAGCTGTTTCAGCACTCTCTGGAAAGCAGCGCTTGTTGAATGTTACCCCATGCACCGCGCTATCTCCTCCCGTGCGGCAGGCTGCAGTTCTGGGCTGCCTTCGGAGGAACCCGGGGCTGTGGCGCTGCGCCTCAGTTTTGGGGTGCTGAAGTTCCTTGGCCATTCGCCCTTTGTCGCGGTCACCACCGTCCGTGCAGTGTGCCCTCAGTGTCCCGCCCTGGCGCTCGGTCTCCCCTCAGGGCCGGGTCGGGTGGTACCGCTATGTCCCCTCAGTGCGGGGCGGTACCGCCGCGTCCCCTCAGGGCCGGGTCGGGCGGTACCGCCGCGTCCCCTCAGGGCCGGGTCGGGCGGTACCGCCGCGTCCCCTCAGGGCCGGGCCGGGCGGTACCGCCGCGTCCCCTCAGGGCCGGGCCGGGCGGTACCGCCGCGTCCCCTCAGGGCCGGGCCGGGCGGTACCGCCGCGTCCCCGCCGGGCCGGGCGGGCCAGCCGGTACCGCCGTGTCCCCCTCATGGCCGGGCCGGGCCGGGCGGTACCGCCGTGTCCCCTCAGGGCCGGGCCGGGCGGTACCGCCGCGTCCCCTCAGGGCCGGGCCGGGCGGTACCGCCGTGTCCCCTCAGGGCCGGGTCGGGCCAGCCGGTACCGCCGTGTCCCCTCAGGGCCGGGCCGGGCCTGGCGGTACCGCCCCGCTGACGGAATCCTGCGCGACGGCGGCCGCGCCACTTCCTGGCGGCGGGAGCGGGGCGATGGCGGCGCAGGACGTGCTGGGCCAGACCGCCCGGCTGGCCTCGTCCAGCGCCCTGCTGCAGGTGCGGGGCTGTCCCTCCCTCCTTCCTCCTCCTCCTCCTCCTGCTGCTGCGGCTGCTCGGCGGGGCGCCGCAGGTGCTTCCCGTGCGGCTTCTTTCACAGGTGCTGTTCCGGGTGGTCACCTTCGCGCTGAACGCCTTCACCCTGCGCTACCTGTCCCGGGAGCTCCTCGGCGTGGTCAATGTCAGGTGAGGGAGGCGGCTCAGCGGGCACCCATGGGGCGTCCCGGGGCTCTGGGGCGCAGCCTGTGCTCCCTGCTGGTCTGTGCTCTGTCACTGGCGATGCTCCAACTAGTGCTGTGCAATCTATTGGCTGTGTCATAGTGTTTGGTCATTTCGTTCCTCCCCAGGTCTGTTTTGGCCTGAAACATTGCTAGCGGTGGCCTGGGTTTCGTGTTCAAACCATTAGTTTGCAGAGGAAAAACTAGATACAGTGTACTTTTCCTATAGGATATACTCTGTATCCTCACATTTGGTCTGCAGCATGTGTTCCTGCCATTTGAATAGTCACACGAAATTACTTCCTGTCCGTTCTTAGGAGATGATGATGATTTTATCTTTTATAATTATGTTTGAACACCTGTAAGAATATGTCCGCTAGGCAGTTGTATGTAAAAATGGTGATGCTACTGCATGAAGGATTTACAATTTATTGAAAAGAAATCGTTTTCTCTCCTTTTTTTTTTTTTTTTCCTTTTCACCCATTTTAGGCTGACTCTGCTGTACTCAACAGTTGGCTTCCTCGCCAGGGAGGCATTTCGCAGAGCTTGTTTGAGTGGAAGTGCCAAGAGAAACTGGACCAAAACAATTAATCTCCTGTGGCTGACGTAAGATCCCTTTGAAAGTTTACTTCTTTAGAATTTCTCATTTTTGTCTGGTAGCTCACAGAATGAGAGGAAGTGTTTATTTACTGACATAATTATTTCAGCAGTTAGAAGCTTCAGTCGTATTTCTGATGTAGGACTGATGTTGGGAACTGCTCAATTCTGGTGCTTTAGCATTTGTGGATTTTATTTCTTATTGGACCACATGAGAAAGTTCATTGCCAAAAGTGCCATTTCTTCTGTCACTTGAGTTTCATGTAGGCTGTAGCTGTTGGAAGAAAACCCTCTTGCATATAGTCCTTTGTTTTTTTCTTCCTCTTCCTGGTCAGTTTCTTTTACAGAAAGAAAAATGTTCTTTTATTACATGTGCATTTGTGAACCTGCAACATAAATGTTTGGGTAGGAGAGGTGGGAAAAGGTGATAGAAAGAGTTGGAATTAAACAACAGGGAGGAAGTAGGGTTGCTTCTTTCAGCTGTGGTACTGTTTATAGCAGAACAGCTTAAAGTTCACAGGATGCTGCAACAAGCAATCACACATAGCAGTGTGAATAAAGTGGATTTTATGGCTTGTTTCTTCTTTCTGGTTCCTGGTTCTGTCAGCTCTAGCTGCTGTGTAGCCCCAGCTGGGCTTGGCTGGGAAGTAGATTTACCTGCCTGGTATGGTGGAAAACTACCCGTGCATGATAAAATAGTATTCTCCCATTGAGGCACCTGACTTTCCCTGGAACTGCCCAGCTGTTAACTGGATCTGGCCCAGGAATGGGGGGTTATATATGGTCATCTGCATCTAGGTATGAAGCAGAGAGATTACTAAGGAGAGGTCTAATACTAATATTTAAAATGTGTTGCTTCTGTTCTTTAAGCTGTACCATAGTCAATTTTCTGCTATGTGATAGCCTTTCAAGTGATCATTAAATGACAGAGATGTCATTGACGGTGTCTTTTTTGGTTTTACGTTTTTCCTGTGGATAAGCATAACTTCAAATGAAGGATAACTTTGATGAAGCATCTGAAATATGCCTTAGGAGCTTGATGTCAAATATCTGCGGGGTCTGATAGTGTGAGGGTCAAAGAGGTCTTGCTCCAGTGATGTAAAACTTGATGGACTCTGCCAGAAGCTCTGTGTTTCTGAAGCAGTGTCAGCAGAACAGGATGTGCAGGCTGATGTGCGATCAGAATTGTTTGGTCCTAAGGCACAAAAATGCAGATATTTGACCTTATGGCTCTGGAGCAGAAAATGGACAACTCAGAAAAATGTTTTCTGTGTCTTGCAGAGAGTGCCTTAAGGGTGTTCATTACAAAGGAAAATATTCATTCTTGGTGTGGTAAAAACGGGAATTAATTCCTCTGGGCCTTTTTTGGGGTAATCATTGTGGCCATATGTGATATTGTAATCTAATTTTCTTTGTGCCTTTCTTTTTTTTTTTTTTTTTTTTTTTTCCTGCTGAAGTAATATTTCCACTAATTAGTTTTTATGTTGACTTTTTAGAGTCCCTCTTGGTGTCTTTTGGTCTCTTATCTTGGGCCTAGTCTGGCTATACTTGCTTGAAGTACCCGACCCTTCTGTGGTTCCTCACTATCAGGCTGGTGTAGTGGCATTTGGTCTCTCTGCCATTATTGAACTCCTGGGAGAGCCATTCTGGGTTTTAGCACAAGCTCATTTGTTTGTGAGACTTAAGGTTAGTAAAGTCCATGGGGTGTGTGCATGTGGAGGGAATCTTTACTGGAAAGAACAGATTACTGACTTAGATCTTTGTATATTCAAACATATAAAACCCCCTGTGGGTACTGTTTAGCACTGTATGGACTGGTTTGTAACATCCAGGAATTTGTACCCATTAAAGCAAGCAAGTAGGTTTATTAGACATTATTACCTTAAAGATCATTAAATCCTGAAACATAGGTTTTGATTGGAGGGAGAGACACACTGCTTCCATAATTCTACATAAAATTGTGAAATGTATTTATTGAGAGCATGACAGTCTCAAGCAAAATTTTCATCCTTATGTCCTGTACAAAGGACTGGGAAAATGCAATGGAGGAACTGTGAAATGCTAGAATAGAAAATGTACAGAGAAATATCAATCTAAGCTGGCCAGCTTAGCAGAAAGAAACTGTGACAAAGTCACACTGACTTTGAAAATCTTACATTCCTACATAAATTCTGTGCATTAAACATCTGTATTTTAAGCTTGTGTATGAAAATAACCCTTCTCTGTTTTGTGTTTCTTGAAGGTAGTTGCTGAAAGCCTTTCAGTTGTGTCAAAATGCATTTTGACTGTTACTTTAGTAATCCTTTATCCTCACTGGGGCCTTTACATTTTTTCCTTGGCTCAGGTAAGTTCCCTTTGTTCTCTCTCAGCTGAATTTTAATTTTTCTTTGACATTTAGCCTGCTGAAGAACTTTGGGTCAAAGCTGAGAGAAAAAGCTCCTGGGAGGTTTAAGATTTAGAATTTATATTTGGTATTTTCCTGATACTCTTTATTGACTTGGTGCTTTGACATTGAGTTAAAGGGAGATATAGGGAAACACCTTCCATCTGTGAAGGCACATCTTGCAAATAAGGTTATGTTATTCTAATCACACAGAACTTTATCAGCCTGTACCACCAACCTGCATTACCTTATCAGAAGGTGCTAATCAAGTGCAATTAATTCAGGTTAAAACTTTTTCTTGACGATGAAGGAGGGATAATCTTTTTCCTTCAGTTTTTGCCCTGGCTGTTGTAGATCGCTTATAACTAATGGAAATTAGAAATGTTCTATGAAGTAAGAGATGTAGGCAGTAGCTATTCCATCAGCTTGATTTTTGATTGAGTAATTGCTTTATAATTGGACCTTCAATGTTCTAAAAATGCATGAAAATTAGCAAAAGTCTGTGATAACCTACAGGTTAAAAAAAGATAAAAAGATTGACAGCATTCTTAAGAGCTGTTCAAATCCTTACCTAGTTTAATATTTGGTAGGCACAAAGACTACTTATATTTTCTTCTCACTGTATTTTCACCTAGTATATAATTCTGCATTTCTAAGTTAATTTTGTTTCACTGATTTTGTTCTCTCCTTCCTGATCTTCCCAGCTTTTATATGTCAGTGTTCTGGTAGCATGTTATGTAATTTATTTTGTGATGTTTTTGGGATCTCCTGAAGCAACAAAGAAGTCATTTCCAGTTACTAGAGTGAAAGCTCTGTTACCTAGCTTTGTGGAGGATGAGGTAAGTTGTGCAATTTATTTCTTGATTTTCTTCTTAAAATCTCACGTGAGGGCACTTTGAATGTTGCTTTTAGACTGTGGAGTTAATTGAGTGGTTTTGGGGTTATTTTTGTGCTATAGAAGATATAATCGATTAAGTAAAAAATATTACATAGAAATTGAGTTTGAAGTTTGTCAGAAAAACATCATGAAACTTGAACTCTTTGTGTTTATGTGTTTGTTGTTGCTGACTTAGTTTGTGCAAAGTATTAGTAGACATTAACTGGAGATAGACTATCTGCACTGTGCAGGGATATGACCAGCTATCACTGGATTTGAGGCAGAAAAGAAACCAGAACCATATAACAGTGGATTTTTGGTGCTTTGATCTCTGCACAAAAAAAACATAATGTTCCACAGCATCCTAGAGATACTCAAGTGTCTTTCGAACAAAAGTGAGGCAAAGAAAGAAATTAAAAGACTCATTGAGAAAGACAACATTCTGGTTAAAATATACAGATTGAAAATATAAAGGTTGTTCTTGGTTGCAAGTCTTATAAGGACAGTTTAAAGAGCACTAAGCAATTCATATCTCCAGTGAGGGTGAAAGTTATACTGGCATGTTAAACACCCTGGGTGTTTTTTTCCTAACTATAACCTTGTTAGTGTTTTCTGTAGAATGCTCTTATGGGTACTTTGTCTGCAGCAACAGTGCTTTTCAACAAGGGAAGCAGTTTTTGCCAGAGCAGTGCTGTTGGTGCTTGAATCCAGCAATACTTTACATTAGTGGTTAGTAACTGTGGCATTGTGGGTTTCCTCACTACTGCAGTTAGACCTACTCTGCAGTGTTGCACTGTCTTGCTGTTTCTGTTTCTACTCTGTAATTTCAATTACATTTGTTACATTTCAATATTTTTTTCAGACCTTTGTGAACTGGAAGGAAGCACGCTTGACTTGGAGTTTCTTCAAACAATCCTTCTTGAAACAGATCTTGACAGAGGGTGAGGCTTGACATAGAAGTGTGAGGGAAGAGGGCTCATGAAAACTATTTATGAAACTGACTTAAGCTTCAGAAAGCTGGGTGGGGAAGATGAGGCACATTATTGGTGACCTGAATTGAGTTTTTGAGGGTTTTCAGAACTAGACGGTGTCCCATTTGACTTTGTCAAATATACTGAAGACTTAGTACTGGAAGTGCCTGGACAAGTATTGGGAAAGATTTAGGGGTTTGTTCTGAAGTTCTTTATTTTGAACTTACAGGTGAACGATATATGATGACTTTTTTGAACGTGTTAAATTTTGGAGATCAGGGTAAGTGTGATGGTATTGTGGTTCTGAAAAATTCCAAAAAACACTTAGTGTTTGAAGACTGTTTGAAAATCTGAGAATGTTTCAAAGTCTTTGAGATGCATTTCAGGGAATGATTAATATAAACTTTCGTTTAAGATAATAAAATTATAGAATAGCCTGGATTGGAAGTGACCTTCAAAATAACCTAGTTCCTACCCCCCTGCCATGGGCAGGGATGTTCTCTAGATGTGCATCTTTGTCTTCTTCTGTATCAGTGAATCCTTGCATTCATGATCTTATTCAGTGAACTTTATCAGGATCCTCTAAATTCCTCTACAGCAAGAATTTTAAGTGTGGTTTGGTGCTGTTTAGATTCACTTCTGTGTAGTTGGTGCTTTTGTCTTACCTTTGCCCTGAGCAAACTATGCAATTTTAAGCTGTAGTTGCTTCACTGTCAGAATTTTTAGCAAATACTGTTTCAATGTTACTCTAAATTCTACTTATTTCCTATTTTTTTATGAGATGTTAAATTAGAATTCATGTTGTTATTAAAGACTTGGAATTACAATATTCTTAAACTCTGAGATTGCTTTTTTTTGGTTTTTTAAAGGTGTGTATGATATTGTGAATAACCTTGGTTCACTGGTGGCCAGGTTTGTCTTTTTGCCTATTGAGGAGAGCTTTTATGTATTTTTTGCTAAAGTGTTGGAAAGAGGGAAGACTGTAAAGGATCAGAAGCAGGTATGTTTATTTTGGATTAATTACCCATCAAATGCTTGATTTTTGTTACAGATAAGTTGCATCACAGATGTGTGACTGACAGAAATGTGTGTTTAAATTTGAATATCGAGGCTCTTAAGATTGAAAAGTGGAGAACAAAAATATTGGGTGAGGCTGGACCAAAAAGAAAAGAGGATAGGTAAAATGCTTATGAAATAGAAATGAAAATATGCAGTGGCATAGTCCTGCCTTGCATCAATAAAGTTGACATCAGCTGCTTCAAACAGTGTGATGGAAAGCCTGTTCTACTGTGTACTTCCAGATATAGCAAGCCATTATTTAAATAGTGAAATCTATTAAATAAATGCTATCTGGAAGTACTTTATTTACTTAAACATATCAATAGCTGTTAAATAATGTTTCTGAAGAGTGCAGCTTTGGGAAGAAAATAATCAGATTTTTCTTGTGTGTTTGAGTTATATGAGGAGGATTAATGAATAAGAGCTTTGTTCCACGGTGTAGTATTCTTCACTCATAAAATCCAGCCTGTAGCAGTCCTGCTAATTGCACATCAGCACACAATTAAATCCTGTGCTTCAGGTCCTTGGTGGGCTAAGGGAGAGGTCTGTGTGTGTATATTTTATATAAAGCCTACCTGGTGTGTAGAACTGAAAAAATGGAATAATAAACATGTAAAAAACATTACCAAGTTAAGAGCACATGTGTGGATAATTCAGTAACAAAGGATAAGTTTCGCACCTTTTTACATGATGCAAACTGCTTTGTTTCTCTGAAGTAGCATTAGTGGCTATTATTACATTGATTTTGGTTCATGTGATTTACTGCTTTTTTTTCAGGATGATGTTGCTATGGCTGCAAATGTATTGGAATTGCTGCTGAAATTTGTGCTCCTGATTGGCCTCACCATCACTGTTTTTGGCTATGCCTATTCTCAGCTGGCTCTGGATATTTATGGAGGCTCAATGCTCAGTTCTGGAACAGGTAAAGATTTACAGAGCTGGCAAAAAAACACCACTCTTTAGAAAAAAACCCTAGAGCTATTATGAATTTTTTATAAATCAGCAGTTTGGGTTTTTTTTCCTGTGAAACCGCTATTTAGCTCATCAGATCCTTCCCCTTGTTTATTTGTGTTCTTTTCAAAATATCTAAATAGGAAACTTGTTCAAATGAACTTAAGTTTCCATTATTAGTATTAACATTACAACTTCTATCTGAGTATCAGTGCCTGTAGAAACAAAGTGGTTTGATAAAAGAAATCATTAACTATTTTTTTCTTTCTAATGTGTTTTTTAGGTCCAGATCTCCTCCGGTGTTACTCGTTGTATGTCCTGTTTCTTGCTGTCAATGGAGTAACAGAATGTTTTACATTTGCCTTAATGTGTAAAGAAGAAGTGGACAGGTAGCAAACTCTCTCCAAAATGTTTCTGTAAATTTATTTGTGCTGACTTTAAAAAAGGAATTGGTGCTTTTGAAATTGGCACAAATAATATCCTGCCCCACAGAAAATCAACTCCTTGCTAGGCTGTCTGCATTTAGATTTCGATCCAGAAGCTTTAGCAAAAGTTGGAAAGTTTTCCTAAAGTAAAAAAGGATAAAAAGGTCAGAAACTAGGAAATAAAGATTGTTGATTTAGCTTTTGGCACATCACTAACTGGTAAAGTAATTCAAATGTGTGTTTTCTGCACAGATGATCTTGAAGTTACACTTTTTAGGACAATCACTTGACTCACTGGAAGTTTGCAACTATTAACATTTTTCATGTAGAGGTACTGGATGTACACTTAGGAATGATCCAAGCTGTGGGTGTGAATCCAGTGTTTTACTGCTTTGTAGGAGTTTGGACTTGGGGACCTCCTGAGAGCCCTTTTAGCCTGGAGTATTTCCTCATTCTGTGTTTAGGCTGTCCCTCATGTGGTCCTTTCAAATTAATTTCAGTGAGGTCTGTTTTTCACAATCAAAGTGGGAGCTTTTTTTTGACTTAGCAAGGGCTGCTTTCACAACCCCTTTAACATGTGCACTGGTTTTACAATCACTGCTTATAACAAAAACGAAATGAAGTGTCGATTTGTTCTTGAGCATTCATTTTCTTTAATATATTCCTAACATAAATTAGCAAAAAAATACACAACTTTTTACATTACTAATAATTGTTATTAAATTTGATTTTCTGCAATGAGTGCACAACTGATTAGGGTAATAGAATTTCATTCACATAATGTAGTTCTTGGTTTAATTTGGTTGATGTATTTTCTATTCTTTCAAATTATTTTTTTTATCATCTCATTTCTCAAATTTATTTTTACTAGAAGATGGTATGAGAAAGACTGTTACTTATGTTAGAAAATTAAAGATCATTAGTAAATGAATGCTGTAACTGCATGCATTATTAAATTATTTCTTCTTTTTTTTTTTCTTAGGTACAATTTTGTTATGCTGGCCTTGTCTTTCATATTTCTGTGCATCTCTTATTTCCTGACCCACTGGTATGGCAGTGTGGGCTTTATCCTTGCCAACTGCTTCAACATGGGCATCAGAATAGCTCACAGCACCCACTACATCTATCACTACTTCAGAGAAAGCACCCACAGACCCCTCACGGGCCTGCTGCCCTCCCCAGCTCTGCTGCTGGTTTACATCATCAGTGCAGTGGTCACTGCTTTCTCAGAGGTGAGCTCCTTCCTCTCTGCTCTCACTGCCCCTGCTGCTGTCAGGTTTGTGTCCACAAAAAGAGGAATGCCATTAGGAAAAAAGGCTTTTGAGGGTAGGCTGGGAGAGTTGCATTACAGGAAGGCAGGATATATGGTTAAGGGATTCTTTGTGTCAATGTTTTCTGCCACCTGTACAAGATGAATCTGACAAGTAAAATAAAATTTAACATGTTTCTGCTGTGTGTAGTTAATTCATGCTCTTATTAATAATGGAAATTTTGCAGTGGCACAAGAAACTGGCATATAAAATTCGGTAATAATAACAAGTAATAACCAAAACTAGAAGAAAAAAAATTGCTAAGAGCACATTTAACACATTTATTCGGTACAAGATGGTTATTGTGCAGACTGATTATTAAGGTGATGGGAGCTTTTCAATGTGCAAAAATTTGACAGCTCGAAAATCTGTATGCCTGAGAAAGGAGAATTTTATATCTTGAAGTGGGAGATTTCCAGTTAGAAAATAGTCTGATATGCTGCTGTACAGTAGCAGACTTGCCTGATAGCACCAGCAAAGTTTTGTGTCATCTCAATTAACACATTTCTGCACACCAGATAACAGCAGCTTCCTAATTTACTAGATATCTACTGAATGGTTATTTTTTGCTGACAGAACTTAAGAAAGCAAATGTTGTGACTCCTAAAGATGATTTATTGTAGGGTCAGTGCATGTGCAAAACCACGCTTGGTTTGATGGTGGCATTGGACAGAGGTGTTGGACCTTATTTCTTGTTGAGACAGTAAATGCACTTTGTGCTGACTGGTTTTCCTGCAATCCCTTGTTTTCTTTGTTGTAGGTGTTGTTCTGCTGTGACAAGGGCTGGATGGCCAGGCTGATCCACATCAGCATGGGTGCCCTGTGCCTTGCAGCAACCCTCGTTACGATGTTCTACACAGAGACCAAGCTCATGCACTTTGTGAGGAGCCAGTTCCTCTCCCGCTATTTGAAGAAAGGAACGTGACTTGCTCCTGGGCAGAACAGTTCTTGTACATGCTGGCAGTAAAGGGCTGTGATTTTTCCATAAGATCTGTATGGAAAAAAGGTTTCCACGTGTGTTTGGAAGCATTGATAAGGGAGTGCAATGTTGACAATCGCTACATGAATATTATTTTGTCTTCTGAGCTGGTCAGTACAGCGAAAGAGAGGTGAATAATTTTCTCTTTGTACATCATTCTTTTCTAAGCTTTTCTTCAAACAGCCTCTGAAGATCTAAGCTGCATCCCCTGACATAACCTTGTTGACAGACTGCATGTAGAGAGCTCTCCTTCCTGCCACTGGGAAGTGTGGGAAGGCCTGATGTGGTTTAGAGGGCCCTTATTTGGCATGGGTGCTGCTTAACGGGAGAAAATGGTCAGGGAAAAAACCCCAAACCAACCACAACAATAAATGTCATAAAAATACCCAAAAGCTGAGGAGAAGGGCAAGGACCAACACCAGTGTGAGTGTTGTGGAGCAGAACACAATGTGGTGCAGAGGGATTGAGCTGTCACTGTTTGAAGTGCAAAGTGGGGAACAGAAAATCCTGACGTTTACAAGTAAATTAATGGGATACACAGCGTGTGTCCCTGCTGGCTCTGTGAGATTATTTCATTCAGTAGATCCTTCATGTCTGAGGGCATTGATTAAGTTGTCAGAAATACTCTGAAGCCTTAGCTGGAAGAGGTTTTGGGCATTGTCTGCAAAAGGTGTTGAGTACAATCACTGATGGTGTGGTTCATAAGGTTACTCACAGAACTTCTTACTTTCATTCCATTGTTTTTTGGGCTTGTCTGAGATTTTAAATGCCAGCATGAACAAATTCGTCTCAATAAAAATTATTTTGTCTGTACAATTGAATGTTAAATATATTTAATAAGATTTTTTGCAGGGAATTACACATATTGAAGATTTCTTTATTGGATGGTAAATACTTCCTTTTGTTCCAACGTTTTCCTCATATCTTGTTTCTTTACTTGTTCAGTCTCAACCTCTGGATTGTTTGAATCTTTTTCTTTTTTTTATTGTTGAAAATTTGGATGTTCAGAAGTTCTACAATTCCATGTAAAGCTGCTGGTTTAGGTGTGCTAATGTCATATTGTATTGCTGGTCTAAGATCTGAACTGAGCAGTTTCAGAATGTACAAGTGGCAGGTTTATAATGATCAGTGTTCCCTTTGCAGTGTTTGGATGGACCAAAATATGTCAAGGGATGAAAAATGTGTGCTTGGATGTTTGCAGCTGAAAGCTTTTGCTTTAATTATGTAGCAGTTCTGCAGATCAACACGTTGCTTAAAAAAATCTCTCTGCAATAGCATTGTGTAGTTCATTCTGGTGACCTCAGTGCCCAGGCTGAAATGCTTTCTAGTGTCAGGGCCTTCAGCTTGTAGTTAGAAATATTTTCTAAACTCTGGTAATTCCCACTTGGTAAACATTGCCAAAGATATTTTATACGAGAATTTGGTGATTGAAAAATTATCACAGAGAAGCCAAAATGTGATAGTGAAGGGAAAGGAGTGGCCTTGCACAGACAGCCAAGAGCAGTTGTCTCCATTGCCTGGCTGGAAGGAGTAGATACAGACTTGCTGATTCTTCTTATGCGGTTTTGGAATCTGTCAAAAGAAAACAAACTCTACATTTTTCTGTCCTCTTAATTGAGTTTAGTACTTCTTTGCCTTTTAAAATTTTCTCTTCTGAGTGGTCCTACAGCTTTTTTTTCCTCTTTTCTGTCAGGTGTGGAGTTAGTTATGAAGTACAGCTTCAAATATTGCAGAGAGTGGAAACTTCTTCATTATGAATGTTCAATGACTGCTACAGTTGCTTCTCCTTTACTTGTTTGTAGTACAAAAAAATCAAGACAATTGAACCTATGGACTGTGTTTTAGGGTCTGTCTTTTTCTGTGTGTCTTTGGGATGCTGCTGTGGTGATACCTCAATCTGTACAGTGAATTCTTATAACTCCTTGGAATGAGAAATTTTCTTCAGCCCTGCACCTGAAGTGCTTTGGAGATGGAAGAACTTCTCATCCCAGATTGAAACTTGAAGTCATTCTGCCTTGTCTGCTCTTACAGCCCCAGCTGTGGTCTGATATTCTGCTACTTGTAATCTCATAAGTAGGATGATGTGAGATCTCCTTCTTCAAACAGCGACCTGTGTAGTCTCATATGTGGTGCCTACAGCTGGCCTGGAGGCCTCACAGTTATAAATAATCCCAACTTTGTAACTGCAACGTGATTGATGCTGATACAATTATCTTACTTCTGTAACTTGAGTAAGGTTGGAGAGCAGGCCCAGGCCATTGGGGATTCAGGCTGCTATTGGCTGGCTGGCCAGGTGGCAGCTAGCCCAGCCACTGAGGATTGGCCACATGTGCCTCTGATTTATAGAAAGAGATGAGGTCTCAGTAATGTTGGCTCTTGTGCATGAACCTCAGAGTGTGTGTTGCTTTCCTGCCTCTGACACATCATAAATATTGTTTCATATAAATGCAGTGGAATAATTTAAAGACTAGTTACATTTTTATACCAATTTGTGTTATTTCATATTGGAAATATGATTTGTTGTATTTCATATTGGTGAATCTCATGTCTCAAATGCAATTTTACATGAATCAGGAAGACATTTAATGTGACTTAATGATTGCTCATTAGCAAATTAAGGACACATCTTCATTTAAACATCATCTGTAAGCAGCTCAGTGATGGTTGACTGGTGTTTGTGATGCAGGATGTTTTATTTTTAATGTTTTATGTGGCAGGAAACTGCAAAGAGAGACAGGAAGTAGAGACCTATGAAACTGCTGTTTTCTTATTTATCAGTGTGATACTTAAAGTCATAGCTGTTATTGCTAAAGCAGCAAACACTCAAACTCAGGGACAAAGTTGGCATTGAACTTGACCATGTTTTCCTTTCATTTTAGCCTGTTCCTCTGTCAAAGAAATGTCAAAGGCACAACTGTCTGAAGTGTCATTAAGCTGTTTTGCAGTGTTCTGAAATCTTTTAGTTACAGCCAGAAGGGAATGAAGCGTTTTCTTTTGTGGAAAAGGTTATGATTTCATGATTGTGGTGCATTTTTCTAATCTGTTGGATGAATGATATGCAAGAGAACACTAAATAAAGTTTATTTCCTTTACATTTTGTTTTTGCCTTCCACTTGATGATTATTGGAGTTTTATTTCTATCATTGGTATAAGCTGATGCTTGAAGTAGGATTTTCTAGAATATTTTTATATAAATTTGATTATCAACCTAAACATACACACCATTTCCTAACACACACGCAGATAAAATTTGCTGTAGTAGTTTTGTGAGAAGTGGCATCATTATAGTCAAATTTTTCCTTTGTTTCTGTTTGTATGAATTGCAGTGGCCGAGTTCCTCTGTTTGCTTTTACAATGCATTGTGATAAAAACTGATTCAGTGGCCAGGCATAAATATGATATTTAATTAAATTTTTTAGCTGAATTAGTTTGTGAACAGCAATGCTGTTATTGGGAACTAACAGACTAACCAATTGTTAAACTGTTCCATTTTTCCCTTATATTGTAAATATTTTATTTGTAAAAAAGTAGGGCAGGGGGAGCCCCTTTTTAGGCAAAGAAATTAGGAATTAAAGCTTTGTCTAAATGGTTAATCTGCTTTAGCAGGCACAAAAGATAATAGATAAAATCTTGAATGTTGACCACAATTGAGCACCCATAAAGGATTGACTTAGATCATGTGAAGAACTGTGTAAGTCTCTTGAGGTCAGGCTTATCTAAACTTTAAAATTCTTTTTGTGGACTTCATATTTCTTGCTGTCTGAACATCATGCTTTATTTTTGTGGTTTAATTACCTAATTTTAAAGATAAAATTACAAAGAGGGGGGATCTGGGGCTTGTTGAGCTGTATCAGATCTTCAGTAGGTGTGCTGAGCTGTAATGGCTTTGTTCAGCACAAAATGCATAACTCAATATTGGGATTTATTTTTTCAAGAGACAGGACTACTGAGAGATACTGTAAAAGATGGTTTGCATTTTGCACTATCAGTCTCATGGAAGGGGGAGACATTAAAGGTGTTAGATCCCAAGCTGATCTAATTTTCAGTTATAATGCTTTATATAAAAGCTTTTTAGCCAATCAAATACTTATACAACGTTCTCTAGCATCTTTTTACACCAATCATTAATTGCTTTGTCTTTTCATGGTTTTACCACAATGCATCATTTTTCAACCATCATATAATGCTTTATAAACTTATATTGATACATCTTAAACTTCTGACTAACTTTTAACAGGTCTATTGCTGAACTTTAAAATCTTTTAGTATCTTACTTAACATATTGCTTTGCTTACATAATCCATATCTCTGTTTGCTTAAAACATATTTCTACTTAAGCTACAAACTTATATTCTTGTTTCCTGTCTGTTTCACTTCAGTGCTGTAATTCTCCAAGCCTTCTCCAGGTCCTGGGTCAAACACTGCATCCATCTCTACCTCTGAACCTGTGTGCACAAGGCCCTGAGAGCTTTCTGTGCTTGCATTTCCCACATCTCATCTGCATTCTGAGGGTGCTGTGGAAATGGAGCTAGTTTTCAGTATGAGATGAAAATGAAGTTTGAAGCTGTGCACATGTGATGTACAGCTGGGCCCTGGAAACAGCAGGGCCTGTTCAAAAGCGTGAGCAGCTGGGGATCTAAAGAAAACTGATAGGAAATGCTTATCTCTGCTTCACTTTGGATTGCTTCCGCAGGAAGATGTGTGCTCACTCCAGTTTCTGATCTGAGCTGTGCTTCGTGCACTGCCTTGCTGTGCCTTGCTGGGATCTGGGAGGAGGAGTGAACCCTTTTCAATGGGGTGTCTGTCACTGCACATCCCTCTAGTGAGCTCTGTTCATGGAATGTGACAAGTGTGTGCCCCCTGTGCTGCTAAGGCAGGATTTTCTGGTGATTGTGGGGAAAGGTAGAACAGCTCTGGGTTTTCCTTTGTCAGGCTTGCTGGTTAGATATGGTGAGTAAGCCTCTGACAGAGCTCTGTGTGTTGTTTGCTGGTGGGATTTTGTGGGTCATGGATAATGTGTTTGGCATAATTTATCTGCAAAGTTCTGTGCCATCCCACTGAACAGAGGGCAAGGGGGCAGATGTTTTATATCTGTGGGCCATTTAATAAGAGTGAGATAATTAAAGCTGTGTTAGAATTAAAAAAACCCAACTGAGATAGCAATCCTTAAACACACATCAGGTGGATGAGTAGTTCTAATCCAGTAGTAAATAAGAATCATGTTTTGTTCTTTGTGACACACTTGCTCCAGAAAGGGAAGAGCGTAAGAGCTTGGGAGAAGACTGCAAGGTTTATCTCTTAACATTCTCAAATGCAGGAATATTCCAGACTTACGTCCTTGTGGCTCCCAGAGGCACAGGACACTGATAGTGTTCTGAAGAGATGTGCTTGTGTCTCAGAGAGCAACTGAGGCACAGTCAGGCATTCTCATTTGCCTATGAGAAAGTGCCTTGTCATCACTTGGGAATACCTTCTACTCTTTTTTTTTTTTTCTTTTTTTTTTTTTTTTTTGTTGTTGTTGGTTTTTTTTTGTTGTTGTTTTTTTTTTTTTTTTTTGTTTTGTTTTGTTTTGTTTTGTTTCCTGCTTCATTGTTATGTTGGCAAACCATTTATAACCAACTCCTGTATGTAGGACTCTCCCTTTTTTGCTGTAAAAAGTCAGCCTAGCCAGTCTAGCCATTACAAAAATCCCTAGAGCCCTGTCCTGGGCTGGTCTGAGGAACATGCTGGTCAGTTTTCTGAAGGGTGTGTTATGGCCTGTTTGCCAGCCCTCACAGCACTGTGTGAGGAGGGAGCAAATTAACCTTGCAGAGGAAAATTTAATTATGGTTTCTTTTTGGTTCTGGATGCTTGACTTGGCAGTGCTGTTTTCCTAATGGAAGGGTTTTTTTGGGAGTAATTTTATAAAACAAGTGCCATAAAGTGCACTCATATGCCTTCTCTTATTTGTGTAATGATTTTTAGCAGTCTCTCAGTGTGGGTGAGGAGATGTTATGGGATGAGGAAAGGGAAGTGTGCTGAGTACAGTACATGTGCAAGGAACAGAGTGTCCCTCTGGGGAAAAGCCTTCAGTCTGTGAGTTACTTCCCTCACAGAATGCATTTCTGTCACTGCAGATGAAATTTTTAAGCATTTCTCTGCTCAAGTGCTTCTCTAGGCAGCCAGGAGAACCTGTTTGGAAGAATCAGAGTATGCCCATGGAGCTTTGCTGGTCAAGTAGGGTTTATTGATGCATTGAAAATGCAGGCAATGCAATGCAATGTGATTTAACTCTCACCAATATTTAACTCTCACCAATAGTCCTCCCATTTGAGGCTGACTGTGTATTAACCTGTGGAAATGGTGTTTTTTTCCTGTGGTTCCTTCAGAATTGTGCTGATCGGTTTTAGTATGTTTTTCTCCTCAGATGGTTTTATTACACAGTAGATTCATACATGTTCATCTGGGAGCTGTGATGAAACACAGGATGAGGGCTGGGGACATGCTGGAATGTCACTCAAGTCCTGCTCAGCACAGCCAGGTTGGAGGTGGGCTGAGTAGAAACTGCCCTGATCAAGAGGGATAAGTGTCAGGACTCATGACCTGAGTCTTCGCTGCACAGCTGGGAACACCTTGCCTCAGATTCCCAAGGAAATGTTGTGAGAGCCGTGGAAAATGTCTGTAATAAATCTGGGCAGGATAAAAGATCTAGGATTGTTTTCTTGAGACAGCAGCTCCAGGATTCAGGATGAAAACCACCTACAAGTATACATTCCTGACTGTAAATATGGAGTTGAAATGTGGCAGCTCATGAGCCCTGAAGGTCCATTTCAGGGAGCTGCAGAAATTCCCTGCCAAACCATCTGCTGGCAGAGATGCTCTGAGTGTTGTACGTGTGCTGTGTTTCATAGCTCTCTAAGTTTCAGTGGTTTTGTGCATCTAAACCAATATATGAGTTATCTTTTTGGAGTTGAATATATCACAGAACCATAGAATAGTTTGGGTTGAGAGGAACCTTTAAAGATCATCTGGTCCAGTGCTCCTGCCATGAGCAAGGACATCATATCCTTCTTGTGGATTCTATTTGCAGTTGACCAAAGGTGCCTGAATGAAACAGCTCACAGGAAGAATTGCAAAATTACGAAGTGAAGGTGAGCCGAGTCTTTTGTGGTGAAAGCCACAACTGAAGCAGAAAATCAGAATAAAACACATAATATTCAGGTTTGGTAATTGGGCATTAAAGGTACTCAGTGTTCCACTGGGGCTGACTGTTCACCAGGTGAGGAGAAAAGGGAAGGATTTCTCCCCATCCAGAGGAAAATACAGTGATGTAGGTCACCTGAAAGATCTTGTAGTGTGGAAGCAGGAAGCTTTCATGGCTGAAGATGCATTGAAGAAGGCTAAAAAGGCATTTGCAATCTGTCAGGAGAGCAGTACGTCTAAGGCAACATTAAGGTTGCTGCAGGATGGGCTTTGAGGTAAGCTGCAACCAATTTGACTTCATCTGTAACAGTTAGGAAAAGGAAAATTATTATCTGTAGGGTAAGAAAAGGTGGACTTGAAAGAAGAGGCTGAATTACTAAAGGAATAGGAACAGAATGGAAGTGGAAGAACAGAAGAAAAGTAGTGTAGAGTGGTGTGTGCTGCAAAAAGGCTGTATTCAGCATCTGTGATGAAGTGCATGTGATGAAGGGCATACAAAAGGCTAGGCAATAAAACCTCCAGCTGTGCAGTTACTTGGCAGTGGAAAAAAGCTTAAGCAGCTTCAGGGCTGTTGTTAGAGGCAGAATTGTGGATTGGATCATTCAGTTTCCTCGAGGAGTCTCCTGATCTTTGAAAAGAGCACTGCAGGAAGAGCAAGGTGTGATTGGATTTGTCAGTGCAGAGTTCAGCCCAGAGATCTCAGCCCATGGGACTGAAGGGGAGGTGGTTGGTACAATCCAGATCACTTTGGTGTGGATATATCTAAATACATGGAAGAGACATTTCCTATCTTTCCCCAAGTTTCTTCGTACCAAGACTTAGACCAAGACTGCAAACCCCTGTGGGCAAAATGGGAGAAATTGCAGGTGGATGCAGACAGATGAAAAGTTGACACTGCCACAAGCAGCTGTGACACCATGTGAGCAGGAACACTGATCTGTGGTGGGGGTCATGGACACAGGGGGTACAGGGCAGTGAAGCTGTGGTGCAGACTGTGCTTTCTCTGACACCACACATGCTACCTGAAGGAACTCAGAGTGGATATAAAGGAGCCTGCAGAGAGCACTGTGGCTTTTAAGTTTAATGACTTAGGGAGCAGAAATTAAAAATTAGAAGAGTTTTGCACTGAAAATGTTTGGTTTGCAACTAAATGTGCATGACTTAATATTCACTATTAAAATAGTAGAAAATTTAATGTATTAAATATGGACTCAATCTTGAATGAGCAAAGCTGAATGGTAAATACTGGTTATTAGTAGATCTGCTTTCTTTGAATAAAGTGAGGTGTGTATGATGTACAGTAAATTGGGTAAATGAAGAAACAATTTCAATAAAGGGACTGTCCCCTCTATTTGAGGAGGGGAAGCTCCAGCCATTGAAAAAGTAATGGAAGATTCTGGGAAATCACTGTTTTCCAAGAAAGGTGTGTGCTGAGGGAGTGGTAAAGAACAAACACCATTTGGGGACATGTGGCTTAGTCCCCAAGGATTATACAGGACTACATTTGTGTGAAAAGGTACCACCAGCTACAAGTGCAGAAAGATCATGAGGTGCTTTGGATCAGGAATAAATAATAGTTTTAAGAATAGACCAAAATACAAAGACCAGTACTGGAAGAAGTGCTTTAATTGATTCAGATAAAACTTTGAAAGAGTGAGTTAAAAACAAAGTAAGTCAATATCCATTGTTAAGTTCTTGTGGTTTATTTTACAGGATGATGCTACCAGCATTATTGGCTTGAGGAGAAGTAGCTCAATGTAGTGAGATGATGCTGATTTCAGGCAAGTATGCTGCTATAGAGGGATTCCAGAAGTGGATATGAAAGAAAAATGACTAATGAAATAGTGCAATCCAGGTGGGACAGGGGTAATATGAAAGGAAGATTGTACAGGTGAGTGTTAGAGGAGGCTTTGTGTGTTTGTGTGTGTGCTAATCAAAGCTCTCTCCCTCCCTTCCTCCTTCCCTCCAAGTGTGTATCTGTATGATTTTCAGTGTTAGCCATGACTTCAGTTGATAAACACAATTACTATTTATAAAACTGACTGTAAAAGGAATACCTCTCATTGGAATAAAGGAAAAAAATGGTAGAGGTATCTGTAGTGTAGTAATAATATCAGACATCTTAACCACAAAAGGCATTTTTTCTGCAAAAGCTGAGTTCAGAGTAAAGATTCCTGTGATGAGTGTGTGCCAAGGAAACAGGATGATTCTTGGTAGCTATTGTTCTTTCCTGGCTGTTACATTACTGTAAAAAATATTTCTACTAAATACAAAGTTAGCTGCTTCTTGAAGGGGAAAAGTGGAACGAGTGGAGAATAGACACAAGCAGATCATGATATTATTGAACTTTACTGGCTAGAATCTTGGCAGAAGAAAGAGCAAGAACTTTGTGCCTGGATAAAATTAATGCCTGAAAGAGATGGGAGGTTTGCTCAGTGAATAGCTTCATCAAATTAAAAAATAATACAAGTAGTGATACTGTAATTTTTCTTCAGTGATAACCAAGTATTTCTCTGTCATTAGAAATGACAAGCAACAGTGATGACATATGAATTTACAAAGAACGCCGCTGCCATGAAATATTAGCTGAAGACATCCCTTGATTACAAAAAAGCCTTTGTGAAGGAAAAAATTTAAATGAGCCTTACAGTCCAAAATAGAAAACAAGCATAAATGTAAGTGAAAGCTGCTCATGCAGAATTTGAGCAAGTCATTACATGCAGTTCCTCTAATCTTTGGCACTGCAATTAGTAACAGGTTTGATGACATATCTCACTTATCAATAAATCACCTGGTCACTAACAGGAATATTTGTATCAACATATCGAAACTTTGATTGATTTGTGAGCCATTTGTTGCCATCACAAACTGCTGATATTTGTTTGGGTTATGACAGCCTACACTGACTGCCAGATGCATTCACCCAGGTAAATAAAAGTGTGTGTGTGTCAAACAAATCTGTACCTGTGTTAAAGATCACAGACCAAAGAAAATGTTTCTGTTACTACACAGCAAGCATTAAACATCAGTGGAATCCAGTTTGTACTGATGTATTCATAAATATTTATTAAAGCAGCAGTTCCTGGGGACCATTTCTTATGGAATGCTAGAGGTAGCTTGCAAATTCACCTTTGAAGTAATTTGTAAAACTGTATGTTTGGGTTTTTTTTTTTTTCCTTATTGTTTGTGTTGTGGCAGGGTGCACAGGATCTTGGTGACTGTCACAACTTACACAAAGTCAGGATGAGATAAAGGGGTTGTGATAACCTTTGGCCAAGGAAATGGTGCCCTGCTGCTCCTGATGGGCAGAAGGCACACTGGTTATATGTCAGAATGTGCTGCTTCCTAGATGTGTATGTGGAGTGACTTCTCCCTTCTTTTTTAACAAGATCACTTAAGAAATTGTATGAAGTTCATCTGCTGAACAGTATTGTTTTTGTCAAATCAAGACTGATTTTTATAAAATGCTTCAGGTTTTTTAATATCTGCATAAGGGAAATAATTTATTGCATGTCCTTCCCCCCTCCCTCCCTGACTGACTCCAGAGTGGTGCACTCTGGTTCTGTGATGCCCTGGCTGCCAACCATTGCCAACAGCACCATCTTTGCAAAAAAATAATTGCCCCCCTGTAGTTGTGTCCTTGTTCCCCTCTTTGCTCTCTCTTGGTGCCATCTGTTTTCCTTCTTTTCCTTTGATGTAGCATCCATAGGACCCCAAGGAGACACTTTTTGTGTGTTTAACTGTGAAATGTTTTCATGTATTTTCCAGCTGATTCTTCAGCTCAGTCCTTTATTATTTGAGCAAAGTCCATGTGTAACATTTAATAGAAGGTCTAGACATCATCAATGATTTCACCACCTATTTCTGGGTTTAAATTTTTTCTATTCAAGGTAAGAACCTGTTCAGCTGTTGACAGCAAATAAAAAGTACACCTCAATCCTATTAATACCTAATATTTTTAAAATACCTCCCTATTTTGGGCATGAAATTGAGTTCTTAAGTTTTAGAAATCATCTGTTGCTGAAGTAAAGCCTGGAAAAAAACCCAACCATTAAAACCATTTGTTAAGCAAATATAATTTTCCAATAGTAAATGGATTCTTCCACCTGAATTGAGATATAATACCTGAAACTAGTTTCCTGATTACTCTTAACAGTTTATGAAGGGTTTTGAAGGGTTATTTGGATTTTTCTTTCCCTGCAGCTGTGAATAAGATGAAAATACTGCAACTGAACATAACACTAGGAAATCCACTTCACATTGAATTCAGCCTGGAAAAGTAAAGAGGTCATGGCACAATATCTGTTTTGTGGAGAGCATAGTTATTACCACCAGTAATACTGCAAACACTGGAGTGCCATTGTTTTATGGGCTGTGTTAGCTGGATTTCCCCTCACAGGTGTGTTTGGAAGGTAAGTTTGAACAAAACGCTCATGCTGCTCAAACATAAGGTGGAGCTGTTTCTTTGTGATAGAATTTCCACCTCATCTCCTCCATGTCTTCCTTTTCCACCCCCCCCTTACCACATTTTCAGTGTTGCCAGTGATTTTACAGGCAGTGTGCTGGAGGCATGTAACTGAGGTTTGTTAAACTCCTGGAATGATTTACATTTGCTCTTAGGTTTCATTTTTAGCTAACATGATCCATGAGAGATGTTAGGGTGTCTCACCCTGCACTTAGCTGTGGTTAATGCTCCTTACCCAATTGCTAATCTAACCTGACTTGAATTCCCACACCATGCTTCCTCTGGCTGGTTATAACTTTCACCTCTTCCTTGGGGTGATGGCCTTTGTGTGTCAGTGACAAAAATAATTTAAGGTACACAAATATGAAGTATTTTTTGTTCAATCATGAGGTAATTTCTTTATTTTTATTAATAATTTCAAGTTGTAGTTTCTAACGGACATTTTCTGAGGGCAGGAAGTGTTGTGACATCCTTGGAAGCAATTCTCAGAGCTGAGAATTAATGTTTGACAGTGGCTGCATTGGCACCTGTGGCTCTCTGAGCTACTGACCCTACTGGAAGTTATCACAGTGTTGTATTTCTCTGCTTTGGAGGAATGATTAGAAGTAAGGATGCAGTGCTCCAGGGGACAGTCAGAGACTGCAGCTGCAGGCAGCTTCCAGGAATGAGAAAGTTCCTCTCATGCCTGTAAAGCCTCTCTTGTGCCTAGTTTGCTTTACCTTTGAAGTTGCTTTCTCCAGGTCCTGCCTTGCAGAAATTCAGACCCTTACACTCCTTGCTAAAAGCCAGCTCCTCAATCCTTCCATTATCTGGACTGTGTGAAAGCCTCAGTTGTGGGTTTCAAAGCTTCTCTGTGAACTGGATGTGTCTGTGATTTAACTGAGAGATAGGCAGCAGGTCCAAATGTGAAATTCGCTTTCTGTGTGTAGCAGATAGTGTTACACAGCCCTGAAAAAACCCATCACACACACACAAAACAAACTCTGGCAACCCCTTGGGGTAATGAATGTTTCTTTACCTAAAGTTTTGCAAACACTGTAGGTATTGAGTAATCATCTTCTATCAGTGCTCCTAGAAGCAGCCCTCCCCAAGTTCACCTGCAGCCAGTGAGACAAAACCCTTTTTATTAGGTCATTCTTCTCTCATTCACTCTGTAATGGAAAGGTTGACTCACCAACCCCAGCCCTGGAGAGGTAGATAGGGTATCTACAGTGTCATTTCACTTTTTCAGCCCTGTTATGCCACATATTAGTCAGAGTTCATTTATTTCATTAGTTTACTTTGTAAAGCAATTTCATAACTGTTACCACAATAGGGCTAAAATGGTGTTTTACATTTACTAAAATAACTTTGCAATTAATTTCAAGTGATCTCTGTGCAGTAATCTCCTACATATAATAGAATTATTCAAACGTCTATGAACATTTTACATGCAGTATTAGACTGAGTTAGATCAATCAAAAATTAATTGCATCCAAGGCATCAGTATAGCCTTCTGGGATCAGCTGAATGCCAGTATGTCACAATAAAATCATAATAATTGATGTAGCATTGAATCGTGCCTTTGCTTCTCCCTTATAATGGCAATTTTATTAGCTGAGGAGGCTAGGTGGAAAAATGAAAAGAAAAGAGAAATGAAAGTAAGTTAAATACCAGCTAGTGGCCATTAACTTTGATTTATTTCTGTGCTTATGTGTTTTATCATCCTGACACTTTCTGTATGCTTAAAAAAGCTTGTTTTGCACAATTGCACTTCCCCTGTACTTCCTATTTATATATATGTAGAGAAGATGGGAGTATATGGCTGAGCATTCAATTCAAGCTGTCAACCCAAAATATTTCTTCTGATATTTCTTCTGAACTTTGATTTGATGACTAGGGCAGTTAACATGAAAAGTCTCTCTCCTGGTAAGTGTTTGGTTTTTTCCAGGCTTCTTTCTTTCTCAAGGTGTGACTCTTAGATGATTTATGTGTAGAGTGCAGATATCAAAATATTTAATAACCCCTCACTAGCAGATTTCTTCTGTTTTGTTTTTTTTTTTTTTTGTTTTTGGTTTTTTTTGGGTTTTTTTTTTGTTTTGTTTTGTTTTGTTTTTTTTTTTTTTTTTTTTTTTGTTTTTTTTTTTTAAATTCATAAACCAAGACTATTTCTGTATCACAACTACTGAAGAGCTGTTGAAGTGAATTAATACCTTGGCTTCCTTGTCTATGGGTAACTGGGGAACAAAGAAATTCCTTAGCTTCAAATTCAACTACAAACTTTTTATTGTTTTTAGAGAATCTGTGAACTAAACGAGTTTGTTTCCTTTATTTGAAAAGCCACAATGACAGACAGCAGGTATAGAAAGATAGTGAGAGAGAAGGCAAGCAGGGGTGGTGAGGGGCAAAATTGCAAGAAAACTGTTGCCTTGGGTTAGGGGGAGGTCGGTGATAGCTGTTTTGTCTTGTTTTGTTACACAGGGACCTGAAAACAGATGGTGAAAAGAGTTAAACTCAACTTTGTAGAGCTGTAACTGGGTATTCAAGTGAGAAAAACATTCAAACATGAGATGGCAATCCAGATCTACAAAATTCTGAGCTGTCAGGCTTCATGAGTAATGCAAGAAAGTGATATAAGAGTCTGGAAAACACATTGGTTCCTGAGAGCTGGCAAAGAGAGCAGTGGAGATAAATGTTGGACTAGAGGAAGTCTCGTGAGTCCTTGTAAAGTGACTTTTCCCCTGAGAGTTTGTCTGTGTTAGCAATGCTGTATCTTGTTCTCTTTAGTGCTTCATCTGCCCATTCTTATTTCCTTACTTCATCTTACTGCTGCATTCTTAAAAGCAAGAGCAGAATCAAACCTGGAGAGCTGTGGTGCTTGTGAACAGGCAGGAAAATAGTGTTCCCTCTGAGGGAGCCCCAAATTGACTGGATTCAATTTTGTTAATGGTGAAAAGTTGAAGTCAAATGTGAAAGTCTTTGGATTTTCCTCACAAAAACTGCTCAGATTCTGATAGATCTATTTAAAAGCACCTGAATATCAGCAGAGAAGCTGTTATTAACTCATTTCTGGAGGGCAAAGCCAAGGCAGTAAGTAGAGAGGTTGTGTGAGTCTAAGTCATTGAACTTTTGCAGTATATGGGTAACTTTGTAGATAAAGCAACTAGAACTTGACCTGTGATCAGGTCCTTTCAGCAGAAGCAGGTAAAGCATGGAAAGGTGCTGAGGAGGGAAAAAAGCTTGGAAAATTTAAAAACCTGCACCCTTTTCAGAGCTGGAGTTTTTCAACCTGCATTTAAACATCTGAGTCTGATTTGTGAAAAGAGCCAAACTAAAGGCAGTGTAGCTGGCCCAGTCCTGCTACCAGCTCAGCTGCCAGTGGACTGGATTCATCCTGGTTTTCAGGAACCTGATGTGCTTGAGCTGGGCTGAGACCTGTGCCCTGCAGCCAACTTGCTACTCAGCCTAATTCTGCACACTGGCTCTGGGATGCCTACCATGCTTGGTTGGATGTGCTTAGACTGCAGGGTGCTCAGATTTCCCCTGCAGTTGGTGACACAGTGTCAGATGATTGTACAGACAGATATTTGCTAAATATGTGCAAGAATGGGAAGGGATTGTGACTGTTTGTGGGAATCTGAAAGGCAGGAAAAAGGAGGAAGAGGTGTGATAGGTCAGCAATGTATGGTTTGCATATGGTGAAAACTATATGCAAAAAACCATTGGCAGGAATTTTAACTAAATTATAACTCTAATTTGCTCCTAATTTAAATTTATCTGGAACAGATATATCTGTGGAAGTGACAGCAAAGCCCTCATGTTTGAGGGGCAGTAAAATTAGCTGACATAAAGATGCAGAACATACTGCAGATTATGTAGCTGTGATTCTATGATGGAAAAAAAAAATCTGTTCCCTTTTCTATTTTCTGATTATGGATTTTAACATATTATAGACATTATCCATTTTTTTTTTTTTAAATGCTTAAACCCAAATTAAAAGGGGTGGGGATAATTCACTGGTGTCATAAGGATGCATTGCTCTGGGAGATGTTGCCTGTCAGAGTTTCTGATTAAACCTACCCTTCAGGGCTCCTAATCTGAAACTAAATACAAAAATAAAGGCATGACAGAAATACTTCTCACAGTCAACAGGTCAACTGTCTGATTCTGAGCAGAATTGCCTCTCACTAAGTTTCCTTTTAACCCAAGTAACCTGCAAAAAGGCTTTGTGAAGTAGATGGCATCAAAAAGTGGCACTGGATACTTAAGAGCCAGCTTAGCCTTTTTAATAAAAATCAGTGACTCCTAAGAGTGAAAACTGAACAACACTTGTGTGTGTGGTGAGTGTGTCTGGTTTTCCCTTGGATGATCTGAAATTGAGTTTATCTTCCATGCTTTGATCTTTCCCTTCCTGGAGGCATTTCAGTTCTTTACTGGGGAATTTGAGGATATCACCTTGCCTTTTTGTGCATCTCTGGGTCATTTGTCACAACTGCTGTGTTTCAGCACAATTGAGGTGTTTTAATGGCTTTAACTGATCACCATTAAGACAGTTTATTGTTTTATTTTTCTCTACCTTCCCTTTTCCTTTCTGTCTCCCTCCCTTCCTCTCTCCCTGAGTGCTGCCCTTTCAATTTTTGGCTTTCTTAACACTCAGCCGTTGGATTCCCTTGTTCTCTGCATGTTCCTCTGTCAGGTTCTGGGTCTTCTTTTACTCCTGTTATACAAGATTTTACTGGTTTTATCCTCCAACACAAAAAAGGTGAAATTAATTTTGTTAATTAATGCTTAACTTCTCATAGTAATTAAGAGTTTATTAGATTGCTTGTAATTATACCATTTATTTCTCAGTGTGAAGAGAATTTTTTTTTACTCAAAATTTAATCATATTTGAGTGATGTAAATAACCTATTATTTGTGACCTTCATTTGTACAAGTATGCTTTACTCTTCACTGGCAATACCTATGAGGCTCTGCATTTTTTTTTCTATTTATGTGATCTAATCTATAGTTATGAAGTTCAAAGTGTTTGTTCTTCCCCTAAGGTGTTCTTGTGTAAACAGTTTTCAGTCAATTATGAATTTCTCTACAGAATTTTGGGTTTCTTCCTAAATTACAGGAAAAGCCTGGTGAAATTTTAGGCTTCCCAAATTCACTCCCTGTCAGGAGTGTAAGGTGCAGTCAGGAATGAAGTAGGCATTGGAATTCAGTTGATTGATGTGGCTTCTACTCCCCTCCTGAGTATTTCTCTCCTAGGTTTGTGTGTTGTAAATTTAAGGCTACTTTGAGAGAATCAGGAGTTCTGGGAACACTCCAAAAATTTAGCTTCCTACTGGAGCATTTAATTTTTGTATTTCTATAAATGGATTTGTGAATAAGACTCTCTTAATGTTTTTGTCTTACAGTAACAGAAAAAAAAAAGTGTTTTTCAACTGCAGAGTACTGGGAAATAGCTCCATGTGAGCCCATTTATCTGCTTCCTGTAATCATGAATTACATTATTGCACATAATGCTCATGTACCTGAAGCAATGCCATATTGCAGCAGCAAAAATAATAGCAATGTCATTTTAATAGCTATATGGAAGTATTTCCCGTGACAGAGAAGTTATTTTTACCTTAGCTGGTTTTTTTTGTTTGTTTTTTTTTTTCCATGGTTCTCCAGGGCAGATCTTTTGTGATGTTAATAGACCTAGGTATTGTCTTTGTTTTAAAACTGCTCATAAGCATGTACTAAAAATGCTGTCTTAATTGTTTGCTTTTTTGTCAGCCTTCTATTTATTTTCTACACCTAAAAAAAAGCACCACTCTATGTTTAATTGCAATAATTCTGTGGGTTTGACTGTTGTTTTGGGTTTTTATGTCTGCTAATGAAGCACCTGATAGGCAGGAAATATTATCAGTGACTAACGAATGAGGCTGCTTTCTTCATCTGCAATAATATTTCCATGGTTCTCCAAGTATTAATTTACATTTCTTCACTTACATTTCTTTTCAAGGTGCTTTAAAGGTGTTCTGAGTTTTGTATTTTTGGTATGGAGCTTTTTATTCAAATTAATTAAGCAGCAATAACTTTTGGCAACTTCAGTGAGAACAGAGACCTCTTGGGTTGGAGCCTGGAACCTTCCTGTCTCTACCAGTTCTACTGCATGATGATCTAAGCTGAGACGGGATCCTTTTAAGCACCAGCCTTTCATGGAAGGCATCACGATTTGGCATCTACTTTTACTTTCTGAATGAAGAGATATTCAGTGATGAGCTTTCCCCTTGTGGGAGGAGCAATGTACCCACAGCACTCCGAGTCTCCAGCACCGGTGGAGTGGGAGAGGAACAGGGAATCAAATTTCATTGCACTCCTTAGTTCTGCCAAAAGATGGAGTAAATGATCTGCTGAACTGCCTGTGCTGCTAATTGATTTTCTAGTCAACTAGAAACTTTTCCAAAAGGAAGGAAGGTTTTCTGTTGCCTTAGAGTGTTAAAGCTTCATACTTCTCATAATCTGTGCTAAAAGTAATGAGGCAGTAGTTCTTAATGAATTGACCAAATTGGTTGGTAACAGATGGGTTGATGACAAATTGGTTAATTAGTAGTCTTATCTAATCAGTTTTTATTTCAATTATTTTGTCTACTTATGTGTGACAGGTTATTTTAAAACAGTCCTTTCACCTCTTGCAAAGAGGTATCTGAGTTATTGGTCAAAGCAGTCACTTCTACAAATATAGGGATCCTCATCAAATCAAACTGAAAATAGTATTGGTGTGCCACAATTACAAGTGGAAAAGCTGGTATTTTCAGTGATGCAAGCTTATTTTAGATAGTTGCTATGGAACACTACATTTCTTTGGCAAATAAACCCATGTGCTGTAAGTGTAGCTGGATATATATCCAGGATATATATGCAGGTTTTCACTGTCCATGCTGAAATTGCCTGTTAGATTCTAGTGACTGAGCTTGTGCCATCCATTACACTGGCATGAAAGCAACAGGCTTTGTTTTTTTCCTGTACCTTTGACAGTGTATTCACCTCACTGAGTGTCTGTGTTTGTGCCAAGGACTCTGTCTAATTGTTCCTCTCAGGTACGCCCCGAGTGACGCAACACAATTACTAACCCCTCGAGTTAGGGGCTGCCAATCTGAACCGTTGAATAAGGAGTGCTGGGAAGACTAATCAGGGTAAGTTGAAGGAGGCAGAAATCACAGGAGACAGACTGTGCAATTTAGATTCATCAGGTAAATGAACTACAGACGTGAATTGTGGATAAAAGCGGTCCCAGAGTGGCCTTTTTTGCATGGTAACACCATGGTGATTTTCCAAAGGTGCAGCATGGTGAGCTGCTGGTTTTACAGCAGCCTTTAGTATAAGGGTTGCATCCAATGTCTTGTGTCCTCCATTGCTTAGACTTTATTTTCCCCCAGCAACCTCATCTAATTGTAGAAATCTTGCCTGTGGAAGAGGTCTTGTTTGACTGCTTCCAGAAAATGCTTTTTTCAGTCCTGACTTTGTAGCTCTTCAGAGAATTGAAAGATGGAGGAATACTTTTAAATTTGAACATTTCCAGTAATGCAGATTTTCGCCTTTAAATGTCAGTAACTTGCAGCATTGGAACAGAAGTTAAATGCCTGGTGGGTGGCATAAATGGGGCAGAGAGGTTAAATGACTTATTTGGATGTACTTGGGAAGTCTGTGTCAGAGTTCAGTCCAGAGTAGAGTTTGGATTTTGTATCTATTTCAGGTTACAAATGATTCTATTATAACCTCCCAGTACGAAATTTTAGACATAACTTGACTCCTTCATGTCCTGCAAAAAACCCCACAAAAGTAAGCACTTAATAGATGATAATGTGAAATGCAGTGTGGGAAGGTGAAGGAATAACATCACCAAACTGTAAGGTCCTTTTGATGACTCAATGAATTTTGTACACTTTGGTCATTACAAGCACTGGCAGCTCTAATTGTGTCTTATAAGTCTTTATTCAGCTTTCAAGTGCACTTATATAACTTTCACCCATTATTGTAAAAACATGCAAGCTATTCTAGCTAGATCACAGGTCCACAGGAAGAATGCTCATACTGAGAGGATGAGGAGGTGAAAAGCTTTGAATTGACACATGGTGATGAGTTTCTATTGAAATGGAGTCCTTTGCTTTGCCATATTTACATATTGCATTGTTCTCAAAATAAAAAGGACTCTTGGCCTTGCAGCAGTTCATATTTGAAATACTCTGTTGTCTATTCTATATAAGGCATAACTATCTGGAAGAACAAACTTAAATGTTAATTAATTCAACTGCTTTATCCTGTATGTATTCATTTTAGGAGAACTGGAAGGTGTGAGCTGAAGAGAAAGGAAGTTAAAGGAGGAAAAGAGGTGCTTTGTGTAAGCCAAATGCTTCTAAAAGTAGATTTTTCTCTTTAGGTCAAAGTTCTATTTCAGAGGCAGTTAATATGTATAATGTACAGGTTTGCTCCTCCATTGCTTAAAATAATATCAGTAAATAATCTAAAATCTGGTATTGTTGAGATGGGGCAAGGGGAAGTAAATTTAAATTTATAGGACACAAAGCCAAACATTTGTGAACTGGAGAATGTTGTAAGAATTGTTGCCAATCCCATGGTGTTGTGAGGTTATCCTGGAGTTAACTCTGATTACCATTGCCTTGGGCATTTGTGGTGCTGTGCTGTATGGGAGAGGTCTTCCAGTATGGAGATGGCTAATGTAATACTTGCAACTTTAAGGTCCCAGTTACTGTAGATGTTGAAAATGTGCTTTTCCCCTGCCATCCCCAATGGCTCCATTTAAACAGCGAGGAGCAGATTTAATATACTGAGGTAGACCAGATATGGGGAACTCTCTCTGTAATCCCATTGTTTTACTTCTGCTCTGTGCTTGTTTTAGCTCAGCTGGGAGCTCTCTACAAGCAATACATCATTTTACAAGCCCTGCACATCATTTTATCTGTGGTGGGATGCAGGGCTGCTGCTGAAATGCTCTCTGTGGAAATGGGCCCTGTGCAAGAAGCTAGTGGCCTGTGATGTCTACTTGTATGGGCACAAGGACTTGATTTAAAAGTTATCTGTGGCTGTCTTGGTGGTATAGACAAAATAGGGGTGGTCTGACTTCATTAGTTGTTTACACCACACACATAAAATGTTCATTTCTTCACACACACTGACACAAGGCACTGGGCAACGATAAGACTGTTGATATAAATATCTTTCTTTCAAAGATTTAATGTCCTTAATTAAATTGATTTGAGATACAACGTTAGTCTGCAGCTTGAGCACGCAGAACTTAGACACTCCAATTAAAGGCATTCTCTGACCTCTTTACAGAGGAAATTGCAAACTGCAAATATAAATCTCTTGGTTTTACTTTGATCTCTGAATGAACTCTTCTTTGAGCTGCTGAGAACAGGCAGAGTCATGCTGTAGCTTTGGTTCTAGAGTGTGTTGAAAGGGATTGTTTCATCTCTTACTGTAGCATAAATCTACAGCTGAAAAGAAGCACTAAAGTAGTATAACCACACACCTTGATTATATTTTATTTGTTTTATCTGATCTTGCTCCAGTTGAAGTCACAAAACTGTCTTTGAATTAAAGTGGATTTGAACCTTAAAATAAGTTCTGTCTAAAATCCTGTGTATTTAAATATATCTTAGAGATTAAAGTTATCCTGTTGGTGTGCTGCTTTTTAAAAGCAGTATTGCAATGTTGACAGTGCAGTTTAAATTGAGGTACGTGTGTGTGGCAAGATTGAGTGAGCTCCCACATCTGTCTCTTAAACCTAAAATATTGACAGTAATGTAATCAAAGTTTTGACTTTTTATAGAAGGTTTCCTGAGGCTGCCTGTCAGAAACATATTAAATCTGAAAAGGAAACAAAACCACACTCTGCTAAGGCTGACTTAAATGATTCAGACAAATCCAAATCTCCTCTGAATCTCTCTCATTCTTGACATGAGGCTAGCACAGACTTTGTGAGATTTCCCACATTTCTTTCCTTGTGCTTGTTTTTCAGCATTTTAAGTGCAGAATATACTGGAAGACCCTAGAGCTGTTAATGTCCCCCCTCCCTCTGTCCCCTGTTTAAAACCATCCACTGGGCTATTCCTGCCAGTGCCTTTTCTATTTAAATTTTTAACTTTCCTGATGTAACGACCCACTTTTCTTAATGAACTGACTTCTAAAACGTGTGAACCTGGATCCTGTTTGCAGCAATGCTTAAGGCAGGTGCCTAAGAAAATGCTTAAGAGCAGGAGAAGCACATGATAACACTTCCCTCCCTATTCCAGTGATACACTTTATTTCTGAACTTTTGTAAGTTTTTATACCCCAAGAGAATGAGTTCTGTAATCACATATTGCAATTTCATTTGATATACTATAGCTCTTATATTATGAGAGTTATTGAACATTTCTTTCCTGTCTAACTTTTCCCTGTCTTCTAATATCTTAAAATTCTTCATCATACTCTTTTCTGCCCCTTTTCTAGATGTAATACTGATATATTTAGTTTAAAGCCTGCTTATTCCTTTGTTAATAATTCCTTGTATTTGATTTTTTTTAACTGCTAATGAAGTCTGAGTCAAAGTGTTTACAGAAGTGTAGATTGTGACTTCAAAACCTCATTCCCAGGTAATAGTTTCTTGGTTCATCACTCTGTGTACAAAGTAAGGATCATCTTTCTCCTCATTCACTACTTTGAATTGTAAGTGTAGTTTTATCTGCTTTTCTATCATTCACTCAGCACTGCCAGGACCCTCCACAAATCTCTTCAGACAAGTTATATTTTTATTATTATAGATGCTTTCTCATCACAAACATAATTTCTCATCTTGGCATTCACCCCTTTTGCAGATGATTTATGGATATGTTGAACAGTTTAGCTTTTAGCAGAAATCTGTGTTATGCATGATTTCTACATGGTTGCTACTTGAGCATTGGGGGCACACTGGAGGCTTCCTGGGTTGGATGGTGAATTCATTTTTGTATTAGATGGTGGATTAATTTTTGTAGCATTCATTTGTGAACATTTAACCAATACAACCTGTATATTTCTGTCCTTCACAGATTACTTTATTGAGAAATTTCACCGACGTGTGATCAGATGCCTTATGGAAATCCAACAATGCTATATCAGGCAGATATGTTTGTGCTGCAGACAGAATAAATACTTGTAGTAAGCTATCAGAAGTCCAAATTCAAGTCACAAAGATGGAAAGAGTGCTGTGCAATATGAGATACAGGCAATTGGTTCACATAATTTGGTGTATTTTTTTAGAGACAGATTGTGTATGTTTCTATTTGAGCTCTCTCTCAAAATACATAGTATATATGCCTTTATAGCAACAGAGAGTTCTGGTAATATTTTGTCTACAGAACACACCAGGGAGCCAAAAAATACCTGTATTTGTTTGGAAAGAAGCTGGATATTTTTAAACACATTTGAATTGGATTTTTTTTTAAGCTTGGTAAAGTTTTTGTTTCTTTTTGCCCTGTCTGCTCTTATCATGACTTTTTTGACCCAGCTGCTGGAATGTAATGCTAACACCTTTATAGGCTCTGGATCCTGTTTAGAAACCCCTTTTCAGTTACAGAAAAGGACAGAATCATCAGGGGAAGGATTGCACACGTTTAAAACACATACCACCGGGAAAAAACCCAACCCTCTGTGCCCTTAATTAATTCTTTCTCAGGCTTATAATATATTATAATTTGTAAGTATGATACCTGCATTTTGACAGAGAATGGTTTAGGGTCTGCTTGCCCTATCTGGGTGCAGCTGGTTCTATTTTCTTTCCCATATCTGATAGCATTTATATTTTATGCAGTTAAAATGACAATTTACAGTTGGCTCAAGGCAAAATGGTGAAATATTATAGTTGGTGCAAGGCAAAATATCACTCAAGTGATATGGGGAACACATAGGTATATGATAATTCAGAATTTTACAAGGATATAATGAGTTTAGTAAGTGAAGGGAAAAACAGAAATATGTAACTTTTTTAGCAATTTTGTAAAAGTAGAGAAACAACTTGTAATAGAACATATAAGAATGCAACTTGTTAAGTAGAAACAACCTGTAACGAAATACACAAAGGATTTAGTTGCTGGGTAAAGGCCATGGAGATAAATGTATATTATAAAAACTCAGTAAAGCAAAACTTAGGTATTGTGAAAAATTGATAAAGCAGAACTTGTGGTTTGAGAAACCAGCAAGAACCAGGCTCCTGGATTTAGCCAGGACAAGCTGACCTGGGAGCTGGGCCAAACCTCCACTGGGTCTGCCCAGAGACAGGGTCAAACAGTGAACACCTGAGGAAGACATCTTACTTCATCCAAAGACCCCTGCTGGGTGGGGATGGGTGGGCAGGGAGGTGTGGGATCTGTGTGGATTTAAACTTGAACCAGTCCTGACAAGTACACATGCTTTGGTGCAAATATCCCCCATGTGTCCCAGCTAGGAAAAAAAGAAGAAACCACACCACTTTTAAATTATAAATGCACAATTTCTGAATCTATTCAAGGACAGGGGGATGTAGGTGTACAAATGCATGTGGGGTTCACAGGAGCACTTTCATGGCACCATTGCTGTGCCAGTGTAATTATGATGTGAACTAATTAGCATGATGTCATTGCGTGTCCCCAAGTCTGAAGCTGCTGTTTGGTCTCCAGATCTCTCTCCTAGTCTGAGTCCATCTGCTTCTGCTGGAATACATTTTAAGATGGCAACTATCTATAATGCCTCTTAAATATATTTGTTTCTAGAAAATGAGATAATGTTGGTACATGTTACTTTTTATACGGTGCTGTTATTGCAGCCCCCAGCAACAAGTCTCTTACTTGCTTTGTATTGTAGCTGACTCTTCTCGTCCAATTCACTTTGAATTTTGGCCATCCACTAATACAGGGTTGTTTGTGTTCCAATCTGGGCAAATTTCAAGATACACCTTTACCGTGTAAAATGCTTAATTTGTGTGATCAGCCTAGCAGGAAACAATCTATAGATACACTGGATACTTTCTTGCTAGTCTTAAGAATGCTTAGGCACTTACACTGAGAAAAGGGACCTGTCAGCGGCATATTACAGGTTTCCGCCAGATATTTTCAGTGTACCTTGCTAAGGTGTACTTATTACTTTGTTAACAAAAATGAGGATTTCAAAATGGAGCATTCAGATGTTGGGGAACAGCAGGTTTACACCTGTGCTTGTCATTACAGAATGAGGCAGCCCTGTAGAAAATAAATCTACAGTTGTAGAAGTGAAGGTTATTAAAGCTCAGGAATGTATAAAGAGAGAGAACTGACCCAATTCAGGGAGGTTCTAGCCTGGTCTTTCTTATCTTGAAAGCTTGATTTTGATATTAATTCAGCCTCTCAGCAGCTTACTGCTCTTCCTTTTCACACATGCACAAGAAAATGGTGAAGAATGCTGTCAAGAGCTAGTGGAAGATGGGCAGAGCCTCACCCAGGATCACTTCCAGCTCTCAGTGATGCTATGGATGCAGATGCAGAGCTCAGGCAGCTCCCAGCACTGCACCCTCTGTAACACTGGCTCTTATTTCAGCTCTCACAACGTTTATGAGATGAACAAAAGCCAGTTCTCTTGCTTGAAGGTCTGGCCTTTCCTGCCTTGCAAAGGCTTCCTGTAAATAATGGCTTTCCATTCATCAGGAAAGATTTTTCAGGAAGTTGTAATAATGCTCAGTTTTCTTGGAAAAAAAAAGCTTTTGCTAAGTTTGTGGGAGACCACAGTTTCTGGTGGATGGTGCAGTGATGAACAAGATACTGTTTTACACTTGATACATGAAAGAACTAAAAATAATTAAGAAAAATTGAACTTATTTTAGAAAACACTCTTCCAGTTGAATTTCTCTTTCTTTAAATTAAAATTTCTGTGCCTTTCCTCTCCCCTTAAAGTGCAAGAGGGAAGGAAAGGTTTTAATACTCCTCCAAAAAAAAAAAAAAATAGAACTACAACTGAACTTTCAATTATCTTCATGTAATGTTTTTCTGCCATTGAGTAAATATGGCAAATCTTTTTGTTCACAAAAGTAAAAAAAGGGTTTCTTTGCTAAATTCAAATTCTCAGTGGTAACATCTGTGTTGAGAAGTTTGACAGCTATATTAAGAATTCTGATTATATTGTGTTGTTCAATTCTTACTCTAATATATGCAATATGAGGGTATCTTCCCTTACAATGCTCACCAGTCTGTTGCTTATTCATATCCAGAGGCAGTTGTGGCTTTGACACTTCTAAGACTTGTATCACCAAGGATCTCCTCTTTCTCAGTAATTCTTAGTGTAAAACTGACAGTGGATACTGGCTTATTTCAGCATATTTAGAGCTTTAGAAAAATTGTACCTTAAATCTGTCTCATTTTGATAATTGCTTTTTAAAATTGTAATACTGACAGCACTGTAAATATCTCTGGTTTTGGTAAAGATTCTCTGCCATGGGACTCATTTATTAGAGCAGTTGCAGGATAAGTACATTGGGAGAGTTTTCTATGAGTAGATTATTATGGAAATTGATACTTCCCTTGGGATTTCAACTCTCCCTGGGTAAAAGTTTGATGCCCAGACCTTTAAAATGCCTCCTAAAGTTTTTACCATTTGAACATGCTGTGACAAAAGTTTATAGACACAAACATATGGAGCAGCATCAAGTTTTCTTCAGGACTTCTGTGGAGATAGGATTACAGACTCAGGAGGGTTTCCTCAAACACAGGGATCAGCTGGTCTCTGTGGCTGGCAGAGACACTAAAGAGATTGTTTTGTTGTGCATGTACAGAGTGTTTTCACTTTAATAGTTAAGTGCTTTTACCCTGTGCTAAGTATTACTGAAACTACTGAAAAGGTGTTTAGTAATGAGTAGTAGCAATAGAAGTAACTTGTAGAACTGATTGTAATATCTGCTCCATATAAGCATATCAGAGGAAATTTGTGTGTGAGGATTTCTCAGGTGCTGAATCTTTACAGAAGTGTGGGATAAGTACCTGTGTAATGCAAGTAATGTTATTGTTCATGAGCTGCTTGAAAACTTTGTTTGCAGTATATTTGGAAGGCAACAAGTTCTGAATTGTTGAAACAAAGAACATCATGGAGACCAGTTTGTTCTCTGCAGCTTTAGGCTTCAGTTTCCTGGTGTGCAATGTTAAATATTGAACTGATTTTATTAAAAGGAAAGCAAGTTCTGTCTTAGCCAGTGATTGTATGGTAACTTGATAAAAGGTACCTGAGTGAATCTCAGTAATTGCAGAAATTAACTATAGATATACATCTACTATTCCAGGTAGTACTTTGAATCTGTAAGGATGACTAGAAACAGACAAAATGGTCTTTTTCAGGAGACTGGATTCTTCCCTTTCAGGTGCATATTGAATACCCCAGAGAAATAGTTATTCTTTAATGTGAAAGCTAGTAACCCCTGAAAGGGGAAAGTGATAATTCTAATTACATTTTTGATCAATATTGAAGTTGGGTGAGCAGGAAAGTTGGCTTAAGTTTCTGTGTATGGCCTGTTTTGCAGAAGATTGTCTATATATGCACACATACAATATGTATGTCGTGGCTGAATATAGTTGTATCTATGGAAACATGCATGAGTTACTCTATAGGTGTGAGCTGTGGATTTTTTGTGTGATGTTTTTAAAGTTAAGAACCTGAATATCATTGTGGGACCTGGCACTCTGGACATGAACAATAGCATCTATATCTTTGTGCTAACCTAGTCTGATGAAAATATTTGTTCAAAGAAAAACTTGTTTAGATTGTCTAGTAAAAGCTGGATGGACCACTCTTCCCTGCTCTACATAAGTCCTCTGGAAAATACTAACTTTGAAGTCTAAAAAGCAAGTAATGTCTCAATAAGAGAGCACAGTCTGTGAAATGTATTTGTTTATTGTTAGCTGTAATACCAAAACATGTTATTACACACTGGTCTATTTTTAGGAAAAGAGAATTGATAATGAACCCCTGATGCCAGTAGCCTTTGTGAAACCTAGGAGAAGACTTTGTTTATTCTGTCCCTTTCACTGGCAGCTCCTGCAGGAAATACTGTTGTCTCCTACTGGAAAATGCCACTCGTGGACAGTATTCCTCCTACTTCCTCTTATGAGGAGGATTTGACAGAAAGGACATAGTTATTCCAAAAGAACATGGAATATTTACGTGTTCTACATCCTCTTTTGGATCCTCAGTTATTTGACAGATCCTAGGAAATAATTTGTAGATTATTTCTGTAGATTTAGAGAATGATTATAAAGCATAATAAAACCAAGGCCCTTCTCCACACAATCCTGAGCATGTTTATGAGTGCAAGAAACAGATATTTGTAGGGACATGTGACAAGCTTTTCCTTGCTGCTGTGCCTTAATCTGAAAATAGAGAGCCTCAAGAGGGAGTTGGCCTCTGTGCAGCAGAAACTGCTGACACCTGTCTCAATCACAAATTGGGAAGACCTTGGTACAGTGGTCAGTGCCACTGAGAACACATTCATGCTCAAAGATTGGTGTGAAAGGTGTAAGGAAAATAATAAAAACTTGGGGATGTGGAAAGAACTTATCGATACATTTTACTTTACTAACTTCAGGTTTCAGCAGGCAATATTGTTCTTTATTCAAGGACAGAGAGAGCCCTAACCTAGAAAGAGCCACAGACAGAAGGCTGAAACGAAGACAAGAGAATGGCCAGAAGAGGCAATGCCTGGGCATGGGCAGAGTGGTATTAGAGGGCATTGCTAAAAAGGAGTTTAATCTACTTATGTGCCTCCAGAGGTTGTCACCAGCCACTTCTGTTGTGTGGTGTGTCTGCATGGGCTAATTGAAGAGAGGTGGCCTTGTAAGAGAGCTGTGAGCTGCCTCTTGAAGGCCAGCAGCAGTGAAGAACAGTTTTAGATAAGGAAGGCAATTAATTTGACATCTCTGGTCATGACCTTATTTTCTTCTTTAGTGTGCAGTGTTCAAAGAAAGGGGAAGGTTTGCTAGAAGTGTTGAAGAGGGCTGTTTATAGACTTCTCAAGTCTGCAGCCACACATCATTTTAAAATCCATCAGTGAGATGACATTCTGTACAGTATACCTGCCCCTGAACAGCAGCATTTTTCACCTACCTTTTCTAAAAGAAATATACCTTACCCAAGCAGATCTCTTGGATAGCTAATGCCACATTTGTTCAGGAGTCTGGTGAGCAAAGGCTGCAAGAAGTACTGAGTGGATGAATACTATGCTGTGCAGCCTTTGGAACTCCACACAAAGGTTTTCTGTGCAATGTAAAGCAAGAATTCTGTAAAATTTCAAGTATGAAGTCTTCAAAAGTTTACAGTCCTTCACAGAAAGTGATAGATGTAATCATAAAGTCAATTTGTTGTAACACAAGACAGCTAACTGATTTCATGGTGTTCATAAATAAACCATGTCCTATGTATCTCATACAAGCTTTAAAATTTAGTCTTGAAGAGAAAATCTGGTTTGCAACAGCTAAGCTTGTTCATACTCTATAGGAACAGGTGTGGGTTTAAGGCAGGGGTTCAAATACATGGATATCTACTTTTTCTTAAAGACAGCTTTGCATGGCCCAAGGCACCAGTACCTGGTTATAATGAAATCAGTCAAAGTACTTTTTTCTTAATTAAAAGTCTCACATGCTTTGTAGGTGCATATTTTGATTGTTTGTGTGTGTGTTGTTTTTGGTTTTGGTGGTTTTTTTTTCCTCAAAGCTTAGAGACTACTTCTATAAGAGCAACTCTATAGGAAGTGACTTGTTTTTGTTTCAAGTAAAAATTCTTAATGCCTTGAATGATGACAACTTGTACACAGCTGCATTCTGGACCTAGACTCCAACGACAAAAGAAAATCCCCATCTCTTCCTTGTTAGTTGTTCTATGGATTTATTTCCTTTTGTGTGGGATGGGCAGATGGTCCCCATGGAAATGAAGGTGTGACATTGCTTGTGGCCAGTCTGGGTCAGATTTGGGCTGACAAGCCCAGGGCTGCAGAGCTGCTGAACACCCCAGTGAACCAGGCAGCCCTCAGGGTGCTGGTCAGAAGTGCTGATGTTCTCTGATTTCCTGCCATTTGCTATTTCACTGCACAATCATTGATATATTTGAGATATTTTTTTTTTAATATTGGATTAACACTTTCAGATAAACTGTAAGCTTGAGGGTGTCTAATACATTGTTGAGAGGTTAAGTGGTTTATGGGGATTGTGGGTTTTCTATTAGTTGGCTGCTTATGTCAAGAAAGTTTAGGATTATTGTGGAAATGTTACACCTTGACATTAATATGCTAAATACATAGAAGATTTTTTAATATCAGCAGTAGAAATGTTAAATATGGCATGTCAATATTGGTTGCTATTAAAAGGACTGTCTGTATTAAATGAAGAACTAGGCTTTTTGGTTGGCAATGATAATGAAGAAAGAATCCTAGAATATTCTGAGTTGGAAGAGACCCACAAGGATCATCAAGGACCAGTTCCTGACCCTGCACAAGACAACCCCAGGAATCCCAGCATGTCTCTGAGAGTGTTGTCCAAAAACTTCTTAAGCTCTGTCAGGCTGGTGCTGCAACCACTGCCCTGGGGACCCTTTCCAGTGCCCGACCACCCTCTGGGTGTAAAACCTCTTTCTAACACCCAACCTAAACCTCTGTGACAAAAACTAAAGCTATTAGTGCAGCAGCTGAATGCTTGTAATGTTTGTGTGTCTCCTCTGCTGCTCCTGTTGAACAGCTTACAGCACACTGCAGTCATGGATCATGGCTCTGATGAAAGCAATGTGTCCTTTGGCTGCTTTAAACATGGCCAGGGACTTATCAGCTGAGGGAGCCTTGAGGTCACAGCTGGCACTGAGAGACCTGCTGTGAGAGGAGGGGACAGTGTCCTGTGTCACAAGTGTCACTGCTGCCAGAAAATGGAGCTCCATCTGCTGCTCTGTGAGTTGGCAGGATGAGATTGGGTGCAGTGGAGTGGGTTGGGCTGTGTGAAGGGTGCTGACCTGGCTTTTGAGGTCGATTTGTTATCTAGGAGCAAGGTGCCAACAAATGCAAAATTCATTCTTGTCAAAAGTTATTTCTCTTTGGAAAAATGAGCAGCTACATCAGTTGCCCTGTGTAGCCCAAGTGACCAGACTCCCATGATGATAATGAAGGTGGGTTCTGACTTCAGTTGATACTGAACTTCATTTCCCATTTTGCTTGGGCAAAATCATACTCATAAAATTATCCTGTAAAGTTATTTCAACTTTGAATGAACTCGTTGATGCTAGGGTAGCAATAGACTTGAACTGATAGATGTAATAAATGTTATGTCTTGTAGCAAATTTATCTTTTGCCTGAGATGCTGTTACATGGTAGTAACTAATTTGATTTCTCAGCTCTTATCTTCACCATTTGTGCATGTTCCCCAGATTCATTTGCTTATTCTTTATAAGCAGTTTTGATTGGCAGTTTATATGCCAGTGTAATTTAAGAACTCAATAAAAGTTCTTTTTACACAAATAATATTCTATAAAAGAGGCACGTTTCTTCAGGGTAATTCCTCAGATTCTTAATGAGCCACGTAGATCCTGTATTAGATCATGGCTCCTTGTAAAGGGTTTATAACAGTGCTCAGATGCTTTGTTTGGTGTTTAATCAGCTTTAATAATGGCTGTGTAACCATTCAGGGATGAAAAGGAATTCTATGGAAGAAATTAGAAGTAACTATAGAAACTTAATTAGAGTATATAAACATTTTTCTAAATACCTATAAACACATAAAAATCTGAATAACTTTATAACTCTTTCCAGTCATAGCAGAGACAGTGGAAGATACTATTTTACCTGAGGGCTTTTCCCATAAGAGGCTCTGCAGGACTCTGAGCTGCTGCCCCGTGTGTGGCTGAGGATTTGTGCCTCTGGGACCCATCACTCCCCCAGTGTCCCTGGGCAGGGGATGCCAGGGATGAATCAAGCACACAGACACCCCTGTGGCAGCCCTGCTGTCCTCGAGGGACATGGGTGTGTGCATGGGTGGCTTGAACAGGAGTCAGTCTCAGATTACTCACAGAAAATATTCTTGAAATAACATACTTCTTTTAAAAGTTAATTTTTTTTTTTTAAATACTGGTTGTTGTTTCTCTTCCACTCTTCAATGACTTTTATAATGACTTTTATATTTCAGTGTGATGTCTTAATGTTCTCTATGGTATTGTATTATTGCCTTAAGGTTATGCCCTCAACATGCACAATATAAACAGGAGTGTGTCCAGCTGAGGTTTTCTGAAGTTTTCTATTGAAAAATTCATGTTCATGTGCTTATAGCTTTGCCAATTTAGTAATAACTTAGGCTCAAGGTAAATGCTAATATTTTGTGTGCCTAGTGTGTTGTTTTGTTTTTTCATCTATTATAGATTTGGAGATTAGGGAAAATGAAAAAAAATCATCTAAAGTTGTTGAAATTTCTGGGAATGATAAATAGCAAGAATACATTTCCCCCTGCTCCTTTAAAATGTCCTTAATATTTAAGTTGAGGTGCTAAGGTATGTTTCTAATCTGAAGTGGAGACAAGAAATCTGTAAAAGAGGAGCTTTGTTTTGTTGTTTGTAAATTTGTGTAAATTTGTAAATCCATCCACATGTGACCAAAATGTAAATCTCCAGTTTCACAAACAGACTTCTGCCAGGGTGTGATGGCAAATGCTCTGAAGCTGCTCTCAAAGTGATCCCTTCCATCTGCAGTTCCTCTGGAAGTGCTGGTTAGAAACCATACTGAGGGATTTCTGCACCAGCTTGTGCTGCATTCAGTGCCTGGGACAGTGTGTGGTGACTGAAAGGGGTCCTTGCAAACTAGTCAGGGAATCAGAGAAATTAAAGGCTGTTCTAAAAAGCTGGATTTTATCCTTTCGGATCCACAGAATTCCTGACTGTTTCTGGACAAGGCACAGAGCAGGGGCTTTGCAGGTGACTGTGGTTTGCCTGGCTGTGCCTTTGCAGGACTGTTGAGTGCTGGCTGTGACTTAATAAATGAAAGAAAGTGAAAATCCAGATGACAAACTGAAATGCCAAGTCCCCTGACAGAGTCTCACTCCAGGTTATGACGTGGGGTCTGCCAAAACAGGTGTCAGTGCTGTCTGGTTTGGTTTTCATGTGTGTGAAATAGTATCAGTCTCATACAATGCTGTGAAAGGGAAAGAAGTCTCTAGTAATGAAAGTCTGTAGGAAAACTGACTTTTCTATCCACTGCAAGGTGGAAAGTGCACTCTGTGTGAGACTGTGCAGGACAAGCACCAAGTGCTAATGTCTGTGCAGTGTTTTGCAGCACTTGCTTGTTTAAATGTTTAATTCTATGTTTCATTTTCTGATACCTGTTTTTTTTATTACTTTGAGGTAGCCTATGGATACGTGGTAAAGTCCTACCTGTCCAAAGAGGAGGGTATGAGTTGACATCAGGATTGAGGAAGCCGTGCTTGCTCAGTGAAGAGAAGCTCCTGTTGGGTTCCTCCCTCTCAAAGAGGAGGATAAAGTGTGACCCAGAGGCAGCTTTGCAGCTGCCCTCCAAGAAATAATCAGAGCTGGAACGTTCCTCTCAGGACTGGTACAGCCACGGAGCCCACAAGTCCAGTCTTGGGAGGGGCAGATTGTGCCACAGGAAAAAAATTTCACATGGACCATGCCACCCAGGGCAGGTCACCCAAAGGACTCTCCAATTTCAAATATCTTTTATAAAGGTTATTCTTTCCTGCCTTGTGATGGGAACCAAGGGTACTGACAATTAATCTCTTTCAGAAGCAGCCCTTCAATGCTTAGTTCTCAGGGCTTCTTTTACTTCCTAGCCAAGGGTTAGGAAAGAAAATGAGGCAAGAGTTTACAGAAATGGGTATGATAATTGGGGGAGTAGGGGAGTACTGGAGTTTGTCATAATTTATGAATGCAGCAGGTTTATCTTCTATTAGTGTCAGGTTTTATTAACAGCCCTTTCACTCTCCTTGTGTTCCTTCTATTTTCCAGGAAAAAGAACCTGCTGTGTCTTCTCTCTGGCTCTTTGTTCACTAAAGGGCCTTCCTGGTTCCAAGGCAGAAATGTAATGAAGAGGTAGGTACAAGTGAAGAGATTATTCCTCACTGTTTCATTTGCTGACAAATGTAGAACAGAACACAGTTCTGTTCACAGTTACCAAGGACAGAAAACTGAATTGCCTGTAGGCATTTACTTCATTGTGAATTAATGGTGTGACTGTAATATTTGCATTAATCCCATCAGCACAAATCATACATAAATGCATTCAGAATTATTTTGTCTTGCTCGTACAATTTATATTAAGATCCATATGCAGAATTGTATTTTCACAGCAAGTTTTTACAAATAATATTAAAATTTTTCTCCTTTCTCCCATTAATAAGTTGCATATTTTCAAGTCTAGCTGGGCTCAGTGCCAGCAGGGAACTAAAACGATCTATGGCAACTGCCACATTTGCACTTTTCATTTACAAATCAGTAACTAAACTCTCATTAAATATTCTTAACCAGCCTGTTCAACATATGTTTGCTTGGGTATTAGTACTTATAAGTTGAAACAAATTAGATCAGTAGCTAAATTTGCTTCCTAATAGCCAAAGATATTTGAGAAAGAATAGGTTTTGGAATGCAAAAGAGGCAATGCCTTTTTTTCTGCTTCATTCTTTTGAAAATGAAACTTTCAATGCTCTGCTCAGCAAAGTAAAAGGGTGGAAATTTGAGCTCCCTCTCCACATCTTACTTCTCTGGAGAGACTGGCACAGGAGGAGCTTTCAAATGAGGCCAGTAAACATCCACTAACTAATGTGGCTTACAAATTAGCTTTTGTTTTGAGATACATCTTCTTCTGTTTCATTCGTGTGAATACTGAGAGTCCTGCTCATGGAGAAGCATTTTCATCTTTGATTTCTAGGAGTGCTGACACTAAGTGCAGGAAGAGCCACTTAACAAAAGAAAGTGGAAAATCATGGATGTTAGATTGTGTTATACCCTTCAAAAGGTTGTTGCCTCTGCTTAAATAGCTATTTCATGCACTTGCAAAGATTGTTAATGATGAGCTTCTAGTTAATTTCATATTGTTATCAATATCACAGTGCAAGTCATATTGTGATGGTTTCAGGTTTGTGCTACCTGATATAAAAGTGAACAGCAGCTTGTCCAAACTGGATCAGAGGCCCCTGTGCATGTTGAGAGCTGTTTTTTGATGGGCTGTTGGGAGCATCCAGTGCTGCTCCCACCACTCCACCTCACTGGGTACTGGGGCTCTGCTTGTGGCCTCTCTCTGGCTGTGATGCTGAACTCACTGTCTTTGTCTTTGGTTCCAAATCTCTAAAATGGGATTAATATTTGTGTATTTTAACAATATTCCACACTGGTTTGTTTGCTGCTTGCAAAAAACTGTATTTTTGTAAGTGGAGGTTGTTAGCAAGTAACAGATTGGGGTTTTTATTTGCATCTTTATCCCACTAAAGAAGGTTAAAATATGACAAAGCCTCTTCATATTTCTGGAGCAAAGTCCTTTAGGAAAAATGCCCTTACTTCTTGCCATGTAACCCAGGACCCTGAAAAGTCTTTCATTTTTTCAGTAGTCTTGCCACACCCCATATCTTGCTTTTGACTTTCTAAGATAACAAAACCTTTCTCCCTGGAGAGACCTGGACACCTTATTTTCTTAATTCAGAGCTGAATGAATCAGTTGGGAAGCATGTGTTGGTAACAGATCCTGCTGCAGGGAAATAACTCTTTGTGTTAACTGGATGACAGCTGGGAAGCATAACTGAAAATATAACATACAACAGCCTCTGATACCTAAAATGAAGGAGCAGCTAAATCCCTCCTTTTAAGAAAAAAAAAAACCAACAACCCAGGAGTGCTTGTAAAGTGTGAATCTTAAGACACTGACATGCAAGTGTACATGAACCATTGGGAGGCATTTGGCCCCTAGTAAGAGACTTCTCCAAATCACTGGAATTTAGAAAATCATTTTGATGCTTTTAGTTTTGCTCAGGGCATGAACTGAACTGCATGTCATAAATGACCCAAAGCCCAGGCGGGAATGAGTAAATAAAATTGAATTAGAACCTGTTACAATTTACAAAGCAAAAGGGGGACAGCACTGGGAGTTAGTGAGACTCCTCCTGCTCACCAGAGGCTGGCTCACAAAATGGCATCTCTGCCTTTTACAGCCCTACAAATTGCATCACCCTCATTCACAGAAAAGGGTTCAAAACCACACTGGAACAACAAAAGTACGTGTCAAATAAAATGCCAGCCCCAACAGAACCTCTCCCCACCACACTCAACCACACCTTACTCATAACATGCAGAGAACCCAAATGCTTTCTTTATGGCTCTGCTCTGGAAGCAGGTTTTAGGTGTTCCTGTCTGCTGCTCTGAGCCAGGCTTGCCTGGTGTGTTCTCTGTGTGACCTGCATGCTGGGCTACACAAACCTGCATCAGCAGCTGGGCAGGTGGGCAAGAACAAAGCACCACACAGGAAAATGTTGAAAGCATGTTTGAAACCACTGTAACTGCAGGACGGGTTTGGTTTTTGTTTTATAAACTCATTGGTGGCAAGAACAAAGGAGGAAGCAGAAAGCAAAGCTCCAGAACAGCAGTGCAATCATTACCTGCCCTTCTCTGTGCTGAGATAGATCACTTCCAATTTCTTCAGGTAAAAGGTTGATTTCAACATTTATTTTCCTTCTGTAGGCAAGATATAACCAATTATTACCAAATAAACTGGAAAAGATTAAGAAATAATTCTTATTTTTAAAATGGAGAAGTTTGCTTGTTTAATGGTTATGTTTTAAAAAAAAAAATTTGTCCTTTACAACTCTGTGGGGCCACAGGAAATTTTGTCAAGTATTACTTCATTATTTTAAGAAAACCCTGAAAGCCTTGGGAAAATATCTCTTCAAGCTCCATCTGCAGTCCTACAGTGACACTAAGCTGTTTTTCTTGCCAAGACTAACAGAGCAGAAGTGGCTTTTCTTCTGATGACAGTTTGCATATTTAGTTTCTGCATTTTTCAATACTGGTTAAATCTTGTAAATAAATCTGCAAAGCACTGAAAAAAAAAAAAGTTAAAAGCCAGTAGGTTTTGGAAGAAATAACAATCTGGAGGGTTTTTTGTGTATTTTTTTGTTTTTGTTTTTTCAGGAATCATAGTATTTTTTTATATAAATGTGTTTAAATGTCAGTGGTTGACAAGCTCCAATACATGCTGAATGCTATTTATTTGAAAAAACCCCTCTTGCCTGATTTGCAACTTGGATGATACTGGCAGTATCCTGATCAGTGTCAACAGTCTCCAGGGAAAGGGATGTATTTGGGCTGTATTTGCTCCTATGAGCAGGCAGAAAAGTAAAGTTGGCGTCCATTCTTTCAGTTTGCAATCCCAAGTTTAGTAATAACTTGGAAAAGTGAGAGAATGTATTTTTAAAAAATTTGGTTTCTGCTAGAGCTGATGAATTCAATCATTAGGAGAACTAATTCTGTTCTTTGTGAAGCTCAGGGCACTGCAAATAATTAAGGAATAAGCAAGCTGAATGTTTCTCCCTTAATGAAAGTAGAATAAGATAGTTTTTCTGACTAATCTAGGCTGGATATCAAACTCAATGGAAAAGTGTACATGACCCCAAAAATTCCAGAGAGAATCACAGGACAGTTTGACTTATCTCTATTGTCTGAAGGCCCAACCGGCTGTTAACCAACCTCAGAGCCAGGAAAAGCTGCAGAGGAGACTACTCCTAAGTGGGATTCTGAATTCTTTTTTAGGAAGTTGTCCTGTGGGTGTTGGAGCCATTGTGGGTTATTTATTTCACTTGTAATGACATGGAAGAGGGATTCCAGCCAGCTGCAGCAGCATGGAATGTGCCTCCTTGCTGCCCTAGGAGTTATGTCCCTGTTCTTGTTATAACCTCAAATATCTCACAAGTAGCTGGTGCAGCAGTGCATATTTTGGTATATCTGCTCTGGTTAGTTTGGAAAATTAAAAACTTTCTGACAAAGCCCAAGAGAACACAGCACAGTGCACTCTCCTTTGTCAGCCTCAAGGCTGGCAACACAGAAAGACAAATAGAGGATTTCTTATTTTATCTTAGTAATTACATGCTTCAGAGCCCACAGGACCATATTTAATGGCTTTAAGATCACTGTGGCTATAAGGAAGAGGAAAGTGGTGTTGGAGGATTTCCTAAATTGAAAAAGCTTTACCCCACCTTTTAGCCCATGTATCTGTAATCTTAAATTACCGTGCGCTACAAGAAGAAAGAACTTGTCCTAACTGATGTCTTTCAGCTTCTCACAAGATTGTTCCTGCAATTCTGAGATTGTCCTTCTGTTTACATACCAAAATCAAGTTTGTCTGTTGTGGCAAAAAAGTAAAATATGAAGCTAAACTAAGAATGTGTATGACTGTAACCCACATATGTTCAGCTGCCACTGTGAATGAATCTTTCGTCATTGTCCTGTCCATCAAACATTTGGGGCAACAGATACTTTCTGTTCTTGATAATTTCTTAAAAGTAGGAGCTTTGGCCACCTTATTTATGGAAGATGGGAGATGATAGGTCCAGTCTAATGCATGTAAGAGAATTGTGTTTAGTAGCTAAAGAGATTTCAAAATTTTGTTAATCAAATTAATGCAACAGTATCTTACTGCAGCCAAGGAGGCTTAGTTTACAAGATCTTCTGTGGTTTTGCTTAGCTGATTTCAGATCTGTTGTTTAAAGAGCAGTAATGCAGAAGGAATTTTAACTGTACAGCTTTCTAAACAGACTGAGTTCAGTTGCTCTCACGTGCATTGCAGATTTGACACTTTTTGTTACCAGAGTGCATTTGCTGCCTTATGAAAGAAACAATTAATTCATTCTAACCAGGAAGACAGATAAGTAGCTGGCAATTCCTATATTGAGGACTGCAGTCTCTATCTGAGAAAAATGCATAAGAATATTAAGTATATTTTGTGCTGGGATTAATCTCTTTTTACTCAGTCTCTCAGAATTAAAACCTGGAAGGCATAAAGTACTCTTAGAATGAGATGTGATTATAATCTCTAATACTGAGCTGACTGATTTAGTAACAGCTTGAGGTACTCTTTTTGCCCTAAAACCTGGATATAAGAGCTTCTTTTGCAATGAAGCCTGAAACCAGAAGATGCTAGTGGGTTTTGTGCTTCATTAACCTCCATAGTCTCTGGTAATTTTGGAAAATACCTCAAAATAGGTTTCTAGTTTGTGTGAATTTCATTAAAACTCACTTGGTGGTTTACTAATGGGGATATACAGTTTTCTCTAATGATCAACATCAGGATTGTGTAGATAACCTGTTCATAACCTGGAATTTCATCTACAGTTGCTCACAGTGAGTAATTTACATAGTAAAGATAATCACAATTTTATTCTGCTGTCAGTCATTTCCAGCAAGTGGCACAATTTTTACTGTGGGCCTTGTTACCTTCTTGTCAACTGTATTATCCCTTAAGAGAGGTCTGAAACCTTTTAAGCCCTTTGAAATTGAATTGAATTTTTGGGAGGTGAGAGTTGTGCTGCTTTGCTGTTTTGTGGAAGATAAAGCAGCACAGGACATTCACTGTGACAGACCTGACATGCCAAGGAATTAGATAGCATCTCCTTGCAAGCTTGTTTGTATTTACTGGAAGACTGGAAGCACCCACCAAATGTTAGTAGTATTAAAAATACAAGATTTGCCAAATTAGTGTCTAACTGGTGTTTGGCTGCTTCCCACATTTCTCTGTCCTCCCTCACAACTGCAATTACAACTCCCTTCTATTTTGTTGGCATTCTCCTCACTCCTGTTTACCTCTTCTCACTTTGTTAGTGGGCTGCTGTATTTTTCTGTTACTGAGCTGCTGGCCTATGCCTACATTCCCTCTTCTTTAGCTTACTCCTAACCATTGCCATGGATACAAAGTTAGTTGAATTAAATACTGACAACATGTTCACAAAGAATAATGACCCAGTGATGTATGAGACAAAGCATATTAGGAGTCAAAGTGATTTTCCTAATAGGTTTTATTGAATACTAAGCAGGGTGTTGGAAGGTTCTTGCAGGAGTGCCTTTCTAGTTTCTACAGAGTTGGGTTAGCATTACTCAAGTTTCTCTTACAAACTGCTGTGCTCAGCACCTTCTTCTGACCTCGTCACACTATGTATTGTTCTTAGTTTAGTGTCAAATACAAACCTAAATTACACATGTGAAGACTACTTAGCATTTTCAAAAAGCCTTTTCACCATGTCTTAGAGATACTAATTCATACATCTAATAAGTAGTTTTTGGATGAAGAAAGATGCTGAGCATACAGGCCCCATAATTAAAACCAATTCAGCAAAAACAAAGCCATGTTTCTGACCTGTCTTGCACTGAGTGTTTTGGCTTGGCTAGCTCAGGGTGGGAGGGTTGGGTAGCTCTGGTGACCAGCCCTGCCTCTGTGGAGCTGCCTGTTCTAGAAGGGTGCACGGTCCCACCTGCTTTCCTGACAGCTGAGGCAGCTGCTGAATGGGTGGAGGGAACACATCCAGCTTCTCACCTTGTGAGTTCTCTTAACCCTCACATTAATAGTGAGATGATGACAGGATTATGGGTGATTTACTGCAAACCTGTGTGGGGCACAGCCTAAACTACAGCTGTGCAAACTGCTGCCTCAGCAAAATTAGGGGTAGTGATTCTTCATTTCTCACCTTTGTTGTTGGAGAAAACCTGGAACTGTTCTGTCTGCCCTTGGAAAGCTTCTTTTGTCCCCCACGAGACTTGGCTACATGTCCTTTGGTTTCCTACCAAAGGGCTGCCAGACCTGTGCAGAGGTGAATTTCTCTCTGTGCCCAGGAACTCCCCAGCAGGCTCATGCCCCTGGGAGGTGGCACACCCTCATCTTCCCAGTCTGTGAGCTTTAGTGAGCCTTAGAGGGGCATAACCTAAGGTTAAATGACAGATATATGAGACACTTCACTGTCTGCCACACTCAAATCACAAGGTGAATGAAGATCTTACCCATCTTGTGATCAAACTTGTCATGGTTCCTAAATGCCCAGGACTGTCAGTACAGCCTTGTTCATCCTTAACTATATAGTTCTTAATTATGTCAAAGATTCTGCATTCAGGAATGGTCATAGAAGATTGGAAAAAGCTGGTTGTGCTGATACTCAGAATTCCAGCTGTCCTGGTACTGGAGTTGCTCCACATGCTGTGTCCTGTTACATCACTCTGGTTGAACCACAGAATTGTGTGTTTGGAACCTGATACAGCTCACTGATTTACTCTTATATTTAGTCTTTCAAGGCTTTCTAGCATCTAACCCCTGAGACCTGTGGATAAGATACAAAAATGGAGTTCAGAGATAATTTAAGGAAAATAATACTAACTGTTCATACCAGCTTTAGCTATTTATCTGTTTCCATCTTCACCATGGTAAGTCAGGATATAACAACTAATTTAAATTAACTTTTCTTTTTTTCACTCACTCCATTAAATAAACTTATTTCCTGCAAACAGAGTTTCTCACAGTACAGAATGTGGAACTTTTTATGGGGACCTCTTAGGCAGCCTGTCAAATTCTCCAAGGACATGGTTATAAATCTTTTATCAAATATGAATGTTATTTAGAAACTTTGTAATGAATTGGGAAGTACCTGAATTAAAGTTATCAGCTCCTGAGAATGAATCCAAAGTTCCCTTTGTTCCCAAGATAAATCTCTAAGACATGCTGTGTTGGTTCACATCCAAAAATTTCTTTGCTAACTAATAAAGGCTGAAAATTATTCCCAAATTGTCTGAAAATGAAGGGGCAGACATGAGCAGACTTTGTAGGTAGTCAGGGAGTGGGATGTTGCTGTGATTACTCACCCAGAAACACTCTCAGCTGTGTATTACTGTGGTGGTTTGGGTGGGTAACACAGAGCCCTGCAGACCTGCCCACTACTAAACTAGGAGCTGGTTGAAGGAAATTTAACTTGTAAATTTTTGGATTGCTGTTTATTCTCATGCAAATATTGCCTCAATGTTCTGTACTGATTTTTACTGCTGTGGTAATCTCATCAAGGGAGAAAACTGCTTTCAAGTTGTGTGATTGAAAAAAAGTGCATTTGACCTTGCTTATTGTGAGTGATGTGTGAGAGCTGGGTGCTGCCATGAGTCCTTATTCCCCCTGAGCCACTCAGAAGCCTGGTTAGGAACACACATCCATTAATCTGCCAGTCTCTATGGGACTGAAGTTGACTGCCTGGCTGTGTAAACATTTGCATTTTGAGAATATTGAGTGCTCTTTATCAGTAACAAATCACATATTGACATCAACTAGAGGTGTATCAGTGTTGTCATCCTAGCAGACCACCCACTGCTTTCACTTTTATCATTTCTTGGTCAGATTTTTGCATAATAGAAGACATTATTTTGAGAATCTACTTTGAAGGGAAGGAGTTTCCCTGTTTGTGCAAACCTCTGGAGCCTTAGTATACTCTTTATTAGATGTGGAGTTTAAAGCATCTGTATTTAAAACTGATCAACTGGCATTACTCCTGGGGGATATAAAGCTATTTTCTTATACCTCATTTTAACCTTTCATGAGCCAGTTGAACATAGTGCTTGGAAATGGAAGATGTGTGCCTTTCTCAACCCTTCTGTTCCAGACAGTCCAATTGAAATGAAATGTGAGGGATGATTGCTCCAGATGATGTGCTGATCCAATATTAAACACCTAAAAATATTGAGTGGCTTCATTAGAGCAGGGTCCCATACGCTTCTTGCAGCTAATAAGGGATGGTTTAAATAACAAAATTCAGGAAATAATGAACTTGGTAAACGTTCTCAGACACCCAGTGTAAAATTTCTCGTGTCCCAGTGAGGCTGTTGTGTGAGATATGCCACAGCAGATCTTCACAGACCCCTGTGCCAACCCCAGCAGGGACAAATGGACTGACTTCCAAACCACAGCAACAGAAAGAAACTTTGCCTTCCCCAAACAAAGGAAAATGGGTGAATTTTTTATTCTTTGCCCCCAGGAGTATTTAGATGAGTCGCTTGAAGCTTTTCTGCTCCTCCAAGACTTGTCTGTAGTTTTGCTCTGAGCTGTGCTGTGGATGATGGTTCAGGACAAGCTGCTTCCCTGTTGGCTCCTGCTGTCCTGTGCCAGCTGCTGCTGCTGTTCTGCACAGGGAACACCACACAATGGCAACAATAAGGGTGTTGTGTCAAGAGTCTTGGATTACATCTGCAATGAGAAGCAAGATCTCCATCAATTTAAGCGTCTCTTCCAATGGCATTTATGTTGTAAAGGGAGATGAGGCCCTTACCTGGGAACTGTGAGCCAGCACAGGAAGGTTTCCTTCTGTGTGAAGACTAATCAGTTAAATTCAGTCTGTGTGATAAATCCATCTCCTCTGAACACTCCAGACTTAATTTTTCCATGGATGGTTGTCTGCCTTTAAAACTAGACTTTTATTTTTTTGTAGTTGCAGGCTGCTTGAATCACAAAGCAAATGGAGGCTTAGGTTATTATGTGTCTGGCATTTTCCATCTGTGGTACTGACCCACTTCCTTGGCTACTCATTATTCCAGCCACTTCCAATTCACAGATACTTATGAAAAATGAATAAATATAGTCTTGGGAGCAGGAAATGCTGATTTTTCCCCATGGTTCCCAGTATCCAGCTCATGGACTAATGTAGAAAACTTGGAGTTGAATTTTGTCCCATTGGTACAGAAGAAGGATGTTGGAATGGGGTTTAACAGCCATGAAAAGATGTAAGCAACCTTTATTTCAATTGAAGTTATTCCTGACTTTGGACCAAAAATTTCAGATGTTTATTGAAAATATTGGATGTGGCTTTTAGGGTGAGGTACTGCTAATTAGCTGTCTTCCTTTTTTAAAAAAGGTTTTTTTACTTGCAGTCTAAACTTCATCCTAAAAAATGCTGAGCTCACATTGGTCACAACAGCTTTGCTCGGTTGGACATGACCTACTTGAAATTAATACTTATAGTTGACTACAAGCCTGAATTTATTATCACAGTGCCTCTCTCTAGAATGTGTTTTTATGCAACTACAGCCTAGGGCAGCAGAGGATGCAGCTGCACCTCGAGCTGGAGAGACTCCTGTGAGCAACTCATGCAAAAGTTTTCTGTATTAACAACTCCAAAAATGCACCTGAAGCAGGGTCTAACAGCAATTTCAGATAATGTTTATAGAGCTGCTCAGCTGTGAAACAGCTGCAGTTCCTAAGGTGTTTACTGATTACTTATTGATTTCAATGTCATTTGTCTAACTGCAGATATGATCAGCATAAAACAGGCAATTTTTCTCTTTTAATGTGCTTGGCAGCTGATTAGCATGAGAAGGAACATGAGCACAAAAAAAAGGAAAAGAATTAACAAGACTTTTCCTAGTTTTCAGTTATGATCCAGAAGCAGCTTTTGCATGAATGGCACCTGGTTTTACAGGGAATTGGTGTCTGGGATAGCCCATGTTTTCCTTTAAGCTGCAGTTAAACCTCTCAGTCCCAGGAGAGAAATGAGGCCCAAAGGTCAGTGAAGGAACATGCACATTTGCCTTAGGAATGCTCTTTGTCTCTTGGCCAGGTTCATTTCCAGCTGCTGTTGTTCTCAGAAGTTTATGTGAAGTTTGAGTTCCTCTTGTGCCTGTATTCCAACCATGGCACTCTTATCTGGGAAGGAAGGGCAGTTGCTTCACTTGCATCATTGCACCCATTTCCATGCACAGTTTTATTCTGTGATCCTTTTCTGCCCATCTTAAAAGTACAATATTTAGTTTCCCTGTTCTCAAAATCCCTGCAAGTCTGGAAGACTTAGAATTTTATCAAAGTTTTTTCTTTTTCACTCAGATTTTCTATTATCTGAGTGATTTATGGGTGAGACAAACTTCCTGGGAGCAGTGTCTACCACATGCTACCACAGCAACCATTCCCCACGAAATAAGAGGAGCTCTCAGTTACTCTGCATATTCTTGTATGTTTCTTATGATGGAGTGTGTTGAATAATTCTTACAGCTCACATTTTATTGGCCTGCTGTGCAGAGGAAGCCAGAAGTTTGAATTACTCTGCATCTTGCACTCTGGCCTCTTATCAATTGATTCAATCTGCAGCCTCTTATTTTTGATGGATGGAGCTGGTAAGAGTGAAGGCTGACCTTGGGATGTGTCCACCAGGAGCAAAGATGCCATTCTGTAAGGTTTGTGCCTTAGCTGCAATTATCAAATTTGTGTAGCTGCCTCTGCTCTTCACTGCAGACTGACCTGCCTGTGTTAATGCTACAGAGGATAGTGACATTTTCTGGAAAATTGATATAACAAGTGACCTCTCTGACCTAAAATGCTCTCGGGTTCTTTTTTAATATCCAAGACTAGTGTAGAAACAATTTTATCTGAAGGTGATAATCTCCATGACTTTTTTATTCCAGAGAAAGGGAAGAGAGGAGAGAAGCCTGAAGAAGGGTTGGGAAACCAAAAGACAAACACAGGTAGGCTGTAAAACAGCACTGCCTCTGCTCAGTGATGTGCACAGTGGGGACATGTTCCTTGCTGCCCTTGCCCACAGTGTCAAGGCATGCCCTATTCAAGAAAAAAATTAAAATATCTTAACAGTGGAAATTTAGTGTCTGGATTGTATCTTAGTATTTTTGCCAGTACTCAGCAATCAGTTCAGCAAGATGTGTCTCAAAAATTTTTTCTTTTGTTAATAATAAAGTTGCATTCCAGCTTCCACAGAGCTGAGGGATAATTTATACAGATAAGAAATGGCTTTTTCATTTTTAATGTATATGGATTATATGTACCTTTGCTTCAAAATCAGTTATTTCTCACATGGGAAGTAGCTCAAAACCAGCAAGGGCTGCAACTGGTCTGGTGTTGTATTCTGCAGTTGGTGGCTGCATTACTTTTTGTCTGATAGGAATAGGATTTTAAAAAGGCAAAATTGTTTTTTTACTTGAGTTTTCTCTTTAAATGTGTAAAAGAACACTTTGCTCTAGTGTTCATTCAAGAAACAATAGAACTTTGAGTGGAAAAATGAGAAAATATTGCAATAAAGGCACTTATGTTGAGCTGTGTGGGCTGATACTCTAATGCTGTTTCTTTAATTTTTAAAATATTTGCAGTAGCTCTTATTTTGTTACTTTAGGAAAGGTGAAAAAGAGGCATTGAGAATTATTTAGGAGTTGTTATTATTTTTTTTTTCCACTTGCAACTGGTGAGACTGTTATAGAGAAAGAATTGCTCTTGCTTGTTTTCATATAAACTGTAATAAAGAAGGGCAGGGGTAATATCTCTGGGTTTAGGGATCATAAACTCAGTTTTGCCAGCTGGGTGGTATTGGCTTTCTGTTAAAAGCAAACAAAAAAATATGCGTAACTTCCTAGGAAACTCTTAGTAAATGTTTGGTAAGGCTCCAAGACAAAGCAATGGGGTAGTTTATTTTTTAAAACATGTCTGAGAAAGTTCCCTATCTAGCCCTTGTTTAATACCTAAGGGTAAAATCTGTGTATTACTTTCGGTGGTGTTTGATATGGCAGACAGGTACATTGAAAGATAAGGAAAGGCCTACTAAAATCCCTGATCTTCTCCCAAAAGGCAGGATGTGGAAGTTTGCCTTCCTGAGATGGTGAAGAAATATTCAATAGACATTCTGTCTGCACCTCTGGTCAATTAAATGCTTAAAATTATGTATGCTACTCGTATTTTATGTATCAGAAAAGTCAGTCTAACAGTTTACTGCTGATGTTCTTGCTAAGTGAGACTGTAGCTCTCTTCTTAGAGAACAGAAGATGCTGTGGGAACAGGTGACTGAGGAGGTTCTCTGCCCAAATTTCTGTGTGCTTCTGTGGTACAGAGCAAATGAAACTGCCAAGGAGCAAGTCCTTTCTTGCTTCTCATTTAACTTATTTGTTCCAACACTGTGATTTTCAGATTCTGCAGCACTGGCTGCACATTTTTAGGACCAACAATGCTATGTAGTCCAGTTATTCTGCAAGCAGGACTTAATCCCCCAAATGCACTGCTAACTCATCTTTTGGCTGAAAGTTGTTCAATCTCTTTGCAAGAACATGTTTACAGAAACCTAGAAAACTTGTGATGACATTAGAATCAGAGGAGGAATCAGATTAATTCTCAATTTATTCATTAGGTTATTCTGGTTTATTAGTCAGGTTAAACTAAGAGAAGTCTATCATTTATTGCTTGAACCAAAATAAATTACATTCATTTGAAGTCAGCATAATTTCAGGAGATTTTTGAGAAAACTTTTGTAATGGAAAATTATTGGCTTGCAGAGAAAAAAACTCTGGCAGAAGACATGCTCTTCCTTTCAATATAGCTGGGATTTCTGGTCACAAAACCTCTGCATGTGATTCATAGCAGCATGAAACTTAGTACATTAAGAACAGGCTTTTTTCTTTTTTTTTTTTTTTTTTTTTTTTTTTTTGCATGTTGTTCATCTTCACCAAAGGAGATCCTTGAGTAAGAAGGCAAAGTCGGGCAGTAATTATCACTGAGCTTTGCTGATTTGTACATCATCTATCAGTAAAACTCATCCATGTATATATTTAGGTTCATAGTCATTAATATTTCATATTTGTTATATTTCCATACAAGAGCCCCAAAATATCTTGCAGGAGCTATTTGTTTTGCAACACTTTTATATTTTTATTTAATCAGCAATGCTGCAATTGGCCATTATAAGAACAGGAAATAAGTTGCAGGGAAACCCAGTTTCAGATTCAATATTATTGTTGCTAAACTTGTGCAATTTTCTTCCTTCTTTTAACCTGGATTTTGCATTAAATTATATATGGTTTTAAAGAATGACTACCTTTCAAAACATGTCAGCTAAAGGATTTGAAGGTGAAAGGCAAGTTCTACATTTTACATTCGTGTTTGTATCACTTTCTGTAAGTCTTAGGATACCATTCAGTACTTTGACTTTCTGTGCTCTCTTCATTCCACTGATACACAGAATTCCAGCAAGAAAAGAGAAGTAAAGAAGGGTTTAAAGTTTTGTATGAAGGAGTATATGGAAAGATGCTAAATTTGTTCAAAGATTGCAGTTCAGAGTTCTGTATAAAGCTGGGATGTTTGAACCGAATCATTACCTTTGTTCCTTCTGGTAATTTAGTCTTTCATCTTCCATGAAGACTGTTTTGTATCAATGACCTCTGAAAAGGATCCCTCCCAACCTTCAAACACCCTCAGCCTTGCCAACTTGAGCCTGAGAGGGGCCTTTTGGGTTGGAGAGTCTGTCCTTTGGCACACGGTGGCTAAAGAGCAGAGCACTTAAAATGGTGCTGGGGTAAGTACAGGGATGGAATTTGGGGAACCCTCAATGTTTACAGATGGATACACCTTGCAAAGGTTCCTTTTGCTGGGTTTTCTAACCTGGCAAACCTGACAGAGGGTTGATCACTGCCTAAATTGACTCTTCTAGAATTCCATGGATGTGCACCCCACTGGAGCTTCAGTCCCACTGGGATCTGGGGGTGAAGCACAGCTTGGTAATTGTTGTGCTACAATCCAGGAATGGCAGAGCAGGATAAACCTGCTGGGCTTTGGGAGCAACTCAACAGTCAGAAAGGCTTGGACAAGGGAAACTGCAAATATTTGATGAGAATAGGGATATTAGGAATATAGGGAGAAAGTCTCCTTGGTGATGAGACTTTTTATTTTCTTTTATTAGCTCCATTTGCTGAAGTCAGAACCAGTCTCTGACATTTGTGATGTCAGTTTTATGGATAAAGATGTGCTGACCACATACATGTTATTCCCAGTTCATTACAAATCTGATAATTTGGTTCTTTATTTTCTGGAAAAGCAAGCACAGTAAAAAAACCTAAAATTAAATGAAATATTTCAGAATAAGGTTGATCTGGTAATTTTGTAGCTTGCTGCAAGGTTGAAGTAGTCTTCAAAAAGTGTTTGAATTCAACAGTTGAATCAGGATCCAGATCTGGCTATTTTACCTCTGCCTATTCTGCTGGCTGAAACAAATTAACTGTAGTTTTCTTTTGAAGGGGAATGTGAAAGATAGAAAAAAAACAAGGAAATGAACTAAAATATGACTCAGAATCTTGGATTTTTATTTCACAATTTTGGCTCGTTGTTATGCTCTTTATATCTTCTTCTTCTTATCTTGAGTTACCCATAAAATAGTCTGATCTTTTGTAGTTGAAAACAGAAACCTTGACTTGTGTTTTGGGTTGTCTGGGCTAATTCCATATGAAACTCTTTCCAAATAAAAAAATCAATTGAAATGACCAACAATTTTCACATAGAAGAGCTTAATTTGTAGAAATATTTTCCATCTCACTCATATCCCCTGCCTTATAATTTTGCCTTGTGATGTTTGCAGTCTCTGATGTGGGTTTTTTCTATTAAAAACTGTTGCCTGGAAACTTGGAGCCTGATAGAAATTTTTCCCCCAACTTCAGTTTCACAGTAAACTGGGAACTGTTTGTAATATGGCTCCATTATAAAATCCTAAAAATGTCCTGTCTCATTTTCTGTCATTGCTGAAGAATTTTTTTGCCATTCCCTGGTATGTAACACCATAAGCATAGTTCATAGTTCTGGATTTTGAGGGAGATTTCTCTCAGTTCATGAACAATAAGAGTTCAGCTATCCAGAAAATATACTTACACACTGCTTTTTCAATGCATATTGTTGTGTAAGTAAAATGATATCAGGTAGTAATTCGGTGTCTGATTTCTAAAAGCCATTAAAAGCTCTTTTGAAATTTGTGAGAATTTTCACTGCTATGAAACAAAGCTCCTGAAAGTTCTGCTTCACTTCATCAACTTCACTTCTTTTAGTACATAGTCGATGTGGTTAATGACTGATGCTTGAAAGCTTGAATGAGTCTGACTGATCACTGAAAGAATAAGCAACTTGCCTAAATTAATATGTTTCAATCAGCTTTTGCTGCAGAGATGTGAGTGCCACATCACCCTTCACGCTCACTTCTCCTTTTTAATTGTTCTCACAGTGCCCTATGCCATGGCACAGGCATTGTAAATAGCATTTAGGGTTTAAATTATCACCTGCAGTTCAGTACAGGTGGAGAATGTTAAGTGCAGGGGTGAAACTGAAGTAGTGCATAGGAATAAAGAGATGGTGTTAGCCAAATTTGTAACTAATCTTTTTTTTCTGTGGCAGAACAGAGTGCTAGCATTTCATGTCTCTCTGAAGGGATTGCTTGTGGTCCCTTGTAGTCCCTTTGAGCACTTTTGTGTGCTCACAGCCTGCTGAATGGGGTCTGGAGATGGACATTGCTAGGACTATGATTTGACTTTTATTCAGATAGATGGAATTTAAAGTTTTTTAAATAATTCCCAGCAGTTTTGGAAAGAAGAAAGTCCTTTTTGAATCCTTTCACACTTTTCTTAAAGTGAATGTTCATAGCAGCTGATTTTTCAGTATCAATTAGATGCAGCTTCTAATATGTGTTTAACTCTTCTTAACCAGAAATTAGTTGCAATAAATACTACCAGAAGTATTCTGCTTTTTTGCTGAATTTCTCCAACATTGTGGTGTGGGTCTGTGAGGCTGTAGAGAGGTTGAAGTGTTTGCAACAGCACTGGGCAGGAACTGCAAAAAATGTCTCTGCCTAAAGTTGTTCTCCCCTGTCAGTTTCCAAATTTAATAATGATGGAATGTGGGACAAGACAAAGAGTTGCTATCTGCTGTGTATGTGCAAGAGATAAAGCACATATGCAATAATAAAACACTCTTTAGAATCTGATCTTTGGTCTCTTAACATGCTGAACATACCTTTTTTAACTGCAGTGATTTATAGTCTAGCATAACCACGCAGAATCACTTCATTCTATTTGAATAATGAAAAGAGTGCCATCAAGATGGCATGTCTATAGGGAGCTTTCTGAGGCAATACTTTAAACAAATGACTTTTTAGATAAATTTATTATGAAGTGTGATGAGAGCCATTTTTCTTGGCAGGCACATCTTGCAAAATCAATGAGGTTTTTTGTGCTGTAGTGTTGAGGTGGGTTGTTTTTTTTTATCTCTTACATAAGTAATGGCTGAGTCCATAGGAGCAATGGTTGGTGTTTGCTGGCACCATGGAAAGGGGACACAATGCTGTAATGGGCTGCTATGATCCTGTCTGATCATATCTGCTAAATATTTGTGGGCCAAACTTGCAACCTCGAACCACAATTAGTGGAAAATGTATTAGTTGCTTTAAAAAATAATTTTTATAGGTATCCATGAGCACTCATTCTGCTTTGTTGTGCAAAAATGTGGTTTTATTTAAAAAAAAAAAAATTACCAAGATTTATTCTGTCAAAGGAGTACTCAGCCTTTGTACTGGCAGTTGGTTAAATTGTGTTATGAAATGTTTATAAAACCACCCAGAAATCACCAATATTATTTGATTACTAAGAAATAAACAGTGGTTTCTCAAATCTCTGCATTGGTTTTGTAATAAAAGTTGTTCTAGGAGCAAATCCCTTACATTCAGGACAAATATGTATTGAATGAAGATACCTCATGCTATTTCTTGGAGATCTCCATTTTGAGCTGTTTTTCACTTTCATAAAGTTATTTGAATGTGTTTTTCTGTCTTGAGGCGGCCTCTTCTTGGCCATTTTAAAATATAATATCAAGAGTAGATATTTACCTTTAAATGAGGCTGATATTTTTAAGAGGTGGAATTGTGCCTATAAAATTCACTGGCCTTTATCTCTTTCGTAACTGCAAAAGTTTTTGTATTCCAATCATATCATTGCTTGAAAGGTATTAACAAATATGAGAAAAACAGATCTTGATTCCAAGATTGGGTTAATTACCTGAAATAACCACTAAGTGTCCTTTAATAACATCTTTTCTGTACCTTGAAAAGAGGATATTTTCCACTTCTTGTGAAGAGCATTGAGATCTAAAACTCAAAATTTCCATGTAATTGTTATGGATTACTAATATTCTCCATAGGTTAAAAAAAAAGGAGGTACAAAAGATGCTGGGAGAATGGACTTATTCTAGAGCTGAGCTGACTCTTCTCTCAGTAATGGAAATGTGCACCTCAGGGTGCCCAGTGAGAGCATCAGGGTGGCACAGCTGATTTACCAATAAAGAGCACTAAGAATTTTCTCCCTCTTTAAGGAATAAATCTTCTATAAAATTTTAACTCAGTAACAACTTTTATTGGGAAGTTCAGAAGTAAGTTGCAGTGAGGTTGGACTCACTGACCCTTAAGTAAATGGATATTCTATTACTCCCTGCATTTCACTGTTCTGTATCTTGCTGCATTAACTTAAAAGATATTCAGTCATGAGGAAAAAGTAACTGTAGTCAGTTTTCCTTTTTTGAATTTCAGTTTTTCCTACAGTAAGTGCAAAGTTCTCCGTGTTTAATGGGTTAATTGATTCCACAGGCGCTGAGTGTGTGACCTGGCTTCTGGTTTACTGAGTTACTGAATGTGCTAACGAGATGATGCTTTTATTTCTGTTTCATTTGGTGAGTGCATTTTGATCAGAGTTGTGAAAGATGTGAACTGGAGGTGTTAGGAAGGAAACCTGCCCTTCACCTTGGGCAGCTCCAGCAGGAAGTTGTGCAGGGGCTGTGCAATCACCATGTGCTAGGTATGCACATGTGCTCTGCAAGAGGAGTTTGCCCTTCATTTGTGTTGGACTTCCCATTGAACTAATTCATAATTTGATTTTTGACATCTGAGTAATTACTGGTAGCAAAAGCTAGTATTTTAATGCTAGCAATATACTGCAAAGCACATTTAGTTTTGACAGAAACTTCAAATGACTTTGCCTCAGCTGCTTGCCTGTTCTTTGTGGGCACTTTTACAATAGACTGAGGACTTGTAGAGAAGGCTTTGGTAAAAGCTGTTTGCTCCCAGTGACTTCATTGGCTCCATCAGGCCAGGGTGTGATTTGAAGAGATTGTTAATCCCTCCTGGAGCTGACCTTTTCCAGGCAAAACACACACCAAGGGACTTGCACAGTCTGATTTCTGTTGGATCTGATTGCCTCTAAATCCTGACGACCCTCCAAAAGCTGTTACGATGATCTGAAATGACCCCAAATGGAGACCTTGTCTCCCTAGAAAAACTAAAATATTTAACAGCAGCTTTTCTCCCATCCCTACAAGTATTGTTGTTGCCCAAGCCTCCCTTGCTGTGTGTTTGCTGCCAGCAAAGGCTCAGACAGCACAGGTAGAGGTGTTTGGCTCTGATTATCTTTTGTTACCTGCCTGAAATATCAGCTCCCAGTTCTGATGAGATCTTTGTCAGGCACAGCAGAAGTATTTATCTATTTATCTATTTATATATTTATATACAATAGAACTATTTCTGTGGGTTTGGCAGGTCAGCACAGAGTTTAAAAGAACAGCTGAAAGGCAGATGACTGCCCCCCAAAATATCAAGAACATACTTCATGGACAAATCATAGGGATAACCTGATTTCTTTTTTATTTTTTGTTCTGCTCACAGCTCTGTGAGTGTTTAGATTGTGACAATACCACTAGCCAGGTTAATTCAAATATAATAATGGATTTCTGAAACCATTAACACACAGCTATGAGTAATTGACTTGAGTTGTATTCAGCTTACAGTTTATTTCAGTTTACTTTTTCAGTTCATTTAATTTTATTTCAGTTTAATATCTTTTAAATTTAAATATTCAAAAATTTTGACCATACTTCTGTGGCCTCCAGCATAAGTTAATAGGAGAATTTTGTACATTTTGTTTGATGTAAGTGCTTACTTTTAACACTTACATTTTTTTTCTTGCTTTTTGCACGGAGAGCTGCAGTTTTCCCCAGTGTTTATCCATTTAGGAATTGAAAGGAGTTGAGGACTTTTTGATGCCAAACACATATTCCATCTGTTGTACTTATTTTAGGCTGGTTGATTTTCTGTTTTGTTTTGTTTGTTGTTTTTGTTTGGGTTTTATTTGGTTTCATTGTTATTGTGGTGTTGGGGTTTTTGGCTGTTTGTTTGTTTTTGTTGGTTTTTTTGGTTGTGGTTTTTTTGTTGTTGGTGTTTTTTTTTGGGTTTTTGTTTTTGTTTTTTTTGTTTGTTTGTTTGTTTTTGTTTTTTTAGAGGTTCAGTTGTGATTTTGGAAAAGAATTTCTAAATAGTCCTTTAGAATGGGGCTGGTGGCTTGCCTGTGTTCCTCCAGTACATGGGTACTGCTCATTACATTGCAACATCACTAAGTCCTTTATAGTGCTTGTCATTCTGTAAGAGATTAAATTAAAGACATGACTACAAACTCAGATCCAGCAGTATATGCAGTTCAGATTTCTGCAGAATGTTTGTTATGCACTCTGGATATATTTCAGCCACAATATGCCCAAGGCAGGCTGACAGCAGATTAACCTTGGTGGTTTAGATTGTGTAAGGCAGGGATTACACCTACATGTGTTTGCTGCTCAGGTAGCTGATGGAAAGAGGTTGATGTTCTGAAGCCACAGGATTATGTCTGGTTAATGTTTGATCCTATAGTAAAATGCCTGCCCAGACACCCCCATTCTTCTTGGTTTAAAAATGACAATATTATTTGGGTGATGTTAAACAGCATAAGGAAAAGTAGAGGAAAGAATTCTGTCTGTTGGGGTTTCCAGCTGAGCCACTGTTTAGCATTTGCTCACATACAAATATCTGTGATTAGGTGGAAGGGGTGTTGTGAGGCTTTCCTGGCTCTGTTTTGTTTAGAGCTTCAGCTTTCTTTTGTGGAAAAAAGGTGTAATAAAGGGGAGGTGGAAAAGTAGGACACTGTGGATGTAGTTGAAAATTCAACTGCTATGGAGTTGAATTGTGCCAGAGAGAGAGAGTGATGGAAGCTGAGATACTTTTAATTTCAGCATCAGGGCTCTGCTCTGTAGATGCTTGGAAGGAGCACAGGGATGGCTCTCCTTGGTCTCTGTTTCCCTGTGGGCACTCCCAAGCTCTTTATAAATAACTTGCTGGTTCCAGCTGTAGGTGATTTGGAGCAGCTCCTGGTTCCAGTGTCTAGGAGCTTTAGGAGACACATTCCCTGTGATGGGAAGAGGGGAGGGTGTGCTGAGGGGAGGAGCAGCTTTGCTTAACTAGAAAAGCCTGACAGAGGAGCTGTACCACAACAAGGTGTCTAAAGGCCAGCACCAGGTCATGAGGAGTTCCAGAACAGTCCCAGCCTGGTTTGGTTTTAATCCTCTGGGGGCTGGTAATCAGCCTTGGTGTAGCCATCCATCCTTCTGTGAATATCCAATTGTGTGCTCAGCCAGCAGAGGTGGTTTTGCTTTCTTGTTCCTAAAGATTTGCAGCCAAGCAAAAAAGCCACACAAGAGAACCTGAACCATCACACCTGTAAAGATAACTGACAGCTGCCAAGTAATACAAACACATGGATTCCAGTGGGAGGTTCTGTCAAAACCTGATTTTTCTAAAAAACCAGAGCCCCTAGTCGGCATTTAATCTGGCCATGTTATTGCTGTGATGTGTGGCAAGAAGGTTACCTGAGATATATTACATTTTCAAACTATCTTTTACTATCAAGAAAATAGAATGTGCTCTGAATTATAAGAAGCCAAAATTCAGTTTTAACCACTGACCAAAGAGCACCTGTGACTCTGTGAATGAGTCTCAGGCAGGCCTAGGTATTCACTAAGTCATGGGAGTGCACAGAGCTTTGATTCAGGAACTTCTGAGTGGGATTGGGTTTTTAACCAGCCCCATGTCCTGCAGGGAGATCTTGATTCTCTATTTTATTCAGGAAGCCACACTGAAACTTCAGTGAAATGAAAGAGAAGAAATATAAAGTGAGGTTCAGGAATAGATTAATTGAACAAAAGCTTTAGTTAATGGAATCCTAATGTCAGTAAAGCCACGTGAGGTGCAGGCTGGGATAATTTGCTCTCAGGTGTTTTCCTGTTGTATGAGTGTGAGTTTATACCTTGGTGTGCTTGGAACTCCATGAGATTGTTGCTATGAATTACTGAATGTATAAGGATGCTCAAACAGCATCTGTATGTGGGAGTGAAAATGAGCTATTAAAAACATTGAAAATATGAATGTCTGAAATTAGAATTAGTCACACTCTTTTTGGTTAGATTTGCAAGTCTCCCACTCAGAGAACTGTTAAATACTTTAAATTCTTTATTCATCCTTTAAATTATGTCTGTTTTGATGTAATTTTTCTAAGTCTTCATTATTCATTAATAATTTTTGTTAGGGAATACCATATTTTAGGTATTGGAGTGATTGAATTGATTTAATACTTGTTTCCTTTACAGCTGTTGGTTCAGGTGACTGGCAGCTCTGCAGGTTTGTTGGTTTTGGCTTCTCAGCTCAGCAGTTTCACTGATGTGAAGATGATGTGTATTCAGCAATTTGAAGAAGAGATTCACTTTTAGTGTCCTCATTTAGATGGCCAGAAATCCCAGTAACTTTATAAATGCAGGCTCAAATATTTTAGGGTGGTATTTGCCTTACTTTAATTTAAAGGGATTAACATTATACCAGCATTTCAGAAGCTTATTCAAGGAAACTCAAGGAACCCTGGTATGTTAATATAGGCATATTCTGAGGGTTTTACCTGTTTGTTTTTTTTCTTTATAAGAGTGTGAGTGGAAAAAGCTGAAATCCCTAATACTCACCCCTTTGTGGCATATCCCATGGAATGGGATTCTGCAGGGAAGTCCATGGTAACTGAGAATGTTGTATTTGGGCTTTGGTTTACCTCAGTATGAACAGCAAATGGAAAGTTTGTTTGGTGGTCTCACCCTTTAGAACCCAGAAATGTGAGGTGACACAGAACACAGAAAAGGATTGCATTGCCTTTGCTACTCTACACATGAAGGATTGGTCCCTGGGTTCCAGAGTTGTCCTTTGGAGCACTTTCTCCCTCTTCCCAGATCCTGTGGCATCCCTTCAGCAGCTGCACTGTCTGTACTGTCCAGTTAATGATGTCCTTCCTGTCTGCAGGGAATTTAGTACAGGACATTTGCTTTGTGACCTTCCAGCTGGAAAAATACCAGGAAGGTCTTTTCCATGGGAAACTCCTTGATTGGAATATTTAAGAAAGGTGGAAGTTGAGTGTAGTGGGAAGACATCCAACCTTTTCTCAGAAATGCTACACAGATCCATCACACAGGCTGTGAGGGCAGGGCAATGGATCCTGTTAGCTGTGATGTTCACAAAAACTGGTGGGCTTCTCTTTCTACCTCTACAAGAACTTTTATATGTCAGAATAAGAAGAGAAGTCTCATTAGCAAGGTGTCATTTTTCATGCTTTAATGCAGCTCTGTGTACACTGATGTATGACCATAAATTAAAATGCAGTCCTTGCCCAAATGTGCAGAGGAGCATTGCAAGGCAATGCTTGTTCACTGTACTTCACTGATTTAAAATTCAGCCACTATTGGTAAGACCTCATTGTTAAGACAAGATAGTGCTGCTTTCAGAAGGAAATACCCACTCTCACTTTATAAATTCGATGAGCAAACCAGGGCCCATCTTTTTTAAACTACTGAGAGTCTTGTGAAGTCAGAAACCCAGCAGAAACCTGGGTAAAGCAGCTCAGGTGTGAGCTCAGCTCAGAGCAGGTGACTGCCATTCTCTCCTGCAGGTAATGAGACAGAAAGAAGCACAGTGAGGAGAAGCAGATAAATTGGAGGGAAAGATTAAGTCAATAATGGGGGAGAAGCTTTAACAAAGTGATTATCTAGATAAAAAGCTGGTCTCAAAAGACCCGAGGCTTGACACATGAAAAATTAATGGCAGAAAACAGTAGCAAATAATTTTCTAGGAGTGATGTTGTATTGGAGAGAGGATGGATAAGATATTTACCAAAAATTTAATTAGGTCATGTCCAACAGCATTATGAAGTAGGTGAATTTGTGGATTGATTCATCTTGTTAGGGATTTTGTAAATAAAGAAGAACAAATTCAGCTGAATGAAAACAAAGTGATTAGGTAGGAAGGGTTCATAATCTGTAAATAAATACTCTGGGTCAGAAAAATGATAATACACCTCATTACTAATGCTCATTTTCTACACTCATATTTATATTTTACAGGCAACATAAAAAATTACTTAAGTTTGCAGTGCAATACCTTCTCAAAAGAACCCAAAGTCTATTAATCTTGGAGAAATAGGAAACTGTATCTAACAGCTGCTTTATTTTCTTCTGTTTGTTTTTTTTGTGAAAGTTAACATAAACCAGAGTAATTTATCTGATTATATCTATGGTCTTGAGTTTGTTTCTGTGTGGTACTATGTATCTCTTCTTTGTATGCTCAATTGAACTTTGTGTTTTCAGCCTTTTGTGAGTTCTCCAGTCTTCAGAGACTGAGGAAAACTTTGTGAAAATGGTTTCACATTGAACCTGCAGACCTTAATAATAAATATTTTGGGTTGGTATTTCCTGAAACTACCAGTTAGATCATAGCCAACTAGTTTCTGTGCAGTGGAAATGTATAATTAAAGCCCACTGAACTTGAGGCTGCAAGGAGCTGGTGAGTGTTTGTACCACTGCAGCCTGTAGTTTTCACTGCAGTGCAAGTGTGTTGTTTTACATACTGTGAGGAATAAAGATGTTTCTCAGATATAGTGCAGCTGCTGAGGAAGGTATTAAAAAAATCTAATGTTCCTACTTTTAGTGAAACAAAACAGATCAATCCCTACTGGACTGATAGGCTGCTTTATAAAGTGGCACCTGCTAAGTCAGGAAACGAGGCTGTGGGAGTGAATTAAGCAATAAACAACCCTGTGCATGTGATATTCTGTTTTTGGATTGCTGTGGAAAATAATGTAGAAGCTGTTCACAAGTGCATTGATTCTGTTTGCTGGCTCGTGCAGTGACCTACTTCATAGCAACACTGGTTTATACAGTTTCTGGAACACATCCTGCATAGCACACAAACCAAAGCAGATGCTTTTTTTTTCTCTTAACTACTCTAGAAGGAAATAGATCCCTTTAGCTGATATGCAGTAACTGCTGGGTTAAATCTAGATTATTTTAAATAACATGTATAAGTCATTGAGCTTGTATGTAACATCTGAATATACAGAACAAACACATTCTTCTTCACTTGCAGCAATTGAAGAAATTTACAGCCTTGGATCTATGCCTGCCATCTTCCAAGGTACTTGACATTTTGAATTTAGTTGCTGGTTATAGATTATTTTTCCCCCTGTGCTGCCCCACCTTGGTCACACTTGAAGGCTAACATCTGTCCTAGAGACAAAATTCCAAGAGATGGACAAAGCAAAAATGAAGCAGAGAAGAGTCTTGAGCCACAAGAGTAAGTTCACTTCAGTCAACAACTGAGCAAGCAACATAAAAACAATTTTCTTATACAAGTGCACATGCCTCTGTTTTTGGCTGTGCCAAAAATCACTGCTGGGTCTTGGTCCCAATTCGTTTCTGGGATACTGAGCTTTGGAGGTTTGTGGAATTGGCCAATGTGCTGATAACATCTGCATGAGAACCTCAGGATCACCAGGTTCAGGGCGCTGCAGTGCTCCAGGATCTGCCTCTGCTTTCATCAGGTTCTGAGCTGGGTCTGTGCTGGCTCATTGCTCTTCTTCTGATTTGGATAGAGATCCCTGTTTTCTATGGTACTGAGTGAAGTATGCAGAGTTTTTGTGCTTTGAACTGCTGCTGGAATTTTGTAGCCCAGATGAAAGCTTTTAATATCTCCCAAGATACAAAGCTCCTGTTCATGCCATTAAAAAAAATCTTCTGTTAACAGCAGCTGTTAGTAACAGGCATCACTTCTCTGCAGTACCTCAAAGCACATTAGCAAGTAATTAGAAAAATTGATGCAGGATTCAAGACAAAAAAAGGCTACTGGTACAGTAGTTGGAGATGTGTCACAATAGGAAATCTCTTTGTCCACCTGCTCAAGTGTGACAAGAAAATGTATTTTAAATAATATGTACTGTGGCAGCACTGGATGGCAAACTGTTTAAAAACACATTAATGGTCTCTTGGATGTGACATATTTAGCAGGAAATAATAATAATAAAAACTTGTATTTAAAGATTTTTAGACACCCCATAAGGTGGCTGAATCAAGCAAGAAAACTCCTTAGAAGATAAAAAGATAAGTTTTCTTTCACTTTTTTGAGCTTTTTCCTTTGTTCTCATGTTCTACCTTTTGTTATCCATTATTGCTGCTTTCCTGAACATGAGAGGAGCAGTGAAATCTATCAGGAATATCAGAAGGGAGGCACAATGCAGCTATCACCAGCTACCACATCCATCACAGTTTGACTTCAGTGTTGTGACTGAACAAAACTTGTTCTCTCTCTCTCCAGTACTGCTAAAAATTTTAACACTATTTTACCTTGTAGCTAACTGATCATATCTCATTTACTAAGGTAAATTCTGTCCAATTAAACTGCAGTGGTATTTTGCACTATGTGGAAAACTTACGAATATTCTTTGGTGTTTATAACATTAGTCGTGAGTTGATTTGATACTAGAAGAAACATAGTCTGTGATGCTCAGCTGTGGCAGAAGCCACGTCTGCAGCTGTTAAAATGGAATGTGTATTGCTACAAAAGCATTTTGTTTTAGGAGGCTGACATGCAGAAATGCAAAGTGTCCTAGCTGCAGCAGACAACATAAGCTAACTTCTTGTGACCCACAGCCCTTTTAGAATGGGAGATCTGGCAGTGAAATATTTAATAAGTTTGAGCAGCAGTGGGTCAGAATATTCAGACAGAATACAGTCAGAGAATTAATTGTGTCAATCAGATCTGTTCTTACACCTCAGCTCCCTGTGCATGCTGGTACCCCAGTAGCAGAGGGAGCACATATACTTGAAAGAAAATCTGCTGTAATTCCTTCTTCATTTTAGTCTCTTTATCTTGCTTTGGACATTATTTCCATCTCTCTTCACTATGGATCAGTGGAGTGGATCCTTCAGTGCTGTTGCTTGGTTTATGCTTCCCTTGCAGAGTTCTTGTGTGGACAATCACAGCTGGATGTGGGCTGGAGATTTAAACCTGTTGCACATCCTTTGCAGCTTCCTGCAAGATTACCTGTGTGACTGAATTCACACTGCCCTGGCAATATTTGTTACATACTCAATTACAGAAATAGGTTTGGGGGAAAATAATAGGATGCTGGTGTAAATTTCCAGGAGACTAAATCTTGAAGGAAGCAGATATGCAACACCTACTGCATTGGAAAAAAAAACAAACCCAACTCTCCATCTATAAACTTATTTATCTAAGTCTATATTTTGCTAGGAAATAATTCTAGGAAGTAAAAATAACTTTGGCATATTAGCTTGAAGGACAGCATTCCTGTAAGGAAGATTTTTCTGGAGCAGGAGCTTGCTGGTGTTCGTGGCTTTGGGCTGGGCAAGAAGCACAAGAGGAGGAGATCCCCTCCTCAGCAGTCAAGGTCCTGAGGGGAACTGTACAATTACATGTGAGAGAATGATGTCCTGGGAGCTCAGAGGAAGGCTCCTGAGGGATTTGAGGGGGCATTTCATGTCATCCCATTAATTAATAAATTAATCCCATTGTTAATGACAGCCAGCATGCCCCCCCTGCCCTGTGGACAGCCTCCCTGCCCTGCGTGGGTGGACCTGGTAACGTGCATCTCATTCCCTGCGGAATCAGTGTTGGAGGAGGGAATCACTGCTGGAGATGGGCCAAGGTCTGGCTCCAAGTGTTTATGCATCTCCTCAGCTTTCATTGTTTCTCTGGTGATTGCTTCCGTATATACAAAATCTGACAAATAATTGTAGTTTGAAGGGCGTACTTAATGGAGGGCCATAAAAGTGATTCACACACAACTGTAAACTGAACTATTACACTAAAGGATAAAAAGCTTCCTTAATGAGCTGTACAAGACAGTTATCGATGTATTTATCAAAACACTTCCAAGTACATGTTACCAGGGGAATTAAAAGGTAAATATTTAAAGATCAGCTGACAGTTTTCACATGTAGCAAAACTCCAGCTCCTCTATTAGGCAGAAAAATTATAAAAAGTATATATTTACGTGATTTGTAATAAAAAAGGAACAAAAATTGCATTAAATCCTGTTTTTTCCTCTGTAATTATGTTTTTCTATTCAGAGAATGAAGAGATGAAGCATGAAGAAAATGGGCAGATGAGATGCAGAATATTAATAAGGTAAACCAACATTTTTTTCCATCCAAATAATTTATTAGCACCATGCCACAGAACTGTATTTAAGAGGATGAAACCTAATAACAGTTCACAGTTTGATTAAGTTTCTTTTCATCCTATCATTACTGTACACAATTAGGTTATTCAAGTGTGATCCTTAAGTGTTCACAATATGATTCCTAGACTTGTTCTTCATACCCCAGAGAGAAAAAATTGGTCTGTGGATATGAATCTGATTAATGTATGGATCAATGCATGCCCTTTTAATGTTTGTTAGTTTGGATAAATTCTTATCTCATTGTGTTACTTGCTCTTTTTAGATGTTCCATGCTATTGTCTGAGCAAAGTTTTAGAAGCATTTTAAGCATTCGGGGCTGACACTTGATTTGGCACTACCTTGTCAGTTGAGATGACTTTTATTCTTGAATGGATTAAAAATCGATAGGTGTTAAACTATGATTTTCCTTAGGATTATAGCTGCTGTGTTGTGCAGCTCTGACATAAAGAATGAAGATCTGGCTCGTGCTTTCAAGTCAGCTTTAAAGTTTTTTAGATGTCCCTATTTCTTAGTTTTATTACACCACAGGGTTTGTAGATGGAGGCCACCCCAGTGGCTGTGACTCCTTGAAAAGGAGGGGTGAATGAAGAAAACAGGTGACAAGGAAGGTGGTCTATGCAAAACATTGTCACCAGCCTTGATCTTGCTCAGGGGAAAGCTGCTGGCAGTGCTAAGCTGTGGTAGGAGGTGTGTTTCAGTCATGGGGGTCTCTTCTACAGCCTCAAGAAGGTTGTGGTGAAGCTGAATTTAGCCCTAGGTGATGATGCTCACCACATTATCACTTATAGAAACACCAAGTAGATAATTTGGCTAAAAGCATTGATTAGCTTCAGAGAGGTCAAGAAATCATTTAGTAGCCTCCACTAGGATTTGTGAATCTTTCAAAGTATAGTGCATGCAATAGATTTTAAACTTTTTCTAACTTTCTGATTAAACACTAGGATTTTTTTTTTTTTTTTTCCCTTGACATTATTTGATCACTTTATATTTTGCTTTTGTGAGTGACTCTTCTATTCCACTTGCTCTATTAGGATGCAGTTGTTCTAGTCCATGAGAGTCACTGGTCTTAGAATAAAAGGTGATTTGTATATTAGGGATTCTGTGGAAAACTAGTGATGATTGGTTTGTTTCTACATGACAATGTGATGGAAGGAGAGTAGATTTAGAATTCTAAACAATTAGTGATTGTGATGGAAGCACAGGAACATGCTCAAGCCTCAGGTTTTCAGTCTGGCTCTGCACACCACGTGTCTGACTGGATGGAACAGCCTGTGTTAATTATGTCTTTAATCTCTTTTGCACCAAATTAGCAGTGTTTGAGAGAAAGAAACCCATTGATCAAAGGCAGAGTTTTCAAGCATAATAATAATTTGTAAATCCAGTACTTCTACAACAACAGTTGCAACATCTCCATTGCAAGCAGATTGTTGTGCACTTCAGAGCACAAGTAAGGCTTCATTTCACAAGTGGCTGTTGTGAGCACACTCATGGATTTGATTTCCTGGTACATATGCACAATTAAAACTGAAGATTTTGATTTAAATACAGTTTAGGGATTATGCACTTCAACCTGGGCAATCTTCCCTCATGCCCCTCTTTTTATGACACATCTGCTCTACACTGGGAAACTCCTGCTGCAGCTCTTAGCTCAGCTGAGGTGCCTGTTGAGATCAGCTGGTGGAGCTGCCTCTGCTTCCATCTGGAGAACTGAGGCATTTTACATGCAGGGAAGCTCACAGCAACAGGTGTGCAGGTAAGAAGGGAAGAATTCCTGAATGGTTCCCTGAGGCTGGCAAACTGGGTTACACCCCTGCTGTTCACTGCTTTGCCTGGTGCCTTTGCACATTGTTGTTGTCAGGGCATGGGGGACCCTGTGCTTCAGATACCTGGATAATACTGGACCCTCTTCTGTATTGATTTCAGAAAATACACTGTGTGCATTTTTTAGCAGTTTCAGGAATATCTTAACTCAAAATTTGCCCTGTAGGAATGAGTTTGTTATCTAGGCAACTGTATTTGCCCCACCAAGGCAATCCTTGTTTCCTTCCTGCAGGCTGGAGCAACGTGCTGCTCACAGGGGCAGAGCTTATACTGATGCCTTGGGTTTTAGCTTTTATATTTCTCAGAATCTCTGCTGCTTACTGTGTAACTCTGAAACTTCATATTAGGTGTTAGCAAGGCCTGTTCACAGAGTAGTTAGACAAAACAATCCCTTCCCAGCTGGAGAATCAAGGACAGCTGGTACCCAAAAAGCAGAAACAACAGCGAGAGAAAGGGGGCAAGCCAGGGGGCTGAGACTTCATTGCCTGGGGCTGTGGTTGGATAATTGACCCCAATATGTGGATGAACCAAAACTTATAAAAGTGTAAAATCTCATTACCAGAATCCATCTTGGATTTGATTTGGGTGTAGCCCCGGCCAGGCTTTTGCACTGCCCAAGGTGTATCCTTCCAATAAATACCTATTTTATTCCTTTTGCTCTGTCTAATCTCAGTTCCAGATCAGCCTTTCCAGGCAACAGTTCAATGCTGAAAGTTAATTTTTTTAAACCTGCACAGAGCATTCCTTTCCCTGAGCAGCCCTCAGCCTTGCTGAAGATACAGAACCACTGAGATGCACTGAGGTTTATGTGGTACCCAAACTACCAGGGTAGCTGTTCTATTACAGAAAGCACACACAGGCAGATTCCATCTTCCTCCTGGCAGAGCAGTTACCCTGGCAACTATTTCATGGCATGAGATTTTCCTGGCTAGGAGCAAACACAGGAGCTAAATCTGACATGTCTATTTCACAATCAGTGAATTCCTTAGCTGGAAGCACATAGTGGCAGGAGATCTGACATCTTTTGCAGTGTGATGGGGTGAGTTCATGGCAACAGCAGTGCTGTGCTCAGAGTTTGGGTTCATTAGTGTGTTCCCTAAAACCAGTCTGTGTGGTATTAAATGCATAAACATATATGCTCCAGCATATTTCCTGGAGCAGTTCAATGAGGGTGAGCCTAAATTAAACCCTCTTGCCTACACCCCTTTAGTCAAAGATGCTTTACTGAACTTAGTAGAATAATAAAGCTTTACAGTTCCTGGAGAATCCTCTTAAAACTTGGATGGTGAGCTTTGGATTTGCTTGAGCTGCTGACTTTTTTAATGACCTCACATTAACAGAAGAGCGTGTGCACATTGTGAGTTTTCAAAACACCCTGAGTAGTGTGCAGTAATATCTTGCACTTGTCTCCCCTCCAGCTCCTCTCCAGTCTGGGGCAGCTGTAACTCCCAGGAGCACGAATGGTGGTTTGAGGTGAGGAAAGACTTGATTAGTGCTGACAGATGGCACAACCACAGCTCTGAGGACCTGACCTCCTCTGAAGTGCTGTGTTGGGTGTGCCTGCTCCTTGCAGAATCATTAAAAAGATCAATTCTGCAATAATCTTAAGGGCTTTTTTTTTTTTCTGATGTAGATAATTTTTTTAGCAGCAGAAAGCTCAAAGAATGAATATTTACCAGTATCAGTTTGCTAAGTCATTCCTCAAGTGCAAGGGTTTGGATGCAGCTGTTCCATTGAGTTCCAGGTGTTCTGTGGTCCTTAGAGCTATTAGTAATTGTAAATTCCTGATACAGATTTCAGAGAGCCATGGACATGGTAAAACTTTTTCTTTCTTTATATCTTTCATCCTTTTAATATTCTAATCACCTTCTTTGTCTTCCTGGCACCTTAATTAATATCATTCTAATTACTCTGCATGGATTTCTACCACACTTGACATTTGTTATCAGTATTGATAGTTCCATTGTTTTCAGCAGATGCAAAGCTCACCTAGAAAAGGCTGCAGAGAGAAGTCAGTGTCTAACAAAGCCAGATTCACACTTAGGTTTATACCAGTTAGATCAGGAGAGTTGGGCAGCAAAGGAGTTTTACCAAGAAATTTGGAAGGTTCAGACTAACTTTTCTACTTTTCTACTTTGAAAAAGTAGAAAAATCTTTACATCTTCCATGGGAAGGCAGAGCTAGTAGAGGGATTCTTCTCAGGAGCAGGGTTACCTGTATAAGGGAATGCTGATGAGAGTAGGACAAGGAATGCTGATGCTGGGTGCCTCTTAGTTGTTTTTTTAACAGAAATTTGAAAAAGGTTCCCCAAAGAATAAGAAGACTCAAAAGGTATTTATTTTGCTTTGTAGTTATTTTAAAATTATATATTTGTCTTCAAGGGGAGCCTAATTCAGGAAAAGATAATCCAAGTGATTTTGCATTTTTCATCTAATGAGCACGTCTTCTCACATGCTTTTAAAGTGTTGTTGGCTTTGTTCTCCTTAGGAATCACATCTAGAAGCAACAACAAGTTGTGGTCCCCTGGTGATGTGAAATTTTCATTCTGTCTTTCTTGTACTGGCATAAGCTGCTCTACCCCAGCTTGGTTAATCCCTGATGAAGAATTCTCCAGCTGCTGCTAGAATGGGAGGAAAAAGTTTGGGTGGATGTTTTCTGAAGCCTGTGACCTCACTGGCTAGCTAATATGCTGATTTCATAATAAAACACTGAGGATAAGGCCAGAAAGTACCTTTTGCATTGGTGCCTGTGCTGCTTCTGCTTTCATCAAGGAAAAACTGAGACAAGTCTACAGACAAATGAAAGGCACTGAGGGAAGGCTTCTTGTTTTGTAAATTCATTGTTACTAAACAAGACAAATATGTCAGATGCTTTGCAGAGCACCCTGGATGTGGATGGGGTTGCTCAAATGCAGCACATGATCAGGGCTGCTGCTTCCTGCTGTAATGAGCAGACTGAAAACTTCAAAAGAAGATTTCTGGCTGTGCTGTGCTGTGTGTGCTCACAAGGCCTGTCAGTCTGTCATTCCCATTTGATGTAGAATGATGAAAGCAGGAGCAAATCAGACTCAGTGAAGTGAGTTTGATTTGATGGGATTATAACTCCCAGTGCTCTGGGGAAGGAGTGATGATGCCCATGGTGAGTATGATAGAGCACTGTCAGATATCACATGGCAGTGGGCAGGAGCCTCAGCACTGCCTGTAAATATGGGCAAGAGCTTTGCAACTGGAGCCTAACTCTGAGCTTGCTGCCTTTGGAGCTGTGCACTTCTTGGATTTATGGTTTGGTCCACCACAGAGTAGATGTTGTTCACCTACATTGCTGCTTTCCCAAAGGTTAGGATATCTGCAACTCTGTTTTAGCACTGTATGGCTTTTCTCAGAGGTTCAGCTCAGTCTTTGGATAAGCAGGTTGTTTGCTATGTGTACTTCTAGGTTTTGTGGAATTGGAGACTCTCCAGCCTCACACCATGAAAAAATTATTGAAAAGAGAAACAATCACATTCTCCCATCTTCCAACACTAGAGTATTACAAGTGTACAGTAATTTACTCTGTTCTGCCCAGGTCCGTGACCAACTGCACAAAGCTGCTAGCATGAACATATTAAAATGAAGTATATTATCCTTTTAAAGCCCAATCCTTTATTCCTAGTGAAGTATAAACTGCATCCCAGAAATCTCATTCAGTTTTCCAGCTGTCAGTGGAAGGACCTTTGTGCCATAAGGTTTTTTTCCCAGCTATATTGATTTTACTAGATATGTTCCCTCCACTGAACACTTCTTATTCCAAAAACACCAGGGTAAAAGTGCTCTTGCTCTATCACTTTGCACACTTTGTGTGCTGTCAGACTGGAGGGAGCAATATCCTCTGCTGTGGTTCTGTGAAAATGCTGTGAATGCGTTGTGGCAGATAACATCCACTCAATTATACAGAGCATCCTCCACAATTCCTACAGAGAGAACAACAGAGCTGACAGCCAGAAACACAGCCAGAAAATAGCACAAGGCATTTGCTCAGTAGAGTGGGATTTTAGTCCTGTGCACTGAAGAGCAATGATAAACAACATGCTTGCTGCTGTATTAATAGGTTTTATTTCACTACAGCTCTTACATCACATTTTTCAGCTTGTCATCCTTTTTCTGTACTAATCCCTGCTGTAAGCTTTTGTTCACATCTTCCCTATGCTCTGTCCTTTCTGATAAATTTCCCAGGAAATGAAACAGGATAGAAATGCTGGGGTGGTACTAACAAGACAGTACAGACTCTTGCAGTGAGGAGGAATGATGTTGTGATTCTTGTCTTATTTGATGTCTAGATATTGAAATCCTAGCAACCACCCTGTGTGTAAAATCTGAAATATTTGCATAAAATCTGTTAGGGTGTTTTCTGTTTTTTAGTCTGAGTTTGTGTGTTGTTTGTAGATTGTATGCTTCTGTGATCTTTATTTTTAACATATAGCTCATACTTAACCAGCATTTGAAAGCTAACAACCAGATCTAGCTCTACAGATGAGTGAACCCAACTGTGCAGGCACAATCTTTCTTCCTTTCATTTAGCATCATTTTCCCAGTACTTTGAACTATTAATTCTGCTCTCAGTGCCTTTACACGGACAGTGCTGAAAACGTGGGACAGCCTGGTTTTCTCTGCAAGGCTGAATGAAGTTAAGTCATTTTAACTTATATCTTTTGATGATCTGAGATTGTTACTAATGATGGGAGACTGAGCAGTTCTTTACAATGTACCCCTCTCCTATATGTCTTGCTTTCTAGACTAAAATCAGAACATATCAGAAACTTCCCCTACAGGCAGATCTCCAGCAGTACATACACTGTCGATGCTGCAATGCCTGCCTGCTTTAATTTCTACACACAAACAGAAATCCGGCAAGTGAAACTGTATTTGTTAAAATATCTGATATGCAAATGGAGGACGATTGAAGCAAAACAAAAAAAAAGCTCAGGAAAACTTTTGTTTCTCCCAGAGCAATGATTTTTGTCTTTTCATTAGATTATCAATCAGCTGGGTTTTAGAACAGCTCGCTTTCTAAAACATGACACAGCTACCAGGAACATTTTTTCATTTAAAAGACTGCAATTATTTACTTATTCTTTATATGTATTAGTTATTTTGGTGGCTTTCTTAGTCTGTTCTGTATTGTTGGTTTTAGTCATAGTTCAATTTTGTGGAAATAGAAAAGATTTCTCTACCATAAAAATACAGTATTACCTCAGACAGCTGGGTTAATTTTCACTTTGGCACAAGCATAATTCCTGAACAGGCACTTAATAAATTCCAAAATAACTGAACATGAAGGCTTAATATTTGGTTTTCAAACAGGTGCCTGAATGCTGAAGCCTTCAAATAAAGTGAACACAGAACTTTAGTAATAGTGCCTGGTCAATTCATGTCTTTAATATTTGTTTTTTTAGGTTTTTTTTCACTTTACCATAGTTATAACCGGCAGTGATTTCCATTTCACACTTTCACTTCAAGAATGGCTTTTAAAACAGCAAGTGTCTGTTCCATAGAGACCTTTTCCCTATGTTTATACTTGCCCTTTAAGTATATAAAGTGGTCTGATGTAAATGACAGCTTTTGGACTTTGCCCCAAATAACCAGCAGAATAAGCTATTTTAGTTTTCTTCCTGCAGTTACCATATGAGTTAGATCTGCTTATTTTCTTCACACTAGGTTTCTTGGAGTTCACTTTTTGGTGAAGATGTATTTCTGTGTGTTTGTGGAGGAACAGATTGTTTCTTTTCAAATCATCATCTTAAATTAAATTAATTGTAGCTGAAGATCTAGAAATGACTTGAAAAAGTGGCATGCTCAGGAATTACTGTAATTAACTGAGGCCCTGATCCTGAAGGAATTATTGTGTGAGTACTTTGCTTTATGGAGATACCATTTACATCAATGAAACTTTTCTGGTTTTGTGAATTGAAGCACGTGGACTTTTGGAGATTCCGGATCAACGCATTTTAGGTACTGCACTTAGATAAGATAAGTGAATTCAATAAACATAGGAATGCTAGTGGAGAGGGTTTTATTCCCCTGTGCTGAACCCTGGGCTGGGTGTGCTGTAGAGGTGTACACAGGTACAGGAGTTTGGGATGCTCAGGAGCCACGAGCAGCCAGGATGTGCAGACCCTGCATCCCTCCTGGAGCTGTGGGGTTCAGCACTCCTCTCACAGACTGGGGATTCCTGCTGGGTGTTTGAACACTGCTCATCTGCTGTACAGCTCTCCACTCCACTGAGATCACATCAGAAATTTGGCTGTGTCTACAGCAAAATGCATTATGCACATATAGGGGCAGCAGGTCCTGGGTCGCAGCAGCAGCGCTGCTGACTGATGCATGGCCCGAGTAATGCATGGCCTGAGTAATGCATGGCCTGAGTAATGCATGGCCCGAGTAATGCATGGCCCGAGTAATGCATGACCCGAGTAATGCATGGCCCAAGTAATGCATGGCCCGAGTAATGCATGGCCCGAGTAATGCATGACCCGAGTAATGCATGACCCGAGTAATGCATGGCCCAAGTAATGCATGGCCAGAGTAATGCATGGCCCGAGTAATGCATGGCCCGAGTAATGCATGGCCCGAGTAATGCATGGCCCGAGTAATGCATGGCCTGAGATATGCATGGCCTGAGTAATGCATGACCTGGCTAATGCATGACCCACTAATGCATGGCCCGAGTAATGCATGGCCCGAGAAATACATGACCCAAGAAATTCATGACCCAAGTAATGCATGGCCCAATAATGCATGACCCGAGTAATGCATGGCCCGAGTAATGCATAGCCCGAATAATGCATGGCCTGAGTAATGCATAGCCCGAGTAATGCATGGCCTGAGTAATGCATAGCCCGAGTAATGCATGGCCTGAGAAATGCATGGCCTGAGAAATGCATGACCAGAGTAATGCATGGCCTGAGTAATGCATAGCCCGAGTAATGCATGGCCTGAGAAATGCATGGCCCGAGTAATGCATGACCTGGCTAATGCATGACCCGAGTAATGCATGACCTGGCTAATGCATGACCCACTAATGCATGGCCCGAGTAATGCATGGCCCGAGAAATGCATGACCCAGAAATTCATGACCCGAGTAATGCATGGCCCGAGTAATGCATGGCCCGAGTAATGCATGGCCCGAGTAATGCATGACCCGAGTAATGCATGGCCCGAGTAATGCATGACCCGAGTAATGCATGACCCACTAATGCATGGCCCGAGTAATGCACGGCCCGAGAAATGCATGACCCAAGAAATTCATGACCCGAGTAATGCATGGCCCGAGTAATGCATGACCCGAGTAATGCATGACCAGAGTAATGCATGACCAGAGTAATGCGTGGCCCGAGTAATGCATGACCCGAGTAATGCATGACCCACTAATGCATGGCCCGAGTAATGCATGGCCCAAGAAATGCATGACCCAAGAAATTCATGACCCGAGTAATGCAGGGCCTGGCTGCTGCAGGGCTGCTCCCATTGCCAGGGCTGGGCACGGCTCAGAACAGCGCCTGTTCCGCATTAGTGCCCAGAGGCAATGGCTGTTTACATGATGACACTGTCAATTATCACCTACAGCACTCCTGCAGGAGTGAAACAGCACTGACACACATGCAATTACTCGGTCATTTGCTTCCCGGCCCTCTGATAGTGCCAATGTCCCACTGCTGCTCCAGCGATGCTTTGAAGCCTGTGATGTCTTGCTGCAATGTGTTGAAAGCTACAGCTGCTCCCACTGCTTGTAGATGTGCCTGGATGGGGAAAGGTGCTGGTTAAAGAAAAGTTCCCACCACTCTGACCTCTGGCTTCAAGCACCCTGGTGATCCTGCTGGATTGGGTAAATAGATCACAGCAATGCAGCAGCCAAATCAGGGTCTGAGAGAAAGGCTGAGCGCACAGGGGAGGGAGTTTTAGCACCTGTCATTAACTCACTTTTGCTCTATTTCTCTACAGTGCTCTATTTCTCTATTAGGTAAATCAATAGCGGGCTGTGGCTGCCAGTTTCAGCATGGCTGCTCTGTGGCTCTGGGCCAGCCACTGCCCACTGTCCTTGTAGGAGAATAGTTTGTAAGGAAGTGCAGGAGGCAATTTTCCCCAATGAATTACAGCTGTACTGATTGCTGAGGAGTGGAAACAGCCTTGCCTGCCCAATGAGCATGGCGGTTATAAAAGAGTGGCTCAGCTACTTGAGAGTGAGTTGGAGACTGAGAGTCTGCTGCAGTTTGGGATGGAGCCTGCTGGCTGTGCTGGGAGGAGGAAGGGATGTGTGGTTGTGCAAGGGACAGACAGGGCTAGGTGCCTGGGTAAGGAACAGGTTGGGGTTAGCCAGTCATGAAGAAGGAAACTTGCAGAGAGAAGGAATCAGTGCTGTGTGGGCTTGCTAGAGAGAAGGCATGAAAAGTTTTCAAGTAAAGGATTGATGATGGTGTTAGTCCATTCCATCTTGATATAATTACTATGTGTCCTGAAGGAAGAGGAGGGAGAATTGTTGAGGTGACTCAGTGTGGTGTCAGCTGGGGCACACCCAGAAGCTCTTTGCCCTCCAGGGAGCAGTGGAGACCAGAGGGGACAATCCTGAGGTCAGTCCCTGAGTGTCTGGGACAGCTGCAATGCCAGGAGCTGGGGAGGGAAGAAGAAGAATAATAAATGGACAGGCACCCTATGCCACTGGGTCTTTGGGCTGTGGCTGTTTCACCAACAAATGCTCGTTCCTATCAAGCTGCCCTTTCCATCAGCCCTGCTTTTCAGCGTCCCTCTCAATTTCCACTGCTGCTGCTAATTGGTGCCACTCTTATTTCCTGGAGCAGTGGGCACAGCCAGCTCTGCCTGCTGCTGCCTGAGCTGCCCAGCCACACCTTCCCTCCAGCAGGACAGATATCTGGCACAGCTTTATGACTTAATTTGTTTTAGGGAGACAAAAAGAAAGAATAAAGAAAAAGAAATAGCTGACATCTTTATTTCTTGATTACTTTCCTATTTAGAGCATGTACTAATGATGCATTTAACAGAAAATCTGGAGCAGGACTGAGTTCATTGATTAGTTGTTTCCTTACCACTGGTGAAGATTTTTTTTTTCTCCCAGGTGCATCCCATCTTGCCTCTAGGGAGAGCTAATATAACTTTTTCTGTGATTTTCTCTTTGGAAGATCTCTGTTGTGAAAGCATAACTTTTCTTCACAATTCTCTCCCTTTCAATAGTAGACTGTTAATTTAAGAAAAACTGAAAGAATCTGATGATGAAGCTGAAACATTTTGTTTGATCATTTTCAGAATAGCAGATTTGGGGAATTTATTCCAAGAAAAACGTATTGCCTAGTCTTATATTGTTACATGGTCAAAGAGAGTGGAAATCAGAATGAATTCCCCTGAAGAGTTTTTTAATGTCATAGGAAATGTTTTTATTCCTTCAAATCCTAGCAAATTTACAAGATGTAAAACTTGCAGAATCTCCTGAAACATTGCAGAGGTTTCTTATAGCTCTTAGTAGTAACAGGGATGAATGTTACAAAGATGATTCCTCTTTCACACAATTAAAATACTGAGCTTCTTTTCTTGACCTCTTGGTGTCCCTTTCCAGCAAAGGCTGGTATAAAGCAAACATGAGAGATTTATGAGCTAATCTTCACCAGGAATTTTCTTCTGGACTCGGCAGAATAAGGTATCTGTCACTGGGCCATGATCAGCAAAACTGTGCTGCTGGTTGGAAAACAGAATGTTTGTAGAATCCTCTTCAGGACATAATTCACTCCATTCCATATATATGAAATTCTCTTTCACAAAAAAAGCCCATCCTAGTGTCAATCACATGAATTACTTATGCAACAAAATGTTGTTTGTTGATACTGGCATTTATAAACTGCAAAGGAAGTTTTTATCCTTTGCAGTGATTAGGGCTGAAAACCCAATTACAACATGTTCTAACATCAAGTGATGTATTCCTGCAGCTCTTGCTCCCTTTGAGCACAAGTAATTGGCTGCAGAAGCAATCAGAGTTCTTGTAATAGAAAATAGCAACATGCTCGGAGAGTCTTGATGAAAGAAACCCGAGATAGCAGTGAACCCCCTTAGTGACCTCAGGGAGGTTTCTGGGCCTGAGGTAATACAGAACCCACTTTCAGACATTGTGGTAGAAGAATCTGACACTATTATTTTTGTTTTAAAGCCAAAACTAACAATGAGACCTGCAACTTACTCCTGGCCATCAGCACACAGTGAGGTTGTGTTCCCTTTCATCCAGGAATAACCTAGAACTCAGCTCACTTTGCTGTCTGATGAATCTACTCAGGCAATTTACATTAAACAGTGGCAAAACTTGGTCTGTGAAGAAGTCAGTGCTCAAGAATGGTGACTGCTGGCATAAGGAGATTAAGCCTTAGTTCCATAACCATGGAATATTTGTTGTTAGTGCTGTAGGAGGAGCCCCAGTACAGAATACAGGATTACTCTTTTAAAAGAAAGCAGCTCACCTGTTTCATCCTCGTGTTTAAGTGTGTCAGCCAGAGCACAGATGTTTGATGGAGCAGAAATGGCTTGTTAAGTAAATTGCACAGGAACACTTCCTGTAGCCTTGTTCTTCAAACCAGTGCCAGGTGATAATCAGAGGGATGGACTCTTTACACAGTCACTGGAATCATGAGTGGCTCATCTGCTATGGAAGAACAAAGGAAATATTCTGAATGTGTCAAACATTTGTGCAAAATATTACTTAGTTTTATTGGTGCTGTGCAGGATCTTGGAGATGCCTTTTAAAGGATGTGGAGTTTCCTGAAAGGAATTAGGCTCAAGACACTCTGTCATTAGTAAGTTAGAGGGAGTAATAATAAGTGTTATTTGCACAGGGGAAACTAATCTGAGTATAACATAAGATAATAAGGAGAAATTAAGTAGAAAAAGATTTTGGTTTAACAGCAAAAACTGCATGCTGAAAATTTGCCTATTAATCTAATTTCACTGGTAGTTACCTCTGAAACTTTTAGTCTCAGGGGGTCATTTGTCAAATCTTCCATTAATGTTTCATTAAAAGTAATTTAAACTTTTAGAGAGTTAAGTAAAATTTGCAGGTGCACATTATCTCCCCTCAGCTTCAGGCTGTCTTGACCCTTCTAGCTAACTTTGGCTGCTGCTCATCAAATATTGAGCAGCTCTTAATGGAATTGCAGTCACTCCACAGCCCTAAAAAAGAAAATCAGGTCTGGGTGGGCCACACAGGCCAAGCAAGCAGGAGGAGCTAAAGAAATAAAACACCAGTAAACAAAAAAAAAAAAAAAAAAAAAAAAAAAGAAAAGAAAAGAGATGTTGCCAACCTGTTGCATCCTGAGTTGGGATTAATGAAGGAGGCCCTTACTTTTCCCTGGCAAGTGTCATGTCCCTCATCCCTTCTGTTCAAAAGGCCGCAAGGAGGGTGAAAGTTCAGTACAGATTTGATCCTGCTACTCCTGTTTATCAAGAGGAAAATATTAATTAGAGCATTTAAAAAAATAAGTGCAAGCCTAGTTATTAAAAATATTTAATAATATTTAATTGGTGAGAGATTCAGAATGAGAGAGTCGATGGGGATGGAGTTGAGAAGACCTGCAGGTATGTTTGGAAAGCACACCTGGGAAGTTCAGGGATGCTCCTCTACTGTATTTGAGGTTAATGGACATTTGAAAAGATAAAATGTTCCTTAACATGCTGTTTTTAAGTACTTGGGCTGATATTTTCTGAAACTTAGGTGTAGCTATAACTTCAATTTTTAAGAACACTGTGCACCAATTTAAATGAAGATTTTTAGTTTTCTAATCAAGTAGGTGAATTGTAGTCTCTTTCAAGAAGAAAAGACCCTGTCTAAGGTCACAGACGGTCTTTGATACTATTGCACATAAATTGTAGTCTGTATAGATTTATCCCATTAGAGACAAGCTTTCCTGGCACACTGAAAACCATTATACACGAGTTTGGTGGTAATGCATTAGCTTAATTGTAATTAGCCTGATTAACACCAGCTGAACTTAATTTATTACATCTGTGATTAGGGCTGGGGTGTGGTGATGTGTCTGTTTCCTCACCATTGTGCCTGGGAAGAGCCCACTCTGGGTTAGGCAAGTGTGTGGCAGTCTGTCGTGCCCACTTAGTGTCCCTGAGCAGGAAATCCATTCCAGCACATCCAGAAAGGAGCTTGCAGTAGTGCTGTGACAATTTCAATTAAAGGTCTGAGAATGGTAATTATGTTTACAAACCACCAGTCTGATTAAATGTAAACTAATTATGTGACAAGCTTAAACTGTGACCTGAATTACTCTTGCAGCATCACAGTTGAATTTCAGCAGAATTTTTGGATAATACATTAGCATTATAAAAGCTTTCTTTTTTGTAGATGTGAAATCCTGCGAATTTTACAGGACTAATTTGACCTTCCTTTCCTTACTTTTCCCATCCATCTTCAAGCATAACCCGTAGGTATTACTTATTTCAGCTATTCAAATACCTGCTCATAAATCAAGAGGAATTGACAGAATAGTTCAGGTTGGAAGGGATCTCTGGAGACCATCCAGTCTGACCCCTGCCAAGGATGGGTCACCCAGAGCAGGTGACACAGGGACACAACAGGTGGGGTTTGGGTGTCTCCAGGGGGAGACTGCACAGCCTCCCTGGGCACTGCTCCCATGTTCTGACATCCTCAGTGTAAAGAAGTTACAAAACCATTGTCAAGTAATTCCTCCTTTGAAGCACATACGAGTTCAGAAGAGTTTGCTGTGCTGGTTGTAGGGGGTCTCAGGCAGGTGGGATGCAGGCAGTGTCTGTGCCCAGCTCTCTTTGCTGAAGCCTCTCAGTGTCCAGAGGAGGAGGATGATCCCTGTGGGCTGTTGTGCAGAGTTTGTGACCCTCTTAAAGCCACAGGAAGGCAAGAGTTGAAAGAAACTCTCAGGTATTTTAAGAACCAAGTGCGTGGCTGGGGACTGTAACCCTGGTTTAATCTGTGCAACATAACCCACAGCCTACCCTGAGCTGGAGTTCCAACAGTGATCTAGAACTAAAGCCTTGCAGTGTGTGTGGATGTCTGATGTTCTGACCAGTATAAACTGCAACTCTGAACCTCTAATGCACAGCAAAATTGCAGAATTGGAGAACAGTTCGGGCAGGACCTTGGGTAATGCAATGCCTGGTCACCTTCTCTGAGCAAAGCTGGTCTAAATTCAATGTTAAGTTGCTCAAACCCTGGAAGTCCTGCAAACTCTATCCTTTCAGTATCTGTTGTAGTTCCAGAGTTTCCATTTGGGGACAAAGTCCACTGGGTTTGAATGGGAAAATCTCTGCATCAAAGTGTTACCTGGTTCCCAGATCCTTTTGATCCAATATAAATCAGTCTCAGAGGCTGATCCACAAGCCTGAATGTTGCATTTTGTGATCCTTTCAAGGGATTTCAGCATCAAGATCAAAATACATAAAAAACTGAGCTGTTTGTCTAACACCGAGCATGATCCCAGAACTTCAGATTTGCAAATTCTGTGTCTTTTTAAAATACTCATAAAAATGTGAACTAATGTGGCAGCAAAGAAACAATTATTTTCAACCAGAACTGACTAATTTTATGGTCTTGTAAGAAGATCATATCTTCTCAACTGGAATAAGGGATTGTTTTTTAGGTTAAAGGATGACAACACCTCCAGTCTCAAAAATGTAACATTTTAAATTGATCTGTGAATATGTCTTAGAATAAGTCTGAGTTTTTCTGTTCTTAGCCCAAAAGGAGCAGAGCCTTGATTACCTGCAGTGGTTTTGCTTCTGTTCTCCAAAAGCTGCTCAACTGGTTGCTTGCTTCAAATGACAGACAATTCCCACAGCAGAAAAGAATCACAGCAAATGATTTTATTTTCCCTTTTCTTCTTTCTTCAGGAATTTATTTCTGGCTTTATTCATTGCCTATATTCATAGATAAGATGGCAGAAACATTCTGCAGAGATTAAATATAACCACATCTCTGTTTCTTTTCGCAGCTTGTTTCCAATATTATGAGTGTTTAAACATCAGTTAAAATACCTCTGTGTCTTTTCAGGGGTTTTATTTATTCTTTAAAATCAAACCTTCTGAATTAGTTATTTGGTCTCTACACTTTGCATCAGAATTACTGGGATTTTATGGACTTTTTGAGCAGCAGTTTGTTGAGCAGCTTGTTGAGGGGGGACAGAGGAAAAGAGGAATATGTACTTGGTGTTTTAATATTTAAAGGGGTAGCTGGGTTTTCCAAAAACATTAGTAAATATTTACCTCTAAAGTAAACTGACCTTAATACTCTTGAAATAAGTTTATATCAATATTGGGAATGTGGATTCCCAGCAGTGATATTTATAGGGCATAATCCATTAATTATAGGAATTCATGGATTTTTAAGTCGTTTGGTAGCAAAGTGCTCAATTTCCAGCATTGCTGGCAAACAGCTTCTCCTGTTGCATGGGAGAATGTCTGTTTGTTTTTATGTACTTGCTGCTTTTTTTGTGAGGGATAATTTAACACTGCTGGAGATAATTGAGCTTCAGGAATAGCATATGTGGAATCTTGGTCATGCAGAGCATCTTGTGGTTTCTGCTGTGTTAAAGAACTGGCACACACATATACTCTTTCCAGCCTGAGCTAATCTGATGCTCACACCAAGGCTTTGCAAAACCAAAACCTATTTTATTTATTTTCCCCATGTATCCATGCAGCAATCAGCCCAGGGAGCCTCTCAAGGCATCTCTGCTGGCCATGCTTATCAAAATTGAGGTGCAGAAGTTGCCCCTCTTCTGTATTAAGTACTGATGCCTTTGTCACCAGGCCTTGCAGTTCTGGGAATCACAAATAACATCTTTGTAAGATCCTTGTGATCAATGACAGTTGCTATATTTTTTTCTTGGACATCTCTTCCCTGTTCAGGTGAAGGTGCTCCAGGGTTTCAGATGGAGATGAAAAAGTGTTTTCATTTTTAAAATCCAGAACAGATTTTTTTTTTTTTTTTTTTCCCCTGCATCTTGCTCCTTATATTTTTTTCTGATACAATTACTTTTTCTGTCCTTATGGTTCAGACTTCAGCTTTAGAAATGTAACTGTCATTCTGACTTTTAATGTCTCCAGGATTAGAAGTAATCTGCACCCTAGAGTTTTGATTGTTTGGATATTTGATTGATTGATTTGATTAAACAAGTGTTTAACTAGGTATGGTTGATGGGAATTTGGACAAACTTCAAGTTTTCCAAGTTTTAAGGATTTTGTAACCTTTTAAATTTTTTTCACATTTGTTTTAAAAGCTGAGGAGATGAATCTAAACAGCAGTATTCTCTTCAACAATTTTCATAACTCTACACTGAAAAAAAATAGACTTTTTTTAAAGTGCTAGACTCGATTTTAGTCATTGGGTCTTTGGAAACTTTTCCATTTCACTCAGTATCAATGTGATAAATATGTGCATATCACACAACAGATTTAGGTCTTGTTGTAAATCTTTAATGAATCATAACTTTGCTTCATGTTGTCAAATAATACAGTCTCCTTTTCACTCATGCTTATTAGAAGATTGCTTTGGTGTGTAATCAGTGCTGACAATATTAGAAGCAGTTCTATTAATTATTTATTGCTTTGGTATCCCTCCCTCTATTAGACTTCAACTTGACTGGAAGGATTGGAGACTAATTTGAGAGGAAAGAAATATTCATTTTTTAGAACAAAATAGCAAAAGAAAGAAAAAAAGAAAAGAGGATTAATTCTTTTTGACACTGGAGAGATCAGCAAATCACATCGCTTCACTGACTTACTGCTTTGGCCTTGTCAGTTCAAACCCAGTTTTCTTTCACTCTTTCATGCTTTTGTGCCACTTTCTTCCACTTCATCTCAGTGAAGAGAACTTTTCCCTGCTGGTAGGAGTTGGGGAACACTCTTGTGCCTGTCCCTGTTTTGGCCATGGAGCTGTTGAAGTCACAGGCAGGGAGGTTTATTGTAGCAGTGGTATTTTTATTAGGAATGGGACTGAAAGTGCCCTGGTGTTGGCTTTTCCTCCTTTGGTTCAAGCTCCCAACTTGATACCCTGATGTTGTGAGGAATCACCTGAGCCCTCCCTCAGGGGTGCCTTGTGCTGCTGCACTGCCCTGTGTCCATCCAGGCTGAATCCTGAGGAAGAGCCCATGGGCTGACCCAGGAGAATGTGTGCAATATGAACTGTGGACTGAAATGGTCCAACTGGTGCTGCCTCCACCCCTGGCTGGGCTCAGGCTGAGGCAGGTGGCTGCTGCTCTTCTGCCCCTTCTTCCCTGGGGGACTCACTCTGACTCACAGAGCAGGAATCACTATCTCTTTCCTGAAGTATTATACTGCTTTCAGATGTCTCTGAACGATGCTGAGGGAAATTTAACACACTAACTCTTAACACAGGACTTTAAATTATTTTAAAATTATTTTAAAATTATTTTCACATTTAATAGAGTTTAGCCTGGGAGACAGCAGCTTGTTCCATAGCTCCCAGACCTATTAAGAGACAACCTTTTATCTGCCTTCAAGTGAAGGCAGTTTTGCTTTACCTCAATATGTTTGAAATAGTGTGGGAGCATATGCAAAGCAAAGCTTTGAAAAGTCACAGAGCTGGATGTCATCAACCTAAAAATGACAAATCACATCATGCTGATCAGCAGCATCACCTGGAGGAAGAGGATGTGGCACTGCACTGGATCTGATCAAGAACCCTGAGTGATCCTATAAATAATGTCTGTAGAGGGCTGGAGACTAGTCTCTGATGCAGACATGCAATGGTTTGTTAAACCAGGGCTTAGTTAAACCAGTGCCAGTCTGGCCTGTGGAACATTGCAAAGGGCACATGAGGATATTAGACCCTACAATCAACACTATTAACTGCAGCCCTCTGATAAACACTGTAAAACACCACCAGACTGACTACATTAATAAATCATTAAAAAGCTCTGATGAGCTGTTTGTGTGCTCCAGCAGCACTGATATCTCACATGATTTCCCAGCAGAGATGACTTGTCACTACAGAACAGTCTGAATAAGCCCCTGTTCTATCTTTAGTAGCCAAAACACAGAGCAAGGATTTAATGACCTGCTCTAATAATGAGGATGGTATAAATATGTATTTAAATACATTTATTAGATCCTCTTAGGCTGAATTTACATCTTTCTAATGTTTAGTTCCAGGGGGGTGCATTTCCTGAGAACTATGTAATCACAACAGCAAATACTAAGGAATTGATGGGAGTACTGACAAGGTGAATGTAAAGCATGTCACCTTGAGATCTGGACTGAGAACCTTCTTTCAAAAGCAGCCTGAGATGATTTGAAATGGCCATAATGAGAAAATAAATTTTAAAAAGGCTCGGGGGGAGGGGAGGAAGAAAGGAAAAAAGAAATATTAAAAAAGAAAAACGACAAATGAATCAAATATTTCCTCTCACTGCTCATTTGGTTCTGACAGATGAAATTACCTGTGTTATCATCTCCAATACTTGCATGACTGGCCAGGTAATATATAGAGGAAATAGCAAACGTGGGAGAATTAGTGAGAAGTGGTTGAAGAGTCATCTCAGCAACTAAACGAGGAAGAATTATGCTGAAAGTGTTCAGCATTTTCAGACAGAGGGATGTGTATGTTTAATGAACTTGTTGCTCTGCTATTATTTACAGCTGAGTGCCACCAAATGTTTACATTTATTTGAAATTCTTTCTGCATCCAAGAAAGGGTGCAGATCTAACATTTTTATGAGCTCTCTCTGGGGCTGACCAATATGACAGAGCAGACAAGGAATAACTATCCTAGACATACTCCAAACAGTGCACTGAGCAGGTTATTACTATGAGATGCCTAAAAATAGCATCCCAGAACTTGCCTGAAGAGCTCTTGTCTGTGCTGAAGAAGAATGGATATGCCACTTATAGCCTATTATTTAATGAGAAAGGCAATGTTGACACAAACTAAATTGCTTTAAAGCAAGGTCAGTCATTTTTCATCAAGAGAAAGCCTCATGTTTCTACCAGTCAACAGTTCCCACTGGTGACCTGATTAGGCTGACATAGATACAAGGATGGAAGAAATTATTACACTATATTTAAACACAGATACACTTCTGGTTTTCAGTTTAGCTGAGCTGAACAAATATTAGCTTGGAATGATCTGAAACATTTCAATCAATTGAATATTTTTTTGTGGGTTGAATGAAGAACTATATCAAACCATAGGTAAATTGAAATTTCAACTGCTCTTAATAAAAGAGGCTGTACTCATAAAATGGAAAATGCTGAAGTCAAGTCAAGCTCTAATTTGGAAGGCTGTTCAGCTTGAAACTATTTTTCTTTTATTTATTATGAATAAACCTTTCCTAAGGAAAAATCCTTTAGTCCTATATTTCAAAAGTAAGTGCATGTATTTTGGATGGAAAAGCAGTCTATGTTGCTCATTCAATTCTCCCCAGCTGAAAAATGCTGTTCTTGGTGGAGATGATGGTGAACCCTTCCCAAACAAGTTTAATTTTGGAGCAGAATGTCCCCTCATGTAACAAATCACCTGCTCCCTTGTTATTTGACCTTTCAGAATTTGGCAAGACTGGAGTCTTGAAGTTGACAAATAAATTATAAAGTTGAGAGAAGGTGGCGGTAACCACTGCCCCTTCCTCATCCTCACTGCTTGTGGGGCTGTTCCTTGTTCTTTTCCTCACCCTCACATCCACTCAGGCACCACTTTCCCCTTTCTTCAGTACAGTTTTGGAGAGACAAGGTGGAGGGAAAAATGGTTTGTTACCTGAGCCATGAGAAAGTATTTCCAATGGTTGCCTGCAAGAACAGAAACAAGAGAGGGGAGAGTGAAGCAGAGCCTTGCTCTACACTGTCAGTGTCAAAGGGAGTGAGTTCTGAACCAGAACTGAGCAATGTGACCCAAAAAGCTGCTCCTGGACATTGGGGAGGAGAGCTGGGGCAGGAGAGACCAGCCTGCTATAGCAGTGAGGAGGTGCAGGAAGGAGGATGTGAGCACTGAGGAGATGCTCCAAAGCAGACCTGTGTGGTACCTTGGGCTGCCTGCTGACCCCCAGGGGCAGGGGGCTGTGGCCAGGGGTGCAGAGCATGGACAGCACTGGGAAGGAATGAGAACTGTGTGCACCCAGCAAACATGGAGTGAACACTTGCTGGGTGGGTGTGTTTGGGTCTGTCGAGTCCCCTCACAGGCTGCTCAGCTGTCTCTTCTCTGTGGCATCAGCACTTCTCAGGAACCTCAGCCTTGTACTGTTTTCATTTGTTTCCTTTTGGTTTTGCAGAGTCTCAGTTTATAAAGGAAATCTGGCAAATACAACATGATCCAGTGCAGACTGACCTGTGCTCTTCCACCAGTTTGGAGTGGTGGTGCCAACTCCACCTCCTGTGTGTGCCAAGACTGAAGCTCTGTGGCATCACTTTATCTGTTAAAAACTGACATCTGCAGATTTTTCCAGCAGAAGTCAGGCTATCTTATACCAGGCTACCTTATATATTATATCAGGACAAGAGACAAAGCTCTCAGTAATTGTCTCTTCTCACTATTCAGGGGGGCACAAGAAATCACAGTGCAGCTTTTTAAAAGGGTTTGGACCCTGACTTTATTACCTTGGGGCCACATCACTCAAAGATTTTCCTGAAGTAACCAGAAACATTTCCTGGGGAACCTGTGGATTGAAAATTTCCAGTCTGATGTATAAAAGAAATTGGGAAACCAGTCACAGTAAGAAAAATTCATTCCTGCACTTAATTGTTGTTGCCTTAAATTGTTTACATGTATTATACTATTTTTCTGTTGTTGAGTGCATTGAATATCAACTCTTCTACATTTTTTGGCAAGTCTCTTAATCTGTGGCAAAGAATAATTTTCCATTTTCTCCTTATCTGTAACAATTATAATTAGAAGGTCTTCTGCAGTGAGGAAGTAAGAGAGAATTTCATGTTTTCCATATTCTAATTAATAGCTTGATGAATTATCCCAGAGAAGAAATAGTTGCTGTAATTGGTCTAGAACTAATGAAAGAAGAGCTCTGATGAAACATATTGATATTTACCACAGTCTGCCTACAGAAGCAATTTTTTTTTTTTTTTTTTTTTCCTTTCAATTCAAGTTCATCTGTGATAGTAAATACTGACTGAATGCTCACCATTTAGAGGGAGCTCGATATGTCACAGAGCAGTGGCATTGTGGCATTTGTAGAGACTTTTCCATCACTAAGGGGTAATGGGTTTAATGATGGTGTGAACAGATTGCTAAGTGCTCTGGTGAGCTTTCTGGGCTGGAGGGAGGAGGTTGGAGTCTGGCAATGTCAGCAGGTACCTGGCAAGAAAACACCATTGGTTTCTATACCAAATGTCACAACATTTTTGTTTTGTCTTCATTTTTCTTGTGGGCTCTTGTTCTGAGCAGCAGTTTTATTGCAAAGTGCTGCAGTGTCACACTGGAGCTGTTCATTGTGACCTGAAAGAGTCTCAGCCCACTCAGGGCTCCAGCACAGGCTGGGGTCAGTGCTTTCACACAGCTAAAGTGCACACCACAGCCTCTCAGCTGCTCTGTTCTGTCTCCTGCTGCATGTGGTGTATCTGCATGGCTAAGTGGGCACATTTTATTTTCAGGAAACCAGTGTATGAATCAATTAAAACTGTTAAACACACCTAACAATTCTGTAGCAGCATTGTCTGATGCTGTGAAACAAACAGCTGGGACCATTTTCAACCACAGCTTCAATAAGTCTCAGACAAACAACTCCTTGGTTGACCTGTGAAATGAGAAAGTGCTCTGTCACCTTCTGAGGTGAAGGCAGAGACCCAAAATCCAACCAAAGTCCCCAGACAGCTTGTCAGCACTGCAGGAATTAGGGTGCTTGTGAAATTCAGAAGGTTTTCATGGCACCAGGGATAACTTACACCAAATTTCCACCTGTTTAAAATGTGTGATGGATGAGATTCAGAATCAAAAAAACCATTTCTCTAAAGTGTGGCTACTTAGTGGAGCCCTTAGACAATGTCTGTGGCAGAGGGATTAAAAAAGTCCAAGCACTTCACTAGGACACAATGAGGCACTGAGGAGAACTGCAAGGTTGATGGGGATTTAACTGAATGCACTTTCTTTTCTCTAAATTTTATGATACATAAGACACTTATTAGAGTATGCAATTAACCTTGAGTTCCTAAAATTGTGATATATTTCCTTCCTTGGAATACAATTCCAAATGAACTGCTGGCATTACTTCAGAAATGTCCTTGAGGAATTTAATAAGTATTAATCTAACAGGTGATTTTATGTACAGGTGGAGTGCCATATAAATACCCATTCTTGGTTATAAATATTAGATTTAATCCCTGTAAGGACACTTAAAGTAAAAGTGAAATATAGGTAGGCATCAATTCCCAGGTCACCTAATTAAGTGGCATCCTAGCTTTGTAATTTTTATTGTGCTAAACAAGGAATGTGTGTACTAATTAAGATGACTAATAGTTATGTTCAATCTAATTATAGCACTGCCAGGAGGCACTATAATAATTAAGAGTCTGTCAATGTTTTTACTACCGAATCTTGGCATTAGTGGTGTACAGCTGAGCTGTACTGTACTTGCTGCCTTATGATGTGGTAGAAGATTTCACACTGCATGTACTGTCTTGATTTGAATTACATTTGTTTACTTGAAAGGCATTTTTTTCTTAGTGTTTGAGATAGAAGGTTCAAAGTGAAAATGCTGTTTACTGGTTTTGAAGCACAAACAAGCAAACTTCAGAAGTTTACATCACTGCTTGTTCTGTTTGCATAAATATCAATATTTGGTTGTTTATTTGAGTGGGATCTTCTCTGTTAGCCAAACTGAACAGGAAATCCAGCAGGAACAAGATCTGAGCAGAGCTTTGGGTTCAGTATTTTTATCTAAGATGGCCTAGACTAACATGAATGGGAGGATTTGCTCTTCATTTTATATGAACAGAAAGTGATGCCTTTGTCTCTACTGGGGCAGAAATGGGAACAAGGATGTAAAACATACCTGGGGCTCACACAGCCCTGCTGCTCCTCTGTGAGTAGGAGTAAGGCACAGGATGGGAATTTGAAATGGAATTCATCAAAATCAATATTTACTGTCATGTCCCATCGTGAATGGAGAAGCTAATGTTATAGATAGGTCATGTGATGATTTGCTCTTGCAATTTAACTTTTTTGGTTGTGGTCTACTGAGGACTCTAAAAATTGACAGTGATGAAATAGATTTGGTGAAGGATGGTAAATATGGATACAGAACAATGTATTTAAAAGATAAAAGCCTTTTCATGAGAAATCAGTTTAAAACTATTACACATGCTGAAAAAATTATTTTGATTATGGCAGCTGTACAACAGGAGAGCAGCAGAAATGTACTAAGTCTTCTCAAAAATTAATATGAGAGAGATGAGTTTCTTTTGGTTGGTGTCAATTTTGATATGGTGAAAGGCAGGACAGGTTGGACAAATCTCACTTTCAAATAACCTTGGTACACCCGTGGCAGGTCTGTGTTCTCTCTCTAACATGAATGACATTTTTCACCTGAATTTTTAGGGTAGTCATTGTACAAATGGGTGACAGAAATGATGATTGTCAGGTAAGCCCTCGTGTGCATCAGTCCTGCTTATGCTGGAAAATTACCCACAAGGATAACCTGCTCCAAATGAGCAGTGTCTGTAAATACCAGGGGACTCATTAGCAGCCATGTCTGGGCAGTCTGCAGTGGCAGTGCTGAGGGAGGATGAAACATTCACAGGATATTTCATGAGCTGCCAGAGCAAGGGGGAGGCAGTGGGGCTGAGGCAGGACTGTTCTCCTCTGGGCTGAGGCTCCCAGCTCAGCATGGTCACAAGATCAGTTGTAGGGGTTGCTTTTTCCCACTGAAATTCTCACCTGGAGCATCACCAGTGCCAGAACTCTGGAGGGGCTAGCTTGGTTTGTTTTGTGTTTCTGGCCTTGCTGGCTGAGGCCAAGCACCTTCATTCCACTGCAGGCTCAGAGCACTCCCTGAGTGGCCTGGCTGCCTTCTGCCCCTTCTCCCAGAGCTCTCCCAGAGCTCCCCATCCCACCCAGTGAGCACCTCTGGCTGCTGCTCACCCTAGGGGATTATTTTAAATCACCTCCTCTTTTATAGCTTCCTCCTTCTCCAAATGGAAGCCCCCCCAAAGAAAGCAAAAGCAGCTCATAATCCTCAGCTGCTTCCTTGTTCCAGATGTGGTGGTATCTGTTTATTGGCTCAGCAAACCTTCCCCATGCCCAGGGTTTACTTTGCATCATCATACAAACAGACCCTTCTCCTCAACCCTCTCAGATATCCAAAAGAGTTGACAGTTGGTGTTTAATGTTATCTTTTGTGTGCTGCTTGCTTGCTAGAATATTTGTCACCCCTGAGAATGTCACATGTTTCATTCAAGAAACCATTGAGAGAGTCAATGAAGAGAGAAATAATGCAATATAAGCAAAACCTCTTTAAATGAACTTGGAAATTCACTGCCAGCCTTTGTTCCCTTATGGAGTGTCTTGTGGTGCACAAAGGAAAAACATGCAATCTTAAGAAATGGTCTGCCCCCTTAAATATGAACTCTGTAACACATTCTGAATATGCTTTTTTAATGTAAGAACAAGAAATTGGATGGGCTTTTTTACAATAATATCTAAATAAGTGAACGGAATAGAGACTTTCAGCTGTTCATTGTCAAAATTTCACTTCTCTGCTATAGGACTGGATGCATCTCCTAAGTCTTCATTAACTGATTTTCTCACATCAGCTGCATACATTTGTAACCTGGTAAACTCATGGATGATGGAAATTTTTACTCAAGGGGTTCAAATCCAGCTTGAGCTTTGTTATACTCACAGGTTTATTTGCTGGCAGTGCACCAAAACCACAGCAGTGTGTCCAAGTAGCTGAGGGAGTGTGCAAGAAGGCTGAGCACCAGGTGAGGAGCCTTGCTCTGATGTCTCCAGAGAAAAATTCAGTTACTGGACATCCTGCTTGGATCTCTCAAAGAGATTATTGCAGTGGTTTCAAATGGGGAGACTTAGGAGTTTGAGCAGTGGGTGTTTTCACAGCCTCTCTTGGTGATCCTGAATTTCATTGGATGTGTCTCACAATTAAGTGTAACATAGCTGTGAGAATGTAGGTCAGCAGTCTCTTTATTCTAACTATGATTTGTTTTCAAGGGGAAAAAAAGCCCAAACAACTTTAAAGGAACTGAGAGAGAACAAAGAGCAGAAAAATTACTTCAAAACAAACTTTTAATGAAGCCTTCTGCTACACACTTAAAGAAGGGTTATTGTGTTTTCTGGAACACTATTTACATAGCTGAATTATCTTTATGTGCTGCCACTTTATGCTGAGCCTCTCCTGGTTGTTCTGACTTTGCTGTATGCCACAGTCTACAAAAAGTCTGCTGGGAAAAGAAGTCCCAAGGCTGTGAGTAAGAGCCCAAAGGGCTGCAGAGTTGGACTTTTATAAAATAGGGGTCTCTCCAGAATTAATAGTCCAGTTTTGCAGTAACTCCAGCTGCCAGCCCATCTGCACAACCCATCTCTGATGCTCCTGTGAAATCCTCCCACCCTGGCCCAGCTGTCCCTGGATTCTGTGCTGGGATAGAGCAGGAAGGATTCCCCTGTTCCTGGGAGAGTGAGCAGGATTCCCCAGGGCAGCTGCTCATCACACACAACTGAGTCAGCAGAAATGGCCTGGCTTAGGAGGAGTTGAATTTAAATTTCAGCTTCTTCCTTCTGCTAAGACCAGGATTACACTGGAGGCATACAGCTGATTGTTTTTCTCTTCCAGCAGCACAAGCCAACACAGAATGGCCACAATAGAAGACATCAAAATGCTAAACATTAATATTTAGCATGTAGCAGCCTGAATTAAGGACCTTTTATGTGAGAAAAGACACAGAACAAAAGCACATTCCTGTGGAAACCCCTGTACTGTTGTTGGGAGAAACACAAGATGACTGAGGCAGCAATAAGGTGAGGGTTACTCCTGTAACCAGCAGCCACAGCACACCAGCTGCCCAGCACCATAGCAGAAACATTTTTGGGTAGTTTGAGAAAGAAGGAGAGTAAAGAAAGGCAGACATTAGATTCTTAGTGGATGTATTTTTGGGCAAAGGTATTAATACAATAATGACAAACTAGAAATCAATGTCAGATATAAAAAGTGTTTATTATCCACGAGAAACAGTTCTGCATTTCCTGCACTGTCAGCAGTGATTGATGAGGCTGACACACAAGAACATGCTCTTGTTTTGACAAGTTTGATAGAGCCTTTGACTTGATATTTTTTCCCTGATGGATAAACTGGAAACAGGTATGACAGGCTTCATGTGTATAGGGGTTTTTTTTGGTACAGTTACTGTCTGCTGAGAAATCCTGATAAATCTTTGCAAATAAAAACCTTTGAGTAGCAAGCTTCTCTCCAGCTTCCCTTGCAGTAGCTTTAGACACTTTTATTTCTGCATCATCATTTCCTATCCTTCCATGCCAATGACATGCTGCCTTCTCCCAGCCAACACATAGTGATAAAATCAATTGTTTTACTACTTTTACAATCCCTGATTTTTAAAAAATATTTTAATTGAGGACACCCTCTCATTAATTTATGCTCTATCACATTACCCTCTCTTACAGCTTGTCTCTCCAAGTGAAGTTGTAGGCTGCTCTGCTGGATTCAGGATTATTAGTGTCAGTAAAAATGAAACAGAGAGCGCTTGGTTTCACATGCTCCTGCTGTTCCTGGAGATCTCTGCATTCTAAGTGCTTATAAACTTCTGCATGGTACAAGGAAAAGAAAAACAGTCCAGTTAAATCAGGTTTTGTTTAAAGAGAGGGAAAAAATGAGATAGGATTACAGAACTGGCTCTTAAATTGAACACTTACCTCTTTTTTTTAAACCTAGACTTTAAATATTAGAAGCACAAGGCCAAGTCCTGCTATAGCCTGACAACACACAGTGCTTAGGGTGGAAGTGTAAGTGCTATGTTTATTAAATGTTTGATGTGCTGCCACGTTGGTGGGATTAATATTTTACAAACCTGAAAGTTAATGTGGTAATTGAAATGCTGAGAGAAAGAGCAGCCACATCTGGAGACAGAGACAGAGATACTTCTCATGACTTCTCATGTTGTGTTTAAAATGCTGGAAAACCTAAATCTCTGTGAAAGCTTATGATGTTTTCTGTGGTTGTGCAAAGGTGTCTGCCTTGAACTCCCAGTTGCTTCTTTTTATGCAATGATCCAGCCAGGAGGAGTCAGGAATTGCCACTTGGAGGCAACTGTCTTGTCACCAGGACTTTTGGCTGCTGGGTCAATGTTCTTGGGATTTTGCTGCAAAGCTGTTATAGGGACATCCAGCTGCACAGCTGGAAAAGGAAGCACCCTTCCTGAGCCATGACAAACTGCTTTGGAATGAGTAATGGCACAAAGTGTGCTCGGGATCAATGGAGTCTTTAGAAAATATCTGTATTTCTGAAATGTCATGTTGGCAGCATTAATGTAACAGCTTGAAGGTTTTCTGGATTTCTTTGGTGGTCAAATGACCTCAGCTACATCCTCCATAGGCAATGCAATGCATGGTTGCATTCAGGCTTGCTCTGCCTGTGTTTGGAGCTGGGTGATTTCAGGGTTTATGGTAAGTGCTGTATAATTCTGGAGAATGGAAGAATTGGGATGTTGAAGTAACTTGGTTCAAAGTAGCATAATGAATTACAGATTTCTACAAAGATCTGAAACTCCATGGTTTGAATTCCTGCCTGGTTTGGTTTGAACAGCTATAAATAAAACTAATTCCAAGGAAGTGTCTTTACTGATTAAAAGAAATCAAAATAACAGTGTAACATCAGATGTATCATTAACTTTTGTCATTTGCTTCTGAAAAAAGCAACACATTTTCCCTGAGATAAATCAATTATTTTATCATGTGTGAACTCTGCCAGTGTCTGTCATGTGTATTAATTCATGAAGCACCTGTAGATTTTGTTTGTCAATAATCACTCCTCTCAAATATATATTCTTCAAGTTTCTGCAGCCCAGCATGTCTGGTTGTAGCTCACTGCCACTGCATCCAGAATCCAGACATCTCAGTGCTGACATAGTGACCATTGATTTTCTTACCTTTAGAAAAATAAATAAGCAGTACAAATATAACAGGACTGGTGAGTGAGATAATACCTGGTCTCTGCTGCTTCACAAAGGGCAAGACAGAGATGTCTGCTCTGTGAGCTTGGGGCACTAGCTAAAACTTGTTCCCAAAATTCAAATGGAAAGGCGAATTTCTAGGAAGTCAAAAAATTGAATGGTACAGCCTGGCTTTCAGACTGAAAATGCAGCTCCAGGGCATGAAGTATAACTTCTTTTTTTTTGTTATTTTTATTTAAGGAATGAATACACTTTGTGTTAGCAACTTGCAGTTTTCTCAAGAGTTAATTTTTCTGTCCTTGTTTTCCCTTGAGTTTATTCCAAGTTATCTTAATCACAGGTTATAAAGTAATCTAAAAATACAGATCTTTAGATCCATCCCTCAAAATGGCTCAGAAGGGAGTATGTGGGTCAGGGTTGGCACCAGAGCCTCATCAGACTGTGACAAAATAAATTATTCCACCATTTATGGAAGCACAATATGAGGTTTTACATAGTGAAAACTGAAGCTCCCTCTGTGCCTGAGATTTTACATATAACTGTGGTTGTGAAACATCCCCCAGAGGTGTTTGTGCAGCTGTTTTATACCACAACGTTTTTTTACAGACACTTAAACAGTCAGGCTTGCAGGAGTGGCTGATAGAGCTGTGCCACAAGGAAGGTGTCAGTGAGGCAAACCCATCTTTTTGTCCTGCAAATATTCAGAGACTAAAAACAAAAAAAAACCACCAAAGAACAAATGAAACAACACAGTGATCCAGAGCCCTTGGCTGAGGGAGAGATTTTGGGTTAACAGCCTGGCTGAGTATTTGAGGGTGCAGGCTCTTAGCAGAACCATTGGTTTGCACCAGAAGGGTCTTTTCAAGGTGATCTGTCTAAACTGGTAAATTGGGACAAAATGTGGCAGGTGAGCAAAAACTTGTTCATGTAAGGGAAGTCCAGAATGTGACTGAAAACAGTTCAGTGCTGAGAAGTGCTGGTTAGCAAGAGGAGCACTAATGGTTCCAGCATGTGTGTAAATGGGCAGGGTGTTTCAGGATCTGTTCATTCTGTCTGGTTTTGTCATCCACAGATTTGGCTTCTGCTGGTGGGAAATACCTTTTTCTCTGAAAACAGAGGAGATGCTTATGTGTAGTTAGTAGAACACAACAAAACCATGTGTGAATGTACAGACATCCACTCAGCAGAGCTGCAGCTCCAAGAGGAGCCTAGCCAGCAGCCAGGCTCTCCTGGAGAGGGAAACTGAGCTCTGGAGCTCCCATGGCTGTGCACCCATGGGCTGGACACACAGAAATACCCCCTTTCTCCATGCTGCTCCCCCTCCCACAGCTCAATCACTTGTTCAAAGTACTCCTTTCCACTGCTCATTCCTCCTGTAACATCACCCTGAGCTGTGGAGACAGGCAGATACAAGAAAGTGTGTTCAGACTTGGTGCTGATAGATTAGATATCCAAGAAGTTCTCCAGTGTGACCTGAGGACGAGGAATTTGTGGGGAGCTGATGCCTTCCCATTGTCTTTGGAGAGAGACCTGGAAGGGAGCAACAGCCTTTTATGAGGAGCAGAACCCAGCTCTGTGTGCCCTGGCCACCCCAGAGGGAGATGGGTTTGGCAGATACAGTCACTGTGGGGTAGGTGGGTGGGTTTTCTCCCACCCCTGGTGTTGGGGGTTTCCTTTCCCTTTCCCTCTCCCTTTCCTTTTCCTTTTCCTTTTCCTTTTCCTTTTCCTTTTCCTTTTCCTTTTCCTTTTCCTTTTCCTTTTCCTTTTCCTTTTCCTTTTCCTTTTCCTTTTCCTTTTCCTTTTCCTTGTGGAATTTTTTCCCATTGAGTTGCTGAGAGGCACTGATGATGCTGGCTGCTTGAGATGTTGGGGAGGGGGAGCTCCTCTGGTTTTTGGGAGTTTCTCTCAGAGGGACAGAGACACCATGAGTTAGAAGCAGGTAAAGGACAGGGACTGGGGCAGTTGCAGATCTTTTTGCTCTTGCTCTTTGGCATTGGAGAAGGATGGTCAGGCTGTCACAGGGTCACTGATTCTGTTTGTTATTAATGCCATAGTTATTGTGGTTTTATTTGCCTTGTTATACATACTAGTAAATAACTGTTATTCCTACCCTCATATCTTTGCCTAAAAGTCCCTTAATTTCAGAATTATAATAAGTCAGAGAGAAGGAGTTTTTCTCTCTGCAACCCAGGAACCCTCCTGTGAGAGAATGGTCTGAGCTGGGAAGGATACTGATCTCTGTTCTATTCCTCTGCTCTTCCCAGTGATGTTTACATAAAAAGTCTCAAGAAATAACATCTACACAGTGATTTGAATTTGCCTGCCTGGAAAACTCCTTTCAATCATCTATCAAATGAGTAATGACATTTCTACATCTTCAGCAGTTCCAGAGGCATTAATTCAGATTATGATACAGCTACAGGGCTCAGGATTAGCAGCTTCCCTGGGCAGTGGATTTGCAATTGGACTGTAAAGCTGTATCCAGTATGGTTTAACTGGAGAAGAATGGTCAGACAGCTGACTTAGAGCACTTCCAAAAAAATAAAACAGCTGGAGGAGTGTGGAGGGAGAAAGTTCATCCAGGCAGTGTGGCTGACTCTGTGATGCAGATTTGTAGCTTCCCTGGGAAGCAGCAGTATAGCTGGTCAAACTGTAATTAAAGCCAAAATGAGGTGTTTTGTTCAAATAAATTAAATGCTTCAGGAAAAAAACAAAACAAAACAAAACAAACCCACAAAAAACAACCTCTTTCAACTCTTCTGTGCAGATACTGTTTTTTCAAAATGGAGTTTTAGTTCATTAGTGCTTTTTTTAGAGAGCCAAGATTTCTTACTAGGTGAGGTGCTGAACAAGTTACTGGCCTCTAAGGAGCACAGGCTGATAATTATGCTATCTGATCCAGGATATTTCACACATTATTTTCCATCTAAATCAAGTGGAAGCTGTTCCTTATCCTGTCTGACTGGCCTGTGTTGTGACATTGTTTCATCTTATGGCAGAAAAAATTGTGTCGTGACTATTGGGTAAATGCACAGCACAGTTAAGTGACTTGAGCAACAAAGCTGACAAACTATAGCAGAAATGACACAATAAATAATAAAATCAGAGGCTCTCCATGGCTGATGGCCTCAGTGACATAGCCCCCTGCATTTTCCATGGCATTAAAAAATTCATCTTAAAGTGTAATAGTTCCACAAGCACCAAAACAAATGAAAGAAGAAAAACTCTTATTAAAATCCCAAATAAAATAGCTGGAATTTTTTTATAATTCTGTAATGTTTGTCAGAGTCATCTGGCTAGGACTCTGTTCTAGCTGCCCCTGAATTAGCAGACAGACAAACTGTTTGGGTTTGGAGCTGGTAAAATGCAGAAAGTCTGGCCACTGAGAGGGTGGGGACAGTTCCAGAGCAAGTTGTGCTTGGAAAGAGAGACAGCTATGACTACGGGCTCCAGGAAGCCTGGGACTGGGTGAAAATGATATTTCAGAGTTTTTGTTGTTAAATATAACTGTGAATAACACAACAATTGCCTTCATAAATTTTCTTGCAGCAATGAGGCACGTTGAACTGCTTCCAGGTGGCAGATGGTAAAGGATCCCACTCTTGTGTTGGCTTGGTCTGCAACTGGCTGGAAAGCAGCTTTTCTTCTGTGTTGTGGGATCTGTCATGGGAATTCTCAGACAGAAAATAAAAGGTACTGAAATTAAAAGACTAGTAAACATTTCCCATTATTCCTGGATGGGGAGGTGGATCCTGCCTCAGCAAACTGCTGCAGCTCGTTGCTGCTCAGAAAAACACTCAGTATATTTACCTCCACACTTGGTGATTGGAGCTGTAAATTCAAATGTCCTTTTCATAACTTTCTGTTTTTCTTTTTTTTTTTTTTTTTTTTTTTTTTTTTTGGCTGTTGGCAAAAACCCTTTCTTTTTAAGCAGAGTTCAAAGTAAGGTAGGAATGTATCAGTATTGCCTGTCTGTTATCAAGGGGATCACTTCCAGCTGATGATCCTTACACTGTTTATCAATGATTGATCTCAGTGACCCATCTTGAGTTAGCCAAGCTAGAGCCAACAGGAGAAATAAAAATAGTAGCTCCCAGTGTTTCTACTTGTGTCTATAAAGTGTTTGAAATCATTATCTGAGCTGTGACAAAGTAAATGCTGCTGACTGTGCTGTATGCACTTGATTTTCACTGTGCATGGCCAGTGAGAGCAGTTCCCAGTAAAATCTATGGCTGCCCTCTGATGTTGCTTTGCCTGGCAGTCAGTTTTTCTGGCAGGTGTTTCAGTTTGGGATTTGCAGTTCTCTTAACTGCACTTCAGCCATGGTGCTGGCAGCCCTGAGGTGCTGACTGGTACTGGTGATACAGCAAAGGTAACAGCCAAGGCAACTGGCTGATGGCAAAGTGCTTATGATTTTAAATGGCAAAATGTATAAAGGGCCTATGACGCCATAAAGACGCTGAAAGAATAAATAAAATAAATTGGACCATCTGGTACTCACAACTTTCTATGCAGCCTTAGCCAGCAGTTCATAGGAAACTAAAACATGATAATATCGTCTCTCTTAATTATTGTTAGGAGTGATCATTGTGAAATGTGTAAACACTGAACTGGAATTTTTGGAAACAGCAGTGTATCCAAAATTGGCAGAAAATCACAGTTGCTCCAGGGATCAGAATAACTGTAAGGAGAGCACCAGCAAGTCTGGAAAGCCTCTCGGATCTGCAGGACAAGTGATGGCTCTTGCAGAATTGCTGGAGTGCTGCTGGAGGTGTGGCACTGCTCAAAGCCATGGCACTCCTTGCAGTCTGTGCCTCTGGGAGGGCTGAGGGACACCAGACTCTGTTTCCAGGTCACCCGTGGCCATCCTGCCCTCATCCTTTACAAAGCCCAGATGTCAGAGGCTGTGTGAGGAACAGGCTCTGCTGAGTGTGTTTGTAAACTCTTATTGTTCCCTGAGTGCTAATGAGTAAATCATAGAGAGAGCTTGTAGGAACAGGCATCTTATTTAGCAATTTATAACCTATTGACCGCTGGGTTTACTTGATTTGAAATTACAAGACGCCTCTCCTCCCAGTCTCATTTTTTAAATTCTTGGCTCATGTACAATGGATCTCAAATATTTTCTTCTGTTTGAACCTTTTAAAAACTTTTTTTTTTTTTAAATCATAAACTTCAGTTTTTGAGATTGAAGAGGAAAACATAGTAATTGGAAATCTTTATTAAGCTCTAGTGTCTGATGTATTCATCTCCTTGTTCAGGTATGTGGAACTTAGGAAAAGTTGAAAAGAAAGCCTAGAAGGATGCTGTGCTGAATATTTGGGGGTTTAGGGTTTTTTGTTATCTTCTTCTGGAGTTAATGACACTAAATATAAATGTGGGATGAAATGGACAGTCCTGAGCTTCTAGTCTGGCTGTGTGTAGCAGATTGTGATAAAAAGCAAAATTCTTTTGTCTGAGGAGCAACTTGAGATATAATGCCTACCTCAAAATAGATCAGCATATGTATGCTGGTTTTACCCTCATCTGGGATATTTAATTGGGAATATGAAACAAAAGATTCAGCTCTCATTTTAAAGTGGATGGCCATAAGGAGATCAGAGGAAGAGGCTTGAGAGACAGAGTAACTTGAACCCCTGTAGTGGAAATTAGAGGCAAAATTCTCTGTGTGACTACAAATACCAACAGGATGGATTGGTTTTTCTCCCTTGCAGTGGAGTTGTGGCATGTTCTTGCACATTAGTGGCACGTATAGAGAGAAAGAGGTTTTATTTTCTTCCTTTCTTTTATCTTTTTCAAGATGACAGTCATGACTGAGACTTGTGAAACGGCCACATCCCTGCCCTGGACCCCTTCTGCACTTTGTGACATGGTGGAAACCTTTCCTCCTCCCAGGCCCTGACACTGCAGGATCCAGAAATGCTTCTCAGTGCAAATAAACTTACTGAATTTCATGTATTCAAGTGTTTCATGTTGCACTTCTAAAGGAAATCTTTAAAGTGTGATGAAAGAAACACAAGTCAAGCTGATGCTGGCAGCTGGAATCCCTGACATCGAGCCACGAGCACAGGTAGGACTGAGGAGAGCCAAGCTTTAATCCTGGAGTCCCTTATTTTGGGAGAAGAAGTGGTTTTAATAAAATGGATCTTTGGAGAGGACTCATATCATCTAGCTGCTACTGCCTGGGAATGAGGTGTGTGGTGTTGCCCATGTTCAGTAGCCAGCAGAGAGAGGCAGGGAGCTCCAGAGACCCCTTGGTTCCACCTTGTTACACACCTGTGGGTAAGTGAGCTGTGAGGAGTCCCATTCATCATCCTGTGTCCTGAAGAATTAAACTGTTGGTATCACAAGATTTGACTTAATAAACAGGCTTATTTGTAGGTAGCATTTGAATGACAACATTTCTTTTAACTTGATAAAAGTATATTAAAATGATTTTTGGGAGAACTTAAAACTGCAGCTTTTATACACAGAGTTAATTGAAATACTCATTTTGCTGCTCCAAGTGAAAATAAGGTCTTGAGTGTTTCTCACATGGCAGGTTCTGCTGAAACTGGATGGGAGAAATTCCCATCTTCAGAAACTGATGAAGAACCTTTTGAATTTTCAAATTAATCGGGCTCGATGGTTTCTGTTCCTTTCTCTTTTCGTTTGTTTTTATTATTAGTCTGGTGAGAATTATTCATGGGCAATGTGCTATTGAAAAGCAGTCAGAGCCAAGGGATGTGAGAGAGAGATGTTTTATTCAGTGTCAGCTCCTGCCTGCTTGTTGTGTGTAACACAGGACTGGCGACAGTAGTCAACAAAACATTGCATTTTGGCCTTAAAATGTAGGGTGTAACTCTTCAGAGAAAAGATCCCAAATTCTTATTTTTGTAGGCACAACCAGCTGAAGTTTTGTTTTCCACAGCTAGTAAAGTGGGTAAATTTAGGTAAATTTTTTGGGAGATGGGAGAAAGTGGTGTTATTGTGCCAGTAGCTGCCAAAGCTTTGAGTTGTCTTCCCAATTGCAGAGTGGGCAGAGCCAAATGAGGTGAAGCTTGAAAGCTTTTTATTGTGGGCAGAGCAGCACACTGCCTTCTTCATTTTAATACATAAAACAGCTGTATTGTTTTAGCTGAATTTTTTTTTTAAGATGTTGCTTGAGGCACACACCCAGTATGTAAACTTTCACCCTAGAGCTTGGCAATGGCATAAATAATTAACAAAGAGCCTTATAATGAAAAGAGCTGGGCAACTTCAATAATGTTGACTCTGATCCTTCAGATACATTTAAATGGAAACATCAAATGTCCATTGTTTTACTGGGTTTCTTCCTTGCAGCTGGCATTGTTTCTTTAATATAGAAATACTGGAGCATTTTGTTGGGCAGAAGAAAGAAAATTTTCTATGCTGAGAATTGTGCAACTTGGCAAATGTTGGCAGAAAAGCAAGAGCAACTGTAAAGTACCCTTATAAATTAACTATGGTTTCTGCATCTCAAGCATAGTTTTTTTATTACAGTATATTGAGCCATTCTGGACCTTTTTTTTTAACTTCCACAGATCTCCTATAACTTGCAAATGGCACAGATCATTTACATCTCCCACGAAGTGGCCCAGCTTTAGTGATTGTGTCAGATCTTTCTTCCAGTGAACCAAAACTCAAGTGCTAACACTGGACCTTCAGTTTCAGTTGCAAAAATGGATCAATGCACATCAGCTCACCAGAGACACCTTCCTGAAGCAGATCCTTTTCTTCTCATTCCTTAGTAAGTGTGAGATTGTTGCTGTGAGGGAGGGTTGGCTGTTATATCCGTGTCTTAGGTTGTAATGCAAGATGTAACCAGCAGTATGTATTTTATCACCATCTGTTAAAAACAGGTGAGGCAGTTTTCTTTCTCTCTTCCACAACCCATCCTCCATCCAGGGAGGTATTTTCTGTTAATGGGCCATTGAGTCCCACTGCATGACTGATAAAATTACATCATCTCATTGAGAGATGCTCCAGCCAGGGAGAGGAGCCAAGCATTTCCTACCTGAATATAACCTGAGATTTGGAACATCAGAGCAGCCTTTTTCCACTGGATTCCAGAGGAAGACCAAGCCCATCTACACCACCACTGGACCTTCAGAGGAAAACTGCACCTTCTACAGAACCACTTCAACAGAACCACATCTGTCACTGCAGGAGCACCATTTAATGGGACTGCTACCAACACCCTGACTGACACCTGACTGACAGGTTCTGTTCTGACTCTGTCAGTGCTTTTGTACTACTGCACTTTATTCTAGTTTTGCTATTAAGTTGTAGTTGGTTTTTCAAATTATTATTTATACATGCTAATAAAGAACTCATTCCTATCCTCATATCTTTACCTAAGAGACCCTTAATTTCAAAATTACAATAATTCAGAGGGAGGGGGTTTACATTTTCCATTCCAAGAGAAGCTCCTGCCTTCCTTAGCAGACACCTGTCTTTGAAACCAAGAAAATCTGAGAGGAAAGAAAAACAAAGAAGAGCTTGTACATCAGTATCCTGTGCATGACTGTAACTGCCTTTAATGGACAACTTGTTGCTGATATTTTTAATAAGCATTAAAAAAAATAGCTGGTGTGCTATTGAAAAGTAAAGCTATTTCTAATTATTAAGATTGCAAGATCAGGTTTCTCCTATTTAGCTCTACCTTCTTGCTTTTTCCGGCTCCATTTACAAAAAGAAGCTGTGCACAGCAAAATTAGAGAGTAAAACAGTAACTAATTGTTTGTTTGGGCAAGGCAGGGTTAAGAACCCAGCTCTCTGTATGAACAAAAGCAACTGGGTTTTTGATTCAGCAATGTCTGATGCAGGGGATGTTCTTACTCCAAATTCAGTCACCATGGAAACAAAACTTCTCTTTAAGCACGCTGTATCTTTGACGGTGCAAGAGGTTCTTTTTGGCAGACATTTTTTCCATCTTCTTTGTGGATGATGAATACTTCTGGAATGAGCCACTTTCTTCTGTCTCCTCTGAAATGCATTGAGTTTCTGCTGTGCAGTAGACAGTGTTCCCCTTGAAACAAAGGCACCACTTCCCAACATGTTCCTGAAATCTCAGGAGGTTTGAGAGCTCTCTTTTCCTCCAAAAATACTAAAAAATCAGAAGATTCACATGGTGTGTTGGTAAGAATTTCTATTAAAAGACTCTCAGAGGTAGCACAAGCATCAAGTGTTGTGAAAATTGCTATGGTAATTACTTTTTCTATACCTGTAAGTCAAAAGTCATATAAAATCTGTGCAGACACTAGCAAGTAAGTGAAAACCTGGAGCAGAGGTCACAAAACCACTGTCCATGCTGTGTGATTCCTGGAGTGGGAGCTGAGAGTGCCTGGTGCTGTGCACAGAGGGTGGTGACCCAAATGCTCATGAGTGGCTCTTGATGCTCCTGCTGAAAGGGCTGACCATGAACCACAAACTGAATAATTGGCACCAAAAAAAAGCAAATGCATGATGCTAAACACTGCATGGCTGGTAATGTGGGGTCTGGAATTTGACAGACCTGCCTTTCCTCTCCAGGGTTTGAGCCATGCTGTTGATGTGAAGAGAATGCCTTAATTCTTTCATCTGAAGAACCACTGATAAACAGAGCCATGTCCTTCCAGCTGTGGTGCTGCAAGGGTAATGTGGAAATGGGGACAGACAGTAATGGGCTAATCCATCTGGACAAGGATTCTCACAACTTGGCATCAACTTTGAATGTGAAGAAGAGCATAAAACAGTCCAAATTAAAAGCCTTGTGAAGTGCCTGCCTAAAGGTATTCTTTCATTTCATGGGGCTCACTCAGGTGGTTTTTGTTCAATTCATTATCACTGCTGTGTGGAAAGGAACATCTCTGACATTCAAGATATCAAAAGATGTTTGTCTTTTCTAGGATTTGTTTTGCTATTCCTGAGATTTGTTAATGCTCAAAGGCAGAGTCATGAGGACTTTAGAGCTGATTGTAGTAAATCAGTAGCAAAAAGGCTGAAGGAAGTCATGGCAGGATTTTAATTGCTTTATGGCAAATGGTAGAATCAGCATTCCTGTACCTCATTATACTAATTACTCTGTGAAAGTTAAAAAGAAAAAAGATTCAGTTCTTGCTCCAAAGCTTTATAATCCAAACACAGGTTATGCATTCTGGAGTGCAGGGAGGGGGGTTGGTGCTGGCAGCTGCAACGTGCATTTGGATTCTCTGATGGTTTTGTGGTGGTGGTAACACAGAAAAGAGAACAGATAGATTCCAGTGGGCCTTTTATAGCAGAGTCTGGACAGATGTGCCAGCTTTCGAGTGTCACTTATGTTTGAAGGATCTGGTCAGAAATATTTCATATATGGTTGGGACACTGTTTAAAAATAAGAAAAGGCTCTCTTTAAACATACTTGTAAAGCCACTACATGTGTTTCCATCTCTTACCTTGTCAAGAAAATAATTCATGTCTGTTGCCTCCTTAAAGCTCTATGAACAACCTCTCTTAACAACTTCTGTTAACAAGCTGCAGCTACATGCTTTTAATGTGTGACATTCTGGCTTTTGTACCAGATTTTTTTGGTGACAATTCTGTCAGCTGCAGAGGACTGGATGTTTCATAAAGGATTATAGCCTTTGGTTCACTGACCCCCTCACTGGGTGCATATACTTTTATCAAACTTGTAGCCAGCTGCTTCAGGATTTCAGGTTGCTGGGGGTTAGGTTTCTTTTCTTTTGTTCTTTTTACCTGCAGAATTTTTCCCATCAGTTGCTAGGACACACTAACTAGTGGCTACTTAAGAAAACAAAGAACTGGCCAAGCTCAGGGGGAAGAAGGTTACTGGGTTTCCCCAAAATCTGTCTTGGTTTGAAAGGCAGGTTTCTGCTAAGGAAGGCAGGAGCCTCCCTCAGAAGGGAAAATGTAAACCCTCTCCCCCTGAATTATTGTAATTTTGAAATTAAGGGGAGCTCTCAGACAAAGATATGAGAATAGGAATAAGAGTTCTTTACTAGTGTGTATAATAAAGCAGACAGACAACAACAACTGTGGAATTAACCACAAACATAACAGGAACCCAGGGACCCCTCTTGGCCACGGGCACTTTCCCTCGGTGCAGTTCCGCTCACAGCCAGGGGGGCGCTGCGGGCTCCCGGCCAGGCAGGGCAGGGGCGCTGATTCCGCCGCGCCTGCAGGGGGCGCTGTGGGCGGGCTCGGAGCCCACACGGTAATGGTGGCTGGGCCCACACGGTCAGGGGTGGAGGAGAGGCTTTGGTTCTAAAATCCCCATGGGGCAGGTGATCCTGGTGCCCCAGCAGGAAGGGGTGGAGGAGAGGCTTTGGTTCACAAACCTCCTGGGGCAGCCGATTCTGGTTACTCAGCAGGACTGTTAGGAACACCAAGCTGGGCTGGCAGGAATGAGCAAAAGATCCCAGGCTGGTGGATGAGATTTATCAGAGGCTCTGTGGCAGTAGCTGGAGCTGCAGGATGTCCCAGCAGGGCAGGGGTGTGGGGCTGCAGTGCCTCTTTTAGTGAGCTAGCTGATAAAAAGGTCCCAGTTCAGTGGCTGCTCTCACGAGCAGAGGCTCACACCACAGAACAAGCAGCAGCTCCAGGCTGGGTTATGGCAGTGGCAGCAAATTCCCTTCCCCAAGCAGCAGCTCCAACCATCCTCCCCAGAACCAAGAACAAGAGAGCCAGCAGCTGCCCCAGCCCCCATCCTTTACCTGTCCAGCTCTTGGTATCTCTGTCCCTCTGAGAGAATCTCCCCAGATGAGAGAAATGCAGCCAGATGCCCTCCTTCCCCCTGAGCTTGGCCACTATTTGGTTTCTTAAATACCCAGTAGTTACTGTGTCATAGCAACTTATGGGAAAAATTCTATAGGTAAAAAGGAACAAAAGGAAAGAGACCTAACCCCCAACACAGGTTTAGGCCAGGAGGTTGGTGTCTGTTATGGTTCAGGATAATAACAGTTGTGGCAGCATCTTGCTCTGAACAAAACTCTCCAGGGCTGCCTTAGCAGGGCCCATTAGAAAGAAGCAGATGTGTCTCAGTGCTGCTTGGATCGCTGCAGGTATAAATCCTATTACACAGCCAGAAAGGCACCTCTGTGCCTATTTCCAGCACAGTCACATAATGAAGCCTTTCAGAAATTTTGTTTATAGAGAGACTCCCTTTTGTGTCTCTGTTATAACACCTAAAGCTTTGGCATCTTGCTGCTGCATTATAGATACATGAACTTGTTGTACACATTGCATTGTGTTGTCCCATGTGTTCCCCGAGGGGGAAGTTACTCATTGTCAGCTCAAGCCTTATGCTCCTATTGGAAGTTCTTCCTACTCATGTTTTTCTCCATGGAAGACTTTTGCCTACCAGCAGTAAACAATACAAAGAAACTTCAAAGTTAGGTGATGTCAGCAAGAGGTCTGTGCCACATTGCTATTTGGCGTTGTCAAAAAATCCATTTGCTAAAAGAAGCTGTGTACGTCACAAAGAATTTGGGGATAACATTTTAGGTAGTGTGTTGCTATGTTGGGTAATTGACTAATTCAGAGCAGCCTGTTATTCCTGATAAATACAGAGATGCAACAGTCTTGAAGAAAATACATCAGCAAGAGTTATAGTAGGTATGGCTGCTCAGTGCCTTCTGTGTGCTCCCTGCAAAATGCTGCTACTTGTCCTGTGTCATTTTAGGAGAGTGAGTTGGTTAAAATGAGAGGCCAAAGACTAGAAATCCTGCATTTGTTCTTTCAGCTCACCACACAAGTGATGTTTGGGTGTAGTATTGGCAGCAGTATGTTTGGAGGGTATTTCTCTCCCTGGAACTAAACAACCTGAACTTGTAGCATTAAATCCAAAATAAAAACTGTTGCAGTTTGCAGACACTGAGACGTGTAGGGTAACTGTGAGAGTGACCTTGGGAGTGGAAAGGCTCATGGCACTAAAAATTCATAGAAAGCATCATCCAGAGAGGTGATGCTGCAGTGGAAAAATTGGGGTATTTCTGTATTTGACTAAGTCATAATGGCATAGCTCAGTGTCATTGACCTTTGCTTTTCCTGAGTGTTTTAATCTAATTATTCAAAGTGACTATAGATGGCTTTGAGATGTTTGACTTGATTTTTTTGAACAACAGGTCTGTCTGTCCCTTGTTACAGTAAATAATGTGTAAAGATACTAAAATCAAATTAGAGGCATGTGGGAAGATAGGTTGTAAAGATAGTGCAGTAGGCAATTTTCCTCAATGAATTACAGCTGTACTGATTACTGAGGAGTGGAAACAGCCTTGCCTGCCCAATGAGGATGGAGGTTATAAAAGAGCAGGTTAGATGGTTAAAAGTTATTTGGAGCTTGAGATCCAGAGTCTTCTGGCTGTGCTGTGAGAAGGAAGGGACAGACAAGGTAAGGAGATGCTGTGTGAGGGACAGACAGGGTTGGGTGGCCAGGTAAGGGACAGCTTGGGTTTGCCCAGTCATGAAGAAGGAAACTTGTAGAGAGGAGTGGAGGTGTCAATGCTGTGTGGAGCTGCCTGTGAGGAAACGAGTCAGAGTTGCCTGAGAGAAAGCACAAAAAAATTTTAATAAAGGACTGGTGTTGGTGCCAGTCATGTCTATCTCGACATAATTGCAACAGAGACAGGCAGACTCCAGCTCAGCTTTTCTGTGCAGGCAGGAAGAACAGAGCTGCATGCCTTAAATCTGAAAGCCAAAGGGGCTTCCAAGAAAGTTACTAGTAGATTAATGTAAGAAAAACTGCCTGTGCTCAGCAGCCTCATTGTTTGTGTACTGTGAATCCAAATTCAATATTTAATCCAGCTTTTTGTGCTTGTAGTAGTAAGAAATACTCATTGGGGAATGTTACAGTGGAAACATTTGTACTAAGGACAAAAACAGGCTGCAGAGGACAGATGCCAAAGCATTGTGGCTTTTCAAAATTGCTGTGCAAACTGAGCAAATGAAGTGACTTTTTTATTTGCATGATACCTTACACTCAGTATTCCATGCCCTGACCCCTGGAATTAGCAGGGCAGCCATCCTGGGCCAGATGTTGTCCTCCCCAGTGAGAGGGGGGTCGAGTAGTTTGATGTAGCTCTTTATATTCCTCAGTAGCTGTGGGGGCTCACACCCTCAGTCATCAGCCTCGTGTTTCATAGGCCAAGGGTTACAGTATATAGGGTCTAAGTGTGTTTAGGTGCTCTCAGCAGAGACTCAGTGTTTGCAATGCACTTGGCACAACACTGCATTTGGCAATATGGGTAATACTGTGCCACATGGAATTAATTTCCTGAAACAATGGAAGCACCTACTTTCCCATGTATTTTTTCCACTATTGAAACGTTAAACCACTTTGTGCAACAGTTTGTGTTTGTTGCAGCTGGTAATCCCCTACTCCAGAGGCACGTAGGCAGCAGCAGCCTGGTACCAAGGGTGCACTCAGATCTGCAGCCACAGGCTTTGGCATCAGAAAAGATGAAACAATGTTCAGGAGCTGCTTGAATCAGTTGGGCAGTGTTGTCTGGTATTTTGTACAGGACAGAGAAAACCAGAAAGCAGGAAGGACTCTCACAAGCTGAGGTTGTCATCTTTCAACCCAAACCCCCTGTCCTTTTGAGAGTTTAGAGCCCATGGTGACCATAAGCAGGCTGCAGTGGGCTCCTTCAGGGGCTTCCAGCCTGAGGAAGAACCTCAATTTTCCCCTGACTACTAGAGGGAATTCAGAGTTTCTGCTGGCCTGAAGTGTTTCTAGAGGCTGTAGAAAGTGTTCTGTTTGTTATTTGAACTTGGACACTTGGGATTTATGTGTAAATGGTACAACTTGTCACTAGGGAGAGGTCTGAATTTCAAAAATGGATGGTGTGGCTGGTCCTGAAATAGCTGGTGCTCAGAACATGTCTGTGGCTGGTTGCTGAGGTCCTCTCCACCCTCTTGGAAGGAAGTTCTTTCTGTCTGACAAGTAAATGTGTGTGTGGTCATTCAGTAATCCAAGCAGTCTTTATAGGTCTCAACTTGTGTTGGTGAGGCCACTGCTGAGAAGGATGAAGCTTTAGTCCACACCTGATCCTCTGCATCCCCTGCTGAAGGCCAGTCAGCCCCAGCAGGGAAGGCAAGGGACACACTGCCAGGGAAGTTTGGCCCAAGTTTTTTTTAATGTCTCCAGCTTTTCTCTAATCCCCAAGCCAAGTAACTAACTGAACTTTCAGCCTCTTAATATGAGTGGAGAGCATCCTGAAAATAATTGCTGCAAACAAAATTAATCTGGCCCTGCCTGCAGAACACCCCTGAAGGATTGCCTCCAAAGTGCTTGGAGTTAGATAAGAAATAAGCTCTCTTTAGTGATGTGTGTGCTTTCTAAATAAACTCCTTTTAAACAGACTTGCTGTTTAAATCTGTTTATTTACTGTGGCACATTGTGCAGGCTATGTTTTTAGGAGCTCAGCAACCAACATCAGAGCTTTTACGTAAGTGAGATCTGAGGGAAAATGGGAGTGAGATTTCAAATATCCCATTAATCTTTTCACTTTAGGTCTGAGCCAGCTTCAAATTGCACTGAGCTGCTGCCAAGTGTGAGTTTCCATCCAAATAAAGGAGAGTTGGCAGGTCTGAGCTGAGGCTTTGTTTTCAGGAGTGTTTCAAGGAGGGGGATGGAGTGGTGGTGGAGCTCTGCCGAAGCAGCACAGGGCTCCGTGGCTGCCACGTGCCAGGCAGCCCCAGCTGCACACCATGAACACACTCCTGGTTTTCACATTTCTCTGCCTATGTTTTCAATCTGTGTTTGCAGAGGTGGCTGTTAAAATGTTTGTGTGTGGGAGCCTGGAGTTAGTTGTGACTTAATCCCACACATATGCAATTCAGCATCTGCAGGTCACTGGGATTTAGGATTTCATGCTAAGGCTTTACCTCAATGGCCACTGCAGGGTTTTGCAGCTTTTGGATCAAGTTCTGCTCCTGCCCACTTGCAGTGGACCAGAGTTCATTATATTGGCCTTCTGTAGGGTGAAGCCAGAGGGGTTAGAAGGGAATAAGTGAAAACACGTGGGTGAGCACGGTGCTGGCAGTGCTGTGGCCATCAGAGCATTGTGAGGAGTAAGGGCAAGGGGATGGGTGCAGCTGCAATCTCACAGCCTGCCCAAAATCCAGAAAGGCCTCTTTGCCTTTGCCTTTCATTTCTGGGTTGTGGATGGAGTCAAGCCTCCCCCCTTCACAGAAGGGCAAGCAGGAGCTCTCTGGTGGGACAAGCTCTCACAATTCTGCTGAGGGAAAGGAAAGGGAGCTCCCTCCATCCAGCGTGTTACCAGCTCAGGATCTGTGCATGCAATAACCCTGAAATTCCCTCCTGCAGTCTGCCTGCTTTGTGTCCTCCACAACCAACTGCTTGCAAAGTCTTCCCAAACACTCTTTCCTTGAATTTTCCCTGAAAGAGGGACTTTGTGACAGCAGAAGTGAGGCCATGGTGACCACCTTCTCTTGTCTCCTGGAGACATAAATCAGGATATCTGCTGCACAGTGTGAGCATTGGCCAGCCTTGCCAGGATTCCATGTATTAGTCTGGAATTATTTGGCTGTGATCTGAGTGATGACATCCACCTAAGAACTCTTTTGCTGCAAAGTACTTACTGCTTCTGGGGGCTTTGGGGTGTTTGTGTCACTTCTTGCAGAAACCAAGAATGAAACATGAAAACTTCTGGAGTTTTACCAGTCCCCATTCTTCTTCCCTTGTCATGCTCTTCCCATTCCAATGAATGTTTTCACTGTGAATATAGGCACTGAGAGTAAAGAAAATAATTGAAGAATTCCCTAGACAACACTTGTATTTTTGGCAGACACAATTTTTGTTAACATCTTGAAGGCTCTACTGCCTGGAAAACATTTCTTGGTGCTTCTGCTTTGTGTTCACACCGTGACTGCTGCCCTCAGCCTGGCTGCTGACTTAGCTTATTTTAATGCTTTAGCTTAGCAAAGTAGTTTGGTGCCCACAGGCCTTTTTCTCTCAATAGACTCTGCTTATTTTAGAATGGTCCAAACTTCTTCAGAACACAGTAAACTTATGTTGATGGATAAAACCTTTTCCAGGACAGTTTTTGTGTGCTCCTCCAACCCAATGACTTTTGCAGCTCTTTGTGAGACTGTAGCACTGGGTTCCTGCTGCTTTTACCTCTCTGCTAGTGCTCTTGGTTGTCTCTGGACACTGTTTTTGTCCCTTTCCCCCCTTAAAATTTGGTGGAGAAGAGCAGCTGTATTTGGATTTTCCTTCATCCTCAGCATGCACAGAGTGAAGGCAACAACAGATTGTGGTGCATTCTCCCACACAGTGCTTTCCCACTTTTTATGGATCTCCTGGGTACCTAAGGTCTATTTCTGACATTCCTTCTTTTACCTTTCTGCTGACCTTGGCTCTCCTCACACACACTCAGTTATTCCCTGAAGTAAAACAGCTCATCATCACCGGTGCCTGTGGAATGCACAGAAAGCTGAAGTGCACAGCTTTTCCACACCTACTGAATTAGGTGTTAGCCCCTGTGCATCCTTGTGAAAGGCCAGCACTGGGAGGAGGATGGAGACTTCACAGTGAGTGTTATCACCTGTCTGGCCTCTCAGCTAAAATCCAGTCCAAGTTTTGCTGAGGCAGAAACTTGGCCACTGAAGCAGCAGATGCTGCTGAATTTCTGAATAAAATGTCACTGTGTGTTGGCACAGTGAAAGGCATGTAGTGTCTTGCAGAGCAGCCAGCAAGGACAATATTCCTGGCTGGGAACTAAGCGAGTCAGGAGCAAGCCCATGTTTTCTGCTCGTGCTCCCTGGGTCGCTCGTCTGCCTCCTCTCAAGCCATATGTTGCTCTGGCAGAGCTGCTTCTGAGGTTAATCTGCTCTCAGAGAAATTGGAAGCCAAGCAGGAACTTAAATGGGCAGCCCAGGGAGGGCTTTTTCCACAAGATTGTCTTCCATTGATGCTACACACTGACATCTGCTGAGGCTTGTTGTCCTTGTGCCACCTTCTCCATAATTAACGTCACAGAAAGGACATTTTTGATCATTGGAGGGGATTTTTGGGGAGCTGTGCCTTCTTTAGGGACAGCTCAAACAGATCCCCCTGTGCTAGATAAGAGACTGTTTATCAGAGCATTCCTGTTGGGAAGGGGATTTGTATGTGGAGGAATTTCACCTTGGATGGAATGAGGAGCAAAGCTCAGGTGTCTCTTTCATTGCTCAATTAGCTCATGCAATAAAGATTTCTTTCTAGTAAATGCTGGTTATGATAGATTTAAAAAAAAAAAGAATCCTGGGACTTTGGAGAAGTGGAAAGCTTTCTGCACTGCACATGTATAAATCCCTGGAAATCCAGCTGCCTGTGCAGCAGCAAAACACAGGTGGGTCGGGGGTCTGGTGTCTCTCTGGCTTTTAATGCTGTGCTGGTGTATAGTGCCCTTCACTTCCCTGGCTGCCTCCAGCCTTCCAGGATGGCAGTCAGCCCACACAAGAGTGCCTGCAACCCATTGCTGTATCAGATCCTGGAAAGAACCCCAAGTGTCATGTTGCTAGGAGAAGGAATGAAAATTGCATTGATTTTCAGGGCACAAGAATGTCAGCAACCCCTTCTTGAGCAGCAAGTGGCTGATGAGAGCAGGGCTGACCCTCTCTCTCATTTAAATGTGTATTGATACACTTGGTTTCTCCCCCCACCTTGGATAAAACCAACCAACCTCTACTGAGTGCCTGTAGGGCAGTTGTCCCTTAGCAGTCCCTCAGTTAGGGAAAGGTTCTTCCCCCAGGAATGGTGAAGCACTGCACAGGTTCCCAGGGAATGTTCATGGCCCCAGGCCTTACAAAGCTCAAGAAGTGTCTGGGCAACACTCTCAGGCACATGGGGGGACTTTGGGGTGTCTAGTGCAGGGCCAGGAGTAGGACTTTTGTGATCCTTGTGAGTCCCTTCCAGCTCAGGATATTCTATGATTTAATTATTTGTATTTTTGTATGGTTATGTGCATTCCTGTACTGTCTGATTGCTGCCCTTGTTGGAGGAATCATTGCTTCTGTGAAAGGTAGAAAAATAAAAAGTGCTGCAGCCAGGGAGAAGCACTATAAGAACTAATCATCTATATGTTTCTTTATTTTTTTCTCAAAGTGCAACTTGTCTGCTGCTTCCTAAAGAAGACAGGCATATTTGCTTCTTTTTAGAAGCTGGAAATTTTAGGAAATGTGTTTTTGTTTTGCTTGGGGGTACCTAAAAATTGCTACATTAATTTTAAGTCCAATGTTGAATAATAACTGCCTGGAGGTTTGTATAACTTGTGTAGCAGGTGGGTGCCTGATGTGATTTTAAAAATGACCAAGACATAAAACCCTGAGAGCAAGAATTTATGGAGAAGAGATAAGAAAGTTTTTATTAAGAGTGCTTGTCTTTCAATTTACTTTTTTCCTCCCCTCCTTAAAATTATCTGCAACCAGAAACAGCCCAGAATTTGTATTGTCCTGGATATTGTCATTCTCAACAGCACTTTCAAGGGCAGGCACCTCCTGAAGTGCTGAATAACAGGTCTTGTATCCATTCTTAAGAGGAAATGTTGTGCCCTAAAATTCTGGCTTGTTCCACCATCTCCTAAGCTGGAATGTAATTTTCCAAAGGGAAGTATCACTGATTCCACACCCAGGACACAAAACTGCCAAATGTGCATCGCTCAGGGTGGGGTTTGGACCCATTTTGTTTGATGGGGGCTCTGTGGCTCTTTAGGGGCCATTTGGTTGTCCAGGTGCACCTCAGTCTTTGTTGGTACCTCAGGTGCTAAAACCAATCTCCTGACCAAGCCTCTCTGAAACTGTGCCCTGTTATACTTCAAACCACTGGGCTTTAGGGGATACCCAAAAAACCTTTTCTATGGCAGCTTTGATATTTCTAAAATATTAACATTATAAAATGATTTTTCTGGGTGATGCATGAAGCTGAAGTTTGAAAAGAAATACGAAGGAGTAGCTGCTGGGAAGTTTTAAGCTTAGAATAGTGTAACTGCAGATAGAAAAAACTTTTTTATTTTATTCTAAAGTGGATCTGATCTTATGAGATAAGGGAAGCAGAAAAGGAAATGAATATGCAAATAACTAATGATTGAGGCAGCACACACTTAAAAACCCCCACCACTCCAGCAATGTGTTCAGGAGAACAACATGCATGTTTCAGTAAACACTGTTAAAGCTCATGGTTTGTTCGGGGGGGAAACAAATCAACTCAAATGCTATGAGACAGGGACCTCAAACAGTTGCTGTATTTTGAAATCTAGGTCTGCAACTCTTCTGGTTACTATAAATGTGTATGCTGTACATCTTGGGATGTAATGGGAAGGCTCTCTGCTGAGAGAGGTGTTCTCTCTGCTTTATCCCTGCAGCCCTTGTTAGCTGGGATGTGCATCTAGATACTCTCTGGGGATTCTGCAAATGTTCTACAATTGTTCCCAATTAAGGGGCATGATATTTGCTTTAGTCTCTTTGATCCTTTAAAAAATTTCAACAGCAATTTAGATGTTTTTGGCACATTTAATATGCTTAAACTGCTGTGTTACTTCTACATCATGCCTGCAAATCTCATGCACTATTGTAAATAGAAAATTGCAGTATTGGCATTTCATTTTAACTCTTGTGATAATCTCTTGCAATTTCAACAGCAATGGTATCCTGGCTACTTACAATAAATGATGTAAGTTTAACTAGCCTTGTCCCTTCCAAATAGAACTTGGAGGAATGTGTAATAAGAGCATGAGAAACAGAAATTTGGGGGTAGCACAATCTACACTCTGTAACCAACACAATCCTTTCAGCTGTGCTAGATCTGATGAAATGGGATTTGGCTTTTTAAGGTTTGGGGAAGAGGGTTTTTGCTTGTTTGCTGCTGTGATGCTGCTGTTGGTATCCAAAGAAGGTGATGTCTGTACATTTTTCAGAGAGGAATGCACGAGGGCACCTGGAAATGTGGGAGTTTGGTGGGATAGCAGCAGCAGAGGTGACTGCCCTTGCACCCCCTGCAATCCTGCTTTGGCTGCTCAGGCAATGCTCACAAACCCTCCTGCTGCTGTTTACAGCAGGTCCTGCTCTAGGAGGTGGTTGCCAAGGATTTTACAGCTCCAGAGATGTGGCATCTCACCAGAGACTTGCTCTCCAAGGCCTTGCTTGTGTTAGATGAGAAATATCCAAAAGAAGTAAAGGACAGGGATGTGGGGATAGAGGTGACTTCTGTCCTTCAGCCCAAATTGATGCAATGTCTTAGTCTGCTGCCTTACTCTGCTGCCAAACGTAATTTGGGTAAGAATTAGAACCAGGTTCTTGATGGTTTGTCATCACATAAGATCTCTTGATGCTTTTGAAAGTGTGTAGCTGCCAACCCCAGCATCCTGGCCACTTTCCAGCTCACAGAATTACCGTCTGTCTTTCCTGCCCCCTTCTCTCTACACCCCTGTAGTTTCAATCAGATAAGTCATTACTTACTTCTCTCCAGAACAGTGCACATGCCTGTATTCTGCCCACAGAGAAAGCCTTCAACATCCACTGTATTTTTTTTTAATCTAGACATCATTTGCTTTGCATTGTTATTTTGTTATCTAATTAGTATTATCATGTCAGTGCACCTGATGCAACCTGTCTAGTTCTGGGGCCTGAAGGTTTGTAGAGAGTGCAGCTAATTTATTAATCTTCTAAAATCTACACTCAGTCAATCATTTAGACTGGGTGTACCAGGCTTCTCAGTAGTGATTTTTGTCAGAAGGATGCTGGTTTACTCATCTGTACATGGTGATACAAACATCAGAAGTTGGAATCCTTAATGACTTATTTCTGCACAGTGTTTTAAAGAGCACTGTGGGGATGCTGGAACAGGGTTTCCTTACCCTGCTGGCAAGCAAAAGCACGTGACATGGGCTGGACCAGTGTGGTCCCCAGCGGGCTGGGCTCCAAAGTGGGAGATTTTGAAGTCCTTAAATGGCTAATTTTTCCTGATATGCTGTGACAGTGCCCCTGTAAAAGAGTCTGAGCTTTGTGGCTCGCTGCAAGTGATAGCAGGGGCATTTCTAGTGCTTTTCCAACTCAAATGACTTTTTACACTTCAGCAAAGAAAGCAAGTCCTTTACCCTGGGGTTTGAGCTGGGAACACATGGACAATGATTTTTCACCAGCCAGTCTGTTGTCAGAACAGTGATTCTCATTGACAGAGAAGTTAATAAACATTACGAGTATATTCCACAATTGACATCTCCAGTCCATTGCCTTAATACTGGTTGTAATTCAGCTCAGGACCTTGCAGCCTGTGTTTCCCAAGCTGTCATTTGATTGTGTTGGATGGAATTAAATCCAGTCTTGTTCAGCTGTGGAAAAATTGATCTTTATTTTCCGTACTTAGGCAAGATTAGGCTGGGACTGTAAATTTTTGGACAGAGTCTGTGCAGCTACAGTATGCTAATGGTATGGTGCTTAGGTTTGATAATGGAATACACAAAAAGTATGATATAAATAATAAATTGCTACACACAATAATGGAAGAAAATCAACTGGGAATAACAAATTGTCCTTAGAATCTCTTAAGAATACACTGTTTGCCTAAGGAGGAGAGTTTAATTAAACTCCAGGGTGAAATGCATCCCTGGGGTGGGGGCCAGCACATGGCTTCTGAATCAGTTGCACATTAACCTGGGTTTTTTTCTAGTTTGGAAATAGATGCATGGGGGTAAGTGTTTGCTTCTCTGGTCATTGGGGAACAAATCAGTGCCCTTGATGTGTGCAGGAGGAAGGTGTTCTTTAGGACTTTGGAGTGGTTTCCTCCACTTTACCCCTCTGTTCTGTTTCTCTTCAGCAAACCCCAGATGATCAGTTTATTGCAAGAGCATGGAGGGACAGGACAAGGGGGAATGACCACATGGAAGAGAGTATATTTAGACTAGATGTTAAAGAAAAACCCTTTAATGGGAGGGTGATGAGACACTTGCCCAGATGAGCTGTGACTGCCCCATCCCTGGAAGTGTTCAAGGCCAGGCTGGATGGGGCTTGGAGCCAGCCTGGTGTGGTGGAAGGTGTCCCTGCCCATGGCAGGGGATTGGGAGGAGGTGTGAGTCTGAGTTTCCTTCCAACCCCAACCATTCTGTGATTCTGTGTTTCTATGGTTTCCTACTTGCTGTTGATCATCCTTTTCCTTCCAGCTGCTCAGGACAGCTGCTAACCTCCACTGCTGCCTTCTGGAAGTTTGTGGGTGCCAATGGCCCTGAGGAGACCCTGGGCACCCTGTGCTAGGAAGGGGGAGGTGCAGAGGCAACACTCAGAAATGTCTGAGCTCCGCAGAGGATTGGAGCAGGTGACCTCCATGTCCCAAAACAGCTTTACAGAAGATGTGCCAGTCTGAGGATCAATCTCTGCCTCCAAAGAAGGTAGGAGAAATGGTGATACTTACCCTGTAGAGAGCAGCACCTGCTCAGTGTTGCTGAGTACTCTTTGTTCTGATGAAAGCCCATGGAAACATAGGAATAAAACCATTAGGATGTTGTGGCTGCTTCCTGCCTTGCTTTCTTCACAGTCTGTTGTAGTTGTAATGAAAGCAAATGTGGTCCATTGGGCAGCTTTCTGCTGAGGGGAGTACTGTGAAGGCTGTGATATCTATTAATGTGATTAAATTAAGTATGAGGCAAATCTTGATCTATTCCAAAACCAGTTGTGGAAAATGATACATTCTTCGTCAGATCTGGTTTATGTGTGTTTTTCAGAGAAGTGTCTTACCATGCCTGATGAACATAATTATTTTATGCCTAGTATAGATGAAAGGACATTATTCTGCTTCAGAATTATGGTTAAGTAAGTGAAATTCTTAGGAATAGTCAGTTCTTTACTAGCCCTAAGTAGTCTTACTGGTAAGACAGACAGTAGCAGGGAACTGGTAAAGAGTATGAGCAGAAATGCATTGGTGAAAAAGTCACACTTTGAGATTGAAGTAATATCAGTGAAAAGTTTGAGTATGAAGAGAACAGGCATGTGCCATAAAACAAAATCTTTCTGACTAGAAATTGCCCTAGTGGAAAGACCAAAACCAGACCCTGGAATGCTGATCAGCTGCAGTGTTTGGTACAATAAGCTTGGTAAGGCATTAAAGTGCTTGAAAGAGTCCTAAAATGAATGATAAGCTTTTTGTGGCAACTGAGTGTTTTCCAGACTCCTAGTACCCTGGACTTTTGCAGGAAAAGGGGCTTTTATGTGAGTTCAAGTACATCCTGGGTGTATGTGAGCACAGTGGTTGTGTACTGCATGTCTGGGAACACTGGGATCACTGACCCCTGTGTGGACAGACCCTGCAGGGGAAGGGAGAGCTCTGGAGCCCAGGCAGAGAAACTGATCAATAAACCACATGGAGCCCAACATTCTTAAGACAGGTCTGAACAAGTTTATTAAACCTCTGCAAGTGCTGAAAAATCACTGCATTCTACAAATCCACGTTTAGTTCTCTCAGGGTAAAATTGCATGGTAAACATAAGCAAAAATCCATGTCTATTACTTACAGCTGATTTAATTTTTCATACAAAATGTTTCAGTAAAAAGGAAATAAATTGGACAGGGCGTTTTATATGCATTGGGGCTTTGCAGTGCAGCATGCTTGTAAATAAGTGCAGAGTTTGGCATTTCAGAGAATCAATAAGGCACATTATAGAAAGTGGGAGCCAGGAGTGTTTCCCATTCTTTGTGTACTGGTAAGTCTTGGGACAGATCAATGAGTTTCTGTCAGCATTCAACAATGCCACAACATCTTTCTGAAGTAATTGGGCAATTCACAGAATGAAAGATGCCATCCAAGGGCTCTGATACTAGTTTCTGTAAGAGGAGCATTTATTTGGTGTTCTGAGGAGACCAGGCAGCCATCCTTCTTTTTTGAGGTAATTCACTTCCTTTTAAGGTTAGAAGTAAACAGACTTCTGACAGCAGAAAGGCAAATGTTGTCTTTTCATGGCCTCATCACTGATGAATAGAACAGCCTTGGGTTGGGTTGCTTCTTTTTGCCTGAGGACTCTTTCAAAGGAGGCCTGAAGCTTTCATATTCCAGTGCTTGCAATACAGATAGAATATAGAATATCTTTATGCTTATTATTTGTGTCTTTCAGTGCCTGGAAGATGTGCTTGGTTACTGGTGACTGGTGCTTCCTTTGTCCCTCCTTTGCTGCTGAACTGTGAAACAGTTGAACTCATATGGGAAGGAGAGAGAATGGATGGTGTTTGTGCTCAGGACTTTCCCACAGGCAGCACAGAAGTCCCATCCTTAGTGTCTTAGTGAAGATGCTGAGAGCTGCACCTGTGTGATGATGTGGGGAGCAGAGCATCCCCCAGTGGGTGAGGGCTGCCAGGTTAAGCCCAGCTTGTGGTAAGAGGAGAGTCTGTATTATGTTCCTGCTCCATTAGAAAGTGTCAGAGCTGCTGTGGGCTGAGAATTGCCATCCATGTCAGGAAGGAAGAATGAGGAATAGCAAACATGAAGGCTCCTGAGACTTGTCACTATCATACCCTGGTCAGAGACCTCAGGAGTTTTGTGGTGTGGCCAGCAGAGAATTGGAAAACGTGTGTGCAGCATCCCCTTGTTCCTTCAGTTGTGCTCCATGTATCCTTCAGCAGCACAGGACAGTTGTGGGCATCTCTGGAATTTGGTGACTCTTGTTTGTGCTGTCACCCACTGCAAACTGAATGTGAGGTCTTGGCCTGAGAAAAATTGTTGTGCCAAACACTGGAGATCTGATTTAAAAGGATGTTGTTCTTGTGCTGAGTGTAAAGAGTAAAGCTGTGGGAAATCCTTTCTTTCTTCTGGAAAATTGTCAGTGGTCATGCAAGTCCAAAAACTGGGTGTGCCTCTGGGGAGTGAAGCTGGAAGGGCAGCAAGGCCCAGGCTGTGCTTTTGCTAAATGTTGTTTGTTTCTGGAGTAGGGATACCCAGAGGGTGGATAAAGGGTGTTTGTGGTGCTATGTGAAAATTAAAACCAGAAACTGAGGTAATCTCTGGGATAAATACCTGTTGTGGAGCTGTTTCAGGAACTGCACTGGTTTGGTGAGTAAAATCCCTTCTAGTCTAGTGGTTTTTTCCTTCCAGTTGGAAACTGCTGGTTTAGTCCTTTTGTTTATTATTTCCACTTGGAAAGTAGCATGTGCCCACCATTGCTTTTCTAGTGTGCTCAGGCATCACTATTAGGAAGTATATGGCACAGAAAGGGAATTACTTTCTCCATCCTTCCTCCACCAACCCTTGCACCATCCTTTTTCTCTTTTTTTTATCCTGTATGAGTAGGATTTCCTAGTTCAGTGCTTGTATGGCAGGGTCTGGGAGGTGCAATGGCACCGTGGTGACATCCTTGGCTCCTCTGAGCTCAGCCTGTGCAAAAAGCAATCTGTGCAGAGTGTCTGCAATGTGAGCATGTCCAGCACAATCATTGTCAGACAGACAGACCTAGAAGGAATATTATTCATTGCAACATTGGGGAGATTAAATCAAATCTCCCCAATTTCAGTTTCAGTTGTTGAGGTAGGAGGTTTCTGCTCATGGTGCCAACAAATGCTTTATTTGCCTCAGCAAGGTGTTAGTCCAAGGTCTAAATTCTGAATGGCTTCAAAATAAAACTCATTTAAACTGTGCCAAATACTTTCTGTCATTTTTTCCTTCTCTTTCAGAAGTGAATTCCTTATTTTTTCTCATAACTTAATCCTAACTCTTGCAGTTTATGAATTGAAAGGGGAGGATTTCTGGTTTGTTATAACATGAAATTTACCTTGTATGTAAGTGTTTGTTTTGATATCTGCTTCAAAATTTAGTCCTGAGCTCAGGAGACTGAACCATTATTTCTTTCAAGCTGATTTAGTCCAAGTGGAATAAATTGCCTCTCTACTGCTACATGCACTGTGGAACCAAAGAACTCTTGGATAATTTTGCTGAGGTTGCAGCAGGGTCTTGCTTATAGTGCAGAGCTGATATTTATTGTTCAGCATTTTCCAAAGAGCTTAATACATGGTTGCATATTAAAATGGAGATAGGAAAGGATAGTCTGTGACATGTAAGGCAGATTTGACAGGAAAATCCCTTACACTGCCCAGAGCTAAAGCTGATGGCAATGATGCAAACCTGGCTGCTATGCCTCAGCCCCAGGTGACAGAGGGATGATGTGCCAGGCAATGTCTGCCTGTGTTTCATAGAGGTGGCACCATGGGAAACTCCAGCTTGCAGTGAGAACAGCAATGCACAGCAGGGCAGGATGTGATGCAGCCTCTCCCTGACTGCCCTGGCCTTTGCCTTTCAGCTCAGGGTAAAGCCATCCTGTGGTTTTATTTTCTGTCTAATCATTCATCTTCAGGCACAGGTGCAAAAGAGCAGATCATAGGGAGAAGGCATCATTTAGCAATCACATTGTTCATTGTTCTTTATTTTTATTAACACTATTTTCATTTCATGTTATTCAGTTAAAATTAGCCTTCTGTCTCCTTGCCTCCCACTTCCTGGCTATTTGGCAGCTGAAGTTTGGGCTTTTTTTTTTGTTTGTTTGTTTTTCTACCTTCCTCACTGACTGGGACATAAATTGTTTGAGCAAGAAGGAATTAGAGTAGGACAGATGGCACCACCTGCTGCTAGTGCTTTGTTTCCTTGAAAGACTTCCTGGCCACCGAGTCTGTTTTGAGCAAGTTGAGGAGGAAACAGTCAGGTTTATCCACTTTCTTCAAGTCCAGAGAACAATAGCTTTTATTCTGGTTCTCCTTCTCTCTCTCCTGTGAGCAGCACTGCATTTGATCTGCTGGTGGCAGGCAGTATAAGACCTGTTTTTTTGAGTCTTTAAGGGCTTCAGGTTCTTCTGCCATTTCTGCTTCTGCTTTCCAGCTTCTGCTGCCAGCTCTGTGCATTTCTGTCTATCCCTTTCCCTCCTTGAGAGTCCAGTACTGGCTAGTTAGGGGAGGATGCCAGCTGGGGAGGAGAAGGAGGAAAGAGAAGATGAAAAGGTCAGAAATTGCTTTGTCTCTCAGTCCTGTGTGACCTGTGTCTGGCTGAGCTGCTGGTCCTGGTAAGATCAGGCTCTCCATGAGGTGCTCACTGAGCTCCCTCCCACAGCTTCCAGTGAGTTCTTGTGAAAAATTACACCCACGAACTAAACATGAAGAGTACAGCCTCCTCACATCTTTCCAAACCCATTTGTCCAGAGTCTTTAGTGAACCTGATTATGAATAAACCACAATTAAAAAAAAACCTGATTTATCTTCATAGAAATTAATTCAGATGGAATCAAACAAAAGTGAGAAAGTCACACTGGAGATCCTCAGCAATTTTCTTAGCTGGGTTGTACCCAGCACAGTAACCTTTCCTTGAATCTAAGTGAGGTTCTAGCTCTTGTATCCAATTTCATGCAGAATACTCAATAATTATGGGTGTATGTCATCAGGTGCCCTGTCAAAGACCCCAGGCAGACTGGAAGTCTGGAAGCACCTGTGGTTAGTCAGGAAATGAATGGCACTATGTCCAAATATACATAGGGGCAATAAGCAGTCAGAAACAAACAAAATTTTAATAATTGTAGGTGATAGCTGATGGTTTTTTTCCTCCCTCTCTTAAAAATGGCATCTGCAGCTTCTAAAATGTAGAGAGGCATCTACATAGATGAGAGAGGTTTTTGGGGGGAACATGCTCAAAAGTTTTTTGACATGGGCCAGAATAATGAGTACACAGAAGCACTATGTTCCTTGCTTATGGGGCATTGAAGAAAAGAGTAATTTATCAGAATTATTATGATAAGAGAACAACACTAGCACTTCGAGGCAGGGGCTTACTCAAATAATTAACCACGTAAAGAAATATTAATTCTATTGGATTTCCTGTACATGCCATATGGATGCAGGAATATTCATGAAGTGATTCACCTGATCATCCTCATCCCAAATGCCTACAGAAGTTATTAGAGAAAAGTAACTTTCTTGCAAAATCAAACAAAAAATGCCCTAAGAAACAAAACCATCAGAGGCTATGGTAGGCAATTTAAATATTTTTTTTTTAAATCTTAAAAGCATGTACTCATTCTTAGTGGACTTTGCTTTAGGTATGTTTTCCTAGAACTCTTCCTAATTAGCATACTGGCTGCCATTTCCTGCTCTTTAAATTGCAGAAATCATCCACCTTGTGATTTCTGTCGACAGCTTAGTGGAGGAATGTTCCTGGAAATCCCAGCTTTTTATCACAATTTCAAAAACATCACATATGTATATTCAGGGAAAAAAACAACCAAACCCATATTTTTTAATGCTGTAGCCTTTTTGAGCTAACTCCTCACTTTTGTCTATGCTAGCTTATCCCAAATGGGGAGCAGGGACTGGAAGGGCTGGCTGATGCCGCTAAAGTTGCGTTATGATATTGTCACTAATCTGTCCCCTACCTCCAAATTCTCTGCTTCAAGTCTGGTGTAATAAAAACATGTAGCAATGAACACTTTTTCTGTTTTCAATGAGCTCAGGGTTTTGCTGTGTTTTGGGTTACGGCTGCAATCTGATTTCCTTCCCTTCATCACTCACAGATCTGTAATCTTTTTTCTCTTAAATTAACAGGAGATTTGGGAAAATCCTAAGTGCAAACACAGAACAGCACCAGGTACCTGTTCAGGCTGTGTTTTGTCAGTCCTGTTAAACTCCTCTGTAAGCTCCTGTTCTGACACACCATTCACTTAATCTTTGCCCTATTGATCTAACCTAACAATCCATGTAGGTTCCCATCTGTAAAACCTAGAAAGAAATTGATGCAAAACGACCTTTCTGAAGCCTGTGGCAGAAATGCTGCTGAAGCAGAATCCTAACCCCATAGTCCAGTTTTATTGGAGCTGTAAATGGGAAAACCAGGCAGTCTGCCTGGAGGAGGCTGCCCAATGCATTAATTTCCTATTCCACCAGCTTTCCCCAGCTGCTGAAGATGTTTTTGGCTATGGGAGGCTGCCCTGCTGCCTCCTCTGCTCCCAGGAGAGGGCAGCTCAGCTCCTTTGGATTGTGAGAATTCCTGAGGGAATTGTCAGCAGGTTTCAGGGTTGTTATGGCCAAGCCGGGAAGCAAATCCTGAGTTTGCATCCTGGTGGGTTTGGATATGAAGAGCAGCCAGAAAGGAGCTGCAGCTTTGGAGGGAAAGAAAGTATGTTCCCAACTGGAAAATGGGTTTTTAATTCTTGGCAGGTTGTTAGTTTTGTGATCTGTGCTGTGGCTGAACTGCTTGACTCCTGACTTCCCTTTATCTTTCAAAGAGAGATCTCAGTCTCTGTCTTTCATTGCTCCCTGTGATGTCCCTCCTGCCAGGAGCCAGAGTCCTCCTTGCTCTAAAGCAATGTGGCAGGGCATGGGGAATGGCTCCCAACTGCAAGGGAGTGGGTTTAAACTGGATATTGGGAAGAAGTTTTTTACTGTGAGGCTGAGCAGGCCCTGGCACAGGTGCCCAGAGCTGTGGCTGCCCCTGGATCCCTGGCAGTGCCTAGGGCCAGGTTGGACAGGGCTTGGAGCAATCTGGGACAGTGGAAAGTGTCCCTGCCCATGGCAGAGAGTTGGAACTGTGTGGTCTTTTAGGTCCCTTCCAGCCCAAACCATTCTACAATTCAAAAATGCAGCCTAAATTCTAGCTATGTACAATAGGCTTGTGATTTCTGGGAGGAGGTGGAAGAGGCAGCTCTTGGGGTGGATGTGATTATTGTAGCTGCTGCAGAAACCACAGTGAAAAGATGCTACCTGTGATTCCCCCCCCACATTCATAATACTTTTAAAAAAATGAAAACTACTGCCTTGGTGACATCAGGACCCAATATTTCAATACACACCTGTATTGAATTTTAAGATTAATAGAGAACCAGTAAAGGCCAATAGAAAATGCTGAATGTCAGAGTAACCCAGAATAGAGTAATTTATGGCAAGATCTTGATGCAGTTCTTGAAAATTCTTCATTTTCCCACTTGGTCTTTCACTGAATGCAAACCAGAGTTTTCTTTAGATTAGAACTGTAAAATAACACATGGTTCTGAGGAACAGTTGCTTTGTTATAGGAAAAAAAAAAAGAGGGGGTTTCACTCTGTGAGCTGTCAAAAGAGTGATGATAGTATCTTCTGAAATGTAGTTTCATAATGTGTGTTTCATCTCATGTTTGACTACAAAGAATTGTTTGAGCATTGACAAATGGTGTTAAGGGCAGCATGATCGACAGCATTTGAGTTGTGATTGTGTTCTGCTATGGGCTTCAGTGTGAGTTACTGAATGGTGCATCAGTTTCACTCTTTGAGACAAAACATGAATAACACTGAGATCGAAAAGTAGTTTTAAACTGTAAATATTGTTACTATTGTTAAAGCACCTTTCTTTTTCCCCTTTTTGTCTGTGGTCTCAGGAAGTCTGAGTTATCATCCATGTGAATGTTTTTTTGTAGCTGGAAATAAAAAGTTTTGTCTGGATTTTAACAAATACTTACTTTAATTAAGATTAAAAAACCCCAAAGCTGAAATTATTTGGATCATATCCTTGATGTAGCTTGGAAAAAAAGTTATTCCCATTTTTAAATGTATCTTTAACATCAGAGTAGCAAAGCAAATAAAGAGCTGGATTTATACAGAAATGTGAGGGAGAAGCAGTGAAGATACTAGTCAGACTGTTCACTTTGGGGTGATGGCCTTTGCTGAAGACAGGACAAAATCCTGCCCCATAGAACCTCAGCAGGCAAAGTTCAAACCACCACAGGAGAGACTGCAGGGGTGTTCTCAGCCTTTCCTTGGTGCCCTTTCAGTTTGTGTAAAGAACTTGAATTTTCATGAAGCAGAGCAGGTGCCTGTTAGGTAGATGCTCTAATCAGGCCAGGGAGACTTTCCTTCCCTGCCAGCTCAGCCACTGCTGCTCTGTGCTACAAACAGCAGGAGGTCCAGGCAGGGAGGCTTGGAAAAGAGGTTCAGGAGTTTGCTTTCCTGCTTCCCTGGGCTGCAGAGTGGTGGCTGAAGAAGTCACTTTGTGGGGCTTCTCTAGAGGCATTTCATACTCACCAAGAGGATGTGTTTGGTGGCTTACTCAGCACAACCTTGGGATAACCTCTTGTTCCCTGGGAAAGCACTTCCTGAAAAAGGGAAGGCTTGTTTTACATCCTTGCTGAAATAGTGAATTGATGGATTTTCCATATTTGATATGAATGTCCTTGTTGTGTTGGGTGGAAGGCTTTTACTGTCCCCTTCCATTCTGGGAGTCAAGCCTGAAAATAAAAAAACTATGGGAGAACTTAGGCCGTTTTTAAAATATCACCACACAAACTCCTTCTCTGGGATGCCCTTTCTCAGCATAGGGAGACATGTTTGTCCCTGACTTGGGTAGCTGGTATTTTGGTAAGAGTTGAGTCATCATATTCTCAAGCTTGTTTCTGCCTTGACTATTTCTAGATAACCCTCTAAAGCCATGTTAGCAGGACTGAACATGGAGCTGTTCTTCAAATATCAGTGGTTTATCCTTGGCTGACTTCCCAACTGGTTGTTTTTCAGTAATCTGCATCTCTCATGTTATTTTTTTTCCCCTTAAATTAATAATTTAGCTCAGAAAATAGAGCACACTGTGGGCAATCTCAGATAGCTGAGCTCTTCTAGAAGCTGATATGAGATAAGCTGGTTCTCATTAAGGAGCAGAGGACCACACATATTCATCTGACTTCAGAAGCAATAATCTGGGTAGTACACAAAGAATTAGCAAAGTTCATGGTGTTTGAGCACAACAGGGATTTTTGCTTTCCATTTAAGATTTTGAGAAAGCAATGATACTCTATTCAAGGTGATGAACTTGGGTATTGATTTAGGTATTGCTTCAGCAAGCTCTTATCTTTGGTATTATGGTAAAGTGTGTTTCAATGGAAGTAGCAAAACAATAAAATTAGGAAGCCAATTTTGCATCATTTTGGGTAATAATGGCTTCTGATCTGTCTAGACCTTATCTGTCTGATAGAAGTCCAGTTGCATATGTTTCCTAATGCACCTAGAATTATGCAGGAGCACAAGGCAACACAGGGAAGTTAGGAGCTTGGGAGCTTGGATCTTGGGAAAGGTTTGTAGTGAGGCTTTTTTGGAGGTGCTTTTTTGTTGAAAAACTTTTCTTTTTAAGAAAACCTTGCTGTTGTTTGTATGCTGCATGTGCAGTGGGACATGCAGGTGGCAGCAGGCCATTGTAGGAGCTCCTGCTTGTAACAAGTTTTCGATTACAAGGGGAAACTGATTAATCTGTTGAAATATTTCTATCTGTCACTTTTCATGCAGCCACATGAGGACCTGAGTTCTCACCTTAACAGTGGAGTGCAAGTGCTGGCTCTGTGATCCCAAAGATGACCCTTGTTAGAGCTGCCAACATAACCCTGGCAGCCTGGCACTGTGCTGTGGTAAGGGCATTGAACCACAAATGAAGTGGGCAATAAACTTTATTCAGAGATTTTACTGTCACAGTTCCATCCAGGGAACACTCCAGAAATTTATGATGATAATTTTGTTCTAATGTAGTAAACCAAATGCTGAAACATGTCCTGTAACTAAGACTCCAGACTCTTCCCCAAGGCCATGTAACTCTTTGTTACTTGACACTTGACTTAAATTACTCCAGTTAATATATCTTTGTCCTCTAACCTTTGTCAGAAAGGTCAAAATCATTTGATAGCAAATAATAAATTCCTTTCAGACCCAAGGACTCTCAGGAGCATAATGATTTCTTCAACTTACAAATATATTTCTGAACACCAGTTCTCTCCCAAATCGGGGAAAAGAAAGGGTGAAGACAACAACATGAGACTCTGAGGTCAGTGAGGGAGTCAAAGTCTATCTGGGAGGGGATTGAGGGGCTGCCTTAGTCTTAGGCTGAAATTATTTTTTTTGTGAGACTATGGTGAAGATATATTTGATATATCAGACTTTGTTTTTTCCCTGGAACTCATGGAAATGCACTGGGGGGATGTAGCATTCTCACACAGCTGTGAGCCAAGGCACCAGTACTGAAGCAAGTAGATGTTGCTATGATTGAATGAAAAATTTGGGCAGAGATGAGAAACCTTTCTCCAAGGATAGAAGAATAAAACCTCTGTTCCCAGAGATGGAAAGAACTTTTGCTTTTATGCTAGAGCAGCTCATCCTTAAATAAGGATACCCCAATAAGCTGATATGGCCCATGAATGCAGTTGTGGAAGGTTCAAAAGATGGGAGGGACTTCGCAATTGCAGATTTCCATGGCTGCTATTTGTGGAAATTAAAAACCACAAGAGAAATGTTTCTTGGGGAGAAGTCTCCATGGCATGGCAAGAGAGACTCCTCTCCCTGAGTAGACTGAAGAAAGATAATTCTAGAGGTAGTAAATGGACTGAAAGTTCCAAATTTTGTCTCTTAACATTGTCAGTGGGAAGGAAAAGGGGGTGTGTGGGGAGGAGAAGTGTTCTGAAGGTTTACTCTGATTTTCTTGTAGTTTTTCTTTTAATTTTTAAATAAAGTTTTTCTTCATACCCTTTAAAGTTTTGAGCCTGTTTTGCCCTTTTCCTCCTAATCCTAACTCACAGCAGGAAATGAGTAAATAACTTCTAGTGGTTCACTGGTGTTTGGCCAGCACTAAACCCACCACATAATTGGTGCATTGGCTGGGAAACTGGAATTAGCAAACCAAAACTGCTACACCAGTCTGGGCAAACCTCGTAAAGGATTTTACCTTTTACCACCTGCTGTGCCCCATGTACTATCCACTTCTACAGAGGCTGCTCACGAGCTGAAGAGAGTAAGTCCTGCCACTATTTCAAAATAAATAAGTAAATAAATTCAGTACAGTTAGGTGCATTTCCATCTCCTTCCCTTTAGATGTGCTATGGGCCCTGTCAAATTACACCATGTGAAAGGCAAGATAAGCAGGTTTCACTCCTGCACCAGGGACAGCTTTTCCATGCATAAACCCCACTGCTTTGAAGTCCATTATCTTGCAGTTCTGGGTTAGAAACTTCTTTTCTCTTGGAGAGGGGACTCACTGCATTCCACATCAGCTGGGCTTTCTCTGAGCCACGGGAAGGCTTCTTGGCACCAAAGCCAGCTTAGTTTTGGGTCATTTGTGAGGGTACAGTGTGTTCTAGGAGTAGGATTTGGGATCACTAAAGTGTGTGGCTTCACTTAGGAAAAGTCATGCAGGAAAAATGACAGCAGAGCAGCAGTGCAGGAGTGAGCAGCAGCTCACGGGGGGAGAGATGGGAATCCTCCCCTGGCACTGGTCCCATGGATGATACAGAATTTATTCACCTTGTGCTCCCTGCTCTTATAGCCCACAGAGGAGCCTGTCCCATATTTCAGAGGTCAGGGTTAAGATCTTGCACACTTGGATCACCTCTGGGTCACGCTGGCAGCTTCCTAGGGCAGGAGTTTTGTGCAAGGACAGGGATCAGCACCTGCCAACAGGCAGGAATATGAGGTGCCAGCTTGGCTGGATGCTGTTGGAAGTCCTGTTTGTGTGTGGAAATACTCCTGTGCCCTGAGGTGTGAGCAGTGCAGGGCTCTGGCTGTAGGTCTGCTGGAGTCATACACTCTTGTGTATTGAGTGTGCAAGGTATTCATACACCCAAATGTGTCCTGTGCAGGAAACATTTATTTTGTTTTATTTGTTTTTCAGCTCTTACTCTCTGCAGTAACTTTCTGAAGTCATGCACATTGTCCACACAAAGCAGGGGAGAAAAATATATTTAATTTGGTTTTCTACAGAAGCTACACCCTTTTGGCACAGCTTTCATTTACAACTGCAGTGATAAGTAAGTAATTAATCTTTCAATGCAAATCAATAGGAGAATCTTGTTTCATCTCAGTTTCCTTTCATTTGTTTTTCTTTGTGCACTGCTTTTCTCCTGCTTGTCTGAATCCCTCTGATGGGAACTCAGCCCTGCCAAGAGCTGCCTTTGGGTAATCGAGTCTCTCTTTCTCCTGCAATCCCTGTCCAGCTTGAGAAAGGCTGGAGCACTCAACTGCTGTTCACATGTGCTTTAAATTCAACTGAGTATAGCTGTGCGTATGAACAGCTCTGTGAAAAGCTCTGTCTTATTTCCTAAAGTGCTCTGAGCTGGCACGTGGAGATCATGCTCTGGTGGCCCTGTTCTAGTCTCTGCTGTTTCCTCCATGGGATCTCTGCTCCTTTGCTGCATGTGGCAGATGAATAGGGGAATAAATCCTGTCTGTGAGATCTCTGCCTCTACTTTAGAGCCTCTGTGTATATGCGAGGATGAAGAAGAAGGATTTTTTTTCTGTGTTCTAATTTACAGCTACAGAGTAGCTTTCAGGGTGTTTGTGGGATATACTGGTGTTTTGAACTCTTCTGGTCAAAAAATGTCCTTTCCTGAATGTTGCAGTGGGATTTCATAGGGGTTTTTCCTTGTCCTTCTTCTAAGTATGTTGTTTTTATCCAAAAATTGAAAACTTTTAACTTGGATATGCTGGCAGAGCAGGGAGGAGCCTCTCTGGAACATCAGTGGGGAGTGTCTCTGCCTTCAGTCTCTTGCCTGAGCAAGTGTCCATGCCCAAACTGCACGTGCTGTGGTAGACTGTTGCATGGGGCTCTCTAAATACTCTGTCTGCAGTGGCCAGCAGATGGGAACTATTACCTGTTTTACTCCCTGAAATATAGAACTTGCTCATGAAGGAGAATAGTGACATGGAGTGCAGGACTGCAAAGCCACCAGGATGGCAGCATGAGCCACAAGACTTATGAACAACATTTCAAGTGATCTGTTCAAGAGGTTCTGCTTTTGCTTAAAATTATCTTAGGGGTTTAAAATAGTCATGTCAGTCTTTTCCTAATGGAATCCAGTTGTGGAACCAGCTATAAACAGGGTTTATAAAACTTTGCATTTCCTTGTGTTCTCCTGTGCATCATTCAAATGAGCTTCTGAACTGATGAGCAGAGCTGCTGCTTCTTCCCTTTTATGGGAAGCACTTCTGGGGGGCAGCCAAAAGAATGAATTTTCCTTTCAGTTTAAATTAACAATTGTTTTAATGAAGTAACTGAGCTGCAGTCAAACCTGCTACCTGTCAGCCTTGTGTCACTTGTGTTGCTGCTGACATGTAGCATAGGTATAAATTTTATTACTGTGAGCTTCCAGATGAAGAGAAAACCTTCCAGTGCTGAGAACATCTCTACATCAGTCACATCAGAGCTGAGAATTGTTTATTAATTGTTCATTTATTAGTTGTTTAGCTTTTCACTCAGTGCAGGCAACACTGTAAGTATCTATTGAGCCTTTTATCCACGGGTTTGGGGTGTGCTGTACTGGATACAAAGGGACACCTATGTAGTAAGTTATGAGTGTGTTTTGGTAATTTGTTTCAAATAAAAGGAAAAAAAAAAAGTAAATCTGGCAAAATTTGTCATAGTCCAGCACAGAACAGGGTGTAGAATTGGCCTATCACTGCATACAATTCAAATATTCCGTATGTGCAGTTTTTGCATTGTTTGCTATTTTTAACTCATGGATGTGTGTCAAATTGTTAAGGAAACAATCAAACCCCATGCTGAACTGAAGAGCATAACCAAGAGGGGATAAACAGCCTCTCCTTGTGAAGCTGCATGTTGCTAGGACCAGCAAGAATCAAAAGATATTGTGCTGCTTCTGCTAATTGCTGCTTCAGCTGGTCCAGCCTCTGGGTAAGGTCCCTACAGGCACCTTTTGAGGGGCACCTGAGGTTGCTTTATGGACATCTAGGGAAAGGCACAAACTTTTTACCACTTCTAAAACAATGTCTCTGAGCAAAGGGAGGTGACACTGAATGTGATGCACAGCAAGGGGCTGGTGGGGCCTTTTAAGTCATTTTGGGCTTTGAGCACTGGCAATGCAGCTTTTATTCTGTGTTGCACTTCAGAGCTTTCCCCACAACTCTGAGCCTTAATAATAGTTTTAAAACACTCTCCTGGTGATTCTTATATAAATGCAGTACCTCTAGAAAAAAATCCAGGCATGAAACTTGAGATAGTGTTGACAATGAGCATTGCCATTCTTTGTGGGAATACCTGTCACCTGGTGTGGAGGTCTTGCATTGTCACTGTTCCCTGTTTGAGACCAATTTCTGCTGGGCAGGGAAGAGATAATATGCAAGAAATCCTCTAATAGCCACTTTTGAGGTGATTTTGTAGTGACTTTTTGTAGCTAGCAGTCTGCTAAACTGTTTACCTCCAAGAGAGCATTGCTGCTTAGAGGTCCAATGTAGTTTTAGCTGTAGCTTTTTGCAAATTCCCCTCAAAAAGACCCTTTTCTTATTGTCACCCCTTTTGTTACCTCCTTCTTGCTCATTTTTATGGATATAACCTGAGTTTTTATTGGAGCAAGTGAGGTCAAGTTCAACCCTCACCATCTCTGCTGTGATTTGGGAACAGCTTTTGTGGTCAGGGAGCCATTGTTCTCCAGCCTCAGCTTAGAGAGTTCTCACAGGGATAAGGCTATCTCATAAAATTAAAATCCATGCAGTCAATTACTGGGATTTTTTTTTTTTTGTTAGTAATTAACGATTTTGACTGACATTCTGTCCAGGTTTTTGGGGAAGGATTTTGCTCTAAGGAAATCAGTCTACACATTTAATAGCTTGGCACTGAGAAAACCTTGAAATATTAAAGATTTTTTTAATATAGCCTTTAGCGTGGCTCAAAGCATCAGAGGTTTTAAAAAAAGTTTAATGTTTGGTTTTGTGGTCAGAAACTGAGAAGTATTCAGCCTATATAGATGGAGCTCTCCTAAAATCTGTTTGCCATTAGGAATATCAGCTCTTTTGCAATCTGACCTTCACTCCTTAGGTTTAGCCTTTAATATAATTTTTCTTAGGCTGAAAGGGCCACTACAGAAATCTCTTTTGCTGTCAAGCACATGCTTTGCTGGATTCAGTTGCCAGGAGCAGTGACAGGAACTCTTGTTCTCTCTGTCTCTGCACAGTAAAGCATATCCCTGTAAAAAAATCTTATAAAACCTGGGATTTTTCTACCATGCCAAATCCCACATAGCTGATGCCAAATTGGATTAAAATAAATATCAGGTCCAGACTGCAAGATCTTTCAGAGGGCTGTCCTGACAGCCTGACTCCAGTGCCCATCCTTGCTTGGTTTTGTGTAAGGGAAAGGCACCAGGACTGGGTTGCTGTGGTTGCACTGGAATTTTCTGCTGTTTCCTGACAGTTGCCATTTCCTCTTCCTTAACAACCTGTAGCTGCAGGTCATACAAAAGTAACACTGAGCACATCACATTTGGGAAATGCAAATAGGGGGCGATGCAATACTCCCATGCTCACACACACAAAATTCAAGTTATCTAATATATAGCACCCTCTTCTTAAAAATTCCTAAAGGTTTGTACCAGGGAAATTTGCCTCATTTTTAAAATTCTAATTGTGTGTTTTTTAAGTGCTAACTGATTTCAGAGCCATAACCCAAAAAACCCCAAGCCATTAAGGGAAATTTTCTAGACATTCACCCATATTTGTCAAGAAGCAATCTAAAACTTTGACAGTGCTAGCAGAGAGAAATGTTGAATAGTGCTGTTGTGGGGCCAGGTCATTGTTTAATGAAGATGTTTTGTAGTCAACTTCCATTAAGGTGCTCTTCAGATCTGACAGTTACTTAAACCATTGCTTCTAATCACACTTACTGTGATTAGAAACCAGTCCCATTCACTGCTCAGCCATATCTGATTGGTTTTTCTTTCACTGTTTTGAAGAGGATGTGTAAGAGTTACCACTGAGATGTGGCAAGTGCCCCTTAAGGACCACAGAGTGATCAGAGCTCACCTAAAATAGGTATTTTAAGAAAAACTTCAATTTACTTATTTCCTTAAGAAAGATTTCAGAATGTAACAGAAAATTTAGAAAATTGAATATAAAGGAGTTAATAATCTGAAACGGATTCAGTGTTTATCTTGAGAAAATTAAGCTTTTTATGGTGTGTCAGGTCAGTACTCCTTCTTTAAAATGTTTGGGGTTGTCGATGTTGGGGTTTTTTATTTATTTTGGGTTTTTTATAAATTTTATTTTGGATTTAAGACAGCATATGATGTTGGTGCTTTCACAGTGGTGAGTAATTAAACTCAGCCAAAATGAGTCTGGTTTTCAGACACCCAACCCTTTTTCTTGTATAAAGAGTGAGGACAGCTTTAAACATTTAGTGAATGGCTGGGCTGGGATTGCTGCAGTGTAGAAACAAAGACCCTTTCAAAAGCTTTATTTAGATACACAGCTCAAGGAAGGTGCATCAGGCTCTAACAGAAACTCATCATCACAGTCTGGGTGTGATGCCTTAACGTATCAGACCAACTTCACAATGCAGAGAACAGCCAGCCCTAGCAATCCAAGCATCAGTGCTTTAAACATTCCCAGTTTTCTGCAAAGAACTGAGACGTCAAATCAAACAAATACGCTGTGTTCAGTCTATGAATGCTGGTTTTCTTTAAGATGCAATCACCTGCAGCTGACTTTCAGTCACCTCCTCGTTTGCCAGCTTGAATCCCAGCAAAAATATGTGCCTTGAGCTAGGTGGACACTTTAGCTGGGGAAGAAAATCACATCTTTTCTGCTGGGGAATTTTAGAGACATCCGGGATGCAGGTGGAAATTACCTTATTGGAACTTGGGCAAGCAGCTGAGTGCAGATTTCTGGTGGATCCTCAGGGGTCCATGGTGACTGCATGTGGTCACTGAAGATATTGCATTTATATTTATAAAAGGCATAAAACATAGGTGTATATAATATAAATATACACAAGGTATTTGTTTACAATATAGAAGATACATATAAAAGACAGCATGTTGTCATTCTCCAAGGGGAAATGATTTCCTTAAACAATGAAGAAATACTTTAGGTTATTTTCTTAAAAAAGAAAGAAAGCTTTCCTGAGCAATTCCAGCATACCAAACCCACAGCAAGAGTAGACTTAGTGCTGAGGAAGGTGTGTATTGAAAAGACTGAATGACTGAGTGTCAGCATCAAAAAAAAGCAGTGGCTGATAGTGAGTGAGTGGGAGATTGGGCTGTCACATCAAGGGGGAAATCAGTGCATGGAAACAAAAATGAAGTAACATTTTACTAGCTAGTTGGATAACTTATAATGACGTTGAGCTTTTGGACACAATGCCTTAGGCAAACTGCTGATGTGTGAGGAGCCCCAGCAAAGATCAGCCAAGTCATATGTATTTTTAGGTGCTCACACAGATTTCAGTGGGTGCAGGGAGAAAGAAGAGGTGGGAAAAAGAGATTAGAGTAAAAGGTGCTAGTGCTCTGACACCATGATCTCTGGGAAATTATGCCCCTTAGAGAGGAACAGGACCCAGGAAATACAGATGGTTCTTTGACAGGACAACCACAATTGCATCTGTACTTTTCTTGTATAAAATGATTGCTGGCAAAAAGTGAGTGGCTTAAAACAAAATCTGAATTCTAGAGATTTTCTTCCTCTTGTTAGTTTGCTTCCCAAGGACCCAATTATCTGGCTTATGGAAACAGATGCTTATACATTCACCACTATCAGTTGGTGTTTGTGCAAGTGCTAAGCCCCCTTCTGCTGTGATTTTCACCTGCTGGAAAGGCCAGTGCTTTGTGACCTCTCCAAAGGAGAGCCCTGCCAGCCTGGTGCTCTTTTTTTCTTTATTTAACAGCTACATGTGTACCTGCAGGATAGTCAGCTCATGATTTATTAGCAGAGCAGTGATTCCTCTCTATGCCCCAACATTGCTCCAGTCTGGTCATTCCTTTTAATTGTACAGGAGGACTGGGGCTGTTGGAAGGACAGGGGCAGTCTGGGCAGCAGCTTCCCTCACAGCATTTCAGTTGTATAAAAGAATTTCATGCCTTAGGTTGGGCTCTAAAATAAATGTGACTCTGCTGTAAAACAGGTCTGCATTTAGGTTTGAATTAATTTCTTGAATTTCTGAAGAATTCACAATATTATGGCTGGTCATTTCTCTTATTCTTGCAGGCTTTGGAGGGAGGTGAAAGCCCTGCAGCTCAGTGGGGCAGCTTTTGTTGCTTGGGCACCTCTCTGTGCCTTCATGCTGGGCAGGAGCTGGCAGCCCCTGTTTTGTCCATCCATCCAAGGAACACGGGTTCACTTTTGGGAAGGTTCACTGCAAACTTTGTGAACCTTTAAAACAAACTGGTCCTATTAAAATTCCTAATTTATAGTATCTACGTACTCTACCAGGTCCTAAACTGGAAATAAAGCGCCATGTGGGCTTGCTTGCCCTCAGCCTCACATTTGTGGAGTTTTTTGTATGGGTTTTTTGGTATTTTTTTCCTTGTGTGTGTGGTTTGGTTTTTTTTTCCCAAATTTTAAAAGCTGTTTTTGTGTCCAAAAATCTTCTCTCTAAAGTGTGTTCAGGTTTTGTAGGTTAACAGGTTACTTTAGTCAATGATGCCTATATGACTGTGATGTTAATTAAAGAAAATATTTGGAAGTTATGGTGAAATTATTCAAGAAATAATGTTATCCACCTGAGATATTTGTGCTTAAAAGGTATTACTACAGACAGAAGGAAGTGTGAACCAGTTGCTTAGGCTAGTGTTTTCACACTGTTGTCCTTTGATGTTAGAAGTAAGTGCATGTGAGCATTGAGCTGTATAAAATTGATCTACATTTTATCATTTGAGTCCATATTTCACTTCCAATTAGTTTTCTCTGTGTGCTTATTTTGACTGACCTCTTCTTATTTGCATTAAAAGCTCATGAGTAATTTCCATTTCTGAGGACCTTTGGTCATGTGCCTCTTGCTGTGGTCTTGCCAGGGTGAATGCACTAACCAGGCTCCAGGCAGGAGCAGTGCCTTGGCCAGGAGCTTCCAAATGGAACAGAGGGGCTGCTAATGAATGAGGTTGCTCAGCAGAAAATACTCCTTTGTCTCAGTGCTGACTGAAGTCCAAGTTGCATTTGGAATTGAAGATCACCATCCTTATGATACATGAAATAGGGGAAGGATAAGAAGAGTTGTTTCTTCTAATCTTTCTCTTTGAAATATTTGAATGCATAAAAATTACCATTTTGGAAAAAAGACATTTGAAAGCCAAAATGTGCTAATGTGGTGCTTTTCAAACCAAATTACTTGGTGTGCTTTTGCAAAACATTGATGAAGTGTCTCTGACATGAGACAGAATGCAATGGTTTTGAAAGAGTCTGTTTCCTTTTTATCCTACAGAAATATTCTGGATTGATTCCCTGCTGTTGGCTCCTTGTGAAGTGGCAGCTCAGGCTGAGAGAACCTTTATTGCCGTGGTGCTGGAGCCTTTGGTCAGTGCAGGTGGGGAATCGTTGTCCAAATTGGCTCCTTCAGCTCCTTGGCATCCTCCTGACGTGCCCCCAGCTCACAGATGAGGTCAGTCTGGCTCGTGGCACCCCCCTTCTTCCCCTGGTGCCAGCAGCTGCTCTCTGCAGCTTCTTCTTTGTTTTAAATCCAGCTCCATGAAACAGCAGACGTTGGTGTCACGTTTAGAACGTTTGAATTGTTTCCACGTAAACACTTTCAAGAGCCTGTGAAATAAAGTTGCTGTGCAAGTTTTCTGAACAAACAAAAAAAGGGGATTGGCCAGTGGGATGGCTAGGCATTGGCCAGGGGGTGGTGTGGGATTGCATTGGGCACCACTTGTTTGGTATGTTCCTTTATCATTATTATTGGTTTTCCTTCCTTTTCCCACCTATTAAACTAAAAAATTATTTCACCTCTCTCCCCATCCTGTGGTAGGGAGCAAAGGGCTCTGTGGTGTTTGGCTGCTGCCAGGTTAAACCACAAATTAGTGCTATTGCTGAAAAGGCTCCTTCTTAACAACCCTACAAGTGGTGTGGGACAAAATGCAAAACAGAAAGTCTCTTCTGGAGAAAAGATCAAAAAGTGAATTTTCTTTTTTTTTTAAACTCATTATTTTTTCTTCTTTTTTTCCATTTTTTATATGATTTCACAGCCTGCTAATACCAGCAAAGTGGGCTGGTACATGTCAAATCACGCCAGCATTTCCAATCAACTCCCATGCTGTAATCCCAATAGTGTATTTTGTTTTTATTTACTTTAAACCCTGTAGGCAGATGAACATTACTTTTTATTTTCAGCTCAGAAGAACTGTGTACATCACCAAGAAATATTTTTATTCTGTGATTAATGCTGTTATTAGAAAGCAATGCTGTTCCTGCTGTGTCATACAGTCAGGTCAAATAAGAAACATAAACAATTAAATAAAAAGCTGTTTCAAATTACCTCAATATTAATCTTGGGGGATTGTTTTTACCATTTTTGTTTCAATGTCTTCTCCTATACAGGGAATTTTAAAAATTAACTGGGTTTTAATTCCAACCAGAAAGACACACTTTGGACTGAAATCAAATCTGGAAAAACATGTCAGGAAAAGACAAAACCTCAGGCTCTGTGTGTGATCATAAAACTTTTTGCTGCAGCTTGTAATCAGGTGAGACTCCAACTAAAATTGATAGAAAACCTGCCTGTGGAGTTTTGGCCTTGAGAGTGAGCTGTGAACCAAAAAGGAATAAAAAAATATTAGGGAATCAATGCCAGAAAAAACCCAAGAAAATATTAATGATGGAGGACAGCTCATGTCTTAAAAGAGGAAATACAATTTTGAATGAAATAAAAACTTTAAAAGCATAATTTTACATGAGTAGATGTTGAAATTCTGATGTTTTAGGGCATCCAGAAAGTAACACTATGGCAATTAAGAGTTCAACTCACAAGGAAATGTCTTTTATGGATATTTTCAAGGATCAGTTGTAGAGTTTCCACATTCTGATGTCTTTTTAGAAAGAGCTGCATGATCAGGTGGAAGTGTTTTGGGAACTGATGCTAGCCATGCTATATTGCAGCAGAAATTACAATCAGTGGTAATTATATGCTTAGGATATTTAGGTAATATTACATCCTGCAACCCAGTATTCTTCTCTGTGCAAAAAATATCCACTGTTCATTGATCAAGGAGTTCTTTGTGTCTTTTGAATCTTCTAAAGAAAGTTGTTTCTGGAACATTTTGAAATCTATCAATCATGCAGAGATGAGCTTCATGTGCAACCACTTGTTTCAACTAGAGCTATCAAAAAAGAGTAAAACCCCCTTTACCTGCTCTGGGACAGAAATGCTCTTCTAAAGTAGTTAATTCAATCAAGTGTCAACAGGCAAATGACCTCAGGAATCAAAGGGATCTATGGAGACATCTGTGTAAAAATTGCAAGAGGATTTATCAGTGATAAAAATCTTCTTAATGTGCAATGCTCCCTCTGGGAGTTTGGGAGGAATTGAGGATATGTGGAGTTAAACCCTCTGCTTTTACCCTGCCCCCATGACTCACAGCAAGGCTCAGGTTCCCCTCTCTAAGGTAGGGCTGCCCCAAAACACCACAAGGTGACTTGGGATGAAAGAAATCCAGTGAATTCCATTTTCAAAGCCACTGGAGGAAATTGGTCAATGCAGGCTGGCTCCCAAATGATTATTTGTCTAATTTAAGTCTGAGCAAAGAGAATCATAAGTAAAGGTAAGTTATTAAAAACAAGGAGGATAAAGCAAAAGGCAAAATATGCATCTGCAAAAGCTATTCCACTTGTGTGTATAAATCAGGAGACTGTGTGCTCAAGTGGAGAATTAGGCTAAGTTGCCTGCTGTTATGCATTTAAATTAAGCTGAAGTCTAATAGCTTTTTTAAAATCATGCCCTAAGTGTGTTTGGGTTTGGGTTTTTTTTTTTTTTTTCTCAGGGAAGAGATCACCTAATAAAAATAGCACTTTGGAAGGAAGAACAATTCAATACTGAACAGGAGTGAGGAGCTCTAACTAGTGATAAAGACTGCACTGCTTGGGGAAGATTTGTTGCTGTTGGTAAAAGCCTGAAGAGGCTCTTTGCAGCCAGGAACGATTCTGCAGTGCTGATGGAATGAGTGCTGCTTCTGTCCTTGGGGCAGGGGCTGATGGCAGGGCTGCTTTCAGTGGGTGTGCCCTCTCTCTGCCTTCCCTTGTGCTGCTGCAGAGGTTTTGTTGCAGGTAAGCCCTGGCTGTCAGCTCAGGCACAGGATTTCTCCCCGTTAATGCCTCGCTTCCACACGGGGTTCTGTAGAATTCCTCTCCTTTGATCTTTTGAACCGTGTTCTGAAACAGGCAGCAGAAATTTCCTAGAAAGTTTTGACCTAATTTCTTGTGCTATGAAAAGAAAGGCTGGTGTTCCAATCAGCTTCTTCCAGGCAGGGTGAGGGCAGCAGCCTTTCCCCCATCCCTGGAGCAGGGATGTCATGCTCCAGGGGCTTGGCTCTCTCATCTCCCCCCTTTCCAGCAGTGTTCCTCTACCTGCAATGCATCATTTTGCCTCTTTATCAAAACATCTTTCTCTAAAGATGGGGTTCCTGTGTGAGCTGGACACCACAGCCCATGGGCAAAGTATTTTTGGTACAATGCACCCAAGCCTTTCACCTCCTATTGTTGTACTCTACAGATACCAGGAAATCAGAGGGAAACACTGCACTTGTCCTGCAGAGATCAGATTTTTCTCATTTTAAAAGTGAGTTCAGTCTAATTGCTCCATTTTTGAGCTTTACAGAATAGCTAATTTCACTTGACTATTGGGAGGTGAGGTTAGGGTATTTAGGTCTACAATTAGGAGACCTGAAGGTGCTTGCTCTGTCTCTGGGAAGGATGTGGCTAAAAAGCAAGTCTGAAATTCTAACTCTATTCTCTTTGCCTGCCCTTTCTTTTGGTCCTAGAATCCAGACAATGTCTGCTGCAGCTGGAGATGCCCTGGCAGCTGGGGAGGCAGAGGTGCAGAGCCTGTGCTGTCTGCCTGTTTGTGTGTGCACTTGGGAGAGAAGCAGGAATCTGAAAGGAGCAGCTGGCCTGGATGTTTTGGTGGTGGCTGAAGTGCTGGGCCATGTGGGACACAGAGGGAATACAGCAGATGTGGGGTGGAAGGCAGTCCTGGGAGTCAAAAGAACTCCCTAGAGGCCATTGGTGTTTCAGAAAGGGATGCAATATGTTCAGGTGTTCCTGGCTGATATTCCTGACTCTGAGCAGATCTGCAGTTTGTCCTGGGCTGAACTAATCTACAGCACAAAGCACCAGCTGGTAAATCAAACCATTATTTCAACTTCCCTTTATTATTTTTCCTCTTTATTCCTGCTGTCCTTCCCAATGCAGAGCTGGGAATCTATGGCCAGGTAAACAGAGCCCTCTACACCTCTCTGCTGTGGAATGATCACTTGGAGCCTGGATGTGTGATCAGCATCTTCAGCCTCCTGTGTGGCTACACCTATTTATACCCTGTTAGCAGTTTTATATGCTTTATATGAGGAGTTCAAGGCCTGCTAATCTTGCATCATTTGTAGTCCTGTCTAAATTCTGATCTTTACAGCCACTGCTCTAGAAATGAAAAATTAATCAAATGCCAGAAGATTACTAGAGCTTCAAACCAGTCAGAATGTGACTGGGAAAACATGTTAATCACTTCTCACTTAACCTGAGCACATACTGCACCCTGCACTCCTGCTCTTGTCACTGATCTTCTGTGTAATGAGCACCTCTGGTTGATAGATGCAGAAGAAATTATAGTGCTTTTTGCATTATTTTTTACCAGACACCTCTGTGTTGGTGCTCTAGATACCCTCCAGACATCCTGCTCAAACCTATATGCAGAAAAGGCAAGATCTCCACACCAAAATTCACATGTATAAATATGATTGCAGAGGATTATAGAACTATTTGTAAGGTTTAAAAAGTACTGCAGAAAAGTAGCAAATAAGTCAGAGTAAGGATAAGCTATGTTATTCAACAACTCATTTCTCATGTTTTAGTAATTTGAACATATAGCTATTTCAGCAGTAAGCGAAATTTGTTTCAAGTATTTTAGTATAAATGCATTTACTTTAACAGAAAAAAAAAAAAAATCCTTGACCTTTACTGCCATTTTGAGCATGTTAATAAAAAAAGAGCAGCACTTTTCAAACACTCGAGTTTTTCATCAGCACCCAGTGAAATAGTCCTGCTGCAGTCGACAGAATTGCTGCAAAACTGCTCCAGTATGGAGCTGAACTTAGAGAAAATCCTGATATGCCCTTTGACCAGCACAGGCACACCAAGGAAGGACAAAGAAAGAGGGGGTTTTTGTTCTTCAGGAACTTGTGTATGTCCCACCCTACCACTGACCAGTCCATGCACAGCATCTGACACTGATATCTGGCTGTATCCCAGTGTAATATACTCAATATACAGATAGGTCCTCTCTTCTGAACTGTGTCTAAAGACACAGTTGGCAGGTCGTAAAAGAAGAAAATATTTTAGTTTATTTTGCTGTTGTTCCCATCAAGTTAACTAGTGATACAATCTGTGCTGGTTTTTATATCCTTCTTCTGCTTTTAAATTTGTAGAATGACTCAATTCCCCAGCACACCTTGTTGATTTGATCTGGAAGGAGAAGTTCCCTACACACAGCTCAGGTGAATTTAACCAGCTTCATTTTCTTCTTCACTTTTTGAGTGATTTTGTAATGGGAGCTGTTCCCTCTTGTGGTCCTTTAAGACTATTAATATTTCACTGTTGGGGACCAGAGGAATGTCTGTAACTGTGGCTACAGCTCCTGTAAAACCTGCAGGTTTATACTGTGTGGTGGCTGGACTTGAGAAAATACAGTCCCATCACAAAATGAGTGTCTAACACCTCTGGATACAATGGTGCTGCCCAAAACTCTTAAATATACTTTGGCTGATCCTTATTATAAATGCATAATAGAAATGTATGTGATTATGTTATCCAAGTTGCTGCAAGGAGAAGCATTAGAAGGTAGAAGACAGAAAAGTGACAAACAAAAAACCATTTTATTATAATAAAAATAGCTTATTGTATTGCTTCTTTCTGCTGTAAGAAGGGCAGGACTGTGCATGCATAAATCACAGCCTTACAAGTGTAAAGTAAGGGTATGAAGAAAATCTAAGATCAGGCTTTTTCCACATGGAAAAGAGTCTGTAGGATAGGAAAAATATTCATTGACTTACAGGAAACCATAAAATGTCCCAAAGAAAATATAGGAGCCAGTTGATTTTATGTGCCACCATTTGCAATCTATAAATACCCCCATGGCAAACTCAAAAGATCTCAGTTTATTTGTGGCTGGGAAATGGAGACCAAAAGCAGCCTCATATATAAATACAATGGATTTCACAGCCCCAGGATTTATTGTGTCTCCTTCAGCAATGGGGGTTACACACTGAAACAAAGCTGAGCCATAATGGGAAAGCTGTCCTGCTTGGGATTTATGAATTTATAAAGGATATAGCCAGTTTTGTTGTGTGATTCAGCAGTAAATCACTGCTTGTGGGTGCCAGAGCTTGCCTCAGGTGGGAAGGTGCTTGTGGAAGGACACAGCACAATTCCCAAGCAGCTACTGGGCACCAAATGGGAATAAAGGGAAGAAAGATGAGCAGAGAACTTGCCCCAAATCCAGAGTGCTCACTGAAGCACAGCAACAGCCAGCACTGGAAAGATAAAACTTCACTCCAATATTTGGAGAATTCTTTTAATTAGGAAATATATTTTCTCAGTCTTGTATTTAACTTATTTTGCCTCTCTGTTTCCTCACCTTTTGCTCACTGTCAGCCTGTGAGTAGATTAGCACAGGTCACAGTTACATGCAAGTTTTATTTACCTGCAAATTTAAGCTTCCATTGCTTTATCTCTGCATTATATGACATACAGTGATGATGTGCTGCAGCACCTATGAAAGGTTTTCCTTTTCATAATTGCAGCTGATCTATTCAGTCTTACACGGGGGTGGGAATGTGTGGTGATGGAAAGAGAGGTTTCCATTCCTGGTCTGACTGTGGCAGGGAGGTTCTGCTTTTATCCTTGCAGAGGATGTGCATGTTGAGAGACAAGTTGCTGAACAGCAGGCACAGTGCTGTGTTGAGGCTCAGATGGGATCAGAGTGTGTATCAGACTTCAAATGGGCCTAATCAGGCATTTCAGACCTCTGCTCATGCTCCTGGAGGATTGGCCTGATTTTCAAATGTACCAGGCAATCAACTGCCCCTTACTGATTTCAGTGGGAACTACTGCAGTCAGCCCTCAATGCAGCAGCAGAATTGGGCTGGTTACCTAGAAACCTGCATATGGTTTACAAATCTTTACTCTGGGGTTGTTTTATTTGTTGTTTGTTGGTTTGGTTTTTTTTTTTCAATTGCTGGAACTAGCTCTGTTTTCCTCTGCTGCATATGTTCTTCGTATGCTTTTGCTTACTCTGCAAATAATGGCTTTTTTGGCACATTCAGCCCTGGAAGTCCAGTTGATTAATACATTTTGTCTTTTCTATATCTGCCTTGGAGAACTTAAGGAGTTTGGTTTTGTAATCAAAAGATGGCTTGCCCTCTCCTCTGCTTCTCCAAATGTTCCAATTAGTTTTGCTGAACTGGGAGTCTTGCTTTGGGTCTCAACTGACTGAGACCCTTTGCCATTGACATGATTTATAATCAGTGATGTTACAGGTGACAATTCCTTCTCCCCTTTTGGTACAATAGGTCCTCTGCATGTTGTGATTCAGCCAAATGTCTGCTCTCCCCTCATCCCAGGCAAAATGACCTGCAGGAAGAAAGAGCAGAGGGCAGAAACAATGATTTGTGAGCAAAAGCAGAGTTTCAGCAGAGGAAGGAAAAGTCTCAGCTGTGACAGTCACCATTTCATAGGTGAAGGGGCTCTATCCCTGTTGTCCTCTACCTCCTTCTCCATAGGAGCAAGACAAAAGGTGCAAATTTTGCAGCAAAGAAAATGCAGGGTGGATATTAGGGATGCTTCTTGCCTGTGGAGGTTTTGGAGGAGCAGTAAAACAAGGAGATTTTGTGACCATAGGGTGTTTGAGTGATTACAGACTGAGCAAAGTTCCATCCAGGGAACTGCAGATGCAGGAGATCCATAGAGGGCTGCAGCTCCTGTGAGTGGACATGTGGATGGTCCTGAGTGGAGCAGAGGCTGAGAAATTCAGCTCTGGGATCAGGTCCCTGGGGGGAGGATGGCAGAAGGGGATGACACTTCCCTTACAGGTGTGGCTGGAGCTGTGGTGACTGTCACAGCCCAGTGCTGGTTTCCTTCCATCTGACACTGGGAATGTCCTGCTCCTTTGGCTGACATGTGTCAAATAATTCACAGGCTGCAAGGAGAGGGAGCATCCAGTGATGCTTGTCCTGTCTCTGCAGTGAGGGGTCTTTGCCCAGTCTCACGAGTTCTTTCCCAGCTCTCAGCACAGAAGCACCATCCATCAAGGTAATAGAGTACCACCGAACCTTTGGAAAACAGCTGGAGTTTGGGGGTATTTTCAAGCCAAAGATCCAAACAGAGCCATTATTTCCATACTAGCTTGGTATGTATTTTTGTGATCAAAACAGTGGAACAGGCTCACAAACAGCCCTTCATAAGGGCTTTGGCAGGGGTCAGAGGTCCTGTCCCTCTTCTCTCAATCTTACAGCTCTCCACACCTTTCATCAGACTGGGGCAGAGAGTGGTTTTTTGGATAAAACTCCTTATTCCTTTAGCAGCTTCCCGTGCTGCCAGGCAGCAGCATAGGACATGTCCAGGAGCAGAGCCCAAAAGGGATCTCTGCCAGGTCCCCATGTGCCCAGGGCACCTCAGCTGCTTCCAAACCTCTGTGCAGAGCCCTGAGCAGAGGTTTTGTGTAGCCATCCTGACAGTAACACTATGAAAGATGCTGCCGATATCAGTCTGAGACAGGAAACATGTAAGGAATTAGAAACAGACTCCCCAGAAAGAAGCAAGACAACAGGATATATTACAATATCAAAATGTGCTTGACAGGTGGGATTTATATGTCACATAGTGAAAGAAGCTGTTTGGTGAGTGATGTATTTCATATTAAAATATATAAATCATTCACTTGGAGAAGAATTGGACTCTGTGGGCAAGTAGCTTAGCTACTGCACCTGACATGCTGCCTGTTAAAAGAGATATATTTATTTATGAATCTGATAATCATTACCTACTTTTTATACTTATTCCATGGTAAAATTCAGAGTTAGATGCATCAGTCACTGCACCTGATGATGCTTTGTATTACTGGCTTGATTGTGTTATTCCAGTGTTGCAAGATAGTTAATAGTCCCTAGTTAATCAGGGCATCTATTGATTAATATATATTCCTATTAAGGTAAATATAAATCATAATAAATTAGATAATATAACCATAATAAACCTGCTGTATCCAGTATGTAATACACTAAATCAAAATTAGCAAATACTAATTGAAATTACATCCCCTAGTATAGCATTATATAAATCAAAGGCATTTCTCTCAAATCCATGCATCATTCAGAAGATTAATCCTCTGGCAACTGTAAAGGTTTTTCTACTCCATTCATTTGGCTAAGCTGATAATGGTAATAGCCTTGAGGTTAAGTACACAGCACTGTGTTAAAGCTGGTGGTTGTTGCTACAGGTGTCCCTCTTGCCCATCCCACTGCACCCAGCACCAGCTCACAGAGCTGAGGGGAGATTGTCTCTGCAACTACCCTGTGCCCTTGGACACAGAACACTGGAACACAAAAACAAAGTGCTCACCTGGAAGAAACATTGGCGATTTGGATGATCCCAAACCCACTGGGACTTTCCTCTGCCTTCCTTCCTGCTTGGAACTTGAAAGACTTGAGAAGGGTGTTTTGAATTTCACTCTCCAGCATCCCAGGGAGTGGGTGGGAGCACCAAGAGGAGCTGCTGTGCCATGGGAGGGCAGGGCAGTGAGTGAATAACTCTGCATTGACCCAACAGCCTGGCATGGACAGTGAGTGAGGGGATGCTGCTGGGAGGGGAATACCCTTTAGGAATGATTTTGGAATGGATTGCCCTGTCAGCAAGGGTCTGGAGAAGCTCCCATACCATGGGGGGAAACACTGATGGCTCTGGGTGAGCAGAGGGTGAGGAGATGCAGGTGAGACAGCCTGAGCTCCCTTCACTTGCAGCAGCCTCACAAAATGTCCTTACCATGCTCACAAACCCAACTGGAGGTTACACAAACCTCTCCTGCTTACTTTGCATTTTCAAAGCAGAGGACTGGGCACCAGTCCAAACCTGTAATCTGTGTGAGGGCATGTCACAACAAATAGGAAAAAGATAATTAGAATTTTATGAAGTGGCTCTCTATAATGCTACCTACTTTTTACTTACCAACAATTTTAAATTTAGCAACTGATGCATTTTTAATACCAATTAAAAAAACCACTAAGAAGTTCATATTTGCTCATAGTTATGTGGGTTTTTTAAAATAACCCTGTTTCTCCAGTGGGACCAATGTGTATGCACGTGTGTGTGTCTGCTCATAAAATGGTACTGAAAAGTATGAGAGCATAGGAATGTGGCTTAGCAGATAATAACTCTTGATTTCATTGGTTCAAGTGTTGTGTTTTTTTCTAAAAGTCAAGGAAAGTCCAATTCACTGAAGAGAACAGAAGAAAATGAACCATTCCTAGGCTTTCTAGCAATGTGGGGGAAGATCCACGTAACAGGTAAATCTGAAAGCAGCACGAGATGGAATGATTTCTTCAATTGTCTTTGACCACAGCTGTGTAACTTAGCTAGTCTGGTTTTCTTTTACCCCAGGCAGGACACTATTTCAGTGGTATCTCACACCTCTACATGGTGTCCAAAGACAGTAATTTGACATTGTTTTGGAAAAAACAGTGCTTTAGCAAGACAGTGCATTTTACATTATTGATTTGTTGTAGCTAATGGAGCTGTGTGGATACTCTTATCCATGGGCAAATCTGAGAGTATTAATCTACTCACAAAGATTTGTGTTAAAAGCCAACACAGAGAATGTAGCTCAGTTTTTGATATCTGAAGACCACTGAGGCTCCCAGTGTACAAACAGAAGCACGAGGCAGGGGCAGGGCAGCCTCTGCTGTGTCCTCCCAGGAAATCACCCCCCTCTTCCAGCCTTAACACAGCTGTACCTGGACACTGCCCTCTGCTTCTTACAGCACTTGCAGGGCCATGGTCTGAGGAGGAAGACAGGGAAATCCTGTGTCAGACAGAAGGGCTGTAAATCATGGGGTAAATTATCCTTGAGTACAACCTGGCAGGGATATGGAGCAACTCAGCCTCACTGCCTGTCTGATTCAGCTTCAGATATTTAAATCCAGTTGTCTCACCTGTGAGAACATTGCCCTGGAAAGTGGTTGCCCTGCTCTGACAAGGAATTTCTCTGTGCTTTCTCCTTCCAGTGGCAGCATTGTGCTGCCCAGCTCTGGATCACCTGTGTGTGCATCTCTGGTGTGCCAGAGTTAAGGCTGGGTGGTTTAAGGAGTTGACTTGTGCATGTAAAGGTAGCCCCATGAGATGTCATCAAGGTCATGTCTGTTCATGTAAAAAGCCACGTTTAAACACTGAGTTAGAGGCACAATCTGAAAGTGTTGCTTTGTAGTGCTCATGATTAATATGTGTAATAGGTTTTCATGATGTGGACAGGGTGAATGGTGAAATGGATTCAGGTCTTTTTATTTTCTTTTTAGCTTGTTATTATCTAGAGAAAAAAACCCCACAAATTACTAGATGCTAATAGCTAGTGTGTTGCTTATCCTCTTAATTAGTACCTTAATTATTAAGTGTGGTGATAACCACTAGTTAGAACATATTTTCTTTTTAAGACTTTATTTATCTGTCGTCCCACTCCCTCTTTTTAATGACACTGATACCAGCAGAGTTGCTGGAGAGGGAATACCAATAATTTCCCCTTGGGAAATGAGTCATTTTGAGTCTCCTGAACACTGTTACAATTTCATTCTGTTGTAAAATGCTTTTCACCTTTGAACTGCTGGCTCGTGTTAGATTCTGGTATTAAAGTGCTAACATTCGAAACTGTGAGGATGCACTCAGGGCAGCAGAAAAGGTCACCTCAGCAGCACAGGAGCACTCAGCTTCAGCCCTGGGGGAGGCTGGAAGGCTCCTGAGCATCACAATCTTCAGCTGTCCATCCCAAAATCCTGGGGCATTCAGTGAAGGGGTTGCCCATCATGCCTGCCTGAAGTCATGGTGTCAGATTGGGATGTGACTCCACTGACAGTCTCCTGCTCTCCATCCTTTGAGAGGGAGGGTGGGATTTCTGGGGGCTGCCATCCCCTGTGTCTGCTCTGAGCCCAGCACCCACTGTGACAGCAGATGTCTGTTCCAAGTTCATCCTTGCTCAAGTGAAATGACAAGCAACTACATGGGAACTCTTAATAAAAGAGCTGTTTAAGTGGAGAATTAAGTGTAAATACCTGCCAAAAATCCTGTATTGAGGTGATTGGTATAGATGGGCCACTGCCAGAAGTTGTAATAATACAACATTTTTATGGAGTCTTATTAACTTTTTCCAGGGAGTGGCATATTGGAACTGACTGAAGCCAGTGATTTAAAATGTGTGGCAGAAGGGAAGAAAGATCTCTTGATTACTGAGCAGAGTGTATGGCTGGGCATGAGCTAGATGTGCTGCAGCACACCAGGAAAAGTACTTTGTTAGCTGTAAAATCTAATGGAAGGAGCAAGACATCCCTGCTCCTTCTGCCCTTGATTCTTGGCAGTTTAGATTACAAAGTGCTTAAAGGATGTGGATTAGAGGAGCTGTGTTAACTGTACGTGCAGTCACTGCTTCTGTGGCCTCATTAGCATTCACAGTGCTGCACACTGATTTGACATTGTTCCTGCCCCAAGGAGCTAGAAATCTAAAGGCAAAACCCCATGACCATCTGAAATCTGAACATTTCAAGGAAAGCTCTGAAGAAAGGGTTCATGAGACTGTGAACAAATACATTTCTGTTGCCACGTCAAAAGCAGGGAGCAGGCGGGGAACAAACAATTGGAGCAGAGGAGAAAAATAGCAAGAGTCCTAATTGTTGTCAGCTTGATTCCAGCCTTGTTCACCCTGACAGCCTCTTTGTCAGGGCAGGCTTTGCTGATTTACACTGATCTAGGTGAGAACATCCTCCATGCTTTTATCCAACACTGCTGTGGGAGTGGTTTTAACCCCCTGGTCCCTTTGCCTTGTTCAGCCTTTACAGGTGCCCAGGGAGGAAGAAGCAGCAGCGCAGGCAGGATGGGCAGGCAGCTCCTGGTGCTTCTCCAGGCAGGGACACACTTGGAAGAGCTGCAGGGGTTGAGCTGTACTCCTGCCCACCATCTGAAGCTGGCCCCATTTTATTTCAGTTTTTTCAGCTTTTCCTTTGTGGTGTTCAGAGCTACCACAAGCGCTTGGTTTGTGCTGTGAAGTCCAGGTTGACAATCACATGACCAAAAAACCTTTTTTCTTGTTCCCTTCTGATTTTTAGGTCTAAACTCTGTTATTGGCAGTAGAAAATTTTAGTTTCCTTGAAAGACACTCAGCCTGGGGCGGGTGGGGGTTTCTTTGTGGAAAAAATGTGATCAGCTCTTTCTGATTCCAGTTCTTGGCAGTACTGCAAGAGACAACAGGCTTCAAAAGCAGCTCCCTTTTCTGAGCTGGTTTATAAATGTCTCTGCAGCTACACTAATAGCATAGCATGCTCTCTTTTTTTTCTCTTTTTTTTTTTTTTTTTTTTTTTTAGCTTTCTTCTGCAGGAGGGGTGCTGCAGCAAGAGATGGAGAGGAAAGAAAACTCTTTGTCTTGAGGATTTGGCACTTGCTGTCAGGATCCCAGCACTTAGATGGGACCCAGCTCTCTGAGCACTGGTAACTTGAGGCTCACCCAGAATCAGCAAAGTGTTTTGTAAAATCACTGCCAGGTAAATTCCATTTCTCCATCTTGCCTGGGAGGCTGGGCTGCCCTGGGGTCTCCCCCTCCTCTCTGTTATGAATTCCTACAGGCTTCTCCACTCCTGCCTGCAGTAGTTAAGCTTTGGCTTTCAAGTCTGTTTTTTTGCATCCATGCAAGCATTTCTGTGCAGTGATCAGAGGAGCTTCCAGCACAATGTATTATCATGCTCTAATATAACACTCTCTTAAAACATGATGTGCATGGGTAGGAAAATGTGTGATCACTTAAAATTGAAAGCTGCCTTTTTGCTGTTAGAACATTTTAAAGAAGTCAATGATTACTGGGATTAGGACTAATAGCACAGTGCTTTCTAATTTTGTGTTCATTCTATGCTTTTTAACACAAAAAAAAATGTATGCAAATGTAAGATGTTGGCTCACACAGAATTAGATGTGCTGAAGCTGCCACCTGATGTTTCCTGATGTTGCCACACTTGAGGCCTCTGTGTGAGATCTATCTCTGGACATTCCTGGTCACTGTCCTTATATAGAATATAAGGGATAGAGAGGCTTTCCAGGTGTGATCTGCTCAGAATTGCCTCAGATTTCATAATTATTCACAATAATGGCCCATGGAAAGGAGATAGTTTCTGTGTGGAAGTGCCAGGAAAGTAATTTCTGAAATTCTGCTGCTCTGTGAATTCAGCATTCCCTAGGAAGGAAGGAGCCTGTGTTGGCACTATTTCCTTGCACAGGGTCCTTGTCCTTACTGGCTACTGGCAGAAGTGAGTTCACAGATATCTGCATGTTGCACTGGGTTTCTTTCCCTCTGAGCCTGAGAGCAAGGAAATAAAATCATAAAATTGTTCCAGCAGCAGGAGTCCAGTGAATGGTAATTGTCACACAATGTAAAGTTGTTTGAAAGTGTGGAAGAAAAAATAATCTAAATGTTCTCCTTTTACTGAGAAAATGTATTATTATTATGAATATTTTTTGCTGTTGAAGGGAAGTGTAAGATACAATCAGAGAGACCATAAAAATGAAATGTGTAAAGTGTTATATACATTATATTGGAGAAGAAGGAATCACTGGCAGGGGGAATGCTGGTTTATTTAAATACAAAATCAGGTTATTCAGAATTGCATTCTTTGATTAACTGCTGCACAAAATGTAGTCCATAATTCTTCCTGCAGTAGAAATATGGATCCTGGTGAGCACTGCTAAGACTCTAAGTTTTGTTTGTATCTCCAGACCATGCTGGTGTCTGGGGTTGGGGCCATATTCTGAAACCCAGAGCTGAGTGAGAGGCAGTTTGCTGTAAGGTGTCCTGTCCCTACAGAGAGTGAGAGAACCAGTGAGACCACAGCACCCAGCACTGGACACCAGCACTGCTGCCGGGGAGCACCCACAGCCCAACCACCTGGGGCAGCAGCTGGCACCACCCTTCTTTCTGTTCTTAAGGAATAGACCAATTTTTAATGAGGTTTGCTACTAATTGTCAACATTCAAAGGTCCATCACTACATCAAGACATGAAATTATCCCTACAGATCCTCTCTGGGCTGTCAAACCTGTGCAGCTGGGGCTGCATTTGGGGTGTTCCCTGCTCTGTTTATCCATTCATTGCTTGTTGCAGTGCTAGAAGCAAGATCTGGAGAGTTCCTTTGCATCTTGGGAGACAAAAATAGCACAAAAAAAGGAGAAAAATACCACATTTCTTGGTTCTCAAGATGTATTTGGAGACTGGTGTTGCTGGACTTCGTAGGTAGATGCTGCACCTGATTTGTAGGATGGGTGATCTGTAAAGGAAGATTTTGCCTTTGCTGTTTCAGTCTTTCAGTAGTGGAACATGAACAGGCACAAAATATCATAATCTCAGATTTTTACACTTCTATATTTTACCATAAAATCAACTGCTTTCTCAAATTGGAGAGATTGGACTGAGCTGAACAGATTAGGGTCTGCTAGGACAGGGCAACCCTGCACATCCATTAGAGATGAGCACTCAGAAGTGGATTGTGTGCTGGAAATTCTACCCAGGAAAAGATAACTTTGGCCATGAAGAACATTTTCTCATCTCATCCTGTTGACAGAAAACCAGCCCAAGAAATGTAAGTTTATATCATATCAGATCCCTGCCAAGAAAAAAAGTGTTGCCTAAAATCAGTTCAAACCTGCTCTTCCCACTGGGAAAGGGAGCTCCTACAGAACTGCAGGCTTTGCTGGGTGCTTTCTGCTTTTCATGACAAATGACAGTTCCTGAGAAAAGGAAAAAGTCTTGGATTAGAAGTTTGGGTTTTGATAAAGATTCTGAAGTTTTGGTGAGAGCTGGAGGAAGTTTTATGTTCTGACACAGCAGGACAGAAGCATGAGGAGCAAACAAGAACTTTGCAGAATGAGGTACTGCTTTAGAAATGTCCAAAATATTTGTTTCCCTTGACAATCTACTCCATTTACTGTCATGATGAGCTGCTTCCTCAATCCCTGCTTTGATGTGTTCAAGGAGAAATTCCAACTGCTGCTCTGGATTGCCTGCAACCCTCTGTGTGTGTATGTGTAATACACATAAAAGGAATAAAAGGAAAAGCACTTTTGCTTTCCATTTCAAGAGCAGTTCCTCCTTCTGAATACTGAAGTGAAGCTGATGGATGAAGGACAGCTTCATGTCACAGCCTCCTGAGCCACAGGCTGGTGGTCCTTGATGCTCAGAGCCTCTGGATACTCAATTTCTACATCTGCATGTGAGGCTGAATGCCACAGTCTGTAAATAGCCTAAAGGAAGGTCTGGAAAGATGAGGAAACCTGGATTTTATTCACTCAAGAAACAAGGTTCTGAGTGGCCCATGTATAAGGCTGCCTATAATGAAATGTCTGCACAAAACAAATGTAACAGCACAGCTCCTTTTTACCATTACTACACCCCACACATAACACAGACCTTGTGAATAACTGCACAGTGATATATCCCCAAATTTATGGTGTTGCACAAAGTTTTTCAGTGTGAGAGTAAACACAGAGGATGTGATATCTGTCAGGGGTGAGAGGGGACAGGCAGGCTCAGAAGCTGGAGGTCTGGAGCAATCCTTCATGTGAGCAATGTCTGCAATCCAGGGAGAAAATAAAACACTGCCAAGTGTTTAACAATCATTCATTTTATTCCAACATTACTCAGGGTCTGTAACTCAGTGAAATATTGTTTGGAAATCCGATTGTTCAAATGGGTGTGGATATAAAACCAAAGAAAATGCTGCCCTTGGAGGCAAGGCCATAGTCTTTAGTTTCAGTTAGAAGAAAATAAATAGTAACTATTACTCTGCAGCCTTTTGAGAGCTTTTTGTGGTCTTAAATCCACGAATGACTGTGTGGGAGAATAAAGAAGGAAAAGGTAACCTGCTTAACACTAAAAAAAAAAGTTCTAAGTGGTTTCTCTTCTAATTTTGCCTCAAGACTACTGCTGAGCCTAAAGTAAACACTATGATATTGGAAGAAACCAAATAGGTTGTTTGGGGGAGATTTTTGCACTCCTTGTTTGTTTTTTTTTCCTTTTGTCTTTTTTGGATTTTCCTGGTGGCACCTGCTAGTCCCTGCCTATATGACCTATGAGCTGTGGGATTTCTCATCCTTCTTTAAAGCTCATTCTTTCTAGAGTTAAAAGATTCTGATTACTTCAGAGACAGAAGTCAAACCTTGCCATGTATTGCTCACAGAATGCATCCAGAGCTCCTCAGGCTCAAAAGTTCCAGGGCACTCCATAAATTTCCTTAGAGGAGGTTGCTTGATGGCAGAATATGCAGGAATTAAAAGGGAAAGGGTCTGGGTGATTTGTATGGTTTGAAAAATGGTGTTGGCTTACAACCTCTGGTTCTAAGTCTTGAAAAAAATCCTTTGAAAATCAAAACAGAACTTGGGGATTTCAATTTAAATCAGCCTGAGAAGCCATGGATTGAGTCATCAGTACTGAAATGTGAGTCAACTGTTTGCCAAAACTTGCAAAAACATCTGTTCAGTGTTAGAACAGAGATTAACCAACATAAGATTTGAAAACCTGGCAGATCTTATCAATATCTGGAGATAACACAACTGGAAATAAATGCTTACTCTGAAACTTGAAAGAAGGAAATTGAGGCTGCTCCTCATTTTCTCCATGGACCATTGCTTTACTTGCTCTCAAGTAAAATCCTTTTCAGCACAATCAAGCTTTTCAAGGTTTAATTTTTTAACATTCAATGCACTTTGAAATTTTTCAAGATGGACATCAAATTGAGTTTGGTATTCTGAGAGCAGCATGAGTAGTTCATATAACAATACTATCTAAAATGATTGCCAGCTTTTTTACTTTGGAGGCTTTTACAAAAGTTCCAAATCACTACTTAAAAGTGCAAATATTTACATATATAGATTAAAATCTGGCTACAATTTTAATTTTTCAGGCCACATTTCAGAGCCAAGACACGAAGGAAATGGATTCTTGGGCTGCAGAGTCAGGTTGGTTTATTTCTTGCTCATAAATTCCTAACAGTATACAGATCTATTGAGATTTTCAAAATTAGCCTTTTCTGGGAAGGTTTGGAACATCAGTTGTGAGGCTGTACTTTAGAAATGCACTTCTGAGTTCTACTTACCCTCAGTCCAAGCAGATGTGTGAGTGGGATCCCTGCCCATGGCAGAGGGATTGGAACTAGATGGTCTTTAAGGCCCCTTCCAGCCCAAATCATTCTGAAATTCTGTTTTGAGCTCACAAAATGGCAAATTCTTAATATTTGTTGTTTTTTTGTTTGTTTTTTTTTTTTTGGGGGTGATACAGTTAATTTGTCCCTATTTCTATACAGTTAAGTACAAATTTATATGCTGAATGGAATTATAGGGAGGTTTCTTTGTCTTTAATTTTTGGTAACAGTGGTGTGTGTGTGTATGATAGTCAGATTGGAGAGTGAGTAACTAGCTGAGTAAGCACACCTGTCCTCTTGCTTTTTATAAAATTTCCACCCATCTGACTGTTTTTATCTTAGAGAAAATGGGAATAAAGAGAAACTTTCCCCACTGAACTTTAAAGACTGCTGGTGAAATAAACAGTCCCACTCAGCAGAAAGTTATCCTCAGCAAGTGGGTACATTCAAAAGGTTATGAACTAAAAGAAAAAAGCAAAGTCCAAATTGGATTGCTGGCAGCAGCTCCTCATGTTTCATTTAAGCCACTTTAGTTAAAATGACTTTCCTTTTTGTTTGCCAGGAAAAACAAGATGCTTTGTTTAAGTTCATTACCTCTAATATTTTATAAGTAGGTGGGTACTGAGCTATGCTCAGTTTTCTGTGACCTGGGCTCTGACATGAGAGCATTGTTGTCTGAAGGCCATTCTGTGCCTGTTTGGATGCAGAGCATCCACTTTGTGCACAGACTCTCTCTGAGCTTCCATTTGTACCCTCTCTGTGCCTTTGCAGCCTCAGCAGCTGTGCTGCCTAAACAGGGGGGAAATGCTTTTTTCTCCCACTTGCTTTTATTCTTTACTTCTCAGTGTTAGGCACAACTGAGAGGTTTCTCTCTTGGGTGATGAATTAGGTCTGTGCTGACCATCCCAGGCTGCCTGGTGCCTGGAGAGGTGTAGCAGAGGGTTTTGCTGGGAGTCACCTTTTCTATGGCTACAGAGGGCAAAATGCCCAGTGTTATCACCTGCATGGACTGAGGTGTCCACAGCACAAAAATACTGTGCATCAGGCTCTGTGCCCTGCCTGAGGCTGGCTGCTTGCTGCTGTGGTGGACACCAGGCTCTTTGGGATGCTTTTTCACAAGGATTTACTCCACACCAAAACAAGGTCCTGTCCTTTTGACCATGTCAAACTCAGGTGTTGCTAAAGATCTGGGACTTGTCCCAAATTGTCACTAAATCATGGCTTTTCTGAGGAATGAAAGCACCTTTAACTCTTCTCCTGATTCCCTCAGCCACATCTGGTATAGCATGGCTGCAGCCACACTGGAGGTGTTGCTGTGGTGTTGGAGTCAGTAAGTTAGAGAATTCTTTGAATTCTTCAAGAAAAAATCAAAGTGCAAAGATTGAATTAAAGCCTTTAAAGAAATTAAAGTACATTAAGCTACTCACAGTAAACTTAAAGTAAACGTTTAAGTAGAAGTAAGTCAGTAAGTTTTAGTGTAAGCTCTAATACTTTTAATAAATAAGAAGTTTAAATGCTAAAGTAGCAGTTCAAGTTCTAATGAAAGTTAAAAAACACGCTAATGTTTTCAGTAGAGGCTCCAAAACCATAGCTCTGAAGAGTACTTAAACATAATAGAGCTATAGTAAAACTATTGCTTACATTTTTCAAATAAAACCAGATAAATCACATGCATAGTCTATACATAACCTAGCATGTTAAAAAACTAGAATTCTAAGAAGTTAAAAAGTATTAGTCTGAGTTTGTGTCTTAACTTGTTAAAAAAATCCTATATAAAAATATGTGTTGAGAAAAGTTAGTACTTTTGTTTTTACTTTTGTGCTTTTGCTTTAGCCATTTGCTTTTTGCTTTAACTATTTACTTTTTGCCAAGTGCTTTTGCCATTGCTTCTACCATTACTTTTCTGTTTACCTTTTAAAACTAGTGTGCTTTGTAATAAATAACCTTTTAAACAACTATTAGCTGCTTCACTTATTTAAAATAACCCAACAAAATTAGTACCTAGAGCACTGGAGGTTCCTAACCTCACACTGTGGGTTCCTGCAGGGCTGTTCCTGGGAAAACAGTGCCAGAGGCATCTCACTGATGCCAAGGAGCCTTCAGGACACAGGGGAGGTCCTGTATTACTCATTAATCTCATTTCAGAGCAAAATAATTGAGACAACAGAGTATCACAAGGAAGGATGGAGGATTAAAGAGCAACCTCTGTAAGAAGGGAATGAATAACTTGAGGAAGGCACATCAAAGTGCTCTCTTGGGCAAAGAAGCAGTCCAGCCCCATCCAGAGACTGTAAATAATATTGTCCCCAGGGTTCTGGTGCTCAAGCAACAGTACAATAAAATTCTTTCTGCAGACCACGGGCTCGATTTGGATGCTGGTGTTATTGCAATTTCCAGAAAGTTTAAGCACTGCAAAGACTGTGGAAACTCAGCAGTTTGGCTTCCTCCTGGTGCCTGCCCCAAGCCCCTCACAAACACAGAAATTGCAGCTGCACAGGACTGGGGCCAGAGCATCCCCAGGCCCTCCCCAGTTTACACAGGGACCAGTTTCTTTATTTGAAAAACAGAACAAAACAAAACCCACAGAACAAAACAAGTAAAGCTGCTATTTTAAGGGCTCTTTCTTCAGTTTTAGCATCCTCTAAATGACTCCAATGGGCTTTGTAGGCAGAGGCACACTGTGGGTGAGGATTAAGCAAGCCCAGTTTAATCCTACAAGGAGTAATCAGATGTGGAAACCCCTGTCCTTTCCCCTTGGGGGACATTCAGTGAGCAGCCTGTTCAGAGCAAGCTTTGTTGTTGGCTGCAGCCACCTCCTTGCTGGTTTCCTCACAGTGCAAGAGTTGATGCAACCCTGCCTATTAACTTTTTATTTTATGTTCTGTATATTTTTATTATGCAAGAGAGTAGGAAAACCAGTGTACTTGGCTAATCAGGTTTATTTATATCCAGCCCTGGTGTTGCCATTATGACTGGAACACACACAGTAAAGAACTGGGATCTTTTGCCTTTTTTTGAGAAAAATACCAGGTATTTAAGGCAAGTCAGTAGGGGACATGGTGAGCAAGTTTTATTTTAGAAATGTCACTCTGTGCTGCCTGGAAATCGAAAACATCCATTCCAGGTACCTTTGAGCTTTTGGAAATTACTGTCACCTGAAAGCTTTACCCGAGTTTCACACAGAAGGCAAAATGAGTAAGAGTAACTAAGTGAGAAGGAAAAATTAATTGTCTTTTTCTCCCTGGAGAAGAGATCCATTCTGCTGGAGCTGGATAACACTTGGAAGCTACAGAGCTCCTTTTCATTAGAGAAATGAAAGGCTCATCATCCCTAGAGCTCTTAATTAGGGACCTTTTGCCATTCACAAAAATCTGTGTCTCTGCTGTCAAGTCCTATTTGTTTTAAAAAATTGTTTAATTCTGTTCTGTTCTTTTGTTGGGCAGGAGAAATGGATTGATCAAATGAGCCCAAACACTTTGTAAATGGTAAGAGGTTTAATATAATCAGTGTGGCCATGCCAAGCTCAGTGAACAACTGTACAGCAATGCTTTGGTGCCAAAGGCTCACAGAGCAGTAACAAAAACCATGTTCAAAGCAGAGAGGGCTACAGAGGAGAGGGAAAAAGGTACATATGGAGCATTAGCTGCCTGCAGACCCTATATGGTACTCTTTCATTTGTGGTGGCTATTAATCCACAGGAATTATGTATCAGTTAGGTAGGGAGGGTCAAAATAAAAGTGCTTGGCTTTAAAAATACTCAGGCTGAATGTTTTTAATGTAGGTTTGCTGATGAGGAGTGGTTTAAACCTTTTGTTGAAAGGAGATGGAATTTCTTTCTCACCACCACCTAAAAAATAACATCTCCTAGGTGTTATAAATGAATATAAATTTCAACTGAGATCAGCTGTGTTTGTAAGCTTTCCTCTGAAGCATTTCTCCATATGATAATACTCAATATCTGTTTACAAGGCTTTGATTTCATGCAGGAAACAACTGCTTTTGTACAAACATGCAAATGTATATAAGAATGCAAGTATTTGCATTTAAATGTGTCCTCTTCATTGTTTCCTTGTTTTAAAAATCTCAGCCAGCCTTGAAACAGGAACAGAACAATAACCATCACTCGTGGGACCTGCCTGACTGGACTCCATCAGTGAACCCAAGCAAAGCTGCTGCAAGTCCCACCCTGCAGGAATCTGAGCCTTCCAAGAGTGTGGCTGCTGCTTCCAGGCTGAGAAGATTCTCCACTTACCTGCATTTTCAGGTTTGGGTGATCTGTTCAAGAGGTAGCACTAAATAGACAGAAGGGTTTTTTGCAGGATTTGGTATAAACACTCCAGGTTTTTTTCCAAAACTTAGGTTCAAAGCTACTAGAAAATTTTTCTTTGCATGGTCAGAGGGGCAAATGGCCTGTCATTAATCAGTGTAATGCATTTTGGAAGGTGGACACAGGGAAAGATAAGTATTTATATTGTGTAGAAGCTGTACATTCTGGGGAGAAAGAGTTTTAAATAAAGGCCAATATGATTAGAGGAAAAGGGTAGATATAATTGATTGAAGGTCTTACAGGAGTAGCTTTCACACTGATTATCTGATTATCTTTTCAGTACATATATCATTTTCTCTAAAACTGGTGCCAGTTTGAGTCACTGCTTCCTGTGTTTTGTGGCTGTGCTGGGAGAAAGCCCCAAAGAATTTCCTCACATGCACAGGAAGGATTTCAGACCATGTGTTAGTTGCATGATGTATCCTTGCAAGCTTCATCAGCCAAATTGTGCCAACTCTGATGTCTCAGCTGGCACTGGGGGGTTTTAGTCATCTTTTTTCTCAGCCTGTAGAGAAGTTGTCAGCAAAAGTATCAGTGTATTAGAAATAGCTTAAGAAATTACAAAAATGCTCACCTCCTGTATTTCTGTGCCCATTTGTTGTTGCTGCTGGCATTTACATGAAATCCAACACAAATACCTTTATTCAGTTGAGTACAGTACTATTTGCTTTTTAGTTCCTTCTTTTCCAAAGATAAGCAGGTCTTACTCCTATTTTATTGATTGAAAGTTGAAATTTCCATAACCACATGGAGAGTCTTGCTGACAGAGCAGTGTAAGCAAATTGTCTTAGAGGTACTCCCTTCCCAGAGGATGGAATTGAAGAGGATTTATGAAAGAGCTTCACACAAAAAGGAGTTTTGCTCCTTCCCACAATGCCCAGTTCAGATTGCTGAGTTAGATCATGGCCATTGCCTCAAAGGCAGGTGCAGCATACCATGCAGACATTTTTTGCCCAAGGTTATAGAAGTCCCTGCAGTCTGTATTTTGCTTACAAACAGGAGAGATGATCCCTGCACGTACTCTGCATTTGCATGGCTGTAATTTGCAGCACAAATTCTTTTGGGTGATGACAGTGAAAACATTAAACATTAAACATCAGGGCCTGCTGGAACTGTGCAAAACCCAACAAAGGCACCCTGTACACTCTTAACTTACTTATTTGCACTCTAAGAATCTGCTTGGGTCTCCACCTGTGCAAATGCAGAGTGAAACTCAGAAAAGCAGTTTCAGCTGCTGGTGTAGCAGGGCCAGGCATCTGCTGTTGTCAGAATGAAAATGTGACAAGTGTTCAGCCAGACCTGAGATGAATTTTGAGAATTGCTCAAGCTTGGAAAGCTTTACATGGTTTGGGAGGAGAATGAGCTGCTGAAATGCTCAGCAGCCACTGCAGATCTCACACATGTGTTGAGCAACACAGAGATTAACAAATCTTGGGCTGAAAATATAAACCATGCAAAGCCTCTTGTTTGTATCTGGGCATTGGACAGCTCCAATAAACCCCTGAGTAGCTGGCAGAACAATATGAAAATCTGCAGCTATTTCCTTTACCAGCAGGTTTGTTTAACCCCTGACAGAATCACTCCAGTAAAGGTGAACAGTCTGGCCATGGCTTCAGTTTTTGAATTTTAATCAATCTTTGAGCTGTGTTTCAGTTGACAATGAATCATGGTTAAGACCTGTTTTTACCTTTCCATCTGAAATCAGGACACTCAGCCCTGCTGGTGACTGGGAGAGCCATGGTGAGAATACACGAGAAGAATTTAAATTCTGGTTTTGCTTCTTGTGTGCAGCACTTCCAGAGCTCCAGCACAGCTGTGTTAACACATCTTGAACTGCTCCTGGGGGGATCCATCCTGTTGGGGAGACCCCTGCAGCTCTGGGAGCAGAGCCTGGGCTCAGCCAGCCATGAAGCCAAGTGAAACAGCTAATTCCTGACAGGAGGGCACTGCCACTCGTGCTGCTTTCTGTGACAAATAGAGGAGGTTCTTGCAAACCTCTGTTCACATCTTCCCATTTCACTCAGCTCCAGTAATTATTGACAGGTCTAATTGCCACCAGATGGCTGTATTTTAGTGTAGGACAGTATCAAAGACCCCAAAAGCTTCTGTAAATGGACATGTTTTACCTGGAACCTTAGGAAGGCAGAGAACAGCACTGATTAAAATCTCACAGAAATACAGAATCAATTAGGCTGGAAATGACCTCTGAGATCATTGAGTCCAACCTATGACCCAACACCACCATTTCAACCAGACCAAATAATGATTTCTGAAACCAGTGGGAGTTTTGCTGACAGATACCAGATATTTCAACACTCTAAAATCAGCCACAAAATTGGCAGCACTCATCTAAATGGGAGCAGGAAGGAAAATGTGTTAGGGAAGGGAAAACAAATGCTTCATTTACATAACAATGAAACTTTATATTAAAAAAAAAGAAATACTTCTCAGTACTGCCTGCTCAGGGCAGCATAATAATGCCTGAGTAATCTCAGCTGAGAGATGTGATGTGGTGGGAGATGCAGAGGATGTGTTTAATCACTCTGTTCTTTGCTAAGTGAGTCAGATAAAAGACTATGTGAGAATCATAGTCAGAGGAAGGAAGTTATTGTCAGTCCTGGGCACTGAAACTGAATGAGTTTACATTTTTAAAAGTTTCATACATTACAGCTTTCTGAAAGATTCATTGATTCGGGGATCCTAAAATAACAAACAACCCAATGTTAAAGGACAGCCTTGGTGAGGGATGTACAGTCAAACTCTGCAGCTGTGGGAATGTGGCCACAAGATATTGATTTTGTGAAGTCCTGAAATGATTTGGGCCTGCTACCATCTCCATTACTGCTTTAAAACAGAGTCTGAAAATGCCTGTGTTTGGAAGAAGCAATTCTGTGCTGAATTTCCCTGGCAAATTCCATCACTCACTCTAAGAGAGGAGAAGTTGCTGAACTCACACATGCAGGGAAAGACAGTGAATTACAGAGGTTTGCAGCCTCATGTGGAGAGAAAATTGCAGGATTCATAAAGCAGTAGCTGAAGGAAGTGTGTACAGATGCTTCAGAGACCTCTTGTGCAAACAGACAACCCCTTAACTCACAGATTTAGAAGCAGAATTAACTTTGTTCTTCAGCACTGCTTCTCTTAACTGCTTCACTGCCATCACAGATGCTACTGGAACACCTTCTGGGCTGCCTTTTTTGTAGAATTGAGTCTAATATCTCCCCCCAAATGAATCACCTTCAACAGCTCTCACTGGATTTGGTGCCTGGGTCATGGTACTGTGTTCATCTTTTAACTTCCAGTATCTGACAATTTAGTGTTTTCTTAATATTTCACCCTGGACATATAGGGCAGTAGCTAACAGACCTGACTGTATGCACTTGGTTTTACACCTTTGTTTTTCAGTTTAGACACAGCTGACTCTGGAGAGGATTTATTACAGCATGAAATACCTGATTCAGCAGGTGTAACATCCTCAATAGCAGAAGTTTCCTGAATTCATTTTGAAGTTTATAAAAGACATCAAGTATCAGAATGGTCACTTTTACATACCATTAGTCAGGGTTACTCATTGAGCTTACAACATATTTGCTCTTTATTTATGCAGAATTTGTTATATTTCAGAGGGGAACTTGATTTTGTACTAGATAAATACACTTGACTATATAGATGATAGCATCTAGATATATTTTTAAACACTCCTTTCTACATTAGGGATGTTCACATACCTACCACAGCCTTGCCAAACTAGCTCAGTCTTATTTCCCTGTCACCCAGGCCTTGTGGGCTATTAATGTATAGATGGATTTTTCCTTCCTTTCTTTTTTTCATCCTTTATTTCTGTGATCACCTGGCCATTTGTCCTGGAGGTGAATGCCTGCCCTGGGCTTGCCTTGCAGAAAGTGCCCTTCATTGGGTGTGTGTGCCTGTGGAAGCCCCTGGAACAGACCACCCTGATGGGGCAGTCCCTCACAAGAGAGTTCTGTCAGCAGAAGATCCCAGCAGGGCACTCAGAGCCAGCTCTGGGTGTGCCTGTGGAGAGCTTTGCAAAGGGCACAGGCTGCTGGGAGCATTTCTGGGCTCTGCATGGGAAGCTGCAGGCAGGACCATGCTGTAAAATGTCCTGCCTGAGCCTGGCAGATGCTGGGGGGCTTAAAGGAGAATAGTTCTGAGGAGAATGGTTTCAAACTGCTGGGTTTGAAGTTTGTCAGAGACCTACTGAGCAGCTCTGCCCTGTGTTCTCCTGGAGCTGCTGCCCTGCCCAAGCAGGGGGTGACTGGGCAAAGGCTCTGCTGGTCACCCCAGGCACACAGCCCATGGAGCTGGGCTTGTTCCTGCCTTCTTCTCTCACCAACCTCAGCCACACAGGTCTTGGGGTGCTTTTCACCCAGCACCTCCTCCAAGTGCCCCATCAACCTGTCCTTGCTTGAAAAGCTGCTCTGAATGGTTCTGTGTGTACAGGGTCTTCCAAAGCTCAGCACCAGAGTTCCTCAAGGAGAGCAAGGATGGGAACACACCAAACACAGGCTGCTGTGAGCAGGAGGAGGAGGAGGTAGAGGGGATGAGTCAGATGTGCAGGATGCTGAGTGTGCACTGTGGTTTTGTTAGTAAGAAAGCTTGTGGCACTCTGAACGCATCTTTCAGATTTCTGAACATACTTTTGATTTGTACAAACTAAATCAAAGGGCCAGGTGAGCTGGCTGATCGTTCTCAGAAGGAAGAGGCAGCTGTGTTCAAACTCTTCCTCCTGACCTGAGTTCCTGATTGAAAAGCAAACCAGTTTCTTAGCTGAAAAGTAAGTGTCAAAGGATACTCCAGTTAAATTATTTTTTTATTTCCACCTATCAAAGAAAATTAAGTGACAGGGATTAAGTGGATAAATGTATCAAGTAAACCAGCAGTGAAAACAATAAACTCCGTTTCTAAAACTGTAAACAATTACTGCCATGTGATTTGGAAACTGTCAATTAGCTCTAAGCACAGTGAATCAGAGCTGCTTTCTGGTGTAATGAAAATAGAGCATCTCCCCATCACATCCGTATAGATTCCATTAACCTTAATGACTCTTGTAAGGCTAAACCTTGTCTTCCCAGGCAGATTGAACACTCTGCCATGTAAGCTTTGCCTTTAACTTCTCTTTTCAAAACTCCCATTGATTCTACTCTAATTTAAACTAGAAATACAGAAATTGTCAGGTCTGAACAGACCACTGGTGCTAATTTGATTTTTTGTTGCTAACTGCAACCAGTGATGGATGGACTCAAGAGAAAGAAGAATGATTCAGTCCCTGTCTCCTCCCATTTTCTCTTTCCACTTATACCCTTTCCCTAATTTGTTTAATTAAGTGTGGTGTGATTTCTTTACCCCCACCTGATGACAAGTTTGTGCACTGAAATGGAAATATTAACAGGTCTTGTGTCTTCAAACTTCCCAGTATTATTAGAGATATTATTCTTGCTAGTGTAAATGTCAAATCCCAGTTTGGAAATAATTCTTCTCTTTCCCCTGTATTAAATGGATTATTCTAAGAAGTTTCCAAATTCATTGCCAAGAGCCTTCTTTTTTAAAGATGTTGAATGCTTCCTTTCAGTGGGAGAAAATGTAAATAGGACCATGTTACCCCATGAGCACCACCATCTGCCACATCTCCTGTTTCATTAATCTCTGGCTAAAGTTTATCTGGTGAATTGAGAGGAGCTCCTCTTAGACTTATTCCAGTGTAACAAAATCCAATCCTCTTTCTTCCAGTTACAGAGAATCTCTCTTCATGAAGCACTTAAATAAAATTGCTAACTCTTCATGGGGAGAAAGGCATAAGCTGATGTCTCAGCTAGAATAATGTCTTCTTGGTCTAATGGCTGGTATATCTTTATTGATTAGCTTCTCCAAAATATCTGTTAAGTTCCCAACCTATGACATAATGAAGTGATTTTTCCATGGGCTGTTGCTCAGCACTTCAAAATTGGGCCCACAGGGTTCCAAATTCAGGATTTGAAAATGAAGGTACCAGAAGTTAATTACTTTTTGTACAAAAATAGGATATGATTTCAATTTCTGAGATGTGTGAGCTCCACTTAGTTCATGCCAGGTCAGGCTTTCTCTTAAGTGAATCTCACACATCAGAACAGTTCATCTATGACCACAGCAAAGCTGCTGCTCTTGTCAACCTTATTGCTGCACAAATTCTTTCCAAAGCTCTGTGGCTGTGGTTTAGAGAATGTGTATTATCAGCTTTATTTGTTCTTCAAATTAGGAAAAAATATCTTCTAATAAATTAGGAAAAAAATCCTGGAATATTTTAATCCTGATGACTACAAAAGCCACAATCTGCTACAGTGCAGACTAGAAGGCTGTACTTGAATTCAAGAGGGAAAAGAGTCCTTCAAGCTGGGAATTTAGGTGGGGATCTCTGAGCAAAGCATTTTCCTGCTCAGGTGTAAAGATGGAGCATCTGCTGACACCTTGTCACCCTGCTTTGCAAACCCAGCCATGTTTGAACAGCAGCTCCTCTGTAGGCAATGTACTATGATATTTTTTAAATTAAAGTGTAACTACTTTTCCTACCTTTATTCCTTGCATTGGTATGTGCAAAAACTTCTCAAGTGGGAAAAGTGGGAAACTAAAGAATAAGCAAGTAAGAATGAAGGAGACAGAAGGTTAACTTTACATCTCCCAGACCAAACAAGGAAAATATTTAAAAGTTAAGGACTTTCAGTATCATGACAGAGGAGGAGGAAACATCACAAAGACATTTGTGGGAACCTGTGCAAGATTCTATGGACATTCAGTGTGGTACCTGCAGGGCTGAGTGAATCTGAGTAACAACTGCATTTTGGGAAAAAGGATAAAATATTAAAGGCCCAAATTGTTGGTAAAGCTTCCCTTACTAACAACTATTAAAAATTATTAAAATTACTCAGGAGGTAAAGGCAGAGGGTTTCACTAACTCCAGAACCTTGTATTTGAAACAGCCTGTATTTCCAGCAGAGGTGTGTGCACACAGGATTGTATGGCCTGGTGGTTTCTAATCCAATTCTCAAGCAGAAAGTCTTTTTCTGCAGAAATCTCCTTTGCAGCTGCACTGTCAGGGGCTCACCCTCCAGATCAGGTGCAGGGAGCTCTTCTGAGCTGGTGTCTCCTTTGTAACAGGGCCACCATTCCCATCAACTCATTGTGCTCAATCACTGCAGAGGCCAGGATCCAGAAATGTGGATGTGGCATAAAATGCACGTGGATGATTTTGTGCAGTAAAGCAGCTGCTTAGTTTTGGTATATCCACCAAGGTGTGCTGAGCAGTGGCCTGTGTAGTTTGGAGAAAAAGAGAGAGGAGATGCTAATGGATACAAAATTTAATGATTAAATGATTTACAAAATCATTAATTTAGAGCCACCAGAGCTGCTCAGACATGGTGTTAATAGCTGAGCTTTGCAGTTGTCAAGTTTGATCCATGTATTTCTTTCCAGTCTCCAAATCCTGATCCTCTTCCCTCCATGCAGTAAATCAAACAGGACATATCTGAACTTCTAAAAGTTGCCAGATGTTTCTTTTATTAGGTTATTGGGAGGCAATAACTTTCAAAGGGCAGAAGAGTTTTGGCTATCTGGTGGATTTAATAGTAAGAGATGGGAGTGGGGTGGTGGGGCTGTGTGAGGACAGTCCCATCAGATGGGGAGCAGGAGAGCAGCAAAGCACAGCTGGGTCAGAGGTCCCCTTCTGCAGGGAGTGCCTGGGGCTCGAGCATCTGCACTGCCCAAATGGGGTCAAAACCATGAAAAAGGGAAGCTGTTTTGGTTATCAGAGCCTAGGCCACCAAACTGGAGAGTTCAGTTGCTACAGCCATATCCTGTATCCATCACTGGATTCCTTCTTGCTTTGTTTTCCCAATAAGTCAGGTCTCAGTGCTCTAAAATTACACTGCTGTCAAAACCAAGTGCATGATGACTGAGCTGCCACTTGAGCAAGCAAAAAGATCCTGTTGTTTAAAGAGATCTCTTTCCTAGTGTACCTCTGGGCCTGTCTGCCTCTTCCATTCACCATCTCGTGAAGGAATCTAAACAGAGAAAATACAAGCATTTCACATTCTTCCAACTCCATTTATTTGTCCAAACCTCAGTGTTTGACCCCCTCAAAATCACATTTTTAAGCTTATAAACTGTCCATATTAAGTAGTCTATCCAAGTGGCAAATTTCTGAGGGCATTAGAAAGCTGAGAAGGACAGAAACAGCTGCATTCAGTAACTCCAGAACTCTTGGTTCTGAATAAACAAGGTGAGGTTTACAAAGATTAAAGCTTTGTGTTTAGAGAAAGGGTATAACAAAGAAAACATGCCAAGGGATCTATACCATTGTACATAATGCCATTTGCAAATTTGTCTCCAAACCCAGAAACTTCCAGACAGAGGAACGCTCCAGTGGTAACAAAGGAGTGACAGCATGAACTGCTCATTGCTCCTGGCTGCATCTGCATCCCTACCCTGGAGCCAGAGGGGGGGGGACCCTTCCAGAGAACCCAGGAGGGACCCTGAAAACCTCCTGCCTTCAACTGAGACAACAAGAGATGGAACAAGAGCTGTGTCTTGGTGTCTGCCAGGAAGAAATCCCTGCTGAGCTGCTCACCTGACCTTGTACCAGCTCTGAGCTTTCCTGGGGTGCTGCAGGTCCAACCTGCTGCCCACAAGCCCAGGACATCCCATGCTGCAGCCAGGTGCTGCTCATACCACATGGCCTGCTTTCCTCCTTCCCTTGGTCAATCTGCTTCTCACAAAAGTACTCACTGAATATCTCAGTCTGGTCAACTGCATTTTGTTTGAGCTCACATTTTCTGTTAAAAATGCCTGATTGGTTACCTAAAATAACAAAATATTGTTCTCATTTGTGAAGGCTGAAACTGCTTAAGCAGAGGCTTGAATTACTGCTGAAAACTCTGTAACAGACTTTTGTGTAGAGAGTTTGTGTCGTACACTGTAAATTATTAGTCTCCCAAGGTATGCAAAATTGTTCTGTAGCCATAAAATATATGAAGAAGTGCAACTACCCCAAATTTTTGAGATTTCTTTTGTGTATAAATGTACTGCCATTTCTAAAATGTTTATGTGGCTCTAGGACATTTATCTGCAAGACACAAACAGCTTTAGTAGTACCCAGAGTATCTTAAGCTTGGCTGGACTTGACTCTAGGTGCTTCTGTAACACAAAACTACAATCAAATTAAGCCCTAACTTCAGTAATTGAATTTTAGTAGACAAATTTTATGAAGGCAACAAATTTCAGTTACACCTGTGTATTTGCAAAAGATGAATTTTCAGTTGTTAAATATAAGTGTTCATAGACAAGCTTGTGCACTCAACCAAAGAGAGAAGAGAATCAATATCACCCCCGAGCAGCAGCTCAAATTTCAAATATTCACAGCTTGTAAAGTCAAACTTGTGAAGTTTAATTGACCAGGAATAATTTGAGGACAGTGATCTCTATGAGCTTCATAGGCAGAATGCAACTGAGTTACTCACTGGAAATTATTTATTCCACTTTAGAAATTATGGGGCACTTGCAATGGGGCTGTGCATTTGCTAAAATCTGAACCTTAATTTGCTCATGAGCACTGCATGATCCTCAGCAGAAAAGGAACAGCAATTAGGAGCTTGTTTTCATGTAATTCCCTCCCACCACTGCTCCTCTGAGTAACCTGGCTATCACTAAGCACATCCCTCCTGCCACAGCCCCACAGCATTGAAGCTGTAAAGGAGAAGATTAACAAGGGATCCATGATCTCTTTTGCTTCTGTGAAGTTCTGAGCAGAATTAACCTGTGATTCTTCCCTCTGCAATGAGCTAAATGCCCATTTTTCTTCCTCAACTGCCAGGGAATATTTACTGTAGTTTTTCCTGTGGAGCCTTGCCCCTTTTGCAGAGCTGAGAGTTTGGCTCATCCTATTTCAGTGTCTCTTTTGTAACCCATGGCAATGCTTTGCTCCTCTCTGCTCTGGTTTAATATTACATGTCTCTGGAATGTCAGGCAGGAAACAGGGGCTGGTGGGGAAAGTGCTTCTGGGGAAATGGGACAATCTTCAACCTCCCAAAGATTGTCTAGTGTACTCAGGGACATAAAAGTTCAGCTAAATGAGTTTTGAGAGGAAGAAAGGTAAAAGTGAAGTGAACGGAATTTGCAATGTAAGTAACACTTCAGTTATTTTATAAACTTAGATCTTGGCTTAATTCTGAAATTGCACATTGTTTTGGAATATTAGTGTTGCCAGAAATAAAGTTGTTTGGAGGAGTCTGTTGTGACTTAGAGGATCCTATATGAAATACTGTGATATTTCATGTGTGTAATCCATCCTCCTCTCCTGGTATCCAGTTTACCACTTCTGTAAGGCTGTGAAATTAATCCCTAGTCAGGCCCCTTCCCTTGCCAGGCTGGGAGCAGAGCAGCCACAGAGCAAATCTGGCATCCCAAATTACACAGTGTCTGCACTCTTTAGCTGCAGATACCAGGCAACTGCTGAGGCTGATATCCTGTAAGGTATCTGTGAACTAGTTAGGGAGCCCAAAGTACAAAAAAATGTGAAATGGAACCCATTCTGCTGGGTTCTCACCTCACACCCCAGTGCAGGTACAGTTAATGCACAGATCCAAACTGGCTAGAGAACAGCTGCAGAGGGCAGTGACTGCTTGAGAAAATGTCACATCCAGACTCCAGGATTTAGATTTTACAGGTGGGCAGTGGTGTCAGAGATCTTTCCTTTTCAAAGGTAAAAATGAAAACTGAGCTTGTAGCAGTTTCTTTCTTATGTTTTGATCTTCAGGATTTCAGTAGGTAACAAGGCTTTTACCCATTAAAGGTTGAACTCAGGGGTCCCTAATTAGGAATTACCATGCAGGGGTTCCCTGCCAAGGATGTGGCATCCCCACCACTGTGCTCAGCTTCCACCTGGTGAATATTAAGAACCTCTTCATGTCAGAAATCTCAATTGCTGTGTTTGAGAGCAAGTGCTGCAGGCTGTGGGTGGGAGAGCTGAGCACAGCTGCCTGTGCTGGGCTGACCCTGGAGCTGGCTCCCTGCTCACCTCTCTGCTCAGGCAGCAGCATTTCAGCCTGAATCACCCTATGTCAGACACCTTTTGTGTCAGCTTGCCTGCAGCTCCAAGCCAAGCAATTGCTGGAAATTATAAGGACTCTTTTGTGCTTTGCCCTGTTTTTAAGCCCCTTTGTCACTTACCTATACACAGCCTCAGTATTTAAGCAATACACGGTTGGGGGCTTTTTTTCTTTACTACAACTTGTTTGATGGGTTGTGTTTTTTCCCTGTTGAAATTCTTATCTAGACTGTACAGCTCAAGCTCCTTCGTGTAAAGAAGTCACCATCTCCATTTTCAGGTCTGCCTCAAATCCCTTTGGCCTGACTAACCTGATCTGTGCAAATAACATCTTAAGCAGCACAGACCAACTCAAACCAACACACCTGGTGAGTCTGGCAGAATTATAACACTGGTCTCAATAACAGTGGTTGGGCAAAAGGTCTACAGAGTTATCTACAGAGAACTTGTCTGAAGGAAATAATATTTATTGTTTTTTTATTTTATTTTACAGGATGAGCATCCCTAATTTGCAGTTCTTTACAGTTTTATGCTGCACATTGAGTGAGGGTCCTTCACCAGCTTCTAGACATTCTTTCACAAGAAAGTTGATTGGCAGGGGCATATTTTTTGCTTGTCACTCCAGGTGAGATGACTCCATTGACTTCTGTAGTTCACTGACTGAGAAACCAACTACCCAAACATTTAGGGGTGTTGAGATTAGTAGCAATGTGAAGGGAGACAAAATGAGGCAGATTTCTCTCTTCTTTGTACAGCTCACCAGGGAGCATTTCTTCCCAGCTGTTCCTGGGTTTTCTTTTCTTTTGGAGTGGCCAGGGTTGCTTTCCTTGACACTGGCCTTGCCTTGCAGCAGGTATGCTCAGCCCTGGTGCCAGCAGAGCAGTGCTGTTCTCTGCTCCCTGTTTGTCCTGGAGCCCAAGCCAAGCTGTGGTTGCAGATATCCTGTTTGCCCTTGCTGTCGAGGAGTGCTGAGTGATGCTCAGCATTCACACATGTGCCTCATTGTGCTCCAGTACCTCAGTTTCCATGGCTACCACAGAAATTGCAGGTTTGCTGTACAAATTAGTAGGAGAGATTCAGAACACCAGCCCATATGCTGCAGCTGCCTGAACCTCACTCCCCTCTGCCAGGCTCAGACGTGCTGCTCTCTGTCTGGGGCTGGAATGTTGGGCTCCTGAAGGTGCAGCAGGCACTGCTGGACTCTTCTGGGGAAATTGGGTGCACACACCAGCCTGACCCTGCTGTGGCTCTGGGCTCTCAGGTTTTGAGCAGGGAAGAGGATCAGCATTTTGATACACAGCCAACGGGCCTGGGGAAGTTTCCTCCCTGGTGGTTGGGTTTTCTGCCATTCTCCAGGTGCAAAACAACTGAGTAAAGGCAAATTTCAGCATGTGACTGTAGAGTTTTATGCAGAAAGGCTGCAGGGAGAACATAAAACCAGACAGAATAGGTAACACAAAGCCCATCCAGGCCAGTACCTGCTACAGCTGGAGGCTGACAGCAGGGTCTGCAGGGAGGATTACAGGGATGCAGAAGCACTGGAAATACTCTCCTGTGCCCAAGTAGCTGCAGATCTGCTTTCCTGAGTCAGAGATGGTATCAGTGTCTTTCTTTGCCTGGTGATTTTTTTTTCTGTTTATTTCCCTAGTGGTGTTTGAGCTCACATCCAATGTAGCCTCTGCAACAGCTCAGCAAGAGGCTCCACAGCTGAGCTGTGCACTGGGTGACCAAACCCCTGCAGTTACACCCTCCCCAGCACTAGCAGTCCTAGTTCAATTATTTGAAGTCATTTAACAAGCAGAAGCCATTCCATAACTCTGATTAATACCCTTCTTCATGTGTTCTCCACTTAGTAAATCCTTCCTGGGAGGGTCGGTGACCAGAACAGCTCATGGCTGTCAAGATTCAGATGCTTTGTGGATGTCCCTGTTCCTTTCCTGATACATCCCTATGTCTGGATTGTCCCTGAGCACTGAGCTGGCATAGTCTGCCAGAATACAAAGATTTCTTTCTTTTCTGGTAGCTGTAAAAGCAAAGCCCATCACTCTGTGCTGGCACAGCTGTCTGCTTTGAGGACTCTGCCAAACTCCTTCCTTGGGACCAGCCCATCCCTGGCATTCTCTGGTTCCTGGGGTTAAGAATATGGCTAGACCAGACTTTTGACTTGTCAGGTAAAAGTTTTTATTCACTCAGTAAAATGTTCCTCTCCATTAAGTATTTGTATCAGCATGATCTTTCTTGGGCTTTGTCTTTCACCAGCTCTCTGTGGAGAGCAGGACTCTGCAGGACTCTGCAGTAGGAATGAGTTACCTGCCTGTCGTGGGGTCTCTCTAGTGGGCACTTCTGCACTGGGAACTTTGGTGGTTCTCCAGCTCTGCCATCCCAAAATACCTTGCCTGCCTACCTACTGCATGAGAGATGCTCAAACCAGAAATTCAATCCTCTACCACGACATAGCCCAGCTTGAATTTTAGGCAGTTTGTTGACCAGCATTTATTTGAAGTGAAAGGTGTCATGCATGGGACAGTTCTGGTGCTCAACTAGGATGTCCTCTTGTTGCTACTCATAAAGAGTTCCAGAAGGAGGTAATTTTGGCAATCACTGAAGAAGACTTGATCCATTACAGCCTCTGAGGTGACATGGTCACAAACACAAGTTCCTTGCAGTGTGTGCATTATGCCTGGCACATTCAGCCAGCCAAGGAGTGTGTTTGTCTGGTGGTAATCAGATCAATAGGGTGTGTTATTACATCTCAGTGCATTATTGCAGTTATTAAATAGCTTTCCCAAGGGTTATAGAATAGCTATTTTTCAATAATATGTTCCCTGATACCACCTTGAAAGAGTAAAAGTTCTGTTAGCAACATTCCAATTTAGGTAAGTATTGTGGTTGGATTCAAATCATGAATAAAATATGAAATAGATTAAGAAAGATGAATGGAGTGTTGAAAGAAGATCCAAAATCTGTTTTGGCTAATGCTTATAACATTAATTTTCTAGAACTGCCTTCTTCACACACTACTGACTGTAAGTGCTTCATCCATTCAAATATCTACTCTACCACAGACAAGTTTTTTCTACATTTTTATCTTTCACCAACTTGAAATTGAAGGGAAGTGACCATATAGGATGGCTTCTCAGATACATAGTTCTAGCATTTAAAGAAATTTAACTCTGTCCTGTGAAGTCACACAGAACATGTTTAAGATGGTTGAAGATTTTGTCTCCAGATTAGAATGAATTACATTAGCATAGTGGCAATTTTAATGTTTTCTTCTTTTTTTGTGGTAGGTCTAGGTGTGTCTTTGCAATATTTCATTCTTAAAGATTTCTTTTGAGAGAAATTTTGACTTGGATCTCTTGCATTGTCCTGTAAGTAACATAATTTCAGTTTTATTGTCAGGAATATTTTCTTCTAGCCCTTATGATAGTGTTCTTTGGGGATTTACTTAATTTTGTGTATTCTGACTAAATCTGCTGAAACAATACCATGGACTGTTTCTAGCAGTTTGACAATATATAACATTGACCTTGCTAAGAAGCAAGAATATCCTTTCTTTGTTTTCCAAGATTAAGAACATTGCCAGATTCACTCACTAACATTACTGCTGCCTCCCCTAATAATGTATTTGTGAATTTGTCCTCCAAGTTTAATGGAGGACAATGCTAGCAATCTGGAAAATTTGGCAACATTACTCATTGTAAAAAGCCTATTTACATATATTAAAGATGCCTTGCTAAAGTTTAACAGCTAGACCTCCCTGAGCAGCCCAGCAGAACTGAAGCTCTCAGGTACCCACACAGCACTCAGCTTGTCTTTGCTGCCTGGGGAGGTTAATTTATGCAGCTGAGTCAGCTAATCATCACTGCAAGCAAAACACATCCACATGTTTACTGCAAAGCACCGAGATCTTTGGACAGGGACATTTACCATCACTGAGAAAATAATAAGCCATCAAGTCAGGAAGATACTCATTTACTCCAATAATCTGTCTCTGGCCTGCAGCAAATGCTGTGAACAGCATAGAGACAGGGCAAGCATGCAGTGATCCCACCCAAAATCCCCTCCCAGTCTGCAATCATCTGCAGCATAATTGCTAAACCAGTAGTTGTGCCTGTTTTGAATAACCTTTCTGCCATTAATCTGCCCAGGAAGTTGTGTATCCTTACATTCTTGCATTTACAACCTCATGTAGCAAGGAGACCCAGTGGTGGCAAGGATCTTCTTCCAGCTTTCCTACTTGCCTGCCCGAAACATCAGTTCCAGGAGAGGGTTTATGTGGTGGAAGGTGTAGAGCAACTCCTGTGGAGCATCTTGGGCTGCTTTCAGGGGTGCATAAAGAGGATGTCCACACATCCAAGCCTTGCAAGCAGGAGTAACTCATGTTCACTGAGAAAACTACCTGGGAAGCAAAAAAAAAAGGTTTTGGATGAGTTCTAATCTCACATTTTCTCTCTGCTGTGTGTTTGCAGCTTAGGCTGCTTTAAAAAATGTAGGTGCACTTTTCTGTTTGAAACAGCTCAGCCTCTGAGAAATTATGTGACTGTTCAGGTAGGGCTGGACAGAGTGCAGTACATAAGAACATTCAGAGCAGTTTTAAAATCCAAGTGTGCTTCCACTTGTTCTGCTGTGGGACTCACCCACACCTACATGCAAAGTCCTTTCTAGACACTTGTAGTTTCCCCTGCAGTTGTCACTCTCCAAGGCAAGTCCTACCTGCACTACTCTTGCATGTTGATCCTTATTATAATTTATCAGTGTTATGATCTGCCCTGTTCAGTACTCTGATGAAATTAGAATCCCATTAAGCACAGTTGGCTGTCAGGCAAAGGAAATGTCTGATCTTATTTTCAGTATAAGGCATGCCCTCTGCACTCCTGCACATCAGAAAATTTCCAAGGAGTGATAAGGCTGCAGTTTTGATAGGATTCCTGCATTTCTCCAAGGACTTGTTGAAAATGTGGCACCTTAGTAGTTGAATATTACATTGAGTGGTACAGTGCAGTGTTTTGTGTCTAAAGGACTTCCTGAAGAGCTGCCCATTCCTGGAGAGCAATCCTTCACAGCATCAGCTGCTCTCCAGGGATGCCACAGCAGCAGGACCTGGGCAAAACCACCCCTTCCATCCATTAAAACAGTCACACAGATGGAAGCTGTGTCCCATCTCATGGTAAAGACCAAACCTAGCTTGGCATTCCTTGGAGAAGTACTGACAAAACTTAAGGTGCTTTGTGTTTTTCTCTTTTTGTTGGAAAAGCAGGATATCAGTAGAGCACTTGTGTTGAGGACCATGTGCTGAATATTCCTTTTGACACTTCTAACAAAGCCCATCAGACTTGCCACTGTGTTCAAGGGATTCCTGGTGTGTCTCAGCCCTGGCTGTGTTTCTGGTCCTGGTCCTGGAGGGATTACAAGTCTTTATTCACCAAGTGTTACTTTGAGTGCAACAAGAGCTGTTGTTCCAGCAATCTGGTCTAGTGAAAGGCGTCCCTGCCTGTGGTAGGGAGTCAGAACTGGAGGATCTTAAAAGGTCCCTTCCAATCCAGGCTGTTCTGGGATTCATGTTGAGAATATTTGGCAAATCATCAAAATCTCTTCTTACTTGCTACTGTGTTAATATTTGGTATTTTCCTTTAAAAGGCAGCCTGTCTTCTGCAATCTTCCCTTCAAATCAGGTTGCTTAACAGCTTAAAGTCTTTAAAACAGTGTGTGCATATTTTGTTCTCTTGGATCATTCTATGCCTTCTGCTAAGCAGTAATAAAACAAAATGAGAATACAAGATTTTGTTTTAAATATTCCCTCCTTAACTGTGCATCCTACAGGCTGGGCTCAGTTAATCTCTGGATTTCAGTGTAAAATATTATGGCATTTATCTGTAAAACTTATTTGAACTGCACAATAGTCTCACTTGAGAAAATCCCCAAGCCAAACCCCTTTTTGTACCAGGTACATTTGTTTTCTGCTATCAAAGAAAAAAAATCTCTAAACCACTAAGCAGCTGCAACCTTTTCTATAGACCTTATTTATCTGATATTAGCTGAGCTGTGTATTGCACTTTATAGGAACAAAAAGAAATCCCTGCTCTAAAGCAGGTGTCTGTGCTGCCAGTAAATGTCAGTCAGCCTTTTCAAACCAGAAATTAATTGTGCCCCCACCACGAGAAAACAGACAGGTCAAAGCACTTCTAGTGCTGTGCTCTGCCAGGTTATTAGGTTTTCACCTCAGGAAATCCAGCTTCAAATGCCAGGTAACCTACCTTAGCTGATCACTCAGGAGCATGTATGCTACAGACACAAAAAGTTAATAAAAATACATCAGGCACCCCCCACTGACAACTATTTAATTACCAATCATTTGCTGCTCACACAGAGGAGCAGCATGGTGTTCTCTTGGGTGCTTCATTAATACCATCCAATTTTGGCTATGTCAAGGTTTATTTTCTGGTTAGTCCTTTAAGAATAGAAAAATCAAATACAATAAAAATGCAACCTATAGTGTCACAACTGTCAGGGTAGCAACTATTGCTGCACTGAAATCAGACCTTCCAGCCTGGTTTTCATATGTTTGTAGTTTATTTTGTTGTTTCAAACTATTTTAATGGTTAGAAGGAAATTTTTAAAAAAAGAAAAATGAAATTGTGTTGTCCTTCAACAGAGTGTTGTGACCAGGGCTTTGAGATGCTCTGTCACGACAGACCTGCAGAAAATATCAGTCCTGCTCAAAGAATTAATCCCTCTCCTTTCATCCACAGCACAGCTCACCAATTTATGGGGTCCCTCAGTCAGCCTAAAGGTTAGTGAGCACTGAGGAGCATCACAAAAAGAGTGTTTGCAGCTGATTTAAGATGGGAGGGCATCAGCTGTGATGCTGTGCTTCCTTCTCCTCCCTTAATTTAAGGTTCCATTCTGTCCAGTGGAGTTTAAATAACCAAAAAACATTCTATGTTCAGGAAGACTGAAATGAAAGTGAGGGACTCCTCAAAAAAATCTCATTGTAGCATGTAGCAGATTCTCAGGATGCTTCTGCCATTACATTTTTTGGTTTTCCTTGCTCAACATAGTAATTGCAATAACTCCTGGATTTATATACTGATGAGGATTAACACATGCACATCACTATCTTTCTGCAGGTGCAATTTATGTTTATCTTCCTCCTGCTGCTGGTCCCATCTATTGATTTCCAGCTGCTGCCTTTCTACCTAAGCCTTGGTGCAGAGGGAGTTTTAGTCAAACAAAAGGTCCACACCACCTCCTTGGGAATGGCTCAAGGTGCTTTTAATCTCTCTCAGCCACAGGACTGTGGGTCTGTGCTGAAACCACCATCATCTCATCACTGATTCCACCTGGCCAGCCTTGTTTTCCATGTCATGGACACTGAGTTACACTGGCAGCCCCCAGCAAACTGGGCACCTTAACTCTGGGGGTGGATCTGATCCCAGCTGCTGTTCAGGGTAAGTTTTGCTGGGAAGAGACTGTGTTGAGAGTGGTGTTTTGGGTTTTTTTAGGGTATGTGTGTATGCCACTGCAATGCCTGCTAACCATTATGAGCTCCAGAATTTCTCTAGTTTTACTGAATATTGACCCTTCATTTCTATGCCATGAAATTGTTTGCTAGGTAGATGCTGTGTCCAGGTCCCCAACAGCTTCAATTGGCTTTGCTCTCTTTTATCTGCCATGTTTCCAGTCAAGCACTGTGAATAATCATGGAATTTTGTTGTGGTCCAAGCTCAGGCTTTGCACCTGCATGGAGGGACTTTGCCATCAGTGACTAATTCTTTTAGGTCTTTCTTTCCAGAGGCTCTGTGACAAGGTTCAGGGCTCTCCTGAAAGCTGCACCCTCCTGAGCTGCTGGAGAAGTTCAGGTTGGCATTCCTTTCTGCTGCTGGGTCCCATTCCCAAGCTTGATGAAGGACTGATCCCAACTGAGGCTCTGAAGGAGAAGCTTTCAGCACACAGAACCTGTCCTTTGGGAAATGCCCATGCCTGGGATCACCTCTGCCTTGTATGGCTGCTGCAGTGACCTCTCATGTTCTGTTGAACCAGGTCAGAAAAGCACAGCTGGGGCACTGCTGGTTCTGTGCTTTTCTGCTGCTTGGTTTTATTCAAGTTCCCTTAACAGAGCCATTCTTTACCTGCTTATTCCCTCATCTAGTTTTAATTCTGTTTTGAGAGTCTTCTGGACCCAGTGCTGATCTGCATGTATAGCAGTAATTAAGTGGGGATCAAGAAGTAGCTTTATTTGTATAATCTAGAGAAACAGTATTCAGAAGCATTTTTATACCCTGATTTTTCATTAAGAATATGGGCTCATCAAAGCAAAGTGTTTGTGGGAAGACTTTAAAGAATAATTTTGAGGATCTGATTCTAATTAAACCTAGAGAGCTGGATCAACCTCCAGAATAACCAGCTGCTGCTTTCTAAGGTGAAAGTCTTGGGTTCAATTTCCTCTTTAAGATCAGCAGACCAGGAACTTGAATTCAGAGCAAATTCTAAAATACAAATCCTTATCTTGCCTTATTTCATACTCTCACAAACCAAGCTTCGTCTTCTCCACAGCTTTTAAAGAAAAGCTTTGCTTGATCTAAAAATCAGCCATACACAGCTCCAAGAACCAGGTTAATTGCACCTTCTACACTCCACTGTAGCATTATTGATTAGAACACTTATTTAAAAAGTAGATTTTTTACGTACTTCCAATCTTTATTGCCCAGATAGTGAGATTGCTTTCAAAACTCCCTAACCTTGAACTCCTCTCATCAGTGTAAATTCATTCCTTGAGTTAATCTTGCTGTGTTCCTAGAAGCATTTCCATCTCAATTTGGCAAAAGCTGTGGCTTTAAGGGCTTGAAATTGTGTTTGAATCTTGTTGCAGCAGAGGTGGGAAGAATACAATCTATAATACTTTTCATTTGCTATATCTACTAAAGTGCCAGCACTGTTATGTACCTGAGGTTATTACTGGCATCTCTATACTAAAGCAGTAGAGTATGTATAACCTTAGAGAGGCAATTAGTAACCTACCCTTATTTGTTGTCTTTCATGGTAAAGATGAATTCTAACTTTCTCTTGTATCTCTTTTCCCAAATTCAACCTGGCAGGCAAAGATTCACAACAGGAAATAACACCACGTGCTTTCCCTGGGGATTCCTTTGCCTTGGCTGCTGGCTTACAATCTCTTTTTCCTGCTTTAAGGTCTGATTGAAAAAAGGCATTTATTGGTAGTTTGTTAAATTTAGGAAGTGGAAAACTGCAAGTTGTGGGGGAAAAGCAGTATCCAAAGCAAGCCATTAAATTCCACTGATTTCAGAAGCCAGAGCATCTTGTTGAGATATTTGCAGTGTTGTGGTCATTGTGGAGGAGACAAACACTTTAGTTAGGCCAGCTGTCAGGTTTAGTGGGGCTGGGCAGTGTATTGCCATCCCTGCTCAGCAGCACAATGAGCTCAGTTACAGATCATGTGTAAATGGTGCCTTGTCACAGTGGTACCTTCACACCTACAGATGTCACCATCTCTCAGGGCCTGGTGTGTTACCTTAAAGTTTACAACAGCCAGTTCAACTAATTGCATAAAAATTAGCACAAGAATGTTGGCACAGCTGCCAACAGTGAGTTTGGAACTCTGAGAAACAGCCATGGTAACCCTCTGCATCCCAGTTACTCTTCTTCCATCCCACTAAATAACTTTACAGACAAAAATATTCATCTGGGCTCTTTATCAGGGTGGTCATGAAAAGCCACAATGATGTATTCTTGGTTGTGAAGGCAAACAAACACACGTGCTTTCCAGAAATCCATCTGCCTGGTGGCTGTGACAGAGCCTCCAAAGACAGACAGACATTTCCCCACAGCCTTCCTCCACAAGAAATACAGCATCTCTCAGGGGGCCTTTGCTAAGCAAGCACAGGCACTCTGTAGCAAGAGTCCAAATTGCCACCTTCTAGAACAGTCATGAATATTAAATCCAGCTCTAAAATGATTGCAGGGAAGTTGCCCCTCCTTGCTGAGTAAAATGAGCTTTCCCTCTGTATTGAGTCTCTTTGGGTGAAATAGATTTGTTCAGTGCTTTGGTTTTTTAGTATTGAGGAGTCAGCACAGGTCAGTGGGCAAACTGAATTGTCATGTGTGTGCCTGAAGCAGAATTGCTCACTCTGTGCTCCCCCTCAGAGAGCCTGGGGAGCCAGAAGCACGTTCTCAGCCAGCCCATCCTCTCTGATGCACAGGCAGAGGGGCTCTCTGGATGAACCCTGCCCTCAGCAAAAACCTCCTCAGGAACAGCCACTGCTCCTTGGCTTGTCCAACCCTTCTAGAACCCCTTTGCACAGCAAAGGGAAATTTTTTTTTTTTTCACTTTATGTTCTCTAACAGACATGAAAAGTGATTTCTGAGATTAATGCAGTATAAAATTTTAACTCACTTTGTATAACTTCCTTCTTTTTAGACAGGAAGGGTTTTTTCCTCATCTATATTATGACATGCTTTGGCAAAAGCAATCTTACTCTTTTTATCAGTAGCAGCTTGGGATGGGCGTAATATTTGCAAATGATGCCATGAACAAGTTATGCAAATCACCCAAATGAGAACCAGTAAGCTTTTATATCCTGCCAAACAATCGTGTATTGTAGAAATGCCACATTTTACAGTCAATTTGAGAAATATTTTAGAGACTTTAAAACATTAGTGCCCTATTTTTCATATTGCTCAACATATATAGCAGGATTTGTTAGTACCATGAGTCCAAAAACATAAACCTTTGGAATATGACAGGAAAAATAACAGTAATAGATTTTAAAAACCTAAGTGACTTTGAAAAGCCTCTTGGAAGTTCATAATACTGTCAATTTTTTAAAGATCTTGTCTAAAATTGAAAACTTGTATGACTGCAGAGAGGCAATCTGTGCCTTTCTAACTAGTATAAAAATATCGTTTCTTAGTGCATGTAAATGAGCCATTATAAAATAAATCAGCAAAAAAGTAATGGATTCTCTTAATGTATGAAGCTCTCCAAAGGGCTCATCTACAGTGCAGAATTCACAAGTGTCTGAACTGAGCTAAGGATCAGTGGCTGCATGGCCACATTAACTGATTTTTAACATTGTTCCACAATTCCTTTGGCAGTATTGTCCTGGAAGTTTCTGTTTTAGGAGGTTCTGGCTACTCAAAGTTGGGTTCCTGGGAGTCACAAATCCCAAGGAGATTTGCAAGATTCCCCTTTCCTAATTCAGTGTGGGGCTACTAGTGAGAAATGAGCTGAACCAATTCAGCCTGTTAGCTTCTATGACATAACTAGCTCATTTTTAAGTGATTTATCTCAATTTGAAGACATTATTAAATTATTTGTAAACTTTAATTTTTTTTTTCATCTTAAAAGGGGCACATGGATTCTTGGATTGAAACATAGCAGGAGTTTTCCCTTGGAAAGGAAATTGCCACAGTAGTAACCCACACAACTTTCCTCCCTAAGTGAAGCAAAGGAACAAAGGAACATCTTGGGGGGGGGAATAAGGAGCAAATATCATAATAGTAAATTTGTGAGAACTACAAAATGATAACTTTTTAAATGTGCTATTGAGGGATTTTTCTCAAGCAAAGATGTTTTCATGCCATAACACATCTGAAATCCTTACAACAGCTTCCCACCTTCCCTGTAAAGACCTGGGAGAAAGGGCTTATTTTTTCAAAGCTCTTCTCAATCTCCATCTCCCTGCCAGATTTTATTTAAAAGGTTACAAAGCACCAATGCCTCTTTCCTGTGTTTTACTGTTTGTGTGCTGAGCCCAATGCCCTGGGTTTGCATAAGGCTGGTGGTGTGTGGCTTTTTCTGCAGTGGTGAATTATTTACTGCTGGACAAGGGCAAGCTGGGGTTTTCTAACATTGGTTTTCCACTAAGTCTTTTTATCAAAGGTCCAAAACAATTTTGTTTTGGTTGAAGCTGTGACAGAAGCACCTGGGTTGGATGAAGCCAGACCAGGGAGGGCAAGGGGAGATGTTTTAGAGGTAAAAATAAATGCACAGGGTGAAAGGTGAGGTAGGGAAGAGGGGACAGGGGTAGCTGAGTCCTGTGGGGTGCTTTGTTAGTACAAACGTTGGTGTAGTAGAATTAAATATTGCACATCCTGAGGAACCACAGGTCCTCTTGAGCTGAGTCTTCTCCTCTTTTCCACATTTATAAAATATTCTCATACATTGCTGCATAGAGTGCTGGGTGTTCCCAATCCCGTGAGAGCCCTGTCCACTCTCCTGCCACATTTGTGCAATCACTTGATTTGTTAGGCCCAAGTGTTGGGGCTGAGGGGAAGCATCACCCCTCTGTGAAGCATCCCACAAAGTTTTTGGCATTGAGAAAGTAACTCCTACACTGAGTAGTGCTGGCAGTGTAGTGTTGTGAGCTATTTCACCAGTGCTGTGGCATGTGCAATATATATTGTGTGTGTTGTAGCAACAGGAGGGATGATGAATGGGTTATGTGTGCCCTGCTTTCTGCTTCTGTTGATAAGTGACTGATAAAGCTGACAAATAGCTGGATTAAGTAAACAGAGCCCACATAACTCATTCAAAGCGAATAACTGTTTACAAATTATCAATTGTTATCTGCACAGTTTTGAGTTAGGAATGATGGATCCTGTTCCTGTGCAGAAATAATGGGCCAGTGATGTGTATCAGGTATGTGAGCAGTAAAATTGGCCATCTGACAGTGCTCATCCTCAGGACAGGGACTGGAAAGAAAGTAAAAACAGAAATGTTGCCTGGACCAAGCAGAGCAATTTTTTACTCCAGCAAAGAACAGGAATCTGAAAAAAGTAGACACTCCTAAATACAATCAGAATCATTTTTAGGCTTGTTTAGAAGCTATTGTAACTAGTTATTACTCAAGGACCAATTTCCATCTCATTCCCATGAGCAGTATTTGCAGAAAATGTAGAATTCATATCTCTTTACTAGAACATGCCTGCTAATATAACGGCACTTCATTTCATAATTCACTGTAGGATGAGAATGGGATTTCAGAGCTGCTGATGTTTTAATCTCGTTTCCTTGTCCAAAGTAAAAAGATGTGCACGAACCATGTCAAGTTAAACAGATTTAGTCCCTCAATAGCTGTGTCGTATTTGCGGCACGTGTTAAAGGTGGGGGAGTGTTTGTGCTCAGCTCTCTATGATCAAGTGCTCGCTTTTAATTTAGTGAGTTGTCGCTGCAACATCCCGATAACAAAAGATTCCTGAGATAACACTGAGTGCCAGTAGCACATCAGAGAGAAAATCACTTGGCTCGCAAGAGCCTGGATTGATCCGCAGAGAGAGAGGCTGGCAGCGGGGCTGGAAGCGCTGGCGCAGGGAACCTGCGGCTCTCCCGGCCCCAGCCGGAGCTTCCAGCGGGAATTCAGGGAATGCCGGAGCGCTCCTGGCCGGGCTGCGCTCCCTCTTGGGGTTTGGCACCCTCTGCTGTCCAGTTTTTGAACAAGAACCCCCAAAACACCCTGAAACCGCACTGCATGGGAGGCATAGAGGAGCAAATCAATGCCTGAACTAAATAATTACACACACAGACACACAGACACAAAAAAAAAAAAAAAAAAAAAAAAAAAAAAGAGAGAGAGAGAGAGAATTTTACAAGTATTTTTAAAGTATTTTCTTGCTTCACAATAGTAATTGCGTAATTGCTTAATTGCATAATTGCATTGCCTCTGTTTCTCATAGATGAGGTGGCCAAGTCTTGGCTCCTGAACCCACTGCAAGGCTGCCTGACCATGCAGGCTGGATGCAGACAAAGCACAAAGACTGCTGCTGGAGGAGTCTCAGCTATGCTGAGAAGGCTTGTTCTGCCTCAGCAAGGGCTCTGCACAATTATCACTGAGTCCAAACCTCCCGAACAGAGGGAACAAGCAGGTTCCTACCTAACATCTGGCATGTTCTGTTCTTGCTACACGAGCATCTTGTGCTGCAGCTGAGTGCTGAAAATTGTGTAGGTCACCTTATGAATGTTTTAGCTATTTAGTTAAATGTTTATTCACTCCAGGGTTTTTTTTTGCAAGCAATTAACAAATGCTTTCCTTGACAGACACAGAGCTTCACTCCTGCAACAGAAACATGGGACACCTGGCTCTGCAGTAAGGGGAATTCAAACCTAAAAGCTCTGGAACACAGGCCTGTTTCTATTGTGTGATTACCTCTACTGAATGCCTCCTATATTTGATTGACAAAGTAAAAAATATTCTGTATAGTAGGCATGGGAGCCTGGAAGGAAACAGCCATTGTTTGTCCCTTTTGTATTTCACATTTTGGATCTGCACTTGCACACTGTATTCAAGCTAAGAAATAGAAATTCATCACCCGGATCTGCAAAGCACACGGCGCCAGTCTTCCCTTAATAGGACACCACAAAACCAAAGCTGTGTTTCCCAGTAGAGGCCCTTCAATAGCTTGGATTGTTAAATGATTTCAGCTACATCTTTATGAGTTTTCAGTTATCTGTGGCTTTGAGTATGAAATCCATGGCAAAAGTAGGACAAAACACCGCTCTTCTGAGGGCACCGATCCTGACAGGCACTGCTGCATTCCTTCCTGGGGTAGCTGGAGTTCTGGGCCATGTTTCTTGTGCTAATCTGGAGTCCAGAATTCCCCCCCAGTGCAGGGCAACAAGCACAATGCCTGTGTAGGGCTCGTGCCATGGTTTTGTCCGGGGTGGGCAGTGCCTCACCCCTTACCCTGTGTGCCCTGGGGCTGGGGGGTCTTGGGGATTAAGTTCAACCAGAGGCTGTTCCCTGCAGGAGCTGCCTGTGCCTGCTGATGTCCACTACATCCCCAGGGGAAAATAATTTGGAGAATGCAGCTATAGGGTAAATTGCTACTTGTTTCTCTTATATTTCACTTCACTCCAGCAGTCTCAATGCTACTTCCTTAACAAAGGATTACATCCTTAAATGGATTTACTAATCAACTGCTTTTATTTCCATACCCACTCTGCTTCTCCTCACATCTTCTGAGACCTGGGAGGATAACTAAAGGCTCAAAATGCTCATACTCATTTCTATTATAAGAAGAAGAGAACACACTGATTCTAAAAAATTCCACTTTTGGAAATAGCTTTGGTTTTTTTGCTGCAAGAACCATGGTGTTCTAAATAGACTGCAGCTCTTCACATTCAGTCTCAATAGAAAATAAAATGGAGGAAGTGCAGAAGGCAGCACTGTCATGATTTGCATATAGTCTTTGAAAACAAGCCTCAGATAGTGGCAACTGAAAACCAGCTTTATATCAGGCTCTTGTTGCAGCAGTGCTCAAGTCAAGGAAAGAAAACCTGTCCTTGTGACAAAATAACCCTCACCCTGGTGTATATCTGAAACAAACAAAAAAAAAGATAAGACACTGTTATTTTAAAGAGAACACAGAATTAGAAACTTGAATGTTGGGAAAACACTAAACAAAACCCAGAATCCTTATTTGAGATCTCCAGTGAGTGGAAGCCATGGTACCTAGTGCTGCCTGTGCATAGGGCAGCCTGCTCCTGAGCTATATATTCAACCATAGATTGGTTTCCCCAAGCATCAGCCAAGACATTGTTTTTATTGATTTATTTTGCTATCTTCCCACTGCAGTGATAGGATGACAAAAGAACCACCTCTGGGTATCCTAATATATCTAATGCCAGCAGATTTTCAGGTTGAATAAAAACAATAAATCTTTTCAGGCACAAAGGGGAAAACCATGAAGTAAGTTAATTTGGGAAACTAAAGAGCATGATTTAGGAATATTGGGTTTGTTAGAATGGATCAGACCAGTCCTCCTGGTTTACTATCTTCTCCTCAGAGATAGTTCCTTAGAGATGACACAAAAGAATAAAAAATAATCCCCAAAATAGTTAAGTGTTCAATGGCACTTCCAGGGACTGGCCTGCTTTCTGACAGAGCAGCAATAATTGTGTTACACCAGTGAGAAAGAGGTCTGACTGTCACTGTATTATGCACATTACAAGTGCTCCAATAATTGGGTGGAATTACCTAAGGAACCCAGGTACAATACAGGTGCTCTGTGTGCTGATCACTGCATCTCTTGTGGGACACAGCCTGGATTTTCCCTAGGGCAGTACAGTCAGATTTGTTGTACAACTTCCCTTAAATTAAGGGAGAAAATGAATAAACATGCAAACCTGTTCAGCCACTTAATATATTCACAAATCAAGGCTAGAATGTAGTTAGTCAAAGATGGTGTAGAGTCTAGAACACATGAAAACAAAGCTCTCTTTCTGCTCTGCTCTTCAGTGGGATTTCACTTCCATGAACAGGCTGAACTTGTCTTGTGGGGTGCTCCTAAAAATACATATTAAGCCTCCACGGTTACACAAGGCTTCTTGGATCCAATCTATTTCAAAACAGTAATTTTACACTCTCTTGAGCTTTCTGCTAGTAAAACTTCCAGAGTAACACATCCCTGATTCTACACTACTCTGCTTTCCCCAAAGCAGGTCCAGTATGGGCAGGAGTGGCTGAAGTTCCCCACAAGGGCTGCTTTGCTGATAAATCTTAGCCCTGACTCATTCTTGGCAGTGCATCTGGAAAGGTTAGTTTTTGCTTTATAGGAATTTCAGCTCCTGGTTTCTGTATCATATTTGTCGAGATTTTGAGTCTGACCTAGGAAATCCAGGCAATTTTTTTCATCCTGATAGTGGATTTTTGATAATTATACTACATGCATAATTACACTATATGTAGCACAGGAATGCAGTTTTGAATGATCTGGCAAATTGTCTAATATATTCACATTTCTTTAGATTGCTTAAAGGAGCATAAATAAAGGCAGTGTGTCTGCCCCTAAAGCCCCAGATATCAGTTGCCTCTGTAAGGTCAAGGCAATAATACACACCTGCCAAATTCAGACCTGCACTCTTCTCAGACACTGGGGAAAAAAAAATCAAATTGAAGATATAAGAGCTCCAGAGATATTTCAAAGGAAGCCAGTAAAAAAGAAAAGCTAGAAACCAACACTCACCAATAACAGGATTCTTAAAGCCTCAAATTCGATAAACCCACAAACCAGAAGAAATTAAGCAGGCTGTGTCACTTCAGGACATCATGCTATGGGATTTTAACAAGATTCATGAGTATTAAAAAGTAATGGCATAAATTGGGTATTTAAAGTCAGTATTGATTTGTTGCCAGATTCTGCATATCAACAATTGCACTTGAGTGTCCATTTACTTTGCTCAGAAATAAATACTCCTGCCCAGCTGCATGTGCTAGTTGGAAGAGAATCAGTTTTCACCACTGGCAAAGGGACAGGTTGTTATCTCAAGCCACATGGTTCATTGATTTATCCGTGGTGGAGTAAATACAAAAATTTATAGGAATGCTGTCAAAATCATTTATTTAAAAGCTTTTTTTTTGGAAGAAGAATGATAGCACATTCCCAGGTAAGAATGCAAGAGGCTTTCTGAGTATTTGGACTTATTAACTGGTTGAGGTAAATTATCTCCATTTGATGTTTCTGGCTGGCAGAGTTAATTTATTTGTACAAAAGTATTTAATGATGCAAGGAGATTGTTATTGGTGGTTTAATTATTGTTTTGATCAGAGCTTCTGTATGGGTGGTAGTACTCCTAATAAGATAATCATACTTTTTCATCTGTTAATGAGTCTTTGGAGTATTCCCAACACAGTTTTAAGTCTTAGTTGTTTTCCCGCTCTTGGCATAATTTCTGTGTTTCATTTGGCTTGCATAATGAAACAAGATGGGCTGCTTTACTGCTGTTTACAATAGGTCTTCTAATATGGTTTTTTGTACTTGTGCTGATCAGGATTTTCCAAAATTACATAAACATTTTTAATTTGGGGGGAAAAAATCACTCTGCCCTTAAATTGAAAGCAGTAAATTGGGTTTTTGTTCTCAGGTAAATTACAATACTGCTTTTGCACAATCTCCTTGTGGTATCTAAATTTCATCACTAAAAAGCATGTTGTCTGCCTCTCTTTTCTATTTATATCACTTTAAACACCCCCCCCCCCCAAGCATTCCCTGTATCTCTTCCTGCAAGTCCTTACTAAGCAGTTGGTGAGATCACAGTCAAGCACAGTGAAAATACTGACAACATGGGCAGTATTTGAAAGTTAACAGTGGGAAGAGTATGGCCTGGCTGAAGCCAAGGGTACTTCAGCAGTGGGTGTTGATGTAAACCATCTTGTACAGAGGTTAATTCTAATTGTATGAGAATCTGGGAAGTGGACAGGAATGTTAAGAGGAGAACCATACAAGAGCACAGTTAATATCATATAAACAGAGGAGAATTGTTTTTCTCTAAAGGTGAATATTCTAGTTCTCTTTATGGAATATTTCTATACTCAAGTTTCCCAGTTGTGTGACCACACTTCCTTTCCCTCTGCTTCATTTTTATTCTGAATTTACTGGGCCTAGTTTCTGTTGCAGTAATGTGCACAGAGGGACAGCCCACACTGCAGAGATGTAAAACCATGGGGACATGAAAAAGCAAGTGGTGCCTAAATGTGCATGTGTTCTGCCTGCCACAAGCACAAACCATATCTCAGTCCTCTATGACAGTTATACAGGTGCCTACTACAACAATTTTACTGGAAGAAGGTGGCAGAAAATTCCTTTTTCTCCTCTGGAACTTTCTCATCCTCTTTCATGCCAAAGACAAAAGGAAATGTATTTAAGTAGTAACAGAAGTGCTCCCAGTCCAGCTTTACCTTCAGAGCTGGGTGATGGCTTTTTCTTAGGTCATTGTTAGGGTCTCTCTGGGACTGTTTCACTGTTCCTTATTGTGATGGGGTGTTTCACCCTGCCATCTCAGAGCTTCCAGAGGCAACAGGAGATGCACAGAGACCTGGGAAAAGGTCTTTTTTTTTTACCAAAAAAAAAAGAAAAAGAGGGCTGGAAGCAACTAGATTAGGGAGGGATAGAGCTTCTTGTATTTTTATCAGGTATCACAGATCTTCAGAGTTAGCAGTAATTTCCTATTTGGTACACAGTGAGCTGGGAAAAGGGCATCAAGCCCTTTAATTTAGGAAAACTGCAAGATTATTCATAGTTTCTCCCCTCATCTCTCCCAGACTTTAGCATGTTGTGACCTCTATGATGTGCCTTACACATGCAAAATCTTCAAATTTGTTAAAAATTTAAAAAGGAAGAGCAAAGCAGAAGTCCAGGGATGTGGCTCAGTCACCCACAGGAGGTTTTCTCCTGGATTAGAGTTAGTCTGATCCACTGGCCACAGAAATGGCAACTGCAAATACTTCAGTGCACATCTCTGGTTATTGTCCCAGAGCTGCAAGCTGTGGAGAGCATTGAAGGTTAGAGTCCTTGGTCAATGTTCTTTAATACTGCTGTAGAATACTGCATAGATTTCTAAGCTAACAGCTAAAGATCTACAGCATTTGCTGAGAAAGTCCCTGTAGCTATGGAAAACTTCATGAGCTCAAACCACTGTGTCCAGCTCTCTGTGGACAGTCAGGCTGACTCGGATTGATCTAGCACACTTTGGCATCCTGGGCAAGGTGGCTTTGCCCTGAAGCTCCTGTTTCCTCCACAAACACCAACTTTTGCCCCATTAATGGGCTGGGTTGCAGATAAAGGTCACAAGGGGTCCAAGGATTTCAGAAGTCCTCTTGGATTCCCTATGTAAGACACAAATAGTAATTCCAGTAACACCAATTTATGTTCTTCATACTTCTCACAACCTTTACTCAACCAAATCTCCCCTATAAGTAGGGATAAAAATTTTTAACCAACCTGTAACTAGTTTGAATTAATATATCTGTAACTCAAAGCATTCTTCTCTGTGTTTTGCTCCCACAGACACAGTGTTCCTGTAAATTAATTATCCCCACTTCACTGAAGGGGAATGCTCTGTTCCATGAGTTTCATTTGAATACAAGCACAGAACTGCAAACACACCAGTCCTGTTCTCAGTGCAGGGATGTACAGCTTGAGCCTGCTGTCTGTGCACAAAAAAGTTCAGAGGAACTTCTTGGCACTTGCAGGCTATAGAGTGTGGTGCTAATTAATGTAGCAAAACAAAGGCAAACTGAATGTTTCACTGAAAGGAGCAGAAAGCCCTGCTCAGAGAAACTGCCTGGCACTTAAACCTAAATTCTGATTATCTGATGCTGTTCACACAGCTTGAACACTTCAGCTTCAAAACAGGTCTTCCCTAATATGAGAACAATTGAAGGAAAAGGTAGTGGGGTGCTAGCAATACATGTGACTTCTGGATCAATTTAGAATTCCTCATTAATCACTTCACGTAAACAAGGAAAATAAGTTTTTAATGATTAGGAGGTTCCTAAAAGGCATGTGGCTTATTTTGCTTGAAGAATTCCAGTTGAATTTTGTAGAAGAAATGGCCTACCACAGCACCAGAACAAAAACAAGTGCCAAAACATAGTGAGAGGTTGTAGAGAAACAGGTGAACCATTGTGGTTCTTGGAGAGCCATGTGTTGCCAGGGATAGCTTTGGTTGAAGAAATGGGACACACTGAGGAATTTGTGGGTAGCCTGGAGCCAGGACATTGCACAGGAGCTCAGGAGCAGGCTGCTTTACAGGGTCAACATTTGCCACCTTCCTGATGTGGCCAAAAGTGTGGACAGGCTGCAGAGTGGGCTGCTGGAAAAGGGGAAACCTCTGAATGAGCTGAATGATAAATAATCTTTAAAATAGGACAACATGCATATTTTTAAGGCAGAGAATCTTAAACTGCTATAGCACAATTGATCTATTGCCTGGAGTACCAGAAATGGGTTGGAATGTAATAGCAAGAAGTCATGCACTTAAAGATTAATTAGAATAACTGTGAGTGAGCTTAGAGGTTCATCAAATGTGAGATTTCACAAGAGGAGGAATCCAGGTACATTATTGGTTGTTGGATAACTATGATGCCACTGTAATGTGGTCTTAAAAATGCTAATGTATTCTGGGATGCATCGAGTGAGATATTTTCAGGAGAGGGTGAGATATTAATATCGTGGTACAAGGCAGTTGTTAAGACCTTGTTTAGAACACGGCACACAGGGTAGAAGGTATAAAAGGACACCAGAGGAGTGGAAAACCTATTTGGAGAGAAGATTAAAAGCAAAGCAGAAAGACTGAGAATGGATTGTTTAATTGGTATTTATAGGGACATTTTAGGTAAATATCAGACAAGCAAAGTTATTTAATTCGAAGGCCAAAATGGTAAAGACCTAATGGCTGCAAATTGATAGTGAATACATTTACACTGGAAATTAGAAAGTTTATAATTTCAGAGGAGTGGATGCTGGAAAAGCCTCAGACATAAAAGTAAGGCACCTTGGCTGTCTGATGGCAGCTTAGTTACCCAGTTCATCCTCCAAACTGGATAATAAAATGGTTTTGGGTTTCTCACAAATTGCCATTCCTGCTAAGGGGATATAAGGAGATCTAATCCCCGTGTGATGGAATGTGTATTTGCAGTGTGTTAGCCCCGTGTTTCAGTAGTTGGCTAAGATGCCAGAAGGTCCAGCAAGATTCCACTTCCTTTCCGCGGCTTTTTAACCTCCAAATCACCAGGATGACACAAACTTAATGTATCACGGAACTAGCCACGTGAAGGTTCTGTAAACAGCTGTCCTTCTGTGACTGACGATTAATAGGACATAGAAGATCGTTTAGATGTTTCACGGCTCAGAGTGGTGGATCACGTTTCTTTCCCTGCGCAGTTGTGTGTACCAAGGACTCCAGGATCGACGAGTCTGAAAGGGCGTGCTTGTCAGCCTGAGAAGTTTGTGATACCTGACTTTTGAGGATTTCTTCCTGTTGCACGGTAGTTCGGGGCTTTTACGGAACAAGTCCTTCGTTTCTTAGCGGCTGTGCATTGCCGAGGGGGTGGCTGCCGTGCCTGGCGGTGGCGGCGGAGATGCTCAGGGCGACTCACGGAGCCAGGCCGGGCTGGCCCGGGGCTGCCCGGAGCGGCGCTCGGTTCTGCAGGCGGTGTCTGCTGGGACTCAATTAGACGGTGCGGCAGCGGTTTCGTTTGAATAGTTAATTACGCGGTGCCGGGCCCGGAGCGCTCGGCGGGGCCCTGGGATCGGCATGGCGAGACCCCCCTCTAGCGGAGGGCCCGGGCCTCGCCCGCCCCTCGGCGGGAACGGCAGCGGGAGCGGGCGGGCCGCGCTCCGGGAAACGGAACCGCGGGCAAGGAGCGCTCCAGCCCCGCGGGGCCGTCCTTGGGCAGCGCCGCGGCCGCTGCGAGCCCCGGGCGGCTCCTGCCAGGCCCCGCTGTCCGGGCGGCGGGCGCGCTCTGCTCCCTCCCGAGCGCCACGGGAAACGTCGTCCTTTTTGTACTTCAAGCCAGCGGGAAACGGAGGTGTCTTATCCTCGTGGAGAGCAGCATCTCTCCTTCGAGAGGGGCTGCGCGGCCGACTCCGTCCCGCCTGGCATCGCAGCGCATCGCTCAGGAGTAATCGGAGCCCGGCGCGTCTCCGCGGTGCGCAGAGCGGTGTGCGCGATCTGCGCGCTGGATGCGTAACGAGCAACTTCATGGTTCCATTCGTTCTTCCTGCCCGCCGTTCCAGCACTGCCGCTCTGTTTATTTGTTGGCACTTCTTTGCTCCAGAGACAAACCATCCAGCTCACTCGATCCGCCTGTTCTTCGCCTCGAACACTCACTACGGGTCGGTAGCAACTGGTGTCCAGCACGATGCGAGGGCACGTACGCACGGATAAGCCCCGGTGCGACCGGCCGAGAGCCCGCGGCCCGGGAGCGCGTCCCTCCGGGCGGCGAGCGGACCGGAGCGCGGCCGCAGCGCTCCCGCCGCTGTCTGCGACCGCCGCCGCCGGCGGGCGGATGCGCTCCCGGGGAGCGCAAAGGCTTTCGCGCTCTGCTCCCGCTGTCCCCGCCGACCGGCGGGCTCGCTGCTGGCCACCGCCTCGGTGCGGACCGGCTGCACCGATCGGGGCGGGGCTCTCCTTTCCGCCCCTCCGTCCCCGCCGCACGGGCAGGAGCGCGGTGTTGCACAACCCGCTTCCTTTTTCTTTCGCTTCGCTGCGCCGCGGGCAGCGGCGGCGAGTGCGCGGGGCGCCGGTCTCCGCCCTGGGCGGGGGGACGGCACGGCCGGTGCCGCCCGCCCGCTCCCCGCCAACCGCGGCGCTGGCGCGGCCCCGCTGGCTGCGCGGCCCCGGGGGGCACCACCGCTCCCCGCGCCCCGACCGAAGGGGCCGGTTCTCTCCGAGGGAAGGGGGCTAAATCCCCGCCGGGGCGGGGGATGAAGTCGGCACCACGCATCCCGCGGCAGGCACCGACCGCCCGCTCGCCCGCCGGGCCGTGTCCCTTTCCCGCGGCGCCCGGGCAGGGCGTGGACGCCCGCCCCGCCCCGGCAGAGCCTGGGTCCCGTTACCGGCGGCCGAGCCCGCGCTGGCCCCGGCGCGGCGGGAGCAGGTGTCCGGGGCAGCAGCCCGGGGCAGCGCGGCGGGGGCGGGGTCGGGGCTGGGCCCTGCGGGACCGGGCGGGCGGAGGCGGCGGGCTCGGCGCGCCCGCGGCTGGAGGGAGCCGGAGCGCCCGAAAAGCCGTGAGGGAGGAGGGCGGAGGGGCGGGAGGGGGAGGCAGGCAGGCGGGCGGCGGGCGCATGCGCTCTGGCGGGCCGTGCCATATTGGAATGAGGCAGTGAGCGGAGCGCCGGGAGCCCGAGCCCCGGCAGCGGCGCAGGGCTGGAAAAACTCCCCGCAGGTGAGGCGGGCGGCGGTGGTGCCCGCGCGCGGGCGGAGGCCCCGGACGCAGCTGCTGGGGGCGTTTTGCCGGCGGGGCGCGGGGCCCGGAGGGTTTTTCCGGGCTCACGAAGTTTGGATGCGGGAAAAAGGCGGCGAGGCGGGAGGAGGAGGAGGAAAGAGGCAGGCGGAGCGCGGCGGGGAGGCGGCGGCGGTAGCGCGGGGGACGCGCCTTGTGCCGCGCCGAGGAGCGATGCGCGGGGCCGGCCGGGCGCCGCCGCGCAACTGCCCGCGCGCAACTCTGCGCGCTCCGCCGGGGCCCGCGGCGTCCGCGGCGCGCTCGCCCGAAGTTGCCCTCCCGGCCGGCCCCGCGCCCGCCCGAGGACGCGCCCGGCCCCGCGGGAACTTTGTGCGCGCCGCGCCGCCGCCCCGGCGCGGCCGGTCCCTCCCGCGCCCGCGGGGGCCGAGCCCACCGAGTGCCTCTCGCTCGCCCCCTCCCCCTCAAAATGGCGGTGGAAGGGGACCTTTAAACCCCGCGCCGCTCCGCTCCGCACCCCCGCCGGGCGCGGCCGCGCTCCGCTCGGCGCGGCGCGCGTCCCGCCCGGGGCAGCGGCTGGCGTCGGTCCCCGTCAAGTGGCCCGTCAGCGAGCGGCTCTCGCCGCCCGGTCGGGCTGGGTGGGTGGGGTGGGGGGGAGAGGGGCGGGCGCCGCCTCCGCGGCCGCGCCGCCGGCTCTCCCGCAGCGCCGCCGCCCGCGCTGCGGGGCCTGCGCTGCCGCGGGGCCGGGCATTGTGTGCGCGCCGCGCCCGCCGCCGCCGCTCCGCACCTCCGGCGGCTCCGCGCCCGGCGGCTCCGGCGAGCGGCGCGCAGCCTTTGTCTCTCGGGGAGCCGCTCTGCGCTGCCCGCCGCTCCCGCACCTGAAGTCGTAAATCGGGCGCCGGTGACACTGCCCGGGCGGCCGCCGGGGATGCCCCGGGACGCCAACTTCGGGCCGAGGAGGGAGCGGCGCCGGGGCAGCGGCTGCGGGCGGGCTCCCGCCCGGGCAGCGCCGGTGCGAGCGGGAGGGCGGAATGCCCGCATCGGAAGGACTGAGCAAGTTTTCCGTCTGTGGCTTTTGCAAACTTGCTACCCCCCCCCGCCCCCTACACAGTGGAAATAATGAAAGGAAAAACAGCGCGGGCAGTTAATTGTGAATTTGTAACTACATTCGCTACTGCGGTTCTGCAAGGCCCTTATTTACTGAGAAATAGGCCAGCGATGCCTGGTTCACAGTCACATGCGTGCTTTAGCGAAACAATTATATCTACTTTGGAGAAACTTGTTGCCATTATAAAAAGATTGTACGTGGTAACCCTCGTGTCTGACTGTTTCACCCACTCTGACAGCCGAATCCTGGTGGAAGAGGTTTGGCAGCAAAAGAAAAGGCCTAACTTGCTGTTTCTTTGCTGTTCCTTCCTTCCTTCTTGGGAGCTGGCTGCTGTCAGTAGCCCAGGAGGTTACCATAGTGAACAGTTCCATGAGGCAGAATATGAGGTGCACCACGCAAAAACTCACGCTGGAGAAAATGATAATCCACCTTGTAATTTCAGAAATATCATTGTTGCAACCTGCTTGAGGTTGTGATGTGTGTGAACTGGTCAGAAACATCTGATTTCTAAGAGGAAAAGTTGTTAGTGACAATTAGTCTTGCTCCTTCATGAGTGGGGCTGTAACTTGTAGCATCTCCATCATCCCACAGGATGGATTCCTGGTCTGTGATTACTGTTTCAAAATAGCCAACTCTTGGGACAAAGTAAATAAATGTGGAAGTAAAAATGGATCTATTAACTGAGAGCCTAGGTTTCTTGTGTGGTAGGTGGCACTGACATGGATTTTACAATTAAAAAGTTTAAAAGTATCTGTCTATCTAAAAGATCATCTCTAGGGAGAAGGCTTAGTGTCCTTCCTGCCTTCAATTCAGCCACTTCCTCTTTTGTGTTTGGTTTCTGAATTGTTGCCGTGATTGAGGGATGAGAATGAAATCTGGTTCTTCCCAGAACCTGTGCTGGGGAGATGCTTATGGACAAGATGGAAACCGAATGAAACTGATGCCGCTGCCTTTTTAAATGGCTCCTGGTTAGGAGGTGGCAGGGGGGTGTTGGGAGAATGGCTTTGCCGTTGTTTGGTGTGTCTGTGCCAGGCACTTACCCTGGGACACCTCAGCGTCCTGTCAGGTTAGAGCTGACACCTCCTTCTCCGGGGAGACGGCTTGCAGGGACACAGTGCAGTGTCTCTGTAGTTACTGATCTGTATGGGCTTTCCTTTGCTGGTTTTCCCCCCTCTACTATTAATTTGCCGGTATCGAATTATCTTATCTGATTCTTAAACCTGGCAAATCTCCTGAGCAATTGCTGTGTGGAAAAGGTGGATTAAGTGTAAACTGACATGTTAATGACTGATAGAGTTTGCATGGTGTGATCTTTATTTTCTGGGAACCCTTTTACTGCCTCATGGGGAAGATGTTAATGCATACTGCAAAAAAAAAAAAAAAAAAGTGCCATAGTATGTTTTGGTAACATTTTTCAGGGGATTTTTTGTCATTTCATGGCAGACCAGTGACAACTGTAGACCTTTCCGTCGTGGTTGCCTTTTGAATCCACCGTATTTGGAATTCACCTTAACATCATTGCTGCCCTTCCACTTTTAAAGTTTGGCCGTGTCATGATCATCATGCAGATCATCAATACAGTCATTTGGTGCTGCCTTGACTTAAGTAATTGTTCTACAACTGATGCACTCTTGAGGCACGTGGCAACTTAATTACATGAACACGCTGACAGTGAAATGATTTATGTTAAATCCACTACAGTGTCCTTTAAGGGCATGGGAAAATTAAACCTGGAGGTGCTTAGCAAGGGGCATTTTGGGGAAAGAGCTTCCAGTGCTTGAAACCACAGGGCTTGCATTACATCCATTGTTCCTATAATGACATGGCAGCCTTAATGCTTCAGATTTGTCTTGGGATTTGGTTTCTTGACTTTTTAAGTGTGTAATTCTGTGTCTTGTGGATTGGTCATTGACTTGAAACAGTGTAGCCTGTGCAAGTTACAAATGTTTTCTGGACCTATAACAGCTTTCTTTTGTGGTGTTCATCTGACTCATCTTGCTTGATGATTAGCAGATTTTGTGTGTCATTTTTGTTTTGGTCTCTTGGAGCATCAGTGTTGCTTTGCTGCTGCTAGTGGACTTGACTTTGTGCTCCTTTCCTTCTGCTTTTGGGAAGTGGCTGTCAAGTTTTAGGTCATGTGTTTAAACTTGAAGTGGGTGTTATCTAAAACTTTTAACGTGTGGGGGGGCTTTCTCCCTCTCAGGGTTGCTTTCTCCCTCTCAGGGTTACTTTCTTACTTGAAAAGTCAAGGGATAGAATAAAGGGGAAGGAGTTGATTTTGTTTGTTTGTTTGTTTGTTTGTTTGTATGTTTGTTTTGATTCAAATGCTTGTTGAAATGGTGCTGAAGGCTAACTGTCAGTGTGTGAGATCCTGAAAAGGAGATTTAGCATTCACATTCTCCAAGTTCAGAAAAGGTAAAAAATGACAGTAAATTTTTATCTTATTTTTATATTAGTATCTTAGGATTTTTAAAGCCGTGACATCAGTGAAATGCTATTTTATTGTAATTATATATTTTTTCTGGCTTTAATCCATAATTCTTTCCACTGCGCACAGTTTTCTTTTTATTGATAAAACCTATGAAAGAAGCATTGAGATGCTAATTAGTGCTCTTTTGATTTTAAAATAGTTTTGGTTCCCAGGGTACAGAATATAAATACATTTTTTAAAGTTAGATTTGGTGCATGTGAGACACACGTTTTCTGTTCACTTTGTATCTGTGTTGATTTTTCCTTTTTCCCAGACTTTGCTGACAATCTTTGTGGATTGTTGGTGGTCATAGGATAATAGTAATAATAATAATAATAGTAACAATTATCATCATTGTTTTGCCTCTATTTATGAGTGAGATTGTGGGTTTTTAAGTGTTCCTAATGAAGGTTAGTCTGTAGAATTAAAGCATTACAACGTGAATTTTTCTCTGCATGCTCAATAGGGAATCTCTTAGGGGAATGGCATGTTTGAATAGTTTAAACATTCCCCTGTGAGAAAGGAGGGTGTGAGCTTAGGCTGGAACAAGATACTGTGCCTATCAGCTGGGACTCTCCAGGTGACTCTCCACATCTCTGGGAAATTAGTGAATTTTAACTAATGCAAAGCTGCATGATAGTTCCTGAGTGGGAGGGGAATGTTTTAATAACCTTTGAAGATGGAAAGCCATAAGTCTTTGGGGTAGTTTTCTGCTTTGTTGGGTTGTCACCTACAGACACCACTGGGAACTGTGCAAATAAAGAAGGCCTGGGAGCCACGTGACTGGACAAGCCCAGGTCCCAAAGTCTCTTTCTTCCCCTGTCTCCCCCTCCTCTTTTTCCCTGTCTTTATGTCATGTGGATTGTCTGGGATTTTTTTGATGGAGACAGTGATGTTTAGATTTATTTTCCCTGTGAAAATAAGCATCCTAGTCAACACTTGTTGGATCTCAGTGTCATAGAAAGCCCAGACCTTCAGTCATGTTTTGTTGACTTGGTTTGGAGAAAAGTCATGAGGTGAGGCAAAAACTGCACACGTGCAGGTATTTCATGTTAATCCAATGAGCCTGGTTTCCTAGGATAACCAGGTAAACAATATTGTTAAAACCTGAACTTAGAAGGGCTTCAATGAGGTTTGCAGTAGAACAACCATCTCTTCTGTAATGCCTTGCTGTAGTACTGGGATTTCTGATCTTTCAAGTGTCTTTTTTTTTTTTTTTTTTTTTTTTTTTATAAGACAGGGCAGCCTTAACTGACACAAGCTTTTTGCTGCATGGATTACTTGTGGTAAATAATGCACAAGTAAGAGTTTTCCCTTCACTTAAAGTTGGTGGGAGCCATATATATGTATTTAGTTTGTTTTTTCCACCCATTGGGATTTGACACATGGACAGGTTGCAGATGCTTTTACCTACAGTGCAGGTGAGTTGTAGCTACAGAGGTAATCTTAGCAATTTGTTCAGATTATGTGGACATTTAAAATGTGATTATTGTCCCCAGAGTCATCCTGAGCAGCACTTGCTGGTTTTCAAGGTTATTGTTTCTATTGCTGTGGCACTTCATTTACACTGGTTTATTTGCTGTTGCACTTGAAGACACTCTTGTTCACTACAGAAATGATCTCTTTCTTCATACAGATGGTTTGGGAATGAGATTAGTGAATGTGATGTTATCTAAAAATGATGCAGCTATTAAACCAGCTTTGAGATTTTCTGAGAGTACTGATCAGTCAGAGAAGAGATGCATCTTGGATTATTTTTTTCTCTGAGAGTAAATGATGCAGGGCTGAGCCACCTCCTCTCCCATTTTGGCTGATTGGAGTTGAGGGCTCTCAGCATATCTCAAGAGGTGCTCTGTCTTGCAGAATTGGGTCATTGGTTGAAAAAAATGGTGGTGGTGGGGAACCCTGCAAGGTTTTGCTGTTTGTCACTTAATCCTCAAGGATGTGAGGGACTGCAGCAGTAGTCCTGAAGTAGATATCAAGTGGATTGGAGAAGATGAACTCTGTCTTGATGTATTTAGAGGCTGTAGCCACTATTTCTTCTAGCAATGGGAGACAGAAAGCCATAAATAGCACCTTCAGATTTGTCATTGTTTCCAGAAGAAAATGATCAAGTCAGGAAGTGAAGGCACTTCCCCTCTGATGCTGGGTGCACATTTATTACAAACAGCCCGTGGGTCCTGTGGGTGTCTCACCTCTCTACTGGAGCAAGTGATGCTCTGGCATTTCTTATCTTTTTTTGTGATCTCTTGACCTGGGAAAATGCATACAAATGCACAATTAAATTTTTTTATTATTTGGTATATTTTTTTCATATTGTTGCCTGACTGAATGAAATCCATTCAGAATTCCCTACCTCCTTGGGAGCTGTGTGTGCACATTTCCAGCTCAAGCATGCACTTTGCTCTCTGCATGGGGAGCTGTGGCATCTGGTTTTAAAAAAGGAAGTTATTTGTCTTGAAATTATAAAAAAAAAATATTTTAAATGTAAGGACTGTGAAACTCCATTATACTGTAAAGCCTTGTCTGAAACCACAGTGGGTTTTTGAGAGTATATTTTGTGTTAAAACATCTTTTGAAAGGAGGCCAACACTGGCTTTGGTGCCCAATAACTTTGAGTGAGGACATGGTGCTGAAAAAGCTGTGGTGTTTCACAGCAGTATGGAAAAATGCTAGTGGAGCCTGACAGGGGTATGTATTATAGACATAGCCTTTCCCTCACATATATACATATATACATATACATATATATATCTATATCTTAGTTTTTATTTTTTCCTAATGTCAAGTTCCAAACATGTCCCCATTAGTGTGTTAAGCACTGGATTGTTCAAATTGAAAGTATTTACAAGTTAATTTTTGAAATTTCAAGTAAATTACAGGGCCTGTCATTAGATTCCTAAATAAATGTCCAGGTAGGGAATGCCAAGCAGAGCAGGCAGGGACAACATGGAGATGCTTCCTTGCTGTTGGGCCAGCAAATCTCACAGAATGCACATCCTAAAAAAAGAAATTATTGAAGGAAGCAGTTATTCCTTCCAGGATTAACTCTGCTCATTGCTCTTTAAAGTGTTACCATGAGGGTTAAACTAATGGCCCTGAGAAATAATGCAAGCACAGGATCAGTCACAAGTGTTACAGGCACAGCACTAATTGGGCAATTGAACCCAGCTAATCAACTCCTTTTAAATGAATGTGACCATGGGCATGGGTATAGGGAAATCTTCCCCTCTTCCAGGGAAGTTTTGTCTCCTCTTTTTGCAAAACAAAATCTAATCAATTTAGCCATAAGGCTTTTTAGTCCACTGGCCAAAAGCAGAAGTCTTCTTTTGCATGTGATTATTTTATATCATAAGTTATTTGTTAAACTTTTGAAATAGGTTTTGGGGAGGGAGAAGTGGCTTAATTTTGAATTCCTCTTTTCTTCTTGTGGCCAAATCTTACATTTTGAACTTATTCCTCAGCAAATTTAAACATGTATTTTGTTGCTCCCCTTAATGAAAACCAATGTATTTAGGGAAGTGGTTTGTTGAAGCACATGAGTCCAGTTTGTTTTGATAATAAGCCAGTTCTAGATAGTTCTATCCTCACTGCAAGTGTAGAGAGAGTGTGTCCAACAGCTGCTTTGTCTGGTTTTGATTTTTTTACTGATTCATCTTATGTAAGAAAGAAATAATGATTGGAAACTGAAGAATCAGGGAAGGTTGTTTCTTCTTCTGGTCTTTGTATTAAAAAAAAAAAAAAAAAAAAAAGAGACAGCAGAATAACAGCTGGAAGGGCAATGTGACAATAAAAGCCACAAAATTTTAAACTGAAGTTAATGTTTCTTGGTTTAACTCTATGTTCTTACTTAATGAATACCAGAATATTGTTTACTTTGTTTCTGCCTTCTCTGTATATGCTTTTAAGGTAAGAATACTCATTATCCAATTAAAATGAAAGTGCAGTTTTTATTTCTAATTGAAGTTCAATTTCCATCTAAAAGCAACTTGACAAAAATTATAATTCTTATGATTATCCAATAAGAAGTGCTGAAATGATCTTTTCATAGTAAATCTAAGTTTTTATTTGGGTAGTCAGGTTTAATCTTTTGCATTTATATTTTGTTTCCAAACAGTGGTTGCATTTACTGGGAACTATTTTTAGGTTATTGAGAAATTGCAGTATTGCATAGTTTAGTATGCTTTTATTTAAAGCAATTTTTATAAATGCTTTCCTCTTGTGCTGTGATGTAGATAATGACATCAAAATACACTTTGTCAGTCTTGATCATTCTTACATGCAAATGTGAGTGTAGATAATATTGCAGAAAAAATAACTTTCTATCAATTACTGGAGGCATCTTTATAGAAAAGTAGCAGCATTGATGAAGAGGTTTGGTTCTAGAAAGCTGGGTCACAGTGGTTACAGTGGTCAGGCTGGATGAGCCTCTGAATGAGGCAGTGTTTTTTGGGTTTCAGAGACTAATGGTGTATGATTTCTTCATTATCTGCCTTACCTTAATGCATCTGACAAACAGCATGGCAAAATCCACTCCAGTGGATAAAATTAAGCTTTCTGAGATTCGACCTTTGCAGTGAGATTTGAAACAAAAATACCTCTGCAATGGCTCTTGGATGAGCTGAGAAGTTTCTTTGTGTTCCTGGAGGAAGAGTGGCATCAAGTCTAGCTGAAATTGGGGTGAGCATAAAAATTGCCATAATGTGTCAGGTCAGGCACCTAGTCCTGTGTGCCATCTCAGAAATCTCTTGAAATGAGGGTAAGAGGCAGTGAAGTAAAGCACAGCACAGCACTCTACAGGAGGATTGGAGCTGTTCTCTGATCCCTTCTGAATGCACAGCTGCCTGAGCCTTTGGCTCTGCAGTTTGTTGTGTGTCTTGTGAAAAGGTGCTCAGTCTGTGTTTTCTGGTCCTTGTGGGAGGAGAAATAGGGAATACCCTTTCCTTATACTTCTTTTTGATGCTAGTTTTGGTTTTGCACAGCTCTTGTGCTCTCCCATGGTTGCACTGTTCAGCACAAAGAAGGAAACCTCTTGTTTTGGCAGAAGATGCTGAAGCTGATCTGTAGCTTGTGTGTGCAGTGCTGGACAGGGGTGCTCATTCTGGTTGTGAGTGTGTATCTTTGCTATAAAACTGAATTATACTTACATCCCTATTAATATAAAAGTATTTCAAGCCTCCAATGCTCTTTCTTACCTTTTTTTCTGCGCCTCTTCTAGTGTTTCCATGGCTGTTTGACACCAGCACTACAGGCTGTCTCTAGGGGCTCTGGATTTCTAGAGTTGTAGTACAGTGTTTGTTGTTTTCTCCTCCATTCCTTGGGGCTCTTAACGAGTGTGAAATTGATGTTCCAAGAGAATTAGTTGTAACGGTTTCAAAATTCCAAGTTGCAGTAGCTAATTTAGATCGCATTGTATAGGTGAGGTTATTTCTTTTTTTATATCTTATTATCTTGCCTTTAATTTCATCTGCTATTATCCTTCTGCAGTTCTTAGCAAACAGCATTTTTTTTACCTCTTGAATGGTTCTGTATTGTCTTAAAACTTCACACTTATTTCATATTTGTGTGCTTCCCTTGGAAAGCAGGACACAGTGCAGTCATTAGTGCTCCTTGTATTGTGAACAGCTGCTTTTCTTTCTGTCATTATTTCATATCTTTATAACCAGCCTTTTAAGTATGAGATGTTCTAGAAGAAACTCCACAATATTTCAAGTTTCATTGAATGAGCACCCTTCTAACCTGAGGTGATCACTTGAGTTTGGCCTCAATGCCCAGATTGTATCATCTGCTTTCTAAAACTCTTACTTCTTGACAAATTAGTTGGTGAATTACTTTCATTTAATGAAGTTTTACTATTTAGTGATCTTTGACTAGGTCTGTTGTGCAGCATATGGTATGGAATTTACCACTGACATTTTCAGTATTTAAAATATATTATTCTGAAGTTCCCCAGTTATGAAGCTTTTGAAATGCTGGTAATTCAGATATGTGTTCCTCGACACCAAGCCTACATGCTGTGGTGTGAATAGATCAGTGGGTGCTTCAGTTTGGAAAAGGACAAGGTGAACATCCCTGATGTAGAGGAACAAGACCAAATCAGTCTCCTTGTGGTGGCTCCACGGTGCCTTGTGGCCACACTGATGTGATGTGCACAGGAGAAAATGGATTTTACATTTAATCCCTCTGGTATGGGAATCCCTATTATTTGGGGTAAGGTAATAAGTATGAGATTGCTGAACTAAGAAAAGTGATTTCATTTTGCTGTTAATGAGTGTTTTTCTGTCAACCTTTAGAAAAATCCATTCACTCCTCTGTACCTCAGCAGTTTTCTGTTTGTTTTGTGGCCATTCACTTTTTCTGGGTGTGCCCAGCCCTCATATTAGAGAAGGAGCTTTTAATCTTTTGTGTTTAGAAGACCCTTTTTGTAACCATAAAGGCTAACAAAGTACCTTACTGAGAATTAAAGTTAAGATGTTGCAGAGATGTTGACCTCAGCTTTGGAAAGCTTTTAAGGAGTATTTTTCTAGGCCAGTTCTTGACTCAATTGATGTTCTTGCTTTGCATAGAGACCTGATAATTCATTTTTTTCCCATCCCTGTTGCTCCTGGAGTGATTGTGGCAGTGCTGGGCTGTGCAATTTCCGGCTGCTGCTGAGGGCAGCACTTAAGTGGAGATGGTGTAATTTACATCCAGTGCTGCACTTGCCACTTCATGTTTTCTAGCAGCTCCATTTCTATAGGGAGCAAATCAAAACAGACTTGGGCTGTCAACAGAGATGTGTTTTTTAAACACAACCAGATGAGCAGTTTTCTTTTCCATTTAATCAAGAGTATATTTAAAATTGAATGTCACAGTAGAAACATGTGATTATAAAACATGCAGGTATTTCTGGTGGGTTTAGCTCTAAAGAACTTCCATGGGCTACTATTAGATGCAGAATATTGACATGGGGGAAGAACATGCAGGAGACTTCATAAAATAACTTTTTAAGGTAGTGTTTTCAGGACAAAGGTACCCTTTGGCTTTTCTGAGGCACTGTTTTTATTACATCCTGCTACAGAATTAAAATTCTGATTTAATGATCACAACGCTTCAAAAGTTGAAGTGGAACTTGAATAGAAGAGTATTATTTCTCTTTTGTATGTGTTAATGAAACAAGGTTACATGTGACAGCACAGTGATGTCTGAAAAAATATATACTGAACTTTGCAGGGAAAGGGCTGCCAAAATAATTCAGTTTTGGGGGGGGGGAAGTATGAATTTGAAAACACTTTTTATGACAGTGTAAATGTTCCAGTGTTGGATCACACTTTGAAATTGTACTCCTAAAAATAGAGAAATCTTTTTCAGTTGCACTCTGTCTTTTGAGCCCTTAGGCTCAAGTCTTGTTTTTCTCTCTGTATGAACAGACATGACGAAAAAAAAAAAATCTTAAAATGAGAACAGATTTTCTTGTAGTTTTACCATTCCTGATGTTGGGGTAATAAGAGCATCATTCCTTACTGTGAGCTCTTTACTGAAACCCTGTGCTTTAACTCTTCTTAGCCCTTTAGGCCAGTTAATGTTATTGTAATTTGAAATGTGTTGTTGAAAGCTGTTGTCTTTCTTTTCTTTTTTTTTTTTTCCTTCCTCTCTTTAAGCTTTTCAGTACTTTTCAAATGGAGGAATGAGAAGAGAGCACACTAGTTAATGAGGAATAAGAAAAGGCAAGGCAATATTTTTGTTGCATTGCCTAGAGAGAAAGGATTCCATGATTTAGCACAGCTTGTAATACAGTAATTCTATTTAGGGGGAAAGGATTCAGGGGAAATCTGTGTTTTGCCATCACAGTTTGCATGTACAAGCAGTGGTAGATGACTCAAAGGGAGCTGTAGCAAGTGAAAACAGCATTTCAGTGGAGAGGGCAGGCACAGCTCACGAGCTACAGTGAAAACAGGAGAGTCTGTTCAGCTCCCTGTCAGAGGGTTTGAAGATCATGTTTGGTTGAAGATGTTCCAAGATCATATGCAGGGACTTATGATGATTATTTATGTTGATGCCTGAAGTCTCTTGGAATTAATCAATCCAAGAAGACTTATACTAGCATTATAGCCAGCCTAGTGTGTATGTTTTTCTCAGTTTTCTAGAGTTAAAGTGCCACATTTAAAGCCTTGTTACCCTGAGATGTTTTCTCAGCCTTGGGATGAAACTTCACTTGCTTCACTTGAAAGGCTCAGGTACTGCTTTAACACCTAAAGTGTATGAACAAATCCAGGCTGTAAGGTGAGAAGGAACCATATTTCTGTGCTTTTAGCCTCTTGTTATTTCTGCTTGGACATAATGTTAAGAGCTGTGCTGGCAGTGGAACTGAAGTAGTGCCTGGGCTCTGCTTGGTCAGTGATGATGGCTGGAGAGGGATTTTCTTTTCATACCAAGGAGTTGTGTCAGGGCATCAGGCAGCCAGGAGCTTGTATTGCAGACACAATGGCAGTGTATTGGAACCACTTGTCTTAGTGAGATTTGTTGGATCTCTCAGGTAGAGTGAAAAATATGTTATGGTACCCAGATCTGTAATTTCACGTAGAGCAGTGTGTGCTGTAATATCTGCTGGTTGAGCAGACTTCTTCTAAGAGATTTGTGTTGGAGCCTGGGACATGGATATTTCTGGATTATCTTCAGATAAAAAGGGAAATTTTTGTATGTTATCCTTATAGTGCACCTCCTCTAGATATGCATGCATTTCCATTAAAGACCCATTTGCTAATCTGAACTGGAACCCTTTTAAAACAAAATGTGAATAAAATGTTGGAAAGCAGTGGGAGACCTCGGGACTCTACAGTGAAAGGATTGAACTCTGCCATCCACAGCCTCTTATGAATAAAGTTAGCCTTCTAAAGATAAAAGAAAATTCAATTACAAAGCAAGAAGGAGGGCGAAGGGGTATAATTAAAACACATAATCCTAAAAACAACATGAACAGTGCTTTTCAATGTTATATTTAAGGCAGTCTGCTTTGTGTGTGCAGTTGCCATTGCTTAAGATTATTGATTTAGTTTCCTGGGGGAAACACTTTGGAGAGGATGTGAGAAGGATGACGTCTGTTGGTGTGATTTCACACGAGCATTCCACTTAAGGCAGTTTGCTGGAGAGTTTTCCTTCGCTGCTTGCTAATCTCTCTTTGAAAAAAAAAAAAATAAGAAAAGGCTGAAATGAAGTGCTGCTTCTCCTTTTTTCTCACGCTAGCACAGTTGTGCTGTCAGCCCAAGTGCCTGGGGCAGCAGGAGCAACCAGAAGCAGCACAGGGACAGTTCTCCCCTCTCACGTCCAATCCAGCACTGATTCCCAAAGTTTAGCAGCTTGGACTTGGATTTTCAGAGCATCTGGAGTCCAGCTCCCACTGAAGTGAGGAGATCCCCATTAGTGTGGGAGCTGGTGAACCTCTCTGGAGTTCTGTGCCAAGTGCTAATGGGTGTTGTAGTAAATACACATCTGCTTCTCTGCTAATTAGCAGCTTAGTCTTATGCTAATGGCAGGAGTTGGGTTAGACCACCTATCTTCTTGGTACTGAGGCATTCCCTGTCTGCAGTTAAAGCATTTCCTTATCAGGACTGGCTTTTATGACAGAAATATTCTGCTTGTGTCTGTAGCAGGGTGAGGCACTGCACTGGCTGCCCTGCTCTGCAGCTGGGTCAGAAAGGAGAACCTGGGGCTGTTCAGGGGCAATTGAAGTTGACAGGCTGTCCATCTCCAGAGCTCAGCTCCAGGAGCTGCAGCTGGTTTTATTTCACAAACGGGGATGATGTCTGATTTGATGGAGAGAAGCTGTGAGGAAGGAAATGTGTAAAGGAACTGGCAAAAGAAAAATGAAGATGAGTATAAAGATCAGGCTTGAACATGAACTTGACAGTCAAGAGGTTTCAGAATGTCTTTTGAATACTCCTCTGCTCTTAATACCATTCAGAAACTCATCTCATTCCCAGTACTCTAGAGATAAGTATTACAATTTCCTTGGATTATTTAATATTTTAAGCTGATATCTTGATAAAATATTAGTGGTATTATTTAATAAATTATTTTGTGCAAAAAAATTCTCTGTTAAGGAAATATTTTGAATTATTGTAAAGAAAATATCCATTTCTTGTAGCAGTTTATGTGCATGTCTTGTTCTCTTCCTAAATACTGTGTGCAAGCCCAAAGAAAAATTGCTTGAGTAAACTTATGTCATGAGGTTTCTTAGTCAACAAACGTTTTTACCTCTATTCATCTTTTACCTGGAATACCTTATGTCCTGTTTGTCTGCTTTTTGTAAAAATAGCTTGTGCCATCAATTTAGTTCCTTTGATAAAACTAATAATTAGAAGATATGCAATCAGAAACTAAAAGCAGCTATGCTTTTCAGCTGGAGAGAGCAAGTGTGTGTAATCACTGCTCAGAGAACAGGTTCCTGAATTCAGGTTGCATTTTGAATCTATAAAAAAATCCACAATCCTTTCAGAAAAAGTCAGTGGAAAACCTATTTCTGCAAGAGATGAGCTTGCTTGTTTTCTCCTGATCTGCTGGGAGATAGAAATGAAGAACCTAAACATGTTCCTGGTGTTTTCCATGGGTTGAAATGCTGTGTGTGCCTCGGATCCTTCCCTCAGGATGTGTTTGCTGGCAGCTGTGTCAGACTGAGAAGTTCTGGCCTTCAGTCTGAAACTGGCCTTTGCCAAACGTGTCTTGCATTAAAAGTTTCACAGCAGCTTTTAAATGCCTCTAAGTGGCTGCAGTGCTTTGAGGAGCCCCATCTATGATGGGTTGGATAATTAGCTGCTGGCAGTGGGCTGCTGATGCTGGGGAGTGGAGCTGGGATTGCAGGGAAGAGCTTTATGGTGTCTAAACCCACTTTTGGGAAGGGTTGAATTAATGATGCAACTGCAGTGTGGATGTTTGGGTCTTAGAGACTGTAGCAGTGACTTTCAAGTATTGCATGAAATATCTTGGGGAGAAGTTTGAGTATCAGTAGAAAACCACATCAAGAGAAAGGCAAAGAACTCTCAAAATAAAATAACAAACTTTTCTGCTTTTAGCAGGTCTTGTGTAGTCTGAATGCTGAAAGTCTTTGTGGATTGTTAGAAGAGTTGCTATAGCATACTGTCATGTTAAGTGAATATATTCTAGATGTTTCTGATTCTTCCTCACACAAAGAGTTACACAGCTCAGCAATTTTCACCTGCTGTAGGTGCTAAAGAAATGCAGAGAATGATTTACAGAACACATTACATACAGGGCAGTTGTGCATGCCCACAGGTGACTCTCTTCCCCAGCAACAGCAATTTGCCTTTTTTACCACTGCCACTTTTATACATACAAGTAGAGTATTTTTGGTTTATTTTTTTTCATTATAAATCACCCATGCTCTGTCATTCCTTTCACACGTATTTGTATTTTCCCAGTTTTGATGGGCAGCTCTTAATTCTGAAATCTGATTGTTATTGTCACTGCAGTGCTGGGGATACACTTGTGCCAACTTTCAGCAGTGACTTTGTCTTGTTTTCTTTTTCTTCACAAGCCGTGTACAAGGAGATGCACAAGGCATTGCCATGTGTTTGTGTTTGCAGGCTGTAGACTTGGTCATAAAATACCTTCAGCCAACAGGCTGAATCATTTCCATGCCACAAATACAAAGTTATGGGAGTCCCCAAATTTGTGGGATATTTTTCTTTCTCTGCTGTCTGAAGTTTGTTTCAGGGAAGCAAGTGGAAGTTAATGGAAAGTGAACCTAGCCTTGGTTCATCCCCTGAAAAATTTGAGGAAGGGTGACTTGGAAAATTAAAAACAAACAAACAAAAAAACTGCAAAGGCATAGCTTTAACTCTGCTGCAGATATGTTAATACGGAGTTGATCTTTATGACTTATTATCCTGTGTCTTTCAAAATCCAATCAACTGTAAACCAAGACCTTGTAGCAAGATTGTTTTAACTTGAACTTTATTTAAACTTGTCTGTATTGTTATTCCATTATATTGGTCAATAAGACTTCACATGTGGCTGCTCATTAGCCTGATTTTATCCTAATAATCAGTTTTATAAATTGCTGGAAGCCTGAAAGAATATTTTTGACAGTCCTCTGTAGGAAGTTATACTGATAACTAATGATTGCTGATAATTTTTCATTATATATTTAACTGTTATTTGAAAAGCAGACTGAGCTTAGACTAAAACTCTTCTCATCGATGTGGACACTATAATCATGCTAGATAGTTTGGAAAACCAAGCCTTTATTAATTTACCTCTTTTTCCTCTTTCCACACTCTCCCCTGCAGAATCACAGAGCCTTTGCAGACTTTATATAAATAAAAAGGCTGAAACCATTTGTCCTGTCATGAAAATAGTGCAAAGTTTGCAGTAATATTAGTTCAGATTTGCAGCAGATAAGAGGTCTGATGTACTTCTATCTTTTTGTGGGTTCACTATCAGGTTTTAAGAACTGAAATAGGATATTGTAGAATAGAACGGAATATTCTTAGAGTAGAAGCAAGATTGTATCTACCCAAATACAAGAAACCCTTAAAAATTATATGAAATTACATGATGAAAATCGAGAATTTGTGTTTTCTTGTTCATGCTATCAGTATGATTTTGGGCACAAGGTGAAGAGTGTTACAGTGAATACCATGGCTGGAGGAAAGAGTTTGAGTCTTTATCAGGGGAAGGGGAAGTACCAGTGCATGGAGTTAACAGTATGTCCCAAAAATAACAGGCTGCCAGAGTGAGAGAGCCTGGAATGGGGTGGACTTGGTTTAATGTGCTCATAATACACAAAATGCAATGATCCATTTTTGATATCTGCCTGTTCTTTCTTACTTGAAGACCTTCCATAACAATAACTTTTTTGAGAGACCAGAAAAGGAAAAACCATTTTTAAAAAATCCTATTTTTGGCTGTTGCAGCTTTTCAGTCATTGCTCTGTGTATGTATCTGCAGCAAACCCATTTGTCTCTTCTAGCTGGAGCAGAAAGAGTTGTTTTTCCTGTCAGCTGAGCCCATTTCTGGCCAGGATGAAGGATGCAGGGAGCTGTTGTCACTGCCCTGTGGTACCTGCCTTGCTTTGTGTTGTTGTACAGACACTATCAATGGCTTTTGACCTCCCAGCTTGAGCTGCCCTGGAGCTGCCTGTGCCTCTGTCAGAGCTGCTTTAGTACCAGATTTCCTCTCTGTGTTTCTGTGCCCATCCCAGCTCCCACAGCAGCAGGGAGCACTCCCAGCCTGCCCTGAGAGCCCAAGTGAGTTACACTGCTCAAACTGGGGAGCAGTTCTAGGTGAGATTTAGTGCCTTGCAAATCCCCTGAGCCATCCAGCTCTCTGCACAGAAATGTGTCTGGTGGCCTTTTCAGCTGCTTGACCGTGACTGATTAAGTGATGGGAAACTTGTGTGCTGTGCAAATTTTCTGTCTCCCCTTTACTCGATTTCAGTTTCTCCTTAACCGTGTATTTTCCTGTTCTTTTGATAATGTCTTGTTCTCCTCCTAAATTTACATCATCTATTTGTCTGATGTTGTCATTTTGTTATGCATATAAACTGAGAGGTATTTCACTGAGCAGGTGAAAAGCTAGATATTAGGTCTTGTTTAATCTGATATCTAGGGCAAAGCTGTTGATAAATATGTTTTAATAATTTAGTAAACATTTTAAGGTTTATAACTTAATACTTTTGAATAACTGAGGTGACAGTCTGAGCTTGGTATTGGAGTAAGTGCTCCCTGGAGCTTATGTTGAAAAATTGAGTAGAAATTTTGAATAAGGAAGGTGTGATGTGAATAACTATAGTGGATTTCTAGGAAGTGCTGACATGCTCCACATGTTTTAAGCTGTGCTGAAATGTGCTTGTTTTGACCAACCAAAGCTCTGCAATTCCTCAAAGTTTTGATTAAATTTTGATTTCCTGTGTGACATCACATCATCATGATGTCATATTACTGGGACTTCTTCTGCACAGTCTCATTGACTCAGTGGCAGAAGGGACCTGTCTGGTTTAGCTTTTGTTGTGGGGGTCTGCTCTGTACATGGAGATGCTTTCAAAATGACTTTAATCTTTATTAGCTTTCCCTTTTAAAAAACACCCTAAATTCTGTCTCTTTGCAAGAATGCCCTCTTTTTACTGAAAGGCTGGCACTGCAAAGCACAGTGGTGTTTGTACAGCAGTATCACTTCAGGTATTATCACACAAGTCTCACGTGCTCAGCACACCTGAGCTGAATTCTGCAGCTCTGTTTGTGTTACAAGGAGAAGCTGCTGTGAGGTACAAGTGCAATACAAACCAGGGGGAGGCACCTGTCCCCTCTCGGGACACCTGACATGGCAGTTCAGCAATTTAGAATGGGAGTCTGAGTCTCTGGTAAGTAGAAATGTGATGTGAAGATTGGATTGTACCTGGGGCATTACCCAGCTCTGGCACCAGATGATTTCCTGTGCAGTTTGCAGTGAGAGCAGTCACTTCAAACAGGATCCTCGGAAAGCTGCCAGATGTTGTTTGCTGTCTGCAGACAGCACTCCCACATTAAGTCTTTAGTTTGGTGCATCAGAGAACAAAAAGCACATGCTGGTGAAGTAGGAGGTTATTTTCAGCTTTGCTGTATAAAACAGGAGATCTGGAGTGTGAGCCTGGAATCCCATATTGCTTAAACAGTGAAGTGGCAGTAAAGACTAAACCAAATTTCTCATTTCCTCTAAAGAACTCCCCAAGAGCACTTGATTTCAGTAGTTTTTCTTTAGATATTGATAGTGGATTAATTTAGTTACATTATAAATTAATAAGCCCTCGTGGCATTCAACTTAACTCCCACTTTATTTATTCCTGTTGCACTTATTGTTTTAACATCAGTGCTGCCATAAATTGTGGAAGCTAATTTTGAGTGTCCTCTGCCCACAATTTCTTCATAGCAAAGTATTATAGGCTGTGCTACAGTCATGACTAAGAATCACTGTAACAGAATTGTTTTGGGGTTTTTTTGGTAGGCATCTGTTTAAGATCAGGATGTTTCTAAAGACACTGTCATTTATGTGCCTTTTGGGTAGTTGCAAATTCTTGGTAATAGATGTTAATGATGTGATCTCTGTCTGAACTGATTATAAATGCATCAGCTGTGAAAAAAATAAACTTGGGGTTTTGCATTAAATGAAGAGGCACTGAGAGCGGAGGCAGAGAGCCAGTGTGGGCTTACTCAAATCCAGAGCACACCCAGTGTCACCAGCATTGCTGAGCTAATCCACCTTGTCTGTGTTCAGTGACAACTAAAACCAGATCCCATCACACTTGCAGTAATTTTGATTAAAAGAATGAGAAGATGGTGTTGCCTGAGCAGTTGTGTGGCAGTGCTGGCTGCTCTTGGTTGTCTCTGGCTCCTGGGTCAGTTCAGGGGAAGCCGCTCAGGTCAGCGTGGATGGTGCTACAGAGATGGCAGTGCCACCACTTGCTTGGGTTAATTTGTGCTTGTGGGGACAATAATGAACTGGCTCTGGAGCAGAGAGGGCAGGAAGCTTAAGACCAGCTCTAACTTTTACCTTCAACTCCTGTGCAGCATTTGGCTTTAGCATCTTTAATCCCCAGCTGCCTCCTAGGAAGGCAGTGGCCTTTTGGAAAAGCTTTTCTGATCAGCCTTACAGCAGTGGAAGTGTCTGGAAACAGCCAGCCTGAGGAAAAAGCCAGCCAAAATTCCATATTTCCTCATTTTTCTCACTGTTTTCCCCTGTATGGGTGGGGGAATTGCATCTCTCTGTATTTAGATGTAACACTTTCACATTTTTCTACTTTCTGCTATTTTGTCTTCTCTGCTGGCTTAGAAGAAAGCCAAGACTGAGTAGACAAACTGAACTGGGGTTCATTGCCTTGCTTTTAGAGAAGAGTTCTAGGGATGCAGGGCATGGCAGGAAGTTGGAATGTCACATTCCCTTCTCCAGAGCTCAGCTGCAGCAGCTGTCCTCTTGCTGCACTCTAGAGGCAGCAGGGTAATGTGATGGGCTGGGCAATAGAGACATATGAATTTGGAATTTGCTGTTCTTTAGATCTGTTCTACCTGTGTTACTCTAAGCTCAGGGGAAATTGTCTTTATTCACCAGTCCAAAACAGCTCTGGCACTATAAACCAAAGGCAAATTGAGTAAGCCTCAATTAAAATTAAAGAGTGATTACCCAAGAAGAACTATTAAGTAAAACCCACAAAATGGCATTATATTATCCTGAGCAAGGAGTGAAATGACCAGGCTGAAGGGTTGATTTTCAGAGGTTAAACAACTGGTGCTGTCTGTGCCAGGAGCCAGGTTCAGAGCACTGGTGGCTGTGCCAGTGCTATGGCAAATGGTTTTTCTGCTTAGCCAAAGCAGAGGGCTCACTGGTGATGCTCAAAGGCAGGTGGCATTCCCCAGCTGGGGACTTAGCTCTGTGATGGTACTCTTGTGATGGATCTGGCATCATCATTGTAACATAAACAGTGCTTTTCAGGTAAAAGCAAGGAAATATTTCCTTTTCTGAGCAATGAGTTTCACAGATCTGGTCCAGCTGACTGCATCATGCAGGATAGATGTCTGAGGCTTTTGGTAGTTCTAGATAAAAGTGTTATTTCCCATTCTGTTCAGTGAGTGCTAAGAGAATAAAGGACGATATCCACTCACCTAAATCATTAATAAGGAACACTGAGTTATCTTGACAATGGGCATTTTTTTCATCTGAAGGAAGCTGGAGCTCAGGTGCTGTGTTCTTGACAGTGACTGATGGATGTAGCATAGAATCTAAACTGTAAACTGGCTTTCATATTGATTAAAATGTATTTGTGTACCTTAAAAGTTTGATCTGGTGAGCACAGATGTATTTTCACATATAAATAAATGAAACATATTGAAGTGGATAAGTGAAACAACTGTTTTCCCTATATTTGGGGTTCAGTTTGTATTCCTGATCTATTATAAATGTTGTACCTTTAAAAGCAGCTGCTAAAGTAAAGATTTTCATTTGACATGAGAAGCTGAAGCATGTTTCTCCTCTTAACAGGTTTTTTTTTTCCCTTGGAACCAGCACAGTTACTGTCAGATATAAGTTCACTTGAGTTTCAGAGGTACCAGACTGTGCTATAGTGTAAACACAGCTGCTATTGAGTAAAATAGCTTCAGTCTTCCCTAAAGTATACAAGTTCCATGTTAGTGCAATAATAGATGCTTATTTCATTAACTGTTAGTCTGCCTGTGGATTTCCTGGGCAGACTAAAACCATGAAGTTCACCATGTGCTTGGCCTTCCATTAGCTGATAAAGGATGCACGTGGAGGGTAATGCTGGAGCTTCCCTGGGAAAACCTGCATCTCCTGGTCACCCAAAGCATTGGATAGAGGGGGAATTCCTTCCTCCAGTTGTTGTGTTGGAAGACTCCATGAAATGATGTGTAGACCATGTTACTTATGCTGGTTAAGTTAGTTTATATAACATGTCTGAGTGTTGGTGTGTACTTCAAATATCAGCACAGATAAGGTCATGTCATGTTCAGCACTGGGTGGGAAACTGGTCAGGAGCAATTAATCAAGTACTGGGGAATGCTGATGGACATGGCCCCTCCAAGCCCTTGGCAGTACTGCTGGCATCAGGGAAGCAAAGGTAACCACTTATATAGAAATTCTGATTTTTTTTTTTTTTTTTTTTTGTCACTGTAAGTTTGTGTTTCCTGTGGCTCTTGTTCTAACTGAAAGAAGGTGGGGTTCTATATTTTTTATTTTTTCGGCTTACGGAGGACAGCTTATTTAATGCATGGTGAAATGGCATAGTGATACAGTTGTGTCTCAGTTCTGCAAGTTCTTGGATTAAAAAAGTAAAAGTACAGTATGGAATCTTGCCCTTAGGATAGCTAAAACATAACTTTTTGTGTGCAACCATCCAATGAGTATGTTGGAGCTTGTTAAATCCCAACACTTAACTTCTATAACAAGGCTGAATTCCCTCGTGCTGGTTGTGAATTGGTATTTTTGAGGACTGTGGTGAATAGATCTCCTAGAGCTATAGAGCACTGCTCTTCTGTTCACAGCACAGAACCTCTGGAGCATGTGGGTGATGCTCTTTGGAAAGCAAGAGCAAATAGCTAGAAGGGGAAAAATGGTTTCAAAGCTTCCCAAGCATTATTTGGGACTAATACTCAAAGAAATCAGCTGTTGCTGTAAGTGCAGGTTATCTGAAAGTATGATCCAAACTCCTGTTTTGCTCTTCAGAACTCACTGAAAGCTTCTGTGTAGCTCCAAAGCCAAGTTGCATTGATCAGCCAAGTCCTAGATGACAGAGCTGTCTTCTCATGGCTTCTCCTGGCATGATGCCTGGGGAGATTTCCAAAATGTGAGAGCCATAGAACAGTGCCAGCCTGCTGTGCTGCTCCATGGCTGCAGGACAAGCTGTGCTTGAGCCTCTGCTGCCCATCCCTTCTCAGAAAAACAGTCACTGACCTGTGTGCTGAATGCTGCCAGTGCTGCTGTTGCCAGGTAATACCTGCTGGAGAACTTGGAGGAGCTCAGGGGAATCTAGAAAGTGAACATTTTCTTACTCAAGCTCCATAGTTTCTGGTCTGTGCTTGGATATTTCCTGTGCTCCATCATCCCCTGGAGTCAAAGCTCACTGTGTGACAGCCAGGATGATGGGACACTGACAGGATTATAAATAACTGAAGATTGGAAGTTTCATTCATCTCTGCTGTTAGAGTTTAATACTGCACCTGATCAGGAAGATGAAGGGTAGTAGTTGTGTATAAATCTTATTTTAAAAGGTTTAGCCTAGACACAGACTCCTCTTTGGCTTTGCTCTGTGTGTTTATTCCAGTGGAAAGTTTAGTGTGAGGTAGGGATGGATGAGTGGGTGTGGAACTACCTTCTTCAGAGCAGTGCAGCCTTATTTTGCTTAAGTTATGAGTGAAACCACAGCCAAGTTATAAAGAATGTTCACAAGTCTTTTAAGAACATGTAAGTAGTTAAGTCTGGAAACAAACATTTTGAGATATGTTTCCTTGTTCCATGCTGAGGCTGAGCCCTGAGGAGCTGTTATTCTCAAGAAAAGCCTGACCTCTTCTTTCAGGTTCCTCCTCTTTCTTTAACATCAAAGGTTCTTGTAGCACATGTTGAGGCAAGAACTTATTTGGACATTTACTGTTAGCACTTTGATTTTTGCTCTCTTCACTGTTGCTCCCTTGTTTGTGAAAGCAGGGTGCTTGTGGAAGATTTCTGTGGTGCAGACCCAGGGTCAGTGTGATTTCCACCATTTCTTCACTGAACCCAGGTTTGGAGGTGAACAAAGCAATTGCCTTGTTTGTGTCAGAGTAGTTGGAATCAAAAGCCTGAGACAGCTCTGCATTTTCACTTCCCTTAACTCACCAAAAATCTAAACTGTTCATGAGTGCTGGACTGAAAATTTAGGAGAGGAGAAAGCTCTAAAAAATTTGTTCTATTTTTCTCTCTTATGCTGAATTCTAAGAGGAAAAGTCTCTTCCCCCTTTCTCCCCTTCAGAAATTGTCGTTTTTGAGTGCTGGAAGCAGAAATGGCCCTGAGCACATCCCCAACCTCCTGGATTGCCCTAAAGCAGCATAAAGCCACCATGCACACAACAAATTTAGGCTAGAAACAGGCAGTAGGTTTTTTTTCTTCTCAGTAGCTGAGTTTTATCACAGTAACTGACATTCTAATGAACCAACTTGTAATTAATGTCAATGAAATTTAGCTTGATTGTTATTTAAATAATGCACTAATCTTGGTAGCAGCATTTGTGGTGTTTTGTACCATCATGTAGTAAAGACAGAGTGTGGAAAGTAGAAAATAAAAGAGTAAAAATCATTGGAAGCTGGCAATTTAGGAGACTGAGAGAAATATTTACAATGTTGATTGTAGTAATGAATGCTGTAGAGTTCATGGATGCAGAAAATGAATAAGCTCTTTGGGATGTTGTTCTCAGAGCCTTTTCTCACATCACAGGGGATGATGTGATGGATTTGTTGGCTGAAGGGAAGAAAAGCTTCTAGTGGTGAAAGAAACTGTTTATATGGACCTGGGCTGGCTACTGTGTGAGGAAGAGCAAGAGTTTTTGTTAGCTCTTTGTTTTTCCAGAAAGTTTGACAGAATGAGACCTATATAAACAACTTTTATGTTAATTTGTTTTTATTTTTCCTTATGCTCTTTAGATCTAGGAAATAATCACTGTAACCCTGAAGTATAAGTAAGTTGGACTTGTAGGGCAGGAATTTTAAATGTAGAAAGGATTTGCTACACCACTGTGGAGTAAAAGAAATTACCAGATCTTTTTTGAAACATTTGTGGGCTTGGTCCCCAACTTCTTCATTGAAATCTCTGAACTAACTGTTTCATGTTTAAAGAAGGAAATTTTGTTTCTGGCTGTTTTCTAGGTGTTTGCTCTTCCTTTTCCCCTTAGTTTCTCTGATCCTGAGGGCAAAACTGCAGTGATTGCTTTTACTGAAATGACCCCCTTTTTTTCCCCTCTTCTTTCCCTTGCTCTTCCTCTCCCCAGCTGTGTGTGTACCAGGAGAAAGAGCCCAACACCCTTTCCTTCTTGAGACTTTTCTTATCAAATAAAAGTTTTTCAGGCATTATACTTCTTTAAATATGTATGATCTAAAGTGTCTGTGGTCAGGGAATTAAATGGTGCTAAAAGTGATCTTGTCTGAGGAATATTCTGGTGTTTGCTCTTTATAATCCAAGCAGCACTAAGGATGGAACAGTGCTGTTCCTAAGGCAGTAGTGAATCCCCACAATCAAATGTGCTAAAAAAATAACTGGTACCACTGAGTGAACACATGTGTAAGATAATGTTTAAAAGCCCATGGAAAGAACAAGGGTTTAAAATCTGCCTCGCTCAAGATTTCAGAGTAAGGTTTGAATAAGAAAAGCTCCTGACCTCCCTTACCTGTTACATTTGCAGCATCTGAAGTGCAAAGGTACAATTTCTGAGTGTTCTGACTTCAGCACTGCAAGGCTGCAGGAGCATTGTGTTTGGGTTTGCTTTGTGTTTTTTAAGTGAAGTGCTTTCTGAGTGATCCCAGCTCCAGAGCTGCCAGGTGTTAATTCAACCTTCCAGTTCATGATTGCATCTTTTTGACCTTCTGCTTTATGGGGTCCCCCAAAAGCTGAGCCTCTTTTTCCCTTGGAAGCCCTCACTATAAAGGATTATTTGCTGTGATGTCTGTCTCCCTTACCTCACAGCACTGTTTCTCTCTCCTTCCTATTTTGATGGCTCCCATTTTAGAGAGCTGCAAGTTCTAACCTTGTTTTTTTGGCAGGTGAGGAGCCTCGATGCAGTTCAATGCCACTGCAGCCTTACTGTGCCTCATCAGCATCTTCACCTTTGCCCTCTTGCCTTGAGCACTTAGACTTTAAAAATAACCTATCCTCCTATGGCAAAGCCTCCTTTACCCTTCACTCCAATAATTAAATATAATTATTATATTTCTATTTATATAATTTATAATTATTTTATATTAATATCACCTGGACACATCTAAAAGTGAAAAGTGCCATTTTTCTGTGGAAAAGAAGGAACTTGTACAGATCATCTATGGCACAAAGGTATGAAGTAAGTTTTGTAAAATTAAAATTCAGGTGGGGGGTTGGTTATGCAGATTGCCTTATTTGAATATTTAAATGTTCTGGAGCTTTTTGATGACTGCTTTATCATTGTTTTCCATATATATGCAATGATGCTCATTTCCAGCCTTCCCCAATCAGTTATACAGCAAATACCACTGCTATAAATAAAATGTCATTTGCAGGAGACAGAGTTTTAGAAATTAAATGAGGGAGAAATATTAGCTGTGATCAGTTGGTCAGGATTTTCTCAACAGGATTATTAAAAGGAGTGGTTGAAATGTGGATTTTCCATTCCTTTTTGATACAAGCCAAGGAATACTTCAGGATTTCGGATAGTGTTTCAGAAAGATTGTCCAAGAGAAAAAAAAAAACAACATCTGGGGATGTTATCTCGTGTTGCAGCTTACTCAATTGAGTATTTGGCAATCAAAAAGCAGCAGTGCTGCCTGTCACCATCCCTGGCCATGCAGTCTCCCCTCCTCTCTGCCATGGCTGCTGTCTTAATCCTGCAGTCAGCTGTTTCTTCTCTCCAGCAGGAAACTAATGGATGTTGGGTTTTTTTTTTTTTGTTCTTTTCTTGGTCAGATCGTGCTTTGGCTTGTTGGGTACTTCTGCACTGTCTACTAAATAATTCAGATATTTCTGTCTAGTTATTCAGTATCACTGGCTTTGCTTTTAGCATTTGAGTGGTGTCAGTAAATGTGTATTTGTGACCATCAGGGAAAATACACTTATTTTTGCTGTTAGGCTCTGAAGCCCCAGCAGTGGGTGCCAGATGCTGCCTTGAGCAGCTCACACAGGCACAGCTCAGGCTGCTCCTGATGCTGCTGCTGCCATGGGCTGTCCTGCACCTGCAGGGAAATCATGGGACCTCCTCTGCACTCTTATCATGGCTCACATGGGACTGACTGATCCTGCACTGGCCTGGGGAATCTTTAGGATCACTCCTAAAGTAACTTAGATGAGATTGAGGTGATTATACTCAAGACTTCCTCATCAGTGACACAATCTCTGGAAGATATGGAGCAGCCCAGGTCAGAATGCATCTCATGGTGACAGCACAGGAGGTGTTCAAGAGTGCACAGGAGACCTGTGAAACATGCTGGGATCCAAGTAAAGATCTGCAGAGGGCTTTTTCCTGGTGGAACTTAGGATGTAGGATAACCTTCTCTCAGCACTTACTTTTATAAGGGATCTTTAAATATGCATTATAGGAAGTTGAATTTGCCTCATCTAGGATTTCTGACTTGAGGTGATAATTTTTACTCAGTGGTTGAGATGGAAAGTGATTCTATTTAATCAAAATGGAATTAGAAGTTCCTATATTCACATATGGAGACTCAAGCAGAGGGACACAGGCTTTGAGATCCATTCCCTGCATGATAGAATTGTGGTTTTGTTTTTAGCTTCCCCTCAATCATAGGGTGATAATTGACAGTCATGTTTTGACTTTTAAGCTGGGGAGTGCCTGTGAGTAGGAAATCACTGTAGTCCTGGCAAGGATTAACTTTTGGATGGGGTATAGGTAACATGCATTGAATTGAGCTGTTCTGTTGGGGAGGAGTACAGAAGTTAAACCTGCTGCTGTGTCATCTTCTGTGCTGCTGGTGTTTCAGTGCAGTGCTGGGGGAGGACTTTGGAAAGGGTAGGTCAGTCCCAGGTTGCAGGAGCTGTGAGGAAGAGGAGGAAGGGATGTCCTGCCAGTGCTCCTTGTCCCCAGGCTGGCAGAGCAGGGCTCTCCTGTCCCCCTGCAGGTGCTGTGCTGTGCTGGCACCTGCTCCTGCAGAGCTCTTTGGAGTGTTCCAGGACTGCTCTGGTCATCAGACTTGCCTTGCACAGTAATGAAACAGTGAGATTAAGCTATGACAATAAAAACCTGAGAGACAAGTCCTGAAGTGATGCTGCACTCTGAAACTTGGGTTTGTCAAGAAAATGACAGGGACCCCAAGACCTGACTCTTCAAAGTTTGTGGTCTCATTTATCCAGGTTCTTATTTGTGGTCTCATTTATCCAGGTTCTCATTTGTAGTCTCATTTATTCAGGTTATTCAGTTCTTCATCTGAAATGAAGAACTTCTCAGTGTTTGTGGAAGCAGGACCTGAGCACTGATGGCCTTGGTGATGAGGTGGCTCTGTAGAGAGTGGTCAGTGTGTGTTGTCACCTTTTAGAATCCTCTTTCCTGTTAATTTTCTTGCTAGTAGGTACCACAGCATCCTTGTTAGGGAAATTGAGCTCAGATGGCTCTTTCCAAAGACAATTTCTGCAGCCACAGGCTGTCCCTGTTTGTTTGCCTATTCTGTGCCCTGTGCTTGCCACTCAGGAATAAGTTAATTTCTTTGTAAGAAAAATCTAGTCTGTTTTGATCCAGATTGATTTGTTGTGATGACTGCTTTTGCTTAAACTGTGTCCTATTTGCTTCTTCAGCTTCTATTTGCAATCATGGAGGGTTTTTTTAAAGTGTCACTGCTTGTTAAAATAGGTTTTCTGTCTCTTGAACAGTTTGATTTGCAGTTGTATCTGTCTGTACAGACCTATGTTCAAATATTATTAGTGGCCATAAAAACAAATAAAGATGCTGTGATTAAGGTTTTTTTTTTAACTGAAATTATTTAAGATTAAATTACTTAGATTAAAATTATATAATAAAACTGCAAACTTTGAAATGTTATTTTCTGTCTTAATTTTCACTCCAGCCTGCCACTGACAATTTGACTAACAGATTGGTTGTCCAAGGAATAAGGCTTGATGGTTTGTGTATGCAAAGAAATAGAAATGAAATGCCACTCTGTATTTTCCCCTGGTATGAGTGCCAATATTCTAAAAATTGGAACATAAAGCTAAACAACTGAGTCGACTTCTAAAGCCAAATCTGAGTTGTCCTGTGGTTGTGGTGGCATTCAGGAGGGAGTTTTTGCCCTTTCAGAGTGCAGGTTATGGATGAGAAAGGAGTGTAATATAATTACTTTTTCTGTATCATATACATTTCAATGGCATGTCAAAGGAAGGAAACAAGTAGGAGTATGCTTTATACATCATGGATTTTTTCCATGTAATGTCTTACTTGCAAGATACCTTCCTTCCTCCAGCAGTCTCCTCCTTTAATTGTTGTATTGTCTGCAGTGATGACATCCATTAGTTCTCTGAAATATGAGTTCATTTTCAAAGAAGGATTTGGAAGATTGAGGTTTTTTGCTTTTATGTGACTTGAGTGCTGAGTCAAGTTGGGTGTCCCATTCAGATTTTATTCAAAGATTTTCCTATAAGATATGAGTTGGCAGCGAGGATGAGTTTGAATAAATGGAGCCTCATGGCAGTGTTAGGGAACTATTTAACTATTTACTGTAACTTTGTGAAGACTGCATTGACCCTCATATGTTGTTTGGAGGCCTGACATCTTTTGTGGATTGAAATTAGGTTCCAAACCTGGTGTTCTGAGGTTTCTCCAGTAATTCTCATGTTTCAGGCACTCACAGATTAATTTATATCTTTTAATTGCCTCAAAGTATGTGCAATGAAGGTACTTTTTGCTTTAAAACACTTTCTCTCACATAGTGGGTAGGCTCCTCAAAGGGAGTGTAAAGGGTTCCTTCCTCTGCTGGCACATTGACTCTTGCCTGTCACTTCCTCCCAGGCAGCATCCCTTTCCCCATCACTATCCCAGGGGATTCCAGATTTATGTACACTGGGGATTCAGATCCAGAGATAGAAGTCAGTTTCTGTCCATCTGAGTGCTCTGTTTTATCTCACCATGAATCACACTGCATTTTACTGGTGGAATATTTGCTTGTTCATGCTGCTTGTCTTTGTATGGAGGATAAGAAGCTGCCAGACTGTTGTCTGGGACTTGGGAGCAGCAGGAACTTCACATTTTTCCTTCATCTTCTTCTCCAACTTGTAACTTCAGACAATTGTATTCATGCAATAGGACATGAACTTAAAAAATCAACAATGAAAACAGAGCAGTCTATTCTGTCTGGTTTCTTTATTTGGCCTATAACCCCCAACTGCTTGTAGTCTGCATGCCATGAAAGTAGATTAAGAGAGCAGAATAATGCTGGAAGTTTTGCATTTAAAAAAGAAAAACAAGCCTTAAGGACTTGACAGAACTCCTGACTATCTTAAACATTAGAGGCAAACTGTATTTAACAGCTCCTATTTGCAACCACTTACAAACAAGGGAACTTTTTGGGACACCCTGTTGTGTGTTATTCCCCTGTCAAGTCAATGCTCTCTCTGTCCAGTGGAATTTAAATGAGCTGGAAATAGAGCTGTGACTTTTACATTCTCACCTGGACTTGACCTGCAGTCTCATGGAAATTGCTTTACTGGCTGGGCAGCACAGCACGGGTTGTAAAGTCAGATCCTGTAATTTGTTGAGCTGGACCTGTGTTTCAAGTTTCATTAACCAGGCTTCCCAGTGCTAGGTGTGTTACCTGGGCAGATCCAGCACTGAGTCAAATCCTGGGAGCCACTGGACTTCAGGCAGGGGTCAGGATTGAGAACAGACATAAATGGGCCTAATCTAAGTGGAAAAGATAAATATCAGACATGGTATCAGCAAAATTTTACTAAATAGGTTATTTGTTTTTGTTTGGTTTTTTTTCTGTGATGGTCAATAGCTCTAATAGAAGCTCTAGTTAGAGGTTTGAGCACTGGTCCAATTTTGTGACCAAATAGATTCTCCTTTTCTCTGGTAAATATTTTTATGCTAATAAAATGTACATTCACAGAGATCTCCACATTTGCAAGGCAGAGAGGACTGCCAGGCTGTAGCCTTTCAGTGTGCTGTGAGGTTGCTGTTTGTTTGACTGTGTAATGCCAGCACTTGCTGTATTTAACCTGCTCTGTTCCCTGGTGCCCTGCCCTGTCCTGTGCTGTCCTGGTGGCACTGCCACCCTGTCCCTGCTGCAGGTGCCTTCCCTTGGCTGCAGGCTGGGAGCACAGGGGCACAGCTGGGCTCTGCTGGGGGAGTGCATTGCCTGTCAGCCCTGCAGGTGTCTGTGCACCAAGAACAGCAGTGTCAGACCCTGTCAGGACCTGGGGCTCTGCTGGTTCAGCCTGTGCTGGCTCTGCCCACCTTGGTGGTGCACCTTGGGTCAGTGCAGGGAAGCTGTCACAAACACAGGCCTTTTATTTTGAATAAACCCTTGGAATAGAAATAAAACACTTCTTGTTGCATTGCTCCGTGGTGCAGACTGGCTTAGCATCCTCTGCTTGCTTGTGCTTACTTCCATGTGGAAGATGTGAAGAATGTTCCAGAGCCACACAACTCTCTGCTGTTGTTGGATCCTCCACAGCAGATTCTTTGCCCCTTTTACATCTTCCAAGAATTTCTTTGGGAGTGTAAGAACAGAAGGTGTGTTCTTTAAATGCACTTCTCTGTGAGGAGTCTCAGCTGTTGCAATGGAATGGATGAACCTGAGTTCATCCCTGAGCAGCAGGGAGTTGTTAGGGCTACTGGTCTGTGAGTAGAGATTTCAGTGCAGGTGTAAGAGAAATTATAGAAAGTTTTAATATTGAATCTGGCTCTGCTGGTAGTTCCTATTTGCATTTATATGCATATATAATCTTCATGTTCCATGGTATCAGCAGAATTCTGCTGTTCAGATAAGACAACCTAAAGGAAATGTTGGTGGTCCTACCTGCATAAATGGTGATTCAGTGGTTTGTGTGTCTTTGATAAATCCTTACAGAAGCAGGCAAATAAGCTGTATTTTACAGACCAGCTGTTCCATTTGTGTGTGTAAAAATAATGCCTTAAAGAACTGCAAGTCAGCCAAAGGTTTCTGTTCTCCACATTGGGTGGGTTAATTCTTTCAGCAGCTGTGACTAATGAAATTGGTAGTATTTTTATTACTTTGTTGTAGAGACATCAAACTTTATTTTGCTTGCCTTCTGGGCCTTGCAGGTCTTGGAAAGACCTTGGAAAGATTTGGAGTGTGCTAACAATGCTGAGCCAAGGCTTCTGTGACAGGTAGTTTTCTTTCCTACAGAAACAACCAAAACTGATTCTTTTTTTCTTGCCACAGAACAGCAATTAAAATGGCTTGAAAATTTGGGATTTCAGCATAAATTGGAGCTTGTAAGAAGTCTTCCACTTAGTCTTTGTTTGTGGGAGGTCAGGTACTAGGGAGGCTCGTGAAATACTTGTTTTGTTTATACAACTGGTATGGGACAAGATGGAGGATTTTGGGTGGTGTCTTTTTCAGTGCTCATCTTCCTTCATGGTTTTAGGTAGTAGTTTCTGGTTGGTCAGGGGATCTTCCCCTCCTTGCTGCCTTGGTGGATTTTTGGGAGCAGAGCTGCAGATTTTGGGTGCTGAAGGAGCCCTGCCCTGCCCTGGCAGAGCTGTCACAGGACTTCTGTGCCCGTGGTAGACACAGCTTTGAAATGGATTTTACTGGATGCCTTGGCATGAAGGAATTTGCTGAAACCTGGAGCTGTGTCCCCAGTCCCAAGGGGTCTCCTGTCCCCATTGTCTCATGAGCCTTTGTTTTAAAATAATATTAAGTCTCAGACACCAGCTGATTTACTTTAGTTCAACATCCAACTTATGTTTGATTTCTTTTCATATTCAAGTGAGCCATCTGACTTTAATGAACTGTAACTGTTTTTAATGCTTCCTCCAGCTGCTAACATCTGAATATTTCATGTGCTGAAAGGAGGTTTGAAATGCAGAAGTGAGACTGAAAAGTCCAAAGTATTTCCAAATCAGCTCTGTTCCAGCAGCACTTGTGCTCCACTTCCCTCGAGATTTATCAAAAGATAATCTTTGGGGTGCCAGACTGTAAGCAGCAGCCATGGTGGGTGCTAATTACAAGTGCTCTCAATTTTGTGTACATAAAACACCACAACTGCTTATGAAATCCTGAATAACAACCCAACTTGACTTGGGCAGAATATCAATCAGCTTCAACAGGAGCTGCCAGTGTTTGGCATCTTTTAAATCAACAGCCTCTTTGGTTCTTGAGGTTGGGTTTTGTGGGTTTGTTTTGGGGTTTTTTTTTGGTGGGGAGGGTAATGACCTAAATATTCTCATGTTGCAAAAAGAAAAAAAAGTGTAGTTGCATCACATAGTTTAGTTATAGAAGCTAATTGTGAGCTGTATCCCATAAACTGAAAATAGCTTAATTGCAATTAATTTTGAGTGTATGTTGCCAGGGCTACACTATTCTAAAGCAGTGGCATATCCCCAGACTTGTTGGAATAGGTGCTTTGCTCACAGCACTGCCTTTGTTTTGGCTTAGCCCTGTGACAGCTGATAGACTTGGGATAGGCCATTACCAAGGCATGTTTTGATTAATGATTAAAAAGTGTTTTGTTGGTTAGTTCTTCTCTGTATACTGAGCATCCTGCCAGTGCATCATCTTCCAGCATCACTTTATAAAAGCTGCAATAGATGGAAGCTTGTTCTGTGTAGAGGAAGGTTTTGGGAGAGCATATCTGGGAACATGTGCTTGAGTTCCCTTACCCTGCTCTCTTTGTCCCATGAGCCTGGAAAAGCTGTGAGGAGCAGTGCAGAGTGAGAGTGGAGCCTGTGCTGGATTTCTCAGTAACTTTCTCCCACAGGCAGGGCTGGATTGGGAGTTAAAGTGTGACCTTGTAGTTCCATGCTGAGCACAGACTTTGTGAGCTGGAGTGGAGCAGGTTGGAAGCATAGAGCAGAAATTGGCAGCTGAGTTCCATTCTGTGAAGCTATAATGAATGAAAGTTATTAGTATCTTCTACACTGTAGATTTTTGTGGCATTAAGCTACCATTCAATAGGAGCTCTTAATGATAACTCTTGCTACTCTCAAAAAATTTTCACATGTAATGAAAATTTTTGAAGTTGGCTGTAGTTTTGATTGTACTTGAACTTCCTGTGTGACTGAGCACTGCTGCTGGATCTTTTATTCTATTCAAGTTTGCTGATTTATTTGTGTGTGAGGGAAGTGTTGTGTACCTCTAAGGATGCTCAGGTAGTCTGCATAGACACTGTAGCTGTACAAAACTCAAAATCAGACTTTTCAAATGTGTAGAATTTCCTTTTTATAAACCATTGTTACTCAAAATGTGTTAATTTCAGCCTGTATTTTTAGAACCTAATTTTTGTCCTCTCTATTATTTCAGATGTCTCACTTAAATAAAACAGGTACTTCACAGACATTCAACAAGAATGCAAAAGCTTTATGGAATTACCTTTTTCTTACAAGAATTTTCAAGCCAAAAATCTTTGTTTTATGGCCACTTATCTCTTTCATTTATATACAGATGTCAGTCAAAGTGTGTTATTTGTAAAAGAAACATTACCTAGGCTCTTATTTACTGTGTAAGTTTGCTTTTGTGGAGAATTTTATAAAGAAACAAAACCTATGGTTCACTGTTAATGAACTGGTGGGCTTGCTTTAGACCTGTTTATACTTATTTTCTACCATTCATAATGAAATAGTTATTTAATTGCTCACAGTAATAGGAAGTGTTTCCCTGTGAGGGTGGGGAGGCCCTGGCACAGGCTGCCCCTGGATCCCTGGAATGTCCAAGGCCAGGCTGGATGGGTTTGGAGCAGCCTGGGACAGTGGAAGCTGTCCCTGCCCATGGCAGGGGGTTGGAAAGAGATGATCTTTGAGTTCTCATCCAGCCCAAACCACTCCAGATTCTATCTTTAAAGTAGCTAAAAATCCCATGAAGATTTTCTTACCAGTGGTTCCTTTCTGGTGTTTTCCAGGATCCCTTCTTGCATGTCCCGGCTGCTGTCGAAGGTGGGAGGTGACTCATGAGCAGCCAGCAGTGACAGCCTTGGGCTCCCCTGCTTCTGCCTGCTGGGAACAACACTGGGTCCTGTGGAGATGAATGGAGAACAGCAGTATGATGCAGGTAACAGCCCAGCCCAGGCCCCTGGCCAGCCTTTCTAAAAATGTTAGCAGTGTGGGAGAAACATGAGCACAGGGAGTGTCTCATAGTGTGTGTGCCTGGTGCTGTGCACAGGGAGAAACTCCAGTGTCACAGATTCTGGGTAATGTCCTGGCTCTGGGGCTGTCATGGTTCTGTTTGTTACTGCTCTGGATCAGAGCAGGGTGTATCACTGGCTTAAAGGGAAACAAAATCTGGCCCACCTTGTGGTGGTTTTGTTTTCAAGAAGCTGTGACTTGACTTTTTGTGGTACCACTGAGATGGGCTTATGAAAAGCTTGGTGGTGGTAACACTTATTATTTTAAGGCATTTATCTTTCAGAGTGGTTAGTACCTAGTTCTGTCCTTGTGTTCATCTTCTTAATATTTTGGCAAGCTTTTGCTGCTGGTTGAAAAAGTCAGATAACTGAAGTTGTCTGCTGCTATTGTAATCTGTCCTGTTTTTCTGAAGTGCCTTGGTGTGTCCTCTTTGATAGGCTTGTGGTATCAATTCCTAACCTCCTGCAGAGTGGTGTATTGTGATAAATCAGCTGAGGTTTTGGATCACCTTGGGCCACCAGGCCAGGAAGAGTGTTAGTCTGGGATGGCTGGGAGTACTAACAGCTTTCTGAAGTGGTTCTGGAATTGTGGGGGTAGGGACCATCCATTTTCTCTTTCTTGCCTGCCATGGTTTGTCCCTTTTATTTGAGGAGGTTCTTACCTATTACAGTTTATATAAAGCAAATTTTAATTTGTAATTAACAGTGTAAACAATTGGATCAAGACATTATCTGAGTATTACTTTCCTTTGGTACTTGTCCAACAAGCTGCTCTTCAATTCACTATTGGTAATTTTTGTACCTTTATTTTGTGGAAATCTTATTGTTGTCAGTATTGTTAAAGAAATATTAAACATCATCTGCTTTATGGTGCTAAAATATGCTTTTTGATTACTAATTTACAGCAAGTCAGTCAAGATAGTTATAGCAAGTCAATGTTATATCCTCATATAATCAAGGAAAGGCATAATGGCTGTGGATGTAGAATTTCTCCTGGCACATGCAAATAGTTTTTTATTTGCTTAGTGGAAACTACAGGCTTCTGTCACAGAGTGTAAGGCAGAGACAAGAAGAGTGAGGAGTTGTTTTCATGGTCAGCAGTGGTGTATCCACAGGCTGTGATACACATCCCTCGGTCTTAAAACCTTTATGGACATTTTTCCATCTTCCTCAAAAAGTAGCAGGTCACAGAGTCCTCTCTCACTGTGTGCTTTTGAATACTAAGGAAAGGTTTCATACTTGCTTGAAATTACTCAGCAGCTATTTCCCTGAGCATCCTTTTGTGCCAGGTTTGAGTACAGGAGGCTGTGAAGAGCAAACAATAAATGATGAGAGCTTTACTTGTGTTCAGAGGTAGTTCCAGCAAATGTCTGTGTAAGCTTAAGCACATTGGTTTTGTTGTGCCTTCTAATATTGTTTTCTGAAGTGCTTTTGAGATACACCAGTACAAACCACTGCTGGAACATTGCCTTCATATTCTTTGACTGGTGTAATTTTCTTCCACTTAATAATTTGCAGCAGCTGTTGGAGATTCTCCTCTGTTTTTCTGGTTTTACATCCAGGCTCTCTGGCTCCAAGAACACAGACAGAGCTCAGGGTTGTTGGTTGTGATGCTCCCCTGCACTCTGAGGGGAAAAGACAACTTTTATTCTTGTCACAGTCTTTCTCAACTCCTGAAATTCCAACCTGTCTTTATTTATTCATGGCCTTGCAGCTGGTGGAGATGAAAAAGATTAACTGTTATTAAAATCAGATTGAACTATATCTACATTTCAGGGTGAGAAACCTTTGGGTTAGCCTTACTGAAGTCTGCAAGACCTTCAGTTGTGATGTACTTAAATGTCCAATGTGACAGTCTTCAACTAAATCACATTAAAGATGCATGAAAGTTATTTGCAGTGAGAATTTAGCTCGAATCCAAAGATGAGAACAGCCTAGTATAGACTGTTTCCATTTCAGATATTTTTAAGGGCTAACTTCCTTAATATTTCACTACATTCTCCAGTCCAAATGGTGTGATTCCATATTCTTTCTCTACCTGTATACACCAGAGAGCAACAGGATGTAATTTGTGATAAAATTCAGAAAGAGTAAGTGTTCCCAATAATGCCAGTAGAAATAGTGACAAATGGGAAGTGATGCACCTGCCTAGAAAACTGCTGATATTCTGACAGAATTTTCTCACTTCTAAAGTGGATGGATATTCTCTACAGAACCTCTATAGGACACAACTCAGATTTTACTTAAGAAAAAGTTAGCTTGATTTGAAAGTTTTTCTGGCATTAACTGGTAGCATGGCAAGGCCAGAGAGATGGGAATTGTGTCAGGTTTCTTCCCCTGTCTTTGCCAAAGCTGGGCTTTGCCTCTTGGCTAAGGTGCTGCTCAGTCACCCTGTCTAATACAGAGGAGTAAGTCTCCATGTAGTAAAAAGCTGATTTCATTTAGGGCTTGTAGCAATTAAGGATATAGGGAGAATGAAAGAGCATAAATATGTACACCCATGCAGCATTAGATGAATAAATTGTGCTTTGGAATGAAATGCATTAAATATGGTTTAGCTTGTTGTCATCTGTCACCCTGATTTGCAAGTTTTCTCACAGTAGCAAGAACTCTTCTGTAAATATCTGAGGTTTTAGTGAACATTCTGAGCTCAAGACTGATCAGGGTGTTTAATGCAACTTATGGCCCCTCAGGAATGTGGCTTCATTAAACTGGTTCTGTGTCTCCAGGGGTCTCTAACCTGTAAGGATGGGGCTGTGTCTTGCAAAAAATACCAACAGAACAGTTCAAAGGCTTCATTTAAGCAGGGCCTGCTCTGCTGCCACTGTCCTGCCAATAAAACCAAAAAAGTGATTGGATTCTGACTCTGAAAGCCTTACCAGAGAGATGGTCCTTTGCTGCACTTTTGAAGTGCATCTGCATTCAGATATTGGAAAAGACACTTCTTTTGGGTTTGCTAGTTTTTTTGGGGTCTGTTTCTTTTTTTGTTTGTTTGTTTGGTTGGTTGGTTTTTTGGGTTTATTTTTTTGTTTGTTTGTTTGTTTATGTAGTCTTACCACATGCCACAATTAAAAAGCTAATTTACTGCTCTCACTATGAATCCTCAAACAGCATTTTTGCTTGGAGCTTTGTTCTGTGAACTTTTCCTGTTCCACATTGCTCCAGTAGGAGCTGTGCTAAATAACCTGGGGTGGGTGGCAGGTTTGTGAGAAGCAGCAAACAGGATGGTTCAAACCATAGCTAAATACAGCCCTCAGCTGGGCCAGCCTCCAAAAGGGAGGAAAATTCCCTAGCTCTGTGCTCAGTGGTGGAAGTGAGGCTGAGCACCTCAATTGTAAAACATTTATAAAGTGTAAACACGAGCTGAGTTCAGCTTTTGTGAATGAACGAACAGAAAAAGTTGTGGGTGCTTTTTGCAGAAGTTTTTAAAAATCCCTCTGACTAAAGGAAACTCCCTAAAAGAAAATGGTGAGAGTATTAAATTTGCCATGAGTGTTGGATAGGGATTTATGGTTTGGTTTTTGGTTGGTTTGTTTGTTTATTTGTTTTCATCCCTGCGAGGAAAGAGCTGCTCTGAGTATGGGACAGGCTGTAGGGACTGTGGATGAGTGGGAAAGGAAAGGGGAGAGAGGAGAGGGAAAGGAAAGATAAAGGTGAAAGGAAAGGGGAAGGGAAGGGGAGAGAGGGAAGAGGAGAGAAAAGAGGAAAGAAAAAAGGAGAGGAGAAAGGGGAAAGGATAGGGGGAAAGGGGAAAGGAAAGGAGAAAGGAAAGGGGGAAAGGGGAAAAGAAAGGGGAAAGGAAAGGAGAAAGGAAAGGGAAAGGGAGAGGAGAAAGGAAAGGGGGAAAGGGGAGAAGAAAGGAGAAAGGAAAGGGGAAGGGAAAGGAGAAAGGAAAGGGGAAGGGAAAGGAGAAAGGAAAGGGGAAGGGAAAGGAGAAAGGAAAGGGGAAGGGAAAGGAAGGGGGAAAGGAAAGGAGAAAGGAAAGGAGGAAAGGGGAAGGGAAAGGAGAAAGGAAAGGAGAAAGGAAGGGGGAAAGGAAAGGAGAGAGGAAAGGGGAAGGGAAAGGAGAAAGGAAAGGGGAAGGGAAAGGAGAAAGGAAGGGGGAAAGGAAAGGAGAAAGGAAAGGAGGAAAGGGAAAGGGAAAGGAGAAAGGAAAGGGGAAGGGAAAGGAGAAAGGAAGGGGGAAAGGAAAGGAGAAAGGAAAGGAGGAAAGGGGAAGGGAAAGGAGAAAGGAAAGGGGAAGGGAAAGGAGAAAGGAAGGGGAAAGGAAAGGGGGAAAGGGGAAAGGAAAGGAGAAAGGAAAGGGGGAAGGAGAAAGGAAAGGGGGAAATGGGAAAGGAAGGGAAAGGGGAGAGGAAAGGGGGAAAGGGGAAAGGAAAGGAGAAAGGAAAGGGGAAAGGAGAAAGGAAAGGGGGAAGGAGAAAGGAAAGGGGGAAATGGGAAAGGAAGGGAAAGGGGAGAGGAAAGGGGAAGGGGAGAGGAAAGGGGGAAAGGAGAAAGGAAAGGGGGAAATGGGAAAGGAAGGGAAAGGGGAAAGGAAAGGGGGAAAGGGGAGAGGAAAGGAAAAAGAGGAAAGGAGAAAGGAAAGGGGGAAAGGGGAGAGGAAAGGAGAGAGGAAAGGGGGAAAGGGGAGAGGAACGGAAAAAGTAAAGAGGAAAGAAAAAAGGAAAGGAGAAAGGAAAGCAGAGGCCACTGAATATGGGCCAGGCTGCGGGACAGGGATGAGCAGAATGCCGAGGGAGCGGCGCTGGCTGCTCCCGCCGGGAATGGCTCCAGCCATTTGCAGCTGAAGGCAAAGGCTCCCGGAGCAGCAGGCACAGCGGCTGTGCTGGGAGCTCCTTGTAGCAATTAAGTGGCAACATAAGTTCCTAATTGACCCTTTCAGTGTGTGAAGTGACCTGTGGCTCATTTAAGGAGCTTTACTGCCCCTGCTGCAGTTATCTGATGATAAGGGATGGAGGAGCCGCTGTGCCTGGGACAGCCCCGGGTCCTGGGCATGCAGAATTGCAGAGTGCTGGGACAATGTCACACCCTGGGAACCCTCACATTGAGAATTTTAGGCTTTCTGTGCTGTCAGGCACTGACCCTCAAGAAAGCACTGCTTTTGACATGAGAGCTTGGAGAAAGCTTCCAAAATTGAGTGATGGAACTAGAATCACTAGTGTGTGGTTTGAATAAAAGTGTGTAATACTACGTGCTAAAGGATTTGGAATTTAGAGTTTTGGAATATAGTAATAAGTAGAAGGCAAGATGGAAGTTTTAGAGCAGAAGTTGCTTTCTTTCTTCACCACCTTCTTCAGAGGTATAAGTAGTGCTTTTTAATTAAATAAAAAATGCTGTACTGCAGGTCATGAGTGTTTGGTCATTAAGTCAAAAGTAAAAATAATTTAAGTCTTAGTTCTTAATTGGACAATTAAGCCTTAAAAAACCTTATAACAGACAAAATACATCACCATTTTGTCATTTTTAGCTTGTTAGCTAGAGGTGCTGTAGCACTCACTGTAACATAATTAAAAATTAGTAAACATCTGAGTCCAAACACAAAATTCCATCTCTCATACCTTTAATTCCAACCCTGGCAACAAGAAAAAAAATATTTAAAACCAATATCACACTGTGCAGGCCCTGCTTTTTGGGGCTGGAGGGGAGTGGGGGTGTTGCTGCAGGGTGACTGTTGATGGGAAGTGTGAGATGGTTTTCTTTGGGTGGGAGGAAAATTAGAATTTGCTCCTGAGTCTGATTGACCAGAGCTGGTGTTTGTTCCCTTTTGCTTCTGGAGCTGTGAGTTTCAGCATTTTTATGGTCATATAAAACTAAAATTCTGTTTGAATGAGTTGAGAAATCTTAATCTATTTTAACAACATTTTGCAATGAAATCATTTTTCTTAGAATGGCTTGCAGCCAAAGCTTTGATCAACTCCACCCTAATTTGCAAGCAACTGTGGTCTGTGTCTTAACCTTTTATTCCCTTAAAAAAATTCTAAATAAAACTTCTTATTTATTTCTCCAGGTAATTTCTTCAGTAAGATTAAAATTATCCCTTAAAAGTGATGGTGATATTAAAGCTCTTTTGAGCTCTTGGGCTTTTGAAAAGCCAAAATAACCAACTGTGGTTGGTTAAAAACAAAGCTGGGTTCTGGAGAGATAAGAGCCTCTTTTAAAATAGATAATGTCATCAGCAAACAACAGCTAACTGAAGATGCATTTTTAAGTTTTGGGAAGTGATAACTCCTAGAGTCACAATGAAAAGTCAAAGATGAGCTTTACCATCAGTCTGAAGATAAACCAAACCTTTTAAATTCTAAGACTTACACGTTTTTAGTCTAACATATCTCAGAGTTTTGGACAAATATTTGTTCCTTTCTATTGGAGGACTGGGAATTGTCCCAGGGCTTATTTAGCTTGTCAGCCTGTCCAGGGGTCTGATAAGGGCATGTGGTGGAAATTTGTTCTTTTTTTTTTTTTTTTTTAAATATGTGCAATGTTTCCTACTCAAACTACTGAAAGATCAGTTCCCATCTGTCCTAGGAAAGGCAGGGGTGTAGGAAATGCCTGTAACCTTTGCTGAGCTCTCCTTGGGCTGTGATACAGAGAGATTTCTCTGTTTTCAAATACAAACAAGGTATCAGGTTTCTTGGTCCTGAATAGGGGAAGCTCCCTTGGTCATTCATAAAGAGAATTCTGGTGCAGGTGGTGGAATCAAGGCTGGAAATGAAAATGAGAGCTCTGCCCTTGTGTGCTGGCACTGCCACCCTGTTTTGCTGCTGAACCTGAGCCTCGTGTGTCAAGGTTAAAAATGCTGCTTGCATGGGCTGGGATGCTGCCTGGCCATCCCACTGTGCTCCTGCTGGGAAAATGTCACTGGCTGCCTGCTGAACTAAACAGGGGACCTGAAATCCACCCTGTGCTGTTTTGGTGTCTTTTCAGCAAAGTGGGTGCATGTTGGAGAAAATGGGAATGAGAGAGGAGCAGGGAAGGGGGCCAAGCCAAAACTGAAGGGGAGACCAGGGCTGGAGTACAGGCTTGACAATAATAATAGAAAATGTGGCTAATCTGTAGTGTGGCTTGTTACAGGTGCTTGCTTCCCTAACAGCCTGAGTGAGCTTTGAACTGTGGTTTGAGTGGTTTTAGCATATTTATGCTTTAAATGCACATTTATGCTTTAAATGCATCCCATAATGAAGAATCTAAAGGAGCTGTTACACCTTATGAGCTGGGCTTTTAAAGTGACCAAGTTGAGTGGATTTTATTTCAGTTATTTTCTTTAGAAGTTGTTTTTCTTTAGAACTACCCTGAATTCCCCTCTTTCCTTTTGGTGTTCTAGAACAACAAAGAGCACAGTCTTATTTCAAAAGGTTTTTAGACTTTCTTTTCAAATCTCTTACTAGTAGTATTGCTCTTTCCTGGTGGTTTTTAATTTAAAGCACCAATAGTCCAGTGTCCCTGGAGTTCTGAGTGTCTCATATTTGTTCATACAAATACAGGGCTCTTCTTTCCCTCTCACAAATTATAAGCAAATTTGTGCTAAACCAAAATCCTCAGGATTTCACTGTTTTCCAGACCAAGTCCAGCTTAGAAGTGCTCTTCACAGTCATCAAAAGGCCAAGTAGTGTTGTCCATTTCTTGAAATGTGTTCACTGCACACTTGTGTATTCAGCCATTTGGAATTGAAGTGGGTTTTGCTGTGGTTTCTAGTAGCCTAAAGCTACTGAGTTAGAAGTGTTTGGCTTCTGTTCCAGATGCTGGTTCCAGTGTGGAAGAAATGGAATTCAACTGGGATGAATATCTAGAAGACACAGGAGCAACTGCAGCACCCCATGGATCTTTTAAACATGTGAGTAAGGGAGTGTGTGTGTGCTTAGCATCTCCTGCATTGTTTCTTTGATACACTGAGTGTTTAGGGTTTCTTTCAATGAGTTGCTGCTCTCAAATTTGGAAGACTAACTAGAATCATGTTTTTTATAGAGAAATGCAGAATTTAACCTTTTTATTATTGTTTCTTGTCTTCCTCTCTGTACATAGCACAGGGTAACCCCACCCATAAGTACTGAAATCTAAGGAGTTAAGGTCTTTTCTGCACCAGAAGATAAACTTGATTTTTCTTAAGAGGCTCAGAATATCCACTCTCTTTCTTCTTTTGATGATAGCTGCTGGACAACTGCTATGGAGGAGTAACTTTAGAAAGCTGGTGGCAGAATAGTTCTTGAACAGCAGAATTCAAATGTGCTCTCAAAGAAGGCTTTAATAGACCTCAAGGGAGCAAGGAGAAAATAACAGCTCTGCCAAACACCTGACTGTAGTAGTTAGAAAACTGATTAGGATAATTGTTTATCACAGGCTTACTGAGTAGGATGAAGTCATGATAAGCCCTTGTCTTTGCCCTTGGAGATCCCAAATGTTTGCTGGTAAAGTCCTGGAGAGCACTGTCCCATTGGGGGAGATCTGGGTGTGAAATCTGCCTTCTTGCACAGGGTCCTCAGTGAAGGTAAGCTGTGCAGAGCTGGTGTCCAAATCCATTGGTTCCTTTCCAACTATTAAAGCACCTTCCAGACTGCCAGACTGGTGTCTGTGTGTGACACATTGCTTGGAAGCCACCCTGTGGTGCTCAGGCTTTTGGGTCCAATACCATGACTTTCAGTATGAGGAAACTTAAATCAGCAGAAAGACAGACTGAGGTCTGTTTGTGAAGGATCACAAAGCATTTTGAGTGCAAGGGTAACGTGGAGAAATGAAAACTATTAAATAATCTGTTAAAATATGTCAGTTGTGTTGGTGGTAAAGATGCACAGAAGATACAGAGTTCACAGAGGCTGTTAGAACACTGGGATGTAATTCTAGGCTTTTTGTTCAAGTAAAAATTCAGGCATCTCATTTCTGAAGGGGACTGTGCTTGCTTTATTTTTCCTAGTTGTACTGAGGCTGTAGCAAGAGCCAGCTTAGAGTGGTGGTGTTTGTGCAGCTCACATGGAACCAGAGCAGTGGCATTTTGCAGTAATACAAGGAATGGTCTGTTTCTTCTGGTGTGGTTTACCTCACTGGATCTCTGTTAAAGAGGTCTGCTATCATAGCTTGGGCACTGTACAATTAATTGTAATGCCAGCTTTACAGCAATTGCCAACTGAATTAATATTGTAGCTGGATTTTGTTAATTAGCAGGAGACACACTTTGAAAGACTCACTGCACCTGCACCAGCTCAGCTGTATCAAGTCTGAGGTCTGGTGGCTGTGGCCATGGTTTGTAAAAATAAAATTAGATATTAAAAAATTTATTTAATAAACCTCCACATTTGTATTGCTATTAATCCCTCCCTGTGAGGAGCACAGTGCAGTTTTACTGGTGAGGTGACATTGTGGTAGAGAGTGGTTTGGTGAAGAGGGGTGAGCAAAGCCCAGCTCCTTTGTCCCACTGCCTCTGCAAGGAGGTCATCAGTGAGCATGGAAATGTTCAGAATGGAGCTACTGGGCATTTTCTGCCACAGTTCCTTAGAATTTGTCCAGAGAACCACTGTTGATGTTCTCTGTAATAAGCTTGGCATAAAATTCTGAGAAGTTATTGCTGACACTGAATTGACAGGCAGAGGGAGGAGTGTATTTATATCAGAGTCTTGCTGTTAATAGAAATGCAGGAGTGCAAGGTCACATGCTGGGGGTTTCTGGTCCACTGGAAGGTAATGTGTTGGAAAAGGTGGAGTGGAGAGCCTCACTGCCTCCCAGTGGAGAGTGCCAGCCTGTCTTTGTGACTGAGCACTGAGCAAGGTTGGTGTGATTGCAGGATACACCAGGTGAGTGGTTTCAGTGCAGAGCAGGCAGGCACTGCTGGGGCTGTGCTGGTCATTGTGGTCCCTCCAGCTCACATCTGTGGTCCTAAAGTTTCTTGACTTTAGGAATGATGTATTTTTATAATCCATCATCAGGAGAGCAAATAAGCTTTACTCTCAGAAAAACAGAGTGGAAAAATCTGAGCTGAAGAATAGTATTGGCAGAAGAGCAAATGAACATATATGATAGACTAATTAATATAAATGTACTTTTAAATGGAACTGTATGGTTTTAGTTTGATTTTTTTTAAATTCTGAAGTAGTGCACTCCCATTATGATTTTTTAGTGAGAAATACCTAACACATGTTATAGGAGAATATGTGGTCAGGTTAAGGAAATGTAATCCATGATTACACAGCCCTGTGTTAGCAAAGCTCTGGACTTGCTGATGGAAGAGGTGACTTTGTATATTTATGTATATATTTAAGCATACTATGTATGCTTACATTAATTCTGAAAGTTTTGCCTTGCTATGAGTAAGACACATTGGAAATTTAAGCTACTTCTCAAATTAAGTGTGCTCTAATGTTTAATTTGTTAGCATTTTAAAAATTAAACAATATTGAGATCAAAGTGACTGTTTGGCATAAAATGTAACAGGAAAAAGAACTTACCAAAAACCTGGAGCTGTAATAAATGCTGGTGTTGATATCCCCCAAGTCTAAATGCACTTCCTCTAGAACTGAATGCTCTTTTTAAATTCCCTTCTGCCCTTTACAACACATGTGTTACCATGAAAAACAAGTTGGTGTTCAGCATTATCTGAACACATTTGATGTGAGTTCTTGCATGCTCTTAATCATTTTTATCTGTTCTTATCATCATCATCTCCCCCTGAACTGAGTCCATCCCTGGGTCTGACTTGTGCACAGATTTCCCAATTCTTCAAATGCTGCACTGAGCTCAAGGCTTTTCTCTCAGGAATCAGAACATGAATTTTTTGGGAATATTTCTTCAGCAAGACAACTGTCTTTTTAAAGAGACACCCTCTATAATACCACTTCAGAATGCCTGCAGGTATTGGGTCCTGCTGATTAGGTTTTTAAGAAGAGATTTCCCTAAGTGAAGGGTATTAACCCAAAGGCTATGAACAGTTAACACAGGCATATGCTTTTCTTTGTGGTGTAGTTCTTAGTTTTATTTTTAGCAAACCAGTATGTGCTGGCTGATGAGACTATAATAGCTATAGCAGTTACTGAACTGTCAGCACAGAACTGGGAATAAATACCAGAAAGTATCTGCTCCACCTGCATCATACTGAACACCTCTCTTGTTTGTTCAAAGAGAAAATGGAACTTGGGACCTTTTTTTAAAAAAAAAAGGAAAACAAAAGTTACAGTCAATTGAGAATGTCAGAGTTTTAATTAGGATTGACGTTCTGGAATTAAGCATAGGTCAGAACATTCTATAGAGAGAGCAGAACAGGGTCCATCTGCTCTTTTGTGATTGTTTGAGTTAAGAGAAGTTAGGGATATGAGAAACTTAAGGTGTTGCTTTCTCTTTTAAGTCTCCCCAGTCAGTGTCTCAGTCCTGTGCACTCAGGTTGGTCACCTGCACACAGCACACCCACATACAAACAGAGCACTCCCAGTGTTTGGAGCTTTATTCTTGTCAAAGCATGAAGAATGCAGACTGATTATGTTCCATGCAATTTATGTAACAGTGCTGCATAGAGAATTATTTAGGTTCTTCCATAGAGAGGTTAAAAATCCTTGTTTTGCACTTTATGCACGTTTGTGACTTCTTACATGAGCATAATGAAAGAGACAGATACTGTTACCTAAGGCATGTGTATGTACTTTAAATGGGCTTTTTGTCCAAAGACCTTGAATGACACAATTTAACACAACAAGTTAAAGCTGTAGTGCTGAATTTGGCCTTTAGTTTTGCTCAGGTTGACAGCCCAGCTGTGAGTGGGAAAGCCTTTCAGTGATGGGGGAAGGCATTGTCCAGGGCAGAAAAATGTATGGCACAGTACTGCTTTAAGCTTGAAAAGATACTCTGAAATGCAAGAAAGATTTAATTAATGATGATTCTGAGTGCATTCACTGTGTCTTATAATGTGATAAAGCTGTTTCTCTGAAGAGACTGAGTGGCATTTTGCTTGAGTTTTTTTGCTAATGAACTTGTCTAAATTGTTCTCCGTTATTCAGCAAAGTTTCTGAAGGGTGCTCAGATGTGATGACCTTCTTCCTCTTCAGGTGGATACAAGTTTGCAGAACGGTTTTGCCCCTGGCATGAAGCTGGAGGTGGCTGTCAAGTCTGACCAGAACACCTACTGGGTCGCCACCATCATCACCACGTGCGGGCAGCTGCTGCTGCTGCGCTACGACGGCTACGGCGAGGACCGCAAGGCTGACTTCTGGTGTGACATCCTGACCGCCGACCTGCACCCCATCGGCTGGTGCCAGCAGAACAACAGGGTGCTCAGAGTGCCTGAAGGTACCACTTCTGGGTGCAGCAACAGGGAACACACCAAGGGCTGCTGTTTTACTGAGTCAGCCGGGCAGGCAGCCTGGGTAGCTGCTGTGCTGTGCAGGTGCTGTTGCTGTGGGTTATCTGCTGTGTTTTCCTGAAATCCCATGACAAAGGTTTGTGATTATCTTAATCATCACCACCAAAATCTACTGCTTTGACATTTCCTTTAAGCTTTTTCATTTTGTTTCTGTGTTTGAACTTCTTACCAGTGCGTGGCAGATTCTCTTGAATCAGGCAGTGCAAGGTTGTGGTAACATCTTGTGTCTGAATAATCTTTATCTGTCAGGAAAAATCAGTCTTTCTCTTGACTCTTTGCCTAGGTATCAAGGACAAGATACCTGACCAGGAGGAGTTCCTTCAGCGGGTGCTGAAGGGAGCTTGCAGTGCTCCTGCTAACCTGCTGGAGGGGGTAAGTGCTGCAGGGGGCTGCATGCTGGGTTTTGTCTTGGCTTTGCCCTTCATCATTATTTGAATTGTCAGTTCAATTCCCTTTTTAAGTTTAGGGAGCATTGTAATATGCATTGACCCTAGAGTTCCACTCTCTCATGTCCCTATTTACAGTATTTAATTTTTATAGTGTTGTCCTGAAACATATCTGTTGCTGCAGGTTTGGGTTGTTCATTAATACTGGCAAAAGAAAGACCTTTTTCAACTCCCTAAGGTTTCAGTCTTCTTATCCTGTTCTTCCTCCATACAGCTCTAAGAAAATAATGGTTTATTTGTCTGCCTTTCATGTTGTCTCCTTTCTCAATTACTCCTTTCACTTTGCATTGTTTTGTTTTGGCATTTTTTACTAATGGTCATATTACTATTTCATTTAAATATTATGTCTTTACTAGTGAAGAACCAAATTTTTATCGCCTGCTCTGCACTTAAAACAATATCTGCACCTTATATCAGTGTCTGGTTGTGAAGTACAGAGCATAATGGTTTTTGGAAAATGCCTTTGTCACCTTCATTACAGCTAACAGTTCTGTCTGCATGTTTCTGTCTAGTCATCTTTGTATGCTGGATGACTCAGTTTTAGAAACAGGTTATTATACATGTTTCCTTCAAACTTGGAATATATAAATGCTAATGTCTCTGAAAATGATAATGAGGACTTAAATGTGTGACTGTATCTACTGGCAGTGCAGAAGCTCTGACACAAACACCAGTGATTCTGAACATTGTCACTTCTGTCTTGTGTTAGGAAGGGACATGGGTTTCTGTGCTTCTGCATTCATAATTTATTTATGCAGACAGAATATGTGTAAAGAGGTGGAAGTATGGCATTTGTTTTTTTCTGTTGTACAGAATAATTTGTGTTATAGATGAGTAATGTGGCTTGGCTCACAATTAAAGGATGAATATTGTGCATATGTTAAGTTTTGTGGATGTATAATTATGTTAATGTAATATATCCTCCCATAGTCCTCTTTTCCTTCCCCTTGTATTGTTGTCATGAGATGGCTTAGGGGCATTTGGGAGGGGCCAGCTTGTTACTACACCTGGCCTCTAGTCAAGATGTAAGAAAGTAGTCTCCAGCAATGAATGGCAAAGAAGGGGTTAACCAACCAAGACTTTGGGAGGGCCCAAGGGTATAAAAAGCAGAGCATCCATTCTGTAGGTGAGCAGGTGGGGGTTTAGTCCTGTGCTCCCAGCACTGATTTTTTTTTCCTTATTCAATCTTTTGTTGTATTTTTTTGCTAAGGTTTAATAAACCTTTGAATTTTTTTTTTGTTTGTTTTTAAAGTGAGTGTTGTTTCTCACAACTTGTATTCTTTTTGTAGCTTCACAGAGGGAAAAACCCCCTGGATCTGATCTCACCGGGCTCCCGGCTGGAGCTGCAGAACACCCGCGATGCCCTGGAGGCCTGGGTGGTCACCGTGGTGGAGAATGTGGGTGGGAGGCTGAAGCTGAGATATGAGGGCCTGGAGGATTTGGACAAATTTGACCAGTGGCTCTTCTATTTGGACCCTTTCCTTCACCAAGTGGGGTGGGCAGCTCAGCATGGATACAGCCTGCAGCCACCTTTAGGTACTTGGAAACATAGATCTTGTATGTGGTGAGCAGAGGCTGCTGCTTCAGGGCTCTGAATTGTTCTTCTGGGTGCACAAAATCCCTGTGATCTGACAAGTCCTGGACCTTACAGAATGTAGGTGAAGGTACAAATAGTCTTACAAGACTTGTCACCCACTTGTTCTAAAGCTGCTAAATGCTTTTGCCTGTCAAAACTTTCCTCCTGTTTGTGCAAAGGAAAGAAGTGAGGAAGGGAATGCCTTCATGATTTGGTTATTTTTGGTAGGTTGTTTTCCTGGGGTGGAAAAAGTCTTATGGTTTTGGAGTACTGCTCAGCAGGAGCTTTTGCAGTTGAGACCCTCAAGCCTACTGGACTGATTCAGATACTGTTTAAAGATAAGAAAATGTCCAAGTGTGTGGAAGTGGAGGCAGAGGCTGGGGCAGGTGGACACAGCTTTCCACAGGCATGTCCATCAGAGGAGGGGGACAAAAAGTGACAGAAACACAAAGGGATGGCTTATGAGCTTGCTAGTGATATAACATGTTTCCTGATGAATTGAAACCTAGGAATAAAGAATTTGGCAGTTTAGAGGGGCACAAATCAAACTTTATTGCTATGTGTTCTGAGGGAAAAGAGGAAGAAAAATGACTACTCACTCTTTCCCTCTCTTTTTCCTCAAGCCATTAGGTCCTTGAGGAGTGAAGCAGATTGGCAAGAGATCCTGAAGAAGGTGAAAGAGGAGGAGGAGGAGTCATCTGTTCCTACAGATCTTTTTAAGGTAGTTTAATGCTGTGGATGATACCATGGAAATGCTATATTCCTGAGAAATGATTCAGGGAAGTCAGTCACCCAAAATTCTTTCCTTGTTTTGTTTTGTTTTGTTGGTTTTAAAATTTATTTCCTTTCCCTTTCTGGTGTAAATGTAATTATAAGGAAAAAATAATCACACTGGTATAAATTCTTGCAATGTAGCATCACAGTTATGCAAGTCATTAGTTGTCATGGTTCACATGTTTTAGTCCTTCAGGTTCTTAGTTCATTTTTCTCAGCTTTGTTTAGACCCATAAATAGAAGTAGAGGTGCTGTTGCTCTTGGATTTGTTGGCTTATGTACAGAGCAGGATATAGATTATTCTGGAGCAGGAGTCCTGTTCTGCAGCTTTCTGTTAGACTGAATGGAGGCCAGTATAGTTCTCATTTACAGTAAGGAGAAGTCAGCATGAGGAGTGCTGAAAGTTACAGGGAAAACCTCAAAACATTTCTATCGACCTACAAGACCACTCTGTATTATCAAATCTTGCTTCTGTGTGAAGAGTGTCAGAGGAAGAAGTCACAGGACTTGATTTCCTAAAGCTCATCAAAAACTGCCAGTCTCAGGGACCGTTGTTGGCCATTTCCTTTAGAGAAATTGCTGGTACTGGGACATGTTGATTTCTTGGAATGAACTGATAAAAACTCCTTAAAAACTCATCCTCTTCAGTTGATTTATGTGAGGTAGGTCTCTTTTTTAATGGAGGAGGGCAGGGAATCACAGCAACCTCTCATTTTGCAGGATAAGCCTGTGATTGGAGTGCACTCATTCTCTGAAGGCATGAAGCTGGAAGCTGTGGACCCAATGGCTCCGTTTGTCATCTCTCCTGCCACAGTTCTCAAGGTACCAGGGTTCTTAAACCAGCCCTGCTAAGATTCAGTTCTACTGTTACTTCTGGTCTTAAATGCTATGGGAATCTGGTTATCTTAAAATCTTGTGTTGGTTTTCAAATGAAGTATTTTGTATGGAGACAGGCTGCCTGATAAAACAGCTGCTGATGGTGAAGACATTGGATTTCAGTGGAGGGGGAAAGTTCCATAAAGATACAAGCTCAAAAGATCAAATTATGAAAATTTTCAAACCCAGATTTTAAAAACTGGGTATAATGCCTCATAATCAGAGTATCCATGTGAAGATAGTTTTTTGGGGATCTGATATTGCAATGGTTATGTCGTTACTGTGTACACATGACATTTAGATGGTCTGATTTCCAAACAAGAGATTTCAAAGTTGAAATGAAAACTCTCCAACATGATCAGGTTTACTTTCCTTGCTATTTGCTTGTCCTGCCTCTATTTGTTTCAGGAGTGTAGTGGGTTTATTTGTGACAGTCCATCTCAGGACACAGTTTGTTATAGAATAGTAGGAAGACCACAAATGCTAATTTCTGTGCATTTTTCATGAGAAAATTACCTAAAGCACTTGATCACCTTGTATTTTAGGTGCTCAGACATTAAGTTTTATTATTTATATTTGTTAATGTTATGGATAATGCACATGAGTTTATGAATCCCAAAGATTCTTTTAATCTTATTTTTTTGTAACCCTCATGGTATTTCCTCAAGGATTTCCATCAGGCAATGTTGCTGTTTAATAAAATGATGAGTGTGTGCCTCACAAGAGCCCGTGGTTGTCTTTTGGCTGCTGCAGGTGTACAATGACAGGTATTTCCTGGTAGAAGTGGATGACGTGAGGGCGGAGCGCGCCAGCAGCCAGCGCTACGTGTGCCACGTGGGCAGCGCCGGCATCTTCCCGGTGCAGTGGAGCCTGAAGAACGGGCTGCACCTCAGCCCCCCTCCAGGTCAGTCTGTGCAGCCCCCTGCTCACCCCTCTGCTCTAAACAATGCCACGAGAAACAGCCACTTCTGAAAATCAGGAGGTTTGTTTGGGGAGCTGAAGTTTCCCAGGATTTGGGAGGAGGAGGGACGCTGAGGATGCTGGTCCTGCATAACCACCTGAACACTGGAATGACTGGAGTAAGTGTTCCAGGCCTGAAAGAAATGTTGATTCCAGATTTAATTAACATGATATCGGATTTTTGCTTCTGATCAGAGTGGAACACTGTTATTCAACATTTTATAATATTTTTAGGCTATCTTATCACTCAAAAGTTAATGAACTGTTTATTTTTTTACCAATGGCCCATCAGGCACTGTTGCAGATTGTTGAAACATTGCTTCAGGATATAAGGGAATAGGGTAGTGTTCCTGCACTGCTGAAGTATTTATTCATTTTCTCACACTGGAAATGTCAATGGTTCTGTAAAACCTGGGCCTCTGCTCTCTTATTCGGCACCTCACAATTCAAAATGTTTTGTTTTAGCTGCTCCTTTCATCAGAGGAGCAGAGACCATGGGATGTTTGTCTCCTGCCTTTCTTTGGATAAGGTGTGAAAAGTGGCTCTGCCTGACCAGCATTTCCTAGAATTTTGCATGTGAAAAGTGAAATCTCACTTTATAGGCATGTGTCTGGAGCTGACAAAGATTTTAAGTTTCTGTTCTCATCTCCCTGGACATAGTGGACATTCTGAATTGTGTGAGGCCTCAAGAGCCCTACTAGCACTGGTAAAACTGAGAAAAATGAATAATTGAGTCCTTCTGTGGTTCAACTCCTTCTGAGGAGAGAGATTCACAGAATGATTTAGGTTGGACTGATGAGGTCACTCCTCAAACCCTGGCTTCAGTTTTGGGCCTCTCACTGCAGGACTGACATTGAGGGACTGGGGCATGTCCAGAGAAGGGAAAGGAACTGGAGAAGGGTCTGGAGCCCAATCCTGGGAGGAGCAGCTGAGGAAGCAGGGGTGCCTAGAGAAAAGGGGGCTCAGGGGGAAACTTTGGCTCTTTACAATTTCAGATTGTCTTGTTAATGCTGTATTCTTACACTGGGTTTAAATTTTTGTTTGATTTCTTAAACTGTTGTCACAGGTGTCCCTTTAAGGGGAGTGGAATAAGTGCAGCACTTGTGTCCTTGCTGATTTGCTGCCAGCCTCAAATTGACATGGCAGCACACTTTTTTGCCCCATTCCCTTCAGTTATTTGCTTTTTGTTAGATCACAGGGAAGCCAAGTATTTCCCCCAAGAAGAACAAAATTTTTCTTGGAAGGGTTCTCTGTCTCCTGATGGACTGCTTGTTAAGACACTTCCCTTCAAACATGTGCAGATCTCCAGCTGTTACCAGACTTGCTGAGGCTCTTGGCACTTCTTACTGCTCTCTTTAATGACTTAGTATTTAACATGTCTTTGAGAGAGCAGCATGTTGATATTGTGCACATTTTGACTGCTCTGTTTTAAAAAAATAGTTTCAGAGCTGACACAACAGCAGTTGCAGAAATTTTTCCTGAGTTTCACCTGTACTCTGTGAGAAGGGTGAAACTGCTTTCCCATGTTTCAGCTGCTGCCCTTGTGTGCTTGGCAGATTTATGGTTCAGGTTGGAGTGGTCTGACCTCACATGGCTCCCTGGAGCCTGAATCAGCTCACAAACCTGAGTGACCCAAACAGATCTCAGTGCTCTGTGTGTCAGGTGGGTTTGAATGAGTCTGTTTAACTCTTGGCTCTTTGCTGTCCTAGGTTACCCTGGGCAGGACTTTGACTGGGCTGACTACCTCAAACAGTGTGGAGCTGAGGCAGCTCCCCAGAGCTGCTTCCCTTCGGTAAGGTTCTCCTGCAGGAAAATCTCCTCTGCTGCCTCAGTGACACTCCTGACTCCAGGGACAGGAACCTTTTGCCTTTCCAAGTAGAATAGAATATTTCAGCTGGAGGGAGCCTGCAATGATCAATTATCCTGTCCAATGTCTGACCCTCCTGAGGGCTAATCAAAAATTAAAGTGTGCTGTGAAGGGTGTTGTCCAAATACTGACAGGGATGGAGCTTTGAGCACCTCTCTGGGAAGCCTATTCCAGTGTTTGACCACCCTCTCAGTAAAGAAGGGCTGCCCAGTGTCCAGTCTGAACCATTCCCACACATCCTGTCACTGCAGGTCAGCACCTCCCTCTCTACCATGTCCCCTCCTCTGGAAGCTGCAGGGAACAATGAGCTCACTCCTTGTCCTTCTTTTCTCCAAATTGAAAAAACCCAGAGTCCTGAGCTGTTCCTCACAGGACATTCCTTCCTGCCCTTTCACCAGCTTTGTTGCCCTCCTCTGGACACATTTGAGTACCCTAACACCTTACCTGTGATAACTCAGGGAGGAGAAGAGATGAGAGTATAAATGAGTGTGAACTGAAGTAGCTGCATGCCAGCTTCCTAGATAGGGAAGCAGTGGACCAAATGTTTCAATTGTGATAAAACAGACTGAAAATAAATGTTTGTTTTGTGAAATTGAGATGTGTAAGAGTTCATGGAAAAGACATAGAACAGCATCAGTCATTGGCACTCCTGTAATTGTGGAAGCAGGGCCTTTTAATAGACCTTATTTTCATTTACTAAGGGTACTCTTTCAATCTTCCATCCTTTCAGCTTGAAAAATTAATTCCATTGTATTAATCAATACAAAGTCATCTTAAATTAGTACCAAGTAATCATTTTACATTAACGAGTGCCTGAAGAATGTGCAAGATTTTGGGCTTTAGTTGGTTCAGTGACTGTCCCCCAAAGCACAATACCTTGTCAAGCAGAAAAGGCTACTATTAACACTTGCCTTCCAGTTCCACTTACCATACTTGGGATATTGCAGTGCTTAGGGGGAGAAATTGTAATGAATAATTACCAGCTTTTGAAGAGAGTGTTGCTGGCTATGAATTTTTGTTGCCCTTGTTCTGTCTTGTAAACTGTGGCATCTTAGAACAGGTCGCTGAATTTATTATCCCTTTTCTCAGAAGAGTTGATCACTGTGGGTTAGTTCCAGAATTCATAATGTATTGATCCTGTAATTATATTGCAGAGTGGCTCTGGGAGGAAGAGTCCTCTCTCTGGCTGGTACTTCTTATCTTTAATTCAAGACTTCCAGAGCTGGATAAATACCTATTCTTATGTTTTAGAGATTTTTTTTTATATATAAATGCAAACTATATTGGTGAATAAAGTAAGACCTTACTTATCCAAAAAATGCAGAATGAAAAGAAAGCTTCCTATTCTGCCTGCCAGAACTCAGATGAGGCAGGAATGTTATTTGCATACATAAAATGGATTTCCAAGTTAACATGATAGAATATAGAACCTGGTCAGACTATTTGTCAGACTTATCACTCAGGTGGCAAGCAGCAGAGAATTTCTGATTGCTGAGAATGCACTCAATCCTTTCAGTGAGCCTCAGCATCCTTATTTGAGGACAAATATATTCTTTGCTAGGTCTGTAGAGCCTTTTTAAACTTAGATTCGTTGTATTTCTTAATATATCTTACTTGTTTTCAGTGTGTTAATTATCTGAAATTTCCTCTGTGTTTGAGTATCTTTCTGTGTTATTCAGGCACTGAGGGTTTTATGTGTTGCTCCTGTTCATGGATTTTCCTGTCCTGTCCTGGATACACAGCTGCTGTCTACTGAAGTATTCTGGCTTTTTCCTAGTTAACTTCTGACCATGGATTTAAAGAGAACATGAAACTTGAGGCTGTGAACCCAGTTGATCCTGAAGAAGTTTGTGTTGCTACAGTCACCAAGTTAAAAGATTCATACCTCTGGCTTCAGCTGGAGGGTAAGGTGGTTTGGGGGAGGAGAGGAGTGCTTGCCCATCACTACACTTGCTTGTAGGGCTGTCCCCAAACCTGAGGGGTATTTGGAGAAAGCTCACTGTGTGCAGAATATGGGCAGCAAGGCACAGTTTGCTCAATGAAATCACAATAAAAACCCACTTGCATTGTCTGTTTCCAGTTTGCCATGGCTGGCACTGCTTATTTAAGCCAAAAATGGCATTTGTGCATTGCAGTGTCAGTGCTGGGCTCATGCACCAAAGTGCTGAGCAGGGCCTTGTGGAAAGCAGGGGCCATGTGACAGTTTCACAGATGAGTGCCTTGCATTCTGAGCAAGCTTTGGCCAGACCTGAGAAGGAAAGTTTCTTCATTAAGATAGAGTAAGCCTGTGTCAGCTGTTCTCCATTATAATCCCATTTCTTGATTGGAAGTACATCAGCATGCACTTACTATGCACTGTGCATCTCTGCTAAACTGTGGAAGGAAAATTCCCATCTCCAGCCTTTAGGAGGAAGTAAATGAGGTCAGGAAAGAATATGGTCAGTAAAAGGAGATGAATAAACGATTGTTACTGTGTTTCAGATACACCATAAATAAATGCAGCTTCCCTAACAAACATACAACAAGTGTTAACCAAACTAGAGATTTTATGACTTGTTTCAATTTTTTTTTTTTTTAAACTGAACAGGCTCCAAGAAACCCGTCCCTGAGTGTATAGTGAGTGTGGAATCCATGAATATATTTCCAGTGGGTTGGTGTGAGACGAATGGATATCAGCTCAGGCCTCCTCGCAAAGCAATAGGTACCAGTGCTCTTCTCTGTCAGTGCTGGGTTAGAGCTGGTGAGACCTGCCAGAGCAAATTGCTGCAGTTATTGCTGCCATCACTGAATTTGGAAACATTCATCATGCACAGAGGATCTGTGTGTTGCACAACTGTCCCCCTGGCTGTTGGGGTCAGTTGGAAGCCCTACAATAACTCCAAACCCCACAGTGTTGGCTTGAGTCCCCTGCATGCTGTTGGGGCCTGGGGGGACAATCCATTTTCCATAACAAAGAAATCCTATCAGTTATGAACAGCCCCCATGCTCTGCATTTACTTCTGTCTGAGCTGTTCTTGCCACGTGTCTGACCCTGATACTGATTTTACACTTGCACTTGTGCAAAGTGAAGTTAATGCCACAACAAAACAGTGTGTGCATATTCTGGAGTCAAAATAAAGGGAGCTGATTTTTTTGTCAATGGGTCAGGTGGTGATGATCCCTAATGTGCTGAAGAGTAAACCTTACCTTTTTAACTCCACTAGTAGGTGGAATAAGATCGTGTCTTCTCTTAAACTGAAGATTTTTTTGAGTGTTCATTAAGTAAGATAAGAAAATTTTGAGATTGAAATGAGCTGTCATTTTCTGCAAGTCAAAGCAAGAGAAATTAATCTGCTTGCACTGACAAGGACAGAAGGAAGGGGGGATACTAATTAGATAAAAGATGATTTTAAAAAAATATCCAGAAGTTTGTTGGGGACAAAGCCTGCAATTGCTAAAGAGGCATAATGTTGGATTACCTTGTTTTATTTTACTACCTGATTGGGAAAGCCAGAATTAGCAAGTGGACCCATCATCTAAATGACTGACTTGGTTGCAGCAGCATTTTCCTGCATAGCAATTATCTTAAGTCACTGGTGTTTCTAACCAGCTGATTTCAGTCCATGTCAAAGTTCAAGTGTTGAAGTTACCGTGCCAGTAAAGTTGGGCACATTGGGCTGAAGAACATAACCTTGGGGTGCTGAAAAAGAAAGCATGTCATTCCTTTTTGGCTGTTAGTACAGGTGGTTTAGGGGCTCTGATACAAACAAAGAGGTACAGAAGGTTAGATTTCATAGATAACTGGGCATATGCATGCTTGATATAAAGAATTTTTAATGTAAGTTGAAGTAAACCATCTGTTTTTCTCCAAATTACTTGGGCCAGTGTGCCTCTCATGCAGCTGGGTCAGCTGTCTGACACTGCAGTGATGGGAACATAGATCATTTTTGCTGTATAACTTAGAATAAATGAGTCCACTATATGTATATATTGTTCTAGATGCTTCATTTGCTTGCCTCTTATATTTTGCTTTCTTTTTTCTTTCAGTAAACAAGCAGAAAAAAATTGCAGTAGTTCAACCAGAGAAACAGTAAGTAACAGGTTATTTCCTTTTATTTTTTGTTGAGTTTTTTTCTCTTAATTTTTCAATTGGAAAATATGCTGTGTTAGGGAAGATGTAGAGTTGCAGAAGTGCTGTACTGAGGGTTGAGATATTCCACTGTCCAATTGTGTTAATGCTGGTAGATTCTGCTCATGTTCAAAAAGACCTCTTGCACTACAGTAGGAGGAGATAGAAAGCTTGGAATTTGTTTTTTTGTAATTGTTCCTTCCCAGATGAAATTTGGCCTAAAGCAAGCAAAAAGAAGAGTTCTACTAATATCTACAATTAGTCTAGAAACTCTGTGTCATGCATGTGGAACTCAGTCTAGTGAGCAGTTGGCTTTATTGACTTACAGCTTTACAAACACCAGAGCTGTCATTAGTCCTGCCAGTGTTTGCATTGTTCCAAAAATACTGAGCAGACTGTTCCCCCATGTTTTGTAATTGGGATCCTTACCAGAGTACTGGAGTCATTTTGGTTGTATTTTGTTTAAAATCCAGCTTTTTCAGAATGCATAATACGAGACTGCACTGCCTTGTACTGTGAGATGTGAAGTTAAAAGGGGTCAGGGGTTGTAAACTCCTGTGGGTAGCTTTGGGAGGTGTCTGTCACCATGGTGGCCCATGGACTTCAAGCAAGGAAGGATTGCTGCTGGCTGCAGCAGGGCAGAAGTCATTTCCAAATGGAATTTGGTAGTTTCTGCATGTTATTGTGAAAGAGGGAAGTTATAAAAGGCAGGTTAATAAGGCTGGAGCTCAGGAAAAAAAATGTAATGGTGTTTCAGTAATGGGGAGGTGATTGTAATGACTATCCATCTGTTTTCCCAACCTTCTTCTTTTTATTTCAGAATTTTGTCTTCAAGGACAGTTCATGATGGACTAAAGAACCAGGAACTGAACTCTTCTGACTCAGGTATTGATCACAGAGGTCAGGCTCACAAAGGCAAAATCCTGTAAGAGTTCACCTGCTCAACCCTGTTAGAAGAGGGAAGAAGGGAAAGGGTTTGGAGATTATCATCACTTGGTGATTTGTTGAACTGCAAAAATTAATGAAACAAACAAAAACCTGCAGTTACTTGTGTTCTGCATTTCATATGTGCATTAAGCCTAGAAATCAGATTTTTACACCAGAACATTGCCCATCCAGCAGAGGATATGTGAAGCTGAATAAAAGGTCACTTGCACCTGTACTGTGACCTGTGAAGGTGACATCCTGTTATATTTGATAATGTGGGAGAAGCAGGTGTGCTTCTGTCTGTGCTCAGAGTTGGATTCTGGCTTTGGGAAGCAGATCTCTCTGGTTTTTGTGTTAACTTCATCATGGTGATAAACAAAACCAATTCAAACAGTAAACTGCTTTGTGTGCCAGATGGCAAAATCTAATAATTTTCTGAACTGTTGCAAGAAGGAACGTGATGAATAAGTACATCTGCTGGTGAAAGTCACACAGATCCATCCATTTGGCAACAGAGAGCCTCCTCTGCTGTTTTCTCTACAGTGAAGTGCACATCTGAAGCTTCACCAAAAGCAAGAAAAAAATGATGTGTGCTTGTTTATAATTTTAATTGACTTTTAATAGAGTCATAATGTAAATTGGACTTCATTTATTTATCTGCCAGTTTTCAACTGCTAAATGTAAAATCTTTAAGTGATAGTGTTGCTTAGTCAAGAAAAACTACAACACTGCTGGGTAAAACAATATTGGTTTTGTACATAAGTGTATTGTAATATGTATTAATGCTTGAATTTTGAACAATGCTGAACCATTAAATAGATATAGAGAGCTTGATGTCACTTCATCAAAGATCAGTTTATCAGTTGCTGCATCTTTTGTTTGCTAATCAAAGGAAAATAATCTAAAAATATAAAACAATGTGATGCTGCAGTTTAGGATAAACAATGGAGAATAACTGCCAGTTTCTCTTGTGGCAGAAGTTTGGGAGAGAGGAAATTGATTGGAAAATTTTTCTGTAATTGCTGTGTAGGAGCTGCTTCTGCTACCAAGAAATTGGGATTGTCTTTGTCTTTGTTGTTCTCACTGGTGTGATACCAGGAAGCAGCAGACTAGCCAGGAAGGAATGTTTCTTTTCTGATACATGACCATCTTTATTTACTGCAGCTTGACAATTTTCAAGCACGGGTGTGAAGTATGAAAAATATTTTGGCAACGTGGAATAACTAATGCTGCCATTGCAAACGTGGCACAGAAACTACTTCAAATCCCTGTCATTCAAGCCTTTTCTCCTCCTTTTTTTTTTTTTTTTTTTTTTAACAGCAGACAAACTGTTATGTACAGTGAGATTCTTTCCTGGGGCATTTGCAGCATGTGATTTAAACATTTGTTTTCTCATTTCTCACTTCTCAGTGGTAATTAATGTCAAGTATTGCTGCCCAAAGATCTACTTCAACCACCGGTGCTTCTCGGGGCCTTACCTGAACAAAGGCAGGATTGCAGAGCTGCCCCAGTCTGTGGGGCCTGGCAACTGTGTGCTGGTGCTGAAGGAGGTGAGCTGCATGGATACACTGCCAACAGCAGTGCATCTTAAACACCAGACTCTCTAATTACACATGGGTAATTCAGAAATTTCAGCTGATGATGAGTCAAGAGTGTCTTTTTGCATATAATAAAGTATAAATCATGAATGGCTGATACAAGTAAAAGCCTCTCATTTATCTAAGTAACACTCAGCCTTCTACTGCTAAATTTTATTTTCTGTTAAAACAGTATAACCTGTAATTACCACAATCAAAGGAGTTAGTATCTTTTTATAGCTGTAATAAATGTTTCATTTTAATTACCAGAATTTAGCTGGAGATAATCCCAAAATTCCTTTACGGTTTGCGCTGTTGATGGTAAAACAGAGGAAATACAGATTTTCCTCGTCAAAATGGCAAACTGCTTTCAGTAATTGGGAAATGAAGAGAGTTATCTGTGTTTTATAAGTTGGATACAATTTGCATAGATCAGGTGGAATTACAGTTTGTCTTCTTAATGTAATTGAGGGAGGAGGAGGCCATTCTTTAATGCCAGAGAGCTTCTTCTCCAGAAGCTGTTTCACAGCAAATTTACAGATACTTTAATGTAATAATTATTTTTCTGAAATTTCAAAAAAGGTCATGAGGTGCTTATTATCTGACCTGAGAGGCTGGAAATTTCCCAAGACATAACTAACTGGATATGCACACTTGAGCTGTCATGAAATGATCACTTTATATATAAGAATTGGCTCAACATACCTGGAATTTTTACCTTCCCTACCAAGTATCTTAACAGGGAGAGCCCTTAAGAAAGACTTTCTGGCAGACATGCTGTAAAACAAGAGTCTGGTTGTCAAGAATCAGGCAGATTATTGAAAAAGGTCCATTTTTGCATGCAGAAAAGTACCCTATGCTTCCTGCCTGTTTCAGTACTTTATTGTAAGAACTGCAAAAGAGCAAATGTGAAATTCTCTGGCAGCTTCATTTAATCCTGAAGATTTACTCTGCTTCATTGCCTGAAAGCAGACAGTGTGCACAAATCCTGCTGATGTGCAGGTGCTGAGTGGTGCTGAAAGCTCAGGCAGTATGCTCAGTTGTATTCATTTCAGTTGTGAGTCTTGCTCACTCAAGGAATCCTAGAGAGAGTTTGGTGCTTGCATTGTATTTAATACTTTTGATTTCTGGACTGCTGCATTAATAGCAATAAAACTGCACATTTGTAATGTCAAGGTTGTTATGCAACCCGTTGGGAATGATTTGGAATAAGCACATAGTGAACATAAAAAGCACAATTAGAGTGCACATTTTGCACTATCCCCCACTAACTTCAGGTTATTCACAACTTCCAAGTTTCTTTACAGTACCCGAGAAATTATCATTTTATTAAAATACCTGCTTTTATCATGGTTCATGGAAGCAAAACATATGAGAGCTTAGAATTCTGCACTATGGTTTTGTTGTAAGCAGTAGGTTATCAGGCAGTAAAATCCTGCAGCCTTTTTTGGCACATCTTCACATGACATACAGTCTTTAAGATAATCACTCAGATTTAACCAAGGTTATTCAAGTTTGGGAGTTCTCAGCCCCAGGCATTAATTTAGTGATGTGTAATTCAAGGGCAATGACTTGGAAATTGCTGGATGCACTCCTGACTCTGCAGACAGATTCTGAGGGCTGGGAAGGCCCAAAGTGTCAGCTGCTCCAAGTGATGGTTTTGGCACTGTCAGGAGGTATCTGTACTCCTACTGTGAATGGGTGCTTTGATGCTAGATAATTTGGATGAATAGGAGTAATTTCCTATTCTGCCCTGGCACTTTAAAACAGATTTATTGTCCAAATAACTTCCACGTGTTTTGTGCTCTCCCCTGCCGCTCTGCAGGTTCTCACGTTGTTGATCAATGCTGCCTACAAACCCAGCCGTGTCCTGCGGGAGCTGCAGCTGGATGAAGAGGCTGCGTGGCACGGCCATGGAGAGACCCTAAAAGCCAAGTAAATCCTTGTCCTGTTCCCTTCTAGCCAGTCCCAGGAGCTGTTCTCTGCAGTCTGTGCTTTACATTTCAGGGAAGGAAAAATCGCTTAGAGCGTTATCAAGATGCCAACAGTCATTAAATGTTAAAGTCTCTATAAATTTCTTTATGAATTCTGGTGGAGTGCATGTGATTTTAATGCTCCCTAATATGGCTGTGTACTCTGCTACAGGCATGTGAGCAGCTGGAGGCTGGTGTGTCACTGGTACAACATTGTACTGACAGACCTGTGGGTGAGGTTTAAGATTATTTAATTCACCTGAAGATGATTGTCAGTTTTTGAAAGCAGAAACATGTCCTGCTTGGGAAGCTTCTCAGTCATTTCCACACAAATTTCTTAGTGGAAAAAGATTCTTCAGAAATAAAGTTAGAAGCTTTGAAATGGCCTGACACGGATGTCTTTCTACAGCAGTCTACTCTAAAGCACTCCCAGTTTTCCTGCTGAGCTTTTTGGGTTGCAGCTTCTTTGCAAGAATACTTTTACAGCTAGGATAAAAAGCATTGAACATATTTGCATATATTTGATAAGTCCAGATATTCCTTTATAATCTAGAGATAGTTTTGTAATTAAGTCACTGTGTTTGCATGTTAGAGATTAGATTTTCCCTATGTGCCACTGCATGCTTCCCTACATAATTTTGAACATGTCAGTAATTCTTTTGTTGGATCAGTTTCATGTATGAAAAGACATCTTTCCATATATTGAAAGATTAGTCTGAATTGTGCCATAGGAAGATGATAAGGGCTAGTGCGAATAGAAGGTGTAGCTGAGGAATAAAGAAAAATATTTGTTTAGTCTCGCTGAATTTGCTGTTTGCTTTCTTTTGCCACAGTAGTGACAGCAGGGGTATCTGGACTATGATGATACAGCTGTTTTTTCAAGGTATTAACTAGGCACTTGCAGTCCTGAAGCATCTCTGGTAGATATCAGCACCTGCTTGTAGCTGTGCTGGGAGAACAAAGCAGAAATGCTGAGCAGCTCTGGCAGATATTGCACACTGCAGCTCTTTCAGCATAATGGCAAAGTTGGTGAACAAAAAGGAATAATTTCTTCATTTAAATCAAACAGGAGCAGTATGTGGAGTTGTGCAAGTGACTGTCCTGGGGAATTGTTCAGCAGTTGTTCAAAAGCTGATTGGAAATGTGGCAGTGGTCCCATTGCCTCCATAGGATGAGCACAGAAAGGCTCACAAAAAGCTGTCTGCTGTTACCTGAATGAGCTCAGTGGGGGCTCTCAGCCTTTGTTTGAGGAACCAGCTGTCCATGTCACATGGGCATTTCTGCAGTCCCATAAAAGCAAAGAGAGAGCAAACCTTCTGTGAGCAAAGAAAACAAAATATCTGAACTCTGGGACAGTCCTCTCAGATGGTGTTTTGTAGTTGTCGATGGGGCAGTGTTTCTGTGTTTGTTACTGCACCACCTCCGTGACGGATTTTCTTTATTTGAGGATCTGACATAAGAGACAGCAATTCCTGTTTCCTGGACATGGCAGTCCAAAAAGTTCAGCATTGCTCATATTTTTTCTCAGTTTGATCTCAGTATTCTTGCACCCTTTTCAATGAAGTCCTTTTGTCCTGGTAATTAGAAGATTCCTAATTATGCCTGTGTTTTCAATGCTAGATACAAAGGCAAGAGCTACCGTGCAACTGTGGAGGTTGTGAGGACAGCAGATCGGGTGGCAGATTTCTGCAGGAAAACGTGCATCAAACTGGAATGTTGTCCAAACCTCTTTGGCCCTCAGATGGTACTGGATAAGTGTTCAGAGAACTGCTCTGTCCTGACAAAGACAAAATACAGTGAGTAGTTCCCTGATCCATACCAAGGTTCAGTGTTATATTTTAGTTTCTTTTGGCTTTCACTCCAGAAAAAGCAGCTCAAGCTCTACATAGAGAGGCCTACAAAATATTCATGTTCCCATGTGTAGGGGAGAAAAAATTAATTTTGTATTAAGTGATAGAACCATGGCTTAATTTCTGTTGTGTGCTTAAAACTGTATCTTTTTAAAACAACTTTTGGGACAAGAACTGACTAATGTAGTAATTTAAGTGGCATTATAATTGCTTTCACCAATTTGTTGTCGGGGGGGGAAAATGCAACACCTTCTAGTTCTTTTCTTAGTTTTTAGGGTTTTTGTAGACTGGCTTTAACCATGTACTACTGTGAGAACAAACAGTGCATTGAGGCCATGTTTAAAAAGTACAAATCATCATTGAAAGCACCATTAAATTGGACCAAATCTTTGATAATTTTTGTATAAAATAGGATCATTTGGAGGCTTCCCAGAGATGGAGGAAGTAAATCTTTACAGGGCAAACAAAACTGATCAGTAACTCTTGTCCCTTAAACCAAATTGAAGTAGAAAATACAGATAGACTGATTTTGAAGTTTTGCAGAGCTAGGATTCCTATTGGGAAGTGTCCTTCTACTGATTTTCCAGTCCTGATGAGAGGCAAACATAACTAGTGCCACTGAAGGTGCATTTCAACACTGTGCTCCTTTCTCCTGTCCTGGTAGCACACTATTACGGAAAGCGGAAAAACAAGCGTATAGGTCGGCCCCCGGGTGGCCACAGCAACCTGGAAGTAGCCATGAAGAAACCAAATAAAAGACGGAAGAGACGAAAACATTTCTTTGTTCATAAGAAAAAACGTTCTTCTACGTCTGTGGATAACACTCCAGCTGGATCTCCCCAGGTAGGACCCTGCCAGCAATGCTCACAGATCTGGGATATGATCTTTGCTTCACTGGAAGCAGCAAATGTTAGTTCCTGGTAACTTCAAGGTTACAGCAGCTTTTTTTTCTTTTTTCCTAACTCCTCAGGGCAGTGGAGCAGAAGAGGAGGATGACCAGGATGAGGTGGATGAAGAGTCTCTGACTGAGGACAGCACCTCAGAGCACCAAGATGAACTGCTTGAAGAATCAGAGGTGTCAGAGAAGAAATCCCTCTCATCATCTCCCACCCAGAGTGAACTGTCCCATTCCCTGGCTCAGGAGCGAGACAAGCGGAAGAGGAAGCTCAGGACCTTTTCCTTCTCTGATGATGAAAATAAACCTCCTTCACCAAAGGTAACTTGCAAAATAGATTTCTGCCCTGGCTTGCTCCCTGCTGAGCAAGCACCAAATTCTTGGGAGTATTAACCCCAATATGTGTGTTCTCTGTTATGCCGTGAAGGGCATTGTGAAAACTCAACAGAATAATTAAAATCCATCATGTTTGTTATGGTTGTGTCATAGGACTGTAATAAAGACTAAGCATGTGTGATATTTTGGGAATTCTTTTGGCTTGTCTAGGACATAAAGATGGAGGTTGCTGAAAAGCTGCAGCTGGACAGTAACCCTCTGGAATGGAGCGTGGCTGATGTGGTACGATTCCTCAAATCCACTGACTGTGCTCCTCTGGCAAGGATTTTCCTTGATCAGGTATCATTTTCTGTCTGTTAAATGTTGAATCTGTCACTTGGCTTCTTACCATCTAAGGAGTCAGAAAAAGAATTTTTTTAATAGAGTGCTGAGGAAACAAACACTTGTACAACCTGCAGCAGTTTGAGAGAGGAGAGTTCAGAGAATGACCAGAAATTTTCAGGTTTCTCACTGCTGGGGGGAGAATATTTTGTTCTGCAGAACATCTGAATCCTAAAGCTACAAATAATGCCTACAACAAAAGTCAATATTTTAGTTACATCTTGGTTAATATTTGCCATAAAACCCATGTCTATTAAAACTGTACTATTAGAGCTAATGGTTATCTGGTTTGTGGTGGTGGATGTTCCAGATATACTTCACCTTGTGGAACCTCTATTTCTATAGAAAGATGCAGTGGTTGGTTAAGATGACTTTCTGCATGAAATTGCCTTGGTTTTTTTTGTTGGGTTATATTTTTTACAATAGAATCTCTTGAGAGTCTGTGCCTTAGTGGATTTGAGCTGGCATTTTAAGAAAGGAGTTAATTTGTTGTGAGAGAGATTTTTAAGCTGCCTGGGGGAGCATGAAAGAAACATCTAATTCACAAACTATCACAAATCTGAAATTACAGCAAGTCCAAGCTAAGGAGCAGAGAGAATAACAACAAAGTCACTATGGAATTTTTGTCTTCTGGCAGGAAATCGATGGCCAGGCACTGCTGCTGCTGACCCTGCCCACTGTTCAGGAGTGCATGGACTTGAAGCTTGGACCAGCTATTAAACTCTGCCATCACATTGAGAGGGTCAAACTTGCCTTCTACCAGCAGTTTGCAAACTGAGGAGCAGCCAAGTCAAAGTGGACTTTTGAAGCACAACTACAAAAACAGGCTCCTTCCTCTCTAGCAAGTAAAGCCAAATGAACTTAAACTGAGGCCCTGGTGACCTAAAAGTGCATCAGCCTCAATTTTTTCTATTTCAACAGAAGGAAGACAACATCTGGAGCAAAATGCCAATGCAAACACAGGGGCTACTCTACCAGCTGCCAGCTCGGGAACACAATAGTCTTCTTGCTCTATGGTTCCCTTTTTTTAATGTATTTTTTAATGATCACAGAAAAGTCTCCTCTTGTGGGAAGTGACATTTCAATAGTTCTGTTGGCACGGAACTTTAAAAGGAGAAACGGATCCTGTTTACGTTCGCATGTGGGCTGCCAGAAGTAACCTTTCTGTTCCTGTTGTTTCACAGAATCCCCTCCCTCCCTGTGGATGAACACTTGCTTTACCACAGCACTGACTTTGGAATGTGTTCTTTGCACATTCGTGTGTTAATGTTGAGATTTTTAATGAATTTGTTCATTGTTAGGACAACAATGTGGCCACAGGGTTCTGAATGTACAGTATAGCAAGAGTGTGGTTCCTTTTGAAGTTTTTTTGTTTGTTTGTTTTGGTTTGTTTCACTGTTGTTGGTTTTGCTTTTGTTTTTACTACCTCTGTAGCCTGAACAGTAGAAGTGATGAACTAAAAAGGGAGGGAACTGCTCTTTCTGGACACGTGGTCCATGCCTGCACAGCAGTCTTGCTTCTGTGGGCATGTCCAGAGTGCAAACCAATGTCAGCACACAGAGCTTCTGTTCCAAAGCTTTAGCTGAAACTTCTGTAGGCATAACCTGGATGTTTCCTTTTTTCACATGTCAGAAAACTTTATTATTTTGCACTTCTCTTACAGGCAGGCTGTAGGACATAAGGAAGGAAAGAGAAAGTGCCTCTGCATTTTCTATATTTGGGTTCACAGATTTTTATTTTTTTTCTTTATTGTATGAAGTTATTTCCTTTTTCTTCTAGCAAACAATTGGGCCATGTACATAGAGCCTGTCAGCAGACTTTTGCTTTGCTACCTGAGCATCTATTTAGAGAATACACCAAGGAAACTGCAATCAATAGAGGACTGCAGCATAGCTCTGCCAGTGTTTGCATTCTGGAAACTCTTATGAGCTTGACTTTGTATTTTTAACTATCTACAGATGCTCAGGATCAGACTTGATGAAAATTTGGTGGGTTGGCAAGGGATTTGTGTGCTTTTATTACAGAAAAGGAAAAGGACCAGTGAGACATCTTAGTTCCATCAGTAGACTCACAGCAGGATGAACTGCTGATTTTAATTTTCCAGAGTAATAAAACCCAATCAGCCCCTTGCTGTAGGCCAGTGCTCTACACTGTGAGTAACAGGGCTTACATTACTTTCCATTAAAGGTGTGGGGAAACTTGCATCAGGCTCAAGATCTGCATCAAGTGTTGAGTTTCAGCTGGCTTGCATTCATTTACCCTGCCTGTTCTCAGAGTGTTTGGAGGAGCACAGGCAGGAGCTGGATGTGTACAGCTCTACTCCTTTATGTCCTGTTCAAATCTATCTGCAGGAAGCCCCTCCCTATGAACACATTTGAGTTAGGAAGGTGCTTTCTGCAGGAATGGGTTTAGGAAAGATGCAGTTATTGGGTTCTGATGAGTGGGAGTTGCTCTGGTCAAATGGAATGATTCAAGTATCCTTTAGGCCCAGTGTGATTGGCCATTCCAAAGCTGTGAGCTGCAGGATTCAGCAAGGATGTGGTCTGTAGGCTGAGAGCTGAGCTGGCACAGCCTGTGACTGTGCCTGCCACGCTGGTGTTGAGGGGGAGCTGCCTCCAGTGAAAACTGCTGAGACTAAGCAGAGCTCAGTAACTGGGGGTTGTTGCTTTTGCCCCTTAGAATAACTGCCTAGTCAAGGCAGAACTATTCACACAAGTATTAAAATCAGATTTTTTTTAAAATCAAATTGTGAATGGCAGACTATTCGCTGAATATTCCTGAGGGAGGGCAGTGTGTAGCTAGGACAACTTTTTCCCATATTGTAAGCAGAGTGTGAAGACACAATTAAATTGAAATCAAAATCACCTTTTTCTTCCTTTCATCAGATATAAATGGATGTTTTGGCTCTTCATATTGTGCTTGGATCATTTGCCTGTACTCCAGTCCCTTAGGACCAACTCACTTATAAGCCATTAGGCTTGAAAAAATTTCTAAACACTGCTGCTTTGCTTTCAGCATCTTTTCTTGAGAAATTTGACCAGTAGAGAACTTCTGGACTGGGAGATGATGCTTTTGGATCAGTGCAGTAGAATTCCAGAGTTCTGTTGTCCTGATGCCTGGCAGGATTGACCTGCATAACCAAGCAATGTTGCTTCCACCTTTTCCCATAGACAGATAGATGTCTTGTTAAGTAGTTGTCAGGAGAGAACAGAGCTCAAAGTGCAATTTAGTGGACCTGTTAACATGGTATCTGGGGTTTTAAATACAAATGTCATACTTCCTTTTCTCAGTAAATAAAGCAGTCAGCAGTTTCAGCTGTTAGTGGGATACTTACTGGTCACCTTTGGCATGTTTTATAGGTTGGATTTTTCTGCCTTGTTTTGGGAGGCACTGACAGTCTGGTCCCAATGGGATCTATTTTTGTTGAGATTTTCAAAAGGGATGTTTTCATTTTTGTGAAATGTTTTTATGCTGCACACGGGTACTGTACACTCTGTTTCCTGGAAAAAATGCACTCTGTTTTATTGCTGGATTTAAAAGGGATAATTGGGGCTTTATCTTGATGGATGGTGTTTCTACTTGACTCTATTTCAAGTTCCTCTTTCTCTATGCGTGGCAGACAACACAACTGCACTTACCTGTTCATCTTACTCCAGTATGACTTGAAATGAGCTCATGTGCTGCTTTAGTCACTCTGTTTCTTCAAAACTGGATTTTGTGTAGCTGGTGGCTGAATCTTGGATTTGGGTGACAGCAATGTTTCACCATCAGAAATCGCTGGGACTGCAGTAATTTAGGGTTCAGGGGTTTGTGCTATCCTCTAGCACATAATACAATACAATACAGCTGGAGTCCAGGAGAAAGGCACTAATGTCCTACAAATGTCTCCAGTACAAGCAAATGAACTCCCCACTGAGCTTCGTGTACTGTTAATGTGGCTGGTAACAGGAGTTTACCCTTGGCCCGACCCACTGAGGGTTTGTGTTCTTGCTTGTCATATTTTCACATGCATCATGCAATCTTGGATTTGCACATCTTAGCTTTAGAAACCTGGTGGTGCCACTTTGACTGTGCTAAGCTTAGCCATGTTAGGCAGGAAGATTTTGTTGGGTCACTGTTGTGTGCTTTCTGCACCAACTCAAGGATTCTGTAACAGAGAAGTATTTGACCTCCAAAAATGCCATGGAGGTTTAATGTGGTAGAACTATCCCCAAAGCACAAGCAGCTTGCAGTCCATCCTAAACTGAAAGCAGTCCTTCCAGGAGAGGAGGGGTATAGCACTGATCTTGGTGAATGAAGACTACTTTTTTTCCTAACTCTAAATGTTTCTGAAAGTTCTTCTTTGAGGAGTGAAATAAAAGGCAGATTAAGTTGTGTTGTATAGAGCTCCAGAAGTGTTCGCAGTCTCTCCTGGGATTAATGGAAACACAGAGTCTGAGAGTGGTTTTAAAGATTACATTCTCTGTCACAACTTTTAGCAGTATTTTGTTGTTGTTTTAGGATTTGCTAGTGTTTGTTCTTTATTCCGGTGATGCTTTAAAGGAGGGAAGGAGTATTTAGCTGCTAGGTCCACAGAAGTGTAAATATATTTACAGTTGATTGGACTGAGCACTCCATTCTTCTGTATGAAGTACAAAGTCTTGGTACTTCATTAGCAGAAAGCCCAGTGGCTTGTGAGATTTTTGAATGTAATGGAATAGGCTTCAAAACTATCGAGCTCGAATTGGAGACTGGATACCTTTGGACCAAATCTGTTGTTAGTAGATGAAGTAGCCTTACCAGAAAGCCAAAAATATGATCCTGTACAAAGCTACTCCTTAACCAGTCCTGTCACAAAGTGTCAGCCTGGTTACTGCCTACTGTGAGCTCAGATTACCTGAAGTAACTAAGCACAAAGACATAGGCTTGGTCTGGAGACTTCAGATTTAGGATGAATCTCCCCTTCCAAGGGGTTGTGTGCTGACCCCTTGTTTCAGTGCTGCCACCCTTCCCCAAACATGCATGTAGCCTTGTTTTCAAAGGCAGCCTTTTGGGTGAAGGATTGCAATGGGACTTGGGAACACCAGAGACAACAAGCCTCTTTTATTATTGTCAAACCAAATTACCAATCTGTATGAAACACAATGAAAATGAGTTAAGGTTAGTGACACTTTGTCTCCATGGTCATTTGTAGCTTCCTTAGTGTGGCATCTGTTCTGAAATGCACCAGAAATGCAAGTGGACTTTTGATGAGAAGACGAAGTTGCTCTGTTCAGGTGCCCAGTCAGCAGTGTTTGGCTCAGCTTTAAGCCATGGAAGTGAGCAGGTCTTGCACTGACGAAGTTCCAGGGCAGTGGAACAGCACAAGCAATGGAACCCCTGGCCTGGCACAGCCTGGGGGGAGCAGCCCTGGGGCTCAGGGACAGCTCATGGCACAGGGTCAACACTGAGCTCTGGGCACAAAGGAATTCTCACCCACTCTGAAAGTTGTTGAGCACCAGTTTCCAAGAAACTTCATGGCAAAGCAAACAAAAAAAAATCTGGAGGTGTCATGTTTCTCCTCTCCTTTTTATTATTTTTTTTAAATTTCTGTTTAAAATAAATTTAAAATAATCTCTATTGACAATCAGAGGTCTTCTAGGAGTCTCTACCCAAAAGGGTGCCAGCTCCACACCTGTGGGCCTCTTTCTTATACTAACTCATTGGAACTGATGCACTTTTCCTGTATTTTGCCTTTTTTAATTAGCTGCTTTTTCTTAAACAAAGATTTAAATGCATATTGTGTTGTGTCCCTTCTGCTTGTTTTATCTTTCTTTAACTTTTAAAAGAAAATATATATATGCAGTGAGACTGAAGTACTACATGGAAGAGAAACATGCACAAGAAAATATGCCTATTAAGTCCCACCATTGTTTGAGCAGGTGTAACAATTTAATCAGAGGATTTTTTAAAAAAATATTTTGGATGGATATTTTACTTGTTTTGTCTGTAAATAGTGTACAAAAGTTTGTGTTATATGACAGTTTTAAGTGGTTGTAAGAAAATTAAAAAAGATACCTAAACTGTTACTGATGGCTTTGGTATTATCATTATATATACTCCTGCTCACCATGAGCAATTTTCCATCTTTGAAAACTGTGGAAAGCTGTCTGACATGTTCCATGACTTGCATGAAAGGTAAATACAAGCCACATAAATACCCCTTGGAGGGGCTTCATGTTAAAGAGCTTGATTGGGTTTATTCAGTTCCCTCAAATGCAGGAGTCCTCTTTCATCAAAGCTTCTTCTAACACCCTGTTTTGTTTCACAGGGTGCTGAATCCAAGTAATATACAGGAGCTGAGAACAGAATTTACAAATTGGAGTAGTTTTCTTTTATTGCCGTATTCAAACCTTGGAATCTCCTTGATACAATCCACTGCAAACCTTGCAGGTGCTGCAGCTCCTTCTGGATGGTTTTGTAAAGGTTAGTGCTGCCCCAGCAAGCTAAAATTTTAAAACCGGCTGGCTTTGCTTCCTCTGAATAACATGAGAGTCCACAGGATATTTCAGAAACAACTTTGCCTTGCAAAGTTCTTGATTCCTTACTTGGCATTCCAACAGATTGTACTCAGTACTTGTTTCTTGGCTGCACTTCAGTTACCTTGAGCTGATTTTACCCTGGGTGCAGAAAATGCATAGGAGTGGGATGAAACTGATTTGCTTAACACTGTCTTTAGACCTCTATAAATATGTGGGATTTAACATAAATCTTCTTGCCTTCACAGAGCACTGTCTGCCTGAGAGAAATCTGAAGGCTTGTGAATAGTACATACATAGCAGGAGGCAGTGATTTGTCTGCCACAGGTTTCAGAAGGGCTTATAGGAGTCATGATGAGATGAAACCCTTGAAGAGGTACTTTGGGGGAATGATCTGGTTTAAAGCATGGAATATGGAGTATATGAGGCATAAGCCCCTTGAGTTATGTTCTCAGACTCATGTCTGAAACATAGGTTATGTGTGTAAATAGCATTAGGTAAATCTTTAACCAGTATTGGGGTCCAGGTCAGGCACGTGCGTGGGATAGCTAATGTTCAGCAGCAGCTGTGGAAGCTAAAAATCCACCCTGGGCTACAAGCAGATAGGTCAAGTCCAAGTCGCAAATGCAGTACTTGGTGGCTGTTTCCACTGTGTGCAAGGGGGAGAAAAAAACAACCTGCTTTGGTCTGTCATTTCTGTTTGGTAACTATTTGCTTTCCTGAGCTTTTGCTTTTGGCAGCTCAGAGCAGAAGAGTGTTGACCTGGGGCCAGAAACACTGGACAGAACATTTTGGCTGTGTGCTCTCTAAGTCAGAGAGCTGAGAGCTTTTCTTTTTCTAGCTTCCAGACATTTATGACACAGCCTAAAAACCAGAAAAATCACTGTCGTGTGCCAATACTGTTTGGCATCACCTGCCAGGAAGGACAGTCACGTAGGTAGGTTTGTGATGTAGACCCAACAAATGTTGTTTGAAGAACTATTGATTCATGTGCTTGGCTTTGCTTTCTGGGTCATATTTATAAGTGAATTCATATTTGGACAGGGATTTTAAATTATTTAAAGAAATTAAAGAAATTGTGTAAGAAAGCAATACAATGCAGCATGACCTGGGTTGATCCTGCACTAAAAATAAGAACCTAAACTTGATGCAGTTCTGGCTGGTGAGGATGAAGAGGGGTACAGCACAATGGGACCAGTCAAGGTCCAGTTTCACAGTTTTCCAAATGAAAGTGCTGACATGTTTTGTTTAATCCATTGGGTTGGAAGTTGCCCATATAAAAGATGAAGCAATTTTGCTAAAAAACACCCAGGTCATACCTTCCTCTTTCTAGGGCAATAGCAGCCTTGCCTGACCCTGTGCGCTGTGGGCTAAACAAAGCCTCAGGTGCTGTGGTTCTAACCCGGGAATTCCTCGGGGCTCTGATGAGGTTTAGAATTCACAGAATTCACAGAATCACTGGGTGGGAAGAGACCTTCAAGATCATCAAGTCCAACCCATGCCCTAACATCTCAACTAGACCCTCATCCATGTATCCATGTCATCAGTAAAAATGTTGAACAGGACTGGCCCCAGCACAGACCCCTGAGGGACCCCATTGGTGACTGGTTGCCAGCTGGATGCAGCACCATCCACCACCACTCTCTAGGCCCGGCCATCCAGCCAGTTCTTAACCCAGCAACGGGGGTGGGCGCTGGAGGCAGACGGTGTGTGGGTGCTGGAGGCAGACAGCGTTCGGCAGCTGCCCGCAGCACCGGGCACTCCTCTGCCGTGCTCCTCAGCCTTGTAGCAGCCCTGGGCCTGGACCCGCCGCTGCCGGGGGCGCGGGGTCGGGCCCCCGTCCCGGGGCCGGTCGCTTTCCGTGCCGCGGGCGGAGCGCTGGGGCCGGGCGGTGACGCGGCGGGGCGGTGCGGGCCGGGGAGCGGGGCGGGCAGGGAGCGCAGGCAGCGGCGGGGCGGAGCGGAGCGGAGCGGGCCGGCACGGCCGCCATGCGCCGCTGAGGGCGCTGGCCGGGCCTGCCATGGGGGCGCCGCCGCACAACGGCAGCCTCGGCCTCACGGCCGGCACCCCGCGGCCCAACGGGGTGCCGGGGCCCGGGGACCGCGGCTGCGAGAACGGCGCCCTCATGGACAAATTCGGCATCTTCCTGCAGGGGCTCCTGGGCGTCGTGGCCTTCAGCACCCTCATGCGTGAGTGGCGGGGCTGCGGCCTCCGGCCTGGCGGGGAGCGGGCGGGGCGGCCCCAGGACGGGTCGGGCTCGGTAGCGGGGCCGCGGCCGCGCTGGCCCGAGGCCGCCCGGGAAGGGCCGGGCTGTCCCGGGCTCCCGGCCGGGCAGGGCACGCAAGGGCCTCGGCGGCCTCGGGGGTGCAGCCGCCGGCGCCGCTTTGTGGGTGCCGGGTGAGCTGGAGCGGGGCCGTGTGGGGAGGCCTGGGAGGCGCTGGCTCAAGTCCTTTCGTTTTCTTAAACTTGCCTTCCTAGTGCTCGTACCCGTGCTGGTAGAATTTTTTTCGGGTGGGTGTGTGTTCTGCTTGGAACGCCGCCAGCAGGAGGAGGCGGTGTGTGCGGAGCCGCTCGGGTTCGGGGTGTACAGAAGTCACGGGTTTGGCTGATCAGTTTTACTGCAGGTGCACTTTGTCATATCACCAGCAGCAAAGTCGCACTTTTTCCAGTCGTGCTTCCCTTCCCTGGAGGGCCGTACCTGGGAGCTGGAGCGGCCCGGGAGCTGTGTGGCTGCTGACAGCTCAGCAGCTCCTTACACTGCTCTTTAACTGTGCTGGAAGGGTGGGGAAGGTCTCTCTGGCTCCAGCCCTGTGGTGAGGGAGTCACAACAACGTGGAACAATTCTGGTGGGTTTGTCTCTATCCCATGCTCTAGTTAGTATCCTTTGGGTGGAAGAGTGGAAAAGAGCCCCAGTGCCATTACTCAGCTGTCAGTGACCTTGCTGGTGGCAAAAAGTGGGAGAGGAAATACAGAACATCAGGGACATGTTTTATAGTTGTATCTAAAGAGGAAGATCCTGTTTACATTAGAACTGCACTGATGCCTTTTCATGCTGCTGTCATACTATCATGGTTAACTCAAACATTTGCTAACACATTATAGTTGCATGCCTTAGTGTCTCAGTCACTATTAACAATTACATTGCTCTTCTAAAAGCTATGTGTGTAGCTGTCATCCTGTGGCTGAAGGGCAACAGTGATCAGCAGTGTAGCATTTGGTCAGTGGCAGCAGCCTCATAATTAGAAGTTTTAGCAGTTTCCAAACAGAAGTACCTCTGTCTAAGAAGGTGGTGGGTACACAGTGTTGGTTTTAGATTTGAGGGATACAAATAGGTAATTCTTATGGATTGGGCATCAAAAGATGAAGAACTACAGATGCTAGTTGTCAGGGTGTTATCTTTTTTTCTGGAAATAGTATCTTTATGCATATTACAGTAACAGTGGGCTAAGTGAAGACAAGAAAAAGTGAATATAAAATGTAGTGACTAGAAAAATGAAACTGTTTTTCTTGGCTGCAATTTCTGCCTTAGTTGGGTATGTTAAACCATGAACTGTGAGGAGACTGTTGGTGCAGTTGTGGCAGAAGGGAGTGGAAGGAAGGCAGCCAGTCCTTTCAATGGACTGGTGAGAAAAGGAGTCTGTGTCCAAAGCAGACTAGAGCAGAAACATAGCAACTTATCATTCTTAAAAGCACATATATTGAGAAACAGAGGATAGGTTTGTTTGTCCCAGCTTTGCCAGCCACATTGTGCTCCACAGTATTTTGTACCTCTCCCTGAGCAGGAGGAGAAGCTGGTGACACTGCATGGGTCTGTTACACTGGTACAAGAGCAGCTTTCTCTCTGTTAGGGGCTGTTCTGTGCAAAAATTCTGTTTTTCTGATAGCTTTGTCTGGATCTTTCTATCCACTGGCATCATAAAGTCACTCCAGGACACCTTTTTATGTCATATGCAAAACACCTGGTGTGACGTCCCAAACCCTTTAAAGTTTCCTCAACAAATGGGACTTTTTGTGACAGATGTGACAGAAAAGCAGGAACTTGTGGCTGAGAACAGAGGAGAGTGTGACCTCAGCAAACATCTGGGCACCTACACAGCAGTTCCTGGAGGGATGACAGCTGCTGGAGCTGCATCACAGACCTGGTTGCATTTAAGCTGAAGTAGATCTGGTCCTGGAGCTGTCTGGCACAAGAGAGGCACTGAGGAAGAAACAAGCAGCTGTATGCAGGGGCTGTTTGAGAGTTGTGACTGCAGTCAGGCCCCTTTGGAACAGCAGTAATTCTCTCTGTGCAGCTGTATAATTTTTCCAGCTCTTATCTTACCCATGACTGTCTGGTATTTAAATTTAATAAGGAGGAAGTCACTTGTCTTACACTAGTCTATTTTTTTTTTAAAGGAAACACTAGAAAGCAATGTTCTAATACTTCAGTTGTGATTAATGGCACTGAACCCTCTGTAGTAAAAGAAATTAAAGTAATGGCACCAGAGATACATTGCACAATTGCTCTTTATGCATAGAAACTGTCTTTCTTTGAAAAATATTCGATTTGACATGTAAAGAATAGGAAATTTTGGTAAGTGGCTTAATCAAAGGCTGACCCAGACGTGCCTTTTTCTAGACAAATTTCACCATGCTTGCATTCAGTGGAAAAAGGAAAATATTTTTAGAGATAAGCTGTAAGAAAAGAAGGACCTTTTCTGTGCCTCACTGCTGGATGTTCATCTACAAAGAGCCGAAGGACTGTTCTGAAAGCAAATAATTTAAGATCTGACACTCCAGTGTGCCACCTTTTTGTTCATGCCCCTGTTCAGTTGCTGCAAAGCCGTGCTGTCAGCTGACCTTCCAATGACATCATTCAGACTTCCTGTTTGAAGGGCTAAAATGTGTCAAGGATCAGGTTTTCTGGTTCGAGGAAGATGTGCTGGCTCTCTGCCAGGGGCAGTGTGGGAGCTGCCCTGCTGTGTCATCTGATACTGGTAGGAAAGGCTTTTACCCCAGGCACATCATCAGCCTACCCTGTGTTCCCTCACTGCTGAATGGGCACAACCAAAAAGAGACAGGAACAGTGAATTTCATGCTTTGAGCTGACAAAATGTTGATTTGAAATTAATTTCCAGGTTTCCTTTTCTTTGTAGCTCTTGAGACCCTGTTCTGACACAGAGGAAATGAGGATCAGTTTCACTCACTCACCCACCTTACCATTTAAATGCATTACTTCCTTCTAGGTTTTTCCAGATTCAGACAACCTGTCACAACCCTCTAACCTTTATTCTTGTGGAAGGTGCTTTAGCTTGTGATCATCTATCCTGAGTTTATATGGGAGCTTCCCTGTCTCCCTTGAAAAGAGTAGAAGTTTGCATGTGGTTTTTATTGTTGTCAGTTAAGGCCTCACAAATCCATTCCTTAGTCTCTCTGATTCCAAATTGTACCCTGCTGTTCTTGATGAGATGTGTACAAGCCTTTTCTGATGTCTGAATCAGTAGTGAATTTACTTAATATCAGAGCCCACCTGTGTTTTGTTTAATTATTGTGGATTAATTTCACTGCTCAGCTGTGAGGCTAGAGATATGCTGCAGAAGTTCCAGTACAGGAAAAGCTGAACTGAAGTTGGGTGAGACAACTTCTGTTTGGTCTCTCTGACCACAGGCTCCCACTCCCTATCCAAGGGAACTAACTGATGAAAAAACACCTCATTTTGGCAAGTCTGCTTAGACTAGCAGCCCTCTTGGACTCTGGTCACTAACTCTCAAGCCTGTATTGCTTGGTTTTGCTCATCTCTCCTGCCTTGCATTTGGGTTTGTTTTTCACTCTGGTTTATTTAAGCCAAGCCACTTCATAACAGGAAGTCTTAATGAGTTTCCCTTGATGGAAGAAATGCATGTTTATGCTACAGGTCACTAAGCCAAAGATAATATTTTTTCAAAGTTTGCTGCTGTCATATTTGTATCTTATTTCATAGGATATTGATTTAAAATTATGGTTTTGCTCCTTATGTGTTTGAGGTTCCTTGGTGCAATATTGGTATTTATTCCTTGATACCACAAAGCAGGTTTTAAATACTTCAGTATAATACTGTGTCTTCTGTCTGTAATTGCAATCACCTTCTGAGCATTCTGTGGTTGGGCTTTCATTGGCAGTGAATGATAAGAGAGAGGGGTGTTGGCACGGTATTCCCACACATGTATGACGTTTGGTGTGGGTTTAAATAGCTCAAATTTTTATTATCCAAACATGGGAAAGGCATGGGGGAAAACCCACTGCCCATCCCCTTACCGAGAAACTGTTTAATAGTAGTTAATAAACGACTAAGCTTGTTTGTCAGATGGTTGGTACCTTATCAGAGTGTGGCAGTGTTTGTTTTGGGCTACTTAGGAATGGCTGAGAAATCAGATATGAGTTGTATTGATGAATTATTGAAATAGAGGAGTCAGTTGGTTCTCTGCAGGTAGAAGGTTCGTGTCTGTTTGTGAGGAAAATATAAATATGATGGAAAGAGACCAGAGTGTGGGAGTCTGTTCCTTTTTTATGGCCTTGCTACAGTTTGTGTCTGCAAGGGCTGAGAAGGGTTTACAAAAGTGGATGATTTGGTACAGGTGCTGTGAATAATTTAGTAGGTGAGTTTGCTGTTGAGACTCACAGAAGAAACAAAGAAAACCCCATTCTAATAAAAGATACTATATATATTGTAAAGTGGTCTCTTTGCTTACATACCTGAAAGGAAATACCTTAAAAACTACATCCTTAATGCCACTTATCTTTACAGCAAGGTTTTCCCACTTAAAAAGCTGTCCAAGGAGAAGGAAGGCTTTTTCACATAAAAAGCTATCTTTGTAGGTAATTTAGTAGAATTTGAAATGCCTTAGCAAAAATGTGCTTTTCGGAGGAGTTATTTCATATTTGTATGAAGTTAAGGGAGTAATTTTATGTAAATAATGTTCTGGGGAGAAGGAATTAAAGGTAATTCCAGTTGCCTTTAACAAAAAAGCATAAAATAAACTATTGGATACAAAAGGTCTAAACCATATGATCTGGCTGTTTTCTGTAGCAATTTTCTTTCTGCTTGAGCAGGCTTAGAAAATATGAAAATTTGATAGCCTGTAATATCAGCAGTGGAATACAGACCTCTAGGTAACAGCAACTAGTTTATTCTTCATGGCATTTCCTGAGATGCTGGACAGTGGCCTGCTAGCTTTATTAATAAAAGCATTTCTTCAAAAGGTTTTATATTATTCTGACTTGCTAATACTGACTGCACCCTTGAATGTATTTGCTCTGAGTGATGCACTTCATGTTCACATGAATTCCTGAGGACCCCTCAGCAGGGTCTTTTGTGTGTCTGATATTAAAACTTGTCTCATACAAAAGTCAAATCACGAATGGGGGCTTTCCTAGTTATGAAAATGTGAACGGCATTGTACTTGCACACCGCAGACACGATGCAAAATGTGCTTTATTTATTTTCCTAGAACTCACAAGTGCAAGCTCCTAGTGACTTGCCAGGTAAATGCAGAACTGGCATTCCAATGTGTTCTTGGGAACGAGTTTAAGGAGCACTCTGGGGTATCACAGCAGTGGGGATGAATCCCTCTGCAGCTGAAAGAAGACTAGCAAGATGTGCTGTTGGGCTGTGATAGAAGGCGAGGTTTGGAATAGCATTTTTTAAAAGTAGGAAGTGACAAAAGCTCCCCTGGGAGCGGCAGGACTCGCGGGTGGCGGGGTCGGGGCAGGACCCTGGACAGCTCCCGGGGCTGCGGGCAGCCCTGCCCGGGGACAGAGCCCTGCCCTGGCCGGGTCACAGCGAGCCCTGCCCGGGGACAGAGCCCTGCGCTGCCCGGGGACAGAGCCGTGCCCTCGGCCGCGCTGTCGGTGCGGAGGGAGGGATGCAGTTCCCTGCCCCACGGTCCTCGGCGGGTTTGGCCGCCTGGCAGTGAAGGGCTGGGGCAGCTCCCTCCCGTCTGGCTGCGGGCCAGGAGGAAGCAGGATGGGGTGATGGTGGTAGCAATATGTGTTATTCTCTTCTTCCTCCGGGCCCGTTCCACCGCAATTAGTGACGATCAGTATCGCAGTGCGCTGCTGTAGCTGTCGTTGTGTAGGTTAAGTGTCTGCTTGTAGCTGCAGGACTTGGAAAAGCCCTGTGAGGTCACTTTGGTCACAGCCAAGTAAATTGTGCCTTACAATGATCCCGTGTTTCCTTATCCCCAGATGGTGAGGTATCGCTTGCAGCCATGTAGCATTGCTCTGCTTGTTTGTTTTAAATAAATCATCAGCGCTTCCACTGCCTCTGTGACATCCTGAGCCGTGTTTGAGACAAATAGGAGAGATACACTACGAGCTGTAGCAGAAAAAAGAAATCCAACCCTGGCTAAATTAGCAAAGTAAATTACTTTATTTCACCATGCTAATATTGTATTACTCTTTAACATTAAAATATCTATGTGGAATAAATTCTGTTCATTGTGAACTCTCCAGGAAGAGGCAAATCTTGCTGAGAAATTTCATGCTGTACAAAAACATGTAATAATAGGATTTGGAACTGCTCAGCTGATCCTTTTTAAGTGAAGGAAATAACCTGTTTTTTTATTAAAAGTGCTTGCAAGATGCCCAATTCTTAGTTGCCATAGATTGTAATGGCACTTTATTGGTCCTTATGTCCTGATCATGTCAGGTTATTAATATTTTAGTGTCACTAACTATCCTTGAAATGCCATGCCAGTAAAAGTTCAGACAAGGAAAATAAGGCACCAATTTAGGCAAATAATCTGCAAACTCTGAGTCTCTTTTCATTAGGTCTGATGCCCTACTTTGTCTTGCTGGCTCAGAAAGTGTTACATTTTCTTACTACTCAGCTGATTGCTAGATGTAGTTGTAGGCCCCATAATAAGATTGTTCTAAGTATAATTACACATGTCATTCACATTATGAAATGTTTAATAAAAAGGATAAGTTATGTTGACATTTGTAAACTATTAAAATGATAAATTATCCGGGAACTCTGAAGCTGTGTTTAATTAGAATGAACTTCTGGACTGTTAGCTAGACTGGTGTTTAACTCTAAAGTGCATAGTGAATGTCTTCTTGACTGGTGTTTTATAATTAAATCTTTAAGGAGCTGATTTGTACAGACACACAGGGTGCAGTTTTCTGTTCTGTGGTGATATTAATTTCATGGTTAATGAATGTTGCATTCTTAAAGTGGTGCTTAACAAAGCCTTATCTGTGTGGATTTTGTTATTGAAGTGAAAAATCAGGTCTGCTTTCTTATGCCTCCTGGTAGGAAATGCTTTGTATTCTCAAAGATTTCTTGATCTCAGCAAAATTTATTCCCTATGAAACACAGTTTGTTAAATCTCTGGCTCAGAGCTTGCATGAGTCTGCCTTTGCACGTGGTGTGGTGTGGGCATGAGGTTTTAGGGTTTAATCAGGAATAACTAAATCTGTTCACAGTGATGGTCATGATCCTGAAGACCTGTTTTTCTGCCACTTATACTGAATCACGCATTTAATATATATTTGTTGTCATAATCTCCTACATATGTTGTCATATGTAAGGAAGGTTGAGAATGAAAATGAGCTAAAATGGCTTTACAGTTCAAATTCCTCATAGCTCACTGTTCAAGGTTCAGGTCCATAGTTCAGGTGTGAGTTAGTTCACAGACATGCAGAGCTATAGCAGGGCAAAGTCGTGTCAAGGAAGTTGCTAAACTTGTTTTTTTCTGGGTTTTATGGTGTTTTTTCCTCTAAATGTTGCACCTTTTTTTTTTTTAATAATAATCAAGCATAGTTTTGTAATTCAACGTTGCTGATGTTGGAGACAGGAATGAGACATGGACACACTGAGTTCCTGCAGCAACAGCCAAATTTTGTTTACTCCTTGTTCTCTCACGTACTGGGCTGGTGCAGTCAGTGTCTGCTAGGCCCAGTTACCTGTGCAGCCATAGACTCACTATGGCTGTCACAGTTCCATACACTTTGATAAGATTTGCATCATTTTGGCTGTTCTCACTTTTTTGGCTACCCTGGGTTCTAAGACCAAGCATTCCTCCGTGTTAGAACCCTGAAGCCTGGGAGCTTTGAACTTTCTTTTCTCTCTGGCCCTGACCCCCAAGCTTTTGGCTTGAGGCCTTGGAGAAGGCTTGCAAAATTGACTGATGGAGTTAGAATCACTGCTGTGTAGTTTGAATAGAAGTGTGCAATATCACATAGTGAAGGGTTTGGAATTTGGAGTTTTAGAATATAGTAATAGGTATGGGACAAGATGGAGGTTCTGGGGTGTTTGCTTCTTCTTCCTTCTTGTTCCTTCTTCTTAGTTTTAGCTAGCATTTTTATGATTGGATAGACAGTACCGCACTGTGGGTCACAGGTGTTTAATCATTGAGTCAAAAATATAAATAATATAAATGTTAGTTTTAAATTGGACAGTTAGACCTTAAAAGACCTTGTAACAAGTGAAATACAGCTCCATTTTTTCACTTTTAGCTTCCTAGCTAGAGTAGCACTCACTGTACCATAAAAAAAAAAATTAATAAACAACTAAGTCCAAACACAAATTATTTGGTGGTGGGACACTAACAAGCTCGGGGGCAGCTGGTCTGGGAGTTGCAGAGTGCTTAGGATGTGAAGATTTGTGACAAGGAGTTTATTTGGGTGCTGCTTCTGTTTGAGAGGTTTCTCCATTGCTCCACTGACACTGTGAAAGGCATGAACCAATGGAAGTAACTACAAATAAGGTTCACTACAGCAATCTTGGGCAGACTAGACAGACCCCTTGAGTTCTTTACTTGCAGAAACAACCTTTGCTTGCTTTTTGTTTAGTTGTGTTTTGTTTGTTTGTTTGTTTGTTTCTCAAAAATACAGGATTTTTCCTTGGAACAAAAATGACTTTTAAATTACAAACAGCTATTCACAACTCCCAGCATATATCCTCTGTCTCTAATAATTTTTAAAGATACAATGCTCTAAAATTTGATTGCTTTTTAGAATAATTGCCTTTGCTTCTTTCCAGGTATGGAGAAGCTGCTATTCAATATCTTCCAGCACACCTTCCTTGCTTTGAGGCAGGTGGTGTGACTAGCAGCCTATGCTATTTTATATACATAGGACTTAAATGTTTTCTTTGGAAAATTGTAATATTTTTGTAATTTGTAATTGTAATGTTAAAAGATGAAATAATCTAAGGAGCTTTAAACTTATGGGGAATGGGGGGGAACCCCACCCTCCTTCATCTAATCTTAAAACCTTGAGTTACTTAAGGCAGTTTGTTTTCAGTGCTGGCATTAGGTCTTGATGTTAAGGAGTAAGAAGTCTTTTGCAGGTGGAAATTGTTACATGATTTCATAAATTTAATTTATGAAGTGTATATATAGTTGTTAGATATATTATATCAAAGAAGTTTGCATAATTGGCCTCTGACTCTACTTTCATGGTGTTTGATCGTGTATAAAGAGAATCTATGAAAGTAGGTTGTGTATCTTTTGTTATTTTTAAAACACTTGGTGTTGTATGAAATGTCTGCCTTGCAATTCAATGCTCTGATAGTTCCAGCCTAGAAAGACTGAATCTGATAAGCAAAGCCCTTTAGAATTTAAGTGGCCTCTGAACATGCAGTTTACATCTACCTTTGGCCTCCTTGATTTAAAATATTTGCTGTTTTATCATTTTTTACAAAGTTTTTACAGCTTTCCTTTCACATCCGTTTTGTATCTGAGCTTACATTTCCAGTTTGCTTTCTGCTTTTAAAACTGCTACAGTTTCTGCCTTGCTCAATATTTTAATGAATGGTGATTGAGTTTGGAGCTGTGCTTTGGCAGTTTTGCCCATTCCCAAGAGCTGATTTAAAACAAGCAGCTTGAATGACTTAAAGTTCATTGATATCTGTTGTCATACTAATAATGTTCAGAAAGCTTCATGTATTATTGAGTGATCTTGTGCATGCTGTACATGAAAATGGTGTTGTGAATCGTAAATTGCTGGTTAGTGCACATTAATATGGATTGATTCTATTTGTTTTGTACTAAATAATTCATGTTTCCCAAATGGTTCTGATTTCTAACAGAGAAAAAATCCACAGGAGCAGAGCAGACTGTATTTTTCAGTCTTCACTGGGTGCTTCTGTAGCATGGCAGGTGGCACAGCTGTTTTTCTAGAAACCTTGCTTTTTCATTTGGTAGTTGTGCAATGATACCTGCTTCAGAGTATAAAAGTATTTGCAGGATGGATCTGTATCAACTTTCTAAAGCCAATCTCACAGGCATTTTCATTGGAAGCTTAGATTTGCTTTGCTTTAGCTATCTCATACCTGTTGAAGAAACAGAATAGCAAATCCATCTGTGTCTGAAAGTGCTGGGAAACTGATTTATGATGACTTTCAAACAGAGCACACCTTGACCTAACAGTGCTGTGTATGCTAAATGCAAAGATAACAAATGCCTGTCTCTAAAGACTGAATCGTGGCTTTTAACTTTATTATTTGGATAAATATTTCCTAAGCTACTTGTGCTGTTTACCTTAAAGCAGTTACTTTCAGCCCTTTGTTTTTAGTATTGCAATGGCTTTTGGGAGCTGAGGGCTGGATGCTTCTGTTTACAGGGTGTGTTGTAGATGCATTTTATGACTTCTAAAGTGCTCCTCTCTCTGGGGAGACAGCAAATAGGTTAGTCATCAAAAGCGAGTTGTGTGCAATTCTCTCTCTGCTAAGATAGTTTAGCTGTTTTACAAGTAAGCTTTACCTTTAAAAAAAAAAAAAAAAAAAGGAAAAAAGGGAATAAGCTCCATGACAATGGCTATTGATGTGGTGTGTCTGAGCTGCTGGCTCTGCTAAGATGTATTTGTTTCCTTTATTGACAGCCAAGTTAATGCATCTGTCATGTGCTACTAGGATCAGTCTTGCTGAAATTGTCTTAGGCTGAGTTGTATGGAGGTAATATGATTTATTTGTGTCTCTCACAGCCAATCTATACAAACTTTTTTTTTGGAGTTTAAAGTATGTAGATGTTAGGAATAAAAAACTTGCCAGCCTCTTGTAATGCATTTGGCTGCCTTTCCTGAAGCAGCAGAATTGTCTGATTTATTGCAAAGCTCAGACAGCAGTATTTAGGGTTCTTTTCCTGATAATGATTTGTCCTCTCCTCCCCTGCACTGTGAAGGAGAGCTTTACTTTGTGATAGCCATTCCCTGCAGAATAAAGTTTTAGCTCTCACTAAAACGTTTAAAGGGACAAAATTTACAGGTAGGTTTTTAGCTGGCTGTGGAAGCAGGTAGGAAGTAAATGCTTTTACATAAGTAACTTTCAGTTACTGTATTTCACCAGCACTTACCCAGCAAACACTTCTGCCCATTTGATAAATAATGTGAAATCCAGTGCTGACACCTTGCTTTCAATCATGTCATCTGTGTTGAGACAAAGGAGCCCAGGTCATGAGATAGCTGGGCTTGATGGATGCTTGGCACTGATGTATTTCACTTTGCAGTAAAACAGAGCCCCTTGTTCTCTGCTCTGACAAAAGTGCCAGTCAGGCCCACAGAGGTTTTGCTGCCTTAACCACAACGTTATCATCACTGTTACCAGTGGAACAGAGACTGGGATAAGATCTGTGGTTTGCAGGTACCTCATGGCTATGCAGGCACTGCATCTTTAGTGTGATGTGTCCCTGAATAACCAACTGGCTGGGTCATTAAACTTTATTGTGTCCAGCTTTCTATAAAGTTTCTCCCTGGGTGACCTCCTTTAATGGACCAGTTCTTGATTACACTACAGAACCGTTAAGGCCAAGGGCACAGTGGAATTAAGAAAGGGGTTGTCTACTTGCATGGCTAATACTGTTTTCTTTCTTACAGAAGTTTTAAAAATCGTTTTTGCCAGGCAGCAAAACTGGGGGCTCATGCACTTCATAGCGTGCTAGTCTAATATTGACTAGAACAAAATTTTCCCTTGAGTCAGTTATTCCATAACTTTTTTCATTATAAAGAAACCATGGTTCCTGGTGTGTTTCTCCAATGCAGCAGTATCACTGGAAATCAGTTCTAGTCCAATATAATTTCTGCTTTAGTATCATGGGTGTCTCAGGTGTGGAAAAGTCTGAGTCCTTAAGCAACAGTGTAGAATTTTGGGGCCCTTATGCAGGGAAATAAACAGCAGGCTTTCAGGGTGTCCTGCATTTGAGCATGTAGCTAGTGGGACATAGGAATAGAAGGAAGAATTTGCAGTAGGGCAAAAATTGAATTGCCAAAAGCAGAGTGCATTTTGGGGCTGGAGAAATGAGCAGCACAAAAAATGCTGTTTCTTTTGGTGGTTTTTTACAATCACATTTATTACCTCTTTTAAAACAGATGCACACAGAATTCCTTTTTTTTGAAACTCTGAGTATGGGGAGATACCCAGCTAATAAGTGTCACAAAAACTAACAAGTAGAACAGTGTTTTTCAAAGTCTTCTGTGGTGGTTTCAGTTCAACCAGGCAGAAATACCGATTTCACGTAGTGGTTTTGGTTCACCAATTTGAGATTTCCTGGCCAATGCAGCAATTATTGTGGGTTTAGTGCTGGCTAAATCACCAGTGCACCCACCAGAATTATTTACTTATTTCCTGCTGTGAGATAAGATTAGGAGGAAGGCAAAACCGGCTCAAACTTTGAAGGGTATAAAAAAGAACTTTATTTACAGAAATAAAAAAAAAATTAAAAAAATAGTGAGAATCAGAATAAAACCTTCAGAACACTTTCTTCTCCCCCACACCCTCTTTTCTTTCCCACTGACAACGTACAGAAACAAATCAGTCGGTTTACCATCTCTAAAATAGTCTTTGACCAATTTTCTTAGGGAGAGGAGTCTCTCTTGTTAGTCTGTGGAGACTTCTCCACAAGAAAACAGTTCTCTCATGGCTTTTAATTTTCATGAATAGCAGCCACACAGAAATCTGCCATTGTGAAGCCCCTCCCATTTTTTCAGCCTTCCCACAGCTGAATTCATGGGCCATGTCAATATATGGGTGTCAGGTGTAAAGGAAGCTGCCACAGTCCTTACAGGGAATTATTTTCCATAACTGGTTCCTTTCCTTCCTTACCTAAAAAAAAAAGAAATTAATACAAACCACATCTTCCTAAAGAGAATTCTAAAAATTAAAAATCTGGCCTGCATATGTAGTTGACTTGACAAGTTTTTCACAGGGTTAGAAATGGTAGGTTCAAATTTGTGAGGCATATGGTCTGATAACCAAATGTTCTGAAAATAGTGCCATTCTCTGAGAGCGGCCATCTGAAAATCTGCATCTGATTCTGAGCTTGGGTGCTACTGCTTGGTGTAACTTCAGCTGTTACTCCACACACAGGGAACGAACAGCCTTGTACAGGAAACTTGTAATACTTGTCAGGAATGCTGGAAATCAAGGGAATCAATACCAAAGTATCTGCAGATCCCAGCAGTCTTGCACTGTGAGGGCTGTGTTGGAGGATCTGTCTGGTTGCAAACACGTTATTTGAGAAGCTCACACTGCAGCAGATTTCTCAGTGTGAGATTCTGTCCCTCCACATATGTGTGTGTGTGATTTTCAGTTAGCCATAATTTAGTCCTTTGATAATTGGTTCAAATCTTGGAACTTTTTAAGTGTCAGATCAGAGAAAAATGAGTTCTAGACTTACATACCAATTTTTCTTGGAAGGGTCTCCAAATGTCACCTGCTCCCACCTCCTGCTCAGAGCAGGGCCTGCCCATGTCCCCTAGCTTTGAGCATTGTCCGGGGAAATTTTCAAGATCTGTCAGACTGCAGTCACTGCATGTTCTTTGGAAATTTTTTGCTTCTTTCACCCTGGAATTTCCCTGTCTCCAACCTGTGGCTGTTTCCTGTGGCCCATGCACTTGTGAGAAGGGTCCAATTCTGCCCCAGCTGAAACTGCTCACACACATGTGGAAATGTAAATGTAGTGTGCAAAAGTGATCCTCACCAACCTTTTCTCCTTTTCACTTTGGCCAGCTCAGCTGTCACTTTGCTGAGGTCTGATGGCAGAAGTATAGTGGAGGTTTATGAAACACTCAGTCACATGCTGTGACCCATCTTTGAAAGAGTTTTGAGAAGCACTGGAAACACAGGTGAAATTCCCAGCTCTCTCCTCAGAAGAGCAGTATTGTCGCAGTGTAGCTGCAGGGGACATTGAATGTGTTGACCTTACTGTTTTTTAATTTCAAATTAATGAGCTTGAGAAATCGTTGGTCCTTACTGGGGTCGGAAAGATTCTTATTGAGAACTGCTAGAACCTGCATCTAAGATGCAGTAGTGGATGGATACGTAAAAACATTTCAAAGGTGTGAGATGAGCCAGGTTTGTTCTGCTGCAAGAGCAGCCATCCAGAAATTCAGAGTTCTTGGTTCTGTATTGAAGTTACTTCACATCAGCACAATAGTTCCTGTGGGACTTATAGTGGAGATTGAGAGAGAAAGGCTGGATTTCAAGTGTTGCTTTGCATATTGACAACTTGGAGAGGTTTTATCTCATTTCTTGTCTCCATCCTGGTCTTTATTCTTCCCTATGAGTCTTCTGAAATTCTGATTGCAAAACTCCCACCTTAAAGTAAGTGTTAGAAACCCTTCCACAGTACTCTAGCATTAATTATTCCTAGAATTTCAATGAAGTGGGAAGACAATTCAATGAACTTGAATTTTGCATTAGCAATACTGTGTCTTATATGCTTATCTATTATCTGTCCATCTGGCAGCTCACATGCTTGTTGGCAGAAGTGCTTTTATTTCCTTTCCTGAAAAATTCTGGCACTGAATGTATAAACAAGCAGTGCTTCTTTCTTCATTTATAATTCAGCATGAAGTTGTGAGCGTTATTAGTTAATTAATATTAAGTCTGGAGGATGGTTGCTGGTGCTAGCGCGGCGCTCCGAGCTGCAGCATATGGAGCAGCGCCACGTCCTCGCAGCCAGGAGCCGGCAGATTGAGATCCATCTGTCAGCTGACACGAGCCCCAGTGTGTGCTGAGACTGCCAAGAGAAACTGGGACTGGGAGCAGCAAGCCTGACTTCTTTAGGGGGCCGGCAAGGGGAAAAATTGCTTTCCCCTCCCCAGTTTGATAGGTGCTTAGAAAGTGCCAATAAAGATTCTGTAGAAAGCGCGCTGGCTTTTGGTTCCAAAGTGAACGTATTAATAGCAAGCATGCTGAGGACCCTGATCCAACCAGTGGGGTTGTCTGCAGCCTGTTGGGTTTTTGCTCAGTTTAATTACTGGGAAGGCTCAAATTCTGCATCAGGGGTGTGTTGGGAAGTACCTGGCAATGTCTGCACCTGTCAGAAACACCTGATGCTCACAGACACTGCTGCAGCGAGCTGGGCTGGGCAAACAGCACTACTGGGCTTTCAAGTGTACAGGTACATATTCATCAGGTTGCACCTCCTGAAGATTTTACTCATTTAATTTGGGGGCATATATTTTTGTGGTTTGTTCAGCCAGTCAGTACATTCCCAAAAGACAACTGTAGAGGGTTTCCAAGCTTGCTATCCTGTTTAATGTTAACTCAAACGAAATGTTGTATTTCTAGAACTGGCCAGGGAAACACAGACCTTATCAAGGCTGTTTCCCAGTACAGATAAAATTTGAAATGCTGTTAGTGGAATTGCTTGTGAATATCCTCTTTCAAAATGAATTTTTGTTAATTTTTAAAACAAATTAATGATTTCAGAGGCATTTCACAACTTCATAGCAATAACAGACAAAAGCCTGAGCTTGGAATTCACCCCTGCCCAAAGCATGCACACCGTAGCAGTTTAATGCCATTTTGTCTGCCGAAAAGCATCTTACACTAACTCCACAGTAAGTTGAAACTTCTGTTTCTGGCATTTGTTTTGTGAAGCTTTGTGGTTTCCTGTTGTTACACAAAAGTGCCACTAATTAAAGTAATCCATAGTGTGACTGGGGATGACTTGTCATAAATAACAAACTGGTTAACTTGGCTGAGTGTTGCTCATTTTTAACAGAAGTTTTATATTTATGTCATGCTGTTCACAGGGAAAACTGCTGGCAAATGTTGCTATTACAACTTTATCTTTGGTGTAAATGTACAGTCTTTTTGTCTTGTCACTTTTGAGTTTCTCATGGGGTGAATCAATTTCTCTTTGCTGTCAGAAGCAGTGACAGGCAGTGAGATGGCAGGTTGGCAGCTTGGTGTTCCTGAAAATGCTGCCCCTCTACCTTGAAGGTGATTTATTTAATTGTTTTATGAGGACAGTTGACTTTGGGGAAAATTGCCTTACTTATGAAAAAGTTATGATTGGTTCAGAAGCCAGAATGTGGTTTAAAGGCTTGTAAGCTGAGCAAGCACAATGTCCACAGAGCACCCTATATTAAACTGAAATTCATCACTAATACCTGGAGAAGAAGATTAAAATACCTGTTGATATTTTGCCTGACTATACCTGCTATGGTTTGTGCCTCTTGAACCAGAATCTCTGCAATTCGAAGGGGTGGAGGGGAATCAAGGCTTAGAGCTTATGTTGAAGGAACTGGTGGGTGGTACTGAAATTTGGTTAGAAGGAAGTAAAACTTATATGTAAACTCCATTCTTAGTGGAGAGGTTTTGCATTACTTTGTTGTGTTCGTCTGTCTTTGGGATGTGTAAGTATTTAGTATCTTGCAGCTGTATCAAAGAATAAATCGGTGTTAGGATATGAGGCCAGATTCCACAGAGATGAGGCTGCCACAGCCCCTGCCCCAGGTCTGACCTGTGGCAGGAATGAGTGTGAGTTCCCAGCAGGTAAAAAAGTTTTCTTGCCCAGGAGTTAGAAATGGAATCTCCTAAAAAGACAGGACAAACTGCAGACCATTCAGAACAAATGTATGGAGCAGCCACTGTCTGCACATCAGCAACTGCTTTTGTGCCCTTGTCCCTCTGTTTTCCCACTCTTGTTCTTCAGGGGTCATCTAGAGCCTTCCAGATGGACCTGGGATGGGTTGGAAGTACATGGAAGTAGCTGGGCAGGGTATGAGAGGAGCTTTCTATCAGATACCCCAACAGTTTGTATAATAAACTGCATTGAAACTGCAATAGACAAACTTACCTACTTTTTTGCCTTTGTGTACAGCTGTAATTAATTTTAATACTGATTTTTTTCTGTTTTCAATACATTAACAATTGTCAACCTTTTGGTGAAGGGATTATCAAACTAAAAAAAAAAATCTGTCCTTCTTTCCTTTTGGAATTCAGTTTGCCAACAAAATACAGACACATTGTCAGAGAATGTATTTGTCCTGCTACTGAGTCACTTGATTTCATTCTGATATTATGGATCATCCCCATGTTATGAGAATACTTTCCAATTTGGGTTTGGGTCTCCAGTGAGGAAAAGAAACACTCTTTCAAATACCTGCTTTCCTGTTGGAAATTAAATTTTCTAGATGGGCAGTCGTAAAAGCTCAGGCCAATGGAATGGTGGCCAGATGTGGATTATTGTTTCATGTGAGGGATATTGGCAGTCAGAGAATGGAGCTCTAGGAACTTAAGGGTGACAGAAGGGAGTTTCTTTAAAAATGGATCCTTGGAGTTTGATATTGTGAAGTGCAGTAGAGAAAGATCCATTTCAGCAAGATGATTTACTTTCACTTTTCTGTGTTTTTGTTGCTTTGGAAGTTGCTGATTGTCTTCAATTGGTTTTTTTTTTTTTCTCCTTAGTAAAACGCTTCAGAGAACCAAAGCATGAAAGACGTCCCTGGAGGATATGGTAAGTTTCTGCATGCTTTATTCTTAACTTCTTTTCTTCTTACATCTTGTAGAAATTGAAAGGATGATGCTTATGTGTATGATGATTAAAATGAAGTGGTGACAAGAAATTGGTAACTGTCAGTGAGGAACCAAAAAAGTTACCAAAATACACGAGTCAGGTTGCCTTCTGTGTGTTTCCTGGGTAGTCATTCCTTACTGAACACTTCTAGGAATGTCTAGAGGTGTGCATTTAGGCATAAAGCTTCAAGTTGTGCTTCTTCCTAAAGATGGAAACTAGAGTAGCCCTGAGATGCATCTGAACATCTACAAACTTGCATAAGCTTAGTAGAAGATCTCAGCTGGGCTCAAATAAAATTCCATGTTTTGTTGATATCCTGCTCTGTATAAAATAGAAAAAGGATGATAAAAGATACAAGTACATCAACCATAAAATGTATTTATTACAAAAAATGTGTTTATTACATTTTTAAAGTTATTGGATTAAAGCAATGCCAACATAAGCTGTACCAATTTTGAGATTGGTCTAAGTGTTAGGCTGGCATTGCACTTGTTCAAAGCTTCAGTGGTTTAAATTCCTCTCATACAATGGTGCTTCTCAAAACTAATGCTGCCCTTTATTTTATTGAAAAAATAAGTACAAAATCTTTGTGTGCTACGGTCTACCTCCGCCTGAAATTCTGACAAGTGCACTGATAGCTCTTAATTTTTAAGTAAAGAATCTTGCTCTGGGACTCAAGTATTGTTATTTATAGCAGGGTGTACTGATTAGATAAGTAACTCACTGGCTTCTTGCCTCATCTCCAACACTCTGCTTTCTGTGTCATGCAGTGAATTAAGAGATTAAAGTTCAAGACAGTTATCAGGGAGGGTAGATGAATTCAGGCATAAAATATCATTTGGATCTGTTGGGGTATTTAGATCTTTTTAGACATGGAAACAAAATGGCAAAATTGTTGGTTTTCTGTATAATACAAAGAACACACTCCTGTCTGCAGAATACTCTTGTTAAGATTCTTATGTTTTACATTTAATACAACATCCACTGGAAGTTTTGGTTTTGTGCAAAGGATGATGAAAAAAGAATGGTGAGGGTTGGAGTCATTACTGAATCACTGTCTAAGTGGGGGTTTATATCTTCCCCTTGAGTAACAAACTGTTTTCTCTCTGACTTTATCATCTGCTTTGGAGATAATACTGTCAAGGTTGGAATTCTTTTGCAGTATGTTCTAAGTTCTGCACTGTAGATAAAATGCAGTGAAAGCACTTCATGCTTTCAGGTGAAAAATATGCTGGCTTTTAAATGAAATACTGTAGATAAAGGACTCATTAGTCCTTTAAGTTGTTCTCCCACAAGCACATGATGAGAGATTGTATTTTTGTCTGTGCCATAAGCTTGCTAAAATGCATGAACATGAAAGGTCCAAAATACCTATCAGGGCTGGGATACTCATTGTTTCCAGGAGGTTATTAAAGACTTAGCTAGAGTTAGTCAGGATTAGCTCTTGGATAATGCATATGATACCAAGAGGATATCCGTAGACTTTATGTTTACAGTGGTAGGTTTCAAGTTAATATGATTTGGGTTATTGGTAGAAAAAATAGGGGCAGAATTTAAAATGGAACATTGTTAAATAAGCTGAAGTTAAAATAAATAAAGCTAAAAGAAAAGCTAAATACCGTGATACTTTTATTATTCTGGTATTCTGATTTGGAGAAAAAAAAATTAATAGAGTTGGAGTTTTGATTAACATAAATTTGCAATGTCTGGCTGTGTTGTAAACAGTTTTGTGTGTCTTAAAAAACTGTTTTTACTTTATACAGGTTTTTAGATACTTCCAAGCAAGCCATAGGGATGTTGTTCATCCACTTTGCAAATGTCTATTTATCAGACCTTACAGAAGAAGACCCTTGTTCACTGTGAGTGTTTAATTTTGGAATAACTGATTTTTATGGAAGTTCTGTAGTTGAGTTTGGTGCATGTGGATGATAAGACAAGATTATGCTGAGAAGACAGTTTTCATGGTAAAAATCAGTCCCTTTAAAAAACCTGTGGTTTAAGCTTAGTTAATCAAGGATCAGGATTCTTCTCTTTTAGTTCATGGCTGGCAGGAGTCTGGACTGTGTGTAGCTATTTTAAACCTAAAGGCTTTAAAGCCTTGCTACTTGTCCCTCTCCAGTGAATGAATGAGAACTTGGGATTCACTTTGCAGTTCAAGTTTGTTTACTGAAGGTGCTGGGACCAAAGGAAATGAATATCCAGTTGTTCACTGTGGTCAAGCAGGGCTGTAATATAAAGTGAGGTTGCTTTCAGGGTTATTTAGCAAAAATTATTTGTGTTTCTGTTTGCTTCTAAAACGTACATTGGCTGCTGCAGTATTATTTTCATTTTGTTAAAAATGGGAAATGTTGCTCAGTAGCCAGGCAGTTAGTAGAAAAATTATTTCTGCAATGTCACGCTTGGAGCAGTGTGACTAAACAGATAAGCATTTCTCTGTAGTGTATTAAACCTGAAGATTTTATGACTAAGACCCCGACAGGCTCTTTACAGGAGCTCCTGAAGTAATGGTAATTGTTTGGGTTTGTTCTTGATAAGGCTCATGCTCCAGGTAGCTTACACATTGCTGGTAATGGAAGCTGTGAAATTACTCTTAAAAGCCCAGTAATTTGTCTTTTAGAGCCAATCCAGTTCCTTCGATGGCATCTGCTCACTTGTTGTTCTTGGGTAAACAAAGGTAACACACAGCTCAAGGAACATGCTTGTGTTGCTGCACAAGCCAGTTTTATATCCCTTATTCCTCCTAGGTTCCTTCTGTGCTCCTGCATGGTAGAAATGTGCAAGAACACTTGCTTTTGTCTTCCCTTCTCTTCCCTTCTTCTTCTTCTTTAGCACATTAACTGTAAAATTTGAGTTATAATTATGACAGTTTCAATAATACTAGGCATCACTGTAGGATTTTCCTTGCTTATAGATTTAAGATAGGTTTAAAAAACTGGCAGGTGCAAATTAATTTCATTCCATTTTTATAACTCAAAGTATATATTCAAGTGAGGTAACAAAAGCATGTCAGAAATTGTCAGTGTTTAAAGCTAAAGCACAATAGTGCATTACAGTATTTTAAATAAAAAATAACTTTGTGCTGCGTTTTCAAAATAAAGGGTTTACTGACATGCTCTCTCCTGCATCTTCATATTTTTATTTTCAAATCCCACTTTTAATGTAAGTGTAACATAACACAGAACAAGTAAGAAGAGAGTCAGTGTTCTCAGGATAACCAAAATTACTAAGTGGAGCTGGATAATTTCTCAGACAAGAGTGCAGGTTCTTGATAGCAGGAAAAAATATCACATAGCATTAATCAAAATCTGTCTTAGGAAAATTGTTTTTAAAGTTTGAGAGTGGGCCCAGGCTTGCCTGACCACAGCACAGCAGGTCCTGTGGGCAGGTTAAGGGCACATCCCGGGGCGAGCACGTGGGGTGAGTCCAGCGTGCCTGGGAATCTCGGTGTTTCTGGGAATGCCGGACATCCCCGGTGTGCCAGGAGCCCTCCCTGGCCGTGCAGTAGGTGCTGGCACCTCTGATTTCCCTGCTCCTCCTGCTGCCTTCCTGCTGCGGGCTTACAGCAGCCTCTTGTGGCCTCGGCAGGACTCGTGCAGGCTCAGGATCGCCGACGTTCCTCTGCCAACACTCAGCCTTGATTTTAATGTTTGGCTAATGCAACGTTAATTAAAACTCAGATTTGGTTAACAATTATTAGACAGTAACTTTTTTAGAAAGTTTTGGGGTCTTGAAGGACAGAAAAAAATATTGAGACTGCTAAAACTATTTAAATTCTAGGCTCTCAGTGTAATTACAGAAGTGGGTAAATGATTGTTCTTAGTACTGTGGCTTCTCAACGTACTTACAGATCTTTTATCAATCATAACCTGTAGAAAATGGACCCTGACTCCTTGTTTTCTTTTCTGTTTTTTCCTCTCAGGTACCTTATCAACTTCTTACTAGATGCCACCTTAGGAATGCTGCTAATCTACATTGGGATTCGTGCTGTGAGCAGCATTGTGGAATGGCAGCAGTGGGAGTCCCTGCGCTTTGGGGAATATGGTAAATGTTTCTGTTCTGGCACTGCAGTGATTCTCAGGGTACAATCCCGGAGTATTTCAGCAGGAGGTTAACTCATCCTAAAATCCTTGTACAGTCTTTTGAGTATTTCACTTGTTATGGGGGTTCTTTTAAGTTATATATCTAAGCATACACCTTCTGTCTCAGAAGAGTTAAGTCTCTAAGCATTTACTGATTTTGGAACGACCTTGAATATTTATTTTTTTAAGGAGTGATTCAAAGAATTATTATATTGGCTAATCTCATGGAAAAAATACCAGCATGATAAATTTACCCTGAAATACTTCTAAAAAAATAATGCTTGCTGGAAAATAATTTCCTACTTAAACTTCCACTGAACCACGTGGCACTGTGTGAAGACACAGACCAAGAGTTCTGCCAGCCCTCTTTAAAGAGCCACATCCCTTCAGAGAAAGGAATGGCAGGATGGCCTGTGCTGCTCCTCAAGTAATGATCACTGGAGCTTGTGCATGTCAGGCCTGGTGAAAAATGTGTGAGGGACAGACTGTGAAATCACTTTCAAGTGAAGTTGCAGGGTTTATCTTCCATTACTTTACACAGAAGTCCACTGATGTGCAGAAGTTGTGGATTTGCAGTGCAGTTGAGTATCACAAATACTCAACATCAACATTTAATTTTGCTCAGTGTGTTATTCTCAGATGGCTGAAAATGAAAGTTTTGTATCTATGCTAAAAATCACATTTGAAGCTCCATGAGACAGGAATAGGAGGAGATGTTGCCTTATAGGTGAGCTGTGGCTCTTCATCAGAGAGAAGAACCACCTCCCAGTGGTTTGGGAGGGGGAAGAAGTTTAAGAAAGTAAAAAATGTTTGTCTTACAAAGAAAGACCTTTCACAGTAGTTTCATAATTATTATTAGTAGAGCTTTTGGTTTTGTAGATTTTTGGTTTTAATGATCCTAAGTAACTGACAGAACTAAGAATAAATAAAAGCCTTGTGAAATTGAAGCACTTTAAAAGTTTAAGTTTGCAGTCAAGTAGCATTAATTGCTATTTGCTTTAATGCCAGAGGTTTAGAGATGATGACAAGAAACTTAGGAGAAATAACTGCCCATACCATTAGGGCATGTTAGATTTATAGAGATTTAATGTGTATCTTTTAGACTACAGTTTATGGCCACTTAAGCTGTTTAAATCAGCACTGCCACAGCACTGTTTGTCTGCTTTTATCCCACATGCTACAGTGCAGTATTTCTACTCTTTTCCTTGGACTGGTGCATATCTGACTCTTCAGGGAAATGACCAAGAGAGCTAAACCATCAAAAATTCACTAGATGTAAAAAAAGTAAGTAGTTTCTCCAGATTAGTCCCAAGACTTGTGTCTCTAAGGACTTAGGCAAGCACCAATGCCCAGGGAAGGCAAAGGGGCAAGGAAAGAGCTGAGATCTCTTGCCCAGAGCCCCATTTCTGATTGTTGGTTTGGCTTGAAGCTGTTTAAAGATGTTTGAGCAGCTTTCAGCCCATATAAAATTTGTGTTTCCATTTAGAGAAAAAAAATGGCATCTATTACATTATGGGTAGGTATTTGTAATCGGGTCAGGTATTAGATTTTATTTCTTTCTAATAACATTTTGGATTTTTTTTGTGTGTCATCTGTGTCCTTTCCCATTTTAATGTTCTTTTGACAGTAAGCAGTCTGTGTGGATGGGGAAATGTGAAGAGTTTATTCACTCCCCTGAAATGTCTCTATTTCTTACTGACATTCAGAATGAACCCTGGCTTATTTTAGTTATGAGGCATTTCTGACTGCAGTAATTAAGCTCTTAAAATCAACAAATTAACTTGTGTTCTGCTGTGAAGGTGGCCTGTGGCTGCTCCAGTACTGGCACTTTGAATTAGGAAATCTGAAACACCTGAACCATTTTATTGAGTATTCTCCTCTGTGTGTGTGTGTATAAGTGATGTATGAAATTACATAAACCTTCTTAGTTGTTCTCTCTAGTTTCAGATCATTTTATTAGTCACTAACTTTCTTTTCTGCATCTTTATTAATGTGCTGGCCTGCCCTTTGTGTGTTAGGTTTTTAATCAAGCTATCATAAGGACTATTTTAAAGCATATTGCAAATCTGTGCTTCCATTAATCGTGTGGGAGAGGTTTCTGGTATAAAGAGAATTAGAGAGCAGATGGAAAGTTATTAGTTTTGGCTGTGCAGTAAGGTTAGGCCCTCTGTAAGAAATCCCATCTAAAAGGACAAGTTGCATTGGATCATTTGCTGTCATCTTCTGATAAGTATCCCTGTTGTTCCTGAAGTAAAAACCCTCTTATCACCGATTTATTTACAATTTTTCAGTTTGACCCAAAGAATGACCTTATTTTTTCTAAGATTTTTTTAAATAAATTAAGCAGGGTAGAAGAGGGGACTAAAATGCAGTTCTGTGGAGTTGCAAGTGTGTTTAGAACTTGGGATTTTGAAGTTAAATATGGATATTTAGTATAGAATCGCAGAGCAGTTTGGTTTGGAAGAGAACTCAAAGCTCATCTCATTCCACGTCCTGCTGTGGGACCTTCCACTGTCCCAGGCTGCTCCAAGCCCCATCTAACCTGGCCATGGGCACTTCCTGGGGTGGGGGAGCCACAGCTTCTCTGGGCACCTCGTGCCAGGGCCCCACCACCCTCACAGGGCACAGTTCCTTCCCAATATCCCATGTAACCCTGCCCTCTGGCATTTCAGCCATTCCCCCTTGTCCTCTTACTCCACAATCCCTCTGCAGCTCTCTTGGAGCCCCTTCAGGTACTGAAATGCTGCACTAAGCTCACCCTGGAGCCTTCTTTTCTCCACACGTGTCCTATCCTCTCCATCCCATGGCTCACTGAAAAGTATCAGAGTCTTGGGGCATTTTATCTGGAGAAGTAAAGTCAAGTCCTCAGCTTGAAGATTAGTGTGATTTCAGTTTGTTTGTAAGTGTGGGAAAACAAACAGGAGCCCTCCTTCCACCCCCAGACAAGTCTCTTCTTGTGACTGAGTGATGTTTGTTTTTCTAGAGCCTAAATAATCATTTGTCTCAAGTTAGTTCTCACAGTGAGCTCATTTCCCTTCTTAGCCCTATTACTTGATCCCTGGTGATTTATTACTTGAAGCTGTCACAAAAATAGCAGTGTCCTGCTGGTTTTAAAAGCCTCTTCTTTATATGGAGGATGGTTTTGAAGCATAAATGCCTTAAGGAAGGAATGGATACCAAAATACCAGCATTTATAAATGGTGGCTGTTTGTAGCAAAACAGCACTGCAGTCTGATTTATGAACAAAGGGCCATGACGCTCCCTCGAGGACTTTTTTATATCAGAATTTTTAATTTTATTTGATTTGTCTTCATATCTACGGTTTTGTATTTTCAAATTCATTACATCAGCAGTTGGATTTTAATAGAAGTGCAGAATCAGTCAATATATTTGAGTGTGTAAAGAGGAGAAAAGCAGTTATGACCTGTACTGAAAAGAATGTTCCCTGCGATCTCCTTCCCTTCTTGTCTTGAGCTGCTTTAGCTGCTGTGAGTAGAAAGCAGGTGATAAATCCCTCCTGGTGATTATAAACTCCACTGGCAGCTGAATCGGGCTGTGGCCTCTGCTTGGCTTTGCCTCTCCATGGCAGAGCTCAGAAATTGTATTTGATGCATCTTTTTCCTCCAGCTCTTTATTTGCCACTTGCAGAGCAACTTATTTATAGCCATGTGGGGTAAATAGCATTGACTTCAAAACTTTATTTAAAATTTCTTTTGGAGTAGTTGGCATTTTCTTAAGAAAAAGTTTTCAGGATCTGAAGAACAGAAGGAAATTACAGGGAGTGGAATAACAGGTATTTGGTTCAAGAACTGTCTCTAAACATACTTGCACAAGGCAGCTGATGGCAGTGACAGATACATGTGTAGACTAATTTGGCATTGCCCGGCATTTTCCAAAAATGCTGCTGCAGTTGTCACTGCAGAGGACTCAAAATTTTTCATTTTCATTCTTTATTTGCTTTTCTTGCAGTAGCAAGATTTCCACTAATTTGCTGGATTACTCTATACATAACAGGTATAAAATCAGAATTCAAGAGATGACTGTAAGAGACTTTAGAAATTAAATTAGAGCTTTATGACTTCAACATTAACTTTAAAGCTCTAATTTGGGTTTGTGTACAGAATCTCTGAATGTACAAATGTCCAAAATATTATTTGGAGCACCTTCTGGGTGAGGTGATGTTATTAACTTGAATTTCATGGCTCATAAAACCATTGAAGAAGTTGGTTAGAAAGGATCTCCAGAGGTCATATATTCCAGTGTCTTGCTCAAAGCAGGATTAATTTCAAAGCTGAATTGGGTTGCTCAGGGCATGGACCAGTCGGTTTTTAATTTATCCATGGTTTAGAATTTGAGAACCCCTTTATCTGAAGTACCTACTCCAGTAGATTTAACCACTGTCACTGTGAAAGCTTTTTTTCTTCATATCAGAACTGTATCTTCACCCACCCAGTCTGTATCTTCCCACCTTTCTTCAAGGATACCTCTGGGACACTGTCAAAAGACTTGCAGCATCCCTGTTGTCCCTGCTTATAATTATAGCTGAGAGATAATTTTTTAGGTGCAGGAAGCCACACAAAAATCCTCAAGTAGAATTTAATATATGCAACTTCTAATTTCAGTCATGTACCAAAAAAAAATCCCCAAAGAAACCAGCCCCACTCCCTACAAAAATATTGTGGAACAAGACATGTGAGAGTGCACAATACTTTTAATAGAGTTTCAGTTTTTGGATGTACAAAATCTCCTGAGAGTTAAAATATGCAAAATGGTTTTCACTGTCTCTGCTTTTAGGAATGAAATAAAGATTGGAAAAGAGATTAGGATAAATTGTTCGTTTCAATACTAAGGCTGTAGCTAAAACTTCAAGTTCTTCAATATTTGCTAATTAGTGAGAAAAACTAGAGAATGTTAATAAAAATGTGCAGTATAGAAAATAATTGCTAAAATTTGATTCTCAAACCTAATTCAGGCCTTGTATCCTTGGAGAATCACAGTTGCTTGACTTTGACTTACTGATGTTTTCCCTTTCATGTTTCTAACTCTGAGTTTTTACAAGAGAAGCTGTAACTGCAGTATGTAATTGTAAAGCTCATCCTACTTAGAAAGTATTTGTTGTTTTGGACTCCAGTCTGATTTATCAGTCTCTCTGTGTAGCATTTCAGCAGCAAACACTAAGTCTCAGACTATTACCAAGTATTAATACTGAAAGCCTTTCAGGAGTGTTCCAGAAAAGGAATCGGCAACTGTCCATTATGCATTACAAACACATAAAGGCATCTGATTTTCCATTGCCCATTATTCATCCCCAGGCTAAGAGTTTGGAGCTGCCTTTGAAGAGATTGCAGAGGCTGCTGCAAAGACTAAGGATCTGTCACCCCCCTCCAGAGCTTACTTTTGTTTTACAGTGAAGTGCAGTTTCAAGCTCACCTGCAAAATTTATTAGGATTACCAGTCCTCTTTTTTTCCCTTTTTTAATGTCTTCTTTTTCTTGCTCTGCCTTCTTTCAAAGATTCTAATAGTGTCCATAAGTTTTCCTGTTTAAATATTTGTGGTCTTCTTTCTGTCCTGGCAGATAACTTCATGCACTAGGTTCTCACTCTGCCCTCGAGGTGCAGCAGAATTTCAAACCCTTTCACATTGGAACTAAAATATGATCCTAATTTTTAATTCAGTTGAATTTTTCATAGCAGCTCTTCCACCTGTTGCTTCAATTGATTGCTTGTGGTAACTAACTTTGTAGTTAGGAAAGCCTAGGGACAATGGTGGAAATCTAAGTTCTACTTAGACTGAAGGGAAGTATGTTTTCCCCAGCCAGGTTTCCCTCAAATTTTCCTCTTTAAGACACTTAATATGTCATGATAGAGGATAAAAATTAACAATATGAGGAGAAAAACAATGAAAGTTTATGTCTTGCTTTCATCAGATTATATGAAACAGTGTGAGCATAACAGATACTGCTAAATGGGACAAAGTAATGTTAGATTCAGTTTCTGATACTTTTTGAAAGCTGGGGTGAGGCAGAGGGGGGGAAGGAGCAGCACTAAAAGAATTGGAGAAGCCACTTCTGGAGGATTTAGCTGCCCTGCTGCCTCTTCTAGTACTGCTTTTTTAAAATGTTTACTATGAAGTAAATCAAACCTATGCATGTATTGCATATATTTCTTCTTTCTTGCAGGTGACCCCCTGCAGTGCAGTGCTTGGATGGGCCAGTGTGCTCTGTACATAATGATTATGACATTTGAAAAAACCATCATCATCATAGTGCTGCTTATACCTCAGTGGAAAGAGGTTCGTGTTTTTACAGCATTTTACAGACAAGTGAATTTTAGGTGGAAGCTATAAAGATTTCCAGCATTATTTATTGGTTTGGCTCAAGCATGGTGATTGTCTACACACATTGCCATTTAACTCTGTGGTAGTGGTATGTTCTTTTAGTTTAATTGGGATATTGCTAATGAGGCCTTTATCCATTGTTAGGAATATCATATCATATTTTGAGGGTTTTTTTAAACTGAAGTATCCAAAATTTAATTCTATCTCCTTGTCTAAATTATCCTTGAAACTACTAAGTGGTTCTTTCTTTTCTTAACTCTAGTTCTTGCCTACAGCTATTTTGTTGTATTCTTGTAGTATTTTAAAGAATTTCCTTTGCCTGACCTTTTTGATGGGTTTTAAGTGTAGACTTTTAGAAATTTGTGGTGGATTAGTGAATCCACTCATGCTAACTGGATTAATCTTTATTTTGATGGACTCTATGTAACCAGATATTCAAAGTGGTGCTGTTACTGCCCATTACAACCAGTTAGCTCTATTGTATGCTCTGGACTACTTTGGGAAGTCTCTTCTCATTACTGTGTATTTTGTAAAACTCTGCTCTGTTTAAATTTCCTAAAGATGGAATCTACATGTTCCTTGGGAGCAGCTCTAAACTGTTCAAGATGATTCTAAGGCAGCTCCTCAGACTTCTGTAAACAAAAATGACAGTGATAAGTTTCTTGTCATCCCCACTTACTTATCTGTGGTAATTTATGAGCTGTCCTAAATACTTGGCTTTTCTCAGAACTGCCCTTTTTTGGTTCACCTGTGTTATTTTTGTCCCATTAGCTTGTACATGAACATTGTTCTGCCTAAGCCAGTGTGTGCACATACTGCCATCAGCTGAACTCGATCCTTTTCTTTTCACAGGTGGCTTTATTGAATCCCATAGAGAACCCCCAGCTGGAGCTGGCAATCGTCATGCTGATAGTTCCCTTCTTTGTTAACGTTAGTGCAACTCACTTCATGAGATGTTTACTTGGATATCCTTCTGCCGTGTGTTCATTAATTAACATTAGTCCTTAAAACACAGTGTACCTTGATGCTTAATTAAAGGGCTTCTAAAGAATGGGTAAATTGTCTGGATATGTAGATTTTACAAAGCTGAAATCCATATGGAGCTAAAGAACCAGGTTCAGGAGAGGGGCAGAAATGCCTCATAGACCCCTTTGGCCTGATGACTTCAGTAGATTGACTGACATAGAGATTATAAAATTACAGTGGAATTTGCTGCAGGAAGCAGTTGGTGTAAGGGCAGACATCTTGTGAAGTATCCTGTGTCTGACCATAGCTAATAGCAGCTGGTCTGTGGTGGAGCAGAGTAAAAGGGCAAGTGTGCAGTCATCCTTCCCAAAGTACACTCTTGCAGCAATCTGGGATTTAGGGATTAGAGCCAGAGACAGTGTGTGTCCTTGCATGTAATAACTGCTGGTAAAACCTTCCTGCATGAAGAGTTAATATACAATCACTGTGAATAGTCACTACTTTTCTTATTTGCTTCTCTTCCACAAAGGGATAAAGTAACTGGGTTCTAGAGCATTTCTGAAAGGTGTAATAAGAGATGTGACACCATGCCTAGACAAGATTTAGCTTTTGGCCAGTATAGAATTATTGTCAAGTTCATTTGGTCAGTACCCTGAAGAAAGCTGAACTGTCGCTCTCCCCTTCTTTTTAACAGGCGTTAATGTTCTGGGTAGTAGATAATTTCCTCATGAAGAAAGGGAAGACAAAAGCTAAACTTGAGGAAAAGGAAGCAGGACAAGATTCAAGAAATGGAAGTAAAGTGCGATACAGGAGAGCAGCATCACACGAGGAGTCAGAGTCAGAAGTAAGTAGAGTTAATTATTGCAATTAATGCAGTATCAATCCAGTTCATCCCTCCTGATACTGATTTCATTGTAGCACTTAGGTCAACTTAGGTTTGATTTTCTGAGCATGTACCTCTAGCAGTAGCTCCCAGCATTGACATTGAGAACCAGTTAAGGAAAAAGTCACTGTTGTATCACTCTGGCAGGTAATTTCCTTCCAGATGGGCAGGAAGACACAATAATATGTAAATACTGCAGGTGAGCTGTGCTGCAAGTGCTTGTAAAAAAAACCTCACAGGGAATACAAAACTAATAGACAATTCTAATTCAAATAGAGGTTAATAGCTTAAAGTGAGAATGAGCTGGTGGAGGCAACTGACCTGATTTTTGAGAATTATTTACATAGTTGCCTTAGCAAAACATTATTCTAAATTACATTAAGTGAGCAGTTTTTAGTTCAATTGAAAGATGAGTGGTTTCTTTGAAGGTGAGTTGGTTTAGCTTCAGTAAGTTAATGTAACTTTTCTGTGTGATAAACAGTGGGATTTATATGGGGCTTGCCAGGTAATGTGACTGCCTTTTTACCAGTGTGGATCAAAACCTTAAATATTCTCAAGCTTCCTCTGCTGTTCTGGTATCACTCTTTGGGTTCAGAGTCAGTGGCTGTAGTGAGATTAATATGCTCCCATCCTTCTTCAATACTTCCTGGAGGTTTCCCATAGGATTTGCAATGATGTTTGATAGTGTGGCAGTAAATCCTATATGTGTTCTCTAAGCTCTTTCCTGAGCAAATAACAAGGTGCTTTGCAAGCATAAAAAAGGTAAAAGTTTAAAAGTAGAAAGGAGGAGTGTGGCTGCTCCACGTGCTCAGAAGCTGTAATTTGTTTCTAGATCCTCATTTCAGCAGATGATGAGATGGAGGAGTCGGACGCCGAGGAGGATCTGCGCAGACTGACCAACCTAAAGCCCATCAAGAAGAAGAAGCATCGCTTTGGTCTGCCTGTATGACACATTCCTTGGCCTGTGGACTTGCAGGTTTCATGGCAAAAACTTCTGTCAGTGGGGTTTAATGTTGCAATTGCATCTCCCTTTTCATACAAACTGACTTAGAAGCAAGGTCTACCAATGGAAGGCAAAGCACTTGGAAGGCTTCCAGTTCAGTTGCACTACAAACACACTGACCAATTATGCAAGAATGTCTCCTCATCATGTGTGGAAAATGGATGAGTCACTAAGGATTCATGTGGGAGGTGTCAGAGAAGATCAGAGAGAACAGATACAGAATTTTTCACTTTCAGTTACTGATGGGACAGTATAAGGAGTTCTCTAAAAGGCATCAGAGTTGACTAAGTTAAAGGAGTGTGTTTTATTACTAAAACTGGCTTTTGCAGCATAATTCCTAGAGCAGAATAGTTTATGGTTACAAGCTGTAACTTAACATTATTTTTTTAAGTACAAATGTTTACTTGCTACCAGGTACCTATGGAACTAATAGGTGGAACAAAGATTTTTTTCCAAGTCTTCTCAAATCTATCTGACTATTTTATATTTAAGTTATATTTTCATACAGTTGTATTTAAAGATTCTCTTTATCAGAGAAAAGGGTACAGTTCCCTTTTTTGTGCAGAACAGGTCAAAAGATTTGTAGTGAAAATCTTATTTATCCTGGTCTCCTGATTTAAGACAAAGGCATTGCGAAGGGAAAAGCTCTCTGTCACTGCTGAAGTCACCAAATATCACTAAAAAATGCAGTCCTATGTGTGTTCTTGACCACATAACTTGAAAATACCTTTTTCAGTAGGAGGTGGCGTTTGCATATTTGACAAAGGTGCACTTTAGTCTGTAACAAAAATCCATTGTGATAAGTTATTTGTGAAATGAGTATCTATGGATGACTCTAATTATTTCTGTTTCTGCAAGTCTCTTGTTCATGCCTCTCAAATAACCCGAAAGAGATGGAGCATTTCTGAACTTTTCCTATTGTAGGGCCCTGCAGTACAGGACTGTGATCTGATTGAAGCAGTTGTGCTACAATATTGCAATTACAATTCTGTCCCTTGTTTTTTGTTGGAAAAGCAGTCTTTTACTTAATGTGTTTAACAGCAACAACAACAAAATTTCTCCTATTTAATTTCCATAAAGTCTCACTATCCTTCAGTAGTAAAAAAACAACCCCAAGGGATACAGTGCAGTTGTTACCACAGCATTTCTGGGATCTTCAGTGTCTCTTCTGATAATTGAGAGCAAGTGGTGATCTGAAACCTAGCAGACATGTTTTCAGTGACATCCTTTTGCTTTGTGTATTTTCTAAAAGATTCTTTCTGACAGCTTTCCTTGCTTAGCTAAACCTTGTGCAGGACAAGACGATGTGTCAAAGAGGTGACAACAGACCTTAAATACAAATCTGTTGTAGTATCTGGACGCCAGAAAAATTCCAAGCCTTAAACCAGTTTCATTGGAAAACTGCTCAGAACTTTTTAAGATTTTTTACATTTTTTTATAGATTTACTAGGTCTTAATGTGATTTATTATCCAGACCACTTAACTGGGCCTTAGTAAATACTGAACTGTGTGCTCCTGTGCTTACTTTCACTATTCCAGCATCCCTTTTCCCAGGGGCTGCCAAGGGAGCATGATGCTCTGGCACCAGAGCCAGCTCAAAGGGACATTTACCAAACCTGAGGTTTTAGTTGAGCCACTGACCTTTGTTACTGTGTACTGAAATGTAAGAACTGCAAGAAGTTACAGTACCAGTGTCTCCTTTAGACTATATCTAGAAACTAATGACAGTGGAAGCTTACCTGAGTTGTTTTGACATGGGGGATGGGGAAATGTCCCTAATCAGTGTTGCCTCTGGTTTGGGGGGTTTGGGGTTTTTTTATTGATTGTGTGACTCACATCTTCTCTTGACTGTTGACCACTGGGTGGATGCAGATCTCCAAAAGCACAGTACTTCAAGGAATTCATCAACAGAATAGTCTCCTACAACTCACTTTTCCAAAGGGATTTGAGAGCTAGGCTTGTGGCTCTTGACACAATCATCAGCATTTATTTTTTAGCATAGGATTTGTTCTATTTCAGACAGTGGACTAAAGCTACTGACCATGTGCTGTGTCCCAGTGCAGAGCCATGGCTGTCCTTGCCAGCTGAGGTAACTGAGCAGCGCACACAAATTTAACTGTTCAGGCTTGCATCGTATCTTCCTTTTCCCTCCTCCAGTTACTTCAATTATCAACATAATTCTAGTTTCATGTTTAGTCTGTGAAGTGTCAGTATAAAATTATGGCCTTAATCATGTAAAAATATTTGTTTTGAGCAGACCTCAAGCTTATTGACCAAGTACAAAACAGTATAAAGCGCTACAGAGCAGTTTCTTGGTGGTTATAGCAAAGGTTGTGAATGCCTAATTTTTCATGTCTTAAGTGCTTAAATGTCACTTGATGTGAGATTGAGATATGTCCAGTAAGATGATGTAGTAAAGCACTATGATCCAAAGACACAGAAGTATTTTAAATACCACAATAGTAATAGGAGGAGCAACCTTCAGAGGGGAAAAAAATTACTTTCTTTACTAAGACAATAATTTTATTCAGAATTTTAGCTAAATAACAAAATCTGGCTGTTTTTTCTATACATTCTTTGCTATCATTGTGAAAGAGATGGAAAATGTAAAACTGGCAGTTTTCCTCTCTGTAAGATAAAAATTGGAATTCTTGCAATAATTATGAGTAGGATAAGTTCTTTTGTCTGACAGGCTTGCATGTATGAGAAGGGAGCGTGTGCTTAGTGCTTCACTATGTCTTACCACTTGTTAAAATGTATTGGCAGTACAGCCTGAAATGGGCTTTTCATGAAGAGTTGATCCAGTAGTGATACTGCAACATCACGTTTGCATTATTCTCCAGTTGTCACTCAGGTTTCTGCCTGGCAAATGTACTTCAGGACAACTCGTAGCAAAGGTTTAATTCAGGCTGTGCTTAGAAAATAGGATTCTATTTAATGAAAATAAACTATGTAGTGAATGCCAAAGTAAGAGAAAGGGACTATAACTTAGAGAAGAGACACAGAAATATTGGTGGAGATGGAATTTACCACGAGTGGTCAATGCATTAACTGTTTCTAGTATCTGACCTGTGACACATCTGCATAAACTTAAAACACTGGTGTTGTCTAATATGTGGTTTCCAAGTTCTGGCTTCAATATGTTCAGGTCCCCTTGTCTTACTTTAAGTAGATGAATGCTGTCTGTTAATGTTGCTAACTAAACTGTACTATAGCTTTTCTTCAGGGAAAACTCAGAAACTGAGTTGCAAATTAGAGCAATGCAAAGTGATCCCCTCGGGCAGGTGTCTGCTCCGATCCCTGCCGAGCCTGGGTGGGGGGACTGGGCTCTCCTGCCCTGCTCAGAGCTGAGCATCACAAGGAATCTCTGCCACTGTGCTTGACTAACTAGTGTTTGCAACTTTGCTGTGCTTTTTACAGGAGAAACCAGTAGTGAAAGCAAATAAATTCAGCCACACCAAGTCAGAGTACATCTACAGCATAGGCGTGCAAACTTTTTTAGGTGAAGTTTCCAGTTCAATTACTGAAAATGACTACTATGGTTTTACAAAGTAAAACTGCAGTATCTTTAAAAAAGGGACTCTTTTGTAGGTGTTTTTGTCTTGTGTGGGTATCCGTCTCCAACTGAATGTGGGGTTTGTTTGTAAGTAAATTCAGAGTATAGCCAATGTGAGCAAAACCAACAGCTGTATTCTGCTGCCCTCTGTTTGGACCATATTGTTTAATCAGTGGTGTTACCTTAAACTTTTAAGGGTATCTGATGTAATTACATTGTATAATGGTTTACAATAAAGTTTTGACTTATTACAGATTTGTACACTTGTTTTATACTTTTTCTGTTCCAAAGTGCCTGTGTTTCAGTGTTTATGGTGTGCTCTTGTGGGAAACAGGTTCTGCTTAACTTCAGCTCTAATTGTGTGCACTGCTATGTTGATTTTAATTTCAGTGTATCCATTTTACCTTAATGGAAAGGCCACTTTAATCAGGAAGAGTCACTGTTCTTAAGCTGCAAATTTTGTTTACAAGTTTAAGAATCCTTTCAGGCTCCTCTCAGATCCATTCCCTGGGGAAGGTTTTTTTTGGGGCTGGAGCTGCACAGGATGGACCCAATCCTGCCTCTGTAACTCCTCTGTAACACTTCCCTATTATTTTCATACTTTCCACCTACCACGTTGAAGCAGCTCCATACCCACTGCACGCTTACAGGGAATTCAGAATATAATCTTCACTCTACCAAGTGTCAGTCCCCTGAGAGGTTGTTAGCACTTTCCTGGAGGGGAAATCAAATCTTCCCTGAGATTTGGAGACCACAGTGTCAGCCGTGTGTACATTCACTCAATTCTCTGTGGTCATCACAGTATTTTAGTTGGAACCATTCATCCACCAAAGGAGTTTTCCACAGTTCCTATTGCAGTGGAAAACTTGTATTAAAAACTTGTATTAAAACATGTATTTTTGATAGCCACTGTTGGATAATGAGCCATCTTATTCCATTGTCATGTCCCATTTAACAGATTTCAAGGACCTCAACCAGGTGAACAGGATTTCTACTCTATAAGTAACTGCAGATTTAGGATGGGTTCTTTGTGAGGAAAAACAACCCATAATCTCTGCAGGAAAATTATTGTGCCCCTTGTTGAATGCTGGTTTGGGAAAGGTAATTAAAGAGAACAGAACTCTCCAGCTTTGGGGATGTTCTAGAAACCTCAGGATGTGCTGCCTGCCTCTAAGAACTGCACCTGCCCCAAATGGCAAGCAAGGTTTGAGTGGTTTGATTTTGTTTGTATAGATTAAATTGCTATGAAAGCACAAGTCTGTTGCTTTTGAGTGAGGAATATGGAGTACCAATTAACTGAAGCAATTTTGAAAGCTGAAGGGAAAATAATAGTTCAGTGTCTTGAATTCTAAATATTTGCTTTAAACACACAGAATGTTATTTTCCTGTCATAATACATAGTCAGAATAGTGACGCTTGTGGGACTGTGGAGAAGCATCTTAGAGAACTGTTACTTTGTACAATAGAAAAAAAATCTATTTATTCTGAAGTCAGTGTTTTATTCTTCTGTTTTGTTGGCCTACTAAGGGCACTGGGTTTAAAATAGAAAATCAGCCCAAGGAATAGCTAAGGACGTAACATCCAAAGTGCTTCTTAGCCTACAAAGAATTCCCCCAATAAAGGAGAAGATCTCAGGCCTGGAAAGATTTCAGCTTAAAGGCAGTTTGGGCACTGGGAGGTCTGGGACGTAGTTCGCTGCTGACAGATCCCTCAGTCCTGCTCATACAGCATGTCATGTTTTCATAGTGAAAAACAAATTTTTTGTGACCTTTTATGCTTCTCTGTACCTTAAAAGCACTGGCAGAGCCTGAAGAAAGGCCACAGCAGATTTCTACCTCTACAACAGTTGATCTCTCCAGTGGAAGGTGTTTGGAGGTCTGCCATGCCTGCCCTTTTCACATTAACAAACCTGTCTGGAGTCTTGGTCCTTTGTAGGTGTTGAGTGCCATCACAGAAGCTGATTTTTTTTGCATGATGTGAAGATTTAATGTAAAAAAACAAAAGGGAAACAATCTCCCACTCAAACCTCTCCCAGTAATGAAAAATAGAATTCATGCTCAGAGATGGCAGGGCTTTACTTAATTAAAAAGTTGTTTAGAGAACAAATATTAAAAGTTCTGGGGAAGGTTTTGCTGCTGCTGGCAAGTGCAGTGGGGAGCACTGCGTTTATCGATGTCTGAGTAAGCTGTTCTGTACAGACGTGGCTGAAATGGTTAAACTTGCTAATAGTGCTGGAAGTAGAAAGTGATTTTACTCTCTCCGTTGTGTAAGAGCCAGCACTGGAGCATGATCAGAGATAGAGCTGTTAGGGTAAAACCATGCCCTACTTTATTAAAAAGAGTTTCAATACGTTCCTGTTAAAGATCTCTATGCAAAAGTGATTCAGGGTTATGCTTTGGACATTAGATTTTTATCATCTTTAGAGAACACATATTTTGTTATGCTGGGAGAGCAATGCCCACTCTATTTTTTTTTTTCCCTCCCCCATGAGGGTTCCGAGTCAATTTTGTGTCCATAACAACATTTTGCCTTTTAAACCTATAAATAGAGCCCCGGCGGACTCCCCGGGAAGCGTCTCTGTAAGGAGCAGCTTCCCCGCGCCCTGCCGCAGCTGCCTGGCCCCGTCAGCCCGGCCCGGGAGCGCTGCACACCCGAGTCATCGCCAGGAATAACCTCCGACAACAACAGCCTCCCCCAACCTGAATCATCCCGCTCTGCTTTGGGAACATGACCCAGCCCGTGACTCCACTCGGATGCTCTATATAAGTCCAGGAAAACAACAGGCGCTCGCAGAGCTCACGGGCTGGATTTAATCAAAGTCGGGAACGACCCGGGAGGGATTTGAGCGAGGGAGCACCGCAGTTATGTCACAGGTACGGGGACATCTGTGCGCTGCCTGCCCTCGGAGAGCGCCTGGCAAACCTGGGGCTGGTTTGGATGCTTTGCTTGGAAAAGCTTATTAACGAGTTCCTCTGGATAACCAGGGAATTCAGCCTTTCTGCTCTGTGACTTTTGTGATTAAAATATTTTGACAAGTACATTCTTAGGATGGGTTATTTGGTGAAGAAGGAAAGCAGCTGCTCTCTACATGGTTAATTAATTTAGCTTTAAAATGTTCTGGTTTACCTTAAATATTTTTATTTGTGTAGAAAGAGAAAAATCCTTTCCCCTGCCCTGCTTTGTGATGTTTTACAGAAGGAGGAGTCTCTCCTTTCCAACACACTTTCTCAGACAGTGATTCTGAAATTCTCTTTTGAAAAGAGGTGGCTGTGCTGAAATGTCCCTGTGTTAAGCTTAGTGTATTAACTTGCAGGAGAAAAGAGTGTGACTGGAAATTATAACTGTTAGGATAAGATATTTAGACTGAAATTTTGTATAAAATGAACACTCATATTCATTTTATAGCTAATGGTTTGTCTTTAATGCATTCCCCAATAATCAGTGTTTCAAAGTGCTCTTGAAATGAGCTCAGGAGTGGTGAGGTTTCAGGTAAATCTTACATTTGTAACACAAGCTGTGTGTGCCTGGCAGAGCTCTCCTCAGCATGAGAGTTTTACAGGATTGCTGGGATGGAGAGTAGGAGAGCACAGTTCTTCACCCACAGAGAGTAATTCAGCTCACCTGATTTTCTTTACTCCAAAGAAAATGAGATAAAAACGCAGTTGTACGTCTTGTAAAGTAGCACTTTTTGACTTGTGACAGGAGAAGATAAAGCACAGGCTGCATGCCTGTGCTAGCTAGGAGTGGCTCCTGGCAAACCCTGCTCACAAATTCTGGCAGCAATTAGCAGTGGTGGGGCTGTGACAGCGGCAGCTGCTGGCCAGGGCTCACCGTAACCTCTCTGTGCACCAGCTCTGCTCTTCAGCTGGGGCCAGCTAATCCACAGCAACTGTCCTGCTGGAAAATCCTCTCTGATCAAAGAATGAGATGGTTTATTTTTAAATAACTGGGTGACATTCAAGAGCTCTGCTAGCCTGTGCTGTATCTCTGTGCCACCTTTCCTCACCCTGTCCCCAGGAATTCCCTTGTCCTGGTGGGAAGAAGCCTCACAGTTCCTGTCTGTTGCCAATAATGGCTGAAGGACCTTTGCAGATTTCACATTTCTCTTAATAAAGCAAGGGGCTTTTTCCCTTCCTGAGTTGGTTGCCTGTGGATGGTGCCATAGGCATGAGGGATTGTTCCCATGCCAGTTGTCGTTTCAGGACAGGTGACTCCCTGGCTGTGGGGATATTTGGTTCACTGGGTGGACAACCTTGCACAAACTGTTGTGAATTTTGAAGGGTTTACTGCCACCCTTTCCCCTTGCTTGCTTTGGTTACTCATCAATGTTTTCCCCTGAGATCTTGTAAATGTTTTATTTCCCACAACACATGCAAGTGGGATTGCAATGAGCTATTCTGAGTGTTCCTAGGGATTCACAGCAGGCAGAAAACATGCTGAAGGCTCCAGTGGAGCCAGCCTATCCATCCATGCAGGCTCTGTCTTTGCAAGCTCCCTGGATTCTCTGCTCCAGCCATTTGTAGGCCTTGAGGGATTTGTTTCCCTCCACAAGTGTTGTTAGCCTCACAGGCAGTGCCTGGAAGTGCCTGAGTGGTCTCCACCACTGCCAGAACCCAAATATCAGAATCCCTTGTGTGTAGCAATGGTCAGAGAAGTTTCTTGTTGATCTTTCAGTGTGTAAATCTACTAGAGCTGGAGTGTGGGGGTGTTCTGTTCCTCGTAACCATATCCCTGTGCTCCTGAATCTTGCCACAAGGGCTGCCTGGTGGGACACTGAAAATCTGTCCATGAAATAATAAACTGACAGGGCAATGCTTATGGTGTTGGCTGCTGCAGAGTGAAGTTGTGTCTGACTGTGGAGTGCTAATTTAAAGATCTGGGTAGCTGATATGAAGCAATGTTATCCCTATTTCCTTGTAGTGGGATAAACTGTGAACAGATTAGTACTTGGCTGTTGCAGTGCACCACCTGATGATGCATCTGTTTCTGTATTAGGTTTCCTTCTCCTTCTTTGGGTTCCAAGTCGAGGGCTTCAGATATGTTCAGTCAAGAGCCCTGTTGAGTCCTCAAATGCTTTTGTTCCTTAAATTTAAGATTATTAACTAAGGGTCAAGTGTTTATTTCAAATTAAGACAAGTCCAGATTTGGAATCTCTCTGACCAGTTTCCCAAAGAAGTAGTGAGTAGACTGAGGCACAAGCCCAATTAAGTAATAAAGCAGTACTTGCTAAATAAGCAGACAAGGTGGGACAGTGTGGAGGGTTTAGTGCTGGCCAAACTCATTTCCTGCTGTGAGATATAGATTAGGAGGAGGGCAAAACAGGCTCAAACCTTTAAAGGGTACAAAAAGAAAAGTTTATTAACAGAATTAAAAGAAAAGTTATAAGAAAATCATAATAATAAACTTCCAGAACGCTTCTTCTCCCCCCACACCCTCTTTTCTACTGACAACATAAAGAGACAAAGCCTGGGACTTTCCATCAGTTTACCATCCCTAGAATAGTCTTTTTTCAGTCCACTTAGGGAGAGGAGTCTCTCTTGCCATGCCATGGAGACTTCTCCACAAGAAACAGTTCTGTCATGGCTTTAGCATCACAGTGAATCAGCAACCCAGGAAAGGAAAATCTGTTCACAGTCTGAAAGTCCCTCCCATGCCTTGAACCTTCCCACAGCTGTTTTCATGGGCCATGTCAACTTATTGGAGTGCTAATTTAAGGATGAGCTGTCCTAGCATAAAACAAAAGATTTTGGGAAGGGCAGTGAAATTGTGATTATGGGAAGATCTGAAGTAGCTGAGTATGTAATCTTCAAACTAAAATAGGTGAAATATTGTGTTAGCAACTCTGTAAGTTGTAGCCTTTGGGTGGAGGCAGCTTTGTGCCCTGTGCTTTGAACACAAAATATTGATGTGTGGGTCTGTTTCTTAGCCAGCCCCTGTGAAAAAGAAGCGTCCTCCAGTGAAGGAAGAAGACCTTAAAGGAGCCAGAGGAAACCTTACCAAAAACCAGGAAATTAAATCCAAAACCTACCAAGTGATGAGGCAGTGTGGTAAGTCTCCTTGGTTGGAAGCAATCAAGCAGAGTAAAACATTGACTTAATTGCCCTTTTCAAGTGAAAGGGTCACCTCTGGAACAGCAGCCTGCTGTTCATCTGATGGACAAGTGAAGTATTTATCAAATGTGTATATATGTATTTCAGCAGCACTAGTTTTACTCCCTGAATTTGGGTGGTATTTCACTGATTGTCTCTCCTGGTTTTCTTCTCCAAGAACAAATGGGTTCCGCAGCACCTTCAATATTCAGCCGGGCTCGGACAGGGGGTGAAACAGTCTTTGAGAAACCAAAGGATGAGCCAGCCAAGAGCGTCTTTGGCTGACAGTGGAGCTGGACGTCTCACCCAAATGAATACTGTAACATTTTTCAAAATTTCTGTTCCTTACACTACAGTCACTGTTGACTCAAGTAGCTAATTTCCACTGTAAGTCCTTAAGTAGGGAATATACACATGTCAAAGAGTAAAACTTCCATGTTAATTATTATTACATGCTTTCTTTCTATGTATTGGACAATGTTTGCTATAATTGTTTAATAAAAAAAGGTTGTTGGACTCATCTTGGCACACTGTGGTGATTCAGTTTGGGCTCAGATGAATTCCGTGGGCACTTTGGCACTACAGGCGATGATTTTGTCTGTCAAATGCAAAGGAAAAAAACCCTGATGACACAGTCTCAGTGTCAGTGCAATTTCTTCACACCATGCCCTCAGCAGGAGGGAGCTGAGGAGGAGGTGATCAGTGGGGCAGCTCAAAAACCTGGAAATTTCACTCAGATTTGTGTTGCCTACAGTGGCACCTTGGCAAGGGCCCTCAGGGTGGTGGCATAGCACAGGGTGGTGGCTCTCCCCTCACAGTTCCCTCACAGTTTCCTGCTCACGGCTTTCCCCTCACGGCTCTCCCCTCATGGCTTTTCCCTTCAGGGCTCTCCCCTCACAGTCCCCCCATCACAGTTCCCTCACAGTTTCCTGCTCATGGCTCTCCCCTCACAACTCTTCCCTCATGGCTTTCCCCTCACAGTTCCCTCACAACTCTCCCCTCACAGTTCTCCCTCACAGTTTCCCCCTCACAGCTCTCCCCTCACGGCTCTCTCCTCACAGTTCCCCGTCATGGTTTCCCTCTCATGGCTCTCCTGTCACAGTTCCTGCTCACAGTTCTCCCTCACAGTTTCTCCTTCACAGTTTCCCCCTCACAGTTTCCCCTCACAGCTCTCCCCTCACAGTTTCTCCCTCATGGCTCCCCCTTTCACAATTTCCCCCCAGTGAAGAATAAAATTCTCAGATGCAAGTGTTCCCTTACAACTTGTCTACCAAGTTGTTGTTGATGTTTGTGCTAATGTGCGTCTACCCAGTTGACCGTAATTGTTGATGTTTATGTTGACTATTTGTTGTTAACGTTTTACATCTTTGTAAATTGTTAATACTCTTAGCTGTTTGTCCCTTGCCCAGTCCCAGTATCTACTCTTGTATCCACGCTCACCTCCACTGCCCCCTCCAAAATGGCGTGTGACAGCAAGTGCTCATGGGATAACATTCAGTGGTAAAAACCCCTAACAACAATGAGCCAGTATAAGATCTAAGACTAAAAAATGGTACTCTCAGGTTGAGAAAACAGTGAAGAAGATGAAATCACCAACCAGAGCTTTTTCGCCTTGTTACCATGACATAACAGCACTCAGCCAGCAAGACACCCCTAGACCAAGAGCCAACAAACATATTTCTAGGGACTCTTGTGAGGAGCCCTGGCTCTACTGCACAAGATGAACTGCTCCTCCTCTGGCTCGTCCATCGGGAGCAGCAGCCCTCGGGCTCCCCACCCAGAGCTGATTTTCAATAGAGGCCTTGAAAAAGGAGCTGGTCTCCTGGCCCATTCACTACACCCCCCGCAGTCCCCACATCATATGTTCCCTCACACCCTTCAGGGCAGTAATGCCATGATTTCTCTTCATGCAGCTCAGCTGCAAGGCCAGAGGCCCGGCTCTCAGAGTGCCCCAGCACACCAAGGGAAAGATTTCAGCTCGCACCGCAGTGGCTTTTTCTTCCTGTCCCTGTGGATCGAGTGCCAGACTGAGCCGCCATGTCCTGCCTTACTGTGGAGATGAGAACCCAAGTGTCTCTGTATTACACCGCACACTCTGAGGGGGAGCTAGTTTTTTTGCAATGCTGTTTACTTCTTGATTTGCTACATTAAACATCAAACCTTTTTTCTCCCAACCCCCAGAATGTTTCCCCTCAGCTGGATATTTGTGCTAAAACACCGAGGAACCTCTGTGGTAACCTGCCGTGCTTCCCACAAACGCTGAGTCTCTGCAGCATGTCTGCGGATGGTAAGGCAGATGCCACCTTTGTTAAAGAAATTATTTTTATTTGACACAGGCTGGACCTGATTAAGAGGTAAAAGTGATGCCAAAGTTCTCTGTGCACCATTAAATGTATCTTATTTAGCTTTTGTGTCCCAAACACTGGACGGGTAAAATGTGACAATGCCCACACAGATCCCAGAGAGGCTGTGGAGAGGAGCTCACATAAGGTAGCAGCAATCCTTTGGCTTTAATGGGAAAGCTTCCTTAAAGATATTGCTGGTGCACTGCCTTGCCCTGTATTTTTCTCTGTAAAAGATTATTATTTGCAGCCCAGATCCCACCTCCTCGCTTTAGTGGGCACAATTCCTCCATGCAGCACAGGCTCCTTGCAGGTACTCTGGCAGAGCCTTTTCCCAAGAAAGATCCTTCCAGAGCATGAAAAAGTCATGGTGGAAAAAACTCCTCCCCTGATAATATTGGAGTTGCCTTTGCATTGGGTTTAACAAACCCATCTTATTTAACCTGTGTTGAGAAGTTGGAAGGAGGTTGTTTAATAATTATTGAAATGGTGGTGAGGGACAAGTGGGGCAAAATGTTGGGTTTGCCTTCTTTATTGCAGTACAAGAGTTTGCAGGTGGGGTAGCAGAACAGGAGAGTGCTGTATTTCAGACCCTGCCTTGGATATGTTGGTGCTGATTTAACAAAGAAACCTCTGTGTCCCACACAGATTCTACAGGGAAGCCATGTAAGGAATCTGCCAGAAAAGTTGGATTTGGCAAACAGCTCTATTTCCAGGATGTTGTCAGGTTCAATTACTTGTGCTGCTTCCAAGTGTGACAATAAGGATTGGGCATCTTTTTTGGTCTTATGGTCTTTTAATGTGGACCTCATCTAAAAAATGTGAGGGGCAGAGCTGACACTGCAGCCTAAATCTGTGCAGTGGAAGCAGCTCTTTAACATCCGTGTGATTTTACACATGGGCATTAGAGAACTGATGACAGATCCACTTAATTAAAGCTTTGGCTCTTGCAGCTCTTAGGCCACTAAGTGTCTAATCCTGTGTATTTTAAGGGATTAAAGCATTACATGAGTTGTACAAGTTAATAGAATGTATAGCAGTTTAATTTTTTGTCTTTTAAAATATATATTTACATATATCCTTTATAGCAGGACATATATATATATATATATTTTAAGAAGTCTGAACAGTCAGCCTGAGAGGATGTCTTGGGTTGCAATGAAGGATGTAACCAGCAGTATGTATTCCATCACCATCTCTTGAAACCAGGTGGAACAGTCATCTTTATCTCTTCCACAACCCATCCTTCCTCCAGGAAGATCTCTTCTGTTAATGGCCATTGAGTCCCACTGCATGACTGATAAAATTACATCATCCCATTGGGAGATGATCCAGCCAGGGAGAGGAACCAAGCATTTCCTACCTAGATAAAAATCTGAGATTTGGAACATCAGAGCAGCCTTTTTCCACTGGATTCCAGAGGAAAACCACGCCCACCTACACCACCACTGGACCTTCAGAGAAAACTGCACCTTCTACAGAACCACTTCAACAGAACCACATCTGTCACTCCAGCACTGCCGCCACCATTTAATGGGACTGCTACTAACACCCTGACCAACAGGGTGTCAGGTTGTATTCTGACTCTGTTAGTGTTTTTGTACTACTACATTTTATTTTAATTTTCCTATGAAGTTGTAGTTTGGTTGGTTGGTTTTTTGGTTTTTTTTTATTTTATTTACACATACTACTAAAGAACTGTTATTCCTATTCCCATACCTTTGCCTGAGATCCCCTTAATGTCAAAATTCTAATAATTCAGAGGGAGGGAGTTTACATCTACCATTTCAAGGGAGACTCTTGCCTTCCTTAGTAGATATTTGTCTCTCAAACTGAGACAGAGGAATAAAGTTCATTTTTTAAAAGAGTTACTTAAAGCACAAGCCTTGTAGGACCAGGCTGTACTTAGCATATTCTTTGTAGTGAGCTTGTAGATGTCTAGTAAGTAATAAATTATTGAGCTCTGCTTTAGTGTCTCCTTGCAACTCTGAGGCCACTAGAAGCTTGCTTTCCACAGGGACACTTTGTTAAACAGGCATGGAGAAAACACAGATGCTTGTATTTCCATAGGATCTTTGTGTTAGTTTATCACAATGAATGGCATTACCTACCAAGGGTCATGGCCTGTTGGGCAGGGAGGCACAAAGGTTGAGAAAGCCATCAGCTGTAATATCTCATGTGTGTGTTGCCTGTCCTGGCAATCTCCAAATCTTTGAAGTGCTTGTGATAATGTTCAGGATGTGCCATTTCAAATTATTACTGTGGAATATGGTAGAGATTCCTGAAGCTTGTTGCACAGACCAAGTCATCTGCCCAAGGGATTTCACGTGACACAGTGAAATCTAATTTGAAAAAAATATAGAGATTTCTTAATTTTATGTGTTATGAAACATTAAAATTCTAAAGTTTAAGAGCAAAGATCTGTTGGAAAAATAAGCATTAACCAAGTCCGAGTTTTACCTATGTTTAATGGGTAAATATTACATTTCCATGTCTCTTCAAAGTCTACATGATATCCCCAAGTACAAGTTACTCATTAACTGATTAAGATAAACAGAGATTTCATTTGAAAATTTCTTTTTTCCAAAATGGAGCAGAGAACATTGCTTGCATTGATGGTCTTTTCCTCACTCATAGTATTAGCAGAAACTATTGATCAGAAGGTATTTGCTCTATTTTTATTATCAATATCTCATTTGGTGGTGTGGTGGTATGACAGTAACTGGCAAGACAGTGCAGGTAACTCCTCTGGTAACTACTGCCTAGGGAACCTTGGGTGGATTGAGTTGAGATTTTAGAGCTTTGGGTCTTTTTAAGATCTTTTTGGTTGTTTGTTTGGGCTGTTACAGTATAAATGTAGCAGCAAGCATTTGCAGATGTGTTTGGTCATGCTCTTCCTTCGGGATGTAAGATGTCAAATTTGAGAGATCAGTAGCTCTGCCTTGGCCACCAGATGAGGTTTGGATCTTGACACAGGACCAAGGAAGCACTATGCAGTGCCAGGAGGTTTCTGATGAGTGCTTAACAATACATATGGAATGGAACAGAGGAAAGAAGAAAGTTATTTGCACTGTCTGGAGGAGAAAATTCTGTTTTGTACCATCACAGTGGTGACTAGTGGCATTGAAAAACATCAATATTAGAAAGAAGAGGAAGCTTTAAGTCAGAAGGTTTCTCTGTCCATTGTGCCTATTCAGAAAAGTGTGAAGTGAACTGAAATGCAGGTGGATGTTGGGGGGCAGGGCCAGGCCTTGTGGCGCTTCAGGGGCAGCCGAGAGCTCTGCAGGAAGCCGTGGGTGGGGTGTAGGGGCCCACAGTGCCTCTGCCTTTGGGTACATGCCTGGGGCTGCTCCTCTCTGCTTCTTTCACCAGGGGCACAGCAGAGCTCCTCCCCATGCTGCATCCCCTGGGTTGTGCTGGCCACAGCCTAAGGTGCTGCTGGGGCTGGGCGAGTGCAGGAGACACAGGTCCTCCGCCCTGCAGCATCCTTTGGGCACTTGGCAGCAGAGTACATTCTGCACTGGGTAAATTTTGCACAGGACAAGCTCTTCGTGTGTTGGAAGGAACCTCAGTGGGCAGCAATGGCCATCATGTGCCTGCACTGTGAGCCACAGCTTGGGGCTTGGTGTTCCTTAAGGCAAAACCTTGCTCTGAATGTGCCATGGGCAGGTTTGAGTATGGCAGGGCAGCAAACTTTTCCATTTCAACCAGTGTCCTAACGGAGAACAGGCCACTGGGTGCTATTAATTGACAAGCAAAGTACAGGAGATTTATTATCAAAATAGCTAAAGATCATTAAGACATTCAAAAGACTTGGGGCTGGAAAAGTAAAAACAGAAATGCAATGATATGCTCTGTTGCTGAGCTTTTTTATTTTAATCAGTTATTGGACTGTTGTGAGGCTGGCGATGCCCAGATCAGCTTTTCTCTAGTGCCACTGCTGAAACATGTGTAGGACCTTTTGAGAGACATCCCAAATGCAAAAGGAGGTGTCCATGCAGGCAGGTGCTCCAGGCAGTTCTTAGTCCAGCCACCCTCTGGGGTGTTCCAGGCAGCTCCAGAATGGTGCCCACCTCCTTTGGGCATCAGGAGCCCTGGAAGAACCAGACCAGGAGAAACATGACTGCTCAAAGGGCATCTCTGCTTGTGCAACCAGTGAGGGATTGGGAGGCCCATGTGGGGTTTGAAACCTGCTAAACATCCTGTAGGACACAAGGTACCAAAGTTGGAAAACAGGCAGCAAAGTCAACAGCTGGGAGAGCAAATAAACAGTCACACAAAAAACAGGGCCCTTCCCTGGGCCAGGCTTAAAGAGGCTTCTGATCTTCCTGAGGAAAATCTTGGGCAATGACTGGGGTGATGCAGCAGCAGCTTCAATGTACCCCAAGGAGAGAAAAAGGTCCAACAGGAGCTTCTGTGGAGCAGCAAAATTGAGATGTAGCTGCAGGTTTTGCATAGGGCAATGTTTGTGGCTGCAGAGATGGGAATAAGCAGATTGGTTCAGAACAATCCCTTCCCCAGTTCCAGCCAGGCTTTCTAACAGTTCATTCCTTCATCAAACTTTTCCAACTGCATCATCCAGGTGAGGTCTGCTTGGGAGCAAAACCTGGGTGTTTCTGTCTCAGTCTGTTTATTTTTTCTCAGCCTGCTATTGAAATCTACAGCCTCCACGTGGACTGCAAGGTCACATCACGCTTTGCTCACACTGTCATCACCAGCAGAATTGTCAACCGAGCCAATGAGTCCCGAGAGGCCACCTTTGAAGTGGAATTACCTAAGACAGCCTTCATCACCAACTTCTCCATGTAGGACCAGTCCTTACCTGCAGTGTGAAGGAGGCAGCTCTGAGGGGGTTCATCTTTTTGCTCAGGAGCTGCTGGGCAAAGGGCACAAAGAGGGCCTTCTGCAAAAAATGCTCTGTGGGGCTAAGTAGTAGGCAGCCAAATAAAAAAGAGATGCCCAGGGCCAGGCTGCTTGCTGCACAGAGTGAGTGACAGATGTGCTCAGTGGTGGTGTTTCTCCTCCTCCAAGACTCTGCAAGGACAAGGGTTGTGTTGTGGTGGTGGCTCCTTGCATCCTCCTGGGTGGGGAGGGATTTGGGAGGAAAGTGTCCCTTGCTCATGCCCAGAGAGCCACAAAAATCTTCCGTTGAGTTCCTTTCCCCAGTGCATTCCTTCTAATTCTAATTCTAATTCTAATTTTTATGGAAACCAAACAGGTCCATCGATGGTGAAGTATACCCAGGAATAATAAAGGAGAAAGCTGCTGCTCAGAATGAGTATGACACAGCAGTCTCACAAGGACAGAGCGCTGGCCTCGTCAAGTATGTTCCTATTCTGAGTAAGGCTGCTCCAACACCCCTCCTGGGCTTCCTGTTTGGCTGGGGGCAGATTAAACCCTGGAGACAGCCACATCTCAGTGGGGATAAATGTGAAAATCAGTCTTGGGTTCTTGGTGGGAGGGACAGTGTGTCTTTGTATGTATATGTATATTTTTTAAAAATTATTATTATTATATATATATGATTTATAGGTGGCCCTGCAATGGGCTCCAGTAGGAAGCATCCCTGTATAGCAGTGCCTTGGGACTTGCTGCCATAGAATCACTGTAGCACACATCATGGAATGTCCTTGAAAGGGATCTACAGAGATCATCAAGTCCAACCCTTAAGTGAATGGTCCATAGAGGGATTGAACCAAAAAACCACCATGGTGTTACTAGCACCATGCTCTGACCAGCTGAGCTAATCTCATGGTCAAGGGTCCTCAAAGTCTAGTTCCAAACCCCCTGCCACGGGCAGAGACACCTTTCAGGTTGTTCAGAGCTCCATCCAGCCTGGCTTCCCATCATTGGAGAGCACCTTGCCATGCTGAGAAGTTGCTCAGTGTTGAGTCTGCATCCTTGCAAGCACAAAGGACCATGGCCTTGAACAGATACCACAGTTTGAGGGTGCATTTAATCTGTGTTTCACAAGTATCCAGTCTGAGGCACGCAGGAGTTTCTAGCTCCATTTCTCAGCTTGCACCCATGATACATTTATGTAATATATGTGGGGTACATAATAGCACCTGCAATGTAAAAAATCCTTTCTGTGATGGACACTATTTCCTGCTACTCTTTTTTTTAATCCCATGTGGCCTCTTGGCCTTTATTTTGCACACTTCACAAACTCTTGGCCACCAGCCTTCCCTGCAGGAGATAAATCCCTGTTCTTCCCCCCCCAGAATTACAGACAGAAAGCTGGAGCAGTTCCATGTGTCTGTCAGCATCGCTGCTGCCAGCAAAGTCACTTTTGAGCTGACCTACGAGGAGCTGCTGAAGCGAAGGCTGGGGAAGTACGAGCTGCTCCTCAAGGTCCGGCCCAAGCAGCTCGTTAAGCACTTCCAGGTGAGCTGGGCAGGGAGCAGTGGGTTTAGCACAGCCATGTTCTCTCTGAGACACTGATGCTGACTTCTCTGCTGCCAGATCGATGTGCACATCTTCGAGCCCCAGGGCATTCAGTTCTTGGAGACAGACAGCACATTCATGACAAACGAGTTAACTGAGGCACTCACCAAAGTGCTGAACGAAACCAAGGTGAGGCAGCAACTGCCAGAGGTTACTGCCAGCAGCAGCTCTAAGTTATATTGCTCTAAATATTTCCTTCTGATTGATTTGCAGGCTCATATTTCATTTAAGCCAACACTAGATCAACAGAAGAAAAATTCTGAGCTTGATGAAACGCTTCTCAATGGTGATTTTGTTGTGCGTTATGATGTTAAGAGAGAAGCCACTGCAGGTGATATACAGGTAAACAAAAAGAGAAATGAAAATGCTTCCAGATCACAAATAAATCTGAATGTGAAATGCAATCAGTAAAACAGCAACATTTGCTTTGAAATACCAAGAATGACAGGAAAAACTCTTCCCATTAATCCAAGGTCAGCAAGAACTGAGGGTGATACACGGTAAATCCCCAAAGACACCAGGTATATTGCAAAAACAGAGCACTCAGGGGGGAAAAAAAATCAATCTTTCCAATTTTATTCAAATACCAAATCTATATTGATATTTCATAGGTGTCTCTTTCCAGTCTTTTTTTTTTACTATTATTTTGGCTCCTACAAAGTGTATTTGTGGCTTCTTGTAAATGAAGTTTAGAGGAATGTGATTTATATACCTTAAAATGATGCTTGGTCTCTGTGATAACTGAGGCATAAATACTAAATACAACAGGAACTTAACAAATATTTATGAACCAATGCATATTCTAGGGAATAAAATACAGTATTTTCCATATCATTTCACTGATGAAGTATACACTGGTGTGCTAAAAGGTGGCAGCCACAGTCATTCAGCAGAGATGTACTCATAGGTAATGATAAAAAGGTAACGTGATACACAGTGGTAATATGCATATATCATACATATGGCACTGAGGTGTCTAATACATATGTATGTATGCATGCTGCTCTCTGGTAATTTTCTCTCTACAGTCTTGCTTCCAGCTAGGAAATACATTTTACTTTCTTTAATTTGAGCTCTTTGATTTAGGCTTATCAAGAAGAGCAGAATGCTGAACATGCTCTCCACTCTTGCTATGCCAGAATGTTAAGATTTATTCTTTATTTCTTTAGATGTACTTTTATAGATGATTTCACATTTTGTATTTCAGATTGTCAATGGGTATTTTGTCCATTACTTTGCACCCCAAGAAATGCCAGTGTTTCCCAAAAATGTCATCTTTGTTATAGACCGAAGTGGCTCCATGACAGGCAGAAAAATTGAACAGGTAACTTGCCTCAAAACATGACCTCTGTTAGCAGCAGTCACACCCCCCTCACAGCCTTCTAGGGAAGCAACTGGGCATTTCTCATTTGAAACACACCCTGGCTTTGTACACAGCAAAACATTCAGATTTATAGGAATGCTTGAAATTACATATGCACAGATTGAAGTTATTAAAGAGTAACTCTTGTCCAACACAACTATTTTCATAGGTACTAAACACCAAGGCAGAGAGAGCTTTGTCATCTTTGCAGAACTTTTTGATGTTTATGGTTTTTTTAAGGAATCTTAGAGAGTTATCTATTACCTGTTTTATGTTTATTGATGACTGTGTATGTAGCTCTGCTTGGGAGAAGACAAGCCCCCTACAGCCATCATAGGCTGGATTTCATGTTTGTAAGTTAAGTGAATTGTCTATTTCTGATGGTCTCAACCTAAAACCTAGCATTAGAGTTTAATAAAGGCATTGGCTGCATCTGGAACAGAGCTGTAGAGAACCCCCTTATTACACTGCAATTTCAGTCCCAGCTCTGGCAAAAAAGTGGAAATAATCAAAATTATGGTTTCTCCTTGGAACAGACAAGGGATGCCCTGTTGAAGATTTTGCATGACCTTCGCTCAGAAGATCATTTCGGCTTTATCACCTTTAACAGCAAAGTGGCAGAGTGGAAGAGCTCTTTGCTGCCAGCCACTGAGGAGAACGTGGCCAGTGCTGCAGCCTTGGTGCAGACTCTCAGTGCCAGGGGAGGTACACCTGCATGTAGCCACAAATATGCACCCAGTGGAATGAATTGCTTAGAAAATAATTATTTTTATTTAGTTATATAGTGCTCCAGAGCTACCACTACTGCTTACAAAGCAAGTCAGTTATCACTTATAAGTGATGAGTGGGAAAGAAAGCCTGTAAGTGCACAGACTGGTGATTACACTATGAGATAGATATAGTTATATAATATATAAGAGATGCTTACAGCACATCTATGAACCATACAAGCCACAAAGTTTTGTTTCCAATTTTTTGTTATGGAGACAACTAGAAGATTCCTTGGTAGCACATTTTTTCTACAGAAAAATGGCAATTCACTCAACATTTGGCAGCAATTTGCTGACTTTGTTTTTTTCTTTTTATATCAAGTGTCACCTTGTAAAAAAAAAAAAAAAAAAAAAAAAAAAACACATCCAAAGTTATGCTCCTTTGTAAGCCATGCCACAGAAATAAACCTGTTAAAACAGACATGGCATTTCAGTTGCTGCATCAGTCAGTGTGCTTGGTGTTATTATTTAGTTTGAAGCACATCTCAAGGCTCTGTTTCCCTTTAATGTTACGCTGTCAGAATTAACAGAAGTTTCTTACCCCAGGCACTAACACCAATAAACCCACCATGCTCAGCTCTTTTCTCTGACTTCTTATGTAAGTCAGGGAAACTTTTCTTAAGTATAGGTTAACAGATGACAGTGTGTTTACTTAAGCACTTTTTAATGGCTCTAGACATGTTTGTATTTCCCATGACATATGTGTGGAAAATGCTCCCTAAAGAGTACTCTGGCACTGTCACTGCAATATAACACCCAGTAATTAAGTCCAGTAGGCTAAGTCCCTAAATCCTCCTCTCTTGGAAGGATTACTTCCTGCAGAAAACTTTAAACAAGTCTACAGGGGCTGTGCAGATGGGGGGCAGCAATGCCTGCAGATGATTCTCCTGTTCAGGAGAGTGATACCTGCTCTCTCATTGCAGGCACAGACATCGATGGTGCCCTGCTGGCTGCCGTGGACATGCTGGACAAAGCTGAGGGGCTGCTGGCACGCAGCATCTCCATGATTATTTTGCTGACAGATGGCCAGCCCACTTCTGGTGAGTCAATTCTATGCTCATTCCTCCCTCCCCTGGGTTTTTTTTACCTTTTACACTTGCATCCCAGTATTGATAGACCTAGCCTGTGTTCTAGAAGAGCTTTGGAATATGCAGGCTGAGCTACTGCTGGATCTGGAGAGGAGGGTTATGAGAGGGCTTTGTTGAGGGCTGTGGGGAGTGATGGCAGAGCCTGTGACTGCACATCCTTTGGCTGGGAATTGTTTTGCTGCACACCGTTGGCTCCCCAGTTTATAAACTCAAGGGAATTGGAGATAGTCCAGGCACAGCTGAAACAGAAAAGTAAAATACCTAGAGACAAAACATGGACATTTTGCAGATACTGTGTACAGTCCTATTTGAGAGAGAGGCTTCTCCACCCTCTGTGCCTCAAACTTGAGATATTTACGAGGTGCTTCTTGTTCTGTATTCTCTGTCATGTCTTAATTAGTGATCAGCTGTGACAGCACAAACCAAAGGATTAAGATTGAAATATCAGGTTAAATAAGCAACAGCTCCCAGTGCAATGGCACAAACTCTCTTGTCTTGAACAGGGGCTTGTCTTAGATTTGTTTGGCACCAGCATCACTCCAAGACCAGCAATATTAATTCATCTGTAAGCCCTTAATAATATCAGTCTGCCTTTTAGATTGTGTGAGCCATTCTGCTTTGGGATTTCTTGATTTTGTTTGGGTTCTTTAATGAAATTCAACTCAGAGTGCTGGCCCCCAGCACAGCCACAGTGAGTCTCCAGTGCTCCCCACATCCCACAGCAGTTAGAAATTAGGCCAGGGTGGAGTGTCAGGCATTATTGCATGCATTGCCTTCCTTAGCAAAGCAGCTGAAAGGGAAAAATCTCAGCTGCTCCCATGGTATTGCTACAGGCAGTGACAGTTCCTGCCTAGAAATGCTGATGGAGAATCTCTCCATACATGGCCATCACCAGCTCTTCAAATGGGGTCAGATGATGGTGTGAAAACCTTTTCCCTGTCACACAAAGGAGCTGGGAGAAAAGCATGGCTGAGTTCATTGGCAGTTTGTTGGAATTGCACCATTAACCAATCCATTCTTCTCTGAATTGACACACATAATTTTTATGGATGGTACTTGTCTTTTGAATGCTTGATGAAGTGTATCCATCCCTCGTGTTGTTAACTTGTAGTGTGTGCCCCTTCTGCACTAAAATCCTCCTCTGGCCCTGTAATCCTATAAAATATTTTGCACTTAGCCATGACAACATCAGTAGAGCCTAGTAAAAGTCATTAGAAGAGAATCACATTCTGGCACTCCATATGCAGAGTTGTGCTTTCATTTCCAATTTAATTACCAGCATTCTATCCCCTATCTTTTTAGTATTTTATCCTGAGGTTTTTTTCAAAACTTCAGGCAGAATTTTTCATTAACTTGCTGCAGTCTTTTTGCACTTGAAAAGACCTAAACCCACAACGGTGCTCTTGTTTCATTTACAGGTGAGAGAAATGTGGAAGTAATTCAAGAAAACGTTCAGAAAGCAATCAATGGCAAATATGCTCTTTTCTGCCTTGGCTTTGGGTTTGATGTCAGTTACAAATTCTTGGAGAAAATGGCCCTGAGCAATGGGGGAATAGCACGGCGTATCTATGAACATGCTGATGCAGCCCTGCAGCTCCAGGTCAGGAGTGAGGGATGTGCCAGGAAAACCAACTATCAGCTACAGCTTTTGTCTAGTCCTGGCAGAAAAATCACAGATCTTCCTAGATGAAATGTTGGGGTTGAGTTTGGCTGTTACTTTAGTGGAGGGAGGAAGGCAATTTTGGGGTATCTGAGGGTTTGCACCCTGCGCATATCCATGACTCAAAGTCTTCAAATCACCCGCATTCAGACAAACTGGGAAAATAACACATTTCTGTACTGTAAAAAGAGAAATTCTCCAGGGGAAATGGACAATATCTGAGTTTGCAGTAGTTCTGCACTACTAAAGAAAAAGCTTTTTAAGGGGGCATTAGACATTCAACATATTGCTTTGCACAATTTTGCTGTCATTTGTGTGTGTTCTCTGTCTCACTACTTTTCTTTAGGGCTTTTATCAAGAAGTGGCTACCCCAATATTAATGCAAATTGAAATGCAGTATCCAGAAAATTCCATTGAAGGATTAACCAAGAACAATTTCAAGCTGTTTTTTGAGGGATCTGAAATTATAGTATCTGGAAAAATTAATAATGAGCTGGATCTTTTGCCAGTGGAAATTAAAGCTCAGTCAGTAAGTGTTTATTTTATTAATTGTGAAAAATATCTCTCCCTTCTGTCTTTTGTGGCACAATGGGAGGCTTCAAGACGTGTTTTGTGTTTACTATATGTTCTCTACATTTTGGCATTCAGCTGTTTTCCCATTGTTTGAACTCTTAGATAATTTGCTAAAATTACCCTCTCTTGAATTTGCTACAAAAGAAAAACCTTGACGAATATCCACAAATAAGCAAACAACAATTTTAATTAAACTTTGTTGATTCTTTAACAAAATCCAAATATTTTTGCCTTTTAAGCACTTTTAACTTTCTATTGTTACAATGAAGTAGGGAATCTCAGTTATTCTTCTCAAAAATGCTGAAATAGAACTTAATTACCTGTTTTTTTCATCATTGTTTCAAGAATAGAAATACACATCTGAAGTACATGCTTTTTAGATACTTTGGATTTGCATTTTCCAATGGGAAAGAACAAAATTGAAGGACAACTTGTACTAAAAGATATTCTTTTAAGTCTAATAATGTGACTATAAATGCAGTCTGGAGCTGTTCTTTTGATGGTCAGTTTTCTCCCACTTCAGCACACGAGTAACTTGACTCTTAAGGAAGAAGCAAATGTCAAAGAGAAGGAGCAAGTGTTCCAAAATCAAAGATACATCTTTGGGAATTTCATAGAGAGACTGTGGGCTTACTTGAGCATTCAGCAGCTTCTGGAAAAAGCGTAAGTGATTTTAAAGCTTCACATAACAAACGTCTATCTTCTCAAAACATAAATTCCTTATTCACAAATGATGTGATTAGAAAATACAAAGAAACAGAAATATTTCTTCAGACTGTATCAAAACCACAAGATACTGGGAGAATACTACATTACTGTATGATGAACCCGAAGTCCCTTTCAGTTTTTGGTAGCCCTACAAAATTCAATTTCCTACATTTATGAACACATAATGTAACACATTCTTCATGCCATTACTGTGAAATAGATTTCAATTGTATGGATGTGTTGAGCTGTTCTTGCACACCCAGAAATATCGTCTGTAGATAAGGAAATGGCAATAGCTAGGGAGTAGAACAATATGGATGTCTATAAGATACTTCAAAGATCATGTATCTATTGCTTTTATGTATTTAAACCATATATAGGCTCCAGTGTTGCAAAGAATTAAGTATTTCCATAATTTCAGGCACATGAACAGCTGAGTTATTCCCATAAGACTACTGACCCTTCAAAAATAAATATCTGTGGAGATACAACCAATATGTAAAGGAATCTGATTTGTTCATAGTCTCTACACATTTTTGCTTCGTCATTAACACAGACTTTAGTATTTCAGCTCAAGAAGAGGACCAGAAGGCCCTGGAGGCCCAAGCCTTGGATCTGTCCCTGAAGTACAGCTTTGTCACACCCCTCACTTCCATGGTGGTCACCAAACCCCAGCAGAAGGAGGAGCTGGCAAACAAACCCACAGAGGCTGGTAAAAACAGCCCCCCTGAAACACTCTGCTCTTCTTGATTCATTGTTGTTGACTTCCACCTAGGTTTATTTGATAGTGATATAATGAGGCAAATTGGAGGCAGGAGTTCAGGGATTGGCTTGCAGGATTCTTTTGAAAGGTGAAGTGATGAAATAGGCACTACCATTGAAATGGAAAACATGTTTAAATATTAACTAAAGGTAGTCTAATAGCTGTTACTATTATATTCCTGACAATGCAAAAGGGTTCCACAATTTTCTCTGGAAAAATGAGTGCAGGGGGAAAAGAATGGCCTCAGAGTTTTGCAAGTGCTCTATATACTCATCCTTTAACACAAAAAACCTCATCAACTGAAGCCCTTGTCCCAGTTCACGTGGGTAAAATAATTCAGTGTTGACTGAATGACACTCATCTGTCTCTCTTCCTCTTGACAGATAATGAGAAGCCCAGGAGTCTTCCAGTAGGAGGTAAATGTTTTCTTCTTTTCCAGTAGCATATTTTCATAGTCTCTAATAAAAATTAAAAAAAAAAAAAAAAAAAAAACAACAAAAAAACCAACTAAACCAAAACAAATGAAACAGTTCATGGTGGCTGTCAGTTCATGGTGGTTGTCAGTTCATGGTGGTTGTTCTATAGAGGGAAGTATCTGACATTTGCAAAAACGTGTGAAGTAAATTGTAAGCAATGCCTGCCACAGTCTCTGCAGGTTTTGGGTCAATAGCAGGGTCAAAAGGAGAAAATCTTCCATTAAGAAATTCTCAAAGGTCAAAATTATCCATGCTCATGAGTAAAAGCAGTTCTTCAAGTCAGTGGTGTTAATGATACTTTCTGCTTCTTCTTACCACGTGTGAAGCACCTTTCAAGAGATCCCGCTCAAGAATGCCTTCTGAGGATGTCTCAGGTATTTTTTTCCTCTCTGGAAACCGCATTTATTAGAATAATTATTTTATAGTTGAAGAAACTTGGTTTTGCTCTAGTTCTTTCACAGAAACGTATTGAGAGAATCACAATGCTACCCTGGTTTTGGAGGTTGCCTCTTTCAAAGTGATGCTGGGGAGTTCAGTAGCAGGACCACTCCTGTAGGGTATGTAATGCAATCATGAGTAAAACACAGATGTTCTCTTTTCTTTCTCCAGGTTCTCATAGACTGAGGAGTGGGTCACCAGCTGGTAAGTACTCCTCCTCTTCTTCTATTCAGAGTAATTCTATGAAGCTCATTTAATATGTAGGGTCATATCAACCTTATCCTAATAAATGCATTTGGATTGGAGATGCCCACTTGATATACAATTAAGTTTTTATTATGTGTATTTCAGTCCACAGATATTTTATAATGAACTATAAACTTTTGAAATTCCCTTTTCAAAAATAAAGAAATATGCCTCCTGAAAATAAATGTGAAAGTTCTGGAAAAGTATATATTAGTAAGCTGAAAGAAGTGGATGTAAAAACAAAATAATTCACCAGTCCTGGGGTATCCAGAAAAGGTAGTGGACAACAAGCAGGACAGATTCCCTGTTTCAGAGGGTGGGGAGGGAGGTGCAAGGCATAAACCCAAAGCAACAAAATATTGGGAAAACCTTTTTCTTTCAGGTTGGAGGCACTCTGACACTCGCGGCAACAGGAGGATGTTTTCCACAGGTAGCTGCTCACAGTGGGGTCAGGGGCTGGGCTGGGAGTGCTGCATTCAACACTGCCCAGTGACCTTTGGAAACACAGCTCTAAACCCTCCCACAGCTCCAGATGAGCATGGGCCCATGGCATGGTCCTTCCTGAGAGAAACAGGCACTGCATATTGTGCTTTTGCCCCCCATTGGGACACCTCATCTTAGGCAAAGCTCTCTACAGTTGTCAGTGAAGAGCTCTGCTGAAAAGGCTTCTGTCCAGCATTTGTCCTGGTTCATCAGCTGACTTAGAGACAAACCCTTCTTACTAATTTCAATTATTTCAGTTCCCAGGTTCAGAGACACCATAGAAATACAACCTGTGGGTAAGTGACACACATCCATTTCAATTATTAATGTAACTGTAAACACTTATTCATGCAACTATGCTTTTTCTGACTGCATCAACTCTGAAAATCTTTTACATCTTCTTGCAAACCTTGGCTAGTTCTTTCCATTTAAGTATAAAATATCCCTGTATCCCATGAGAAGACCTCTTTGGCTCCAGGATATAAGAAATGCTGTACAACAAATCTTCAGCCTAAGCCTTTTTAAGGGCTCATTGTCCTTAGTAACTTTGTATTTAAAATCTGTTGGTTTCATTCATTCAAGATGCTGTGCCTGGGTGTGCTTTTCAACAGTTATTACTTTGTTTTTAGTCATTCTATGCTATAAAAGCTATAACTGCTGTTTTAGGTATAAATCTATAAATCTTTTTTGCTGTGCCTATCCAGGGCACAGGCTCGATTTTTTTTGTTGCTGATATTTTTCTTCTGTTTTTTCAGCCTATGAACATCCACAACTTCTCTTGCAATTACCCAGACAAAATGAAAGAATCTGCTTAAATATTGATAAAAGAGCACAAACCTCTGTCCAGCTGGTGTCAGATCCAGAGCAGGGTGAGTGAGCCACGTTACCCCAATACCAAGACAAGGAGAGTCACTGGGTCTGTGAGTGCAGTTGGTGTTTTTGGGAATAACCTCTTCTCATGAAGAGCCTTGCACTGACCAGAGAGGCTGTGGTAAATTCTGCCTTTCTGTTAGGTAATATTAATAGAGGTGCAACAGCTAGGGGCACTTCTCACAGGTCTGGCTGAAGGTTACCTTCTCCTCCTGATGTCATGTCCTCCTAGGTCCTTAGGATTTTCTCCTACCCAGCCCTTGGGACTTTAGAGGATGCAGAGACCTTAAACCTCATGGTCCCTATGTGCCAACAGAAAGGTGCATGCTCTGGATGCACAGCAGATTTTCCATGGTACTGTCCTGGAGGAGCCATGGCCTGGGCTCCAGGACCTGCTCTGATTAGAGAACAGAGACACCTCTGTGCAGGAGGTGGAAGCATGGGGTTAAACAGGCTCTAAACAGTCTTCAGACGTGTGGAGCTGAAATCCAGAAATGGCCCACAAAACTAGATTTGAGACCCTGGAGTCATTTCAGTAGCAAAACTGGAGCAAGTTTATTAAGATCACTTGTACCTTAAGAGAAGAATCACCTGACAAATTTGTATTAAAGGACTCACTGTGACGGGGAAACTTGGAGATGGAATAAATCACTTTGTGCAGTTTGATATTAACTATGAGAATCCCCCTGTGCAAATCCATGTCTACACTCATGCAATCCTTGTAAGCCACAATAACAAGAATGATTGGTTGTCATGGACAAAGTCAGCCTCTTCCACTATCCAGGGGTAAGAAATATCTTCCTGTATTTTCCTAAACTTGAAAATGTGTCAGATCTTTGTTCATTCAGGCCTCTACTTTCCCATTTACCTGAAGTAAGTGCTTCCAAATGTCCTTCTCCAGCAAATATAGATCAGTGTGAGTAACAGCAGGGTATCCTCATAACCCCCCATTTCAAATTTAGAGAGGAAAATAAGTTTTATTTTAATTCTCCATGCCTGTGTAAAGAGAACCAGAACAACTGCACCATCAGCCTGCTGTTCATGTATTTATGTTCCAAAGGAAAGGAGCCATGCAGAGCAGCCTGGTGCCACCAGCAGCCACTCTGTGTTCCTCCAGGGCAGAGCGAGCGCTGCCAAGTGATGGCTTTGACATTTACTGTCCTTTTATACAGCACTTGGCTCCACACAGGCTGGGGTTTTCTTTCTCCTCAGTTTTAGCAATAACTCTCAGGCTGACATTTTTTATAGACAGGCATAAAGTATCAGAATAGTTGTCTGTACCTAAATGTTCACTGCAGGAGAAGGAATACTTTATAAGCAGACTGTATTTGTTAGAGCAATTAGAGCAGGATTCTTCAGTACCACAAGGAAGAGCTGAGTGTAGCTGGTTCCCCCAGCCTTTTTATATTGCTGGAATAAGTCTCCACAGGGGTCCCCTGCTGGCCTGGAGCAGACAGGACACACATCACTGCTCCCCCACACGTAGTTCTAGACAATAACAAGTCCGACAACAACTGCCTTCAATTATTCTTGTAATCCAAACAGAGCCAAGAACTTGCTGGATTTATGTCCCAGTATAATTTGCTGAGCAGAATGATCCTCCTGCTTCAATCCAGCACCCGAGCCCTTGCATCAGCACTTTGGTGGTGCTTTGTTAATCCTGTCTGCAGGGAGCAAAATGACAGTGACATTTGTGTTCTGCAAGACCACCTGGGATCACAATAACATTTTTAGGTCAGAAGAAAGGCAAGGTCTGAAAAACTTGTGAAATAGCCAAGAAAAAAATTTACTTGTTCATAAAAAAAGATTTAATTATTTTATTAGTCTACCTTTTTTCTCATCAAAATGGTGAGAATTTTTTTCCCCATCCAAGCATTTCTTGTCATTATGGATAATAATGTGTATTCATCAGCAAAAAATTGTCCCCTGGCATATTGGCAAGACCTGTTGTGCAGGACAGATAGAAAATATATTCTACTCAACATTTTCTAGCTTAAAAATAGTTACAAACAGATCAGGAAAAAAGCGATTGCAAAGGGATAAAAGGCAACAATAGAATTATTTTGATTAATTAATGTCAGTCAGTTAAATACATATTCTTTCTTCACATTCTTCTTGGAAATAATTTCCTAATTTACTTCCTAGGCTGAGAGTGTCAGTTGAAAAGGAAAGGAGTGTTACAGCATCACTGCCTGACACAGTCACTGTAAAAATTTCCTTGGTTAAGTTTCCAGATGATTTCCTTGGGCTCTACTTCTTGAACACTGACCGCTTTTCAGACCAAGTCACTGGAGCTCTTGGTATGTATCACTATGGGTGTGTGCAGCAAAGAATGCTCTTGGAACTCAGCTCCTGAAATGAGAGTGTAGCTGGGGGTTTGTTTCAGGGAGTTCTTGAGAAACTTTGCATTTAATTTATTCTTTCTGGACATTTAACTTTTACTGCCCAGCAATCCCAAAAAGGGGAGGTCTCACTCTGGAAACATAAAACACAATGCTTTTCCACTCACCAGTGGCACAACCCTAAGTAGCCCATTATGGGTTTAGAAGATGTTAAAATAAGACAGAAATAATAGTTGGGCTTAACCTCAACAGTGCTGTGGAATTACATGATTGATGCAGAAAACTCATTTGATGTCAAATAACAGACTATAAATAATGGACATAAAATTGTAAACAATCATGGTTAGGAAATGAAAGCCAGCTGCTCCTGAATGTCTTGGCTCCAAAAATCCTGGTGGGACCTCAGTTGAAGTTGTTTTGGAAACTTTGCAAATGGAAAGGCTCCATATTCCAAAAACCACAAGGAAGAAATAATTGTGAAAAACCATCAGAGAAAGGCTGAACCTTCCCATGGAGAGTGTTAGGGATAAAAGGAGATCACAGATAAAACAGAGAAAATTTCTGAACTTACTGAATGAAGCATCCAAACATGATCTTTGATTTGTTTTCTGAGCTGAAGAGCTGCTCTCCTGGTGTTAGAGCTGGCATTTGGCTTAAACAAACAGCAACACTCAGCTGGTTTGTATTTTTAAATAATTTGTGTCTATTGCTTAGGTCAATTTTATTCAAAAGCACTATTTGAGAGTAACTCCAACAATGATCAGAGAGCTGTGGAAAGACTGCTGAGAGTAGTGTCTGGATCTGAGCACAAAATTTCCAGGTACCAGATATTGGGGAGTGGGGGGGACAGGGTTGGATGGATGACTGTGCTTTGAGATGTATTTTATCAGCAAATACCAGAGATCAAAAGAAATGAAACTGAGGGAGCGTTTGTAAGAGCACACCTCTTTGGTGTAAATAACTTGCATTTTCATTTTTCTCCAACGGCCTGCATTTGTTGTTTAAGTGATGCTACAGGGCTCAAGGCTTCTATTTCATTGGGGGAAATAATTACACCCTGGGGTACAGCTTGCATTGTTTTCCTGGACAGGGAGGCTGTTTCCTCAGTTGGGTTTACCATGAGAAAAATTTTCTATCCTTCTACTGCTTTTAGCACACATCTGTGATGGGGAATAAGTGCTGTGAGTGGGCAGGTCCTGGGAGTGCTGAGGTGCTTCTGACTCCTGGTGCCATCTGCACATCAGGGCAATTCTGGCCCTGCCCTATGATTGTGTTATCACAGTTTCTCTTGTTTTGATTTCATTTCAGGTTGTACAAGAAAGATTACAGGCTTGAGTCAGCTGGTGAACCTGTTTCCTGCTGGTCAATAGATCTAACTCCCTAGAAAAAAAAATTCTTGAAGAAAATTATGCAAATCAAGCTCTTCCAAGTATTTTTGATACTTTCATCAAGAAAACCACACAGTTAAAGCCTTATTGCTGCTCTATATGTGTGTCACAAATATTTTACCTTGAAATAATTATACTTTCAAGATATTATGGTGCTTGCTTGTTTGCTATTTGAAAATTATTTCTAATCTGCAATGTGGTTTTGTTGTTGAAGATTTATGTGAATGAACTAAATAAAATTGATATTATCAGCTCACAGTTTGATATGGACATGTGGACTTAGGTTTCCAAATAAAAATCAGTACTGGCGTCATCCAAGCCAACAAATGTTCATGCAAATAGTAATAGATTTCTAAAACAACGTTTTTTGTGAAAACACCATGAAGTTTTAGGCAGTATTAGTTTAACATGTCTCTCATTTTCTATTTTATTGCTGTATCAAGGTTCTCTTGGAGGTTGTTCTGTCAGACCATTCAAAGCCCATGAAATCAGCAGGGAAAGGGGCTGTGTGTGGGATGCAAACCCACACCAGCTGTGGTTCAGTTCACTGGTGCAAAAGTCTCTGAGGCTCCCTTTTGAAAACATCTACAGAACAGCTATTGACTGGTTGCAAAACCCTGGTTGCAACACACAGCATTTCAACCCCAGAAGTTAGCAGTTTTTTGGGCACAATTTCAAACATTTTGCAAATATTGGAAGGTGTTTTACAAATAACGAACATCTCCAACCCAACCTGCTGTGCATGGAGGTAACACTGCACAGTAAACACACACACAGAAGCCTCTGCCCATGAAATCCAAGCTGTTGTCTCAGTCTTCTGCTTTTTGTAAGTTTTAATTCCAAAACGATTTTGTTTTGGAATTTCAATTCCTTTGTATCTTTGAACCCATAAATATGCCAGCATTGTAGGCAGTTTAACAGAAAGTTGCTTTCTATCCTGCCAATGATATATATCTGGAAAAACCTTTTTATTTTAAAGCAATGTACTAAAAGAGAAACAGTTTCTTGCCAAAGTCAATAAGCTAAAACAAACTGTGTAATTAGAAGCCTGTTTTGTAAAAGAACTGTGCAGACACGATGCCAAGATATGTTTGTGTGAATTGCTTGTACTTTCAAGGTGCTGATTTTGCTGCACAAATTACATGACAAACAATGTGGAATTTGGAAACTGGAAGCACCATATTGCTCACTTCACTGCATCAAAAACAGGCTTCCCAATCTGATTGTTTCCATTATAGATTAACTTGGGATTTGAATCACAAGCTGCTGATCCAGGGTTATATGAGCAGACTTGCTGCAAATCAAATATTCCCTGCTTTCAGCTGTTGAGTGTCTGTGTGTCACCTTAATTTGTTGTTTAGTCTCCTCCTGTGCTTTCCAAGCCCCCAAGTGAGTTCTGGTGAGTTTCTGATTCCCCTGTTCCCTTCCCTTGCTCAGAAGCTGAAGGCAGATCAGTAATGAGAATTTGGCATTTTGTAATTTCTAATTCCAATACTAAATAGTGCCAGTGTATATGTAACAGATCTATACATATCTCACAGGATAGGGCCCCACACTTCTCTTTTAACCAGCACTGTAGCCATCAGCAGGAGGAGTAAATGTTTTATCTAACTGTGAGCATGTCAGCTGCTTCTCTCTGCCCTCCATTACCTTTAGCTACACTTGCTGTTACCTCCTGCCTTTCAGGAATCTTGGAGTGCTGATTGAACAGAAGACAATGCAAAAGCAGACCAGAGTCCCTGAGAGCAACTCGTGGCTCCCAATTCAGTCACAGATAAAACTCCAGAGTTTTGCCTCATCCCCATAAATCAAACAGGAAAGTTCTGGCTGCCCAGGATTGCCCTGTGTCCAAACTCTGCCAGCCAAGCAGGTCAAGGTCTGCTGTCCACTGCTCTGCTTTATTGTGTTAATGGAGCAAGTGCCACAGCTCCTGTCTCAGGATCCCTTTATTTCATTCTATTCCACCTAATTAATTCTCTTACAATAAACATTTAGAACTATGCAAACTTAAACTTACTAGTTTCAATGTTCTGGTCTTCTCTCCCTTCTTCCTGTTGCTCTCCCTGCCCTCCTCGTTTTTCAGTCACTTATTATCCTCTGTAGAAATTAGTTTTCTTTCATCATTTCTGAGTGGATTTAGCAGGCAAAGATCTGCAGCCACTGTGACACCCTCTCCTCTCATCTATTTTTTTTCTTCTATAAGGCTGCTGCTTTCAGTAAAGGATTTTGTTCCCCAAAAAGGCCTGTATCTCCCATAAATTTAACAGTAAGCACCGCTTTCCTCATTTTTTTTCCTCTTTGATTTTTCTGCTGCATTTTTGTTCTTTCAATTTAACCTATCATATCTTCTATCATCTGTTTCTCCCACTGCACTCCTCTTTTCTCTGTGTTCTGCATTCTAGTTTTCCACAAAATGACTTTCCTTATCCTACTACTGTTGGGGAATTTTCTGCTTTGCCATGTGAAACCATAACTGCCTTTTTTGTGGCTGATTTGATTTAAAGAAATCTTGAAGTAAGTAAGAAATATAGGGGGGAGAGAACATGTTTTTTAGTTGGTTGGGTTTTTTCTTTAGAAGTAAGAGCTTGCAATTTCTTGCAGTAAAAAATGAATATATAAATAAATGGGGCACTTGCCCTGAATGTGTTCATAAATCCTTTTACGGGAACAGAAGGAAGGGTCTTCCTCAGGAAAGATACTGTCCACAAAAGCTATCGTTACTCAAATGTGAGTGCTACTTGCACTTGGTGTTTCATTAATTTATACAGATTCAGACATTCAGAAGTTAAGTTCAAATTAAAATGCTAAAATCCAGAAGTCCTGGATGCCAGCAGTCACCTCTTGTGCTGGCAGCCGACCTCAGCACTGCACAGTCAAGAGGTCAAGTGGTTCCAAGTACCAAGGGATTATCCCAAAATCTGGACTGGGCTAACAGATGTCCTCTTGTGTTCAATTTCAAAATGCATCTGGCACCCTGGGCTTTGTGAAGGTGGCATGAGAACATTGAGCTGTTGGAATAACAGAAGCAGTCACTGAGTCCTGATACTTTTATTTAATCACTCCTGACACCCATTTATTGATTAAAAATCGGGTAGAGGGTTTCTGTTATGTTTTACAAAGTGGCATTTAAAGTCAGAATTTTAAAACTAATAAGGAGGACATTTCAGAGGATGAGGGTCTTGCACTTCAGATTGGATCAAACAGTAAAACTCTATGAGAATCCATCATACCTTGTCCTTGCTAAATGCTATGCTTCTATGCTTTGAATAGTTCTTATATGTTGAAAATACTGTTCCTTCAGACAAATATCATCTGCCTGTGCATTTGGAGGAAGTTGTAGTTGCTTAAAAGAGACTGGAAACAATATAATCTGTGTGAACACCATCTATCAGCCCAGCTCCATTGTCATGGACAAACCAGCAAGGAATATCAACCCCATGCTTAGGATCTCTCCTGTAATCCTTCTGCCAGCCCCTGGAAGAGAAAACACAGCCATGGGATTTCTGAGGTAGGAACTGCATCTGGACAAGGAATCTTGCCTAAGTCTTTGCTAAGGACTTCATTATTTTGTACCTTGTTACTGTCAATTCATTGTTTTTAACAATCATTGTGGCATCTGGTTTCTTGGGATCAGACCCAGGATGAATTTCAAGTATGGTGAAGTCAATGGGCCGGAAAAACTGCCCTAAAAAGAGAAGCCAAAATTACCATTTCTGGCATTAAAACAGAAGCAAACCAAACAGAAATCCCAAAATTTCTACACTCCTGTGCTGGTTTCCATGTCCCTTCAAGGTTTTTATTGATAAGCAAACACCAAGTTTCAGGTAAGGCTGAACATATGCCTGTGGTATAATTGGTATTATTTTCTGTTGATAACCCAGAATTGTATCCACATCATCTGGATGCAAGTTCCAGCTTCTGAGAACACAGAACAATTACAGCCTTTTCTAGATATCCTCCAAGATATCCTCACTTGGTGCCTTGTGGATTCTGTTGAATTTATTACATGCTTTCCAAGTCTTCAGCTTTTTAAAAATCAAATAATGCATGTATTGATCTCTGAAACTTCTGGGTGTGATTTTTCTCAGCACAAGTCCAATACTCTGTCTATAAATTATGTAGTCTCATAAGGAAAGACCAGGAAGGAGGAAAGGAAACAAAACAAAGTCATACCTAATAATCCATGGGTCTGCTCAGACAGTTCATCACTTTTCAATGTATACAGTCCTAGGAAGTCTTGGTGGAGAGGATGTTTCTTCCATACTTGGTGCAGAACAACAACAAATGAGACACCACTGCCCATTGAGAGCACTAGATTTTTTTTTCTATTAATTATCAAAGTTAAACTGAGGAAAAAAGAAAAAACATTACTTAGAACATTGTGTTTATCAGAGTTAACAGCAACAGAAAGAAGTGTGAGAAGAGAAACAAATGTAGCTTTATAAACTGCTCACTGTGTTTTAGGAGAGAGGGTTTGCTGCTTGGTTTGGTCCATGGTGTCTCTCTGTGTGCTCACAGACAGTCACAGAATCATACTAAATGACACTTAAAGGCTACCTGGCCTTTAAACTTCTCAGTAAGATGTTTTTAGCAAAACCTGTCCTTTACCAGTGTACTTAGTCACAGACAGGTTGGTGATATGTAGATACAGCATCTCATGCTCAGTGATACAAATTCTATGGATAAAACCAGCACTTCTTTGGCTGGATGTACATGACAATTTTTCCTTTAGTTTTTCAGAGAAGTCAACTCCCAAACTGCCTACTTTAGTGCTAGGATAGAGAAGATTTGCTTCTGATTGTGTCAGTGATATCATCCATGTGTTTATCACAAAAAGAAATCATGTCTGTGAATGAGAGTTCGCTCTTTTTGCTGCACTGCCAGGCCTTGAGAAGGCATGAATTTTATTCTACTCAGTGAAATATAAAGCAGGAGGAAGAGAAAATGTTGCCTGTTCCTTCTATAAACCTTTTGCACAGGTATAAATGATTCAGTAATAGATCCTATGAGGAATATACCTTCTGACAAGAAAAAATATACTAATCCTGTAACAGCCACAAGTTCCATTTTTTGGATTGAGTTGGTTTTGAACACTATTTTGTCTCTGAAAGATTACAACTATGTCTGAAGTTACTTCTTAAATATTTGCAAGACCCTGCTACATAAAGCACAATACCAAATCTAGTTTTACCTTAGTCATAGCAATTGAAAATCAGGGAAAATCTTTACTTATTTCAGCAGAGGAATTTGTGAATAATTCAGCAGATACACAACAAAGTAGAGAGTGGAATCCAGCAGGGCTTGAATCAATTGCTTTTGTAGATTCACACACAAATCTTAGAAGTATATTTAGACCAACATTTAATAAGAAGAACAGAAAGTCATACAAGAGGCTGATGCCCTTTCAGTAAATCTTACCCTGCTTGGTGCAAGGTGACTGAGTCCAGCCAGGTGAAACCTGTTTTTTCATCACCATTCTGAATTGTGATGGTCTCAGGAGTTACTGTCAGCTTGACATCCAGGTGCTTATTTGCAATACCAAGTTTTCCAAAATACGAGTTTTGGATCTTTGCATCACTATTTGCTCTCTTATCACCAATAAGCTCTCCATTGACTGTGATGCCTAATATAGAAATGAAATAAGTATTGTTTTATAGACAGGATCTGATCAACTGATGTCAAGGAGTGTCTTGAAAATTTAACAACAACTTGAGAAATTAAATACGAGTTGAAAAATAGATCAGAATTACTTGATCATGTTTGTACCAAAGCAAAATAAATTCTGGGGGTTGTTCTGTGAATTTCCACAAAGCCAACAATCATTTTGTTGAGAAAAGTTCAGTTTTTCTCAAAGCACAGAGAGTCTGTGATGGCTATGGAGTCTGAGTGACATCAGTCTCTTTTTACCAGATATTCCCCAAACTGGTGGCCTAAAGATTATTTTATTGCTTCTACTACAATTTGCTGAGATAAATTACTGCTCTCAACCCTCACAGTGGTTTTCAAAGTGAGTTTAAAAATTCATTTTGGTACAAGAAGTAAAAACAGTCTTGGTAATGATACACTATCATAGCTACAGGACCTCCTGCTAACTTTGCTGGAAAAAAAAGCTTAGGCATTATAAAGAGATAAATAGCCTTTAAACACTTTTTTTTAGAAGTATCCTGTATTTAAAAAAAAAAAAAAAGTTAAAAACTCACCTGTAACTGGGTCATTTATTAAATTTAAGATCATGCCAGGGTTTTCATTGATATTGAAACAAATGGCATCTTTTTTTTGTGGCACTGATATAATGAAGTGTGGATCTCCATCAACTGTAAAGGCAAATCACTGGTGTCTGTATAGTGATACACAGGGTCAAAGCTCCACATGAGCATTTAATATTGCTTAATATCTAAATTTATTAACTAAATAGAAATTATTTAATAGAAAACAGGCAGTTATTAACACAAAACCTACTGATGGAAAGGAGGACTGAGAAAATGACCACATATAATTTCAATTATTTGATTTTTAGAAGACATTGAGAGAGGTTTAACAAGTAAATTAAAATACTCGCCCCTTAAAAAGGAAAAATTGGCTGCTTTTATGGAAGGGAATTATTGAAAATATTCCTAATAATTGTGTAATTTAATCTTAAATACCTTCTTCTGTTCTCTTAGACAGACACTACTCCAACTACTCACCACTAGTATACCATGTGGGTGGTGATGCATATGTGTGATATGCTGGTGAAGCTGCAGAAGGAAAGAAAGTTGTTAGAAAAATTCACACCAAAATGGAAAATTGCATAGCCCATGTGTCAGGGAGTTAATATGCCAGGTAAATCTGTAATTGCATCCTAGTTTCTAAAACATGTAATCTATGGAATGACAATTTGTGTGCTGCTTTTGAATAATAAAAAAAAAAAGCTTCAACATAGAGACAGATTTCACTTGTAGTTTAAATTGCTCTGAGGGTTTCCATATAGCCCAAGCAATCTATCTGTAGGACACAAATATTTCAGATTTGAGGATTAAGCTATCAGCAAGGAAATGCAACATCATCCATTGAAAACTTCTGACTTTTTGACATTTGGGGTTTTTTGTTGCTGGTTTGTTTTGTTTTGTTTTGTTTTGTTTTGTTTTGTCTTCCCTCCAGAATGAATTTAAGTCTTTTCAGTGAAGACTTGAAAAAACTAGACAGAGACAGAGATTGGCACTAATCTCCAGAGCAAAAACATAAATCTAACTCTCCCATTTCCAGGATTGCCCAGCCAGCAATTTGGTGGTCAGTCGCTGTCTCTTGAATAAAACAGATGCTTTTTGCACAAGTGACTGAACACGTTAATTTAGCCAGAGATGCTGACATCACAGTCTCTTCCTTTATGTAATTCCAAAGGAAATGCAAAGAGAAGTCCATCCTCTGTTCTTGGGAAACAGCTTTCAGGAAAAAATGTTGGTTTGATGAACAGGCATTTACTCCTTATAAACTGTTTAGCTGAAACTTTGTCACCTCGTATTGTTGAACCTTTAAGTGTGTTTTCAGCAGTGAGCAGAATTTGGTAGTATTTGTTAAAGTGCAGTTATACTGGCAGAAAAGACATCTCCGCCTCTGGCAATTTCAGTTGACAAATCCTGCTCCATTCAGAAAAGTAAATTAAATTACTTACCCTGCAAAGGACCTGTGAACATCCCTGCTTGAATGAAACAAAATGTTATTTTAGAGGCTATGAAGAACAAAACCCAATCTCACCCACTTCATTCCTTCCTCCTTCCAAAACCAACCCAAAAATCTTGTAATTATATGTACATTTCTAAATATTAAAAAGTAAAAACTTTGTAAAAACAGTTTAACACTTCTACAAAGCAACAATCTTAAAGGGGCTGAAAGCACGCCCTGCTTTTCAGCACAAATGTTACTTCTCCAAGAGCATGGGGCTTGCTCTCTCTGGGACTGGGACATCCTGCTGTTCTCTGATCCCTCTGTGCCACCTTGTTCTAAACTCTGCATCCAGGAAGGAAGAATTGCCCACCTGGTTCCACATTTTTCTACTCTTCTGCTCGTTCTACATCTGAAATTCTGTCAGGGTGTCCGAAGACAGGGCTCTGTGATTTAGAAGTGGCAAGCATGGCATGAATGAAGGCATCTTTGTATGGGATTGCTACACACGGGTACCTGGAAGTCCCCAGTGCCAGCAGCTCACTTGTACTGGGCCTGAATTCTGTGTTGGTGGTTTGCTGCAATCATCAGAGACAAGGAACTGAACTGGAAGCACTATTTACAAACTTACCCATCTGAAAAGTTGTATATCTGTTTATAACACAGTCTTGATTAATTCCCCATGAACTTTATGAAAACATTGCATCCTAGATCAAATAAGTAATGTAGAAAATCCATTCTTACTAGAAATATTAAGTAAATTTAATAAGAAATATACATACCTTCAGCTGTTACCATGGGCAGGCAAGAAGTAAAACAAACAAAAAGAGAAATACAGTTTCAGTTCTACAATTAAACAGGAAGGATTCTGACCCTAAGAAAACATGGTAAAAAAATTAAAACTATTTGAAATTACAACCAGTTATCTTCAGTATTTTGTAATGCCATTTCTTCACAGTGATACAACTCAGTATTTCTAGATCAAACAGAAATGTACTGAAAGTAAGAAGCTGTTATGTGGGGCAGCAGAACTGCAATTTATTATGTATGGGACAGGAGTTCTATCTGGAATTGTTTTATTGTTGTGCCATACCTATACTGTAATATGGTCCTTACTGGTTTTACTATTTTGTGGTTTTCCAGGCATTTGGATGATTCTATTAATACTGACTGGATGATTCAGTACATTGATTTGTGAATTGAGACTTCAGGGTGAGTAACATTTTTTCTTTTCTTTCACAGGGGCAGTGCTTTGAGTATTTTCTCCTATTACTGCCCTGTAGTATCTCTATACAGAGAGGATTTCCTTGGAAAAAGGTTCAGGAAATAGTCTTTGTGCTACAAGTACCTGGAAAGGGAAAGCAGAGAACTGAAGATGACTGAGTGAATGCCACTTCTGTCAGATGTTTGGGGGTTTCTATCTTATGGAGGCCAGCTACAAACTTTAAAATCATTATGCTGTGTAGTGACTTGAATGTTAAATTCATCATGAAGGCGTTTTATGGCAGTATTCCATTATTAGAGTCATGAAAAATAATGCAAAAATTTGTCAGCAGAATGCCTGAAGAATGATTCAGAGTTGAAGGGCACTTAGCAATTCACTGGTTTCAGGACTTACTGCAGCTGAAAAAAACCTCACTAGTCTCCAGGATCTCTGTTTTGCTAAAATGCCTTAAGTTCCTATGCCAAAATCAGGAGATTAGAAAGTTTTTTCATCTAGAAGGCAGCAGAGAGCCCACACAGAGCCTCCAAGGAACTTTTAGGGGCTCTAAACAAAAGTTGGGGGGAAAAAATGAAGGATGGTGATAGAGGAGACTGGAAAGCCTCTGTCAGACCTGTGGGATGAGGGTTGCTCAAACAATAAGTGGAAATGAATTTAGGATAGCTGGCGGGCACACTGAGCAGAGAGCACTGTCTTGCTTGGCCAAAGAGCAAAGAGGAACAGAATATTTGTTACACAGGTGTTAAACAGGGAGGCTGAACTGTAAGAAAGAAGAATGCTTCACTGAGCAAGGAGTCCATAATTTGCTAAAGTATCAGAGGAGTTAAAAACAAGTTATATTTTTCAATATAATTGCTTTTCATTCTGCAATATATATATATGACTATTGTGTTTTACAAATGTAATCTCAATCTTTTTACAACCTGATACAGCTTGCCTGAGGAAGAGCTCATGCAAATTTTCCCTTTTCATGTAGAAAGAGGTTACTACATCTATCCCTAGGCTGAAGCATGTAGAAGAATAAAGGAGAAAGTGATGGTAAGTCATCTGAATATATAGCTGGATTATTAGATTAGAAATGCTGCTTGATTTTCAGGGTCTTTTTCTGTAATAGTTTTTCTATTTAGTTTAAAATACATTTATTTTAAATTTATAGTACTCTGCCCATATGATTTACTAATGAAGGATGGAAATTAGCTTTACAATGAGAAGTAATTTTGCATAAACCACACATGTGCCAGGCTTGGAAAGTAGACATTTCAGATACATATTTAAAACTGTGCCCACATGAAAGCCTTTCTTCAGGGGAATATCAAAGGAACCCTTGGCTTCTCAAATATAGTACAATTGTGAAGATGTCTATACCTTCAGTGGGTTTATCAGCAATCCCCTCTTCATTGTCATCTTCTTCTGGTTTTGTTACCACCATGGATGTCAGTGGTGTTACAAACTTGTACATTAGTGAGAGAGCCAGGGCTTGAGCTGTAAGGTTTTCCTTTTCTTCTCCTGTAGCTGTAATGCTGAATACAGGAAGAGACTCCCAGCATCAGTGATTGCTGAATCACTCACCACACTTCAGATTAAATATTTTAAAGTAAAGTCATCTCTCTGCAGATAATTTATCAATAAGATACATCTGTCACAGTCTAAAAGCACTTCTGATTCTACTACCTGTCCAAGAGAAAGGCAAAGCTGAGCTTTATACTTGCAATAATTTAAAATTGTTTCATTTGCAACCTGAAACAGGAATACTAAGACTAGGGAGGAGAATAGGTTGGTGGATTTCCCTCACTGATTTTTTGCTTTCCCATTGGCATCTCAGTGGGATGTGAATGTCAGCTTCACATGCTAGAAACTGCAGGAGTCGGAGAGTGTAAGGGGTTCAGAGCTAAGGGATTATTGCAGGGATAATTACCGTTTTTCCAAGAGTTGTTCAATGGTAAGATAAGCCCAGAGCCTTTCAATGTACTCTCCAAAGATGTACTGCTGTTCTTGGAAAGCCTGAGCTGTTTGCTCAGCATCTTGCTGTGTAGTGTACAACAGGGCGTTGTCAGCCTGTTGGGAGTAAGAATATTCTCTGTATCACGAGTAGCCAGGGACTGACAGAACTTCCCAAAAACAAAGACCTTCCCACCTGAAAATCTTATGAAATTGAAAACCAGTCTGGTTCTACACCAGAAAATTGCCAGTGCTGTATGAGGAATTTTGTCCCATTATTTTTGGGAATTTTAGAGGTGTACTCTACAGAATATAACCTGGTTTTCCACACTCACATGGCATTTTTGTTCATCACAATGGAGGTAAAAGAAGCATTCAGAGATTTTGTGTAGCTTACATAAGTCAAAGAAATCCATACTTACACCTTCACCTCTTACATCTACAGACAAATGGTTTTGGTTGCTGTCTACAAATCGCCCAGCCACCACAATCTCAGACCCATCATAGAAGTGCTTAAAGCTGTTAGTAGTCAGGTCTGATATTTCATTTTCTGGGTAGTTTAACTCCACATCTATGAGCATGGGATTTGACACCTCATCATAAAACCCCTGTAGGATTGAAAAAAAAAAAAAAAAAAAAGAAAGCATTTAACTATCAAACTATCACTGTTTCACTGTTTCTTTAATTCATGAGTAGGTCTATAACCTATCTAGAGCAGAATCTATAATCCTGTTATTTCAGCAATGAAAAGTAAAAGTTATTTTATAAGAAATATTAAGATATTTAGTTAAATCTCAGAGTGCAAGACCTAGAAATCTACAAATAATGCAAATGAGAAAGGACATACAAACTCTTCAGTCTTGCTAAGAGAGAGGAAAAATATTTGAGAACAATGTGCTGTGGATCATGAGTTCCATCAATATAAAGAGGGATATCAAGCCTCCCATTATTTGATGGAGATAATTTTCTACACCTCTTCTCTGCAGAGACTCACATGACAACATAATCAAAGGAGACTGGGTATTTGATTTTAGCAGGGCTTCCAATGAAATCTAATATCTAATTATTTGGTGAGCTCTTTGAATGGCTCCTATTGGAATGTGAGAAGTAAAAAAAGACAACCCTGTGTGGCCTGTACAATTTTCCATGTCTTATACAACTCTAAAATGCCTCCCGAGTGTGGTAAGATTCACTTACTTGCAGTAAGGTTCTAAAGAAAGAATATCTAGAGCTTTATGATGTTACCCTTCTTGCCCCTTGACAAGACATTAACCACATGATCTGTGAGGTGCAGGAGATACAATGACTGCAGCAATTCCACCAGTGTCCTTCAGAACTGTGACTTGTGTCACCCTATGACAAGTTTTAAACTCCCTGCCATAGCTCACAGTATTTCCCTTTTACTGTCCTTGTACTTCCTGCTTATATAAGGGAAGAAGAAAATTAAATGCAACTAAAGGTCCCTTCCAGCTCAAACTATTCTATGATTTCAATACTCTGATCACAGCAGGCTCTAGAATATCTCAATATCAGATTACACAATGGGATTTTGATTATTTGGAAATAAGAACATGAGTAGTTATCTGACCTAATGTATCTCTGATCTCATGTACATGGTAATTACTGCACCTGAAGCTGCAAAGCTGCATCAGAGTCAGGATAAATTCGACGGGCCAATCCTTTATTCTCCAGGGCCATCCTCTCCAAGAAACCATAATCAACACCACTGCCAAAACCAAGATTGTATAAGGTGTATCTGCCATCAATGGCCTTCTTCACTGCTTTCTCAATCTCATAAGTATTTGATACACCTGCATCAAACCAGGAAATATTTGAGTTTTTTTCAAAATAGATTAAATGATCACAAAATCAAACATGACTTGGCATGCTCAGATTTCTTAGGAGACGTTACCAAAAGCTTGATTTGGTACAATGGTGCCAGTATAGTAGCATTCAAATCATGAAAATATCCAGAAGTCAAAGCTGAAAACCAGTTTTAACTAACATTTTTTGTTAGCTAATGAACTTTCTTAATTGTTCCATCCAACACAAACTTACCTACATTTGGTTGGCCATCTGTTAACATGATAATTATAGAAGCACTTCTCTTGGGCACAAGGTTTTGTTCATGAGCAGCATTCAGGATATCAATTCCTCTCATCAAACCACCATGTAAATTTGTCACTATGAGGTAGACATAGAAATTTGGGTTCAGCAAAGACTGCCAAAATAAAAGTCCATTTTTCACTGGGATCTGAAGAGATTTCATTACAGTAAGAAAATTAAAGATTTGGTTTACAAGCCAGGGGATGTCTAGATAGAAAACTACCTGGACTTTGGAAACATAAAGAGAAATAGATGTCATGTTCTGAGTAAAACTGAACTTCAGGAGTGTCTCATCAGCAATCTGAAACCCCATAATCAATCAATAAATTAACTTACACAATGACCTATTGGCAAGGCCAGTCCAGTACTTACTGCCTTGAGCAGAAATGTGCCGAACAAACTTCCTCGCTTCATCCAAATTCTCAGGAGTGGCCTTAATTAATGTTTCTTTCCAGGTAGATATTTCACTATCAAATAATATGAAATTGAAGAAGTCTTCTTCTTTAATGTCATCTAGGATTTTTAGCAGTGCTTCTTTTGTCTATGAGACAAAGAGGTTTAGACACATGATTCGGCATTTAACAGAATATGCACTTACAGATTTTACATCATTAATCTCTCAGCATTGGGCTATTTTTTACTCCTACACAGTATATATTGCAAAAATTCTGAGCTTTTTCTGTTCTTGCCAATCCCTGTGTCAATTTCAGAGTAACTCTAGCGAAGTCAGCTGTAATAACATCTGGTAAATCTTTGTAGCTGAGATGAAAATCAGGTTTCCTGTCATGGTTGGTTGCTTACACTGAGATAAGCTGGCATGGCAAATGAGTAGCTACAGATTAGTGCAGAAGCTCATAAACAAGCAAGCCTGGACATTTTGATGCAGCACCAAAACCTGAAAATCCTGAACATTAGCTCAGTCACAACTCTGAAAAGAGATGCTGCTTCCCAGATACAGAATGAACAGAGAAAATGAACATTATCTGTATGCATGAGTTATTATGGAGCTGTCAAGTACACATGACAGCACTCTCTGGAAATGTTGATATTTAGAGTTTTGAACTAATTACATTTATAAGTAAATATAGGCTAAATGAATAGATTTTTGTTTTACAGTAACACTGCAAACTAGCACATCTGGCAGTGGACATTAGAGAGGTCACACCATCGAGCCACTTTGTACAGCTTGAGCAGCACATGTGCACTGTAAGGCATTGTGTCCCTTCCAGCATTATCTCCCTCCCAGAACTTTGTTCCAGCTCTTTCACTGGAACTTTATACTAATGTAATAACTCACTTGTTCAATTTCTCTTCCATACATTGAGCCACTAGTATCCAATACAAAAATAATATTCTTGGACAGTTTTGGAAGATTTGTTGGTGCGAAGAAGTGTACAAAGTAGCCATTGACAATCTGAAAAAGAAAATGTTAAAAAAGACACATACCACCACCAAAAAGTTGGCACATTATAAAGGTAAAACAGATAAAGGAGATACTACTTTCATTTAATGTCTAGCCTCTGAGTGGGATAAAATGTTTTAATGGCCCTGACCAGTCTCAACTCTGTCCATGGGCCCAGGAGTGTCATTTAAGTGCAAGACTGAGCCTTTAGTCCCTGCTTGAGCTACAGTGTCAGAACATCTGTCTCCAGCTGTCTCACAGCCACACCTGTTCCTATCCATGGACTCCACTGTTTTGGATTCCACCCTGAAGACCAACTCCTGCTCACACTCAGCGGCCTGTCCCTTAGGAAACAGCTGGCCCTTGCTGCTCCCTGACCTTTACTGTGCAAGTTAAACTGTTAAACAGCTCCGAATTTCAAACTGTTAGACTTACCTGCAAATTATCTGGAGTTGTTCTCTTCACATCATATCTTACAGTAAAATCCCCATCCAAGACAGACTGCGAGCAATTTGCACACGTTCGCTGCTGATTGAGGGTGGCTTAAAAGAGATATGGCCCTGAAAAGAAAAACCTCCCTTAGATCTGAACCTTATCAGCTGAAAATTTTCTACAGAACATATCTGCATTTTTTTAAAGCTGGTATATTTATTTTCACAGACATAAGAATAACCTGTTTTATCAGGTTAGCTACTAGACTGTATGTATCCATATGTATTCAGAAATTTATTGGTGGTAACTGACAGATGAAGGCTGCTACCCAGGGCTTTCTCCATATGATTACTTCTCCATCTGCCTTGGGTCAGCTCTTCAGTCTGAATGACACCTTCGATAAAGCTGTTGTATGTTTTAGGATTTCTACCACCCCCATACAAGGGAGAACTACTTGTTAGTAATTCTGTTTTTCTGTAAGAGATAATATTATTAGTATTCAAGTTTCCTCTTGCTGCCATTGCTAGCACTGAAATTATTATTACAGAATTATAACTGTAATAAGTAAATCATGGAATGCAGCAATCAACGTACCTTTTTTCCTGAAAAAGTTTTTTTAATGGTATTTTGCAGCTCATTGGTGATGAATGTTCCTTCTGCTTCCAGCTCAGCGATACCCTGGGGCTCAAAGATATCTACTTCAATCTGAAATATTAATTGAAAATTTACTGTCATTGATTAAACCATGATACTCAGCCATTTACAGGAGGATAAGCAACAAAGATGTGAAAGAGGGATTTTCATTTAAAAAAAAAAAAAATTTACTCTTGTAATTCATAATGGCAGTCCAAATCTACACTTGTATGAACACATCTTCAGCCAAAGAAGCCTTTTCAAACACAGAAGTTAAAAGCAAGGCTAGAAATAAGTAAACTTTAATAGAAATATGACTTGTTGGAAAGCTAGATAGTGGTATCTCATCAAGGCAGATAGGCACAGGTATTCCAGAATGTGACATATGCATCATTGTGAATTAAAGATGGTGTTTCACGGTGGTGTGAGAAAGCTGGAGTTTATGCTGTAAAGGCATATATAATTACTCCAAGGCATTGTAATAGCTTTTTCAGGTTTTGATACAAGATTTCTTTTGGAATGCACAGTAGATGAGCAAATTTTTCAGGTTTATAAATAAAAACCTGCATTAAAACATGCTGGTGAGTGCTCCCTATGGGACTCATGAGAAATGTTATCCTTGCCTTTAGCTCACCTGTGAACTAATGGGAATGACCATGGTACTCTACTTTCAACAGATATGCAGAATTCCATAATCTCTTAAATCACAGTCAAATTTCATCAGTTTGCCATTTACCTCGAAGTCTTTGACAAGCTGCTTTGGTTTTACTTTGATGAACATTTCATATTTTCCAAACTGTCGCTTCAGCAGTTCCTCGTATGTGAGTTCAAAAGTGACTTTACTGGCTGCTTTAATGTTGACTGAAACAGTAAATTTTTCTGTTTTTCTTCCTGAAGCTCTGTATTTAAGTGAATAGGAAAAAGATCTTTATTCTCTTTCACAATATTTATTATTGGGGCTGCATGATTTTGAAAAGAAGTAAAACAAACATGGAAATTTTGATCTATTGCCAAAAATCATCAACCAATTCTCAAAATCATACTCAACCTATAGAATTATTCAAGTTTCACAGTGAAATTAATCCCAGGAATAGGTCACACAAACTCAGTGAAAGTTGCAGGAATAGCATGTCCATAGTTGCAGACAGTGCCTGTGCAGTCAAAGTCTGTATTTCTTTTTTATGAGTTATGCTACAATAACTATAACTTTATGACTGTTATTTGGTCCCATAATGTCAGCAAAGTGCCAGAACACAGCATTTCCAATCTCACAGTCTGCTATGGAGTGATGGTGTGGAAGCTACACAAAACATGATCCTCACTTGACAAGACCAGCAGTCTGTCCTCTTGAAACAGCCTTCTCATATTGCTTTTTTGCAGCTTCTTTTTCCTTTATAGTCCCAGGGTAGGTGACACCATCAATTGTCCTGCAGATGAAGAAGTCCTACTTCAGTTGAAAAGTACTACAGGAATTCTACCTTTATTGATTTGATTGCTAATAACCACTTTCAGAGCCCTGTTATTGCCAAGCTCTGGGCCCTTTCACTGAAGCCAGGCTCCTCAGAGAATTTAGCTGGAATGAAGAGCTCTGTGGTCAGTATCATAAAAGAATCTAAACCAATTTTTACTTTGAATTAGATCAAAACTGGGCTACAGCAACACAACTTACATGTGCCATATTCCTACACTTCAGCAACTTAACCATCTCATCTCATCTCATCGCAAACCAACTCCCTGGATGTGACTCACCTGTCCAGATGTCATCATCTACAGAGAAGCATTTCATCCTTGAACTCATTAGAGGACTAAGCAGCCATTTCTCATCCCCTCATTCTATCACAGAAGTTCTAAAATGCATCATGAGTGGTTGTGCCCTAAAGCTACTGCTTCTCTTCACTGGAGATAAGGCAGGCACAATGTTATTAGCAGAGATGGATGTGCTTAACTGAATCAAACCTCATCATGGTGGAGAACTGTAGGTTTTGCAACTAAAGGTACAAATGTAAGGGAATAATTCTACTTTCTGCCTTTCATTCAAATATGATTTTTAAATGAAGAGATAAATTAAGCTATAATGCCATCAGTGAAATTAAGTAATGGAACTTTCCTGGTTTGACAATACTAGAGTAAGTAAGAGGTATTTCTGAAAAGGTGGATGAATCTGCAGGAAAGGTCCCCCATTCCCTAAGGTTCCCTTCTATTCATGATGATGAATAGAAATAATTGAAAATTAGTCATCTTTTCTACAGATGTACCAATGTTTGCCTTTCTCCACATATCTGGCATGTTAAGTTAATAGTACCAGAAAATTACCCAGGAGGTATTTAGAAATCTATTTAAATGGCAAAGTAAAAATGAACATTTGGATTCGGTTTCTCCCAGTTGAATTAGCACAGACTTTTAGTCTTCTTTAATAATATTGTAAAGATTACACACATGCTGAAGTTGGTAATGAAGGCTGTCTTAGGGAGGTCAACATCAAAGAAGACTTCTTTGGACACATTTCCTCGATTGACAGCTCGACTGGTGATGACATTGTGTGCAAACCTGGAAGTTACTTTACTATCAATTTTCATGCTATAGATTTCTATCCCATTGACAACCTGTAGATGAGAAAAGAAAAAAGACAAAAAGAGCACTAGCTGTTATGCTCCTGTGTGTGTTAATCAGTTATGATCATATTTTCAAAAAGAAACCACAGCAGGACATTGATCACTACAAAACAAAAAGAAAGACCTAATATAAGAACTGAAGCACAGATATGTTTCCTTGGATATTTATTTCACTGACATGATGGTGCTATTCCACAAGTTATAACTACAGACTTTAACAAAATAATACCACCGCAGCAAAAATATTGCCATTACAAAAATAGGGTTTTTCTCTACTGAGAGAGTGAATTTTTATGGTTATTCAAAGAGCACAACTGTTTACTGCTGCCTCACTGTATTAGTGACTGTAGTTATCAGAGGAGTGGACAACTCCTAGAGCAGGGATATAAGTAATCCTCTTGTTTAAAAATAGACCAAATGCCTTCATATTCAATTTTATGTTATTCTCAGCTTCCTCCCAATTGGAGCTCAGTCTTTTTTAAACAAGGAAACGGACAAGACAATACTTTTCTTAGAATCTCAGGTATAAGCTTTCTGGCCACTAAGTGAAAGCATGGTAACAATAAATGTTCCCATTAGGAACTCCACAACAAGGTCTGCTACTTGCAGCAAAACCAGAACTTGAAAGAACCTTGCAGTTTTTATGGTGGACCTGATCTCTGCTGATTGATTAAGAAGGTCCCCAAACAATCAAAGCATTTAAGCCATGCTGAAGTGAAATCCAGGTGCCAAGTGGAATTAGCCCCAGAGATGAGGTCTCTTGCCTTCCTTAGCAATAACTGCAACACTAAAGTAAAAACAAAACCAACATAGAATGAAAATCTGTTAGAGATACAGAGGTGTATTCAAATACAATGAGATTAAAAATCATTTGTTCATTTTCTTTCTTTGTCCAGGAGTTTCCATCAGAGCTTGGAAAGAAACTGTCTAGTTAGTCCTACTGCCTCTAACAGGCAGATCTGGGCTGTTTCCATTGTCACACACTCAGACTGGACTTACAGAAACATTTTGTGAACACAGTAAGAATATTCTTGCCACTATCTTGGTTGCCTAGATAAAATCAAGCCTTACTCACCAAGTCATTGTCAGCATTTCGCTTCTGTAAAGAGAAAAAGGGGAAAAAATCATGATTTAGGTAGGGAAGCTGCATTTAGAAACAAATGCCTTAGCCTCTGTGTAGTTGTCACAAGTCAAAAGAAGTCCAGGAGAAGGAAGGCTTGAGAAAGGTCTTCATTAATAAACTGAAGTAAATTTGAGGGAACAGCAAGTAAGGATGTGAGGCAGGTTGTAGTTATTTTGCTTATGGCATTCTCAGTTTTGGTGAATCTTTTGTTTTTCATTTGATGTTAGTGTACCTTAAATACTGTGGTTTTGAAAGGTAAGTTAACTTTGAATGTTGCTTACGTTATATTTTGCTCATGTGACACAAAAAGTGTCTTCTTCCAGCTGAAAATAAACATGGACCCTTGAAATATGAGGGAGAATAAGAGGAAAATAGGCTCAATGCTCTGTGCCATTTATAATTCAATGTCATTGAGACTAAAGAACACACTAAAATCTGCTTAATAGGTCTTCCTTGAGTATAGGTTTGCTATATGGTGACCTCAAGTAAAACCAAACTATCTTGTCCTCATGGCGACATCTTTTTATTGAGAATTCCTACATCTGGGTCCTGCAGTACATATTTTCTTTTCAAACTTTTTCTCCTTTGGAAAAAATAAAAGTATTGTATCAAAGCATAAAAACCCAATTTGCAAATTTTTTTCCTGCCACAGAAATCCAAACTATCAGGGAGATGCACCCTTACATTTTTTTCAGACTCCTAAATTCTTGCCATTTCAGCCCACCAGCCTCTCATCTTAACATGACCAGGTAGGAAGGTAATTCAGCAGGATTAGAGAGGAGAGGCTGTCACATGGAGGGGGTGGAAATAAGCAGTTAAAACGTGGGAGGGTTTTTTTTCCCATATTTGTTCCCAGAGTACATGCAAATATCAGAAACTGTACAACAATATCTCGTACTCTGTTCTGAAAGAGAGGACAGGCATTAAACAAACTTCCTGAGTGCTGTTAAAATAACAGCTTGTGTAACTCAGTTCCCATCAGCTCAGCTGCAAACACCTTATCTCCTCTGGTTCCAAGAGCCTCAGGGGTCACATTTTGTGGAATCTGTTTACCTGCTCCACCAAATACAAGGTAAGGACACAACAAATCAGATACACATCTCAAGTACACTTAAGGCTTTCAGTACCTGTCACGGTTGGAAACTGAGACACAGAGGGTTATTTTTTGTTTATTTCAGGGTTCTTTTCAAGACACTGTTTTAAATCTATGGTAATGCAAGGTTTGAGGGAGGAGGCTTCTCTTCTGCTGTAAGTCTGGCAAAAAAAGTCTGTCTGCACTTCCTTAGGTCCATCTTTCAAACTGTTACTGCCATCCAGATGATTTCTGTGTGTCCACCTCTCCTTTTCACGAGCATATATGGGTTACTTTAATGCCTGTATAGAGTATACACCAACTCAAATCTGACCTTTCCAAAACTGAAATTCTCTTTTCTGTATCCATACTGGCTTACAGCATATCATTTCCCCTTACAAAACACCAACTGAAGTATGCACCCTGAGAAATGAAAAGATGGAACTCTCTGAAATGTCAGTTTGTTTGGGACAAAATTTTCCTTACAGTGGAACTACCAAGCAGTTTATACAAAATAATAATTTAAAAAACCAACCAAACAAAAAACCCACAACCCTAAAAAATGTGTATAGCTACAAATTCTGCAATTCTGAATACTGCTTCCAAATTGAAAGATACTCTACCTGCATTTAAGTTGTACAGAATTGCTTTTGTGCATGTTCTTTATCAAAATTATGACTTCAACAGTAGTTTTGAAGGAGCTGTATTCTGATTCTGTAAGTATTTTGAGGGGTACCCTGCAATTTCCATTGAAAGTATAGAAAAATCTCTATAAATAATGAAAGACACTTTGCACTTGGGCTGATCTTCAATGGAGATACTTAATCCAGCTGGACACCACTCAGCTACCTGCTCTAACTGACCCTGGTTGGTACAGGGGAGGGGACTACGTGACTCTAAGCCTGTCATTTTGTTCTGGGCTTTTTCATTTATAATGATTCACTTGGGTGTAACTTGAGCTATCACTAACATCAAGGTCATTTTGAGCTATGTGGACAAAAAGCAATATTGTGCCAATCGAAATGATTACACAATTCTAGACTTAAATGAGAATTAACATCCTCCACCCTGGGTAATTGTTACTTGATAAAATGTTTCTGTATTATTTCACATATTTGCCAGGTGCACCAGTTATTAGAATTTTATTATTTTGCAGCTGTGCAACAGCAACAAACTCTTTTTTCATTTAATACTGTTTTGTTGTGGCAGCAGAAAAAAAATAGAGGAAATATAGAGAAAAAAACAGAGAAAAAAATACGGAAGTTGGAGAGGAAAAGAGGAATTTGAACTCCCAAGGAAACAGAGGGGAAAAGAGACTCCATTACAGTACTTGCTGATTGTACAGCTTGGGAAACTAAACCATAGCATGACTAAAAGACTCAGCAAAGTCTGCACAGTTACCTTGAAGTGACCTCTGGGAATTCACAACACTGAACAAGGTATTTGCATATAACCCTAAATGTTGCATAGGAAAACAAGGCATGAAAATTATCTCTGAATCTACAGCAACGGTGAAGATTTCATCACCCCAAGTGATGCTAACTGAGTGCCACGGAGAAGAACCCATAATGCAGCTCATAGGAACAAGATGTGCCAGCACACACAGGGAACTTTGATGCAGATTTTTATTCCATTTTCAGCAGAATTGGGTCTGCCAGCTGTGTCTACCTGGCTGTGGTTCTAAAAGCAGCTTTGATAGCTTAAAGGGCCAAAATTCCAACCACGCTTCAGCACTGGATACTGCTTGTTGAAAGGGGCCATGACATGGATGGGCACCGAGACCTTCACCCTACAGAGCAATCTCCTCCATTTCAATCAAATCACATTTGCATAAACAGAACAAAACTGGGAGAATCAACTGACTTTTCCATAGTGCTCTGCATGTATGGATGGAGCATTGCACAGAGCTTTGGCAGTTTTCCATTTAGAATGGCTTTAGCATTGCAAGACATACAGAAAACCATAGGCACAATGGTAATCAGGAGTGAAAAGCTACATTATATCTGGGCTAGATGGTCAGATAATAAGAATCCCTGGCATTTCCAATTTACAGCATTAAATCTCATGTTGACTTTTAAAAGTTAGACATGTCAAAGATCATAACCTAATCAACAACAATCAACTGTAAATTGCTTTGTCCCAGTAACTCAGAATGCTCCCTAAAGAGATTTGCCCTCTGATTTGCCTTTTCAGAGTACATAGCCACTGAGAGAGAGGGAAATAATTTACAGAGGCGAGGAATAGTGGCCAGCTACCTAACCAAAGAAAATTAGGCAAAACATTAGGCAGCACTGCCTTACTCAGAGATCCAGTCAAAACCAGAATGGCCCCTTTGAGAGATGTATCTCATGCAAACATGCAAACATGCAAATCATTTAAGAAAAATCCTACCATGTCATTTAGATAGTGGGCATTTATCTTGATGCCATGTTATATCTCTGTTTTCTGCTTCTTAGAGCCATCTTTTCACTTGTATTCCTTAACAGTTCCCTGGCAGCACCGATTGCTTTATACATTTAAATATTTTACTAAAACATGTCACCATTACGTGGTGATGACAGTGAAAACAGAGGAAAGGGATGTTTTAAAAAGAGAGAGAGAGAACTTCAGAGCTGATTGAAAACTGAGGCTGATTAGAGATCAACCAGTCTGAGTTTCAGCTTTTATCCTGTGTCCAGGGGTACCAGAGAACACAGAGCTCCAGCTGCCAGCATAGTATGAACTCTCTGATAAATGCTGACAAACTGCAAGCTATTAATCTCCGAGGAGTGGGAGCCCCACACATAGTTTATTACTTACCTTGATGTTTCTGACACGTGTTAGCAAAAAGTCTGAGGATGCAAAGGCAGGAATCAATAATAAAATACAAAGCAATAGTTTGTTTTCCATTTTGGAAAAAATGTGAGGTTCCAATTGGAATGATATGCATAAATATCTAATGCTTTGTTTACCAAGTGTTAATAAATAACCCAATGACAGAGGTGGGATTAAGCATTAAGCATTTGGGGAAAATCAGATGCTGAATTTTGAATTAGTATAATCTACAGAATACTGTTAGAAAATCTGTTAAAGAATTTACAGAATATTTCAGCAATGTCTCTTCTATGTAATAGCTCCAAACAGAAACTCACAGCCATTTCTGTACTGGCAACAGAGATTAATCTCCATCCCAGACCCACATTTTTCCCAAATGAAAACTGTCATCTTTCTGATACTTCCTTAAAGGCTTTCCCTGGCTCGAATTTACTGCAGCCATAACAGAGCTTGCAGTCTGTGAGAGCCATTTAAGCTCCATTTCAAAAGCACCCCTGTAATCCTCTGTATCACTCAGGTACCCGATTTAGGTATTGTTATTTGACATGTATCCTGTCTAGTCAAGAAACTTCCCATTACATGGGCTCCTATTCATCTTCGTGGCTGAAACCAGGTCTGAGCTCCCAGGTCTGGCATCTTGCATGCTCAATGTGCACCCAGCCTGCAGGTGCAGGGCCATTTCCCTGTGTTTGTTAATTGCCTTGACAGTGTTAATTCTCTCTCAAACTTTTTAGCTGGTTCATTTCACCCGTGAATGAAAGACACACTTCGAGGACTGGGGGTTACACGCTCAGTGATAACAAAACATTGTCTTTTGTGTTTTTCCCGCAGTCAGTGTTATGAGGTGCTCAGCCACGGGAGAGCTCCAGGAGCTCCTTTTTACCCAGACTGGGGATTTTTTAACCAATTCTCTACGCCAGGGACAGGACGGCTCTGCGGAGGTGCTGCACCCTAACGGGACTCATGGCACGCAGGGCGCTGTGGCACAGCCGTGTCCCTATCGCGGGGCTCTGCCGGGCGGGGCACGGGGACGTCACGGAGCAGCCGGCCCGGGACACGCCTCCCGCGCGCCGCTGAGGGGACAGCGCTGTCCCTGCGGCACGCTGGCAGCGAGGGCCGGCGCCGGGCCGGGCTCCTCCCTCAGCAGCACTGCCCGCTCTCAACATGGCCGCCGCGCCCGCTTCCAAAATGGCCGCAGCGGCGCCGCGCCCGCGCCGGAAGCTGCGCGCCGGGCGCTCCATGGCCGCGGCCGCCCCGGGCATCTCTATGGCAGCGGGCGCTGCCCGGGCCCGGCGGCGGGAGGATGCCCCTGGCTGCCTACTGCTTCTTGCGGGCCGTGGGCAAGGGCAGCTACGGGGAGGTGAGCCTGGCGCGGCACCGCCAGGACCGCAAGCAGGTAGCGAGGGGCTGGGCTGCAGGGCACGGGCTCGGCGTGAGTGGAATGGCCGGGGCTGGGCTGAGCTGGGCTGTGGGTGCCGCGGCGTCTGGCTGGGCTGTGACCCACACCCGGATGTGGCCCGATTTTGGCTGCTGGCCCTGACCCACCCTGGGCACGACCAGGGCCGTGGCACGGTGTGAGGGTGCGGGTGTGACTGCAGCCGTGACTGCAGCCAGGTGACAGCGTGGGGCTGTGACCGGCACTCAGTTGGGGTGTGGCTGCAACCAGCCGAGCTGCTGGTTCTGTTCTCTTCCCTTGTCTGTAAGAACTTTTATTAAAGGTGTGGAGAAGACTATTCCCGGGAAGGTTTTGGTTGTAGGTAGAAAGGTCAGAGTATTGTTGTTGGAAAACTGAAATAATCTGTCTAGTCTGGCCAAAGCAGAGGTGTTTGATAGGGAATGTGAGAGGGCAAAGGAACGGGAATGGAGAACTATACCACAGGAGCCTCCTGTGTTTCCGGGATTTTACTGGAGGTGACTGGAGAAGGTTTGTTCCCAGTAGGAATCAGGGGTTGTGTCCTTCCAGTTCCCTGCTTGGAATCCCAGGCGAATCGCTATGACTGTGCCTTGGGTAACGGTGATGGCAGGACTTGTTCCCTCCAGGCCATCAGCACCCTGCACAGTCCAATGTCTTCAAAGAGTTACTCACCTCATCCCAAAAGGAAACAGTGCAGCGAGGTCACTTCCACGTGGATACAGGTCCTTGGATTTCATTGTGCTGCTGCTGGTCAGTAACAGTGGCAAGAGCCTTGCTTCCTGTTTGTAGCTGCATCATAAATATTTCTTAGAGTTTACTGTGTTTTATCTTTTGCCAGCTTTTACAAACTTTGTAGCACGATGCTCAGGATTTTTTGTTGTGGCTTTGGCACAGTGCTACATGTTCTGTGAAAGAAATTGTACCTTATTTAAGCATCTTTGCTTTTAACTGAATGCTGAGTTTTGTGAAGGTCAGGTAGCTTTAAGTGTTTAAAACAAAACAAAATGGAATTCGTACACAATTTGGTATCAAATAAAGTGGAAGAACGTTGCAATAGACTTCAGTAGAGAATCTTGCCAGGAACTCATTAAACTAAATGTAATTGATGCCAAGTTTAAAGTAAGGCTACTACATGTGCTTTTTGCATTATGTTGTGTATTTTCTAAAAGATGCTGATATAAGCTTAAACGATTTCCATGCCTCAAGGCAGAGTTGTAGTTGACTTGTCACACAGAACACAGGAGTTGCAGCATTTCTGTTTTATTTTGAAATAGAGTGATGCTGTACACAGTTAGTTCCATGAAGTTCCTCCTGGAAGCTTTGCATCATCACAGGTTCTGTCCAGCAGTCTTCTGGAACACAAAGTCACGAGGTGCTGTGGAGTTCCTGGGTAATTGGTTCCCTTGGCATATAGGACACTAATTAAATGTGCTGGGCTAATTAATAGGTGCCACCTAGAGAGCAGACTCTGAACCATCTCTGAGGATGCTAAAATTCAGCGAGTAAAAAGATTTTGATTAAAGTTTTGATTAAAACCTCTCCGATAAGGGGAGGTTCAAGCATAATCATGATATGATTGTTCTGTGGAAAGCTGATGCCCTTAAGTGATGTCCTAGAAAATTTTCATCAGGATAGACCTAAATATTGGTGTTGTGGATGATGAAAGTGTTCTGTGGATTTTATTGTCTCCCCTTCAGCTTCATGAATGTTTTTGCTGAAACCTGAAATTCCTTAGAATTACATTTAATGTAGTACATATTAAGGAAGCAGATAACAACTTTTGTATGTAGCTTTGAAAAATTCTTGACCCTTCTTAATGAAGAATAAAAGAAATTTAGGAATGAACATAAGACCTTTTGTCTCTTTCAGATAACTTTTATAATTTGTTTGCATATGAGTGCATACTTTATATATATATTTAAGTTTAATGTTGATGTGGTACCCTTTTTGAGAGTAACTGTGATGCACAAACAGGTACTTCAGGATTGAAAGATGAATGACAGACACACGTTTAAAATGAGAGTGGGAAAAAAAGAGAAATGTGAACATTATTCAGAAGAAAGCAAAACACTACAAAATTCCTGAGCAGAGTTGTATTCAGGTGGATGAATGGAACACACCTGCTCCATTTTTATGGTGTGAGGGTAGAAAGGAAGAAACTGTGTATAGCTTTCAGCCAAACTGCAGCCTCCATGTAGAATAATGAGTGGAGATTTCAAATACTGCATTTCCTTTAGGTCTGATGAATTCCCATGGGCTCCTGCAGAGTTACTTTCATCTCTTACCATACACCTTGCCTTGTCTTTTACAGTATGTGATCAAAAAGTTAAACCTTAGAAGTGCTTCCAGCCGTGAGAGGAGAGCAGCAGAGCAAGAGGCACAGCTGCTGTCCCAGCTGAGACACCCCAACATCGTCACCTACAGAGAGTCCTGGCAGGGGGACGATGGCCACCTCTACATTGTGATGGGCTTCTGTGAGGGGGGAGACCTCTACCACAAACTCAAGGAGCAGAAGGGAAAACTCTTGCCTGAGAATCAGGTGGTGGAGTGGTTTGTCCAGATTGCCATGGCACTGCAGGTACAATGAAGTGTAATTTTGTCACCTTCTTTTATGTATTTAAAAATTAGAGCTAAGCTGCAGCCTTTGGATTCCTGTTTGGCTGGGTTAGCATCTAAATACAATGGTATTAGTACCTTAAAAATGGATCATTCCAGTCAAATCAACTATTGAAAGCTTAAAATTGCTGACATATTTTATGTCCACGCCTCTGTAGCACAGTAGACAGTCATTACCTTTCAGATGTTTGCAACTGTTGTGTGAAATGCTTCTCTGGTTTAAAAATTTATATTTAATTTGCAAAATGTAGCTTTTGGGGGAAAAAAACCCATATTATTTCAGAAGCATTTTGTGTTCAGTCTTTTAATCGCTGTTTTTAATGATAAATTTAGACTACTAATGCATAATTTCTATTAAGCCTTATCGTAGTCTTTTACATTTGCAATTGAAGGTTATCAAACTTTAAAGGCAATTGTTACAGAAATGAAGACCAGATATAGATGCTAACTTTAAAGAATAAGAAATTGGACAGAAAAGTCTATCTTAAAGTTGGCTGTTGTGGTCAAAAATACCCATAATTATTGTGTTGCCTGTTGTTTATTATGACTAATTTTTTTCCCTGTTTACACAAAGCTCACATTGTAATTTCCTCTGAATTTTTTTTGGACTAAGATTGTCAAGAAATGAAGGAGCAGAAAGTGAGTTACAGTCTTAACTTTACACTTTTATTTTCTCTTTTCTGCTGATTTACAAGGGCTACACAGGGAGATTTGGTTACAGTTTTTTGCCAAGTTTTGGGCCTCTGCCTGTTGTTAGACATTAAAAGTTAAAAGATGTTAAGTTTTAATGTTATTTCACCAATACTGTCTTAGCAGGTCACTCCTGACCTTGAGAGCCATTTATGTTTCTTCTGCTTTTGTGTTTTCTTTCTTTCATTTGTGTAATGAGATTTTACTTTTCAGTGTAAAAGAACCAATTAATTAACCTTATTTCTATGATTTTTTCCCCTAGTATTTACATGAAAAGCACATTCTGCACAGAGATCTTAAAACTCAAAATATTTTCCTGACACGAACAAATATAATCAAAGTGGGAGACCTGGGAATAGCCAGAGTGTTGGAAAACCAGTATGACATGGCCAGCACTCTGATAGGCACCCCATACTACATGAGCCCTGAACTCTTTTCTAACAAACCCTACAACTACAAGGTACAGTATCAAAATGTCATTTCTCTTTCCTTAGGAACATTATTTTATTTGTCTGAGATCATTACAATCTTATCTGTGGTTTTTGGTTTCTTATTTCTTACAAGTCCTTTTAATTTTCCCAAATACCAAACAAAAAATAGGAGAGAGATTAATAGGAACTTTTGTTTCTGGAACTGTGTTTAGGAATTCATTTCACAGACAAGGTGTTCAGCAGGCAGTCTGTACCTCTCACAGCTGGAGAGACAGAGAATGGGAACAGAAGTATCAGTCTGTGTCAGAGAGATGCACATTCTGAATTTATTATATACCAGCCAGGAAGTTTTACACTCAAAAGTTGTATTCGAAATAGCAGCAGCATTAAAAAAAAAAAATGAAAGGAAGTTTTAATGAGAGGAATAAGCAGTGCTATTGTGAATTTTAAATATAACAGAGTAAAACTAATATGTTCCCTCTTCAGCTTTTGCTGTAAACCACACACTACATAAATATGAGTGTGATGAGCAAGAGCTGAGCGGAAACTTTTGCCAATGAAAAATCAAGATTTTTCAGCATTTACAACATTTACGGTTAGGACTGATATTGTACTAAAAAAGGAAACAAGCAACTCTCCCCCCAAAGATAGCTGATTTCTACACTTCCTTTTGTGAGAAACTTGGGGATATTTATAAGAAAATATTTCACTTGATCAAAGTTAAAAATAGAAGAGTGAGACTAAAGCCAAAGGTTTGCAATGGAATGTGGGCTTAATTAGCTTAGTGTCATTGAAAGCAGGTAACTAAGTCCAAAGATAAAACTTGTACAATTAATAAGAAGTTCCCAAACATTTTCTCTTCCCCTTTTTTCAGTCTGATGTTTGGGCCTTGGGCTGCTGTGTTTATGAGATGGCTACACTGAAACATGCCTTCAATGCCAAGGATATGAATTCCTTGGCTTATCGAATTATTGAAGGAAAGGTAAAAACTCCTGAACTTTTTAACATCTGCTTGGATTTTCTATCTAGAAATTGAGATTATCTTTTCTAATCAGAAATATTGTATGGAGTTAAAAATACTTGCTTGTAACATACACCATCATGTGTTTTTTCATGGTGGTGGATGATGAGATACCAGACCAAGGGAGTTATTCCTTTGTAGATATGTCTAGAGTTTCTTATTACCTCTTCATGTAATGAATATACTGATTAGTTTTCAAAATTCTGAGATGATTTTCTTAACTTGCTTCTAGTTTTGAATAAACATTGCATAAAAATTAAATTACTGTGTGATGCCGTTTTCCTGTTATGTAAGATTAGCTTAGTTAAGTGTCTTCTTGCTTTGGCATATAATGACATTAATACGGATTTATTTTATATAAATTTTAAGCCTATTTACAGAACTTTGACTGTTGATATTAACAAAATTAGGAACAGTTTTTAGACACACTTGGGATTTCAAGATTTTGTTTAACATTAAGCAGCTAGGTAACTTTTAGCATTTGAACAATGAGTCTGTCTTTTATACATATGTTTTATGTAGCTGACCATAATGGTCACACACAAACATTCTAAAAGTAGCCCCTGTTGATGAATATATTAAATAATATCAGGCTTTCCTTTCCTTTCACAGCTGCCACCCATGCCAAAGGATTACAGCCCACAGCTGGTAGAAATAATACAAACTATGCTCAGTAAAAAACCTGAGGAAAGACCTAGTGTGAAAAGCATCCTGCGACAGCCGTACATCAAACAACAGATTTCTTTGTTTTTGGAAGCCACAAAGGCGTAAGACATTTTCATTTGAGTGATTCTGTGCAAAATACTCATGTTATTGTTGCCTTTTTTTTTTTTTTTTAAACAACTTTTCCTGGGTTTTGTAGTGGGATAAAATAAGTTTTGTTATGGGCAACTACAAAGCATATGAATGTTAGTTTCTTTGAATTCCTTGAGAAACATGAGTGAATTGGAGTGGAAAATATTTTTTTCTGCAAATGCAGGATAAAGTTCTGTAGTGCTTAGAAATACAGAATTGGTAGACAGCACACTTGCTTTGGATATACACTGATATAATTATTTTTCTTTGTCAGGTTTAGTCAGTTATTTTACTGCTTCCAGATAGAACTGACCTGGTGCTCTGCAGAAAGGTGTATGTTGCTGGCAGAGTCTGAATCATGCTTTTAAGCTTTTTTTCTAGAATTGAAAATGAGGGTATTGTGCACAGTATCTGATACTCTTTGTGTGAAAGCTCTTTAGTGGAGTGGGTTTTTTTAAATCAGTATAATCTAAAGAAATATTTTAAGACCTTGTTGATGGTGATAGAATGAACAACTTTCATTTTCTTTACAGGAAAACTGCTAGAAATCATAAGAAAACAGTGAATTCTAAACCTAAAGACCCTTGTTCTGTCGTCTCAGCAAAGAATGAATTTCCCAGCAGGAATGTTACATACCAAAACCGCTCCCCTGAGCAAGCCAGAAAATACAAACTTGTAAGATACAGGGTTTTTTTAACCTTTAAAAAAAAAAAGCCAACAAAACCCAAATCCCTCTCACTTTTTCCAGATAAAAATCTCAGTTTTATAAGAAAGCATGAGCATTAGATCTGAATTCCAGAAATGGGGAAAATTCATGTTAGGGAAGGAATTGTTTTTAGGTAAGAGTGGAAGTAGTTAAACACCTGTGGATCAGTGAAGCTAATTGCAAGATCTATAAGATGTTAACTAAACAAAAAAACACCTGGTTTTATGTGAATTACTCTTGGAGTATTTGGGGTCAAATAATTTTTCAAATATTTCATGACAAGTGGTAATAGTTTTTTTCCAGTCAAAAGCATATATTTAAAAACAATTATAGTCACAGCCAAAATGGTTTATTATTTAAAATTCTTCCCAGTGGTTAGAACAAACCTTTTGTAATGGTTAATCTTGTGCATGTTTTTTATTTCCTGTAATAAGTCTGCTGTTCTGGATTTGAGCTTTCAGTGTTGAAATACTGATATATGTGGTGAAGCAAATCTTAAAAGCTCATGGTGCTCGTTAGTTCTTTAAGGAAGAGCCAAGGGAGTACAGCTTTTCTTTCATGGTCCTGGTGAAAAGTAGGTGTACTCCATGTGTATAACCAGTATCTGAAATACATCATTTGCAAATCTGTATCTCTTTACTTTTGACTTTTTGAGGCTCCTAATCTCTTATTGATCATAATCTTCTTTCAGTTAATGTGCTCTGGTAAGTTCTTGATTTTCCTTAGGTGCTTAGAGAATTCTTTCATGTGTGTGTAAAACCCAAAAGATAATGAATTTTTTTCTTTTAATCCTAGGATGAAGAAGATTGCATCAGCAAATGTAAAGCCACCAAATTTTGTCCCTCAGAGAAACCAGCTGTTGAGTTGGAAAGAAAACCAAGCAAAAATGACCTGAACAGCTTGGGAGACTCCATAGCTACAGTCAGTGGAGTGAACATTGATATCTCCCTGTCTGAAAGAATGAAGTGTGAAAGTGAGAAATGTGGCAGTGAGTGCATTCCAGAGAATAATAAAGCAAAGCATTTACATATTCCAGGCCATTTAAAAACAGCATCTAATAACCCACCAATTAAGGAAGATGGACAACAGCAAAGAGCAAAACAGCCTTTTAAAGCTGAAAGTGTTGATTCTAAGCCATCTTCTGTTGATTCTGTAGAAGATGATGATGATAACACTTTGAAACTCCTGCAGCCTGTATCAAAAGACCAAAAAACTGACCTGGTAATGTATTTATGCTTATCTGAAGTAGATTTAACCAGTGGCCAGCTCTTACAATTTAGAGAGCTGCTGCACATGTTTTTCTGTCAAAGTAGGATGTTTCTGATGCAATTATTGAGATTCTTAAGTAGTTGGGAGCCTTGGGTTCAGATTTGCAAAGGCAATATGGTGAAGTAGTTTTGGGATTGCATCTATCTAGATTATTTGAATTCTGTTTTTACAGGGGAAAAAAATTGGTTTTCCAACTGAAAGCAGAGAGGGTAAGAATAGTTTTGTAACTTTTGGTCTGTGTTGTAAACAGGCCTGAATAATCTTGATTTGGATGGGGGGTTAATTGGTGGTGGATGTCTTTTCACTGCATTTTGGTTACCATGAGATTTTTAATGAGAAATCATTATTTGTTGTAGAGCTTGGATTCTACTGAAAAGCTGCTAGCACCCTTTATTCCTGTTGTAATTCAAGTAAGTGTCCTTCTTTGAAGGTTTAGTATCTAAAGAGATGCTGGTACAGCAGGTATTTTATCTCTCAAGTAAGAATTTATTGTGGTTGTACCTGTGCTATGTTAAGGTGGTTACAGTCCAAATAGTAAAGTGGCCTCTTCTCACTTTTTTTTAAGAGTGTTTGTGTAAATCTGGAAATGATAGGTCTGCAGGTTTTTTTAAATGTTTTTACCTATTAGGATGATGTCAGTCATGGAGCTTCAGGAGATGCTCATGGAAAAATGACCTTCCACATGCAGCCTCACAGCTCTGTCAGTGAACCCTCTCTCTCACAGCAGCAGCAGCAGAAGAGAGAGCTTCCTGAAGGCTGTTCAGAGAAGGTGCAGATACTTGAAAAAATACTTCTCTTTCCTTTAAGACTCTTGTGTTTTTCCTCTTTAAACGTGGGACCTATTTTCTAAAAAAAAAAGGGGGGGGTGTTTTAATGCTGTTATTGTTTTGTGTGTGTGTAAAACTTCAGTGGTAGCAAATGCAGATCACTGAAGGTGACTGTTAGAAGCAGCCTGAGTAAATCTTTGAAAATCCCAGTACCTCACAGGGATGAGGTGGGTGTGTCAGATGGGCTGTGCCTTTACTGGGTTGCAGTGTTCCCTAGGAAATTCCGTCAGGACTTGTCATTGTTTGTGACTACAAGTCAGTACCTTTGGATAAGCTGCTTGTGATGGGTAGTGGCTTAGTAGTGCTTTAGAACAGGTGTGTAATGGCTGCCCTGAGCTTCTGAGTGCAAACTGTAGGAAGAAAATCTTGGCATGCACACAGGATAGAGCTCCTGTCAGTTCTTCCACACTGAGCGGGGGGGTTTCTTTGGGGAAAGGCACAAGGCTAGAGAAAAGGGTGATTGATGATTGATAACTTGGTTTTCTCTTTGGGTTTTGCTATTTGGGGGTGGGGACAATTGTTGCAAAGGCGTTGGCAGAAAAATATCCTGGGAGGGGGATAAGATGTAGGGTTGGAAAGAAGGGAAATAGATTCAAGCAGAGATGGGGAGAGGGAAGGATCAAGCTGGGAGATGTGAAGAGGTTACAATAGGATTCAAAATCTCTGGCATCCAGCTTTACCATGCAAGAATGTCTTCTTGATTGCAGAGTACTAAGAGTTTTAATTTAAAAAAAAGTAAAAACTCTTGCTCACTTCTCTATCAAGTTCAGAGCAGTTTCTCCTCGGCCTCTACCTGTTCCTTCTGATGTGATCCCAAAGACAGCCCAGAGGGGTGCAGAGCACCCTGAGCCTGCAGAAAGTGCCAAACCCAGCCAAGCAGCCATTCCAAAGGTTAGTGATGAAAACTTTGTTTTTGTCTCATTCCTTCTGAGCAGTTTGTTCTTGAGTGTGTGCACTGTGAGTAAAGAAATGTGTCATAGCTTCCCGTGCCTCGTGGAAGCCCTGCTCAGTGAGGGATGAGCCTTGCTGAGTCTTGGAGGTCAGAAGCTCCTTTTCTAGAGTTCAGATTGGTCATATTGAAGAGTTTTATAATAAATAATTAAGCATTAAATAATAGTTCCTTCTCCCATATGAATTGAAAAAGATTTTTTGCTTAATAGGTGATTAGAAAATAAAAGCCATAATGGTGATTGCATATTAATATCAAATTGACTTCCTTTGAAGGAGCGGCCCTTGTCAGCAAGAGAACGAAGGAGGCTGAAACAGTCTCGGGAGATGCTACCCTCTGGTAATTTTTATGTTTACAGCTAATAACTTCTTTGTGAAGAAATGATAACTTCTTGGCTGTTCTTCACTGCCATCTTCAGAATGATGCACTAAGGGGCTAGTTCTATGTTAAATAAAACGTGTTCTGTAAACATGTCTGTATAATTCTGCTTTTTAGTTATGCTCAGTTGTATTCTGTGTTGACAACTTGTTTTTGAAATGTATATGAAATATAGAATATTCACTTTCAAACAGAAGCTTCAATGTTATCTATCAGCAGAATACCTACCTCCCTGCCTGCCTTCTGCTAGGTGATAGATTTTTTCTTGCATGAGTATGAAAGTAATTCAGAATACACACAGCTTAGTTGTAAATACTGTCAAAATGTCATCCTTCCAGTGGTTCCAGCGAGACAGTCATTAAATGATGCAGTAGTTGAAGTGAAGTCACTTGTGGGAAATTGTGTTAAAGTTCCTCAGTCCTCATCAGATCCCAGTATTTCTCAGGTAAACTTTGTCAAAAGTATTTCTTCCATGCAGGAGCAGTAATTTATGCCATATTGCTGAATTACTTTCAGCTATTAGAGTTTTTGTTTTTTATTCCCTCTTCCCTTAGAGAAAGAGAGGAGCCCGTTGCCTGTCTGATGATGAGCTAAGCTCTTCCACAAGCTCTACAGACAAGTCTGATGGCGATTCCAAGGAGAAGTAAGGATTTTGTTTAATATTATGCAAGAGTTTTCACTGCTATACTGGACCTTGACTTGGAGTGGAAAAAAAAATGGCTTTCACACTTTATCTCTGCATAGTGAGTGTTTGAAGAAGTATGTAATGCATAGAGGAAAGTGCAGCCCCATTGAATTATTGTCTCTCTGTGACTATACACTTTCCATGCTCAACTTTCTGGGCTGTGGCATTGTGTACTTTTGGTTTTGTGAACTGTAGCTTCCCAGGAAACCAATCTTCCAGAACCAAAGGACATCTACTGTCAGGATGCATTAAAAGCACAAGTTAAAAGGTGCCAATGTGCTTCCTTTCCACTGTAAATGAGGCTGAATCTATCTCTGATTTTTCAGTGTAAGCAGCTTTCAAAAGATGCAATTTGTTGCATTACCAGAGTGAGCAGTAGCCAGTAGGACTGTGGAGTTTTGCAGTGACTAGGCTCTGAGCCATTGTAAAATGAAATAGTACTGATGTTGCTATTGATAAAACTGCTCCACAACAAGGAATTTAACATGGAATATTTCCTAGGACCTCAGTAAACTCATTCAAAGCCCTTGGAATGCAGGGTGGAAGTTGCATTTGATGGTGACTGAATCATTGCTTCCTTCTCCCCTAGGAAAAGCAGCATGAATGAAATGAATGACTTGGTGCAGCTGATGACATGGACACTGAAAATGGACTCCAAGGAGAGCTCTGAGTGCTGTGTAACCTCAACCCCAGCCCCAGAGTTTAAACTGAATAGAAAATACCGAGATACTTTGATTTTGCATGGAAAATCACCTGATGAATCATCGGAGTTAAAAATGGAAGAGATTCCTTCAGGTCTGTTGCTCTGGGATTCTGTGGTAATACTTAAGAGTCATCAAGAGAGAATATAAAAATTGTCTGTACTGAAAATAATTACTACTGCACTGATTTTTGATTGTATTTTATTTTTAACAGAAATGTTATTGGTCCCTTACAAGATTAGGAGAATGGTTGAAATCCTGAGATCTGATGTGGTGCAAGGACTGGGAGTGAAACTTCTTGAGAAGGTGTACAGAATCATGGAAGAAGATGATGAAGCGAAAAGAGAGGTGAATGTCTTTCATAATAAAATTGTTTGATTTCTTTATAAGCCTAGATAAAGGAGCAGGGTCTCTACTCTATTGAGATAGGGTAAACCTTGATTCCAGAAGGTCTTTATGTAGTCATGGGCAGGCAAGGATGTAAGTATATTGTAATTTTCACTCTTAACTTTGATTCTAGATGTAGACTCTGTTCAACTGCAACTTCTTCAGAAACCATCAGAGCTTTAGAATTGTACCATGGTCCCTGAGTTTAGGGAAGGTGTGAGGGATGCAAATACTTTTACTGTGTGCTGTTTCTCCAATAATAGTTTCTTCAGTCTCTCTCAAATTTTTGCCTTCACATTACTTGTCTTATGCCCCTTACATCCAAAATAAGAAATTATTTAACATCAATCCCCAATGAAGGTGAATGAAGAACACTTCCAGCTCCTTTGATTCAAAACTTGGTTACATTTACCCAGGCAGTATTTGATTTGTAACCTGTGAAGATCTTCTATTTAGATTTTTTGTGTGGGATTTGAAAGTCTCTGGCTTTTAGACAACAGTATTCATTTTTCCTCTCTCATCTACATTGCCAAGCTTCACATGCTTCTTTCAGCTGAGTGCTTTGGTATTTTTTTGTTAATATTTTGGTAGTTTCTGCTTTTTTCCCATGCCAGTAAATGCTGTGGGTTTTGTTCTGTGTGTGTTCTGAACAGCTGCAGTTGCGGGAGCACATGGGAGACAAGTACATGAGTTACAGTGCAAAGGCTCGGCACCTGAAATTCCTTGAAGAAAATGTGAAGCTCTGACCAGAATCTTTTCCTGGCAGAAAAGAACTGTTTTCTAGTTCCTCTGATAGACTGGACCAGCTTACAAAGCATGTTCATCCATTGATGTCCTTTGCTGGAATAAGGAGGTGAACTTGCAGAAAACATTAGAGTTTGTAGTAATATTTTTCATGTTACAATGCGAACGAGGCTATCACTTTTTCAGAAGAGAAACTGTCTAGTTTAGTTTTTATTCTTAAAAAGTTGCTTTTCATAGATGCACATAGGGCTGGATACCAAGTTTTGTATACTAAGGAATGTCAAGAAAGGCAAGGTTCTGGTTTGAATTTGTCATAGCAAAAGCTTTTTGGTAGTAACAGCATCTCTGCCAAGGCTCTGATGTGATAAACTATAATCTGTTACATCAGGTAGTTGTGATCATTTAGCATGAAGAGACAATTACTAATTTTTGTGGAACTCAAGGTCCTCAGGTTGTGTAAATTGCCAAGTCCAAGTGCTGAAGGGGGCAGCTGTACTGCTTGTAAGGAGAGACTTTGCTCTTGTGCTTTGTTGCTGGGGCAGTCACCAAGGTTGGGGGAAGGCATTTGGTAACTGGATAAAATAAGTCTGAAAATATTGGAAAGGAATGCAGCCATGGTTACCATGGTTCCAGGTGGAGAAATCCCTTTGCCTTACTAATACTAATTCCTTTTAGGAATGAAAGTGCCCAAGACCAGAATCACTTAGGGAAAAGATAAAACACTTCTTTCTCTTTGTTTGCATCCAGAATGTCTCGCTACAGCCACCAGGCATTGGTGTATACCATACCTACAGGAAAAGCACATGTTTTTTTAAATAATAAAGAAGTCAAATGGAATTGAATTTGTAAAATAAAATTATAAATGAACAGCCTGTCTCTTTTCCTGCCTGTAGCTGAAATACCGTAACTTCCAGCATCTGTGAGAGAGCTTACTGACATGACTAGTAAAATAAAATGCAGTACCTATGGATCCTGCTGCCTCTCACACACTACATGCTCAAGTTACAATGTTTCAAGAGCTCTTCTTACTTGTTCTTCAGAGGAAAATTTATTTAAAACAAAAACTGGCTCACTGCACCTCCAATCCTAGAATAGTTACTTTCACAACTGTGGGGTATGTATCATTTCACAGTATTTGTTACAACCTGGCACTACTGACAGCTTGTTTTACACACAGTTAGAAATATTTCAGTAGAACTCCAGCTGTTTATTATCTTTTAGGCAACAGCTTAACTAGAATTAATTTAATTCACTGTGTTCCTTTTTAGTGAAAAACTTGAGGTGTGACCTCCAGTAGCCTTCTGAAGTTAATGCCCCCACCCCTGTGTTCCCAGTGACTCCCCTGAAACTCCAGACCCAATTTCCAGCCTTCATGCTCCCTGCAGAGCTTGGTTGTATACAAAGTTCTAAGAAAAAACCCAACCACTAAGCCAAGAAGTATTTCTCAGTTGAAATTAATTTAGCAAACAAAGTAACAGCCTTTAGCTTTTAGAATGTCTCTTTGGCTTCCTGTCTGCTGCTTTCTTCTCTTCCGTGCCCGACTCCTGGACTGGCAGCCACTTGAGGGGATTGCGGCGGTACATGGGCCACGGAGGGAGTGTCAGCTGAGGGCAAAGGAGGGAGTCACAACATGCACACTGACATGCTAAAGAGCTGCTCTGTACAGCTGCTTAGGAAAACCTTTATCCCTAACTTATTATCTATTGGTCCTAATAAACTCACACAATTTCATATACATTTACAGTTTACATTGCAAAGTCAGGCTTAAGTATGTGACTAAAGCACCCAAGGTTGTTGCAAGGAGGAGGACAGCACCCACCCTGAGGTAACACCAGCATTCCCAGCCCCTCCCACACTGCAGTGAGACCCTCCCCTTGCCTGGCATCACATTAACAGCAGCCAGACTGACTCAGGGATGTTTAAGTAAGGAAGGAGCAGATGGATGGTGATGCCAGAGACTTGCAGGGGCTTTTCAAAACAGCGATGTGTGTGTGTGTGTGTGTGTGTGTGTGTGTGTGTGTGTGTGTGTCTTGAGTAGTGATTGGTCAAATTGTGCTGAAAAGTATATGAACCATGTGTAAAACTGGATTGGGAGGGCCCCAAGAGGAATGGGACACCTCTCATGCCTGGATAAGGAATTACTCCTGAAATTCCATATTCTGCCTCCTTGTCAGGGCAAGGGACAGCTGCAAAAATGTCCTGACAAGCTGCTACCTCACAGAAAGCCTCCTTGTCCTTTCTGTTGCTGGACTTAAAGCTAACTTTTAATTGAAATGAAAAATAAACTCAAAAGTGGTATTAAATTGCAAAAATCCTACCAGCACTTCAAAAAAAGCACTTAATGGGCTGCAACACACTTTATGCAGATCAAAGGAAGCACAAATATATATTAATAAATCTGAACTGCATAGCAAACATTAGTCTGTGCTGACAGACCCTCAATTAAGCAATTATTCCAGATTAAACAGTGCATGTATTTTTTGGTTAGGGGAAATCATTCTTACCAAACATGATAAAGCAAATCCAGCCATAACTATGTAGACAGTCCATCCAAACTGTTCAGTGATGTATCCATAGATGAAACCAATTACCTGGAAAAAAAATTTTGAAAATCAAACTTTAAATAAAGAAAAACATTTCCCATTACATGATTAAGTTGCAGGGGGTGGATTTAGGTAAGAAAATACAGATTTTTTCAAAAGCACAGTTCATACATCTTCCTAACCTTTCCAAAATTGCAGGCCAACAAGGAAAGTAAAAGATGGAAGAAAAAAAAAGTTTTGATCCATGACAGCCCCTCTGACTTTGTTTAAAGCTTTCAGTGACCCCAAACAACAAGAAAAATATTTATAAGATCAGAAAACAAAATAGTCCTTTACATTCTCACCCAGAGGTCTACTATACTTACAGCAGAGACAAGAATGATTCCTTGAAAAATCTGTTCTGCTAATTTTTGGCCCTTGTAGTCCTGTGGAAACAGACACTTTTTAAAAAGTCAGTTATTCAAAACACAGACCTGCCCACTTAACTCTTTCAGGTTAGATCCTACAGTCTACCTGACCATGGGTTCTCAGTGTTTTTGTTCAACTTTCAAACCAGATTGGAATTATTTTTCTTACAGTGGCTGAAAACACCTCCTCTGCAGGCTTGACCACATGACCTAGAAACAGAAGCAAGCACTGTCTGATCAGGGTAAGTAATGCAAGTTCAAAATACTACTGTAGTCACCTTAACATCACTAAGTAAAAGCTGTATCACCACAGAAGAGGTTATGCCCAAGAGGGCATGGTGTGTGTGACACCTGTGTTTTGGAGAAGACTGACAGATAAATATCTCTAGGGTGGGTGCCAATAGGATGGTGCCAGACTCTCTTCAGTGGTGCCCAGCGACAGGATGAGGAGCAATGGCCATAAACTAAAATACACAAAGTTCTACCTCAACAGAAGGGAGAATTTTATGTTGAGGATGGCAGAGCACTGGGACAGGTTGCCTAGAGAGGTCGTGGAATCCCTCTCTCTGGAGACGTTCCAAATCCACCTGGATTCATTCTTGTTCCAGGTGACCCTGCCTTGGCAAGGCTGGACTGGATGATCTCCAGTTCCTTCCAAACCCAACTAATCTATGTTTGCCTGACGTTAGAAAACGCGGCTTCTGGGCGCACACGCTGCCATCAGTCCGTCTATAGCAGAGAAAGGAAGGCACGGAGGATTTGCGTAATAACTTCCCTCTACAGCATCAGAGTCCCAACTCCCAGCTCCCCAACCGCAATTACTGCACTCCCCTAGCCCTGCCTCGTACACGGGTGGCAAGATCGCGCAGGGGCCGCTGAGCCCGCGCTCGGCCGTGCGGGCGGGGGACACTAAAACCTGCGCCCGGCCGTGTCACCCCCAGTGCCCCAGTGCCGAGGCCTGGGCGGGCCCTACCATCTGCGTGGGGATGGAGCGGAACACGCCCAGCATGGCGGCGGCTATTCTCGGGCTTCTTCCCGCTTCTCTTCGCAGCCGGCTCCGCGGTCCCGGGCGGGGCCCTGCTGTTGGCGGGGCGCGGCGCGGCCTCCCCGCGGCTACCGGGGCTCGTCGCGGCGGAGCGGAAAGCGCCTGCTGAGCTGGCCGGAAACACGCCCCGTCCGTCCCGTCCGCCCCGCCCCGAGCTCCGTGGGCCGGGGGTGCCGCCTCCATCCTCGGCCATCTCCTCGGCGCCGCCGCCGCCGCTGCGGGGCTGCTGCGTTCCCCTCCGCCTGCCGGTACGCATCTCCGAGGCAACGGCGGCTTCGCCCCGCAGGCCCCCGGCCGAGGCGCCTCTCCCGGCAGGCGCGGGGCCGCCTGTCGGGAATCCGCACTAGCTCTGCAGCGCGGGCCGCCCTCCCACCCGAGCCTCGACTCGCCTCGCGGAGCTGCCGGCCCCGGTAGCGCGGCGGGGTGGGCGCGGCGCGGTTCGGCGCCTGGCGGCGGTCAGGCACCTGTGTGGGCACCCGCGGTCCGTGAGGGGCCGGGCGCCGCGGGCGGTGCGGGAGAGCCGGGCACGGAGCCGGCGGGCCGGACCCGCCGGGACGGAGCGGGGCTGTACCCGCAGAGCTGCTCGGGGAGCGCGGTGTGCAACGCAGGGAGCCGGCGGCGCGGGGCAGTGCGGTGTGTGTTTTATAGTGGTTTGTGACCATCCCTGCTCATGGGACGTTCTGTCAGTGTCCCCAGCCCCGCTGCTGCGTGGCGCTGAGGCAGCGGCCGTGTCCGTGTGTGGCTGAGGCTCCGGCCGTGTCCGTGTGTGTCTGAGGCACCGGCCGTGTCCGTGTGTGGCTGAGGCTCCGGCCGTGTCCGTGTGGCGGCTCCTGCCGTGTCCGTGCCCGCCTCATCCCTGGCGCTGGGAATGCAGAGCGCTTCGTAGACAGCGGGACGTGGCGTTGTGCTCCCCCGGCAAAGCTCCGTGTCCCGCCCCGTGCCAGCAGTGCGGCGGTGCTGCAGACACAGCTCAGGGCAGGGCTTTGTTGGGCTCCGCTGATGTGTCTGCCCCAGGGGAAAATGCAGCAGGAAGGAGGTGGTTCTGTTACATGTAACAGTCACAGCACTGTCTGAGGTGTTTTAATTCAGGGGTTTCGCAGGTCTCTCACGTTTCTGGAATTTAGCGTGTTAGTGAGCTTCTGTGTGTTACTTGAGAACTACTTCACATGCCAGGATATGCAGCTCTTGTTCTGATTTCACGTCGACCCTTAAATAATGAACAAGCATGTTTGAATTTCTTATTGAAATTGCATTGGTGTTGTGTTTCTACTGCCTTCTATAACGGGATGATGCTGCCTTTCCCACTTTTGTGATCTGTTCTGTGTGGTGACACTTCAGCTGAAACTCTGATATATGTATTTTAGGTAGAGAATGTACTGGTTTTTAAAGCATATAATGCTGTTTGTTAAAATCTTGCTGGGTTAAATATAGAAAGAAACATACAACATTTTATCTTATTGCTCAGGTGCTTCCAGTTCAGATAATTAAATAAATAATTTCAACAGTAAAGAAAACATACATATTTTTCCAAATCTTCTCAGATTACTTTTGACTGGCAGAAGGAGTTTGGCTCTTTTTTTTTTTTCCTGTCAGTGAAATAAGTGGCAAGATTTGCATGTCTCCTTTTTATATCCGAGATCTTCTTTAGATATGTCATCGTAGAGGGGGGGAGTTCCTAACATAAGAAGGACATGGTCCTTTTAGAGTCCCTTCCAGTGCCTCAAGGGGCTCCAAGAGAGCAGAGAGGAACTTTGGACAAGTGCATGGATGACAGGACAAAGGGGAATGGCTTCAGACTGACAGAGGACAGGTTCAAATGAAGTATTAAGAAGAAATTCTTCCCTGTGGGGGTGGTGTGGCCTTGGCACAGGTTGCCCAGAGAAGCTGGGGGTGATATCTGTGCCCATGGCAGGAGCTGGAACCAGGTGATCTTGAAGGTTCCTTCCAACCCAACCCATCATGTGATTGTGTGGTTGTAGTTAGGTATTTCCTGATACCATACTCACTTCTTAAAATCTGACTGTACAGTTTTTTTCTCTGTGACAGAGGGAAACATTCACTGCCTTTGGTACTGAAACTGTTGTGACACTCCTGTTGATAGTGTGTTATGCCTCCTGGAAGAATACACTGGCAGTGACTGCTGTATTTTTTTCTTGCAGGTTTGCAGGAACTTTATGCTAATAAAACAAGAAGAGAAAAATGACGTTAAGGAAAGGTATGTGTATATGTGCTTGTCTGATTTTTTATATATATCTTTTGTATCTGAGTTTCTCAGTTGTTTTCTGGTTATGTTGATAAAGATTTTTCTTTTTAATTTTCAGTGAACATTTCCATTCTTATAGTGGCTGTTGTCATATTTTTGCTAGTTATTCATCATAACTTCCTAAGCCTCAGTGACTTCCTGAGACGGGAATTGTCAGGTATGTTGGGTTTTATTTTAATTAAAAAAAATATATATATATATATATATATAAGATTTGGTGGGAAAACACATGCTCTGGCCAGACAAAACCCACCACGTGGTTTGGGTGAATGGAAGAGGGAAGTTAATGAGGTTATAGGCAGAGGGGACCAAAGGTAAGTCCAGACTACTGTAGCTCAGCCTTTTAATACCTTATTCTGTATGTGGATATGTGTGGTTAAATGTGTGCAGTTTTCTGTAAATGTGGTGTTAGTCTATTCATTAGCATCTCAGATTCTCAAAAGCTGATGGTCTGAGTGTCTGATACTGGCTCACTGTAATCCACCCCTCAGTTGAGACGTCCAAGTGTATAGCAGAAATAATTGCTGTGTTGGGAATTTTAGTGTGGTAATAATAATATAGTAAAACAAGTATGTCTTTTTACTCCACAGATGCAAGTCCCTTAGGACTTCAGCCTATAGATTTCATTCCTGCAGCTCCCCAGAGGCTGACAGATGAGAGCAATGACCAGGAGATTTCTGTGGTCATTGCAGCCTCAGATGAGAGGCTTGGAGGTGCAATTGCAGCCATGAACAGCATTTACCAGAACACCAGATCTAATGTGGTTTTCCACATTGTTACTTTGAATGATACTGTAGATCACTTGAGGTAATGATCTTTTCTTTTGATTCCCACAACATGGTGAACTTCTGTATTTCTGAGAGGAGAGCAAGCTGCCTTTCCCTGGAGCTGCACTCCCCTCACTCCCAGTCCCATCTGCTGCTGCTTATGGCAGCTTTTTGACAGGGCTGCCGTAGGAGTTTTTCCCACCACCATTTTTCCTGTCAGGTTTCAGGGATGGGAAAGAAACATCTTTTCCAATGGGCTTATACCCAGCCAGTGAGGTTAGAGTTTGTTGGTGGAAGGGTTGTAAAAGGTACTTCTACGTTTCATCTAAGTAATTCAAATGCTGGCAGTCATGTTTCTCCATTTTTATAAATTGTTCTTTGATCCTATTATTCTAACCCCCTTCTGTCCACACTGATGGTTTTGGGAAGGGTCTGTGATAACAGGGCTGTGTATTTCTGATAAAACAAGAAGTGACCTTGGCCCTTCACATGTCCCAGGTGTGCAGTTGCTGACTCTGGACTTGCCTCTGTGGCCACACAGGACAGCACCAATGTCAGCATCAATTACATCCCAGATGTGTTTGTTGGGCAGGGAAGTGAATGGTCACATCAGAATCTGTGTCACTGTTAGTTGGATATCCTGCTGTTCCCTTGATTTTGTCTCATCTAACAAGATCTGTGCCTTTCTCCTGCTTGCAGGATGTGGCTGAGGAGCCCTCTTCTGAAAAATATGAGATACCGAATTTTGGATTTTGACCCTCGTGTCTTAGAAGGCAAAGTACAAGTGGATCCCCAAAAGGCAGACACCTTCAAACCAGTGAGGATGATGCTGATTACCTTCTGCAATTAGTAGTTAATAACAATATATTTTGATGTTGGCATTTGAACACAGCTAGAGATCAAATCTGTTAGCATAGAAACAATCTTTCATAATCAAATTCCTAAATTTCAGTAAAATTAAATATCTAGATAGTGAGAGATGGATTTGAATACCTACATATGCATACCTAGGATCATTTTTTGCTGCTAGCCATAGTGAAGCACGGCAGCTGGCATGTCAAGACCTCAGAGATGCTGCAGATCTTTGTGGAGAAATAAGAAATTCTTATATAGACCAGTTTTAAAGTTAGTTTATCAATGCATTCAGTCATGGTAAACCTGGAATTGATGGAACCTGTTTATTTTAAATTACTTGTAGGATATTGCTGCCTGTTTTACTTCCTCGATAGAAGTTGTCTTGGACATTAATGCCAGAAAAATGAGTCAATCTCACATTTATTTGGGCAATTTTTTCATTTAATTCTTCACTTCTCTTGCTTTGCTCTTCTCACAGTTAACCTTTGCAAGATTCTACTTGCCCAACTTGGTACCTCACGCAGAGAAGGTCATCTATGTGGATGATGATGTAATAGTGCAAGGTATGGGACCTTTGTTAGCTGCCACTGGCCTTATGCTGAGGTCAGTATCTTATCTCTCACAGAACCCAAACATTTTTGTACAAACTTTGTAAATTTGAGTGAATTGGGTTAAACTGAGTAGCTTTATCTGCTGTAACAATGAACTAAACAAAGCCTAATTCGGCACTTAGTCAGGATTGCTTTTGGTTTTCCTGTGCTTACTTCCATTTTCCAGATGATATTGTTGAACTTTACAACACTCCATTGAAACCTGGACATGCAGCTGCATTTTCAGATGACTGTGACTCAACCAGTAGTAAAGTTGCTGTCCGTGGAGCAGGCAATCAGGTTAGTTTTAGTCTTGTTCAGTGATAGCAGTACTGTAGATCTCAGGTATCTCTGTAAACCTCAACATGTGACTGTCCCTGCCCAAACTACTTTTACAAATGGGACCTGCAGTTTCTATTCATTCACAGTCAATTACTTTGAATTTTTGCTATGCTTTACAATGAGAGCAATTCTCATTGTGGAACAGCAGGAGGTCTGAGAACATCAAAGGGACAATTTTTAATTTCTGAATGTATAAAAAGAACTTTATCTGAGACTGGTACCATAATAATAATAATATGGTATTACTAAGAACATGCAGTATTCCTTAAAATATGTAGTCTATATAATAATATTTTAAAAATGTTACACCTCTTAAGCTTTTTTTCACTCATTTTAAAGGAAGGGATATTTAACAACTTCAACTTATTCCTGTCTGTTGTGTGTTGTGCAGAATTTTTCTTTAGGAATTTCCCCATGTATTTTAAGCTAATTTCTACTCTCTTCCCCCCCAGTATAATTACATTGGGTTTTTAGATTACAAAAAAGAAACCATCCGAAAGCTTGCCATGAAAGCCAACACCTGCTCTTTCAATCCCGGAGTTTTTGTTGCCAATTTGACTGAATGGAAATTACAGAACATCACTAAACAACTGGAGAAGTGGATGGCACTTAATATGGTGTAAGTACCCCAGGCTGGGGGTGCCAGCAGCTCAGGGCTTGGGTTCTGCTGCTGGCATTTCACTCTTGAATGGAGGGCTCTGCTACAAGTGAAAAATCAACTGATCAGCACCCTTTCAACTTCCAGAGAGGAACTCTACAGTAAGACTCTAGCTGGCAGCATCACAACACCTCCACTGCTAATTGTATTCTACAAGCAACATTCCAGTATTGATCCCATGTGGAACGTCCGACATCTCGGTATGTTTGAAGCATTTGTGATGCTGCGCCCCCAGGGTCTTTTTGCAGGTGTGCAGCTGGACACCTTGTTGATGATATAGCAAAGTGAGGTTTTATTCCCCTATTCTGTCCTTTGTTCTTTAAGAAAAACAGCTTTGCAATTCCATCTTGGGGCTTGTGGGCCTGAGTCATGCTCGAGTGGCTGGGGGTTAGTTCTTGAACTGACTTACAAAATCCTTCTGATTTTCCACAAATATATTGTATCTGAAGTGATCCAAGGTGTTTCTTCTAAAACTGCAGAGAAGGGCAGACATTCATTCTACTGGTGAAACACCAGTGCTCGGAGAGCTTTTTCAGGTTATGTTTCTGATGAACAGTACATGGGCTGCTGAATTCATCTGGGTTAAGCGGGTTTTAAAGAACTTGGAAGGCAGTGTATGAAAACAGACACAGATCAAAGTGACATTTGGTTGCACCTGATTGTTTTTCACTTTGCCGTTATTTCTGCCTATTACCTTCTTTCTCCATAAATGGTAAGATTTCCTTTGTTAAATCCTTTGTTTTGAAGTTAATGTTGTTGTTTCTGCTGCCTTTATTTCAAACGCTAATGCTTCTTTTTCAATTGAAGGGTCTAGTGCTGGGAAAAGGTACTCTCCTCAGTTTGTGGAAGCTGCCAAGCTGCTCCATTGGAATGGACATTTCAAACCCTGGGGAAGAACAGCTTCCTATGCAGAAGTCTGGGAGAAGTGGTATGTCCCTGACCCTACAGGCAAGTTCAACCTGATCCGCAGACACTTGGAAGCCTATGAAGCAAAGTAAAGTCCATTTGAATAAAAGATGATGTTTTCTCAGGAAACTTCTGGAGCCAAGCAGAACATTTTCTTTTTAGCCAACTTGTATTACAGAGCTGACCTTGCCTTCTGGAGCACAAGGTGATGCACTTATTCAGGTGCAGTTCTGAAATGCAGGGGTTCAAAGGAGGCTCGTGTTACCTGCGTGACACAAGAGGCTACTCCAGCAGCACCACAGAAAACAAGGGAAGATCTCCACAAATGAGCACTTTTGTTTGTCATTTCAGTTGTGTTCTCCTGCTCTTTACTACAAGTCTTCTAGCAGGGGATCATTTTGTCAATTACAAAAACAAAGTTTCTAAGAACAAAATACAAATTCAGCTGGTGCTTGCACCAGCAAATCTTGCACAGCAATGCACTGTAATTAAGAGCTGCCTGGGTTTTGTTTTGTTATCTTCTGAAATAATTCACTCAACAACCCTTTCTTGCATGAAATCTCCCAACCATTTCTGTTTAAGTCTTTCTAAGAGAATTCTGCAAAATTGAATCCTTTTTGAAAGATGAATCCTTGAAGTATTATTTCACTATGCAAAATGGTTTTAACTGCCAGTGAACACTAAACCATTTTTTGTAAAGTGGTGGATGAAACTTTGTTCAAAAATAAAGCTAATTGTAACATGCTGACTCCAGCCTCAGATAAATGGCAATCCAATTCCAGTCTTGATATAGAAGTGTTTCCTTTGTACACAGTAGCAAGTGATTAAAGCCAAAGTTAATTGATCTTGAGCACAGCAGCACATCCTTATTACACAGGGCTGTGTTTTGCTTTATATTTACCAGTTATTGCCAGGTATAACAAGTGCCATCAGGAAACAACACTCTTATTCAAGAGCACTGTAAGATCAATCCCCTTGTTCCCCAGTAGAGATGGATTACTAATAAAATCTCATTTACCATTCCCAGTGAAGGTTCAGAACATGAAACAGTATTTAGGTAAAGTACCTTATATTGAGCTGAAATAAGGAGCATTTTCTAGCCAACCTTTACATGTCAAAATTCTACAAGTTTTGCAAAACTGTACTGAAAAGTCACTGTCTAAAGTCATGCTCTAGAAAAAATCTTTGTAATCCTCTAGGAAACCTTAGATTTTGTGCATGAATGAAAATTCACTATGAAATTTAGTTGTTTAAATGGAATTAGAATGAAACATTTATAATTTATTTTTCAAAGAGAAAGTGCTTATCCTCTTGAAAGGTCTTTTTATAAGGCAAAATGAATGGACTAAGTGAGTCTTTTAGGAATTTTAAAAATAGTCTTTAATATAGGAAATAAACTTTATGACAAATCTGAATAACAGTTTCCTAGACCTGTGTAAAATCTGGAACTATCAAGGGAGATGCACTATTATATACATTATTTGACACAGCAAACAACTGAATTTTTGCACCAGCTCTGGTTCTGTAGCACTCCTCCAGCTTCTGCTGCAGTCAGTCTTCCTGACTGTTCTGAAAGCCAGCAGTCGCTCTCCAAACAATGCCTTCCCACCTGATTTGTTACACATAGTCTGTATTAAAATCATAGGCATCATCTTCATCTACTGGTTTATCCAAGCTGAAGGACAGTGATCTAGAACGTTCATTTCCTGAGAAGAGAAGATCATGTGTTAGTGAAACCAGTGCAAATCCTGGAAGTACCAGAGCCCACCCCTAAGCCAGGGTTCTGAATACACACCTGCCCTCTGCCCTTTGGAATGTGTAGGATTCATTTGTTGTTTTCCAGGCTTTGCTTTTCTGGTGATCTGAACTGGGCTTTCCTACAAGTCAGAGGTCACACATTATTTAAACATCACTAATGAAATCTCCCAAACAAATGAAACCTAGCAGAGCCTGGGGGTTGTGTAGATGCCTCACTGCTGAGGCCAAGTGACCTGGAACAATGTTTTTCTTTAATTCAAGTAAAAAGCCCAACACTAGTGAAATTCTCATTTACCTCTTCGACATCATCATCGTCGTCATCATCATCATCTTCTTCTTCATCATCATCACCTTCTTCTTCATCATCATCACCATCATCATCACTTTCTGTTAATTCCTCTTCTTCCTCCTTGCTTGTTTCCATGGTTACCCATTCAGATCCTTCCTCTATCACTTTATTTTCCTCTATTGTCCCATTTGTCATTCCAGCTGACTGAAAAGCAATGCTGCTTGCTGGACTAGGGTGCTTTAAAGCTGCAGAAAACACAGCAAATGTCTGTTCAGTCCCTGTCATTCAGTACAGATGTAATGCCCAGCCCTTGAGTGGGGACACTGCAGTTCTGCCTCCTCCCTGCCATACACAGGGCTCCCACACAGGGTTCTGCCACCAAGGCAAGGACAATTCTCTGAGAAAAGCTTTCCCTGAGGCATCCACAAAAAAATGCTAGGAGCTGGAAAACCTGGTTTGAGTACAGGTAAGTTTACTTAAGTGGGTTTAGATTAGATTGCAGGAAAAAAATCTTTACTGTGAGGATGGTGAGGCCCTGGCACAGGTTTCCCAGAGAAGCTGTGGCTGCCCCCTCCCTGGAAGTGTTGGAGGGCAGGCTGGAAGGGGCTCTAAATAATCTGGTCTGAGTGAAAGGTGGCCCTGCCCACAGCAGGGGTTTGGAACAAGACAGTCTTTATTTAAGGCCCCTTCCAACCCAGGCCACTCTGTGATTCTGTGGTTAATGGTAATCTATTACAGGAACAGTCCTACCTTGAACAGTGTTGCTGTTTTGTTGTTCTAGGTTATTTAAATTAAAGCCTTCCTGCATTTCAGCTACTTTTTGTTCTGTAAGATAGGATGGTAGTTTCTGAAATCCTGGAGGTTGTGAGTAGTACTTTATTCTGGCTCTGAGAAAATAAAAATCAGCATTAAGAAACAACTAAAGAGAGCATATTAAATCACTGTATTTAAAAATAAATCCTAGAATACAAAGTTCTCAAACTAATAACTGTTAAACAGTAGTTCAATAGATATTAAAATCTGACTCTGAAGTTGTCAATGGTATTAAGGGGATAGCCCACTCCTGAGAGGAAAATGCAATGGCACTTTGTCACTACAGATCAGCTGCCTGTAAAACCATGAGTTATAAAAGCAGCTGAGCCACTTGAGCAAGGGAGATAGTCACAATCAATTACTAAACCTGAGTTATATTTATTCCCACCTTCAGAATATAGGAACCACCCTAAATTTCCACAGAAAGTTTGCCATATCCTTTCCTGTCTAGAAAAGGACAACATGGACTTGGTATTTGAGAAGAAAACAGATTTCTGTTACAGAAACTGTTTATGAAGTCATGTGCAACAGGTTTTGACTCTGCTCGTGTATCCTTCACTACTTTAGAAAATTATCTGTGGATGGCATTCTCTAAATCTGTTGGACAATCCAGCTCTTTAATCAAGTAAAATGTGAGAAAGGAAGGGAAAAAAGCAGCCTCTCCTCTATAAGTACTTTACTGAACTCAGTGCTCCTGCTGTGCTGAATTAACAGTGAGAAAAAGGTGAGCAGCACAGAGCAAAGTTCACAGCATACATACCCTGTCCAGTCACAAAGAACTAATTTAGCCATATTTTCTATGTCAGGAACACCTCCCTTTTTCAGCATGCCCCTTTTCTGAGCCAGTAAAGATAAAAACTCTTCAGGGTCTCTGAAATCTGGGATATTATAGTGCATCATTACCTAGGATAAAAGAAAATGATACATTTAGAAAGAAATGCCTACCTTTCTTACAGTTTTAGGAATAAAAGAGCAAATGAAGTTGGATAACAGTGAGGACAGAGTAAGTGAAAAGCTGTTTTTCTCTCACATGTGGGAGTAAACATTATGAAGCAAAATGCCTGCTTCATCAACAAACTTATCTGCCTTTCACCCAGACTTGTGGGTGTACAGAGACAGCACACTGGTCTGTGAAAACACTTTTCACAGAACTGAAAGGCAATTAGGCTTAGGTTAATTTCCTTGAAACTAGAGTGAAATCAGAGTTGGATCTGAGGTCTTCACTGTAACCATAGGACACAAAAAACATCATCATTTTTCACTCTTTGATTGTGTGGTGATGAGGTCTTAAAAGCAATGTTGTTTACTCTGGCTGTCAGGATCGTGGCATGCTGTTCTGCCTTCTGTTAGTAAGGATGAAAGATCACACTTGGCATTGCCACTTTGCAGGGTTAGGGAAAGCAGTTAAAAAACTATCAGAATTAGCTAAAGCAAAATGAACTTTCATTATTGGGTCTAAGAAACCTCCAGAGAAGTCCGATGCAGTGAGAGATGTAGAAAAAAGATGGAGCTCACCTGCTGCTTACTGCAGTGATTTATGATGGCATTTACTCCTTCAAGCACAGCTGCTGAGTCTGATCCTTCAGGGTCTATGATACTTCTCAAGGCCAGAGCCAAGGCACTGTTTGAAGGATCTGCAATTATACTTGGACTGTCCAGCATCTTTGTCTGCTTATCAAGCTGCACAATTTGCATGGACCTGTTCAGAGAGAAATGCACTATGAGCAGATAATCAATGAAGGACTGGTAACGGTGAGGGATGCAAGACACAAAGCTCAGTGTTGGATTGAATGTACTTCATACCGTCAGTTTCAGTGTTTTGTCATCATGTGCTTTGTGTAGGATAGAAATTTAAACAAACATCAAGTTTATACACTGTATCCCCTGGAGGGAGCTTGCATCACACATATCAATACCTTTCATCTTGCAGATTTTAATGTGCATTTAAAACTGCACACTGGTGTGCTTTGGATTGAAACACAAACTCATGGTAAGTGAAACACAACAAACAAGGAAAGGAACAGCTTTTATCAGACTGAGCTTACTTGGTAACACCTCTTGCCAGGCCAACATTGCAAGCACGCTTTCCTTTAAGACTGTTGATTATGCTGCTCTTTCCCACGTTAGGGAAACCTGGGGGAAAATCACAGAAATCCTTATAACTTAAATAAGCAAACAGCTTTATAACACTGATCAAAACAGCTTCTTCCAGGTATCTTTGCTAAGGTATGCATCAGTGTGAGATCAGAGTTGGATCTGAAGTCTTCACTGCAGAAGTAAGACAAAGACTGTATCCTCATTTCTCACACTCGTAGGATTTGTGGTGCTACATTCTGTGGGATTTTTGTCAGGCATGAGGAAGGCAGTGCCAGTGGAGCACATATCCTGCCTTCCTTGTGCTCCCACAGATCCCCATGCTACACATGGAAGTGCACCATGGACCAGTGTCAGCTGAAGTACACTGAGCACCTTAGTTCAAAGAACAATGACTAGAAAGCCCATTAGCAGTTTTACCCAGTCTGTAATACAGGATCCCAAAGCTTTATAGGAGAAGGATACTCTTCCTGTTTCTCCAAACACTTACCTACTACCCCAACATGAATGGCTTTGTCTTGGGTCTTGCCATACTCTTGAAGAAGCTTCAAAAGGCATTTGCTTCCGAAATACTGAGAGGTTTCTGAGAAATCAACACGTGCACGTCTTTTTGTGACCTGTTCCTGCTACAGGATTCAAAGGCAAAACACCCCATGATCAGGAGCTATTAAGAAGGATAAAATAGGGATACTTGGATTTATTCATCTACTGTAATTTCAGTGGTAAGAATTCCCCCACTGTACTTCAAAGGTCAGTCAAAGTGTAAAGGCACATCCATCAGTCCAAGATGTGCAATCAAACCAGGGGAAAAGGAATTCTAAAGGAATTCAACATGTTTGACTGCAAACACATGACTCTCTCATGGGACAGCCTGCTGTGCTCTTACCATAGTCTTGTCCTTCATCATTGTTGCTGACTTAAAAGCAACTGTTGGAAACTCCTTCTTCAAATACTTCAACCATTTCTCTATGTTGTCCTTTGGCACTAAATCTGGGAAGAAGAGCAGTTCTTTCACTTCTTAAATTAATCTTGTCATGAAAAATAATGTTTGGCTGAGAACTCCAGTATAATATATTGGGTACATTCCCCAAAGGCACAGAGAGTCTCTTTTTCTGCCTTAGCAGAACACATTACAATTACATTTCTGGCCTCTGTATTAGGTTTTTAATACTGGAGTCGTGCTAGAAGACTTAGTATGGTACAGACTGATGTTCTGTGAAGGATTATCCCACAGTCCTTGCAAAGGCCACTCTACCACAAAGTTCTTTACTATTGTTATTGCTCTTGGCAATTTATTTTCTTTATTTAGCTGCTAGTAACTCAGTAATTTCCAGCCTGTTTAGTGAGCTCAGAGTTGGATCTTATGTCTTCAATGGAATCTCAGATTCATTTAAATCCTCATAGCTCACCTACCACAGAATCACAGTGCCAGTAACACTTGGAGAAAACCTGTGTTTCTTACCAATTTTGTTCAGAACCAACAGCAGCTTTTTGTTTCCTCCAGAGCAAATGACAGCTTGCTCCAGCTGAGGACACCGGCAGCCCATTGGATCTCTGGCATCCAAAACCTCCAGAACCACATCTGAGGCCTCAAGCACCTAGGTCAGAAAAAGACAAGAATGAAGTAAGGTATCACAGACCAGATGACAACTCTGGTATAGCTGTGACTTATAAAAATAGTTGTAAACACTTTCTGTTGTAAAATCCCTTGCTTCAGTGTTCTAGTTTATCACAGACAAACATTGTGTTCCAAACAGTAATACAAAAAGAAAATAACAAGTGGTCTTACAGCTGACTCTCATCTAATGATATAAAAATAGTTTAAAGCATTTCACCTTCATGAGCTCCCTGCAGAATGATTTCTTAGAATTTTTATTCAGCGGCTTTTTAGTCTTTCCTTTAGATTTGCCAGAGGATTCCTAAAGCAAATAAAAACAAAAGGAACTTATTTAAATGAGAATTAGTGTCTAATACTTGTGTGCATATTGAGCATGAAAATGCAACATGAACATGCTGCTTAAGAAGGTGCAGTTTCAGGATGACTTCTACAGGCTCAAGGAATGAAAATCATACAGGACACCTACCTTTCCCTCTGCTTTCTCTTTGATTGTGGCTGCATTCTTTTTAGCTTCCAGCTTCCTCTTCTTTTCATGTTCTTTCTGTCTGTTGAGCTTCTGCTTTTGTTTTAGTTCTTCAAGCTGATTGCAAACAAAAACCCAGGCTGGATAAAGGTAGTAAGGAGGAATATTCTTTCTCCCCATTCCTGACTCAAGCTCCTGAGCCAGCTCAGAAGTCCTGACTGTCCAAGTGACTCTGGGAACTTTGTTTTGCATCCTACTCATAGGCAGCCACCCCAAAATAGCAGCTCTGCAGCTACCACCACAGCTGATAAAGGCTGTTCTCATGTCCCATTAGTCCACACTGCAGACAGATCCCTATTTTCTATGTAATCACATAATGCCGTGATTTAGCTCCCAAGACTCTGATGGGACATATCTGTATCCCAGCACCACAGGGAATTCTCACTGCATTAAAAATGACACTTCCAGCACGTTCACATGCACAGTGAGGAAATAAAGGTTAAAAATAAGAGCAAATCATTGCACACTGTACAATGCTGGAAATAAATATATTACAGAATTCACAGAATGACTAGGTTGGAAGAGACCTTCAAGATCATCAAGTCCAACCCATGCCCTAACTAATTTTTTTATTTTTCCAAAGCACAAGTCTAGTGGGACCATCTAGAATCTGCCATGACTGCATCTCTGAGTGCACACTAATGCACACAAAGCTTCCTTAAATAAAGGGACGGTCTCAGTTCTTGACCTCTTTACCACAATCTGTATTTTACCCTCTGCTTTCTTTGCTCCGCTTCCCGCAGCAGCTCTTCCTTAAACGGCGCAGCACTGGGAATTCCGGGGTCTTTCTTGGGCTTTTTTTGTTTACGTTTCTTGGCCTCCTTCCTGACTTTTCGGTGGTGTTCTCTGATCTGAAGGCGGGCACAAAAAAACTTTCTCAGTCTGAGGTCAAAAATCTCTATGCACCGGTCCCAAAATCACCAAGCGCAGCGCTGGGGCCGCGCTCGGCCGAGCCTCACCTTCTTCTGGATCTTGTAGCGCTTGTGGCAGCTCAGCCTCTTGCTCGCCTTCCTGAGCTCTGCAACGCACCGCGCCCGTCAGCGCCGTGTACCGACACACATCCCCGCCACCGCGGCCGCGCCAAGCTCCCACCGCCGCCGCCGCCGCCGCCGCTCCCCCAAGCCCCAGTCCCCTATTCCCGCGCCCTCGATCGCTTGGCCACGGGCGGCCGCCACCCCCCGGTGCCGGACTGTGGCCCATGCCCGCCCCCTCCTCCCGCCGCGGGCCCTCCCTGCCCGTCCCGGTGCCGCTCCCGCCGCTCACTCGGCCGCTTCATGGCGCCGCCACGTGCTCCCGCCGGCGGGCGCTGCCGTAAAGCGCGCCGGCGCTGCCCGCCGGGGTGTCGCGCGGGCTCGGCGCGTTTGGCGGCCGGGCGCGCTTTGCGGCAGCGGCGGCAGCGGCGGCACCGGCAGTGTCGGGACGGGCAGTACCGGCGGGACGGGACGGGCCGGGCCGGGCGGACCCCGCGCACCCACCCTGGGTCGGCCGCGGCTGCGGGAGGCGGAGCGGAGCCGGCGGGGTGAGCGGCGCGGGCGGGGCGCGGGCCGGAGCTGGGAGGCCTCTGCCTCCTTTGTGTGGCGGCGCCGCCCGAGCGCGCAGCGGCCCCGCCGCGCCGGGCCCGGGGCGCCGAGCGCCGCCTGCCCCTGTCAACTGCCCCGGGCCTGGGCCGCCCTGCCGTCCCGGTGCCTGGCCTCCGGCCCGGCTGCGCCTCGGCCCTTCCCGCGCTGCTCCTGCCGTGCTCCCGTGCTGGCGGCGGGCCGGGCCCGCGGGGTGACAACGGCCCTTCCCGGGGCGGGCCTGGGGACAGCGGCGGCTCCTGCCCGCTGAGGCGGCAGTGCGGGGCGGGCCCGGGACGCCGTCCTGTCCGGCCGGTCCGGGAGAGGGGTTTTCTTTGTCTCCTGCCGGGGTTAGCACCTTTCCTCCCGGGCAGGGGCTCCGGCGCTTCGGGGCAGTTACATATTTGCTATCTTTGTTTTTTGTCCCCGTGTCGATAAAACCATGGATGTGTTGTCCCTCTCGCTTTTTCGCCAGTTTTGCCCTTTTACAGTGCCTGCTTGCTGCCAGCCCCCTGTTCCCATCCCGTAGCAGCTTTCAGTGGGATCGGTAACCGGGGGAAATTCTGGCTGCGTTTCCCTCCCTTGTTCCCTTTGCTAAATTGAGCATGTTTCTTGTTCCTGGTGGAACGTGGGAGATCCCGATAGTGATAAGTACTACCCATAGTATCTATTGGCTTTTAGCTCTCCTCTAACTGAAGATAGTAAATGAGCCGTGTGCTAGAATCCACTGTTTTATTTTATGTCCGATGTGTGTAAAACCTGTGTGTAGGGAGGTTGGAGTGGATGACACTTCTGGTCCTTCTGTACAGCTCTTGGGAGAGACAGCCTTTTCCCCATTGTGTATATCAGTATACACGTGAATTAGTAATGGCCAAAGCATTTCTTGCTGTGGTTTTGTGACATTTTTATGGCTGCTGGGGACAATTACCAATGAGATGCTCGAGCATCTCTTGTTGCGTTGGAGGTGGCTCATTGGGAGCAGTGGAGATTCTTGGTGACTGTTGAGAGACTTGTGAGCCAGCAGTGCAGTTGTAGAGAGACGTTCTTCAGTACAACTGTGTGTTTCTGTGAGTTCTTTGTGCTTAGCAGTGTGGCAGTCTAGGAAGAAGTTTGTGTTTTGGAGCCTCACCTCCAGAGAGAGTTACATCAGCAGGTCTCTCACTGAGTGTTTGTGGTGTTGTGCAGACTGACACTCGTTTTGAATGGTTATTAGAGGAGAAAAATGTGTTTTGGAGGCTGTGTAGGAGTGGTGAGGGTGTCTTGGTCACAGCAGTGTCAAAATGTGGCTGAGAGCTGCAGCGTTGTGCCTCAGACAGTGGACATGGAGCAGCTCATGTGCAGTTTGCAGGCAGGTGCTGGCTGGGAAGCTCCCAGATCTTTATTTCAGGAAGGGACTGGACTGAGTGTACTCTTGAGTTCCTGGTTGAAGCAGAATTATTGATTCTGGTAATCCCTCCTGCCTTTCTTCCACAACCAAAGGCTTGTGTTTCCCAGCACGTGCCTGGTGGAGCCACTCCAGACTGTAGCCCTCATATGAAAGTTGGAGGCAGTGCCAAAGCATGAGGCTGTTGTCAGTTCCCAAAATGAATTGCCTGCTGGTAAACCACAGAGCTTCTCTGCATGACTGTGTTGTGAAAATGTCCAGAGTGCTGAACAGAAAAATAATCTCTAGGGTTTGACTGAATGTAGGAGTTGGAAGAACTACATAGCGGCAAACATTTTGCCATAAAATAGTTCTGTATATTTCCTATGGAATTTCTGGGGAAAAAAAATCAGACTTGTAAACTGCTTAGAAATTGAATCAGTCTATTTTTAGTGTATGGCTGCATACTTACTGCTTACTTCTGAGTATAAAAATCCACTCTGAGGAGTGATGGAGGTGCCTCATCTTAGACTTTATTAAGTGTTTGTTGACTTTAAGATTATGTTGTTATAAGCACTGTACTGCTTTGCATTCTGTAACTTTTACAGAATGTTACTTTCTGTAACTTGTACTCTCAGGTCAGGTATCACTTCTGTTTACTTTCTGCTCTGCTTGATGAATCATTCTCTAACAAGTGGCTGTGAAATCTGTAATGCATATTCAGGAACATTAGGGAAATGTATTTTTACTGTGACAATGACAGAAGTGTCTAGCATTCTGTGTACAAAATTACTTCATAGAGTTTCTGCAGGGCTAAAAAAAGTTGCCTTCTGTTTCTTGCTTTTTTTCTCTGTCACTGTAATTATCCACTTTATTCTTGGTTTTTACTCTTTATCTACCTACTCTGAATTTTCTTCCCTTTCTCTTTCCTTGTTCTTGTCTTCCAGTTGTGGCTGTACTAACACCATTACTGGTTTGCCACTCTTAGAGTGTCCCCTTCTCGCAGTATCTGTGCTTGCCCATCAGACACTATGAGGAGATTGGCTTTTCGAGGTGCTGGTTCTACTCTGGTAAATCTGGTAAATTATTGATTGTCTCTCCATCCCTCTGCTTTGGCCTTTTGCTTTTCTTTTTCCTAACTGTTAATTATTCCTACCTTATTCATCTCGTGTGTGTGCCTGAAATTATCTCTGTCTCTAACAGAAATGCTTTAATGCAGTTACCTTGTGCTGCCTTGCCTTGTCAATCATCTGAGTGCCTCCTAAAAGAAATTCCTGGATTTAATTGGAGAATGGCGATAGGCTGGGATAGATGCATCTATTCTGTCCTCAGCTTTTGAGATAGCCACAAATAAAGATACTTTTCTGATGCTGTCACTGGAAGTTGGGAAAGAGCCATCAGCTTGTTCCATAAATTACCATAGCTGTTGGATGGTGGTTATTCATCTGTCACTGCTTGTGTTGGTAAATGCAAAACTGTGGCCAAATGAGGAAGGGGCTTTTTCTGCTTCTTCATGGTTGAGCCATTCATCCTGCACATGAAGTGGGAAGTCCCACGGTGATCCAGACCTTTTTCCACTTGTATATAACACAAGGTATTCTGTGTCCCTTTTCATTTGTAATTTGTTTTGGTTGGTTTTTTTCCTTTGTTGGTCTGGTTTTTTTGTTTTTTTAGTTTGACATGGAATTAAGTGTTTTTACACCAGAACTGAGCACGTGTCTCTGTACTGTTTTTATTGTTGGAAACAATGGTTCCTGCTTAGTTGTCATGCATGGGATGGGGTATGAAAATGTAGAGAATTTAAGAATATATTCTCCTAAGAGCTGCTAAATTCACATCCATCAGTGTGAGCTTGGGGTTTCTGGTCCTGCTGTCATTGTGACTGTAAAACTGTAGGAGCATTTTGATTTCCCTTTACTCTTGCAAATTTCCACAAACTTGGAGTTCACAGAAGCTTTTCTAGCTCTGTAGGTAGCTCTCAGCAGAGGGTTTGGGTGCAATGGCAGGGCTTTAAGAATGTTTCTGTTCATTATAGAAGAAGTTGGATTCCATGGGTTCCAAGAGGCGAAGAGCTACCTCTCCTTCCAGCAGCGTCAGTGGCGGAGACTTCGACGATGCTCATCACTCCACCAATATTCCAGGCCCAAGCAGGAAGAGGAGGAGACTTTCCAATCTCCCAACTGTAGATCCTGTTAGTACCTTCTTAGTGATTGCACCTTTTTTCTTTGGCATACTGTATCCCTGTCTGGACTGTAAAATGAATGACCATATGTAGTACCTGTGCACTGGTCCTGAGTCTGTTCCTGCCTTGGCTGAGCTTTGTTTAGGACCTCATTCAACTTTGGCTTTGGCTTGGTCCTGGCTCACCACTTTCATCTTTTTCTTGAATGTTTTGTTTTTGCTGCTTTTCTCTTTTTACTGATGATTTTAGCAGATGGAAGGATGTTGGAGAATGAGCTGAAATCATAATGTGCAGAGTTGAGAGCTGTGTCTGCATAGCAGAGGGATGAGTGGGGAATGGCACAGCAGTGATTGCTGAAGTGCACAATGCCTCTGTATGCCTTTGCATGAGCAGTCTAATGTTGATTAACTGCAGGGCAGAAGAACCATTGTTCTTGTAGATGCCTATAACTTGGAGAGAACTCCACTGAATTAATTTGCATTTTGGGTGTTTTACTTAGAATTAGCATTGAAATAAATCAATGTGTTCAAAAAATAAATGGAAATCCTGCAGTACCTGGTACACTTGTCAGATATCCTGCTGAAGTGTGAGGTGCTCTAGTTGCTTCTCACTTCCTGTGGATTGGCAGCTTGTCCTTCCCTTTGTAGGCAGGCTTTGTTACCTCCTTAAAATTCTCTCCCTTTTCCGTATTTCATTGTTTTTGCCTTTCAGATTGCTGTCTGCCATGAGCTCTACAACACCATCAGAGACTATAAAGATGAGCAGGGCAGGCTCCTTTGTGAACTCTTCATCAGGGCACCCAAGAGAAGGTAAGACCACAGGTCTGGTTAAACCCTGAACTTGAGATTTAATCAGGGAGAATTGGAAATTGATAAATACTTGAACATTAATTTGTGAAAAATCTAAGCTACATCTGTCACCGTTTCACATCAGTGTTTGATCAAAGTGTTTGATGTAATCATTCAATGGAATGTGCTTACATTGGTGCTCTTTTTCAGAAAAAAAAAAAAAAGATACACTGATTTAAATTTAAAATATTTCTTGTGACACCTGTCTAAAACATCTATGCCTTTGATTATAAGATATTCTGTATAAGTGGTGGGATGTAATACTAAGGACACAGCTTGGGAAGGTTAATAGAAGTGACCCTTGAAAATGCAGAAGCTAAGAGGCTGAATTTTCTCTTAAACTCAGAAAATTGAGGACAGTAACAGATCATACATGAAGTGAGCTGATTGATAGAGCAATGTCCAGATCTTTTAGCTGTAACAAAGATGTATTGGAACTTTCTTTGGTTTATTTAGTCATAAACATGCACAAGCTTTGTGCTGTGGTTTGGGTTTTACTGCTTGGAATATGATGCCTGTTTCTGTTTTGCAGAAATCAGCCAGATTATTATGAAGTGGTTTCTCAGCCAATTGATTTAATGAAAATCCAACAAAAGCTGAAGATGGAGGAATATGATGATGTGAATGTGCTGACTGCTGATTTCCAACTTCTCTTTAACAATGCAAAGGCTTACTATAAGGTGAGTAAACTACATTGTAGTTTACAAATTACAAATCCATTGTAAAAGGAGTAGAGATGTTCAAGTTCTGTCTTGGTTTGTCCAAAACCTCTTCAGTTTAGCCTTTGGTAAGAGAACAGCACATATTGCAGTTATTTGCATGTATTTCCATATTTATATTATATTTGAATATAATGTTGAGTGTATCTTTGTAAGATGTCCTACTGTAGCAATTCTTCTGTGGAAAATTGTAAAATAATGTGGGAATGATCTTCATGTAGTTTTCTAAAAAAAAAGATCAAAAACAAAAATGGAGATATATACTGAGAAAAATATTCCTCTGTCAAAGTCTTCATTTTACAACACCCACTGTGTAACCCTTTGAAATGGAGAAAGATTTTTTTTTTTTTTTTTTCCTCCCAGAAAGAAATGTTTATGCTAACAGCAAGTTTATGGTAGGAGTGTTTAATCTTTCTCTTCTATTTGCCACTTAATAAAATTAAAAAAGGCACATTGACTGTCATGGTCAGTGATGATAGATGTGAATGTAATGTCACCAAGACAACTCTCATGGCAATTCCCCCAAACTGGGTGTGTGTTTTATTATGGTTGTCAATGGGTTTTATTGCACTTTTCATAAGGAGGTAGGGAAAAAATTGTGTTAATCTTGTTCAATGAAGGGCTATGTTAAATCCATAAACCAGTGAAACTGTATGTGGTGAATGAGATGATACAGCAAACCTAAACCTGCTAATTAATATTGCCTTTCACATTATTTCCTTTGACTTTGGAGACAATCCAACTGAGTGCTTTCTGAATAATCCAGCCAGGGTAGCCAGGTAACATCCAGAAAGGCACTGTTTGTTTTACTTGCGTGTGTGTGTGTCTGTGTGTGTGTGTGTGTGTGTAGTAGCTTCTTGAAAACAATCAGATTTATGGGGTAATGCATTTACACATTCTGCTTCCAGGAGGAGAAGTACAAAGATTTCCAAATCCATTTTGTAGTCCTGGAGCTTTGCAAGGCACTCAGTGTGAAAACCCCAACATTAATGTCTTTTTACATTAATGAGTGAGGAAAAAGGACCTGATGGCAGGAAAGAATGACTGGGATTTTACAGAACGTGCTGCCTTTGCCTATAGAATTGTGGGCTCAAAATTTAACTGTGTCATAGAGACCTTGCATTAGACTAAAAACAGGTATCCATTATTCCAGCATGAAGGAATGTTGGCATTTCCAGAGAGTTATGGAGCTGGGAGCTGGAGGTGTGGTACACAGACTTAATTTCTTCTTTCCAACTTTTGCCTTTCCCAGGCAGCTCCATGGCATGGACAAACCAGGGACAGTGATTGATTGTCTAGGTCTTTATTCCAGCAGGTGTTCTATTGGCACTGCTCCAGCAGAACAGCAGCTTTTGGGATTTTTTGTGTTTCTGGTCAAGTCTCTCACTCCTGAGCATCTTGCATTAATACAGAAGGGAGCAGATTTGTGGAGCAGGATACCCTTAAAAAAATCTGATCTTCATAAGCAACACCTGGTCTAATGTGCTGAGAATATTTAAGCCTAATAACCCAAGATTAAGAACAGTTCTCATGTTGGTTTCTCATTTGCATTACAAGCTGTCAGAGGTTGAGAGAGTGAAGTAAGAAGAGTGCAATCAGCAGTAATGAGGTGACATTATCAGCAGGAATACCTGGAATAGAGCCTAAATGACAGAGGAAAGGGAAGGAAAAATATATGGGTGGAAAAGCTGTCTTTGTTCTGGGTAATGTTAATAGGCACATGCTTGTCTGCCACTATCAGCTCTCTATTATTAAAAGTTAATTTTCTAACTAATGCTACTACCTCTTCTAAAAGATGTATGTAGAGGTGTATCTAGGTGATAGCACGTTGTCAGGTTCTTTGGAATTTCCCAGGTAATGCTGAGTGTAAACCATTGCAGTGCTTTCAAAGATTTTTATTGGCATTCTTCTATAGAAGTTAATTTTCAAGTGCCGTGCAATGACAGCAGTATTGGCTTAAATCAAATTGCTGTCATACTGAAATTTAGTCTGTTTTAAATGCTGGTGTTGTACTTCAGCAAAATCTACTGATTTCTCCAGATTCATCTAATTGGCTTGTCCAAGCTTCAACCCAGCTAATTTTATTGCTAAGTTTTCTGAAAGACTTGGATGCTTTTGAGTGATACATGTTATATTTTCTAATCCTTATTGTGCTTCTTAACTCCTCTGTTGAAGAGCAAATGAAGCAGGAATTTCCCAAGTTTTCTGTTACTCATTTAATGTATTTAATACCTTTCAGCTAATAACTTACAAATTTCCCCCCAATGCCCTGAATTTTGACTGGAATGTTTGATTTGTTTTTGCAGCCAGATTCTCCTGAATATAAAGCTGCCTGCAAACTATGGGAGCTGTATTTGCGCACAAAAAATGAATTTGTTCAGAAAGGTGATGCTGAGGAGGATGATGATGATGAGGAAGGGCATGACAATCAAGCAAATTCTGAATTAGTAAGTGTGGGCATGACAGCTGCAGAAGGGGGAGGCTGTAACTGTGGATATCAGCTGGCTCTGAGAGGGTGAAAAATCGAGTAATATTTTTGTTGTTAATTTATGCTCCAAGGGGTATTTCTTATGCAAGTTCATTAGTTAATCACTTCACAGCACTGTATGTGTGTCTCACTTTTGCCTAGCAATAGAAAGCTGTGAGGGTTTCTGACATGGGTAAAGCATGGTTCTGGTCTAGTTGGAGTGATATGAAATGTGCTTGAATTCATGCCAACATTGAGGTTTGTTGCAAGTAAGATTCCTGTCTAATGACAGCAGTTACCAGCAGGTGCCCCATTCAGTCAGTGCAGCTGTTCCTGGAGTGTTATGGGAGGAAATTTGGGCTAGCCTGGCTTTTGTGATGTTGGGATGCACATTATCAGTAACTGTGGTGTGTGTCTGACACGCATCATTCAGTGTAAAGCTGAAATCAGAGTTTTCTAGTGTACCTTTACCTACATAAACAATGTTGTCTTCAGAAGTTGCATCTGTATTTTGTAGCCATGCTTTTCTGCCTTTGAAATGTAAATTTCTATATTTCAGTGCAACTTGAAACACTCCATTCTGGCTGCTATTAAAACTTCTTGTGATTTTTGTTTCCTACATTAGTCATCTCCAGGTTACCTGAAGGAAATTCTGGAACAGCTTCTTGAAGCTGTAGCTGTTGCCACAAACCCCTCAGGACGCCTCATAAGTGAACTGTTTCAGAAACTTCCTTCTAAAGTGGTGAGTATTTGAATGTAGGTTGTGTTCCAAGTTGGAAGCCTGGACATTTCTATAACTGATGTTGCAGGCTGTGGTGGCCATGCTCAGGGTGCAGTTCTCTGTTTCTGCCTCATCAGTGGCAAACTCTACCTGTTTTTACTGCTCTGTTTCAGAACAGTGGTATTCTGTTTTTGTGGTGAAAGTTTTAACCAGCAGAATAAATATTCTGAAAACCGTCACCATGAATTTTATTTTCAATCAGAGCTGGTCCCTTATGTCAGTTTACTGATGAATTATAATTCCTTGTATCTGCCTTATGACCTGGCTTGTCCAAGTTGAGGCCTAGTGCCATATTTTGAGGCTTACACTGTTCTTATCTTCAGTTTATCTAATGAGTTGTTCTGTGAGCTGTTAGAACAAAAGCTTTGTGTCTGTTTATAGTAATACATAAATTATTTCTGTTTTCCAGCAATATCCAGATTATTATGCAATAATAAAGGAACCCATAGATCTTAAAACTATTGCCCAAAGGATACAGGTATGAACATATTAATGTGTCAGGGTACAGCCTGTTTTTAACAGTAAGCATTCCAGAATTGTTAGGAGTCAGGATTTATGATGGCAGGAAAGGCAGTGTGTTTTCCTCCTGCTGTTAAAAACCCTGCACACTGTGGTGATTCAATGTTCTGTGCTGAGTTAGTGCTGCAGAAGTATCTGTGTGGAAGATCAAGCATTGTGAGCTGTGGAGCGCTGGCTTGGAGCCAGAATATCTCAGGTTTCTTGATGTTTAATGGCTTAAAGCAGTTCTTTGGCAAGTGCTGCTCGTGTAGAACATGGGAGTACTGAGGATTGGTTGTGTGTTATCATCACCTACTTCTGTTCTAGTGCTATAAATAGATGTTTTGTACTGATGCATTTTTCATCTTATTTCTCCAGTAATTTGAAATACTGTTCTGTAATTCCAGCAGTTTGTATAGTAGGGAGGGATGGGACACAGACTGATAGAGCTAGAGAATAAAATTAAAACAGCATTTTGTCAGAACTCTTCCAAACAAAGGTAGTGTAATCTATTAAGTATTTTTTTTCAGTCTTAGCATTCATGAGCTTTATAAAGGCTTACCATATATCTATATGTTGCTGTCTTTGTCTGATTACTTTTTCCAGATACTTATCTGTTGTCTTCACAAATAAGTTGTTTTTCTATGAACATTCCGTTTATTGAATACGAATTCCTTTGCTTTTCACTTTTGGCTTAGTTCTTATGCTGTCTGATGGTTTCTACTTTAACCAGTTCTCCTCCTTGTTATGTAGAATGGAACTTACAAAAGCATTCATGCCATGGCCAAGGACATAGATCTTCTGGCAAAGAATGCCAAAACCTACAATGAGCCTGGATCCCAAGTGTTCAAGGTTAGTTTCAATTGTTCAGAGTGTGATTTGAGTTCAGATTTTCTTGCTGGTTGATCCTGAAATAAGCCTTGAGCATAAATCTCTCAAGACCCTGTTTGCCTTGTTTTTTTAAATAGCTTTTAGTGGGTTTTCTTTTTTATCTTGCTTTTAGTAGAATTGGGGTACAAAAATAACAAAACTGAGCTTGAAGCTTCTCAGGTCTTCTATTCACTTTTTTCAGGCCACTGTAAAAACACCTTGTGGGTGTATTTCAGGCAGACTTTGTTCCATGCTTCGTTTGTCAGGCAAAATTGTTTTATATCTAAATGTAAAAACACCTTAATTTTTGTTTTAGATAGCTGGATATATCTGATTGCAACATTATTCACGTACAACATTAAACAAAAAAAATCTTTTAATTGACAGGATGCAAATGCGATTAAAAAGATATTTAATATGAAAAAGGCTGAGATTGAACACAGTGAGTTGGCCAAGTCAAGTCTCCGAATCAGGTACTGCAAATAGAGTTCTTTCTATATAAAAGAATTCTTTCTCATTTAAAAACCTCTGTTGACGTTCCCTTAATTGTGCTGTGGACAGTATAGTGGGAAATAATGGCTTGAAAACTTAGATTAGTGTTGTTTTAAAGTTGTACATTGATTAAAGTAGTTTCTGAAAGAAAGCTTTTTTCATTGAAATACCTCTGTTGTAAAATACTTTCGTGATGTACTCGGTTATGAAAAATAGTGTCAGTTGATCTTTAATAAGTTATGGCCAACTCCACCACGTGTTTAAAAGTTAGTAACAGAAAATGAATAGTGAGGAACAAGATGTTTTGTTTTATTGAAAAGTGCTGGATATTCTTGAACCTTCTTAGTAACTGAAACCAAAGGGCTCACAGGTAGGGGCAGAAGCATAGGAGCAGAACTTGGGCAAAAGACACTTAGAGGGAAGTCCACTCTTGCTTGAAAAGCAATTTTAGCTATGAAAAGAGGCACAGGAATCTGAAGATCTGGATTTATTAATCAGTGAAGAAGAGATTTGGCCCTGAATATGCAGGTATAAAACACTTGATGAGAGTTGATTGCTCTTTTTGTTTCATGGAATGATTTTACTTAGGAAACAACATTTTCTTGCTGTGAAAATCCATAGTTTACAGAGAAGTGATGCAGTCATTATAAATGTTTCTTAACTGAAATGCAATTAAGTTTCTTCTCATATAAACATTTTATTTACAAGTAACATTCAAAAGTAGATTTAGATATTATTTGCCAATGTGACCTGTGTCATTTATCTCCAAAAAATCAAGCAATGTCCTGCAAGCCATTCAAGGAGTTGGGAAACTCCTACAGGGTGGAATCTCTTTATGTGTTAGAGATGTTTACTGGTATGTGGTGCTGGGAAACCACTGTTGTCATTTCCTTCAAAGGTTTGTATGGTACAACTGGAAACACTGTCACTGCCTTACTTAACTGAAAGGTAGTTTAATTGTTTCTGTGTATATGGTGTCAGTATTAAAAATGTTGCATAGGATTATTGTGAGAAAAAAGTGGAAGTTGCCTGGTTGATTTTTGCTGCTTGATGTGTTTTGAGAAGTGTTTTTCTTGTTGGTTTGTTCAGCATCAGCATCCTCCTCATGACCAAGCGAATCATTGTTGAGACATATAAAAATAAAAAGCAGAAATACTCCTTAAGGTGTAATTCCTGACACATAGGTGAATAATTTTCCTTCTTAAGAGTATGTGTAGTGCCAGAAGACTTTGTGTTTGCTTTGCAGTAACCAGAATTATACAGAGGCATAGAGGTTTTCTATTTAAATTATGATTGAATTTTATTTTTTTCACCGTGTTGGCCATTGGTGAAGCTCAGGATGTCAGGGTTTGTGTCATGTTTATTTCTGAGGCTCAATGGTTTTTCTTTAAAGTAAAGCTGATTGGGTAAGAAGGGATGACAGATAAATCACACTAGTATTTGTTAGCTGAATTCCTCTCTTGCACTGCCTGCCCATTTCCACTTCTCAGCTGCCTTATTCTAGATGTTCTCTTGTGTATTGTGTTCTCAACAGACCTTCAAATCCTGAAGTCATCTATCAGAATCATTGACAGCTCCCTTCTTTGTTTCTCTAACTTGGGGGGAAAAAAAATACTGCCTGAAGCAGGCTACTATAATACTGGGCTGAATGCAGAAAAATTTGGGATAAGAGAAGTGTAATGAAAACCAAACCTTTCACCTGCTATTGTGTGTTTCACTGGTTGTTTTTTCTATTAAACCACTATTCTTTTTTGTTGTTGTTGTTTCTTTCTCAAGAAATTGATTCACAGAATAGTTTTAAAAATTTAAACTCTTAAATGTTTAATTGTCTTAAAGGGGAGTTCTGTTTTACCTATTGCTGATTTGGGTAAAATTCCCTCATAAGTTCAAGTGCATTTTCTATATTTTTCTTCTGAATTTACATCTGTTATTGTCATTGATGGCTCAAACTCAAATCACCATAATGCTACTAACCTAAGCTTTTATGTTGCCCCTGTGTCAAAAATCATGTTTTTTATTGCAGAGCATCTCCTTTGCCATACTAAACTGCTCTTGGTGGGTGCATTTAACTGTCCTCCCTTAAAGTGGCAAAACTGAATTGCTTGATAATATTCAACCAACTTGACAGTGACTTTAAATGTTGATAAGACATGACTGGACCTGTATGATTTGCTTTATCTGGGTGCTAAGGAACATTTTGTTGGCTGCTTTCACTGCTATTTAGGCTGAGCTGTGTGTACAGCTATCAATACTTGAGCTAAATGTCACTTTCCTCTGACTTCATAAACAAAATGCACATAAATACTAGAGCACTGAAAGGATGTTGGTATTACTTATTTTCTAGCTTCCAAACATCTGTCTCTGAACCTTTTGGCTTATCTATCAAAGTGATTCTGTAAAAAGCTTTTTTCTTGCTGTGTCTTTTCATGGGTTTAAGGTGGGCCTGTTTTTTTTCCCTCCCCCTTTCCTTGGCTTGCCTCTCCTGCCTTAAGGACTGCATCAAATTTGGCTGCTTCCAAGCTGACAGGTCCTTCCTCACAGGGTAAAGGCAGTGTTGGGGATGAGAGAAATTCTTCTAACAAATATTATCGGTAAGTAAATTGTGCCCTTGGAGGAAAAGCTGGGTCATCATCATTTGAAAATGCTAAATTTTGTTTGATTTTCTTCCTCATACCTGCTGTGGTGCTGGGCTTTGGATTAGGATGAGATTATTGCTGGTAACACTGATACTGTTGTTACTGCTGGGTGAGAAGTGTGTGCAGTCCTTCATACTGGCAGTGCTCTGTTGGGGGGGACAGCAGCTGACACTGGCAGCACGGGGATGAGGCACCTGGGCTGCTCAGCTGTGGCTGGATGGTGCTGCTGAGCAGAGAACCTTGTGAAAGTGCATCATGCAGGTACTCATGGACCCAGGAGCTGGCATTGAACAGCAGCAGAGCAGCTAGGACTGGGTCAGGATGCTGAGGCTGGAGTGACTCAAGTGGAGCTGCACTGGCAGTGGGAAGGTGAATTACAGCTCCAGGGACCCGGGGCACCTCAGGCCATCAGGGAAGAGGTGCTACAAATGCGTGTGCTCGTGATCCAGGTGTGGGTTTGCACACCCTGTCAATGGTATTGCAATAAAAATGACCCAGGTGAATGAAGGTATTTTGGTTAAAAGAGCCAAAGCACAGCAAGGACAGAACCAGAAGTGGCTTCATCAGGCAACAACCCAGCACCACACACCAGCACTGCTGCCCTGGAGGGCTGCAGGGACAGGAGGAGCCCAAAGTCATGCAACTCGGTGGATGTTTTAGAGATGGCCCACAGACTAAGGAGATGATATCTGTGTGTTTCTATCAAGAGGCAGGAAAGGATGTACAGCAAAGTGTAGGGCCCAGGCATGCACTCAGCCTATCTGATCTTTCCCAGTCTTCACTTGGTTCTTGCAGGACAAGGGTGAGCCCATTTCTGGAGGTGCCTGAAAAGCTGATCTTGTGAAAAGACAGAGAATGTCAGGCATAGCTTATATAGTGTGATATGAAATACTGTGCCCCAGGTTTGGGACAAAAGAGAGGGATGCTGAAGAAATCTGGGGGAGACAATGCCAGTTTACTCCAACTAAGAAGCATAGGAGGCTGATTCATGTGCAGGCACTGTGTGTGCTGAAAATGCCAAAGGTAGGGATGAGGGAATGGGAGGAGACAGAATATACAGCTTTTAGTGTGTTGAATTCCTTCCTGCAGACAAATCCCAATAAAACAGGATCAAATAATAAAAATTATTAATGGGGAGAGACTTCTTATCATTCCCCTTCTCTTGAATTTAATCAAATACTCAAATATACAAAATAGGACAGAAGGTAGTAGGCTGGAATTCAGTTTTCTACTGTGTTGGATGGACCAGCTCACAAAATAGAGGCAGACTTATGGCTTGGTAAGAATTTCTCCTGTTAAAGTCTCCAGCCTTCTTTAGTCATGGCTGTGTTCCTGCTTATGGAGTCATGAGCTTCACTTACTTGCTCACACACTCTGGGTGACTGTTAATGGTTGATGTGATAACCCTTTCCCTTTTTTTTTCATTTTAACTTTATATTTTTTTTTTTTTTTTTTTTTTTAAAAATGTCTTTACTTTTTCTCTTCCATAGTAACAAAAGATCAGCCCAGGGGGATCGTTTATCAGCAATAACCATGGCATTGCAATATGGATCAGAAAGCGATGAGGATGCAGCTTTGGCTGGTAGGAACTGTCATTAAAGTATTCACAATGAGCAAATCTGTAGAGCTCCTGATAAACTCAGATAAATTTATTTCAAAAATATTTTGCACTCATTGTGTAATTCCTTTGAATTGTGCAGCTAGTGAGATAGGGTAGGCCAAATTTGCTGGTGTACTTTGAATTTTCTGTGTGTTTCCAAGTATACTTTAGGGAGCTGTTGCTTGGTTTTATTCTTTCTAAAATGGAACAGAAGAGGAGATACTGGGAAGACATTGAGTGCTCCAAGCAGCAAAAGAGATTAGTAGTGCTGGAATTGTTTCTTTGTTTAATTTTTTGTTTACATTATTTCTTCATTGATGTTGCAAGATGCATCTGTTCAATATGTATTATTGGGGTATTTATTTCTTACCTGGTAATTGAACTGTACTCCCCACAATTTTCTAGTGGATGGGTATGTAGAATTTTTGGGTTTTAGCTCCTGCTGTAAGCAAAAGTATTTTGATTCCTGGTTAGCTCAGAGTTTGGTTATTGCTTCAGAGCAGCTGTTTTCTGGGATGTGTGGGGAGTGTTTATTAGCTGGGTTTTGCTTGTTTGTTAACTGTTATTTTTTCCAAATTGCAATGCTGTAAAATATGTAGCTTTTTATGTTTTAGTGATTTAAATTGTTGGAGTGATTTAAGGACTTTCAGGTGCCACTTTTGCTATGGGCATTACTGTAATTTTCATGGGACCTCTCTGTGTGTGAGACTTTTGCCTTGCTGCTGTTGAAACTCTCCTATTTTTATTGCATTCACCTAAGAGACAATGTTATTTTTTTGGCAGACCTGTCACCCTCTAAGATTTTTCTGTCCTTCCAGTGTACTACCTGGACAAGCCTATGCTTTCAGTCTCTGGGTGACAAGGGTTTTTCTTTAAACCAAGTGATATTTTTATTAATTGCTCTGCTGTCTCATTTTTTTTTCATTCCTGTCACACTTGTTAAAATAAATCAGAGCAGGACTGCATGACTGAACAATAATAGAACTCTCTCCTTCTTTAATCAGAGAACTGAATCTTTATGAGCTTCTATGGTTGTAGCTGTTGCCTAAGCAATGAATAATATCAGTTTCCAGCTGAGAGTTTATCCTGAGAGCTGCAGATGGTGTTTTGGTGTGATGGAGCTTGTAGAACATTTCCAGCTCCAGTGTACAAGGATGTGAGCAGCTCCCTTGCTCCTCATTATAAGTCTATAGAGGCAGGCATAGGTGGTCATTAGGTATTGCTTGCATGTATTTAATTTTGTAAACAAGAGTGTTTTGTTTTTACTGTATCATTTAGAGATGGTTTAAGACTGGATCTGCTTTTGGTTTTAGTGGTAACCATCTTCAGTTGGACATTGAGCATTCATTATTGGGCCCTTTGGGACCTCAAAGGGGACAGTGGAGCTTTTTGTGGTACCTGCAAACTTGTAGTTGTGGTAACAGCAGCATAAAAGGGCAATAACTGCCTGTCCCTCTCCTCTGCCAGTGCCTGCTGGGGATCTGGGACCTGGTGCTACTGCACATTAAAGAATGTACAGTGATTATTTGCTCTATAAGAGCAAAAATATTATTATTGCAAAAATAAGAATTTTTCTATCTTCTAGTCTGGATAATGCATTCTTCTTTGGCTCTCAATATAGCCAGTATCATGATGTTTACCCGTCACATTTAAAGAACATTCACATCATAATGAAATGTTTGTCACTGTATATTATGTAAATATGAAAATACAGTAAATCTATCATACATAGATGGTTTCATTACTAATTAATATCTAATTTACTTAGATTTCTTTGTAGGGAATGCCTTATGTTCTACTGTCAACACAAAGGAAGTACATTTCTTATTTAGGGTATTGAACTGTTTTGTTGCTGGCTCACACATAGCAGAGAACAGCAAATACTTGACTAGTCCTTTTATGTCTTCTCTTTCATAGAAACAAGTTATTCTGCTTTTTCTGTTTGTTTCTTACTTTTTGGTGGAGCACTCAGAACTGAACAATTTGAATAAACAGACCAAACTGTTTGAATAAATTAAACCATAACCTATTTTTGAAACTTTACCTGATTTCAGTGATAACTCCAGTGGTTTATTTCTACCTGAGTTATTCTGTCCATCTCCTGCTTTGCTGGCTGTGATGTAGTAGTTGCTGGGTCATTAAGTGATGCTGTTTGGCATCATTAGGATGATTCTGAATGTCTCCCCAAATCAGTAATGAACATCTTCATTGCATGTTTGCACATCTGCTGATGCCTGGTTGTGTTTCAGCTTTGCCTATGACCCTGGTAGGTCCCACACACTGATGTAGATCTGGTGTTAGGCTGCAGAGGAGCAATGACAGCTCTGTGTTTTTGCAGTCTGGGTGTCCCCTGGCTCTGTCACCATTTCTATATGACTTTATTGGATGTGGATGGAGAGCTTGAAGCTGTGCCAGCCTCCTCTGAGCAATAATGGAAATGCCAGCTGGAAACCTGGCATTAGAGAGCTGTGTTCTAAATTACTCAGTGTGTCATCTGCAGGCTGTCCTTCACACTCAGAGGGGAAAAGGGGTGAATAGTTTAACTCTAGCTTGAGCAAAGCCATGCAGATTTTGTTATGTCTGCCTGCAAGGTACAAATTGCACTATTTGTGTTATTTAGAAGTGTAGAAGGATTGGCCCTTTATTGCTTCTCATCCTGTGTTTCCAGAACCAGTGTTTTCCATTCCTGTTGTATTTCTGTTGTTCATGTAATGTTTCTTCTAATTTTATCTGCAGTAAGTATTAGCTCTTCATAGATTTTCTTTCATTCATCCTGATCCTGAAAGAGGATAACCAGAAAAGTTTGCTATTAAATTTTTTAATACTATGAATTTTTGGGCTTTTTACATAGTCACTGTAAAACATTTATTTCTTTATTTGTTGTATATATTAGAGGGGCATAATCAGGCTTCACTGTCAATTTTTTTCTGCTAAACATCACAATTTTGTCTTCAGCTGTGATTAATATTGTCTAAAGGACTGCAATAAAGTGTGGTTTGGTTTTTTTGTCAGCTTGAGGCTCATTAGATATGTTGTGTCGTTTCCTGAGGTGTGAATCTGACTGCCAGAGAGGGGTTTCCTTTTCTTCTGCTTTAGACCTTTATCCACCAAAAAACCTACTCTGAGTTGTCCTCCTGAGTTTCCTGTTTTTCTTTTCTCTCTGTGCAGCTGCTGCTCGTTATGAAGAGGGGGAGTCTGAAGCTGAGAGCATTACCTCCTTCATGGACACTTCTAATCCTCTTTACCAGCTTTATGACACAGTTAGAAGTTGCCGAAATAACCAGGGCCAGCTCATCTCTGAACCCTTTTTCCACTTGCCCTCCAAAAAAAAGTACCCTGATTATTATCAGCAAATTAAAACACCCATTTCATTGCAGCAGATCAGGTAAGAAAACAGAATGAAAACTACATCTGGTATGAAACTATTCAAGGATCTTTTTTATTCCCAGAATCTTCTCTTATGGTCAAGTTGCTGGTACCTAATGCAGTGTTTGTACCATCCTTTCTCTGCATCCAATTGCTGCTTGTTTCAGCTCAGTCTGCATCAGTCTTTAGATTATCTGTGATACATGGCTGCTATTGGATTTATTTTTCATTGAATTTCATTTGTAATGTACCTGAAAATTGCCATATGAATAATTCTGAATGCTAAGTGTGCAGCAGAGATAAAAGTTTTTGCAGAACTCTCATTTTTTCTTCTTCCCTGACTGTGATGGCTTGTTTACCTCTTACTGCCATGTATTTTAAGTTAATAGTCTTCAGTATGAATTGTAGGAAGATGGTTGCAATTACAATCCTCCTGTCTGGGTCACTGTGTAACACTATGAGAATAATTATTTTCAGGATGATGTAGCTGGTCTGGATTGAAGCCAGCAGTTCACCATTTGCAAATCTGTGAGCCATGGGAGGTCAGTGAGCTGCCAGAATGCAGTTGTCAGATTAAAGACCTGAGTGAAGTGAGCAGTTTCTTTCTTTAGTGGCTCAAGATAAGCCAGTATGATGGGTGTGAGCAGAGTCCTGGGAGCATTAATAGGTTTTAATTGTGCTGCCCAGCCTCAGAGGGCCCAGGCCTCCTGCCCAGTGGCCACTGAGGCTCCAGGCCCTGCCCAAGCCACACCTTGGGAGTACCAGTCCTTCAGCTTCAGTGGGGGAGCACTGGAGACTCTCCCTGCTCATCCCTTTGTAATCCACTCTGATGCACAGGTCTGTACATTTTACTTATACCATAGTAATTGTTGAATGAGCAGTGTCTTTGTTAAATCAGAAGCTAAAAAAGCTACTTTTTGGTTTTTTATCTTATCAGAGAGTGTTTAGCATGTGCTGGGGAATAAAAGCTGCCACACTGGTTATCTCTCCATCAGTGGTTTTAAAGCATTTTTTCTTATATCTTAGTACAGCTATAAAAGTGGTAAAGGCAGTGTCTTGCCTTGAACAAAGCACAAAATGTACTTGATGAAAAAAAAAAACAGTGAAATTGGGAAGAATCATTGACAGTTTGTGCCTTAATGTACCTAAAAGTGTTGGCTCAAATTATATATAAGCAGATTTGTTTGGGAGAGATTTTGCATTAAAAATACCCTTGATGTCAGTTATAGAACAAATAACTTGCCATAGAGAGGCAGCTGCATTTCTGCTTTCCTTACAGCATGGGCAGGTTGCATCTGGCTGTGTGAGCAGCACAGAAATTCCATACAAGTGTATGAAGAACTGTAGAAAAAAGTAACTTGACTTACTGCTTAGGGGCTTAGAAAATAAAAAAGGAACAACCAGGCTTTTTAGAAATAGTGTTTGAGGCTCACAAATTAAACAGCGTTTGTAGAAGTGTAACTTCCTGCAAATTCTGAAATTCAGCTGTCTTTTAAATTACCATGTAATCTTCACTTCTTACTACACCTGAAAAGCCTTGGAGTCATGCATATGTGCACTTAATTGATGTGCTTTAGGGAAAACTGAAGCATCATGGCTTTGCTGATGCTGCTAACATGTCTTTAGGTATTTAAAACTGACACTCATTAGGGGTGGAGATTGCTTGTGGGGTTTTAGGTGTTTGGTTTTCTGTGGGTTTTTTTTTCCTTCTTTTCTTGTGGTGGTGGTTTTTTTCTTGGTTTTTGGGGATTTTTTTGAGATGTACATACATAGAGCATTTATTCTGTTCCCAGATGGGGACAGAAAAGTTTAATGTCCCAGTGAAAGCTGAAGGAGGTGGAGTGAAGCCTACCATTCCTATTTCATGTCTGTTTTGCTCTGGCATCCGGCTGCCTCAGCTGTCCTGCCAGAGTGAACTGTGAAATGTGTGGCTGTTGCAAATTTACAGCTAGTCATGTATTTCAGGGGGGTTTGTGTGTACTAAATGCAGGAGAAGTCTTTAAAATAGTACCTGATTTCCAGAGGGAGTGTGTGAGCATGTTTTGGTTTAATGGGATTTTACCTATCCCAGCCTCTCAGTCACGTTGAGTATAATGAACCTCAGTCATTTGAGCTGAGTGCTGATCCTGAGCTGTTCCTGGATGTGGGAGGTAATCATGCTGAGAGCTTTTAGTTGTCTCCTAATTTCCTCCTGGCTTGCTGTTCACAGAATCACAGAAGAGCTGAGGCTGAAGGGAGACCATCCTGCCTGAGCCCTGGCTATGGCAGGGTCACCCAGAGCCTTGTGTCCAGGACTGTGTCCAGTCAGGTTTTGATGATCTCCACAGATGGAGATTCCCCATCCTCCCAGGGCAACCAGTGCCGGTGTCTGACCATCCTCACAGTAAAATACATCTGTGTTCAGCTAAAATTTCATGTGTTTCCATTTGTTCCACTCACCTCCAGTCAGTGGACACAGCTGAGATGACCCTGGCTGCCTCCTCATTCCCTCCCACCAGATGTTCAGCACGTTGATGAGAATTCCCTGCCTCAAAAGGGGCAAAGCTTAGAGCTGGAGAACAAGAAAATCCTATTTAAAAAGAAAGGCATGATGCTGTCAAGGCTATGACTTTGATATGTGGTAAAAGTGCCTAATGCAAAGCTGACATTGCTGGGGAAGAGTCATTCTGTTAATAACAACCACAAGAACAGTCAGGAAATGATGCAGGAGAAAGTGTTCAGTTACCAAGTGCATAAGTGCTGGATCCTGGCAGGCTTACAAGAACACTGTTCCTTGTTAAATTTTACAGTGTTGAGAAGTATGATCCCCAAGGCAAGTGGGTCAGGCTTTTTTATACCAGAGGAGGAAGGCGTGCCAGGGAATTTCCTGGCAGCAGCTCTCTGAAACACACGTGGGAGTTCAAGCGCTGAAATTGGGATCTTTGACATGCCCTGGTGTTGTGCTCCTGGGCTTACAGCTGAGGTTTAAAAATGGGCAGGGATCTGGTGTAAAACACACCTGGGTTTGTGTGATAGCTGCTTTTTGGGGAATTCAAATGAATTTTTCTTATGAGTGTGACCCTTTTTGGACACTGCTCTCTGGACAAGGATCTAAATGTTGCATGTATGTGATGTGTTGAGGTTCTCTTGAATTTTGTGGTGGCTCTTGGTGGTTTTGGATTAGTTATAAATGGTTTGAATGGAGCTTACAGTAAATGTCATCACCTGGTCAAGCATATTTTGCCATATAACTTAAGCAGTTTTAGCAACATGGCCAATCAAGGAGTAGAACTAATTTTGAAGTAGTAGAGACTGGTGCCTGGGGAAGGGTTTACAGAGAACTTCTGTGTTTTTGTTTGCTTGATTTATGAATGAGTCAATTGGGAAGAGAAAATGAAATCTAATATTTTAAATACATTGTAAATTTTCACTTTATCTGGGATTTAGGAGTTCTTTCATTCCTTTTGTCACTTAATATAACTTGTTATTTGGTGAATATTGTATATTTTTGAAATCTTCTGTTTGTGTAACCAGTTTTCCTACCTTAGCAAGTACTTTCAGGGCATGTTATATGCAAGGCCTTTATAAAATCACAGGCTCAAGTAAAGAAGGTTCCCAATGTATTTTGTAAGAAGATTGTCATCTTCAATAGGACATTTGTCAAAGGCATTTCTTGATCCCACTCATTCTTTGTTAGTGGGTTGTTTTTCCCTGAAGAGAGAGGACTAGCACTTCACAATTTCTGAATAAAAGAAAATAAGTTACATAACCCATCTTATCTTGGTGTTTGAATTTTTTCAGTAGGAAATTTTTAGGCTGTGTTTGTCTAATAAATGGATCTTTTGGTTATATGGTAAGAGTATGTCTCACCTTCAGTCCTTGCAGATAATCCATGTGGAAGGACATAGATTTGCATGAGTTTGCAGTAGACATTTTAGGGAGTTGAGTGCCAACTTAAAGTATTCTTTTTATCAATATTCTGATTTCAGCCAAATTAAATGCCATGCCAGTGTTGTTTTGAGCTTAGTGGTCTTATGAAACCATTACCTTACTTCTAAGGTTTTTTTCCTCATTTTGCAAAGGGCATTTTGTTTAAAAGGAAATTCTTTCTAGTTTTACTCATGCTTTCAGGTACAGTTATATGCCTGTCAATAATTTTCACAGAACATTCTTTTAGTTTCTAGTATGTAATTTGTGTTATATTGGCAGTGGCTTTCTGTAGAGCCGTGGGCTTGGTTAGTTTCAACCTCACCTTGTGAAATGAAGAGATGTTTGTAAAATCCTTTCCTCCCAAGATTGGTGAGATAGCTTGTTAAAAATTTATTGTAAAGCTGCACTTCATCCTCTAAATCCAGAGTAGTCATGATGCTTGAGTTCTGCTGAGTTTGAGTGTAATTAAATATGTTCAAATTACTTATGTAAATAACCTGCCTCATTAATCATCCTATGTGCTGACAGCAGCACAGAGAATGGTAGGAGAGGAGGTTCTTTGCAGGCAAGAACAGGATCACTTCTGTGCCTGTACATTTTTCATTCCTCACATCCCTGGTTGGAAGTTGTCACTTTCCAAACCATTCAGTCTAAGTCTGGATTTTTAATTTTGCATCAGGCCTTTGATGAGCACAGCTGTGAATGTAAATTGTTTGCTTAAAATCAGATGGTCTACACCTTGATTGTTGGGTAGTGGATAAGCAAATGGTGGTAGGAGCAAGCTTGGGACTGAAAGGTTTTCTATTAAATTTATTTTGTGGCAGTGATAATGCTCCATCAAGCAGGGACACATTCAGCCAGGTGCTGCAGAAAGCAGACTGGGTTTAAAGGTGGTGTGTGACTGGTGAATGTGCCAGGCAGGAGGGTGAGGAAGCTGTGTTGCAGCTGGGACAGCTTTGGGGCTCGTGTTCTGCAGATCAATATTTTCTGCTGTGTGTGATGATGGAGTATTGGAGAGTTTAAAAAAGTTGGCCAGAACTTTCAGCATTGTGCAAAAAAATGCACAAGGAGTTAAGCTTTCTCATGTTGATTCATGTGCGTAGCGTATGAAAAATGACTTTGTTGTTGTTGTTACTCCTCTTGTAGCTATTTTCACGTGAAGTGCACTTTGCACATATCACCAATCAATAACCAGGAGGTTTTTTAAGAGAAGGCACAAGTTGAAGTGTTTAACATAAGAGGTGCTGGGAGCTTTTGGCTCTCACTGAAGATGAGTGGAATTGATGGAGGGAAAGCAGCTTTTGGGGTTGTGCAGAGCTGGTCTGGCCTGAGGCCAGAGCTCAGGGGCACTGCAGCAGTCTCAGCAGGCTGTAACATCTAACCTGAGTATGAAAACAGTCATACAGTTCAGTCTCCACAACGTCCAAAATTACTGAAACCATTCTTTGAGGAGATATGTTTCCCCACTATAGTTACAAGTGGAAGATGTTACTAGAGAATCAAAATAAATCCCATTTCTGTAGTTAGAGCTCTTTGACTACTGATTTATCATGAAAATGAGGGTATTAAAGAACTGTTCTGCACTGTGTAGCTAGTGAAATAGCTGACTGGTATTTCTCTTTTGCAGAACCAAGCTGAAGAATCATGAGTATGAAACTTTAGATCAGTTGGAGGCTGATCTGAATTTGATGTTTGAAAATGCCAAGCGCTACAATGTCCCCAATTCTGCCATCTATAAAAGAGTGCTGAAAATGCAGCAGGTTATGCAGGTATGTGGAGGAGAGCAAGCAAAAGGAGAGCTTCACATGTAAATTTATTTCCCTAATGGATATTTTTTCAAAATGTTTTTTAACTAAATCTTTATTTGCAGAAGTATTTTCTTTCTTAGGAGGAAGTATGGGAATGGAGAGCATCATGAAGTGATATTTCCTCAGCACACCTGCTGTCTTCTGTGATTTCTTTTGGTCACTTTATTCCTTACTGTGACTCTTAACCTAATTAAATTGTGAGAAAATTGATGATGTAGGGGTTTTGTAGAGTTTGCATGTAATTGAATAAGGCTAGAACCTTTCAGATTTCATCAAGTGTTCCAGCTAAGTGCTGTGGTCTGAAATGGTATTGTTTTCAAATTGATTCCTGAGAGGTTGTTCTGTCAGTTGGGAAGAACTATACTGCTCTTTAATTCTGTTCTGGAAGTGTCCAGCAGTGAGTTTGGCTTCAGGGATTTGTTCTTTTTTCAGGCAAAGAAGAAGGAGCTTGCTAGGAGAGATGACATTGAGGATGGGGACAGCATGATTTCTTCTGCTACATCTGATACTGGAAGCTCAAAAAGGAAAAGGTATCTGCTTCTGTACTTCTTGCAGGCCATAACATTGCTGCATCTCTTTTTATTAAAGAGAATATTAAACCATGGGTTTTTAGCATTTGTGTAAGGATTTGTAATTCTGAAACACCCTTAAGTGTTGATTCTAATTAATTCAAAACTATTTGCTGTTATAAAACTATTATTTCCCTATTTTGGTCTATTAGTTGGCAACTGTCAACATCAGTTCTATAATTGCACTGAATTAAGTTATTTTGTTAGTGGAATTCAGGATTTTTTTGGGGGAATTGTTTTATTTTAGCCTGACAAAGAGATAAACAAATTATAAGAAGTTGATTACCTGGAGTCCTGTAACAAAAACTAAATTTACAGTGATTTGCAGTAGACTCTTCTACTGAGCATGATGGCTTATGGAAGGTATTATTTATGGTGATAGCTGTTTTGTAATTAATGCTAGTGATGCATTTCCCTCCAGCAAGAGGTGGTTTCTCTAGTCTGTCTTATGGTGTCATTTAAAATAAATTCCAGCTCAGATAATACTTTTGCAGTGGTAGCCAGTGTAAAATTGCAGTTCAGCATCTTTCCTTGGTGTTGCTTATGAATATTGGCTTCCTGGATATTTATTTCTTGTTTTGTCAAGGGAACAACAGCTGTGGGAGGAGGAAGGGAATGAAGTAGAGCATCAGCAAAGAGTCCCTGAAGAACAATTAAATAAGTGCAAAAATTAAAATTTTGTTAAAAATTTTCAGAGAAAATATGAACTTGGATTTAGGTGGTGGTGCAGTCAGGGGATGCTGGGAAGAAGAAGTGTAATGGAAAAGAAAGGTAGACCACAGAACCAAGTAATCAAGAAGGAACAAATTGCAAAAAATTGCTAGCTTTGTGATCTTCAGAGTCAAAAAGAGGCACTAACCTAATCAAGCAAGTCAAATTGTCATTTTAACCCCATGTTGCTTTTGATCACCTTGTGCCAGACAATACTGGAATGCTTAAAAGGAAAAAATCTGTCAGGCCCTGTCATCTAAGAACAACAAAAGAGGAAAGGGAACAAGGAATTTCTTGTGTTCATAGGCAAGGGAGATCATAATGGTGCCTGAAGAACACCTGAAAATGCTTTTGATGTTGTCAGTTTGATACTTGTTAACCATTCACTTGCTGAATGACAGCAAGGAAAAGAAAATCATAAATGCTGCTGATCACAGAAGTGAAGTAATTAGAGGAATACCACAATGTTGCTGGAAAAGGAAACCAATGACCCATGCAAAATTCATCATCCTGTTGGGAAAATAACAGTTACCCAGAAGAAAATGGTTTGTTCCCTTTTATGTATCAGATGCATGACATGAATCTTGAGTATTGGCAGGCCTTTTGCTATTTCTGCTTTGGTTTTGCTTTGCCTACATCTGTTGCAATGAGTGAGAAAAACCTGGAAACACATTAAAATGGGGAATTTGGCAGCATGTCTGTGTTCTGGTAGTGCTCACCTCCTAGTGAGAGCAACTAACCAACATTTGCCAACACTGGTAATGTTTAGCCTATAGAACATATATTTTGAGTTTTCTTTATGGTTGGTTTTCTTTAGTTATTTCACTGATCTCACCAAGGAGTAAGAGGTAGCTGAGGCATGAGACTCTGCTGAATTAGGTGTATTTTAAATATGTGATGAAAAGATCCACATCATGGCAAATCTGTGTTTCAGTTTGGTTTCTAATAAGTTGTACCAGGATATTTTGCACATTCTGCAATTAAAGGTAATACAGATGATACAACAGTTGATGTATAACTACCTAAATAAGTCTTAAGGACATTGCAGATTGGAAGCCTGTTTACAAGTGCTTTGTAGTTGAGTGTGTTGCTGAGTGCCACAGTGTCTGAGCTGAGACTATACATTATTGACATAAATTTTCTTCTCCTTTATTTGATTTGCTTATAGGCCATGTACTGTGTGTGCAGGGAGCCTTGTAATGTTTTGTGATAAGCTGTGTCTTGGTTGTGCTGTCAGATTTCTTGAGACAACCATAACAGCTACACACAGGATGACTGTAACATTTGAGAGGATAGCATGTACCATTTTATTCTGGGTTTGCAGTCTTGGTGAGCTTTATTGACTTCAGACTTCATTTGGGTTGACAGATATTTAAGCAATTCTTTCTACTAGATCCTTGATGTCCTTACTTGATACTGAAGAGTGTACAAAATGACTTGGGGATAAATAGCTCATGTCTTTGATATTCTGTGTTCACCAGAAGTAATTATGAAGGTGCTGACTGGAGGTTTTTACCCTGTGGATCTCAAGCTCTTGGATTCAGGTGCCTGATCATGACTGGTTTGTTTTCTCTGTGGCTGGAAAGTGCTCAGAACTCCTTTTGGCCTTTGCACTTTGAAAAATGAATTAGTTGGTTTATTTTGTAGAACTCAAAACTCAAGGTCAATGAGAGAACAGTCATCTCAAAGAGTAATTTCCTGTTTCTGCATCAGGCTCCTGGTTATGATGCTGTTGTCATTTGCAAATTCTAGTGCACTGTCTTAATGTTGAACTTCTTGTGTGTGTTTAGGTGGTTCTGATTGCTTCTTTGTGGTAGAGATAGTATCATTTTGATATTAGAGTTGGAAGTGGGGATAAGAGCTCCTGACATTTATTCTTTTCCTGTGTGTTCTTCTTATCATGACAGCAAAAAGAACATACGAAAGCAGCGGATGAAGATCTTGTACAACGCAGTTCTGGAAGCTCGAGAGCCCGGCACAGGCAGGCGGCTCTGCGATCTGTTCATGGTTAAGCCATCCAAAAAGGACTATCCAGACTATTACAAAATCATCCTGGAGCCAATGGACTTGAAGATGATAGAGCACAACATCCGCAACGACAAGTACGCGGCAGAGGAGGCCATGATTGAGGACATGAAGCTCATGTTCCGCAACGCCAGGCATTACAACGAGGAGGGCTCCCAGGTATTCACTGTGAGCAGCCAGCTTCTCCCTGCTGCTCTGCAGGCATAAACTGCTGATAGGATGGTTTAACTTCAACTGTTACTCCTATTATTTATTGCCATTGTTCACTGAACTAAAGTAGGAATTCTCAGAACTTCTGAGAAAGGATGAAACAGCTCCATTTTCATGGAAGTGGAGTGTGGGGGAGATCAGACTAGAGGACCTGACTGGTTTAGCTCAGCAAAATGAGTCTGAAGGGAATGTGGTTTTTATTTACAAGTATTTTGTTGGGTGTCTATATTGTGATGTTTCTCGGGCAGTAAAAATGATGTGAAACAGGGTGGTGGTAAGAAAGCTCCAGCTGTTTCTGATAAGGAGTTCAATCAGCTGCTGCACAGGACTTTGTCACCAGGATTGGTTTTGAAGACCACAGGGCTCTTCTAGTCCTTTGTACCTTGATGGAATCACAGTGGTTCAAGGGGTCTTTCATTGCTCAGCAGAAGGGTTTGATGAGGAAATTGATAACACAGCTGCCTGTTGCCATTTTGTAGTCTTTGAAATAGAAATGCAGCTTAATTGGATAATTTCTTCAACATTTGTAGCTTCCTGACTTAGATGATGCCATCAGTTCTGCTTACCTGTGCAAGTCAGTTAAAAAGAAAGGCTTATTTCTCAAATGTACACCTTATATAAAACACTCTGTTTTTATCTCAGCTTTTCCAAATTAACTGTTTCTTAGGAGCTAGTTCTAAACTAGTCTAAACACAGCAAACTTTGTTTTGGTTGGCTTTTGATTACTTTACTGGTTAATAGGTGTACAATGATGCCCATATGCTGGAAAAGATCCTTAAAGAAAAAAGGAAAGAGCTGGGACCCTTGGCTGAAGATGATGATGTTGCATCCCCTAAACTAAAGCTAAGTAAGACAACCTTGTGCATTGCTTTGTCTCATTTCAGCACTTACAACACCATACAGATAAACAGGTCTTCCTTTTAGAAGAGGCACATTCTACATAGTTGTTAACACTGACGAGGAATGTGGAATTATATTTTCAAAATCTTGATGGCAATGGCATGTCTATATTATACAATAGAATTAAGTTGTTGTTTATAGTGTTTTCTAAGAAAAGTAACTTAGAGTGAGGAAAAGACTTGTGAATGGGTGGAATGAGTGAGATTTAGTCATATAATGTTATCCAAATGTTAGATGATGCATTATGTGCTCAGTCAAATAAGGGGCTTCTCAAATTTAGCAGATCTCTTAATTTCACTGGTTAAATGTCTGGGATTTCCACAGAATGATAAAAAAATGTGAACTCAGTTTCACAGATTATTGAAAGCCATGAAAAACATGGAAATGAAGTTTGCCATGTCTGTTCCTAAGCTGTTGGCCTTACAAACTTGGTACTAGTCAAATCTTATGTTCTCTTAATGTGTGTTCAGAACTGAGCAAACTGAGACAGATAAAATTGCACAAAAACCTAAAAGAAAATGACTGCAGATGGTTCTCTTGCAAATTAAATGTGCAGCTCTTAGGTAAAGTACAGATGTAGAGAGCTCTCAGGCAGAGTCTGCAGTGCAGTAACAGAGATCCTGGGTTAATCAAAAAGCCAACTTGATAATCCCTTGGGAGGCCTTAATTTACATTTTACTTGTAATAATCCTTTCTAATTTGGCATAAACATGTCATAAAGTAATCTGATAATATTTTGAATGCTTAATTTTAGTGATAGCAAACCCCTGTGATGACAGGATTTTTAACAGCTGCAGAGACAAATTCAAGGAGAGCTGTAAGACCAAAATGAGTTTAGAGGAGTTTATAAATGATGCTAGGTAGGAAAAGATGTTTTCTGTACTGAAGCCTAGCATTAAAGAACATTAAAAAATAATTTGTAGAGTTTTATGAAAAGTGAAGGAAGCTGCAGACTGGAGTGGGCTCCATGCTGTGAGGCTTCTGCTCACACCATTAAGTGGTTCTTCCATGAGCAAATCTCTGGTGGAAACTGGAGATGGATAAAGAAATGTGCACATTCTCAGCTTTGAAACTTCTATTTTTGTCGAGTTAGGTAGGAAGAGTGGCATTTCTCCCAAGAAGTCCAAGTACATGACTCCAATGCAGCAGAAGCTGAACGAGGTGTACGAGGCCGTGAAGAACTACACGGACAAGCGCGGGCGGCGGCTGAGCGCCATCTTCCTGCGGCTGCCGTCCCGCTCCGAGCTCCCCGACTACTATGTCACCATCAAAAAACCCGTGGACATGGAGAAGATCAGGAGCCACATGATGGCAAATAAGTACCAGGACATCGACTCCATGGTGGAGGACTTTGTCATGATGTTCAATAACGCTTGCACATACAATGAGCCGGAGTCTTTGATTTATAAAGATGCGCTGGTTCTCCACAAAGTATTGCTTGAAACTCGGAGAGAAATAGAAGGAGATGAGGATTCTCATGTACCCAATGTCACTTTGCTGATTCAGGAACTTATCCATAACCTCTTTGTATCTGTTATGAGCCACCAGGATGATGAGGGCAGATGCTACAGTGACTCCTTAGCTGAGATTCCTGCTGTTGATCCCAACTTCCCAAATAAACCTCCTCTGACTTTTGATATTATCCGAAAAAATGTTGAAAATAATCGCTACAGAAGATTGGACTTGTTCCAGGAGAACATGTTTGAGGTACTGGAGAGGGCACGGAGAATGAACAGGTGGGCAAACTTTTATTTTTCAGGTATCTTTATCAAGAGTTTTGCATTTAATGTTAGACAAAGGCTGAAGTTTTTTAAGGTGTTTGCTTTCCTTGATATGGGTGTTTGGAAAACTAAATCTCAAAAGCTTTATCAGGTCTTCAGTGGAATGTTTGGTTTGATTTGAAAACAAGGAAGAAGTTAGTTTTCCTCTAAGAGATTATTTTGACAATAATCTTCCAAAGGAGCACCTTGTGACAAACAGTTTCCTTCTAACTTTTAAATTGAAAAAGTGAAGAGAGCTGTTCTCTAACTGTTCAAATAGTGAATTACTCTTTTGGAGCAATCACACTTGGGTCAGTTATGGTAACACTGTACAAAAACTGTGAACAACTTTGAACAACAAAAACTTCTTGTAGTCTTTTGCTTGATTTCAGTAGCCTTTTTGGAAATGTGCAGCTGAGAGCTTGACTGTGAAGAGAGGAGGTAAAAAATTATCTTAAAACATCTACTAAGAGGAGTATGTATAATTAAAATGTCAGTTTTGTTAATAGTGCTGTTATAGTGCTCAAGTTTTCAGAAGTTAACAGATTGTAGAGGTCCAGTGACATGTAGCCTTATCACAACTAGTTGCCTTTGATTTTCCTGCCATTTCAGGACTGATGTATACAAAAATACTGTTTTGGGTAAATTATAATGCAAATTGACAGTGGACTAACAGGTGAGGTATCACTTAATGCTTCGTGGCTTCAAGTCAGTCTCTGCTGCTGTTTATGAGTAGTCACAGAAATCTACTGGCAGAGTGAAGCTTTCAGCTGATCACAAGGAGTGGTGATTGATGGGTGTGTTTGGGCTCCTGTTTAACCCTGCACAAACTGTGGTTTTAGCCTGTTGCTCATGTTTTTGTACAGGACTGATTCAGAGATCTATGAGGATGCAGTTGAACTTCAGCAGTTCTTCATTAAAATTCGAGATGAACTGTGTAAAAATGGAGAGATTCTGCTGTCACCTGCTCTCAGCTACACCACCAAGCATCTTCACAATGATGTAGAAAAGGAAAAGAAGGAAAAGCTGCCCAAAGAAATAGAGGAGGATAAGCTCAAAAGGGAGGAGGAGAAGAGAGGTAGCTACTTCTGTTCCATTAATTTTGAATTTACCAAATTAATGTACCCACACATATAATGCGTTGCTGCTGAAAGGACCTGCTGATAGTCTGCTTGTCCCCCAGTCTTTTATTTTCAAGTTCTGAGAGATTTGTTTTATTTTGATCTTTATCAGCCAGGCCAGAGGGCTTTTAAGAAAGAGATGTGGGTAGATATTAACCCTGTGTGAGCTCTTTAGTCAGAATGCATTGGGGTACTAGTATTATTTCAAAGATATTAAAAAATAAAAAAATAGTTTTTTACTTTAGCTTTCTGCTGATAATAAACTTAACAATAAATATTCCCATGACCTTTTAGTCATTTTCATTTTGACGAATACTGATGATGTTGTCTATGGTCATGCTTTAACACTCCTAAAGAACTGAGGTTTTATAAGCCTTTTGTGTTTTGGATACTGTGGATGTGAAGATGAGTGGGTTTGCACTATTTTATAGGGCATGAAGCATACCCTGAAGGTCCTTTATTTCACAGTTCCTGGCTGTTTCTGTCCATGCTCCATTGTGCACTATGTTTAAAGGAATAAATAAGCTCTCCAATTGCACCTTTCCACAGTCAGGAGCAGAGCTGTTGGCAGTTTTGTCCTTGAGTCATATTTCTAGCATGGTTCATCTTCCCTAGTAGATGTCAGCCAGCAGTAAAGCCTGGTTACTCCAGGCTCAAAGTCAGGCACTGACATCAAGAACCTTGGCTAATATAGAAATATGACCTTACTAACATCTGTTTTTCCCTTCTTGAAATAAGAAGCTGAAAAGAGTGAAGATTCCTCTGGATCAGCTGGGCTGTCAAGTTTGCATCGGACCTACAGCCAGGACTGCAGCTTCAAGAACAGCATGTACCACGTGGGGGATTATGTGTATGTGGAGCCTGCAGAGGCCAACCTGCAGCCTCACATTGTCTGCATTGAGAGGCTGTGGGAAGATTCAGCTGGTAAGGATGTCCCCACTGCAGGAAAACTCTAGAGTGAAGCAATATTGTTATTTTAAGCTTCCAGATTGATTTTTTTTTTTTTTTCTGTGTAGATGTTACTTATTTTATTTGCAGAACTGTTTGAACCAGGGAGTATTTTTTCTTGTTGTTTCTGAGTTGCTTTCTTCTAAAGATGTTGCAAATAGAAATTTTTTGGGACAGCATAGGCTTTTTTTGGTGTTCATTTCTGCCTACCATCAAATTGTAAGCCTTGCAGGGATGGAATTCTGAGCAGGATGGGATGGACTCCTTGTAAGAAGAACACTGAGAAATCTGAACCAAAGAACCAGATGGGCACAGGTTTCCTTTGATTTAGAAAAATACTACACATTTGTAACTACTTTATAAATTATTGTTATCAACTTGAGTTTGTCATCACATAATTTGTCACAGCATAAAATGAAAGAAATAGTTCTGAAAAAGCTAAAAACCAGGAACCTGAGATTCTATAAATAATCAGGTGATTGTTGTGTGGATTTCAAAGCCGTTTCAAGGCCTGAAAGTCAAGATCTCTAAACAAGAACAAATTTCTCTTTTATTTTGCTGAGTCAGGTTTTACTGGAGTAATAATAACTGGCAGGCTTTTTTAAAAACCTTGTTTTCCTTTTCTGAAAAGTCGAATATTGCCCTGTTTAAAAGCAGATTGCTCTTAGTATAAATAACTACATGGCTATTTGATTAATCACTCAATTGCTAATTGTTCTTACTTGCACTAAGAATATAATTTTAGTTCTTTTTTTTCTTTCTATCTCACTTCTCTTTTTTTGTTGTTTTCTATTTTAAAGGAGAGAAGTGGCTCTATGGCTGCTGGTTTTATCGACCAAATGAAACTTTTCATCTTGCAACACGAAAATTCCTGGAGAAAGAAGTTTTTAAAAGTGATTATTACAATAAAGTTCCTGTTAGCAAAATTTTAGGCAAATGTGTGGTCATGTTTGTCAAGGTGAGAGACTATTCAGACTAATTTATAAAACAAATAATGCTTTCTGCTGTTTCCTGTGAGCTGTAGGCACTCTAACATAGGCATTCCACTAATACCTAAACAAAATGTTATTTGCTTCTGTGAGCTGTCTGGATCTTCCTGTGCTTTCTGAGCTCCATGGTTCACCCAGGTGTTGGAGTTTCCCTGTGCTGGTTGATTTGTGTTTATGGTCACCCCTGGGTTAGTGGATATGTCCTTTTTCCAAGTCACCGCTCAGAAATCTGGTGAAGGTATTTTCAGGCTGTGTTAAGGCACTGGATTGATAAATGAATTAAACCTAACTCTTCTCACATGCCAACCTGTACTGAATTAGCTCCTTCTCTAAGGGTGGCATTTCTTGTTTGTTATTATTCTTAGTAAAACTTGGATGTTAAACTGGAAGAAGAGAACTCATCAAAAAGGCTTCTGACAGAAGCATAGAAAAAACTGGAGCCATGAGAGGGAGTTCACTGCATGTCTGTGGGGTGTGGGTGTTGCTGAAATATTTCATATTTTTCCTTCAATCTGCAGGAATATTTTAAATTGTGCCCTGAAAACTTCAGAGATGAGGATGTCTACGTGTGCGAGTCGCGCTATTCTGCGAAGACAAAGTCTTTTAAAAAGATTAAACTGTGGACTATGCCTGTGAGCTCTGTCAGATTTGTCCCACGAGATGTGCCCCTGCCTGTGGTCAGAGTGGCTTCTGTGTTTGCCAATACAGACAAAGTAGATGAGGAGAAACACAGTGAGACACTGGAGGACAGTAAGGTGGGAGAAAGTATCCTTCATCTTGAAAAGGTATGCAAGGGGAACATTGGTTGTATTTGACAGATAGAGAATGACAAGGTATTAGCCCTCATGGCTTCAGTTTCACCACATCCAGACACAATGAAATATGAATGAATATAATGTTTGTTATTAATTACATTACAAACATTTGTAAATTAACACAAACAAAATATAAATAGACATAACAGAAAATAATCAACTGTGTAAATATTTGTTACAAACCTCTTTCTTGTGGTCATGTGATGGGGTTGGTTGTGTTTTTCACCACTCCAGAAAATCATACTTTTAGTTTAAAGCCTGCCCTAAGCCTGAAGAACCAGTAGAATTAAAAGTCTAATTTTAGTTCATGGCAGTGCTGAAGTGCTTTGTTGTGTAGCATTTCAGTAAGACAGTCAGTAGCTAGGCAGCAGTAAGTAATACATAATATCCTATTGTTTGTGGCCTGTTCATGGTCGATAACTAAGTAGTTTATTGTCAAAATACTTAAAAATAATTCTGTCCAGCATAGTGGATAAAATGGTTCATTTATTGTACCTAGAGTAAGAAAACAAATCAGTTTAGGTAAACGTATTAAAATCAGCTAAATTACTGAAAATAAGTGAAAAATTCACTTTGGATTTTCAAACAGAACCTGAGAACACAACACACTTGTCAGCTTTTGTCAGACATATAGTGTATATTAGTGTATTTATTCACATCATGACAAAAGATGGAATTAATTCTGCTGAGAGAGCTAAAGCTCAAAGGATCTTTTCCTTCCATGTCTTAGTGAGACCACCTGTGCTTCCTTGGCTTTCTGGAATCCCAGGCTGAAAGATTAAATAAGGCACAATTTGAGTTTTTACGAAAAAGTAAGAAATTAAGCAGGGCAGGGGGTTTGAATTTGTAAGCAATACATGGAGTGTTCATATTATTGTATAAGAGAGTTGAATCATTATATTTTTATATCTGTTATCTTGGCCATATATATTCAGTTTTTGCTTCCTAAGCACATTACTGGGCTTTAAATCATCAAAGCTGCCAAGGCTTGGCTTGGCCAGTTTACTTTGAAGCACTAGAACAAAAGAGGACCTGTAAATTACTATTGTGGCAAAATTAGAGCTTTGTGAAATAGGAAAACTTGTGACAGACAGAGAGGGTATCTTTGACTTTGCAGTTTTTATTCAGGAAACTTTTGCACACACTTCTCTGCTTAGTGCTTACCTATTATTGTTAACATAAGGGTAGAGCAAAGCTTTTTACTGGTACCTGGCATCTCTTTATTTCTATGCTTGGTTTTCCTCCTTCCTCAAGTTTCTAAATGCTTCTTCTACAGGACAAAGAAGATGTTCCAGTAGAAATGTCCAATGGAGAACCTGGTTGCCATTACTTTGAGCAGCTGTGCTACAATGACATGTGGCTGAAGGTTGGGGACTGTGTCTTCATAAAATCACACGGGCTGGTGCGGCCTCGTGTAGGAAGGTAGGGGCAGCTTCTTTGTTTGCAGTTTACAGCTGTAAAAATAACTTGGATAAAAGAGGGGCTGGTTGCAAAAAAGGTGTAAAATAGGATGGGAAAAAATGTGAGTGAAGTGTTACAAGGTCTTGATAGATTGAGGTAGAATTTCAGCTGCCTGATAAAAACCTGATCCAATAGTGCAGTTGGAATTGGCTGTTGTGTATTCATTTTCTACTGATGGTCTTTCTGAACACCCTACTGCCTCATTTGGGAGAAATGGCCTTTCATTTTTGTTGCTTGTTTGGTTTCTTTGCAGAATTGAGAAGATGTGGGTACGAGATGGAGCTGCATATTTCTTTGGTCCAATCTTTATACATCCTGAAGAAACTGAGCATGAGCCAACGAAAATGTTCTACAAGAAGGAGGTGTTTTTGAGTAACTTGGAAGAGACCTGTCCCATGACTTGCATTTTGGGTAATTATTGTCAGCTTTAATCTGATGGACATTTTCTTTCTTTACGCAATCTGAAGTGATTTAAGGCTGTGTGTAGGCTTGATTCCAAGTATGTCTTTTTCACTGGGGGAGGGAGGAGGTATTATTCAATGAGTTTTTAATATCCATTCTTGCCTGTGGGACCTGTGGTGAGAATTCATTATAAGGAAGCTTTCTTACAATAAGGGAATTACATGTATGATATGAAAGTGAACATTGTTTGCAGCCAGAGAACAGAAAACTCCATTATTCTTGCATATGAATGTAATTACTCCAGTACATATTACCTGGAAAGTTGAAAAGAGGAGTAGGAGATTGAAATTTGATTTGTTGCTGAAGATGATGGCTGTGTACTTTGTTTTGGAGTTACAGTGCTGTGATAAATATGGTAACTGACAGTGATCATGAGGGCTTGTGGCTTTGTGGGTTCTCTAGTTCTTAAAAACAATCCAAAATCTGCATTAAGTTGCTGTAGGTTTCTTGTGAGTGGCATTGTTTGTTTGGAATATCAATTAATGTATTTTCTGTAGTTGTGCCAAATGCCAGGAATCTTCCAAACTTATGACACAGGCAAAAAAATGGACTTTCCACACTTTAAAAAAAAAAGTCTTTACGTGTGGCTGCCTTCTTACCCAGCTCTTTCATTTCTGCAGGAAAGTGTGTCGTTCTGTCATTCAAAGACTTCCTCTCCTGCAGACCAACAGAAATCTCCGAAAACGATGTTTTTCTTTGTGAGAGCCGCTACAACGAAAGCGACAAACAAATGAAGAAATTCAAGGGGTTGAAGAGGTTTTCACTGTCTGCAAAAGTTGTAGATGATGAAATATACTATTTTAGGTAAAAATGAGGGGGTCACCTGAGTGCTCTTCTGGATTGTGGTGGACTGGCAGCTAAGCCCCTACTCAGCCTCTTGGTCACTGCCCCACACTGGAGCAGGGAGAGAATCTGAAAGGCAGAAGGTGAAAAACTCCTGGCTCAAAACAGGAGTTAAAACAGTTGGGAAAGTGAAGCAAGGCTACATGCACAAACAGAGCATGATAAGGAATTAATTCCTTACTTTTGATTAGCAGGCAGATGTTTAGTTGTTTCCTGGAAAGCAGGGCCTTGGCACATGGAATGGTTACTGGGATAGACAAATACCATAACCCTGAATGTACCCTGCCCTCTCCTTCTCCCCATTATTTATGGCTGAGCATGGTGTCAGAGTATGGAATGTCCCCTTGGTTGGTTTGGCTTAGCTGTCCTGGTTGTCTCCCCTCCCAAATCACTGCCCAGCCCCAGCCTGCTGGGGCACAGAGTAGGGTAAAGGCTTTGATGCTGAGGTTTTCAGCACTAATCACAACAGAATGTGTTATCCACACTATTATCTCACATATCCAAAGCACAGCACCTGTGCAGGGAATTAACTCCATCCCAGCCTGACCCAGGATATCCACAGATGTCAGAGGTGTGATTTCAGATAACCACACTTTTGGGAAGAAATCCAGATAGCATCAGTCTTTTTATGGTCTTAATACCAATGGATATTTTCTTTTTATTCCTATGACTTCAAGAAATGTCATTTGTTTATCAGATTGGTACATTCTCTTATATATTGTGAAAATACTTAAGTCTTCATTATGAGGAAGGAAAATCTTTCAGTGAACATTCATATTAATAAAATAAATATTAAGTTTTAACTTAAGTAAAATGTGATATCTGAGGAAGCTGGGTTGTTGACTGCCTTCTATTGGAGAAATTAAGTGCTTGTATTGAAATCCTCTTCTAGCTCGTAAAAAATCCTTCTAACAAGTGACTGAAATGAAACACTGGCCATAGACACAAAATTAGTTCTGCTCATAGTTCTGAAAGGAAGCATAGACACAAATCACCATTGCTTCTATATTATTCAGTCAGAAATTGAGAAAGTTGATCTTCTCTTCAAAAACAAGTTCATTCTTCTATGAGTCTGTTCTCAGCTACTTTTTGTTTTCCTCCTCCATCTTCCAGAAAACCCATAGTTCCTCAGAAAGAGCCATCTCCTCTACTGGAAAAGAAGATTCAGCAGCTGGAAGCAAAATTTGCTGAGTTGGAAGGAGGTGATGAGGACATGGAAGAGATGGGAGAAGAGGAAGGTGATATGACTGAAACACCTTCTATGCCTCAGCTTCAAGCTCCCTTAGCCAGTGATTTGGATATAATGCCTTATACTCCACCACAGGTAAGGACTATCCTTCAGGAACCCTTAAACCTTTATATTCCACTTTTTTTCCCAATCCAAATGAAGAAAGTAACGTTTTATCATATACGAACAAAGGATTTACACTGAAGTTTATAAGTGTATGGAGTAAATGACAAAACAATTTTGGCATGTTCAGTATGATATCTAGGTGATAGTGTTTCATTCCATTAAAATATTTTTATAGGAAATCATTCAGCTGAGGAAAACCCAGGGTACATTTTTATGTATTAGTGTGGTTTCTAATAATGAGGTTTTCTGTGACACTTGTTGAGAAGTATCAGGTCTTTATATAAAATTCAAACACAAATTTTCTTACACAAGCCCTGGAATTTGTGTAACTGAGTGTGGAAGCAGAGTGAGGAACTGCTTTAGCTGGAAATTCAGCTAACCAAAAAAGTTTGTTTGTAACTGGATTGAACTCTTTATCTGTGTCACCATACCCCCACATCCAAGATAGTGCCAGTCTTAAAGAGGCAATGGGAATGATGTGCTGGGAATAGGAGGGAGTTTCAGACACTTCTGTGACCAGCAGTGTGGGTTTTTGCTGCATTACATTGAAAGGATGTGACCCCGGAGTAGAAATGTCTTTGGATGTTGTGAAGGAGTTGCTGAAGTTGAAATCTTTTGCTTGATTTGAGTGTGATGTTTTGCCACGTGGGCAAACACCAAATGCATTTTCCCTTGCGAGATTGCTCACTGCTCTTGTTTAACATGCTGAATTTTATAAGCAGCTTGAAAATTCTGGAAGAGTATTCCTATAGAAATGGAATTCTATCTAACAACTATTGAACCCCAGAACTTTTAAACTTCTTTTTTTCTTCTGCCAACAAAGAAGCTTTTATAACACCTGAGTGTAAGAGGAGACAGGACACGTGAATATGTGGTATATTGGACAAGAGCTATGGTGTATTGGCAGATAGGTGGGAGATGCTTTCCTGCTGCAGTTTGCTGTGAATCGAGTCAAAGTACTTAAAAAAAAAAGATGTGCAGCTTCATACTTTGCTTCAGCAATATGGCTGAGAAAAGGCATAAAAGGGAGTCCTGGTTGATTTCTTCTTTTAACAAGTCTGAAAGTAAATATGCAGTTATCTGGCTCCAGTGGAAAAGACTGTTCATTTAAAAAATGTGTGTGTGGGAGATGGAAAAGAGCAGAGACTGCAAGAACCAAATTTGGAATTCTTACGATTTCTCCGAGTCCTGTTTGCCCTTCCAAACTGGTGAGGAAGCTTTTGCAGTAGATTACTGTTATCAAAACTGTTGCAAGAGCTTTATAGGCTAAAGCAGCTGGTGAACCTATAGCTGTCTGTTTGCAGGTGTTTCAGAGGCCAAATATATGATTAGAGTTCCCTCTTTTTGGTTTGAGAACTCTCCATCTGCCAGTGTGGGCTTGCCCAAGAAGCCAGGATGGAATTGAAATTGTACCTGCCCTCTGTATCATCCCAAACCCTGTGTGGAGTTTTCCTCCCTTCCTCCAGACAAGTTGTTTATAGGTTCCTAATGGCAACTTCAGGGATGGATTGCAAGTTAGTATAGTGGAGTTTAGAATCACATTCAAATGGACATCAGTTAATCTTGCTGAAATTGATAAGCAAGACTTTTAAAGTATTCTTGGTATTACTAAAATGTTTCTAGCTGAGAGGAGAGTGTCGAGCTGTGGGGTCAAAGCAGCAAGTAGAATAAGTCAGTAACATAGCCAGAATTTCAGGAGAGGAAGGAAACAGTTAAATATATTTTTGTTTCCTTTTTAGCCTCCACCAGGTACTTGGAAACAATTACACTTTTCAAGATGTGACAGATTTGTAACGTTTGGGATATGAGAAAGGCCTTCAGAGGGTTTTGATGTGATGATACATTTACAGGTCTTATTGGTCAGAGTATGGATGAATTATGGTCTCCTGTGATAAATACAGATGGAAGGACCTTCAAAAAGAGGCTCCAGCTGTGGTATCTCAGTATTGAGATGCTAGAATAGGTTAATTTTTTGGTGGTTGAAAACATCAAGGAGCTCTCACTGGGGGCATCCATAGTAGAAAAGCAAAGGAGCAGAATTTTTGTTACTCATCAACATAAGAACATGATGTGAACCTGTGATGCAGATAAACAGTGATCAACAAAACTGGGCTTTGGTTTTTCAGGGAGAAATGGCTACTTATGTAATGAGAGGTGAACACTGGAGAGAAAGGAAGGTCTGGCAGGCAAAATAACATTTAGAAGGTGGAACGAGGGAGAGTAGGGATTGCAAAGGCCAAGGAAGAAGTGGGGAAGCATTTTCCTAAAATGTGTGATGGCAAATAAAATATTTTACTCAATTTGTGTTGGCATTGTCTCTGAACAGCTCAGTGGATGAAATCTGTGACATGACACATTCCTTTTGTTCTCTTCTGGCCTTCTCTTTTGTACACTTGTGGTCATAACTGCTTTTTCTCACAGTCCACTCCCAAGTCTGTTAAGGGCAGCACCAAGAAGGAGGGATCAAAAAGGAAGATCAACATGAGTGGGTACATCTTGTTTAGCAGCGAGATGAGAGCTGTGATTAAAGCTCAGCACCCTGACTACTCCTTTGGAGAGCTCAGCAGACTTGTAGGAACTGAATGGAGAAACTTGGAAGCAACAAAGAAAGCAGAATATGAAGGTAAGTAAAAACTAAGATGCTGAACTCTTTTCTGCATTTTTTCTTTCTCAACACTTTCTGTTGTTCAGATGACAGGTTTAATAAAAGAAAATATTTACATTTGTGTCTGGATGTACCTTAAAGAGAAGTTCATATTGAGAGATGACTGAAGAGGAGCAAAGTGCATGTTTCAGTTATGTAGAGCACAGCTGATAATTTAAATGTCTTTGCCACAAATAACCAAATTAACAAAGACCAAGAAAATGGGGACAAATTAGAAATAAAGGGGTATGGAGCTCCTGGGCTAGAAGTTAGTTGGAAAAATATTTTGTCAATGTTTCCTAAAAGAAGGACTGAGGGGTACAAGAAACTCTTGAGAGCTGTAACAGCAGGTAAGAAAGGCTTACAGGGGAGTGTGGAAAAGTTCATTATTAACAGTACTTAAGAGTCCTCAGAGGCTTAGGACTGTACTGTAAATATGACCTATTGTTCAGTACAGTATTAATCAATTCTTGTAACTGATTTTGTTGAGAGATTTCATATCCTGAAGTAAACCTAGGAATATTCCATAATCATGAGATACTTTAGACCTCTCTTTTGTTCCTTTCCTCCCTTCTTTTCCTCAATTCCTTCCCTCCTTTCCTTTCTTTGCCTTCCTCCTTTTCTTCCCTCCCTCCTTTCCTTCCATTTCTTCTGATAAATAATCACTGTGTTTTAACTTTTATTTGATTAAAGTAAAATACAGCGGATCTTTAACAGCCAGCCCTTACCCAAGCCAAATACATGGGTTTAACATCCATAGTTATTTCTCTAGTTCTCTAGCATGTTAACACTATTAACTACTGTATTGATGCAACTTTACTGAAAGAAAATGCTCCTTTGGATAGGAACATTTCAACACCCTGGAAAGTTATGGCCCAATTCAGTTATAACTTTGAAAATGAGATTTGATAGGTTTTCTGTACACTCATAACTTAAAGGCAGCTTTGATCTTTAAGCTGGAAGCTTGCATGCTGTCACTGTCCCCTCTCAGCCACCTCAGTCCTTCCTGAATTTTCAGTAGCACCTCTTTGCAGCTCTGGAGGGTAACACAGCACCCTTTGCTCTGTGCAAGTTTGCTTTGCAAATGCTGCGAAGGGGAACGGTAATGCTCTTCCTTTGTGAGACTGCTGGGGCCTTACTTTGTTCTGTAGTTTCCTTTTCCACCCTTCAAGGTGCATGTGTGATCTTTTTATTGGCAGATCTGTCCTTACAGCCTCCTCCTTCAGCAGGAGGATGGCTGGCATGTCACTGCTTCCTTGCTTTGAGCAGCTTGAAGCCCTGCACTTCTGCAGGAAGGCTCTGTTTGTCCACCGTGTTAATGAGTGTCTGTATGCTTCCCTTTTAATCTTCCTTCTCAATTAAAATTTTCCAAAGCTTTTGGGGTTTGAGCTTCAGTTTCCTTGGCTTGGTGTCTGTCCTGAACTAGAGCCTGCTTTTACTTGGTTTGGAGGGATTGGGATGGGGTAACGAACTATCAGAACTGTGTTTGCTTATCATGTGTGGAAGGAGAGAAACTCCACTCCTTCCACTGTGAGGAGTCAGAATTCATGTGTTCCCTGGTGTGGATGTGAGCCAGGGAGCAGGGAGTGGGCATGGTTTGGCATCTCAGTGAAAAAAGGGAGCTGCCATTTTCTGGTGAGAAGTAATTTACATTTTAGATCCATTTTAACCCACTGAAAGTTTTGTTTGGTTTGTGTGGAGGGTATTAGTTGTTTTTTAGCTATAGTTGGGCTGAGAAGAGGCTGTGTTGGAAGTGCCTGCATGGCTAAATAGAGTAAAATACAGGAATGCATGGGATTGAGGGAGAGGCCTGTTTTAAGGAAAAACTCTGTTCAAAGCAGAATGTCTCTTTCCTGTCTCTTGAGATGTGTTGGAAATGTTTGAATGATCCAAATCGGCCTATGTGATTTGGGTTTATTACTGAGTATTAGGATGAATGCTTTAGGCTGAACTTTCAGATACCTTCTCCAGTTCCCTTTGACAGTATTATTCCATTTGTAACTTCTGTGGCAGTCAGGGCATGGATAGGGGCTAGGTAAAACTTGAGTACTGTCCTACATCAGGTCCCTCTTCAAACCTCAGCACTCTGGAGTCTGATAAAGCTGAACACTTAACAGTAATTTCTCATTCATCAGAGTGTCTCTTTTGCTTTTGTCTGACCATGTTTTGTTTTTTAGCTGGCCAAAAGTAGGTGAGAGTCAGAACAACGGCTTCAGCTTTTCCCAAAGTGCTTGCTGTGCTCTGGAGAGGATTTTCTCATTTTTCTACTTCAGGATCTACATTTAAATATCTTGTGTATTTTGTGGTCAACTGCATCCGAGTTGCCTTTGTTAAATGTAGAAGTTTCTCTGCGTCGTCATCACTGCCTGAAATTGCAGAAGTGGGAAGAAGGAAGGAAATGAAACTGATCTTTGAGTGTATGGAAGTAGTGCTAGAAGCTGCACAAACAGGTTCTAGAGGAGTCAAAAGTGTGATAGATATTCAAAGTCATGTCCTAGAGGAAGTGAGTAACACTGGCAGGATGCATAACTTAATCTCCTTGATGAACTTCTTCTTAGCCTTCGTTGGACAGAGGACCTTGATTGCTGGTTTAGTGGCAGTTTCCATCTTTCACCAACTGCAAGAGAACTCATAGCCCTGCATTCACTGTTGTTAAAAGTTGCTGGAGATGTACCCTGCATCCATTTATTCTTCCTTGTTCCTCATCGTGCCAGTCAGACACAACGTTCAGAGTAAACAAAGCAGGAACTTGCATGGCCCCAAGGCACCTGGAGTGGGCATTCAGTATATCTCCTTTTTGGTTTGCTTGATTTTTGTTTTTTTTCTTTCTTCTTCCCATGACCCTTTGCCCTTCCCTTAATATCAAATTGTCCTCTGGTCAGATTACCCTGCAGTAGATCTTTTGTTCTTGCAGTCACAGTGAGAGACTTGATTGAGATAATGACCAGATTCATCGTACAAAGGACACACATGACCTCCAGTGAGCAGCACAATGTGAGTTAGACATCTTCAGAAAAAAAAATTAATCATAGGGGACCAAACGGGGAAATGACAGAAAGAGGCAGAGAAAAATATTTTTTGTTTATCAAACTGCTGCTTGTTATGTTCCAAAAGCTAAGGACCAATCTGCGCTAGGGAAACTTTACAAATGCTCCCCGATTTTGCCACCACTTTTCAGCTGCATCAACAGTAAAATGCCCACAACTGACTGTGCCACCAGCTGGCACTGCTGTCTGCTCTTTGCAGCATTCTTTAGGGCACACCTGGCAGACATGGGGCTTCAGTTCCCACAGCAGCTGGCAGAGGATCCACCCAAGAGCTGCTGGCCTTGGCTGCAGCTGGTTTGGCTGAGCCAGTGGTGTCAAAACAGGGAATGTTTTGCCACGTCCTAGTGCGGACAGAGCCTAGTGCTGGACTGCTGCTTCATGTTGGTAACACTGGTGTTATATCATCAAATTTGTTCTTACAATTTTTTTTTTAATTTTTATTTTATTATTTATTCTAATTTTTGTTTGGAAGAGATAAAACTTTGTGGAAATTTTTTCATGAAAGGTTCTCTAAAAGTCTTAGCTGCAGCCACATGAAATCAAATCATATGCTGTATAAAAAAGACTCATCTGTTCTACTTTATATTTGACTAAACTATGCCAGTGTCTGACTAGTCCTTTTTAATGAACAGATAATATTTTGAAAGTCTGGGTTACAAAACAGAACTGAAAATCTAAAATACTTTTACAGAGCGGGCAGCTAAAGTTGCTGAGCAGCAGGAGAGAGAGCGAGCAGCACAGCAGCAGAATTCCTCCCCCCGGGCAGGCACTCCTGTCGGGGCTCTTATGGGGGTGGTGCCGCCACCAACACCAATGGGAATGCTCAATCAGCAGTTGACACCCGTTGCAGGTAAAACGTAGGAGCTATGACCATTTTTTCCTCATCCACTTTTATCAACCCCCTTCATAACTCTGAACACTCTCTTGGGTCACATTGGAAGCAAAAGCTCAAACTCTTCAGTCGTTCTTCATGATGAACGTGCCTAGTGCAGCGGTGGCTGGTGTCCAGCGTGACTTGCTCCAGTGGAGAGTAGCCTGTGCAAAGTGCAGGGAAGCAGGGTTCTCCTTGTGCAGTGCTCCTGTTCTGGTAGTATGCAGTCATGTTTATTCACTCTGCCCTGCAGAGCTCACCTTTAGCCCTGCTGTGGCACAAGAGCAGCAGCTGAGCAGTCTTCTAGTGCATGCAGCATTGTGGCAGTGGTAAAGCAGGAGGGAGATTGTTGGGGGTTTAATTGTCAGGGAGGTGAGAGGCCAACAGAGTCTAACCCAGATTTTAAATCCAAGAAAAAGCTTTGTAGAGCTGCCTCTTAGGCACTGGTAAGCAGAGCAGACCAGGATCTAGAGCCATTGCAGAAACAAAGACAAAATGACAACATTGCTGGTTTTATCAGGTTATTTTTCAGAATAGAACTGAGCTTGGAGAACTCTTCCACGAGGTCCCTGTTGCTGGGTGTTGAGCTCGTTACCAGTTGTAATCCGGCTTGATTTCATAGGGAGTATGCTCAGAGTAAGTATTTTCAGGATCAGATCTAAAGACAATGTAGTCCGCTGAAGACTCTTGTATGGAAATCAGCCATACATGGGTGAGAGAATTAATTAGGTGTGACCTGATAGGTTGCTTTCTTTCCCCAGTTTCTAATTAAAATAAGAATTAAATTGCTTCAGTTGAGGTCAAAATAGTACCAAGTAGATAAAAATGAGTATTTGGAGGGTTTTTGGTTTGAGTTTCGGGGTCTTTTTAACTTTCCCTTAAGACATTCCAATTATTCAATTTATCCTTTTGTCATTTTTCTTTTTCTTTCTCATCTCACAGGCTGTGGCCTTATTTCGAGCTGACAGCCTGAAGCGTTTTCATCTCTAAATCCCCTTTCAGTAAATAGGCTGCATGGATGTTTAACTGAAGGCACATTCCTTAGTTGGTTCATGATCTCCAGGTTACAAAGCATTTGTTTACACTGAGTTGCATTTTTCTTTTGGCTTTTTTTCACTCTGTTCATGATAATTTCCCTCTGAACTGTTTGCAGTTGGTGTATGTTTGTGTGTGTGTGTACACTTATCTGTGCGTATATTAAGAAAAAGAAGGGGGGGAGAAAAGAGTTTCCCAGTGCTGATCTCTTGTGAATAAATTACTTCAATGTAGAATATGTAGAAATACCATCCTCTTGTGGTTGTGTTTTCTTAGTTTGGTTCTTGGGTTTTTTGGCACTGAGTCACTTTTTCAATTTTTGGAGGCAGGTGTTGATGGGCAGTAATACTTGCTGTTAACACTTCCTTAAAACTTCCCCGAAACTGTGCATTCTGTCAACTACACATGCTACCTTATTTCCTGTGACAGCAAACCTCTGTTTCGGGCCACTGTCTTATTCAAGCAGATCAACACTCAAGGCTCTTCACTTTGGCTTTGGGAAATACTTCATTAAAATAGATGATGGAACAGATCCTTTTAAACTCTTTCTACTTTTGTGATCCATTTGAAAAACACAGTCTTTCATCTTTTGATTTTCACAAGACCTACCTGAAAGTATCTTGTTCTTTTTGGACCTCTTTCATACCCTCCTCCATCCTTGGATTGCTTTATTCTAGTTCAGAGAGCTTCTCCATCACAGAACTTCTTTATGGCCCACAGGGCCAGGAAATCTGGAAGCCTTCTGAGATGTTTCTGTTAGTTTCTTTTAGCACTTTAGTGTCTTCTAATTTTAGTTATTGCAAAAGTTTACTTAATCTTAGGTTGTTATAATAAAACACAGGAGAATAAATAATTTCAAAGACATCTTAAATCACAGTTGTGGGAGCTGAAAATAGTTTGGCCGTGTTTGTTAGTTTGAAATAGAAGTTTGCAATTCATAGATGGGGTAAGAAAATGGCTCTTACTCAGAATGAGCTACAAGAACTGATTTCTCATGGAGATTTGATGGCACCTTTATCAGCCAGTTGTTGAGTATTTTAATTGGAAATGTAGAACTAAGCTTCCATGATGATAAATGTGGGTTTGATTCCTTGGGGAGTTTTTTGTTTGTTTGTTTTAAAGCTTCAGAACTGCATTAACTGCACTGAAGATGTGTGAGCAGCTCGGGGTGCACTGGAAGTACAGGCAGTAGCTACAGTGTGAAAGCTCTTTATGCCAAGGAGGCTTTTGTTGTGTTTCTTCTTTTCCTTTCTCCATTGGAAATATGGATTTCCCTGTAATGAGGAGGTACAGATAAGGTTCCAGATATTTGAAATAGGTACCTACAGCATATTTTATGTGTCATTCTAGGTGCTTTGTGGAAAACGAAGGCTTGAAGGAGATTAGTTCTTTATTTTCTTGGTGTTTTCTCCATGTAAAGCTTTTGGGATTAGAGGTTTCTCACTTGTGTAACATCCTGAAAAAGTGACAGGTTTAGCTTTTATTTTGGAGCTGCTTCTCCTGTTAAGACCCTGAGCTTGTGACAGCTTTGTTCTCAGTCCGGACTGATGAGAGTTTTTGGCCAGTCTCATTCCAGAAATCTATTTTGAAAGTTCCTTTTATGAGTTACAGGGAGTGTGGCAAAGACTGTGGTTTCTTGGAGCAGAATATAGAAGTCCCAGCAAATCTGCATTTCTAACTTACCTCATCTCTCTAGACCTGCTTCTGTCCTCTGTCATCTTTTCATTGTCTTTCCAACCCCTTTCCTTGCTTACCTGGCAATGCATCCATTTAAATTAAACATTCCAGGACCTAACAAGCAAAGTGCAGTAGTACTGGGTAGGTTCACTACATGGAGAGCAGAAGATCTGAGCCAAAGCCAGAAAAAGCTCTCAATTTTCTTCCCTCACATGCAGAAAACTAAATTTTCAAGCAGCAGCACAATACAGGTATTTGCAGTGTCACTGATTTTCCTCTAAAGATACCTTGCAGACCTGGACAGTGAAGTTCTGTGAGGGACTGCAGGTGCTCCTTTTAAGTCCTTTCACTTCAGTCTAATGCCATGAGTGTAAGTTACTGCAGCCCAGCACTTTAAACCCAAGTTTAAAATTTGTTTTACTGCCTTAATTCATACTGGAGATGGTTTAATAAAAATCACCCATCACTGACTGCCATTAGTTTCAAGTATGTGAATGTTGTAGGGCTTTTGTGCATCAGTTTTGCATGTGTACTACAGGAAAATGTCTGGGGTTTTATTTTGTGGCCTCTGAACTAGCCCAAAGAGCAGGGCTGTCTGTGGGGCTGGCCAGTCAGTGTTGTGTTTGTAATCTGTATGCAGATGGCAGAGCTTTAAGCTGTATTAAAACTGCTTGCATTAGTAACCCTTAATTGTGGCTGAATTTATTCCTTGTGTTAACATATCTGAGTATTCAACATTTATTGCCCTGTGAGAAACATACAAATACACTAAATACTAATTCATCAAAAGTACAGTGTTTCATATTTACAGCTTTTATTTTTAGTTTTTGTTCTTTTTTTTTTTTTTTTTTTTTTGCAAGATACTAATTGTGGTATTGTCTTGCTGTACTAAAGGTGCTTTTTTTGTGTGTGTGTGTGGGTAGTGCATGTCTGTGCATACTGTGTAGACCATATTGCATGTTATTGATGCATGTTTGAAATTTGTTGTGTCCTTCAAGGCATGATAAGTGGCTATCCACCGGTGCTGCCACCTTTGCAGGGCCCAGTTGATGGCATTGTTAGCATGGGCAGCATGCAGCCACTTCACCCAGGGGTGCCACCACCCCACCAACTCCCGCCAGGTATGCCAGGCATCCCAGGCATCCCACCACCCGGTAAGAGCCTCATCCTCATTCCCTCTTGGTTTCATTGTCATGTTCTTGGTTTAACCCATTCTTACAGGAGTTCTCTGCAGCTTGTTCTGGTCGTGGCTTTGGTTTGTGAGCACCAGAACTGCTGAATGTGAGGGGTGTGCAAAACACTGACACAACAGCATGTCCCCTAAGCCCTAGGGAAAGGGCACTGGAGAAACGTGGTGCTGCTCCAGCAGGAGTTTTGTTCCAGCCAAAATAACCTTGATGATTGTACTTGAGTTTATCAGAAGTGTGAAAAGCTGAAATCAGCCTGTTCATATCCTTATGTCGTTTGAACAGCATCTCTGCACTCATCCTTTTCTTATTTGAAGTGGACTTATAAATGAAATCTATTGTTCTCATTCCTTACCAAAGTCTTTTTCAGTGTGTTTATGTCAGACTGCACTGAAATGAGCCTGGTCATGTAAGACTCTTTGGCCACTGGGGCACTGATGTGTTACTGTAAAACAATGTTCAGATTCAAGCTTGCCGATAGAGCAGTGACTGGAAACATGTAGGGACAAGATGAAATTCAGTATTCTCTGTGGCCAAATTTTTAATTGATTTTTGAGAGCATTTCTGCTGCATTTGCTGTAATTTTGCCACGCTTTTGATGAAAAGTGAGGCTTAAATGAAACAAATGTTTTGCTAAGGTTAATGCCATTAACATGTCCCAGTTAAGGGGAAGACATTCATCTGCCCTCTGATCCTGTTTCCTGCTGATTCATTTTTTACCTCTGATAACTCATGTGCCTGTGAAAAAGATGTACCATCCCTCTGTTCAGCAGTAAACAAGCTGTGGACAAAATGGTCTCATTTGCCTCCCCCTACCCCCTTGCAACTGTGTTTATCAGAAACTCTGTTAAGAGTTTTATCAGTACATGAATCATTTGAGTTGGGGAGTTTTTGTTTGCTTGCCTGGTGTTTATGAAACGCATCAGCCTGACACTGCAGCTTGGCTGGAGTGCAGGATTCCCTGCCATGGCACCTAGAGGGAGCAGGACAGCAGCTGTGCAGTGGCACTGAGCACACATCACCAAATGTTGGGAGGTGAATCCAGGACAGTGCATCCCTCTGAAGGGCTGTTCCCACTGCCCTGGGCTGGATGTTTGTGTTTCAAACTGGCAGGATGGATTAGCAAAGAGGAGTGGAGGACCACACCTGAAGTGGTGCTGAACTGGCTAAGGGTGAAGCTGTGCTCTGATGCTGGGAAGGGGGTGTGCCCCCCTCCAGACCCCTTCCCTCTGGACTAAAAATAATTCCACAGCTTGTGTTACCAATGTTTTCCCAGCTTCTGACATACTGTTGGTACAGACACGTTTAAAGTGGGAGCTGTGATCAAATGAAGAGTGCATTTGAAAAACACTTTAGTGAGTGAAACCCAGTGGCACATCCTTTGATCACTGATACAGAAATCATGCATTTATTTCATGTAAATTAAACTCTCAGGAAGAGCACAGTTAGTCTGCAGCTTTTCCAAGGAATGAACATGAGAAGTGGCACAAACAGAAAGAAAAGCAGCAGCACACATAACTTCCATTTTTTCAGACCAGAGCATCTGTATGTAAAATGTCAGGAACTGCATGACTGTTGTTTAGATCTGTACATTTTTGTATGTAAGAATGACACGGTTCTGCTGCACTCTGTGTAGCAGGGAGAAGTCCCAATATGCTTGAGAAAAACAACTTTTATTTTTTTGACATGGATTTCAAATATTCATTGTTCTGTATTTGTCTGTTGAAGCTTAACTTGCAAGTTACATTTTGTATTAGAGTGATCTAACAGAATTTGTGCAAAGGCTTGAATTTCATCCTGCTGTGAACATATTTTACAAAATTGAGCACAAGGAAATGTAAAGTGTTGCTAAAGCAGATCAGCATTTCCTTTCTTAAAGGAAAGGACTTCAGGAAGATCCTGTCAAACCAAAGGTATATATTATAAATGAAAAGATGCAGTCAGGTAATCACTAAGTAACATGAAAAAAACCTAAAAAGCAAAATTTATTCACTTTGCATTTCTCTAATTAAAATAATTCAACAGGCCACATGTCAGTGTTTGGTAGTTGTCATGTTGGCTTTTTTATTGTCGTTCAGAAGCTTGTCAAGTTTTTCATTGGGGGTGAGGGGAATATTTGAATGTTGTACATTTGCTTAAAATAACTGTGAGCAGTGATATGAAAGTATACATTCTTACTATAGAAGACCAAAGAGGTATTTGTCAGTGCTCTGAAGTAAGACTAATTATTTTATATTTTGGACTATAGGTGTTATAGGCCAAAATGTGTCCCCCATGGTAGGCACTCCAGCACCAGGAGCAAGTCCTTTTGGACAGCAGGTGAGTAAATTTTGCATTATTTATGAGGCTCTAAGGCTCAAAATCAGTATTTGAGCAGGATCCCAGTTCAGTCATGTAGGGGTGCACATAGGCTTTCCCAGGGAGAGCAGAAATGAAGTGTTCTGATGTGTTTAGAACCAGTTAATATCTCACACTCAGAGAGTTATGTCTGTATTTGATAGGTGAATTGTGTTACACTCAGGAGGTTTGCCCAGTGAGGTAACTTCAGTATTAAACAAACCAGTGTTTTGTCTTAGTTTTCTACTAAACTGAGTCATTTCAGCATATTATGAAACTGCTGATAACTTAGGTTTTGTGTGCTTTGTGACACAGAGGGGACATTGCCCATTTTATCATCTGTTGATGAATAGGTAAAAAATGCTCATATTTCACAAACTGATGAAGCAAATGTTCATTGGCAGTTCAGAATTTGTGAGTTTGGGTAACTGTGATGATCTGATGTTTCTTCTCAATGATTAATACAGATTAAATGTTCAGAACATTTCCAATTTTATTGATTCAATTGTTGCATTATAAAGAGTAATGTGGTTTTGGCCTGAGCATGTAAATAAAGGGAGGGAGAGTGGCTCTGCACAGGCAGATAGTGGTAGGATGGGGGGAATGGTTTTAAACTAAAGGAGGAGAGGTTTAGCTTAGGTGCTGGGAAGAAGTTATTTATTCAGAGGCAGTGCCACAGGGTGCCCAGAGCAGCTGTGGCTGCCCCAGCCCTGGAGTCATTCAAGGCCAGCTTGGATGGGGCCTGGATCGACCAGGTCTAGTGGAAAGTGTCTCTGCACATGGCAGGGGGTTGGAATGAGATGAGCTTTAAGGCCTCTTTCAACCCAAACCATTCTGTGATTCTGTGAGTTCCGGAAGTTAAGTGGTAAAGTGTTGATGTCATGACGTTGAGTTATTCCAGACCATGGGATGTCTGTGCTAAGAGTCTTCAGTACTGCTGGTTAATCACAGTGGTAGGAATTCTTCTGTGTGACTGGGAATTTTCCTGCCTGGGATTTTTGCCCGACAGTGATTCTGTGGAAATAACCCAGCTGTCCAGGGATCTGTGTCAGTTTGGATTAGATGTTTTAGAGTTAAATTTTGCACTTCACAGACCACAGTATTTCAGATGAAATTGGAGAAAGCATGAAATAAAAAGGAGATAAAAGGTGGAATTAAGGTTAGAAGAGATACGGTGATGATAACCAGAGTGTATTTACATAAATCAGAAATATGAACAATATCTGTTGAGTATGAATGGTTGGTTTGCACTTCCTCTCTCTGTGCATCTCCCAGACAAAGTGGGAATTTTCTCAGTCTTTTGCACTTAACCTCAGTTTAAACTCCACTGCTGGAGGATGCCCCTAGGCTGGGATGTTCCCCGTGTGAGCTGTGGGTTGGGTGTGAGCCCTGGCTGGTTTGTTTCAGATCGGGATCCTGGGCCCGCCGGGCCAGCAGGCGCCCCCGCCGTACCCCGGGCAGAGCCCTGCCAGCCAGCCCGTCATGCAGCAGCCCAGCACCCCCATGTTTGTCTCCCCTCCACCAAAGACACAGAGGCTCCTCCATTCTGAAGCCTACCTGAAATACATCGAAGGGCTCAGTGCTGAGTCAAACAGTATCAGCAAGTGGGACCAGACCCTTGCAGGTAAGGCTTTGGGTTCCTCGTAAACCATTGTTTTTGCTTTTGTAGAAAATGCGAAATAAATCTGCTGTTTGCTTTTTAAAATACATACATGCAATGAATTCCTAAGGACAAATCAACAGACTGAGAATATACATGTTATCCACAGGCAAATTCCACCTGTGTTGTATAAACCTAAGAATCAATGGTATGGGCTTAAATACTAAGAGCAAAAGTAGTGTATCTGTTGGATCCCAGAAACCTGGGGTTTTCAAGCTTTCTGTGTTTTCTGGAACTGACCGCCTGGAGAACACTGCTTTTGACCTGAGGCCTTGGAGATGGCTTCTAAATTTGGGTGATGAAGTTAAAATCATGGGTGTGTAGTTAAATAGAAGTGTGTGCTTTCACATGGTGAAATCTGAGGTTTTTATAATATAGTAATAGGTTTGGGATGAGATGAAGGATTTTGGGTGGTGTCTTTTTTGGTGCTCATCTTCCTTCTTCTTCATGGGTTTCAGGTAGTAGTTTCTGGTTGGTCAGTGTCACACTGAGGGTCATGGGAATTTGGTTATTGGGTTAAAAGGATAAATAATACAGGTGTTAATTCTCTATTGGACTGTTGGGTCTTGCTCCATTTTCCTCACTTCTAGCAGGTAGCTAAAAGTGCTGCTCTGTACTTTTTGGTAAGATTTATTAAACAACCAAGCCCAAACACAAGAAAATCCATTTCCTTCGTGTATTTTTTAATCCTGGCTCTGAGTGAAGGCAGAAGAGACTGAGACAAAGCACTGATTGTGGTGCAAACTCCCACCACTGTTACAAGAGTCAGGAAAATTAATCCACAAACACCAGAGGTTTATTTCCAAAACGGAGAGAGGAATCCTTTTTGCTTTATTCAAATAAAGGGAGAGGCCATGGGGAATTCCCTTGGGATCTCTGAAATTTTTGGAGGATGCAGCCTTCTTTTATCCTAATTTCCCATCCGCGTTTCCCTCTCTCCCCATTGGCTGAGGTACTTGAGAGGCACAGACTCCCCGGAATGCCTGATACTTGAGATTCCCCTCTAATGTACAACCCTCCCGTTTAATTTTTAATTCTTATAGAATTCATGTTTTTTCCCATTGCTTCTTTCATCTTCCAATATCCAGTTTCATTTATCAGCAAACCTACAGCTCGTTTGTAAAGACAAATCCAACATTGCTCTCACAAGTATCTTCTACTGTAGAGTTCTATTTGCCCGTTTCTAGGACAAAGCAGTAGTAACTGAGCGTTGTTTGGCTTTGCAGCACGGAGGCGAGATGTGCACTTGTCCAAGGAGCAGGAGAGCCGGCTGCCCTCGCACTGGCTGAAGAGCAAAGGGGCTCACACCACCATGGCTGACGCGCTGTGGCGCCTGCGGGACCTGATGCTGCGGGACACCCTCAACATCCGCCAGGCCTACAACCTGGAGAACGTGTAGGCACTGCACACTCTGCCAGGAGCTCACGGGACTATAGCTGGTTTAGGTACTCGGTGGGAAGAGAGAACCAACAATAATTTGTATTGCATTTTACTGTACATTGCAAGACCATTTTTATATAAGGACACTTTTAATAAGCATATTTCACTTTTTGTTATATTAAGTTGACTTTATCAAATACACGGATTTTTTGCATATGTTTCCTTTGTTTGAACGGCGATTTCATAATTGGTTGAGTGTAGTCAAGGATTCATCTTTCTTATACTTTATTGCTGAGAATATGATGCCATTGTTTTTATATTAAAAAAAAAAAAAAAAAGGAAAACAAAGTATTTACAGATTGATACAGTGGAATGTGAATTAGTCATAGTTTACATCCTATAAGAATGTGTGTACCTGTGCTTGTGTGTGTGCTGGCCACTTCGGGCAGAGCTGCTCGGGTGTCAGCAGGGAGGATCTCTTAGAAGAAGCTAAAGGTAAGATGTGCTCTGGCACTAAGGAAAATTGGCATTCCAAGTCAACCCTGAGGTGGCTGAGTGGGCCACAGCAGCCCTGGAAGTGCTGGTGTGGACAGGACAGGGGTCTCTCGACTGCTCATGTTGTCCAGTCCTGTCCAGTTATTTAACTGTGTAGCCAAGGTCCATGTGATCCTAAATCAGTAACACAGTCCCTGTGCTGGCAGGCCCTTAGAGGGGAAGTGTTTCATCTGCCATGCCCTGTGCTGGGGGTTCTGCAATGTCCCCCACACCCAGGGTGGGGCAGGGAAGCTCCTTCCCTGAAGGAAGCTTCCTTCTGTGCTGGAAGAGGCTCACAGAACTGGGAACCAGCCCAGGTCTTGGAAGGTAAGTTAGGGGAGAAAAGTGAACTTGTTCTGTTAGTGAAGTAATGTGACTTTTTTTTTTTTTTTTTTAATTCACACATATTCTGTTCATGATTGGGCATTGCAAGACATTTTTGTATGCTTTCTTTAAGTGTATTCATTAACCTTGGTGAAAGTTTTGCAATGCAAATTTGAGTGAAGTTTGATGCTTAAATTAACTTGAAAGTAAAATACTACTGTATGGTATGGTATGTGTAAGGTCAGCATACCCAGTACATTGGAGAAATAGAGTACTTGCATTGCAGCCTTCAAAGGGTTTGGGTTTTTTTTCTTTTTTTTAATCTTAAGTAAAGTAGATATTAACTCTTCTTGCCAAATTTCAAGGTTGTGGCTGCCTTCTGCTAAAGACTTACCTGTCCTCATAACTAACCTACCTTTTGGACTACAAAGTTATTTGTTTAAAGGTAAATCCTTTCATTTATTTAATTTTGGAAAAAGAATTAATACTTTTGGATTGCTTTAAGTTACTGGGAAAGCTCTAAGAATTTGGGAAGTCAGCAGGAATGTGGGCACTGCAACTCAGCCCAAATGAACTGATTTACTGATGCACTTCATATATGCTAGAGATGTTCATCATGTGGAAATGAGTTCTAAAGTCTGTTAGTAGAGAACATTTTCATTTCAGTATATTTGGCAGAAGGTTAAATTAAATATTTTCCTTCAAATACTGGATATCTTGGGGTTTGTTTTGCTGATGTCATTAATACTCATGAGAGAAGTGACACTTGCAAGTATAAACTGTGATTTAATTTTACTGGCCAATTCCTCTCCCACTCCTATTGCAATCCTCCAGTCATTGCACAGAATACCCCAGGTAATTACAAATAGGCACTTAAAGACAGTTTAGGTCAGATTGCAATGGATGTGAAGGAAATGGAACAAAACAACAGAGGGAAAGGACAGTTTCTAATTCTACAGGTAGCACACCCATGGTACAAAAGAAGAAAATTCTTTACTGGTCTTTGTAAATTACCAATTTTATTTAATAAAGTAGAAATTGAATAGTCTTAGACCACCCTTATAAAATGTGTTTAAGTTACCATAGGTTTTGCAGTTTTTAGCCACAAAGATTGGATGTTGAAGTGAATCAGGCAGCAAAATCCTAGTTTTTGAGCATTTGGAAATATCATGGATTGTACTAATACACCACCAGATTCTCCTACTTCTCAGCATTAACAAAAATTACACCAAAGAACCTGGGATGAATTTTAATTAAATTATTGTTTTATTTATTTTCTTTTGAGGACTGGATGGGACTCCCTTTGGAGCCTGTATAACTCAGATGTTTAATTTATCTGAAAGTCAGTGATGAGCAGATGTGCAGCACTGGCTCTCTCCTGCTGAGCAGCTGAATCCCTCCTTTCACTGCTCTTTCTGGCCCAGGAGCAAGAGATTGGAAGTGCAAACAAAACCTGGCTCCTCCCTCAAGGCAGTGCAGAGCACTACCACTAAGCCACTGGGCTGGCCCTGATCGATTATTTTAAGCCTTATTTATTTCAAAATCGTTTCTCTCTATACTGGAGGCATTTCAGTCAATTGCAGTGAAATTTAGGATATAATGGCTACAGTCTAGAATTCAAAACCAGCAAAAGAAACTTTTCTCACTCTGGTTAAAAAAAAAAAAAAAAAAAAAAAAAAAAAAAAGACATGTCTGTCTGTCTCTTTTTCTCTCTTTGTGGGTGTTTGAGCCCCTCATCTGTTTTTTTCACTGCCGTTCATTGTACTGGCATAAACAAAACTTTCATATTAAAATAAAAGGATGTGTGGGCAATGGTTGGCTTCTGTGAGAGTGGAAAATAGATAAAACTAGGACAGGTATTTTCATAAACCAGTTGGAGACAACTAAGAATTATTTGTTCTCTTCCTCAGTCCTTCCCTTCCATGAGAAAATTTACTGTTCGTGTAAAAATTCAAAACGTTGATGTTGGTGACTTTTTTTCAGCATATGTTTTTGTACCTGGTTTATCCATGCTTAGCTTTTCATTAGATCTTGTACTCCTGAAGGCTGAGCTGCTAACCAGGTTTATAACATGTATGTACCATCAGTTTGTTTACCTGAGTCTTTTTAATTTGAATAAAAATAGTTTGCAAAGTGTTTTGGATTAACCAGGTGTGAGTGTTCCATTAAGACTTCTGTTATGATTTTATTTCAAGTAATTCTGGCTGTTGCTGATCCAGATGTTCTCAAGTCCTTGGTACATATGTGCTTGTGTGTGGATAAAAATATCATTTTTCTATTGTTCTGTGCATTTTGAGATGTGCCTGTAGGTGATAAGAGCAGTGGTGTTGAAAATTGAGCCATAAACGAGCATGGACAGTGAACTTTGAAAAATGTATGAAGCATTGGGAACCAGCTGAGTGGAGGTGGTAAGATTCAGTCAGTCCCAGATGCCCCATTATTAATTGGTTTGAAAATAGACAGCAAATCTTAATTTCATATGGAAGCTAATGTGGTTCAGGACTGTCTTCCATGTAGCTGTTTAATTGAAATTAGACAAGTAACATAGAAAAAGCATCTTTTACACAATTAAATTAGAACCAAGGATAGAAATTCTCTGTACAAACTGCAAGAAAAATTAAGTGATAGGAACCTCTCAAAGTGTGCCTGGCATAAAATTTACAGAGAGCTATTTAAAGAGTCAGAACACAGCATTATTTAATTAACACACATCCATGTTTTTAGCCTGGGGGATAAATGCTGGCTTTCACACAGGCTGCCAGCTTCACAGCACTTCTACCCTTCTGTTGCAGTTGCCCAGAGGAAACTGATCATCCTCCATATCTTACTTAGTCAGGCTGAGATACTAAAGATCAGTCATAAATGTACATAGCTCCCTCTTGGCTGCAAGTGCACAAAATTGCTGAATCCCCTGCTGAATTCCCTGCAGAAGGAAGTGATGTGCTCAGCCCTGGAGCTGGCAGGGGCTTGGCAGCAATAGAAGTGGAAGCTGTGACCCTGGCTCACTCCTGGAACAGCCACACGGTGATCCTGAGTGCTGAGCCAAAGGAGAGCTCTTGCTTCCTCCCTGCTCCCTTTGCCACAGCAGCTGGAGGGTGGTAGGGAGACAGGGATATGGGAGTCAGAGAGTACTGGGGAAGGCAAAGAGCACAGAATTAGGAGTCAGCAGGAACAAAACTACAAAACCAAATTAAGACTTTCGTTGTTGAAGATGGGGTGTAGTTTAAAACTGATACTAAATCCCCAAGTGGATGAGATGGAATTCTGGAATGGTGAGTTGCAGCTATTCTGATTTCCAGCATTAGTGAGAGGCTGTCAAAATCTAAAAATGCCAAAGGGTCAGCAGTAGCAAACACACTGAGGATGGGAGACTGCAGCTCAGATTTCTAAATGTCAAGCTTCACGTTCTGTCATAACAGATCTGTGTTGCCTGAAATGGAACGGTGCCAACTCAGGATTTTATTTTTGCAGCAGTCACCAAGATCAGTGACACAGAGCTCCCTGACACCAGACAGCTTGTGAGTGACTGCAGCCTCTCTCCCTTTGTGTTTGCCTGGCTGGAGACACCCCAGAGGCTTTCTAAATGTGCCAATGGGAAACGGTCACTGCAAAACAAGCAAGAGGTCTGAAGTGAGAACTGGGCTTGGCTCACGGCTGTCTGTGGAACACTCTGCTACTATTACAGGAGTGCTTAAGGGAAGCCACAGGAAGTTTTCACATCAGGCTGCCGACTCCAGAGAAATAACTAGGGCACAGGGCTCTTACTTGAAAAAAAAAAAACCAAAACATATATTGCAAAGTTTATTTGTTTTTTGAAAGCGAGCATAAGAGTTTCAAAAGGCCCAAGAAATAAAATTAGATGGAGCTATAGCTCAGCAGCTCAGCTTTCAAAATCTGGCTTTTTTATTATTGCTTTATTCTTTAATGCACTGCTACAGTCAGGATTGACTTCAGTACAATGATCTGTGACTGCAAAAAGCAGCTTGTGCGTGGGGTTTTGGGCTCTACCTGGAACTAAATCAAAGGTTCTTATTGTGAAATAGAGGCTTTCCTCAAGTGATTCACTCACTACTCAGTCAAAATATGATTTGACTTTATATTATTTAATTTCTATGGTTTTATTGTCAGTTTTTATGCCTTGAAAACACAAGTAGCATTAATCCTCCAGATCAAATCCTTGGAAGGCACAACAGGAAGGTTCCCTTTTGTTTGCAAGTGGACAACCTGCAGCTTGACCTCTACAGAGCTGCCCCTGTCTCTGCAGTTGATGAAGACTCACCGAGGCTGGCAGGAGGCAGCACAGAACACCTGTAAGGGCACAAACTCCCTAGGGATTGGTTTTAAACTGATCTGAAGAATTAGCTTCTTTGTTGCACCTTCAGCCTGCACCCCTACTCTCAGAAATTAAGCAATTGTATCAATGTAAGATCCTCAAAAGTTACAGTGCACCAGACCTCCCATGCTCCTGGTGTCACTGTGCAGGGAGCAAACACTGCTGGGACACAGCAGCCAGCCCTGGTTTCCCGCCCCAGGACTCAGGGGTGATACTGCTCATTGCTCTGGTCCCTGTCAGACATGGGCATTTTCCAAGCACTGTGGGCTGAGCAAACACTGACCAGTCTTAACATTGTGCCACATTGCAAAGAAAACAAATCAGCTGCCAGAGCAGCTCCTGTAATTACAAAAGAAACTAACTCAGAATTACGACTTCCATTATGCTGAGATGGATGCACTGTACCAAATGCAACAACCAGACTGTTTACTCAGTTTAGTTTATTTAGAAGCACTAAGCAAACATTAAATTAATGGCAGAGGCCCAAACACAATGAAATTTTCACTTCATTTAAATACAAATATTACAAATATGGAAGAACAAAACTGCCCAAACCCTCTGAGTGTATTACACAAACGTGTGGATCACAGTTCATCTTGCAGAGCCAACATCTTCCCCCACCATCTACGTGGCAGGGCTGCTGCTTTGGCACTTGAACAGCTGAAGCACTCAGGAGCTCCCCCTTGAAGAGTTTCAGCTAAAATTCCCCTTTTTCCATCCTTGCCTCGTATTGTCTTTCAGATTGTTTCCTACGGTAAACATCATCTGCAGAAAAAGATGTTTTATATTAGAGTTTCCCCAGTGCAAGATGGTGTTGAATACATGAATCTGTCATCTGTTTTTAAACTTCTCTTGCAGATGCTGACATAGGCAGCTGGAAATTCAAGCCAACAGAAATCCTTATTACCACTTAAAATAGCTCATGTTCTCTCTCCTATACAGGCTAAAGTTCTTCCTATCAGTCCCAATGAAATGTTTTTTTAGAAAAACCAAGTTTCCAGTGCGAAATAGTTGTTTCTTCTCTACTTTCCCACGAGGGAAATTAAAATTACAAATACCCTAACTAGCTGAAGGGAAATTAATAGGCATGAAGTCAATGCCTCAGGGCTTCCAGCCTGACTTCAGTACTTTAGTCTTTTGTATATAAACAAAACACAGGAATATTCCCACCTCCATGGTCTTCATTCTTCCTGCCTCCCTGACACCACATACAGTTGAGCTGATCCTTTCAGTGAAAAATTTCTAGCAGGGTTTATTAAAGGCACGAATGCTTTGACTTACAGAAACTAGTTCTCATAAGCCATTTTCATACTTATTTTTAAGTTGTAAAAGTCACGTTTCAGGTGATGCCACACCTCTGCTTAAATGCAAACCTCATGAGTCTTTTTTAATCGTGGCAGAATTGTTTGAGTTGAGAGGGACCTTAAAGGTCACCCCATTCCATCCCCCTGCCATGGACAGAACCACTTTCTGCTAGACCAGTTTTCTCCAATGCAGCCTGCCCTTGAACACTTCCAGGGGTGGGGCAGCCACAGCTCCTCTGGGCACCCTGTGCCAGGGCCTCATAATCCTCAGAGGAAAGAATTTTTTCCTAATATCCAATCTAAACGCACCCTCTTTCAGCTATGATTTTACCCAGCGCTCTAAAAGCAGGGTTTTTGTTAGTTCCGGCTGGGGAGACAGAAGCGGCAGAGCCCCGTCCTGCCCGAGCAGGAGCGGTGCGGCCGCAGGCGGAGCCCTGAGGCGCGGCTGGGGCCGGGCCCCGCGGACCCCGCGCTGCTGGCACGGGGAGGGCGCGGCGGGGACTCCGCACTCACAGAAAGTCTCTTTGCCGAAGCGGACGTTGATCATGAACCACTCCATGGCTCCGCCGAGCACGAAGAAGAAAGGCAGGAACCTGTAAAAGCCAAAGCGCCGCTGCCCGGGCACGAACTTCAAAAGGCGCTTCAACCTCTCGCTGACCAGCATGGCCGGACGGCACCGGCGCCTTCGCCCTTCCCCGGTGAAGGAGAGAACAGAAAAGGGCGTGTGAGAGGCGGGACGGGACAGCAGTCACAGCGTGGCCGCAGCCGGTGGCGGGCGAGCAGAGGCCCCGGCCCGAGCGGGCCCCGGCCGATTCTCCCCGACCATGGCGGCCATGGCGGCCCCTCGTCCCCGCCGCCCCCTCCCCTGAGGCGGGAACGCGCAGCCAATCAGGGCCGCGCCCGCCGCGCGCGACCCCGCGCCACGCGCCGCTCACCTCCCGCGCGCGGCCGGACAGGAGGACGCGCCGAGCGCCCACGTTTTCCTCCAGTTTGGGCTAGGACAAATGGATGGGGATGGGGCAAATGGATGGGGCTGAGTGAAAGAGTGACGTGTCCAAGTCACCACTGGCACAAGGATGAGCCTGGAGAACACTGATGCTGCAGCTCCTGAGATGGGTCCTGGTCCTGAACTCAGTTTGTGTTCCACGTGTCACACTTTTTGCTCATGAGTGCATTTTTGCCTCTCTGACCAAGAAGTTACCTGGCTCTGTCAGGAACTGTGAAATCTTGCCAAGCAAGGAGAAAACTCAGACTTCTCACCAAATCTGTTTGTGTGTAAAACAGGATTGTGGTCTTTTTGGCAGCAGGAGAGCTCCACTGTATTAAACTCTCCTAAAAATAGCTTTGACATGAGGGCAGGTAACTTTTTCCTGTTGGTTTCTTGGTGCTTGGAATGCTGAAGCTAAACCCTGTAGAGAGCTAGGAAGTGTGAGTTTGTGCCTGCTCTCCCTTAGCTGTTGTTTACCTAGGGCTTGGATAAGGACGGCAGTCAGCCATAGACATCTGCAAGAACTTTCTCCCTGTTCTGAGATCGGCAAGGTCTGTCATTCCTTCCTCCCACATCTTCCAGTCCACTGGATCTGGCATAAAATCTCGAGTCCTTTGTGAGGCACAAACATGAAGGAATTGGCTGCTGATCCATTAGGTGCTCAGCCTGCATTCCAGGATCAGAGCTCCTTTCCCAGCACCTTTGAAGGCAGTGCAGATGCTGACAGAGGACTGGAGCTTTGGCAATACCCTCCAAGACTGAGTTGGGGTTTTAGCCACACTGCTTGAAAGAAATTCCAGTTTGCAATGCTTGTATTGCTGTTTGGACCTTGCTATCCTCAAAGGCATTATTTTCTTTTCCAGAATGGGATGGAAACCATAAATGCAGATGTGTGTTAATAGGCTGTGTCACGGTCTCTTGGCAAAATGCTTGGTTTGCTACGTGAGACTGTGAAGTTTGTGTTCACATAACTCTGTTGTGAGGCAAGAGACACAGTTATTAATTGAGGTGGAGCAGTAACCACCAGCAGTAAATGCAAAATTAAGTCAGGTGAAGTAGCCCAAGTGTTACAGAGCAGTCTCTTCACAAACCTTCAGGTAGCCATCAGATATGTTGAATAAGACCCTTGTTTGTTTAAAGAGTAGCCCCACAAACTAAAGTTTCAAGACTGTGTTGTTATTCAAATCTTGTCAGGAAGAGACAGATTTGTTCCAAGTTGGTTTTAATTGTTGCTTTGATGACTAAACAGTTATGCAGAATGTGGCATCAGTCTGTTCCTTCCTGCTTGATTTCTGACTCTGGTGTGAAGGTGAATGTCTGTGTTTGGCTTCTCAGTATTGCCCAGCACTGAGTTTGGGCAGACTCCTGTGGTGCCTCCTTCTCCTTTCCACTCTGAAATGCCCCTTTGTCCTGTGTTGGCAGTTTTTGCCACTGGTTTGGGGAGAGGTCTCTGCCAGGAGAATTCATTCTGTGTTTTCACACCAGCCCTTGCTTAGGACCAGATCCATGGGGCATTTTTGCACAAGAAATGCTGACTGAGTTGGACAGGGCAGTATGTGCAGGATGAGTTTCTGTGCAGTAAAGCTCAGCGCTGGTGCAGGTTTGGGACTAGAGGCACAAGAAGTTCTCAACTCTATATAAACACGTGTGCTCTGCCAGGCTGGAGTGGGGTGATACAAATGGAAGCACAGTGTAGCTACACAAAGGGTGCCTCTGAGGTAAAACCTCCTCTCAGTGCTGATGCAAGAGAAACCATTCTCTTCATTATCCTCCCTGCCTATTGCAACACTGACTCTTTCGACCAAATTTCATTACCTGTGAAAATTTGAGGCTAAAATTTTGGGGCACTTACTGAGCTTTTTTTCCCTCTTGCAAAAGGAGAATTACATTCACATTAGTCAGAGGGATGGAGTTGAGCAAGACTTGCTGTTTTCTGGTCTGATAAATGTCAAGGAAGGCTGATTAGCTCTCTCAGTAAGCTTTGAAGTCTTGCATTCTAGGAAACATCCAGTCCTGAAACAAGGGGACTGCCAAGCCACTGATGCTTTGGCTATAAGCGTTTGCTTTTTCCTAGATGTTACAAATCTGTTAACAGTGGCTACACTAACTCAGCTTTCCTAGGGAACTTTTAGAATATTTGCAAACTTCTTGCCTCTGCATGACAAAATTGAGCATGGTTAAATGTGAGAACAGTTGGAACTGGAAGAGTGACCAGTTATGTAAACTTCCCAATTCTGCATTCTTGGATATAACCCGTTTTTTCTTGTGAAGAACTCTTGTATCATTTCTCTAATGCCTTTGTATATTTTAAAAATGTAATTTTGGAATGAAATTATATTTTTTAATATTGCTTTTAGTTAATGTAGATTTCATTGGAGGAAATCCCAAAATATTTAGGCATAATGGCATAAATCCAAGGTCTGAAATTAAATGGTCTTTAGATAATATTTTTCCCTTCCTACCCTATTAGAAGGATCTGCTTTGGCTGATGGGAGTGGTTTGCAGGAAATGGCACAAAACAACACTTCAAGAGGATAAAGGGGTACTTGGAAGGGAGGAAAAGTGACAGTTTGTCTTTAGAAAGCAACATAGTGTGAACAAGGGAAACTTTTTGTTTCATGAAGAGCACAGAGGATGATGGCCATCTGCTTCTCTGTACCCTTCTTTTCCCTGCTTGTCTTAGGAAGAAATTAGTACAGATGTCTGCTGTGTTGGACTTCTGGGAGTACAAAGGGTGTGAGAAATGCGGGTGAGTTGCCTTGTTCGTGTATAATTCTTCACTAACGTGCTGGATCTGGGGCTGACAGAACAGGAGTTTCCTGCAGGATGTTGTTGGCACCCCGGGAGCTCAGAAAAGCAGGAGACGTGCTTGGCACCTCCTGCCCGGAGCGTTTTTCACATCAAAAGGGGCCAGATGGTGTCTCTAGTGGCTGCTCGCAGTTAATTACCTGCTTTTGTTTCTATCTCTGCTCTCCTTTGGGAATTGAGGGTTATTGCTTTCTAACAATGTGGGTTATTGCCTGGGAAGAGACTCCTGTACTCTCATCGAGACACTCTGATTTAAGCAGCTGTCTTGGTTCTCACAGTGGGAAAATGAAGATGTTGTGTGTTTTACTTTGCGTTTACACACAGGTGTAGGGGATGCACAAGATCAAACACATTTTCTTGTGGTCTGCCTTTGCTGCTGAATTTCATCATGTGCAGTGGACATGCAGGCACTTCCCTAAAAACTGTCAGAGCTGCAAACAGGAGCAAATTGTGCAAGCAGGCAGATTCCTGGGGCTGCATGCAGTTCAAGAGCAGCTTCTTCCTCACCGTCCTCCAATGTGCTCACACTGCTTCTCCCTTAGATCAGACTTCCTGGGTGAAGTGCTGAGTAAGCAGTGACTAACTGATATTGCCTGCCTTTCTAGTTAGGACCCAGACAGAAAGAGTAGTTGGCATTATTATTCTTATTTAATAACCAAAACTGGTCTTCATTTTGGTTTTTGTGGTTGTTTTCTTTAATTTATTGTATCTGTTCAGCGATCTCTTATGGTGTCTTGGCAGAGGAAAAACAAAAGCTATTGTTCTTGAAAAATGGCATCTTCAAGAGCTTCTGGCAGGTGTCTGTTTGTTTTGATTTGACAATTGCCAGGAAATCTGAGGCAAAGATCCCTGGCAAATAGTGCCCAAGCCTGTAGCCCAGGACCTGAGTAAGCACTAAGGATTGGTAACCACCCAGGAGGTTATCTTTGAAAAACAAGAAAACAAAACACCACAAAAAGGCAAACCAAACCCACAAACTAAGACAATTAAACCAAGCTTCTTGAAACCTGGCTCAGTAACCCTGAGGCATGTTTGGGCTCTTGTACTGAAACTGATTTTGGGTGTACTCCCAGGTTGTGTCTTCTGCCTGCTGTAGTTGGAACCTGCATGGAGACTGCATGAGTTTAAGGAGATGGGGACCTGCAGATCTGCTGAGGAGTCTGCTGCAAAAGGACATTTACACTGAGACAAACACGCATCATGAATCTCTAGACTGAACCTCAGAAATTTCTTCCTTCCCAGGAGAGCAGTGACCTTGAAATTATTGTAAATTCAAGATGTAGGATGATGGGGTGGACAGAGCAAGCTGTGAGTTGTGAGTGATGTGGAATAGGAAACACAGCAAGGAGATGTGTGGTGCTTGGGGAGGTGAATGTAGGAAACACATAGTGTGTGAAGCAGTGGGTGCAAATAATTTTGGCTGTTGTGTGCATCCTTAGGAGGTAAGAAAAACATACTCTGTAAGTGAGTGACAAAATGTGGGTGTGGAAAAATGACCAGGGCAAGAGGCTGTCAGAGGACAGCAGAGAGGGTCTGCACCTTGGGGCTGGCAGGGAGGAGCATTGCTTCACTCAGTGGGTCTAAATGTACTTCATAAATCATGCTGTGGCACAGTCAGTGCTTATGCTTCTGATCACACATAGGACTTGCTTGGTGAAGCTCAGAGTGCTCTCTCCTTGTTACAAAGTCCTACTGCTCCCTCAGCTTTTCCTGATAGTGTTTTTGCAAATGTTGTGGCTGGCGTGTGTGGTTGAATCTGGAGGATTCTCTTGTCTTCTGTGAAAAGAGAGGTGGGGTTCAGGCAGTGCTATTTTGTGATGCTCTCGGGCTATCAAAATGTGTTTCCTGAATCTGACAGCAGAAGGGGAATGTTGGAAGAGCTTGACCTTTCTGTAGGGAGCAGCAAGTTGGGTGCATATGTCATAAGAAGAAAAAGATGTTTTAATAGGAAAGAAAACCCCTGCACATTTCCCCTGAGATGGGATTAAGGTTGTGTCATCATTTTCCTTGTGAGGAAGAAAAATAACACCCAGCAAATCCCAGTGTAAGCTTGGAGAAAGGTCTTTCTACAAGTTCGCTGGAGGTGAGGACAGGAAATGGAACTCTGTTTATGGTGGAAAGAGTATTTATGATGAAAGGATGAAAGTTGTGATCATCTGAACCTGTCCTTGTTTGAAAGAAATGTGTCTGCTAAGGAAGGCAGGAGCCTCTCTTGAAATGGAAAATGTAAACCCCCTCCCTCCAAATTATTATAATTTTGAAATTAAGGAGCTCTTAGGCAAAGATATGGGAATAAAAATACTTTAATTAAATACTTTAATAAAAATACTTTAATTTTCTTTACTAAGAAAATTGAAATAAAAAATACAGTAATACAAAACAACAAAACACTGACAGAGTCAGAATACAACCTGACACCCCATCAGTCAGTCAGGGTGTTGGCAGCAGTCCCATTCAATGATGGCTGCAGCCTCCTGCAGTGGCAGATGTGGTTCTGTTGAAACAGTGATCCTGTAGAAGGTGCAGTTTTCCTCTGCAGGTCCAGTGATGATGTAGAAGGATCTGGTTTGCATCTGGAATCCAGTGGAAAAAGGCTGCTCTGATGTTCCAATTCTCAGGTTATATTCAGGTAGGAAATGCTTGGCTCCTCCTCCTGGCTGGATCATCTCCCAATGGGATGATGTGATTTTATCAGTCATGCAGTGGGACTCAATGGCCATTAACAGAAGATACCTCCCTTGGGGAAGTCTTGGAAAATATAAAGATCACTGCCTTACCTGGTTTAAAGCTGGTGACAGAATACATACTTTTGGTTACACCCTGCATTGCAACCAAGACAGAATCTTATTTACATTTCCCATCTTTTAAAGTCTCATTGCAAAGTGCTTGGATTGCATCTGCTCTCCTAACAATCTTCCAGATTCTTCTACGAATCTACCACCAGCAGAGCACTGACAGAGAGCAGAGCTTTTGTTCCTGGAGTGTATCCAGTAAGTCAGCCCTCCTGCTTTAATATACTGCTTTATTTTCTAGTGATTCTTCTCCACATAATCTGGTAAATTCTATTTGATGGCCAAATGGAAGTCAGTTAGGAGAGAAAGATGGGTATGTTTTGTAACATAGTGATTTTTTTTTCCCCTGAGAAAGAAACATTTTAAAATATTTGAATCTATTTCTTTGGTTACCTCTCTGAATTAGTGCTCAGAAAACAACTTCAGACTTTTGCCTAAATTCTGTTATAATTCCAGACAAAGCCTTTATTGGAAAGGAGTGGTATCTCTTTCTAATAATGTAATTTTTGCCCCAGGCACAGGTGGAACTTGGTTTTATAGCAAGGAAGTTCTAAAGAACCAGGACAGGGGTTCTTGCTAAAACCCAGAAGTTAAGGTAGGAAAAGAAAAAATCCTACCCACTGATGCTGAGTAGGATCTGGAAAATACCTGTTCTTCTTCTATCATTCAAAGAGAAAATGACCCATCTTTGGGGAGAGAGGAAATGTCTCCTTCCCCTCTGTCCCCTGTGTGGTTGTGACCAGACAACCTACTACAAGGAACTATTTTTATTGTTCTTTCTTGGAAGGGACAGTTCTCATGGAGTGGGAAGCCTGTGGGAAGATCTGTTCCTGCCTCTCCCATTGCAGTGGAGTGAAAGCTCTCCTCTCTGGGAAGGGATCTATATATATAGTTTAGTTGCTTGGTCGCTTCACCTCCTTTTCTCAGTGGTCTGGGGAGCAAAGTGTTATTCCCAAGCATCTTGAACAGTAACCCTGCAGTGACAAACCACATGCAAGGACTGAACTGTGTCCACAGCTGTTTATCAGAGGAAAGCAGATAGCTTGTTGCTATCAGCATTGCATGCTCCAGAAGCATAACTTAGTGTGGGATATTTTTTACATGTAGGTGTTTGTGCAGAACTTTGGTTTTTCTGCCCATTAATACAAAAATTTAAGAAGTCCTAATGGTACTTGCACAATTTCTCTGTGAAGTCTGGTTGCCTCTGTGAGAAACAAAAACCTCAAAACTTCTGATTTGGAGTAACCTAGACTTTTCCAAGAGGAGAGTCAGCCTGTTTGCTTGTGTGAGTTTTAAGTGAGGGCTGTGTTTTTTTTCTGGTGATTTATCACATTGAAGCCTGCAGAAACTGCAGCTGCTCTGAGACAGAAATTTGACACTTCAAAACCTCGGGTCTGCTTTGCTTCATGTAGGCCAGAGACCAGGGGACATTGTTTTGCAGCTTCCTGACACAAAAGGTCACTCTGACTGTGCAGATGGATAGAGAGCATTATCTCCAGGTGCAGCCAGAGGTTTCGCAGTGTGTTTTCTCATGGGGAGACTGAGTGAGCTAACAGCAGCTCTGTGCTCTCTGGTGCTGCTGTGCAGCATTTCCAGCTGCTGTAAGGTCCAGAATGAAAAGTGTAAACTTCAGCGATGCTCTCAGTTTCCCTAACCTCTCCCCTTTCCTTTCTCTTAGATCTTCTTCCACCAGGAGTCTGCAATCTCCTGAACCCTGCTGCCATCTATGCTAACAATGAGATCAGCCTGGGAGATGTGGAGATCTATGGCTTTGACTATGATTACACATTAGCACAGTATTCTAATTTACTACACTCCATGATTTTCAACACTGCCAGAGACATCCTAATAGAGCAATTTAAGGTAATGAGGTGCTAAGAATTTCCACTCAATTAAGCTTGCTGCTGTCTTTGCAAGCCCCAGACAGGCTTGTGCAGGCAGTGTGCACACATGTCAATTACTTGATGTATTGAGATAAATTTAATATTTCACAATCTTTGATTGTAGAATTAATTTCTTTTGAGATAATTTAACATATGTACATTCCTGAGGTTTTATAAATGTGGAGTGGGAGCCTTAGTGTAAAAAAAAAAGCCCTGGTCAGCTGTGCTCAACTATGAGAATAATGCCTACAGGATTGCTGGTTGGAGGTGCACATGGTGGCTAAACATAAACCATGAGCCAACACTGTGCAGGACTTAGCATGTGGTGGTTGATGGGATGATGTGCTAGAGCATGTTCCAGAGCAGACACCCTGTTTGCAATGAGTGACTGCTTATGCATTTTTTCTCAGTGTCTTTCTGTTTAGAGGGGCTCTGCAGTGCCAATCTTTGCCACATACATGCATTGGGTCGATCTTACAAGAAGTGTCCTCGCTGCCTCAGTGAATTTGATGTTTTTTCACTGCTGTGCCTTACATGAGAAAAACTAGTTTTGGGTATCCTGATTCTTTGTTTTACTCTGTTCATCCACTTGCTTTGCTGAAGGGGCAAAATTAGGCAGGACTAAATTATTTTTTTTATCATCTGGTACTTATGCTCTAATGATGTCACTGTTTGTCTTCTCAGTATCCAGAAGGGCTTGGGAAGTATGACTACATTCCAGGGTTTGCCATACGAGGACTTCACTATGATGTACAAAAGGTAAGCTGTACAAAGTTCACTCTCCTGGGCTTTGTCTCCCACTGTTATGTTTTTAGTGGAAATGCTTTATGTCATTGCTTGCAATAACATCTGTCACCAAATGACCAGTGGGTCTGTGTGGCTGTGCTTTTCACTGCTTGGGTTCTTCTCCAAGGAAGGATGTCTATTGTGCCAGCCTGGCCTCCAGCAGAACGAGGCATTCTAGCAAAGGCCTCTGGTAAACAGCCTTGCCAATTTAAAAGTCAATTCATTCCACAGGCTAATTAATAGAAAACTGAGCTTGTTTATGTGATCATTTCTGTCTTTCAGGAGATTTAAACAACAAAAATCAATCCTGCATCTACAAATACTTGCCAGGAGCAGAGGCATAATGTCTTATTCTAATAAAAGAAATTACTTGTCAGGAGAATGCTTTAGGAAGCCTTCCCCACCCCCCACCCCGAATAATAGCACTGGAATAAGATCCAAGCTACTTGAGATGCATACTTCTTTGGAACACAGGCAAGCAGAGTGCAGGCATTAGCTTTAACCCTTTTCAGTGCTTTGGCCCCATTCCCTGAAAGCCTGATGCCCAGTGATGTCATGCTGGCTGCTGCAGCCAGGCAGTCAGGTGGGAGCACAGCAGAGAAAGTTGCTTCACCAAGGTAGCTTTCTTGTACATTGAGTTTGAGCAAATTCAGGGAAGCAGGCAGTGCAGGCTGGAATGTGTGTGCTGTTTTCCAACAGGAGGGAAAAAAGAGAATGAAGGGAAAAACTGTAGACATTTTCTGTCTTTTGTCCTGGAGGAGACAGCATGGAAGCAGACCATACATGCCTCTGGCCTTACAAAGCAAGAAATAGATCTGTGGGAAACTGAAGGTTCTTTCTCTGTTTAAGTCTTTGGCTGCTGTATCTGAGAAACACAGGCGAGTGTCCTGGCCAAGCAAAGCACCCTTTGAGTGAGCACAAAGTAGAGAACTCTCTTTTCTCAGGATCAGAGTTTGCAAAACACACAGAAATCTGGATGGTGCCTGTCTAAGTAAAACTTGCAGCACATTTGCCTGCACTCCTGATAGATTACTGGGAGGTCTGCCCACAGTGTAACAAGATGCTCTGATATGGAATCCTGATGAAAGAGGTTTGATGCCATGCTCCCTGTACAAGCTGCAGAGTGATGTGTGTTTAGAGTAAGGCTGCTTTCCATGGCCACGGTCTTGTGTTGCAGCTTCAGAATGATGGATGGAGAAGGATGGCTTATCATTAGGGGAGTCTGATAGTAAAAATGCAGAGAAAGCTCTGCTACCAGCCTGGTCTGCTCCTGAACATCTTTCCTTCAATGTCTACTGGTGAGGGGAGAGCTCCTGTGTGAGGAAAATGACTGAGTGCAGCTGTGTTCTGAAGTAAAACTTGCCCACTTAGCTCTGCTTAAGATAAACGTAGGGGGGAATAGATCTGTGCGCACAAAGCTTCTTTGGAATATATGTTTTCTTGAAGGGAGATAAGCATAGACTGTCTTGAGTCACAGAAATATTATTGTCCCTTTTTTTCAAATGCATCCCTGTCTACAAACTGGGGTGTAACAGACTTTGACTCATAGAAAGATGGTCTTTTGCCAGAGAGGCCAATAAAAAGTTGCAGTATGAATAAGTGTGTCTAAAAGTAGCTGGAGAATAAGTGCTGTCTAAAGTGCGTAGATGTGGGATGCTCATACTGAACTTTATTTTCTGAATGGCATTTGTTTGGAACTTTAAGCTTTAATAAGGTTTCAGTGTAAATTTTAACAATAACCCTATTCTAACAATAAATATCCCTTGTCACAGAGTCTTCTCATGAAGATCGATGCTTTCCATTATGTCCAGCTGGGGACTGCATATAGGTCTGTCAGTTCTGAAAATTATTTTCTAAATGCTCATATATGCAAAAGTGGATTTCTACATCTGGTTATATGTTCATGGTATATGTTGTTCTGCTTCTTTCCTGAGCAGAGTACAGTCTTGTCTGGCTCATCCTGTTTGCTCTTGCTTCAAATGCTTACCTGGCATATAATTGCAGGGAGTTATTTTTTCTCAAGCATTTCAAACAAGGCGTGGGTGGGAAGACCTGGAGCTTTTTGTAGTGGTTGCACCTGGTGCAATGGTTAATACACACGTACACTGTGTGGTGTTTTAGCTGCAGCTACAGCATGGCTGGGTTAACACCTAACAGCAAACAGAGCCAATAGGAAAGGGCTCCTCTGTGTGTGGTTCACACAGGGACTTGTCTTTTCCAGGCAGGAGTGTATCCCAGCAATGCTCTGCTATGCCTTGCAAAGTGATCTGGGGTGTGCAAATTACATCTTAAAACAACACAGACTGCCACTAAAGTAATAATGTATCAGAATCTGGGCTCACTTTAAGTCCTGGATTGTCCGATTTTTCCTTTAGTTCTCCAAAAAGAGCTGTGTATGCTTTGGAATAAGTGGCTGAAACAGTGCAGAGCAAATTTTTCTCCTAAGACCAGAGACTGAGAAAACACCTTGCTCCAAAGAAAAGCGGGCTTGGTGTGTAAGAAGCAGTAATTTATAAATATCAGTAGCAAATCTCCTGTAAATCCTATCTTGTATTTCCTGAGTGTGGAAGCCAATGTAGTTCTTTTCCTTGATCTCTGCCCTTTTGCTGTTAAGCTTCAGTTACAGTAAACACTCTAAGAATATTAAAAAGGCAGTTTCATAACCAGAGAGAATTGGCTTCTTTGAGTGTGAGCTCAAAGGGGACCAGAGGTTTTGTACTGCCCCATATTTTACTTCAGCTTCATAAAGAGATTTTTAGTGAAGACACATTTTAATTTTTTTTCCCTAGTGTCCTTTTGTAACTATCTTTTTTTGGAGTATCCTCCTAAACTGTCCTCTGCTGTTGAGCACAACTGAGGCAATATTTAACTTCTTAGACACTGTATCATCACTGAGTAGAAAAGGAGAAAGGGAAAGTTACTGACTGCTTGAGCAAACAGTCATCAAAATTGTGCAAGAGGCAAAACCTGCAGTCAGATAACCTGTTGTTATGAACTGCACAGATCAGCCATACTCGTGTTTTTGGCAAAAACAGCCTTCTCTGTTGTATGGTCAAGATCTTGTGCTGTTTAGGAAAACTGAATAAGAAGAAAACCCCATTTTCAGCAAATCCTTTTCCTACACCTTTTCATTAAAGGTGATGTACCTCATGGAAGCAACATCTCCAGACCAAGTTAGTTACCCAGTGCTGCCCAAGTCAGGTCACAGGGCTGATTTGGTGGGGCAGTCCTGTCAGCAAATTGACAGCAGATGGAGAGAAGCCTCTGGCTGGATTCTGCTGGAATGTGGATAAAGTCCCTCAATTAACTTGTAGGAGCAAATGAGGTATCTGAAGAATGTCTTGGGAAAGATTTTATGGGAATCTTTAGAGCTGTTGAGCTTTCTGCCTGTCTCTTTTGAGCAGGAGGAATTTTTGAGTTTTAGGAAAGAGCCTGTTTGTCCGTCCTGTTGTTCTCCACTCTTTGTCTGTCCTGTTTTTCTCCACTGTTTGTAGCACTGGTGATTATTGACCAACTGTGTTGTTTTGTGTCTAGAGGGCTCAAACCGGTGCCTGATGAAGAGGTGATTGAACTCTATGGTGGTACACAGCACATCCCCCTGTACCAGATGAGTGACTTCTATGGCAAGGTATTGTAAGCCCTTGGCTGCTGGGATGTTGCAGCAGCTCTTTGAACATCTTGGAAAACAGAGGGAATTGGATGCACATGTAAATGACTGCGGCCTCCCTTGGAAAGGCTGGGTCCCCAGTGAGCTGCAGTGTGTGTTTTTGTTCTAGTGGGAATATGCCCCAGAGGTTATTTAGCAGTTTAGCATCTAAAAGACATCTGCAAAGCATTTCTAAATACCAGGGCTATTGGCCTAGAGCTGAATGGCTTTGAAAGCTGATAGGGAGATGTTCCCTGCTTATTCCTTGGTCAAGTCTAGCTCCTAAGCTACTGGGGCAGCCTGCAGTGTTTGCAGTGAGCTGTTGGGGAGGGGGTCTCTGTGTGTAGCAGCAGTAGGGTGCTCTAATTCCTTTCTCTCTTTAGTTTAGGGTAGGGTTTTTTTCCCTTCCTGTTAAGTATGTCCCTCCACACTCCTTCAGAACTGCTCAGGGGATATTATTTATAGGGTTGTAGTCCATGGATATAGGGAACAGTAAAATACTGACATTCTGTCTGTGGAGCTGTAAAAATCCTTTAGTTGCCCGAACTAAAGAAATTTTTCTTCCTTGAGTGTCTCGTGTGGTGCAGTGGCCAAGGGGGTCAGTTCACATCCTTTCTCCCAGAACTGCTTTGTTTCTTGCCTTAGTTCTGGTGCCTTAGGGGAAGCTGGAAGGAGAAGGGCACACTTCCTCTGGTAATACCCCTGTGAGTCTGCTCTGTGAAGTCTTCAAGGTCACTTCATGATTTTTCTCTTTCTCTCCTGGGGACAATAAATCTGAGTGGTTGCTTTTTGGATAAGTATATACTCTGTTTATAGCTCAATGATGTTTCCAGCTTTGAAATAGGACATTTTTGTTTAGTTTGATATCTGTCTGTAAACTGCCCTTGATTGGCCTCCTTCTGTGCAGCTCTCCTCACTCCTGCCAAACTTGAGATGATTTCATCTTTCTTTTTAAATAATTGTAAACATGAAACCTCCTTCAAGTTGTAGCCTTCTGTAGGACCAGGTGCTTATGCTGAGGTGCCTTTCTGTGCTTTATATATAGAAGGTGCTTTCTTCTTTCCTGTAGTTGGTATTAAAAAATTTGGCCACAGAAGTAGAGATATCGGCTTAGTCTTTGTGAAGAGGTGAATCTCCTCTCTTAGTAATGTAATAGACTCCATGAACTAATAGGTGGATCCCAAAGAGAACAAAAGTAGTTGCAGCTAATGGCATTTGCATTCAGCAATGTCTGTTCAACCTGTGCCACTGAGTGGGGCATGTTTTCCCACATTGGTGAGAAAGATGAAAGAAGGGATAAGATGACTTCTGCTGTGAACAGGTGAGGAGTGAGCCTTTAGCAGGAGTCTTTGATTTGTTCTCCTCAGTCTGCCATGCTGATGTTGCTGTAGGAGAACAGGAAGGTTGCTAACAGGCAACAAGATAAGTGGGACTGATACAGCTAAGTGTGTAAATACTCTCCCTTAAGGGTTTTCCTGGTTCTCTGTTAGCAGGAGTGTGTGGACAGCTGCCAGTATCCCAACACCTGCAGTAGGTGGGCACAGATCTTTCCCAGGGTAGGACATTGCAACTGGTGTGGCTTTACATGTGATGGCCTGTAGTGAAGGTGGAGATCTCATGACTGTTGTAGAAAAAGCACATGTAACATTCTGAAAACACAGTCCAGTTTTTGTCATGAGTCTTGTCACTATGTCTGCCTAAGAAAGTCAAGGCCACTGAAGGCAATTGGGAGAGGTTGGACTTGCCCTGTAGAAAAATGACACTAGGCACAAAAATACAATCAGAGTTGACAAGGCAAATCTTTGCTGTCTCCTCTGTATTTCAGGTATTGAGAGGTAGGTCAGGTCATTGCTCTGCTAAATCCCATACCTAGTTATTTCAGTAGGGACTGCATGTCTTTTTCCTCTTGCTTCTTTCCCAGAATCTCTGAACAGGAAAAAAAGGTGAAGGCTGTTTACTGAAACTTTTGGGTTTGCTATGGGAGAAATATTCCCTTAGCAACCAGACATCAAAGTGGACAGAAGTGTTGGAAGGATTCAGTGAGTATTCTAAGCAGCACCACTGTGTGTGGTATGTGGCCCTTTGTGTTTTTGCTGTAGGTGAAACTGGCCTGTGCAGGGTGGATGGAAATTGTATAACCCTCAGCACAACAGCATAGCTTTTGATGGCAGCATTTTTTGGTAATAAACCTCAAAGCAAAATGCTATTTGTTGTTCCTTTGGCCTTCTGACCCCAATTTGTGTTGCCCCAGGTATTGCCTTTAGACAGGGCAGGTCTTGTGCCACCCTTACCCAGCCAGACTAAAGGAGAGATGTTCTCTTGTTGCATATCCTGGCATGACAGGGCCACACGTTTGTCATTAGGCAGGAGGGGCTCAGCTTCCACCATCTGCACCTTCTGTGGTTTTCTGGATGCTGCTTTCATGTCTGTTTTCACACAGCTCTAATAAACTCTTTCTGAAGTGAGCCAGTGCTATGTTACAGCATTGCAACTTTGCAACTGTCAGTCCTGGATTGCTCAAAGCTCATGCACAGACATGATGGAACTGGATTGCCAGGGCACTGTTGGTGACCAGATTCATGGGCAGGTCTGTGTGCTTCCCAAATTGCTTTCCATATACAGGACCTTAGTAATTGTCCCCATTCTGGTCTGGACCTTTATCGATGGAAAATGAAAATATTGATCCCAGCTTTATCTTGCAAGGGAGACTCACAGCAGTCCTCTGCACAGGTGGTACCTACAGAATAAAAAAAGTTTTTTGTACTGGAAAGTCTCTCTAGGGCCAAAGTTGGCTCTTTGCCTGCTCAGAGGTTTGTGATTGATAGGCAGTAGCAAATGTATGTGAGAGCTGCAACTCCAACTAGTGCAAGGGGAGTTATTACTTGGTCAGGATGTGTCTTGGTTTGAAAAGACAGATGTCTGCTAAGGAAGGCAGGAGCTTCTCTTGAAATGGAAAATGTAAACCCCCTCCCTCCAAATGATTAAAATTTTGAAATCAAGGAGCCCCCAGGTAAAGACATGGGAATAGCAATAAAAGTTCTTTACGAGGAAAATTAAAATAGAATGTGGTAATAAAAAAAAAAAAACTGATAATACAACCCTGTTGGTCAGGGTGTTGGTAGCAGTCCCATTAAGTGGTGCTCCTGGAGTGACAGATGTGGTTCTGTAGAAGGTGCAGTTTTCCTCTAAAGGTCCAATGGTGGTGTAGATGGGCCTGGTCTTCCTCTGGGAATCCAGTGGAAAAAGGCTGCTCTGATGTTCCAAATCTCAGATTTTTTTCTGGGTAGGAAATGCTTGGCTCCTCCCCTGGGTGGAGCATCTCCCAATGGGATGATGTAATTTTATCAGTCATGCAGTGGGACTCAATGGCCATTAACAGAAAATACCTCCCTGGATGGAGGATGGGCTGGAGGAGATAAAGAAAACTGCCTCACTTGGTTTTAACAGCTGGCCCATTAACAGAGGATATCCCCCCAGAGTTATGAGGAATGGGTCACAGGAGAGAAAATCACTGCTCCACCTGGTTTCAACAGATGGTGACAGAATACATACTGCTGGTTACATTCTGCATTGCAACCTAAGACAGGATGTAATTGTCCATTTCCACTTGACTGCTGGTGGGCTGGCGTTCTTTTTCCTCTGGGTTTCTGTAGTGACAGACAGGCATTGACAAATGACTTGTTGGAGTGATTCTTACACTACCTTGTGAAACCTCACTGAAATGTGGTTTGAGCAGCTTTGGTGCCCTGTGCCCAGTGTCACAGTCTGATTTAAATGAGAAATGTGGCATCTTCAGCAAGGCCCTTGTCTGCTGCTGTAGGAGGGCATTGTCTGTTGGCACCTGTATTAATGCCAGGAGTCCAAGTGGGAACCAGAGCTTGAAATAAAATATCTCGGACTGACTCCCTGCTTCCTCCATCTTTGCCCTGTGGTATTAATGATGCTGGGTTTGTTTAATGATTTATGTGAAGGAGACACCTCTCTCTCTTCAAGGTTGGTGTTTTGGTTGAGAAGAGAGAGCTGCTTGCTGAGTGGCTGGGACTTCCCACACTAGAGTTTTTCTTTTTGTTAGCCTGGAATACATTTCAGATGATGCTGGGTGATATGAGTTTGTCTGTTGGTTTTACTATTTTTCCCAGTATTTTTGGTTTAATGTCTCCCTTTCATTTTTTGCTTTCCAGGGTCCATCACTTAAGCAGTTTATGGACATTTTTTCTCTTCCTGAAATGACACTGCTCTCTTCAGTCATTGATTACTTCATCAATCATGGCATTGAGTTTGACCAGGTGCACCTCTACAAGGACATATCTGTAAGTGAAATGTCAACTGCCCCACAGCTCACACCACAGTAGAGCTGTGAGCTCTGCAGCACCCAAACCCAAGGATCTGGCAGTGACCAGCCTGATATGACAGCTCTATTGTCCCTTTAGATCAAAGCATTACCAGGGAATATTCAAAGCTGTCCTTTCAGAACATGTTTGGGTTCTGACTGTACTACAGAGCTGGTGTTTCTGGTGTATCTTGTGTAGGAATGCCTAGGCTGCTTAGGCTGAAGGTCCTTCCATGGGAAATATGTCACAAAGCTTGTGTAAATGTTTTCTGGTTCTGCAGACTTTTAAGTTGTTTTCCTTAGTATCTCATTTCTCAGACAGTCTTGGTTTAGCCGTGTACCAAACAGTTTACTTTATACAGTGCTTGTTGTAAAACACCTGTCCTTGCTTGCTCAGAGAATCCTGTACCCTTTGCAGCTGCAGTCTGATTCTTTGGGTGACTGTAGCTTTCATGTGTCATCTATTCCAAGGTGTTAAGTGGCACTTGAAAGGGCTGTGTGGAATTATCAGCATTGTTGGGGCTTTTTGACTTCTTAGTTAATGCTGTAGACAAGATGTAAGTGCTTGAGATTGCTGCTCTGGGTGACTTATGCTGACAGACAACACATTTCCCTTATTGCATTCCTCTTTCCATGGAGAAGGGTTTTTGATTTGTACCTTGTAGGAATCAATCTTAGGCTCACCCACTGTTCAGTTCTGGGAGGGAAATGGGGCTCCATGGGGAAATGGAGCTCCATGTCTGTGCTGCTGCCTTGTGATAAGGATCCACCTGTCAGCTGTGTGTCCTTGATAGGAACATGCCAGCCCACTTCCCACAAGACCTTAAAATATTTCAAGGGTGTTGGATGTCTGTTTCTCTCTTGGCATGGGGAAAATGAGAAGAGGGGATACAGCTGACTCCTGAGGCCTTTAGTGAAGAGTATCTTCTGAACCTTCTTTTGAGATCAAATGGATGTGTTCCTGATTGAAATCTTGAGAGCAGGAGGATGGTTGCTACAGCTGATACATGTCCAATGCAGGACAGCTGGTATGGTCCAGCCCTCAGACTCCTGAGTGCTGATCCTGTCTTTGTTCTTTTGGTGGAGAATGTGGTCATCCCTGAGGAACAACTAAAGTAGGCAAAGAAGAGAGCTAAGACAGAAAATTTGTGGCAATGTCTGACATCTATATTGAAATTGGGGACCATTGTGTGCTCTCACCAGAAGAGTTCTTGCTTTTTTCCTGTACGATGAGGATAAACAAATATTTTTGCAAAACTTATCCCTGTGCAGTACCCAAGTTCAAGCACAAAGGAATGCTTTGTGAACATGAGCACAGAGATCCTTCTGTTCTGCAGACAGGTGTCCCAGGGGACTTGCACAGCCCAGCTGTTAGGACAGCACTGGCCCAAAGTGACACCCTGCTGTAACTCCTGGTGGTACTGCCGATGCAGCCTGTGTGTTTAGGAGCAGGTTAAGTGCTGCAGGCACTGCACTGGGTCAAAAGGGCAGACCCTGGGCTGTGGTAAAGGCTGAAGCTGATGTGTAATTAAAGCAGTCCTGTCACACCAGTTTGGTCACTTTGTATTTGAGAGTAAGAATGTACAGTTTACCTGGCTTCCCCTTGGAGGCATTTTTTTGAGCCCTGTTTGAAGCTTCAAGATTTTACCTGCAGAAACATTATTGTTTTCTTTTTTTCTTCTTCTTCTTTTGTTTTTTGGAGGGCAGGAGTCTAGGGAAAGAGCACATTGGAACTTTTCATCTCTGCAAAGGTAGTTTTGACACAAGTCCAAAGTTCTGCTTGCATTTAGTGACAGTGCTGGTTAAGAGAAAGTTGTTTTCTTGTTAGAGCTCCTGCTCTCTGTTCAGATTCCTTCCAATAAGACAGTGAGATGTGACCTCTGCCTTTTTGCTCTTCAAATCCACATCGTGGAAAGAAGCTCCTAAAACTCCATTTTGAAGTAGAAATGACTCCATCTTCATCATCCCCTTTTAAATTGTAAACTCTGGTTCTCTCCAGCTCTGAATGAAATTTTTTGGGGGTCATGAGGACATTTCCCCAGCACTGCAGTGATGTCAGTGGTGAGTGTGGGATTCAGTCTGAAAGGGCAGCTCATGAAGGGGCACACACAGTGTAACAGGAATTTAAGGGTCCTGGGGAAAGGCAGCATTTTTTACCTGTGTAAATTGTCAGGGGTGAAAACAGTGTTGTTCAAACAGGCATTTGCATGTGCAAACACTGCAAACTGTATTGCTGCTCTGGAAATGATTTTGTGGGTCTGGCATATCTTGCTGGATGGAGACTTGGGCAGAATCTCAGTTGGGTGTGTGCTGTATCTTGGCTTCTGGCCTGGAAAAGAGAGAATATTTGGATGCCCTTGACAACATCTGTTTTAACTTGTTTCCCTCCCAGCTGTGTTTTGTGCCACACTCCTAGGGGGAGCTTCTGCTCTGCCTGTGCACGCTGGTCACCCAGGGCTAGGAGCTGTGGCCCTCCTTGGCTTGTGGGGAGCACCCTGGGGTCACAGATGCTCTCCTCTGCTGCTGTTCACCCCAGCCACACTCCTGTCCTTTGGGTCACCCTTGGCAGAGCTTCCTCAGGCACAGGGAGGAAGAAAAGCTAGCTGGTGTATGAGACAGTACAGTGTTGGGACAGTAAATGGTTTTGGAGTGGCACAGTCCTTATTGCCGTGGAACCAGTGGGGTAACATTGCTTCTCAGAGCAGGAAGGAACTTGCACTTTCACAGATAAGTTTTGAGGTTTTCCCCCTTACACTGCATCAGCTGAGCCAGCCACACTGTTCTTTTGGCATCTTGGTGATTCTTGCTGGGCAAGCTCTGCTGCTTTGCAATGATGGAGCTTTTGTTCATTCAGCAAGGAGGGGATGTATCATTACTGCCTTGATCCTCAGTGGTGGCAGTAGGTTTGCATGCTGGGAAACAGGAATGCCATGTTGTAAAACTGAAACATTTTCCCCCCTGCTCTTTTCTTTAGGATGCAATTAGAGATGTTCATGTGAAAGGAGTGATGTACAAATGGATTGAAAAAGATATGGGTGAGTTAAATGGAGCTCTGGTGCTAAATTCCCTTGTCACTTCCTCAGCTTTTCTCTTTAGATAGGACTGATGTGCATGAGGAAAGACACTTTGTTACCATGGTGCTTCATTGCCTGCCTGCCTGAGGCAGATCAAACTCAAATCTTTTGCATCTTTAGTGGTATAGGGGCTAGGTTTGATTTGGTTTATAGAAATGTGGTCATGACTTATGCCAAAGTGTTCTGATTGATGTGTTTCATTCTGTTACAGAACAGTATATTCTGCACGGGGATGAAATCTATGCTGTGCTAAACCGCCTGGTGAACCACAAGAAGAAACTGTTTCTCATCACAAACAGTCCCTTTAGCTTTGTGTGAGTACCATTATTGCACAGCAAGAGCTGTGCAGGGCCCTCACTCCTCTGAGCACCTGGAATTTGTATGGGACAGGGTTTTGTGGCAGTAGTCACGGAGCTCTCTGGGAACTGTTAGTGGTGAATGTTGCACCCACAGCATTGATCTCACTTTTTCAAGAAGTTACAAGGCTGTGGGTGGCCACAATGTTACAGAGCTGACACTTTCTATTGCCTTTAGCAGTGTTTGCTGCATCACACACTCCCCTGGGTTTCCCGTGGTGCAGAAGAAAGTGTGTGACAGCTTGAAACAAAGTACAGCATCAATACTTCATACAATGAGACAGCCTCGGGGGGGTTCACAAATCTCTGTTTTCTTCTCTGTTACTGAAATAAGAGTGAATTTAGGGCATACTGTTGTAAAGATGCAGTGCTGGGTGAAAAAGAGAGCACTTTTTTGTTAATTTTTCTGTTCCTTTGCTCTTAGGGACAAAGGAATGAAACACATGGTTGGCAAGAACTGGCGGGACTTATTTGACATGGTCATTGTGCAAGCAGACAAGCCCAACTTCTTCACTGACCGGCGCAAGTACGTGTCCAGGGCATCCTGCCTGGGCCTTGGGCCCTCCCTGCAGGGAACTGCTCCTCTGGCTGCCAGAAAGCAGTGGCTTGCTAAGCACAGTGTAGCTCCAGGAGCTATTCAGCCTTCTAATGCTCTCTCAGAAACTCTCTGAGGAGGCAAGAATTGACCAGTCTGGGAATAGGTGGATAGAATGTGTAGAGCCAAGCAGAAAACATGTTTCTAAAATTGGCATGAGAAATGGCCATTTCTTGTCTTGAGAGCATGACAAAATCTTTCATTTTCCTCTTCCCCACAGCAAGTATCTATGTGGTTTGTTTTTTGAGGTTTTTTTGGGGTCTTGTTTGTACTGGATAGATGCTGCTTGGGAACTGGCAGTTCTGGAAGCCTTTGTACGTGGCAGCTGGGTTTTGTGGTCAGTTAGGAGCTGCCAATAGACAGGATGCTGTCCTTACTTTGCTCTTTGGCTTCTTTGCTTTGGGAACTTGTCTGCTCAGTAGGAGGATTGGTCTATTCTTTCCTTTGTATGTATTTTCCTCTCCCACTACCCAGACTGTTTGCATATGCTGGAGTAAATGTATGGAATGGCTTTATAAGCTGTGCTGGCCTGGTAAAGGTTTTTGTCATGGGCTGCAGGTGAAGTGCTTTACAAGCACAGCCTGGAGCTATGATGATCTGGCCCTCCTGGAAATAAAACCTATGGCTGCCTGGTGTCTAAGATCCCCTCATGGAGTGGAGAATGTCATGGCAAGCCCTCAGGACAAACAGGAGACAGCCCAGTTCACCTGGTGAACTCAGCATGGGGACTGCTTTCCATTTTCTCTGCAGACTTGCTTTATCCTGTAAGGACATTCCATAGTCTCTGTTGGGCTGAGGCATAGCCAGGCTGGAAAAGCACACAAAGTGTTTCATGGCAAAGCCTTCTTGGCCTTGGCATTTCAGACAGAGTCATTATGGTTATTTTCTTCCTCTCTGTATGTGAAAACAAGAATTGTTAGGGATTTTGACATGAAATGATTACAGTCAATGGAAGCGTTTTGAAAAGGTATTTCCCTTTCATACTTTCTCTTCCCCTGAGAAAATAGTGCAGAAGGCCCAGAAGGTCACTTAGAGCTCATGTGGAGCTTTTATTTCAAGTTATTACATAGGTAAACAAGTTTTGTGATTCAAATGTTCTGGTTGCTGGGTAACAATCACCAAAAATCAAAAGAAGTTGACATCTCCCCCTGTTTTTTTCCCAGACCTTTTCGAAAACTGGATGATAAAGGCTCACTGCAGTGGGACAAAATTAACCAGCTGGAGAAGGGAAAGATCTACAAAGAGGTAAAGTGAATGGGTGCATAAGGGGTGTTGAGTAGGAGTCTGAAATGATGGGGACTTATAACATGCCTGCTCTTTTGGAAATCACTGGAAAAATAGGACATTGTGCTTGGGGAGGGTGAGGGGAAGTGATGGGTTCTGCTCTAGGACACTTGTTCTAGGACACCAACTTAAGGTATGGGGTACTTGCTTTTCTGCCCAAGGGAGCCTGTGCTGAGTTACCTCTGCCAGGCTGGGTTTTCCCTGCTGCTGCCCTGTTTGTGTGAGATGGAGTGGTGGGGAAGCATCCCCTGGATGTGTTGGAGGGGCCAGTGAATGTCCCCCACCACTATGAATAATGAAACCTTCACCCTGGGAGCTCTGCTCTGACATTGTCCTTGGCCAGTTGTGCACTTTTCCCTCAGCTCTTCTGATTGTCCTGGTCCTGAAACTCTGATGCTGGAGGGGCTCCCAAGAGTATGGTAGTTGAGGCTAAAAAGGCACAGCTCTCTGAAACCTGCAAAGATCTTCCACAGCTCACTCCAAGTTGTTCTCCATAAGGTTGGAAAAGGTAGATTTGTGTAGAATACACAAATAAGGAGTAAAGAAACAAGGGTGATCAAAGAGGGTACAAAGCATCAAAGAGGGTACAAAGCCTGGCTCCTGAATCTCCCTTCTGGAAGGACCAGCATGTCCAAAGATGAACTTGCTGCCCTGGCTGTTGTCCTTGCAGCTGGTTTGTCCCCTGAGACAAGTTGCCTCTGGCTTTAGGACAGTTTGTTCTTGGTTATTTGAGCTGTCCAATCCCACGGGAAGAAACTGTTAGTGAGATTGCAGTCAAGGAGCTGGGACCTGACCCGTGGTAGCAGAGTAGGTCATGTGCCTGAGTAGTTCTGTTAGGAAATCTCTGTCTGGTGGGTCTGCCAAAGTGCTGGGCTAGTGTCCCATCCTCTGCCAAGGGCTTGGAGCTGGGAATGTGCAAGTAGAGCTCATTCCCAGTGGGTTACAGCTCCCTCAGGAGAAAGGCACACCTCACCCATGGAGTTTATTGCTGCATTAAATCCTGCTCTTGACCCACCCACATCTTGTGGCCACAGGTTGCTCACCCAAGTGAATGGTGCACTGAGGAAGGGTAAAGATGAGGGAGGAAGGTTGGCTGGGTAGGATTTTGGGCCCCTCTCAAGTTCTTCCCCACAATTATATTTAGCTGACTCAGTTAAAGCTGTTGTGTAACTGTGGTTCTTAGGATGTGGTGGAGTGTGTGTCCTGGTTTTGGCCCACCCTGCCTCTAGGATTTTTGGTTTCTTGGAGTGCCACAATATGCTTCTTTCTGGCAAGGGTTAGTGGCCGTGGACCTGTGCTGGTGGTGTTGCCAGAGGCCTCTGAGCTGTTCCTGTTCTCTGAAGCAGGGCTGGATGGCAGGTTTTTGCTGTGGATATCCTATGAATGAGACTTCAGGGACTGATGTTTTGGCCTAGGGACTGGAAAGTGGAAGTGATGCCCTCTGGTCCCTCTGTTCCAACAGATGTGGTGTTTTCTGTATGTGCCAGGTTTGTACTCCCATCCCTCTCCAGACCTATGACCTTGGGGGAAAGGAGGGCAGGACCTGGAGGTCTCAGAACAGGTCTGTGGCTCCATGGAGCTCCAAGCACAAGTTTCCTGGCTGTCAGGTCCATTGCTGTTTGAGGTGACTGGAGCACAGCAAGAGGACTCTCCTCCTTCCAAGGCTGTGCTCCATTGCCTTCTCTGCCAGTGGCTTCCTGAGCAGCCCTCATGTGAACAGCAGCAATGCTGTGTCCAAGAAGGGCAGAAGCTGCCTGGTCCTGTTTCTGTGCTGTTAAGGGAAGTCTGCTCAGCTCCAGGGATGCTGCAGGAACAGAAGGCCCAGCACCCTGGTCCTGGACAGCCTTAGCTGTGCATACAGCAAGCTGCCAGTGGCTGCTGGAGGGCTGCCTTGTGTCTGGGGGCTTTCTGGCCAGGCTGGTGCTGCTGGTTGGGGGTGCTGGCTCCCTCCTGCCACTGGAGTCTGGCCAGAGGGACTGCTGCTGAGTGGCTCATAGGTTTGCACTGACTGCTTGGCATTGATGGGACCATTTCCTTTCCTAGTGGTTTTTGTTTTTGTGACTCATGTGGAAAACTTGTGTGGAGATGGAAGGGTAGTCCCTGAAGTGCCTTCTGTGCATGTATGGATGTTTGGAAAGCCTTGAAAGCTGCTTGGTGCTGTACTTCAGCTGGTGCTTTGGGGTTTGGTTTGTTTTACTCAGCTGTGAAGCTGTGCAGGCTGCCTGGCTCTTTGGCTTGGTTAAACAATTCCTGTGGACATGTGGGTGTTGTTAATCTTTGGGGTTGGGATGGTGGCCAGGGATGTAGAACAGCTCCTGACTCCAAAAGCCTTGCCTGGCAGTGCTCACCTCCCCTCTGGTGCACTCTGTGAGGTGAAATTGTTATCACCTGAGACCAACAACTTCTAAACCCTGAACATATGGGGTTCTTTCTGCCCATCCTCAGACTTTTTTTAATTTCGCTATCTCTTGGCCTCTAAACTGCCTCCTTTTGTTGCCTTTTTAGACCATGTTGTCTTTGTGACTTGCTGTGCCCTAGACCACAGAATTTCTCCTCAATTCCCTGTTTGCAAAAACTCTTTGGAAGACTTCTCTAGCCTTAAAACAGCTGAGGGATGTACAGGGGACATGGGAAGTAAATGAAGTGATGTGGAGAAGGACAGAAACCTTTGGGTGTAGATGGTGGGGCAGAGAGCAGGTTGCCATCCCTTGAGAGTGCTCACACCTTCATATGCTAAGGTGGCCTGTACCCACGTTTCACTCTGTGCCCCTGTCACTTGCAGGGCAACCTCTTTGACTTCCTGAGGCTGACGGGCTGGCGTGGATCCAAAGTGCTCTACTTTGGTGACCATCTGTACAGTGACCTTGCGGTGAGTGAAACGTCTCAGCTCTCCAGTGAGGTGGGAGCAATCCCACATGGCTGCTGTGCCTGCAGCTGGGCTGAACAGAAGGCAGGGCCTGCTCTGAGTGCTCAGGGCTGTGCTGGGTACCCCTCCACACAGGACACACCAGCTTCCCCAGTGCTGTCAGACAGAGGCAAGCACTGGAGAAAAGGCTCCTGAAGTACTTTCTGTGGGTAAAGTGTGAATTTGAGAGCGATTTCTATTGATCCCACCTTTTTAGGTGCTTCATGCAACTGATCTTAGTGACCAGGAGATGGATGTTACTGGCACAGGCCATGGATGGCTGTCCCCTGAGAATGTGAAATGGGAACAAACCCACTTTTCTAGGAACCAGGGTTATGTTTGGCTTTCAGTCTTTATGTTGAATTCTTGGTTGTTTTTTCACCCTGACCTCCAGGACCTCATGCTGCGTCATGGCTGGAGGACTGGAGCCATCGTTCCCGAACTGGAGACAGAGATCAGGATCATAAACACAGAGCAATACATGCACTCCCTGACCTGGCAGCAGGCTCTGACAGGGCTGCTGGAGAGAATGCAGGTAAACATTGCCTGGCTGAGCAGGACAGGTTAGATGCTGCCTTCTGAGTCTGAATTTTGGGTTTAGCATGGGGATGAGAGGATGTACCATCTTGCCTGGTTCTCAGAAATGTCTCATCTTCCTCCTGGTGCAGTGGGCTCTGGGTTTGTAAGTTACAGTGGAAATTCCAGGGAGCTGATGTGAGGTCTGCAGGACTGATGGATGGGATGCTTTCTACTGCTGTCTTTGCAGATGTATCAGGATGCAGAGTCAAAGCAAGTACTGCTGGAGTGGATGAAGGAACGGCAGGAGATCAGGTGAGCATTTCCCCCTCACTTGTGAGGTCTCTTAGGGGCTCCCAGGCCCTGTTTTGTAACCTGCTTCGGGGACAATGCTGCTGCAGCTGCTGGATTCTGGTCCTGCCTGGTGTCTTTTGCCTCTGGGTGGGTTCCATGCAGCAGTGCTGTCCTGCAGCCTGGGAAGTTGGGCTGTTTTGAAGGCAGGATGGGAAAGGGGAGTGCTAGTAGAGGTTGGAGGGCTGTCTGCTCCTGCAGCTCCTGAAACTGCCCTTAACAGGTGGACTAAGGCTGCACTGAATATTCATCAGTCTCACTGCAAAGGGACTGGTCTGCATCACAGCCTTGGGAGGGTGTACTTGGGGTGATCCCCTAATGCTCAGGGAGTGGAGTGGCCCAGGGCTAAGGGAGTGGCAAGAATCTGTGACCACAGTTTTAGCTACAGAACACCATCTCCCTCTTCCCAGGTCTCTGACGAAGAACCTGTTCAACCCCCAGTTTGGAAGCATCTTCCGCACCTTCCACAACCCCACGTACTTCTCCCGCCGGCTGGTGCGGTTCTCTGATATCTACATGGCTTCCATCAGCTGCCTGCTCAACTACGACGTGAATTTCACCTTCTACCCCCGGCGCACCCCTCTGCAGCACGAGGCTCCGCTCTGGATGGACCAGCTCTGCACAGGCTGCATGAAAACGCCCTTCCTGGAGGAGATGGTGCACATCCGGTGAAGGGCAGGTACTGCAGGCAGCAGCAGCACAGCGGGCTGGAGCGGGGCCGGGCTGCACGCCGGCAGCACCTCTGTCTACCACTAAAGGGCGTTCCACACTTGCGTATGTGTGTAGGTGGTGTGTTTATTTTCTCCCTTCACCGGCTCCATCCCTTTCCCTGAAGTGCATTGCAGGCTGGACAGAAGATGGGTGCTTGTGCAGGGAGTCCTCTCAAGGAGTAGGTGAGATGGAGGGGCCAGTGCTGGTGGTGGGACACTGCTCCTCCCTGCTCTGTGCCCAGACAAGTGGCTCAGGCACGGAGCTCCTCATCTCCAGTGCTTGGTGAGAACAACCCACGGGAGGTGTGACAAGGTGTGTCAGGTCTATAGCTGCCCCCATAGCCTGGGACTGCAGCATGAGTGACTGCAGATGGAGAGGGAGGGTCAGGGCTGCCAGCTGGGCACCCACTCAAGCCCATCAGTGAGTGCATCACATGGCAAAGCATCAGCAGCATTACCTGACCAGCAGCCCTCAGCCTCATCCTGCTTCCCACCAGACTGGCCTGTCCAGCTGGGGACTCTGACAGGTCACTGGGCATGATGTGCAAGCCTTGGGTGTGGGAGTAGGTCACAGGGTCTCAAAGTTATTGTTTGGGGACATGGCTGGTTTTTGAGAAAGCTTAAGGCTGTGCACTGTTGGTATTTTTGGGTTTGGTGCCATGTAACATCAATACTTAGGCAATTGCTGTGGTGTGAGCTGCAGAGGGATGTATTCAGCCCTTCAGGGACAGTGCAGGGCTGGCAGCAGAGGTGGTGACCTTCCATCTGTGTTCGCTGAGATGTGGCCTATGGTGGCTGGAGGGGCAGGTGAGGATGTTTGGGGAGGGGCTGAGTGTGAAGTGCTCTGGGGACCATAGCCAGGCAAAGCCCTGTGGTGCCACTTCAGCAGGAGGAAGAGCAAAGAGATGCTAATAGTGATGCCAGAGTGTATAGGATGGGACAAGAGTAACAGAGGGCCCAGAAAGGTGAGAGCTGATTTAGGATGGGAGGTGCAAAAAATCGGCTCTGCACTTGGCTCAGGGCCTTGCTGGTCCTGCCCCAGTCCATGCAGGGTGTTGGGGAGGGGTAGAGGGCAGGTGAGGTGGAGAGAGGTGTTGGGAGTTTGTGCCACTCTGATACTGGCTGGCCCCAAGAGGCAGGAGATGATGCCCTCAGAAAGCTGTTTGTGTGGGGAAGTGATGGCTATAGGATGAAGGCATGGCGATTGTGATTGTCTTGGTCCTCCTTCTCCTCCCCTCACTGCCACACCATTTGCAGATGGCAATGAGGGTGCCAGTGCCTGCTTGATCAGGGGCAGTGTTGGGGTGACAGGGAGGAGAGAGGCAACAGAGAAATGAGGGCCTGGCAGTGAGCAGGCACAGAGCTGGATGAGTGACTGCAGAGCGGGTAAGGGCTGTGGGTTTGGAGGGAGCTGAGGATGAGCACAGGGGCAGGCACCAGGGCCTTGTGAGCATGGGCTGTGGTGGTGGCTGTAAGGGCTGAGGGTGCCAGGGTGGGGGCAGCCGAGGAAGAGGAACCAGGGTGGTGTGGAGGACCCTGTGCCAGGACCTGTGACTCAGAGAAAGGCGCTGAGTGTGTCAGCAATCCTCAGTGAGTCACACACATACAGACACACACACACACACACACACACACACACACACACACACACACACAATCTTCTCCTGCATGTTCTTCCCCAGTGCTGTGCCAGGCTGGCCTGTCAGTCTGTCCCTTGTCTGTCCCTGCCTTTGTGCCATGTGCCAGCCCCTCGCACACTTTTGAGATGCCTTGTGCTGGACTCAGTGGCTTGAACAATCTGTTAACGTGGCCGCTCTAATCAAACACTTGTAGTAGGTGCATGTGGCACTTGTCTTTGTGCTGTGTGTAGTGTGTAGCTCAATAAACGTCTGCAGCATGTGTAACTAACTGACTAACCCGATCTCTGTGCCCAGCGGGCTCCTCTGCCTGCCCCAGCCCGGGCTGAAGCCGGGATGGGCATCGGGCAGAGCAGGGCTGAGGCGTTCAGCATGGAGCAGGCGGTGCCCTCGCAGCGGGTGTTTGGGGCGGTGACTCGTACCTGACCGTGGGCCAGTGTGAGGGCACAGGAGCGAGGCCCGGGGGATCTGCACGTGAACACTAAGGGCCGTCCGTCCCTGGGAGCGGCGGAAATGGGCCCTGGGTGCTGGAGGCTTGGCACCACCTCGTACGGGGCGGGGGCGAGAAGGGGCTGGAGCTCCCACCTGCTGGGGGCGGCCGGTACCGGCGGGGCGGGCGGTGGGAGGCCGGGGCCGGGGCGGCGAGGCAGGCGCGGGCACAGCCGCTGGCGCTGAGCTGTTTATTTCCCGGAGGCGCGGTGCGGTCTGGCCCGCTCGGGGCCGCGCGGGGTCACTGCAGGAACCCGCGGGGGTCGGTGCCGGTGTCCGCCAAAGGCGGGTCCTGCGACAGAGAGAGCGCGGCGTGAGCGGGGGGGGCTGAGGGGCGCGGGGCGGGGGGAGCGCCGGGCGGGGCTGAGGGAGCGTGGGCGGGACTGAGGGGCGCGGGGCGGGGCGGAAGGAGCGTGGGCTGGGCGTGTCTCACGTGCAGCGGTTCGTAGTCGAGGCCGTGGCCGCCGTACAGCGGGTTGGGGATGGTAACGAGCGGCCGCTGTGGGCGGGGCCTGGCGGCGCGCGTGCCCGCGCGGTCGGGCCGGGGCCGCGCCTCCTCCTCCTCCTCGGGCTCCTCGTCCCCGCGGAGATCGGCCTGCAACGGGAGCGGCGGGTGCGCGGAATGCGGGCACGGGGGCGCGCCCCGCCCACCCCTGCCCGTTGTTGCCCGCGGGCTTCCCCTGGCGTGCCGGCTCCGCACGCGCCGCCACCGGAGCCCACACCGCACCGGGACCCGCACCGGGACCCGCCCGTACCTGATAGTACCCGAACTGCCCCTGCTGCCGCCGCCTCCTCACGTAGTAGTAGGCGGCGCCGGCGCCGCAGCCAGGGCCAGCGCGAAGCACAGCGCTGAGAGCGTCCCGGTGGCCACGGAGCCCCGAGCCGCGCCCGTTCACCTGTGCCCAAAACAGCGGCGCCGTCACGGCCCTGCCCCGGCACAGCCTTGCCCCGGCACACCGCCTCTGCCCCGCACACCGCCCCTGCCCCACACCGCCCCTGCCCCGCACACCGCCCCTGCCCCGCACAGCGCCCCTGCTCCGCACAGCGCCCCTGCCCCGCACACCGCCCCTGCTCCGCACAGCGCCCCGGCCGCTGCTCCCAGCGGGACCGTGGGCAGCGCTCCCAAAGTGAGCCACGGCAGGGAGCAGAGCACAAGGGCAGCTCTTGGGATGACCCTGTCACATCATCCCCAGTGCCCGGCCTGATGCCGGCCCTGTTCATGGCCCAGACTCACCTGGCCAAAGTGAACAATGGGCGCTGGCATCCTCAGAGGCTCTGCTATCACGTGAATGATGCCGTTGAAAGCTAGGATGTCCCACTCCACAATCATCGTGTCATTAATCCCCTTGGCGTCCTACAGCACAGGACACAGATGATGTCACCTGCCCAGAAAGGCTCCCCATCATTCCCTGTCTCAAAAGAGATGTGGTGGAAACTGTGGCTTTCTTTGCCCTCTGCCAAGGCTAAACCTACTGAGTGCTCTGTACTGTTGCTCGCTGCGAGGTCTGATACGTGGAGGTCATATCCTGACTGGGACGGGATGATGGTGCCTGTCGTGAGGTTGAAGCTGAAGAGGATGACATTGCTGGATGACACGTGGAGCTTCAGTTCTTCTCCTGTCAGTGTCTGAGTAAGCACCAGTGCACAGGGGTGAGAAATGGATGAGCTGGTCTCTCCGTTTCCCTGCTGCTGTGCAGCCCCCAGCCAAGACCAGACCCTCTCCATGGCCACAGACAGCTCCATTCATGGATAGCATGGTACAGAATGTGCAGAGCAGAGGGGACAGACCCTTAGGACTGTCAAAGCCCAGCTGGAGAAGGCTCTGAGTGTCCTGACCTAAATGGCTCTTCTGAGGGAATGGTTGGACTGGGACCTCCAATCCACTGGCCCTCTCTGACCCATCATTCCTCCTCCTCCCCAGACTATTTCACACTGTCATGCCAGCATTGGTGACACCTGCTCTGCTCTGGGGCTCTGATAGTTCATCCCTGCTTGCTTACCTCATTGTCTGCAAAGCCAGAATTCAGAGGGGCGAAGAGAGTTTTGGGAACAGAGGCATCAGACAAATACATGAAAAAATCCAGTCCTTCTTCTGTGTCATTGGCAAAATTGAGCAACATCTGGAAGAGATGGGAGATCTTCCCGATTGTACATTGCTGGCAGCACAATGCCATCACCTTCCCCAGCCCAGGAGGCCCCAGCCCTGGAAAGAAACCCCTCTGTGTCTTGCACACAGACCAAACCCCAGCTCCTCCCTGTTCCAGCTGATCCCTCCCTCTGCCTTGCTGCTCCTGTAGAGCCAGGAGAGTGTTGCTTACGGAGTAGAAGGTGGAGAAGCGGTCCTGGTCAGCGAGCACCTCGGGCAGTTTCCCACTGCACCAGTACCCATCTCCCACAAACCCATCTCGGCAGGTGCAGGTCACATCTGCAAAGGAACACCAGGGTGGAGTTGGATCACCAGTGCTGGCTGCACCAACCACCTGTTGGATTCTGGATACCTTCACCATGTTCCCTCTGGACACGGGCATGGGAGAGGGGGTGTGCCCGCCTGCCCTCATGCTCCAGGGCAGTTCCCTGCCTGCTGCCCTGACCCAGCTCAGTGCCCAACAGGACTGTCCCCTGGAGAAGTGCTGGCAGCACTCACCCTTCTCCCGGTAGCAGAATGCATCCCAGGTCTCGCTCAGGTTGCTTCGGAAGCCATAGTCCACAATGCCCACATGGCTGGACCCACAGCTGGGGTTGGGGTAGGCTGTGGGGTATCCAGCTGTGCCATTGTCCAGCCAGCCCACCAGGCAAAGATGGAATCCCATCTAGAAGAGGAAAGTCAATGATTAGACTAAAAATAGCTCTGTCCTGGGTTTTCTGGCCCAATGAAGATTCCCATTGTGCCTCATCCAAAATGCTGGGCACAGTCACAAGTCCCATTCTAGTGTACTGGCAAGACCAGCCAGCCCTTCTGTTTCATGGATATGGATGGAGCAATCAGGGCGTGGCTGAGGGGATGAGAGGTCACCCACCCACATGTCACCCTGGGATGTGCATGGCCTGTCCCAGCCTCATGAGGGGACAGAGCCACCCCTGCCCTGACCTGCTGTGCTGCACCCAGCTGCTGGAATGTGGCCAGGGAAGCGCCTTCTGCAGCACAGGCTGCCTGAGCCTGCTCGTAAGTGAAGGCGTACTTTCTTCGGGGTGACTGCAGGTGAAACACACCCATGGTCTTATCTGCAAAATAGCAAAGCACAGGAGCATCAGTACAGGACACACTGAGCTACGTCCCTGGGCTGCCACGTGGGTCCCTGTGTCACTGTGGACAGCACTGCCAAGGAGGGTGGGATGTGGACAAGGCACAAGGGAGGGAGAGGCTTCCTCTGAGCTTCTTGCCTTCTCCATGAGAGCCACTGCCACCAGAGGCCATCTCACATCACATGGGGCAGACAAGTATGGCTCACCTCCCCACATGACATGTAGGGGAAAGGGAAATGTGAAAACCACGCCAAGCTACAGAGATGAGTCCCTGTCCCCTTGGCCATCCCACCCTCCAGTGTCTGAGGAGAGCTCCAGGCCAAAGGTGAAGGGTGAGGAGTGTGGCCTCTCCATGGAGCACCCCCTGGGCCTGCAGGGCTGCACACTCACCGTGGAAGTGCAGGTCGGTGCAGGTGGCCTGGCGGTGGCACTGCCCGTTGTTCTCCAGGCACCGGTCCGTGGGGGGCACGGCCTGCTCCAGGCACTGCATCCCGTCACCCACGTAGCCCCGCTTGCACTCGCAGCGCCGCTCGTTCTGCAGCACAGGGGAAGGGTGAACTGTGTCAGGGCAAACAGTGCCTGCTGGGGATCCTTGCATCCCTCTGGAGATGGGGATGAGCCCTCAGAGTGCCTCTCCAGGTGCTGGGGCTGTAACAGAGCTGTCAGAGGCCACATGGCCTGTCCCACTCCCACACCCAGGCAGTGTCACACGAGTCCTTGGCACGTGCTGTTTGTTTGAGCGGAGCTTTGAGGTACATGGCTCCTGACTCTTGCACTACACCATGTTCCCAGTCCCATCTTCTGGCCTGTGCTGATCAATTTTGGTTCTTCAGCAAAAATGTCCTTGAAGGACCATCCAGGAGCCACCAGAACAGCCCAGGAATAGCACAACTGACCCATCTTTTGCTCCTTAGACAGGGGAGCGGGGAAAATCAGCCTCAGCATAACATCCCCACAAGTACCACAGCAGCGCAGCCCCTGCCTGGTGATAAGCACCCGCAGGATGAGCAGACACCTGGGGGCACGGAGGGGAGGGCAGGGCAGGGGAGGAGGCTGCAGTAGGGGGGCACGGTGGCAGGGCTGTCCCAGGGCGGTGCTCCCAGCACGGGGCGGTCCCGGCCCCGGGGCCGCGCTCACCGGGCCGGTGCTGATGCAGAGGGCGTGCTCGCTGCAGTCGCCGTTCCTGCCGTCGGCACAGCGGTCGATGGGCTCGCAGATGTGGCCGTCACCGCTGTAGCCGGGCTCGCAGGAGCACGACACGTTCACGCCCGTCTGCGAGCACTGTGCGTGCCTGGCACAGCCCCCGTTGTCCTGGCTGCACATGTCGATCACTGCGGGAGGGAAGCCCAGGGTTAACTGACCCATCTCATCAGGAGTCCTGGGGTCAGCCTGGCTGTCCTGCCAGCTGTCACCCAGCACGGCCACCGGCGATGGTCACCTGCTGTCCTGCCCCGTACCTGAGCAGGCTCTCCCGTCCCCCTCGTAGTGCAGCTCGCACTCGCAGAGGTTCCCGGCGCGGCAGACGGCCCGGGCGTGGCACGGGGGAGAGCAGCTGGGTGCCACCACTGAAACAGAGCACACAGGGGCACAGTGACCGAGGGGCTGCGACACGGCCACGGCTGCCACCACCGCCTCTGCCCCAGGCCACCTGCCCCACACTCACAGCTCTCTCTCTGCCCCCGTTCTCTTCTGCAGGTGCCTTGCCCAAACACTCTGCCCAAACACAGAGGTTTGTTACTCCATCAAACACACCTCAGATCTTCACCTCAGACTCAAGCCCTTCTTGGAGCACTTCAGGGACTTGATCATGATCCAGTAGAGCTTTTCTCCTCTGGCCCTTCCTCACCACCCCAACCCTTGTGACACTGAACAGCATGTGGCAGATCTCGGGATGAGCCTTGCAACTGAGAGCTCCTTTTTGGAGATATTTCTGAATGGCTGTTGAACTGCCCAGCTCCTGGGAAAGCAGCCATGGGCAGCAGGTCCCAGGGAATAGCAGGTGGGTCCCAGGGAATAGCTGAGCATCCTCACCCAGTCTGATTTCACAGCGCTCCCCAGTCCAGCCCTCGGCACAGAAGCAGAAGCCGTCGCCGTGCAGGCCTCCATTGCACACACCATTCTCAGTGCAGTTGCACTCTGTGAGGAATGAACAAACACAGCATTCATGCCCTGGTGGAAAGGCCCTGGGACAGCCACATGGCACAAGTGTGGCATTGTGGGCAGGTGCAAAGGTGGGCACAGGAGCCCAACACATCCCAACCCTAGTCCTGGCCCTTGTCACACACGCCCTTCGCAGAGGAAGAGAAGCCTCTGCACCCACAATACCCCATCACTCCTCTCCCTTGGGCATTTCTGGAATGTGTTTCTCGCTCTGAGACCCTGTGACACCCAGTTTGAGATGGGAGGATGGAGAACTCTCTTTTCCCTCCCTTTGCTTTTTTCTTACATGGACACAGGTCCTTGCTGAGCATGTCCCAGGTGATGCTCCTTGTGCACAGGATTCATCACAACTTCTGTGTCCCGCAGCTCACAGTACAGTGAAATACTTTCTCCTAAACTGGGGCTTTCAGCTGTGCTCGCCATACGAGGAGGGTTTTTGACGCTGTGTCCTTATCAGCCGCGGGCTGCCAGGGAGCCAGCCCAGCCCGTCCCCCGTGTGCAGCCCTGCCCAGCCCGCCCGTGCTGCTGTGCCGCGGTACCTCGGCACTCCGGGCCGTATCTGCCGGGCGCGCACAGCTCGCAGCCCGTCCCGATGAACTCCTGGCTGCAGTTGCAGATCCCCGAGCCGCCGATTTTGTCATCGCAGGTCCCGCGGTTGTTGCACGGCGCCTCCAGCCCTCCCGGGCACGCTGCAAACGGGGCACCTTAGTGAGGCTCTGGTGACAAAGGGACCCTGTGCTGGAGGGGAGCCACCCGCTGCCCTGCACAGACCCCGCACACCAGCTGTCCCTGAGCTGCTGCTCACGGGAGCTCGGACCACAGAGCTCAGCAGCCTGGGGACTGAGTGCTGGGGACGTGCCATGACAGGAAAACTTAGCACCGGGGACAAGAGGGACAAATTTGGCTCAGCTTCCAGCCTGGGAAGAACCCCTGGTGTCATGTGTTGGGTTTGTGCTGTCCAGCAAGCAGACTCACCCAAGGATGTGAAAGCTGCCCGTGGCACAGGGGGCAGGGAATGATTGAGCATTTACAACATCTAGAGGTGAGTGACGTGTCTGACAGCCCCCAGCAGCCCTGTGCCCAGGGCTCTTCAGAGACAAGATATTCTCCAAAGAAAGGGAACTTTCCCAGGGTATTGCTCCCTGCACCCTCTACAGGCTGGGGCTCCCTGCCTGGGCTCTTGCCTGCCCTTCTCCAGAGGAGCACACTCATGGATGTTGGATGTGCCAAACCAGGAATGTCACCTTCTCGCTGGGGACAGGGGAGTGCCTCTTACCCCGGCAGTCCCGGCCATAGTGGTTGGCACAGCACTGCGGGAGCCACTGGCTGGACACGCAGCTCCTCCTGCAGCCTCGCCTGAGAGGCCCCCTGGAAGAGAAGTGTCTCCTGAAGGGGTCCCACGGGGACTGTGACCAGGCTGGCCGCAGCAGGGAGCTGCGGTGGAGCAGGAACGTGTTCCTCAGCAGGTGGTTCCCGTAATAGTAGCAGCGCTTGGTTTCCCCCTGTGGGCAAACAGGCAAAACACAGAGTTTGCCACACTGCTCACTGGCAACTCACCCTGCCTTTTCTTGTGCCACTCATTCAGTTTTATGACAAGCAACAGAGGCTTCCTAATATATGCTGGGGCTGGTGACAATTACAGAAGCCAGCAGTGAGAACGGGGTACAGCCACTTCCCTGTCAGGGATCCCTGAGCCATTCCCAGGCTGAACTCTTTTGCTCTAAAGCACCCAGAGTCACCCCCAGTGCTGTTGGAAGGACTCCTGTGCCACTGTCACCCACATAGGACTGACCACATAGCAAAGACCACTGGACCCCACATTTTTAAGGCCAGCTCCTGCATGACTTGGGGCAAGGCATGGACAATGTGACTGAGCCAAGGGCTTGCCACATGCAGGTGGGCCTTCATTTTGCTGCTAAAACATGAGGGGCACATGAGTGTTGTCATCAGTCCCCTGATGGGCCTCCCTGGTGACAAAGCTGTGAGCTTTACCCGTTGAACGGAGCCAGCAGGGCAGGGTGGCTCAAAGCCACAGAGTCCACAGCTCTCTGTAGATCCCTGTGGAGGGGAGAAAGAAACTTCACAACAACTCAGTATGTGCTGCTGCCTCTCTTGGCTGCTCAGAGCTTTGCCAAGGAAGAGCAGCAAGCCCTCCAGACACCCCTCTCCCCAGGCATGGGGCTGCAGGGGTGGCCCAGATTCTCCCTCACCTCACCACAGTACTTACCTGCAGCTCAACAAGGGTGAACTCATCACAGCGAGATCCCAGATCTGGTGGCTCCAGCAGTCTATCAATGCCATAAGCAATGCCCCCATTGAACTCCATGTGCCTCTGGATGATGGTGGCATCGCTGTTCCCCACCAGAATCTCCCCCTAACAGAGCAAGAAAGCAACTTGTGATTCTGGCACATCCTGCATCGTGGCTGTACCACCCAAGAGTGCTCAGTTTTGGCTGCCAGGGCTTCTAAATCACCCCAAGAGCTCTAAAATCTCTGTGCACATGTACTTGATGACCCTTCCCACTTAACATTTTCACAGCCACCTCTCCTAAGGATGGCCTCTGTGCACACAGTACATGCCCTCTAAAGGTTGTGGCACTGTGGGGTTGGCTTGCAGCCAATCATTGTGGCATTCCTGTACAGGTACCACTCACCTCTGCACTTCCCTGCTAGCTGTGCCTCTTTACAGCCCAGCTGTAGCCAGTGAGTGGGGTGTCCTAGCCTGCAAGCACCCCAGCTCTGTGGTCACTCCCTGCCAGAAGCACCAGCTGCTGCTGCTGCTGGTCCCTGCCATGCTCAGGGACACTTGCTCCATAGGCAGCCAAGCCTGGAATGGTTAACACTCACCACGTGGGTTTTGCTGCAGCTGAATGAGATGGTGGAGCCGTGCATGGTCCGTATGGTTTCAACTTGGGGCACATTACCAGCAACAATCTAAGAGGGAAAAAGAAGAATGTGAAGAAGAGACTGGCAAAACTGGCAGTTCATGTTGACAGCTGGTGAGGACAGGGATCAGTGGCCAATGGAGGGGTGTGATGTGGCAGTCCCTGAAGCTGGTGTGGGTGGCACAGCACAGCTGTGCTGGGTTAGTCCCAGATTCCTGCACAGTGAGGGGCCAGTGTGAGAAAGCAGGGCCTGGCTTTGCTCAGGTGGACTCTCCCTGGTTCATACCCCTGTACACAAGAGCCTGTGAGCCTTGTGTACAGAAGGTTTCAGCTCAGCCACCAGAGTTTCACGATGACACTGTAGGTGTCTCAGATGCTCAAAGAGCTTTGGGTCTACTCAGGACAGCAGAACGCTGCCCGCAGAGCTCTGACAGCAGCAGCAGACAGTGGCCCTCGTGTGGCCGTGGCACACAAGCCCGTGTGTGTCACCCTTACCTTGGCGTCCCTGATCATGTGTGCTTTGAGGAAGGAGGCCAGCACGTCGCGGTGCTCCCTGCGGTACAGGAACCTCTGCCGGCTCTCCGGGAGGGCTCTGAACGCCGCGTCCGTGGGCCAGAGCAGCGTGAAGGGTCTGTGCGCCGGGTCCGCCAGCAGCGGCAGCAGCTCCGCGTCCTGCGGGAGCGCAGCGACACGGGCACAGAGAGCACACAGCACCGCCCCGGGGCCAGGGACACGGGGAGAGAGAGCCCCAGCCCGGCACACAGCGCCGCCCCGGGGCCAGGGACACGGGGAGAGAGAGCCCCAGCCCGGCACACAGCACCGCCCCGGGGACAGGGACACGGGGAGCCCTGCCCGGCACACAGCACCGCCCCGGGGCAGGGACACGGGGAGAGAGAGCCCCAGCCCGGCACACAGCGCTGCCCCGGGGCTCAGGGACACGGGGAGAGAGAGCCCCAGCCCTGCCCGGCACACAGCACCGCCCCGGGGCCAGGGACACGGGAGAGAGCTCAGGGACACACAGACCGCCCCGGGGCCAGGGACCTGCCCCAGCCCGGCACACAGCACCGCCCCGGGGCCAGGGACACGGGGAGAGAGAGCCCCAGCCCTGCCCGGCACACAGCACCGCCCCGGGGACAGGGACACGGGGAGAGAGCCCCAGCCCTGCCCGGCACACAGCGCTGCCCCGGGGCTCAGGGACACAGCCTCACCTGCAGCAGCCTGCTGTACATCCTGTACCCGAAGGATTCGGCCACCTCCGTGATGTTCTGCTGCAGAGGGAGCAAAGCAAACAGCTGGCACCAAGGGCTCCCCATCCCTGCAGTGCAGGGGAGAAACCAGGCAGGCAACAGCTACATGGCTAAACACAAATTTGTCACCATCATGCTGATGGTTTGGCCTGGGAAGGGCTGGCAGTCAGCAGTCACCACTTTTCTGATTCATCCTGGATAGACTGCTATGGCAGGAGCTGGGATGAATTCCAGCACTCTCTTGTGTTGCACAGGAAATGTGTTATATTCTGTAAAATGCAGGCTCTATAAGCCCCTAATGCTTGCTTAAGGAATCACAGAGAGGCATTGGCAAACTCATACTACAACCTGCTCTGTGCTGGAAAAGGAATGTAATGGTTGGCACAGGACAAGATCCTCCTGCCTACATCTAGAACTGTCGTCCCCTGGTGATGGAAAAGGCTCCTTATGTTCCAAATATGGCTATGCCACAAATGCTGTCATCTTCACAAGCCAAATCTGTGGCCTCAGACAACCCCTAGGCAGTCAGGGACAGGGAGGAAGAGCAGCCCAGGCAGCTTTGAGCTGAGGCAGAGCTGCTGGGAGAGAAATCTTGTCCCTGAGCTCAGCACAGCCCTGACACCAGGGCACAGCTCCAGCCTTACCTGTGAGAGCTTTGAGGAAATGTTATGGCCCACCAGGTCCCTGGGAATGAGGATCTTGTTGATGAAGTGAATGACCCCGTTCACACCCACGATGTCACTCGTGACCACTTTGGCTTCCTCGTTGAGAGTGATGCTATTCTGAGAGAGAGGGGACCTGCTGAGGGCTGCCCCAGGCACAGCCCCACCCTGGGAGTGTCTGTGGGCCCGGGCAGGCCCCCTGCCACAGCCACAGTGCTTTCACATGATAGAAAAGTGACACCCTGACAAATGGGACAGCAGAGGGAGTTACCTCGCTCACCGCGATCTTTATTTTGTGGCCAGATAAAGATGTAAGGGACTCCTGGTTTTCCAGGTCACTGGAGAGCAGTTTCTGGCAGCCCACCATGTGGTAGCGAAGCAGGTCCCGGAGGAGACCTCTGCTCTTCCACTCCTCAAACTACACACACAAAACAGGATGAGGTCACACCAGGCACTTTGCCTTGCACACAGGGCCTCCGCCCCAGTGAGGGAGACCTGAGCTCCCTCTGACTCCTCCCTGCAGGGAAGATGGTCCCCCAAAAACATGCTGAAGGCACAAAACCATTTGAGAACTTTGGGAAATTTCAACCGGCTTGACTAGTCAGTGATGGAGTTAGGATATTGCACTACACTGACGCCAAAAAGCTGCCATTCCTTATTCCTGAGAAGGAGTAAGGGGTCTGACACAGACACATGGGAGCCTTGCTGTTACCAGCCCATGGGCATCAAAGCCACCACTCACCACTGATCTGGCACTGCCTCTGAGGCCCACAGGACATAATCTCCAACAAGAGGAGGTAAGTCCACCCCTGTCCAGGCTGTCTCCTCAGTGAGATGCCTCCAAACTTCTGCTTTTACACTCATGGAGAGCAGGGGATGCCTTTAACTCTCCATGGTGCAGCCCCTTTGCCTTGATTCACTGGACAGAACAGACCCAGAGGTGACATTGCCTTAACTGGAGCTGTCAAACACCCAACAGAGCTTGGCATGGGAGGGCACTTACCACTGTGGTGTTTCCTATGAGATCTGCCTGTGGGACGAACACAGTGAAAGGCCCTGCCCCGCTGAGTTCTTTGATGCTTTCTGCCTGTTAGGAGAGCATTTGTGGGAAGCAGAAAACATTGCTCCAGTTAGCAAGACCCTTTGAAGAAAGCCCTAGGTGAGATTTACTACACAGAGACAAGGACAAAGCTGTCACCAACCTGTATCATCCTGAAGAACATGGATGCATCTGGAATCCTTCCCAGCTCCTTAAACAAAGGGAATCAGCCAGTGTTAGCAGGGTCCCTTCCACTTGCTCCTCACCAACCAGCACACACACCTGCTCCTTCCACTCTGGGCCACCCTCCCACCCCAAAGAGACACCACTTCTGACACACCACAGAGATCTTCCCTCCCTCACCAGCTCTGCAGGCACACATTACAGGGATATTGCAGTGAGCTCTGCCTGCACCATTCACAACTGCTGCAGGATGGAGAGGACAGAAGATGAGAGCTGGCTGGTCCTGCAGCATCTCTCTCATGGGTAACTGCCCTGTGCTCATGGGACACCTCGAGTGCTTCACAAAATCTCTGCTTTAATCTCACTGTGCTGCAGTTCTGGGATGCTGTCCAGAGGGCAGACACACCCTAGCAGGAGAAATGCCCTCTCCTCACCACACTGACTTGCAGTAGGAGCAGAGGCACAGTCCATCTCTTCTTGTGGCTCTGCTGTGGGCACAAGCTTTTATTTGCCACTGCTTGAAAAGCTTGCCCAAGGACAGTCATTGTACTGGCAGCAGAACTGGCCATAGACTGCTGCCCTCCAGACTGGGTCCCAAGTCCTGGCATGGTCCAGGGACACCTGCCTGATTCCACTGAGCAGAAGTGAGCTGCCTTGGGAAAAAACAGATCACTCCCATTTGTTTATGACATGAAGCAAGCAGTCCCCTGGAGGTATGGCTAATGATGCTGGCAGCAGTGGAGTGTTCCCTCCCTTTGCAGCAAAGTCACTTTGCCATGATTCTCCCCCATAGCTGGCACACCAAACAGACCTATGATTTATGCAGGGTTTGCTCAAAGCATCTCTCCCACACCACACAGGTGTCAAAGTACACCAAGATCTGCTCATTCTCTGGAGAGGAGGGAGTGGTTTGCTGCAGGGCAGGGGATGCAGAAGGAGCAGCCTGTGCCTCTCACCTGATGCACTTTGCCACGGCAGGTGAAGCCATCTCCAATGCTGTGCCAGGAGCAGGAGCAGTTCCGAGTGCCAGGGCCCGTGTACTTGCAGAGCCCAAAGGGGCTGCAGCCTCCATTGTTCTGCCAGGGAAAACAAAAAGCTGCTTGGAGGAGCTCCTCCAACATCTGGACTGCTGCTTGCATGTGGGAGCTGCAAACTCCATCCAGCCCAGTGAAAGGAAACCATCCATCCTCCCTGTTTGGTGCCTTAGAATAAACCTCACCCAAATTCTCAAGGGCTTCCCAGCACTAAATCATCCCATGAAATAAGACTTTCACACTTCATTTTGGAACACAGAGTCCATGACAAAGCCTCTGGTTCAGAGGGATACTTTGACATGAACACTCTGAGGCTTTTGAGCACATCCCACCTGAAATGGGCACAAAGGAAAAAGCCCACATGCCTCCAACCCTATGACCCTCTTCCCACCCTGAGGGAATGCTGGGTGACTGACATAATTGCAGGTGACTGCAGAAGGCAATGGAGACCAAACACACAAGGAAATCATTCAGTATGTGGAAAGGCAAGGCTTCAGCTGCAGCCAACCAGGCTAATGCTGTTCCTGCTGTTAACTCTTGGGAGAAGGGAACCCTTCCAGGCTGTGGCCTTCACCTCTGGAAGGCTACGTGCAAACCAAAAACAGACATAGCAAATGCAGACATACTTGTTCACACAAGTTGATGGGGTTGCACTGGCTCACACCATCCCCACTGTAACCAGGCAGGCAGTTGCAGGCGACCTGGAGGGAGAACAGAGCCTTGGGCTCAAACTTGGACCCAATAAAGGAAACACACAAGGGCTGCCCTGGACAGTAGGCATGTGCTGTAGCACCCATTGTTGCCTCCATGAATAACCAAGTTTGTGTCCACAGCAAACATAACCTGAGACTGCCCTCAGCCTCTGGCCAGCAAAGCCATCTGCTCTCATGGAAACAGCAATGTTTTCATGCTGCCAGGGAGTCTTCTCTACATGGAAGGGAGAAAGCACAAAGCAGGGCACTGCAATGGACAGGACTGCCTCTAGGAGAATTACACAGCTGTGACAATCCACCCTACACTCACCTTCTTTGGGCCTGTTTTGATGCACTCTGCGTTGGTGTGGCAGCCCCCATTGCTTTCGAGACAGAGATCAATTTCTGCAGCAAAACAATAAGGCCAAGTCATTGCTGAAGGCTGCTCAAGGCAGCTGGGAACTGATGGTCCAAAGAGGTACTGGGAAAGCAACAGGGAGAACTTTTCCACTTTCCTGGGAAAGTGTCTTGTGATAGCCAAGGAATAGGGTGCAGCTGCAAGCTTACTCCTGATACATGTGGGTCTCTGAGGTGTGACAAATCTGCCCACAGAAAATTCCAAATCTGTTTGGGTGTACTTTAAAGAATATGAGAGGACTGGGCTCCCCCTAGCTCCATCTTCACCCAGAGCACCACTGTGGGAGACTGTCCTCCCCCTCTGTCTCTGGGCCTCTCCATCACATGCTCACAACAAGAAACCTTGCAGGAATCTTTTTGTTTGAGACCAAAACACTGGTGTTTTAGTCTAAAACTCCCCTTAATGTTGATGCTACTTCCTTGCTACCCCCAGAACCCACCCTGAGCACTCACCCATGCAGAGTGTCCCATCCCCAGCATAGCCCTCCTTGCAAGCACAGGTTCTCTCTCCTGGGGACACTTTGGTGCACACAGCGTGCATGGAGCAGCCACCGTGGTCAATAGTGCAGGGATCTATTTCTGTTACCAAAAACAAGAGGAGCAGAATCAGCTCAGAGCACCTAGGAATGATCATCTATCTTAACAAAATCACAACATCTTGGTAAAATCCCTTTTTTCCCCAATGAAACTGTTGGTTCTTTAAGGACATGGGGCCTCATCCAGGTCTGAGAGAGGTCTAAGTCCAAGTCCAAGTAAATAAGCTGAGCTTAAGTAACTTCAGAATTGGAAATCTTTCCCTCACAGGATGTTTTCAATGACCACTAGTGGTTAGATGAGAAAAACTGCATTTACCTGAACAAAGTACATGTTTGGGCTTTTTTTTGCTTTTTCCCCCTTTACTCACTTTCCAACAAGGGCAATACTGAAAAGAAATTGGAATGTCCAGTGTTTTGACTGTTACAATTTTATCACTTTTTTTTTTTCCTTGGTCTGTTTGCTTTTGACACAAACAAAGTTTGTAATGTAGCTCTGGTGAAGTATCCTGAAATCTTGTCTTATTTTGGCTCAACTGCTGCAATATTACCTGATTTTGGTATGGCCAGCAAATAGAAGAATCACAAAGTTCAAAACACCTACATTCCAAGGATTCATGGCCAAAATTGGATAACTTTGCCACCAATACTGTGATATTGGAACGAGTACAATCCACTCGTGTATCAGGCCTAAGAACTGCTCTCCTACACTTGCCTGCCTTTTTATCCCTCTCTTGCAGGCTTTAGCAACACCAAAGCCTCCTGTGTAAAGGTCTGGACTGGAAAACATCTCTACCAAAGCATGGCAGAGTCATGGTGGGTGTCTGAGAGGAAATGGATTTGAGTGATCTTTCCTCTGGCAACTTCCTGCCATTAATTTGACCTTGCCTTTGCTGGACACACCTGTGCAATGGGTCCCATTCCCTGTGTATCCAGCAGAGCAGATGCAGGTAGGCAGGGAATCTGTGGAACTGTTGAGGCAGCTGAAACAAGACAGGGATAAAGAATCACTGACAACAGCTCCTGATCTGCTCAGCTGGTGGGAAGCACTGTACAAATCTGGCATATACAAGAGACCACAATGACCACAGCAGGCACATTTCCAGGGATTCCTTCACAGCTCCAAACACTCCAGTCATGCTGGCCAGGACCTGGTGTCTAGCCCAGGCCTCCCACAGTGCAGCCTCACCACACCCAGGAGCTTCTGCAAGGGACAAGTGGGATGGCAAAGGCCCTGCCTGAAACAGGAGTCAGGATAAGGATGGAGAAGGAGCACCAGGAGTCATTCCAGCCCTGCTTCATTCCTTGGCAGGGGCAGAAAGAGCTTGCAAATGGCTGGTTGGTTAGCTCCATGGATAAGGCCAGCCTTGGAATCTTTGCTTTCTCCCATCCACATGTGCTAAAGGAACTTAGAGTGGATTTATGCTTGGACAAAATCTGTGGGGAGACTACATGTGGCTCAGGTCCAAAGAGAGTTCCCAGAAAGGACTGACAATTATGCATCTTTGATGAGCAGGCACCTTCTGCCAGCCCTCTGCCAAGCCCTAAGCCAGAATCACCTCTGTGTAAAACTCACACAAGCACACTGCACTTACTTGGCCATTTGATGGCAGGTGTTATTGCATAAGTCAATCTTGATTCCTGCAAGAGAAAACACAAATATAACTTGGAATTTTCAGCTGGGGCCATTTCTACCACCTAGAGAAAAGAAGCCTGCACACAGGAGGGATGCTAACTCTCTTGTCCTATGTGGCAGCAGGAAAATCTCATGGGATTTATGTTTTGGCACTTTGCAAGGGAGTGAAATTGATGTTCTCTGTCTGAGCTAATGGTTCAATTTGATTTTATCTTTGTGGGATCTGCACTGGTAGGAACAAAACAAGGACTGAAACCTTGTTAATCCAGAATACAGAGCCATTTGGTTTTGGCCCTTTTGAAGCAAAAGATGAACTGCTTTCATACTTGACATTTACACATGATAGGACAGCCCTGCTTGATTGCTATTTCTAAATTCACAACAAAATCAACCTTTGTGTACAAACTTTTAAAATCCCAAGATACTTAGAAGTTCAGGTTTCTCCTCACCCAAATGCAAATCAAAATCCCAAATCCATCTTCAACATGTTACTTTGACACACAATAACAGATTTATTGAAAACTGCAGACCTTGGCCTGAGCTCACCTGAGTGAATGGATCTGTGAGCAGAAAATGCAGCTCAGCAAACACACTGTGGCCTTTTGAAAATTCAGATTAAGCCCTGCCACCTTCTCAGGAAAGCAACAGGAGTATGACCAGCCCAAAGTGACTGGAAGCTCCCATTTCTCTCCCAGAGCAAGGGGCTGTTTTTGAGGTGCCTCTAACCTCAGTGGAGGTAGAAGCAGGGATAGGCTTTTATTGGTTTCCCAAAATAACTCAAAGGCTCGTGTATTGTTGGGGAAGTCACAGCATATGCATCTTGTGTGCAGGAATGAGAAAGCAGAGCCTGAAAAGGTTTTGGGGGAATGCAGAATATATGTGACTGTGGTCAGAGCAGACAGAGCTGCTCTGACAACCCAGCAGGATCCCTCAGATTTCTCTGCCACTGCTACACCTTCACACTCACGTACTTTCTTGGCAGGTGGGGCCCGTCCAGCCTGGGAAGCACTTGCAGCTCCCATCCCCCTGCAGTCCATCGTTACAGATGCCATTGTCACAGGCACATTCTGCAGGGAAACACAAACCACTGTCAGACCAGCCAGGGTCACCAGCACAGTCTTGCTGCCATTCCAATGGCTGCTCTCTTCCTAATCCAGCACATCAAACTGCCATCAAGAAAATGCCACAGGAGAATCAAAGGAAAATGCCACAGGAGTATCTGTTGCTGTATGAGGGTTACGGAGCAGCGAGAGAACACAGCAAGAAGGCACTTTCCTACTTGGTGCAAGAAAGAGCAAGAAAGAGCAATTTATTGAAGGAAGCCATTGCTTTAAGGCAGTTTGTGCATAACAATATACAGATAGTTCATTGGTCAAAGAAAGAGACACCTCTGGTCCCAGGCTTTCCCAGGGATCCAGCAGGTGTTTATCTTTGTTATAATTCTTTCTCTTGTGTTTATGGTAGAGAAAGGCCTCTAGCTTGGGAAAAATCCTGGCTAGAGCTGAGGAAGTTTCACAGCCTGAGAAAAAGACTCAGAATCTGAGAAAAACGCTTGGCAAACTCTGCCTGGGCCTTCAGTGGTGTCCACAAGTATCAGCTCTTGATCCCTCACTGCCAGGCCAAAAAGCCCAGAAGAGACAACTGTGTGGGTGGCAGCAGGAAGGGAAGCACAGCACAGCACACACTTGGTTTGGGGATGGAACGGGGCCACTCCTGTGGCTGCCCATAAGTGTTCCCTCCTGCTGGCTCTCTCTCAGAGACCTGGCATCCATTTTTGCCTGTCTCAGAGTCTCGGGCCCTTTGTGCTCTCCCACCACCCCTCCTGAGAGCTCTGCTGGCCCTTTTCTGCCCCCGTGTGCGGTTTGGTGGGGCCAGCTGGCGGGGCGGCGGCGTCACCTGCTCTGCAGTCGGCGCCGTATCTCCCCACCTCGCACATCTCGCAGGCCGTGCCGTGGAACCCCTCCAGGCAGCGGCACTCCCCGCTGCCCTGGCTGCCGTCCTGGCACTCGCCGTGCCCCGAGCACCACCGGCCCGGCCGCCCGGGGCACATCTCGCACTGGTGCCCGTAGTAGCCGGGGCAGCACACGGACCTCTGGAAAACAGAGCAAGCTGGGGTGAGCCGTGCGTGCAGCACACACAGGGCACGGAGTCACTGAGGGAGCTGCTTGGTTCCCCTCTGTAAGAGTCGGTCCCAAGTGTCTCTGGTCTGCCTCACGACCATCAGCAGAGACTGACACCCAGGACCCCACCGCTCACTCTGACCTGAGTTCTGGCCTGGCCGAGGTGGGTGCTTGCCCAGGACAGTTTGTGGGTGTGCCTGCTGCTGCCATGGCACGCTGCTCTCGGGCAGGGTGCTGCTTATAGCGCCCTGTTCCAGCACCTGCTTCTTGGAGCGAGGATCTCCACATACAACAGCCCATAAATCTCCCCACCTTCTGGCCAGAGGCCACTCGCTTTGGAAAAGGACGATAAAAAGTGACTTTCCTACAGAGACTCTGAGATCTCTTTCTCCCCAGCAGATCAAAGACGCGTCTATCATTGGATGACAGCAATGATGCGTCCCTTCTGTTGGCAGCTATATCCCATCCTCTCTCTCCCCTTTTCTCTCTTCATTTCCTTTACATCTCTCTCCTATCGCAAAACTGAATTGTTGAACGCAATAAACTGCATTGCTGCTTTCTGCTGAATAAAACCTGAGTCTCTTGCCTTTTGTCTTTTTGCACCCTGGGGTTGAATGAACCATCACGACTCCAGCTGGGGTTGAGAAGATCCTGACACTCTCTCTGTGTGACAGCTGTGATTTCTGACAGCACATGAAGAAGCAGTAGGATGAACACCCTCAAATGGGGTGTCCTGCTGTCCAGAGCTTCATGTAAAGGTCTGCACTGTCCTTGAGACACACAGGCTCTTTGGTGAGAACTGAAATATCCTGTGCCCCTCCAGCCTGTCTCCTGCCTGTGTTTTCATTGTGTCTTTGCTGGGCAGAGAGAGGCTCTGCTAGGAAGTGAGCAGAGAGCCTGGTCTAACTGCTCTCACTTCTTTCTGCATCTACTCATGACAGGACAAAGTTGGACACTACAGATGATGAGAAATACCATCTAATGAAGCAATGCAAAAGTGCTAAATGAAGTACAAGTTCTGACTGAAGCTCTCTATGTGAGTACAGTAAGTCTAACTCCCTCTCTCCCTTTTCAATTTCCCAATCCCTCTAAACTTTCCAAGTGATGCTGCAACATCTATAAGACTTCAAATTATCACAAGTCTTTCTTTTGCCATTTTCTCTTTAAGTGTTTTCTTCCAGCAACCCATCATCACAAAACTGGTAGGGGCCGTAACACACACAACATGAGGTGTGAGCCCTTCTGCTCCTCCCTTTGGTTTGGCTCCAATGAGTGGTCCGTTATTTGGGAATAACAGGCACAAGCAGAATGTCATCATTCATGCCTCATTTCCTTAGGAAACCAGACTGCAAACATTCAACTCCTTCTCTTCCTCTGCAGGACAAAACCCAGAGCAGCAATATTGAAGCAGCAGATCCCAATCCATCACTGTGCAGACATTTCTGCAGATTTTCTGTTGTTCCAGTGCCCTTCACCTCTGGGATGGAGAGTGATTCCCAGACAACCCCAATCTCAGCTATACAAAGGCACAAACACAGCCAGGATTTCAGCACAGCCTGCACTCCCATGGCTGTGCTTCTGACACCAATCTTGCTTTTGCCAAAATGAATCAGAGGCAAATGTTTTCCTCACCAGAGAAACTTTTGCACAGATGAAATGGCAGCCCTCTATTCTTATCCCTGAGGAGCGCAAACCACAGTTAGCGAGATTCTTGCTTCCAGGGGGTTCCTGAGGGTATAAATGACACAGATAGGAGATATTACAATATTCAGACAAACAATGTGCATTTTGGTGCATGTGGCAGTGTTCTTGCTTTGTATCTGACAGGAATAGCCCTAAAAATCTGAACTATCCAGAGCTGGGACCAGTGAGGCATCTCTGGATGTGAGGTCACCACACAGAGTCTATTTTTTATCTGCCAAACCCATGGCATATGTTAGTCTGAATACTGAGAAAAATAATTGGGAACTTTTGGGCAAAGGGTAAAGCAGCAAGGCTTAAGAGGCCAGATGTAGCTGCTAGGCAATTCACAGCCAGCATGGAAATGAAATGCTTATTTTCCTCTCTGGAAGTGTTTGTCACTCACTCACAAACAAGCTGCAGGCACAACCAGCCCATTTGAATGAACAAACCAATGGTCCAGGCAGGGAAATTGCTACAGGCACCCCTAAATTGGCTTTCCTTGATGATAATACCAAAAGAGTTAGAGATAAAATTTAAAGAAAGACATCTCCCCTTCCCTGTTAAGTGGGAAAACTAAAAGGCTCCTGAAATTCAGGCAAAGCCTGGTGCCAGCTCTGGGTGGAGCTTCATGATTCATGCCCATGTTTTTTCCTGTGTAACCCTCCCTTGGTTTTTGCTTTTCTTGCAAACCTTGTCAATGGATGAGCCCCAGAGCACTCAAGGGCACATTTTTTCAGGTATCAAGATGACACCTATAGAGCAATAAAAGGACCTCAGAGCATTATCTGCAACCAGTCTGTGAGCTGTCACACAAATCCAAGACTCACCACAAGAACCGATCCAGAAGGACACTTGATCCCCTTGTCACACTTGCCACACCTTGACTAGGGCAGAGAGAACAGGAAAAGTCACAAGTGTGTCCTCTACCCACATCACACCAAGACACTAATCTTGAATTACAAATGCTGCTCTACAGGCTGCTGGCTGGGACAAAAATGTTTTTATCTCTGTGGCTCAAAACTCCAAAAAAAGAGATGATATGCTGCACCTTTCCTGAGTCTCAGGGATTTTCGTAGCCCTGGGGTTCCTTCCCACATGGGCAAAGTAATTTTTTTCCTGATCTGTAGCAGGCAGATTTACCTCAGTCTGACACTGCAATCTTCAGGTTTAGTGGCTCAATTGCCATGAGCCACAGGGTACGTGCAAGCTGCACTTTTGGCCATGACTCCCAGGCAAACCAGGGAGCATTTTCTAAGGGAGCTTGTGGTTATTCAAAAATTGAGTTGGATTTTCCTCCCACAGATGAGTATCTGGGAGACCCTAACCCCATGGAAACTGAACATGATCTGCACAAGAGCTGCTTTAGATGTACACAATCTCCAGGTAGGAGGTGCCAAATCCCCACAATTTGATGAGGCTCATCTGGGTTACACCACAAGCTCCTGTCTCACCCATGAGAACAGCCAGGGTAGGTTGTCTGTTACCCTCAGTTTGGCTCAGCAGCTGGAGGAACCCTGTGAAATGGTCCTTGGTTACCTTCACTATGGTGGTGGTATTGGCAGTGCAGCGATTCTTCTGCACCTGCAGCACCTGGGACACCCCGATCAGGATGCCATTCTTCGTCTCAAAGGATTTTCCATCCAAAGGAACCTTATTGGCAAACTTCTGCAAAGCAGGAGATAACAGCTGAGACCTTCAACTCCTATGGGTTGCTTGGCAGCTCCAAGGCAGCCCCAGCAGTAAACTTGTGAGGGTGTGCAAAAGGGAAATGGGAGTATTGAGTCAGCAGCCTTTGGAAGTGGCAGCCTCAGAAGGAAAAACATATTGCTTCCCTTACCTGGGTACTGTTTTGGTAAAACATCAGCCAGTAGGAGAGCCCTAACATGCTCTCCTTATGAACTCCACTTCTCAAGTCTGCAGGCAAGAGCTTCTCTCCCAGTACAATGTGGTACTGCACTGTTTCATTGTCCTAAATCCACAAAAATACAAATGTTTGGAGTCTTCTGACTTCCTAGACTACAATTCAGTCAGAGGTATGGCATAAGAAATGTTCCTAAGCACCTGTAATGGCTAATAAAGCCCAGGGAGCCTAGTAACTCTCTGTCACACATAAGTGATGACACTTGATAATTCTGATACTTGATGAATCCATTAATGTTTTTTGGAACCTTTTAGAAGCCTGAAAATTGCCACAGCCAGGCAGAAAGTGTAACATGTTGTGCCATCTATCCACATACTAATTTACTCTGCACTTGGGTCCAAATATTCTTTTCAGATCCCACTGCAACACCCCTGGAAATCCTCTCATTTCTCTGCTACATTTCTTCTAGCTTTTAGCATCAGATATTCATCTCCTCTGCATGCTGACATCCTCTGAACTTGCTTACTATTTCCCAGTGTACATAGCCCTGCACCCACCACAGCACATATTCAAACTGCAAGCAAGCAGTGAGCTTACCAGCTGGGTCACATTGGCAGCACGGCAGTACTCCTCAATGGAACTATTTCCAGGAACAAAAATTGTGTATTTTTCAGAGGACTCAATTTTCCCAATGAGCTGGTACTCCTAAAAAATGTCCAAACAGTAACATTAGCAATTAACCTGTACTCACTAAAACCCAAACCACACTTGAGATCAATTACAAAGGCAAGAGGAATTACAAAGGCACATCTGATTGCTTGCTCCTTATGGCTGACATAAGAGCAGCTCCCAGCTAAGAAAAAGCCTTCCCTTTCTTCTGGCTTCCTCTGCTTTGTATAGGGATGAGAGCACCTGCAGTAGACAAGTCATCTTCCACTGTAACACAAGCCAGTGATCTAGAGATCTGGATTTTATTATTAACTGCAATTATTAACTCTTTGGCTCCTCAACAGCTTTTCTAGAAGACCCCTCATGTAGGACACACACAGTCTCTCTTTCTTTCAGACAGTCCAAATTTAGGTCCCCCAGTACAGGGTAAGGTGGGCATTTGCTCAAAAGACAGTTGTGACAGTGACAGCTGTGCTCACCTCCCCTGCTTACCTCTAGCAGCTCCTTGAAAATGCTGAAGGAGGCCACTGTGCTGAGCTGCTCCTGCAGACCAGGAGGAACTGGGGGGACATCTCCTGGGGATGGCAACAAAACCTGCAGAAAAAGCAGGCTCAGAACAAGGCTGAGCAAGGGGCTGAGGGGAATCTCACTGGACTCCTGCCCTGCTTGCAAGGAAGGCAATTAAAAGGCCTCATTTTACACAGTCCTGCAGCAGCCTGAACTCTCCTATCAGCCAAGAGAAGGGGAACTCTGCTGGTCCTGGAGACAAATGTTCTAAACACTGAACACTGCTGCACAGGAAACATCTGTCAGGACCTTGTGATAACCTCACACATTTTGCTTTTATATCCCTTCCTAACCATCCAGACATGTGTTCCTCCTTGGCCCTATCACAGAGGCTGCTGCTACACCTGCAGCATTTCCCAGGGCCACATGTGCTGACATACCTTGCTGAGGACATGGATGATGCCATTGCTGGCAGGGATGTCACTAACAACTATGCTTGCATTCTGGATGGTCAATACCTGCAGAGAACCAGAGGGAGAAGCAAAAGGATTAGGAAGTGCAAATACAAAATCAAAACAAATACACTGCTCACTCGAGGCTGCACATGGCTAATCTGGGTACAGTTTTTGAAAGATTTGCATTTGAGAGCACCAGTGTCCCACCCAGGCTCCCCACTGGATACAGCAGCCCCTCAGCAGTTAAATTTGAGATTGGTACATGAGCCTTATGCAAGAAACCCTTACACCACTCGTGGTGTTTATCTGCCATCTGGTCTGTGGGTTGAGAGTGGGTAATTCTGGCCCATCAAGCTTTTTGAGGTTTTCAGCAGTGAAGACACCTTCAAGGAAGTGGGCTCTGAGGGGAACAAAATCAGACAAAGAAAAGATTAGGGAACTGTTGGTAATGGCAGGGAGATAAGACCACACCACCCAACATTCACATCTCTCACAGGAAGTAGTTTAGCATGTGGAGAGAACAATGGAGAGAATTTTTCTGATGCCATCTGACTGGGAAAATCTCTCTGCAAATACATGAAAAATGAACCCACTTCCCATGATCTGTGGTCTGTTATGTTTTAAAAGCCTACTTCATTTTTGCCTGCTAGATACTTAAATTTGCTTCCATATTTATTTCAAGATATCTCCTTATTGGTGATGCACCAAAAAAATCAATTTCGTGGCTCTGTTACTGTTGTTTATCCCAGTAAAACAAAGGCAGGAGGCTCCTCATACCTGACTAAAAAAGGCAGTGTGTAAGGGGTCAGCCAGAAATCTTTGTCAGCATTGCTCAAGTTCTTGATAGCTGCCTCTGATGGCACCAGGACAGTGACATTTGCTCCTGCTGGGATGCTGAAGAGAGATTTCTGTTGTCCAAAGCACAAAAATGAACAAATAAGACACATCACAGCCACATCCATAGTGCAAAATACACCCCACAGCCATCCCACTCTCACAATCACATGGAAGGGATGTGAAGGAGCAGGGCAGGTGCTCAGCAGCACAGTAGGATCCCCTGGCTCTCCTGGGCATGGCAATCAAGGAATGCCACAGGTGGTTTACCCAAACCTGATTGCCAAGGGAAACACTGCTGCTTTAAGCTCTACCTTCCCAGTTCAGTTTTCCTTCAAACACATTCAATCATTTCCATAAATCCTTTTTGAATCCCCAGCATCAGTCCTGGGGGAGGGACCGAGATAACTGCTGGAAAAAGCAATTTTGTGTGCAGCAGGTCAGGTGAGCTGAAGCTCCAGTCAGAGGCTGACAATCACAGTGTGTTTCCACAGACTTGATGCAGTCTGTGGAGGCTCTCTCTTATTCCCACACCAGACACAGGGAAGCAGCAATGAGAAAAGGAACAAACATGCAGTCTAGTGTGCCAAAGGATGTTCTTTTGAAAAACAATGTTATGATGCTACCTCTTCTTTCCCTTCTGTGCTGTTTTTTGATGGCCAGGAGTTACAGATGGTACAACCATGAAAATTAAGGGTAACAGAGCACCAGCTTCCTCTTGTGAGAGAAGAAAAGCCCCCAAAACTCACTCATGACCCCCATTCTACCCTAAACTCCATAGCTTTTCTACATGCCTGCTCTGTAACCATTTCTCCTTTGCTTTGTTTTGTTTTCTCTAAAGAAAAAGATAAATTGAGTTGTTTGTCCTCTAACAAACTCATTCACAGACTTCATTTCTACCAAACTTACCCTTGTGGGTGTCCCATGGTTTCTCTTACCTTAACCCAGTCATAGAAGCCTGCAAAGTGGGAATTCCTGGCCAGCTCCTTTCAAATAGAAACAACAGAAGAGTTACCTCTGCTGAGCACAGGGTACAGGGCTGGGGACTGAGGGTGGGGGAGAGGAGCCCTTTGCAATATCAAATCTGGCAACAATGACTTTGGCATTCTTCTCACTTCACAACCATTACAGGCACCATGTACTGTGAGAAGAGATGGGCACTTATAAAACCAAACTTCTGCCATTAAAAATACATATATCCAAATAAACAAACTCTTTTCAACTCATCTGCAATGAGTTCATGTGTATCAGGGACAGAAAATGGGCCTGACAGCTCTGACCTGATAAAACTTTCTGAACAACAAAGGAAAGATGATTTATTGCACAGGACAGGTGCCCCTGCACAGAGGTGAAGCAGCTTAGAAATTATGGTTTCACTGGCAGTAATTAGTGTTGGCATCACTTCTGTCCCTGTGGCTGTGAATACACTTGGGCTTCACACTGATGCTGGTAGAATGAGTCAACTAAGGTAACAGGAAAAGTAAAGAGAGAGCAGAGCCAGTTCTCTCCAGTCTCAAACAGGCCTCAGACATTTGCTCCTCACTAACTTTGAGAATGTCCCCGTAGCACGTCATGCCATCCCCAGCGTAGCCTTCAGAGCACACACAGGATCTCTCTCCTCCACCAAGGGGCACACATGTAGCCTGCAAATACAAGGAAAGGAAGAAGAAATTAGAGGGCAAACACAGGTTATGTAGTGTTACACCTATCTCAGAACTGAATTCTGGCCATCCAAGGGCAGGGCTGGAGTAGCACACACAAACATTTCCACCTACTGCCTTTATGAGTGTTTTCCTCATGTAGCTAAGCCCAGGTGATTGTTTTGGTTGTGTGAACCCACAAAAATCAGAGGATCCATCTTTGGAGCACATCAGTGCAGGCCAGTAAGATGGCATAACATAAACCTTTGCAATTCTCTCAATGCCATGGCTGCTGCAAACTGTCAGTGAGCAGGTGAGCCTCCCCTCCATGCCAGCCTGAGGACAGCTCTTTAACACTCACCAGGTCATGGCAGCCACCATTGTCCATGAGGCACGGGTTGATGGCATCACAGCTGTGCCCATCACCAGCATAACCCCTCTTGCAGACACACTTGCTCTGCAAGGAAGAGATATTTCAGTTTTATAGACTCACCAGAGCATCCTCATTTACTATCCAAAAAATGTCTAAGGCAGCAAAACTTCTCCTTAATTTATTTTCCCAAGTTTTCTTCCTGGTCACTCAAGACCTGGAAATGTGGAGTTGTTTCCCCAGCAGAGCATCATCCTCTATCACAGCTCAAAGGCTGCCTGGTTACTCAAGCACATTGATCCCTTACACTGCTTGGCTGTGGGCTCCCTTGAAGATGATGGTTTCCTCCTCTATTTCCAGGTTATAAGGGAATTACACAGACTTTGTGAATAGAAGAAAGAGGAGGTAATTTCAAAGCTTCCTGCTCTCAAGATATCTAGGAGCACTTGCACATACCACCTCATTAAAATCTGCTAAAGCTTTTGTACATTTTTCCAGCAATGCTCTCCATGCTCAGTGGGGAGAAGCAGCACCCTGAGGAGTCTCTCCATGTGCACCTTCCTCCTCCTCAGCATGCCCTCCTCTTGGCAGCTCCCTCCACAGGCTGTATGGACATGCTCCTCAGTGCTGTGGTCTGGGACAGGGGGATGCCTTGGATCAAGCTGTGTAACCCAGTGTGCTCCTGTCCCTCTGCTGCACAAGTGCCAGAGTGGAGCAGCAGCCCTGAACACACCCCTGCACCTCACGTGCACCTACACTGGGATGCTGCAGCTGGTGTTTCTGGCAGTGGCCAAGCAAGCTGGGCCCAGTTTTTACCTCTGGCAATGCAAGGCCACCTCAGAGCAGCTGAGGGGGTGTTAATTGTGTTAATTGTGCCAGCAGGCTGCCCAGCTGTGCCATACCTGTCCAGGGCCGGTGTACACGCAGTCAGCATTGAGGTGGCAGCTCCCCCTGCTCTCCAGCATGCAGTTGTCTATGGGCACACAGCTCCTGCCATCCCCAGTCCAGCCCACGTTGCACTGGCAGGTGGCAGTGCCAGGGCCTGTGTTGGTGCACAGGGCCTTCAGGAGAAGGTAGAAAGAAGGAATTACACCCAGCAGAAGGGAGAGAGTGCAATGAAAATACAGCAACAAATCTCCTTCCTCACACTGTGCAGAATTTCTGACTGACCAGCTCTGATTCCAGCACTGGGGACAGGGGCTGTGAGCATCTTCTGCAGAAAACTCATAGAAAATTTCATAATAAAGGGATTCTGGAGACATTTTGTGTTTTAAGAGAAGTAGACACTTGTGTCTAAGGTGGCTCAGAACTCACAGGGCATTCATTATCATTGTGTAAAGCACTTCCATTACACAATAAGTATTCCCAGAAGAGGAGGACCACAATCTCCTGCCTGGATGTCTGGGATGGAATCAATTATAGATGGCAGACCTCTCTCAGGAAAAACCTACTTTGTACCCAGTGCCATCCTATTCTCTTGTATCTGGCTCAATGTCTTTCCCTGACTGAAGGGTCTAATTTCTGATGAGGTTTGACCATTTGGCAGTAATTACCAACATGAAGCACCAGTCTTTAACCATGGATAAAAATGCAGTGTTGATTGTTACTGGGAATATGAGTTGGATCTCACAGTTAAGACACAGAGAAAGCAACATGTTAGAAGAGCTTGAGGGGAATATCATTGCAAATCAAAAATTATCTCTACAGTTCATCTCTGTGGCTGATAAAATATCTGGTGTGAGCCAGCCAAACTGTCCTTGGAGTGCCACATATTGGCACCTACCCAAATGATTGACATCTTTATAATGATTATGCCAAGGCACTTGTTATTCCATCTCATCTGACAGACAGAAAAAATTAACACACAAAATCTGTAACAGTCCCAGGAGTCCTGGATCCCTTTCTGATTGAGAGGAGCTGCCTCTCCATGCTTCACAGCCCGACCCCACTTACATTCTGTGAACAACCTCCTCGTTCTGGCTGACTGCACAGGTCAATGGGCTGGCAGGAAAACCCATCCCCTTCGTATCCATCCATGCAGATGCACCTTGAAAGAATAAACACAGAAAGAATAAACACAGGTGGAGCAGTCCCTCAAGCAAGCAAGATTTATCACTAGCAGGTTAGCTGAGCCACTCAAACCATCCTGTGCACCAAGCACAGACACACAGAGCCACAGGGGTGGCTGTGCCATGTACAGTGTGCACAGTGTGCCTGTGCAGTGGCAGTGTGGCCCTGGCTGTGCACAGAGACTGACCTGGCTGTGTCATTGAGGCTGCAGACAGCGTGCTGGTGGCAGTACTGGGACAGCCCACTCGGGCCACAGTTCTTGGATGTCTTGTCACAGAATTTCCCAGTGTAGCCTTCCTTGCAGGACCAGGACTGGCACACCCCCCCACTGCCAGGCCTGTTGTCACAGACCCCGTGGACACAGCCACAATCTGTCAAGGACATGCAGTAAGATCATTAAGTACAAAAGGTCCAGAATCCATCACAGTTGTAGACTCCCAACTTTCCTTCATGGTCTCTTGTGACACCAAATAATCATTCTATTACTTTTTTTGACAGAGGGATGTCTGCTGAGAGACATCCATCACAAATCAAGCCTGGCCAGGGAACAGATCCTGCAACTGCCTGATTCCATGTTTTCTACAGGCTGTAGGAACAGACTCAACTTTAGACTATCAAGCTCAAGGTCATTGTCAACAGTCTCTTGTTTCCTAACAGGAGAGATCTAAACTAGGCTGATGTTTCCAAAACATCACCACTTTCCTATCAAACATGATTTCTCCACTGTTGTTTGAAGGGACACACACGATGACATTTTTGTCACTTCTTTCATACTGTTCTTGCCAGAAGGGAATGAAATATACATGAATTTGTACCATTATCTTTGCTCTAAATTTTCCTGCAGTCTGTTTATCAGAATTACTCACCCTCATCACAGTTCTCGCCGTGCTTGTTTGGGTTTGCACAGATGTGGCAGGCTGTGCCTTTGAAACCCTCAAAGCAGTGACAGTTGCCATTCCCTTGAATGCCATCACTGCACTGGAAGGAAAACAAGAAAAACCCCAAAGTGGCTGAAACTCAGAGAAATGAGTTCATTGAGTTTATTGAGATATGAGAGTGCATTGATATCATCTAAGGCACTTTGATACTCACAGTAACCAACAGGATTTTGAAGAATGGTGGTTGTAATACAAAATCCTGTGCCCAACAGCCATGACCTAATTCACACTAAGTATGTGCTATTCTCCCTGGGTCTTCTGCTGCCACCTCTGTGGGCTTATCCCTGGAGCACAAACTCTGAATTGTACTTATCTCAAACTACCCTCTCCAACCACACTGATGCACCTGCTCATTGCGATGCAGAAGGTTTCTCCACACTTACATTTCCCCGGCCATAGCATGGAGTGGAAAATCCCCCTGGGCATGGCAAGCAGTCTGGACCAAAGAACCCCTTGCAGCATCCAGGTTTCTGGGGAAAAAAAAAAAAAAAAAAAAAAAAAAAAAAAAAAAAACAAAAAAAAAAAAAAAAAAAAAAAAAAAAAAGAGCAAAATTGGTAGGGTATGACATGACTTAACAAGAATTTCTTAGAGTATTCCTGTGCTCATAATTCTCAAATTCTGGTCTTTGTCTCTGCCATGGAGGGAAACAGAATGTTGTATTTAGCATCTGTTTTTAGGAGCTCCTGCACTAAAATTATTTTTCAACAATGACCCCCTTCCTGCTCACAGCCAATTCTTTTCAGAACAAACCATTATATTCTGATTGTTCTGTGACTTCAACACACAGGATGTATGTTTTTTTATGAACTTTTAATTCTTTAAGAGTGCTGGTCCACTCACTCTAACTTCATCCTTGCCCAGGACTACATTCCTGTGGAGGATGTAGCAGTCCTGGATTGCAGGCCTTGTCATGACTGACCAAAGGAAGAGCAATCATAATACAAACAATCAGCAGTATTTAATGAGACACCCACAAATCATTCCACAGAGTTGGCACTGTGAGAGCTCAGGAGCTGCAGACAAACACGAGGTCCATAAATTCACTAAGAGAGACTTTCCTGAACCATCTGACAGTGGTTCACAAACAGGATGCAATCATTTCACAGCTTACAGCACTTTCCCTGTGCTCAGCTTCCTCTGGGAGAAATGCTAAAGCTGGGACACTCCAGTTAACACTGCACCATCATGGCTTCACAGCAGGGATGTGTTATTTTATTTATTTATTGCACTCAGGTTTAACTGAGCTGCCTTCTAACATCTGCAGTAGGTTGGTACGCTGTGCTCTCTTGGGCAAAAAGCAGGTAGCTCGTTTATGTGATGGTGCTGGGAACCTTTCCTTTTGCTCCCACCCAGCCCTCTTGGCTCAGAGCTGTTCCTGGGGAATGAGGAGAAGCAGAGCTGAGCTCCTTTAGGGGGAATGTGTTCCCCCCCCACACTCACCGTGATGGTTTGATTGCAGTACCTGGCACACCCCTTCTTCAGGACGTTCAGGCCTAGTGGGTCATGGATGTAAACACACTCCTTTGGGTCCAGGGTTGGTTCCTGCACAAACAAAACAAGCCATCAGCACTGTAACCTTCCCCTTTGCTGTTTTTGCTGCAGAGAGCAGCTGTGCCTATCTGTGAGCTGGGGAAGTTCACTGAGGAGCCAAGGTGAGCAGCACAGGGCTGGGGCAGAGCTAGGATGAACCAAGGCACACAGTGACCTCCTCCTGCTCCCAAGAGTCCCCAGCCTGAGCCAAGGTGCTGCCCTTTATTCTAATAATAGAATCTGTGATAAGGGAGAGAGCAAGCACAGGGGGAGGAAGGGAGGGAGAGGACAGGGAGATAAGAGAGGCAGGGAGGAGAAATACAGGGTAAGGAAAAAGAAGAAAGAGATGGGAGAGGGGAAAGGGGCATAGAAAGAGTAAGGAGAGCATGAGAGAGTGAGGGAGGCAGGGAAGGAAAAAGATGAAGATGAGATGAAGAGAGGAAAACATAGGAGAAAAGGTTGCAAATAACATTTGAACAATGCTCAGTGACCTGTCTTGGAGCTGAGCACAGGTAGAACTGGGACTCAGTTGATCCTGACTTTGCCAGCCTCAATCAGAGAGGAAAATGAACAACTGGTGATTTTGCAGATATCTACTTCAGACATCCATGCTGAGACAGCATTAGCAAGTTCTCCTGAAAGTCAGACCTCTCAGAGGACACCCAAGAGTTTAAGGGTGGTAAGCACATCTCTGGCTTTCACAAACAACAGCTTGGGTCTGGCCTTCACATTGCAATTTCCTGGAACTCGCTGTTCTGCTAACCTCAGCATGGGATAACTCAAACAGCAGCACTCCTCCTTCCTCCACCTTCAGCTAACTCTGCTCATCTCTGAATCAACAGGGAGCACAGGCCAGGAACAAACTGTTTCTCACCCTCTGCAGAGCAGAAGGTTGCTGTGAATCTCTGGCAGTACTGGACAGTACTTGTGAATTAAGGTTTGCTTCTGAGACTCTGGGGGAGATGGTAAACCCTGCATGTGAGCAGGAAAGCTCTGCCTGAGGCACAGCAGATGTGCTAAAAGCTGCAAGTGATCAATTTCATTTAGACCAGAATTTCTCACCGTGCTCCACATTGATTCATCAAGCAGACTCCAGAATAAGAGAGTGCACAGAGCAACAGTCTGGGATCACAAAGCTTGGATACATATCCTCTGACAAGCCTCTCTACTGGCTGCCTTTCCTGCTCCCTATTTATTTGAAAGTGGCTTGAATTAGAAACTGTCAGTGTGTCTGTCATTATGCAGAGAAATTACAGAAATAACTACAAATATTTACCATTTCCTTGCTGTCAGGTGGGCAAATGCTGTTGTTGAGGGCCTCACAATCCACACAAGAGCCCTGTTAAGAAAAGAAGAGGCAAAACTGTAATCTTCTCAAAGGAACCCCTTCCCCATGCCAAGAAAGCTACAGAGCCACTGTTCCCAGTACATATATCCAAAACCTCACAACATGTATCTGAAATGTGTAACTGCTATTAGTTTCCACACTCTGAAATGCACCAAGTTTATCACTTAAATGAAATTTCTCATGTGTCTCAAGGAGATGCTTGCACCTGCCTGAAGCTGGGGTCTGTCTGCACCCTCTGAGTTTCTCTGCCACTAGACATCCTGCTAGGCTGGGAAGCACTTTGGGCACCCCAAGCAGCAAGAAACACTGAATCAGCTAGTTATTGGGACACTGTCCCTTGGGATTCACTGTGTCTCTCCAAACCTCCTGCTGTCCAGAGCCTCATCTTCCTTCCTCAGTAACCTCAGTGATCAAACTGGGGAGCAAGCACCTCAAAGAAGGTGCATGAAATAGCTCATGTGAGAATCCTGCACAGCATTTGTAGGTCCTGCTACTGACTGCCTGCTTCCTGTGCAGGCTACAGGACACCAGTGCTGACAGGTGGGAACAAAGCACTGTCAGCTGAGCTAGCAACCCTGCCAGGAAGAAGATCCTATAAAGGAAAAGGCAAATGCACTTTGGAATCAAAGGTAGGATGGGTGCACGGAAAGAACAACAACCTACAAGGAACATTTGCTGATTAGCAGGAAAGCAGTGCCAAGAGCAAGCAGAGGAAACGCTGCCAGTGCTGCCAAAGTTCACACCAGGGGAACTCTCAGACAGACCACATCTCCCAAATGCAGTTTCCACAGCCTGCTTTTGGCCCTCCAGGTGAGTGTGGGGTGCACAGCAAGCACCAGCTGTGCTTGAGAGTGGGGGAAGCTGACTTACCATCACAATCTTATGTTGCTCTTCATTGCATCTGTGAGGCAAAATGGGAACGATTGAAGGAGGGATGAAGATGCCATCCAAAGTGTGAATAATGCCATTTGAGGCCACAATGTTTCGCATGCCTAAGGGGATCCCTGATTCATCCATCAGAATTCTTCCCTGATGCAGAAACACAATTTTAGCCCATTAGACAGGATCAGCTACATAAAGCCAATGTGGGAAACAGATGGTTCACAGCATCAAGGGCAACCACAAATGGTCAAGCCTCTTAGTGGGGTCACAGATTGGATAAGAAGCAAACTAATTCAATGATCTCATTTAAGTCTAGTTTTTTAAGCAGAGGAGGAAGGAAGCAGAGATTGGCTGAAACATGTTCAGAACCGTGAGCTGACTTTCTCCTCACCTCAGAAGGGTTTGCCCTAAAGGGTTTTCATTCACACTTACATCTGCACTAATGTTGATGGTAAGTATCTGGTTAGCCATTGTAACCATGTGTGGCATCATTATCAGCTGCTCTACAGTCACCTGAAATAAAACACAAGGGGATGGGGTGAAAAAGCGGAATAATTTCAGTGCAGCTTATAGAATCCTTCCATGATTCCTGCCAATTGAAAAACTTCTCAAAGGGATTTAACATTTACATTTCATTAAGTACCTTAAAAACAAACAATGGGTCAGAGGGTAATCCAGGACTTCTGTGAACTGTTTACAGAACCACAACCACAGCAGTGCTGGTGTGTTTCCTTCTGTGCTGGTTTTCATTCCTTGTTTAGGTAACTGCTCAGCACTGCTAAAATCAAGTCTCACTAACAGTGTCTCTTACTAATGCAGCTGCAAGTAGGGTCAGACTTGCAAAAAAACAATGTTTTGTTCTAGGACATAATCAATAAAAAAATCAAAGTTCAGCCAGAAGCGCAATAGAGAACATATTTTGACTGAAAAAATAAGCTTAAAGGCAGAAAAAAATGTAAACTGCATCTTCAGAAACTTAATGATTTGAGTAGAGAGTTCTGAGAACCAGGACAAACGTTATTTTTGTGTCCTGCAGCAAACTCTGCTGGACAATATTTTCATTGTAAAGGCCATCCAACTAGGGAGCTCCAACACTCCAGAAAATTCAGAGTTTCTTGATGGAGAGCACAGCTGTCCCTTTTGGCAACTCCTTTCATGGCAAGCATTTTGCCTCATCAGATCCTGAGTGACATTTCTGCTCCTCCAGGGAAGTCCAAAAGCAGCAACTGAAGTCATCACCATTCTGATGACCTCTATGCCAGACAAAAGAGTTGGTAAGGTGCTGGTCTGAAGGAGGTTTGGGGTTAGAGCTGCCTGCCTTACCGCTGCTGAGCTGTAGATGTGATGTTTCACCAGTTCCTGAAGCTTATTTATGCCCTAAGGAAAGAAGAGAACATGAGAATTAGACACTCCTTCAATGCTCAGGGGTAAGAGGAGACAACTTTAATGCCAATGCCTATAGCAGTGAATTCACTGGGTGAATAAGTTCCTTCATTTCCCCCTGCCCAAAGCTGGGGTGAGGAATTAAATTCAAGCAATCATAGATTTAAGCAATCATATTTCTCACTGCAAATTCCATCAGCACCCACTTCTCTCCTAAAGCTTTACAGAAACAAAGACATGGTTTAGCCACCCCCAGGAAGAACAGCTTTCAGGAACAACCAAATCCATTGCACAAAGTAGTTCCAGGACAGCTCAGTGCAACTCAGCCAGCTCAGGATGTCTTACAGTACTGTGGGCTCTCACCTCTGTGAAAAGATAAATGAGCCTTCCATCTCTCAGCCTATCCACACCATCATTGCTGGGCACAAACACAGTGAAGGGGCCTGGTCCATCCAGTATTGCAGGCAGGCCACAGTTCTACAAAAGCAACAGAAGATTTCATCATGGATCTAATAATGACTTACTGAGGGGGGTCCAGCAGGAAGTGAGAGGAAATATTAAACAGCTCACTGAAGGCAGAGCTGGTGTAAAGCAAAATGTGCAAGAGGCAACTGGACACCAGGGACAGATGTGTGATACAACAGAAGTGTAAGTGCCACAGAACCACAGCTGGGACAGTGATGGCACTGGTGGGAATGCAGCAAATGTGAACAGGGGAGTCCTGGGCTAATGCTTTAAACACACAAGGTAACACAGATTCTCAGCTGTGGTCAGGAACTAAACATGCTTTGGAGAACAACTCTCCAGGGACAAGGGGAAGGGGATGTGGGGAGGAGGATGGGAAAGGGGCATGTACTCTTATGCTTGTGCCAGATCCCCTATAAATGTGAAAACTCCAATCTTTTCCATTGCATTTGCTTAGGAAAAATAAAAAAAAAAAAAAAAAAAATGCAGTGCAAAACATACAGAAAGAAAGCCAAACCACTGGAATGTCTTTAAATGCTATTCAAAATTGCCCCCAAATCAGCAGCAGGCTTTGTACAGCAGCTTCCTGGGCAGACACAAACCTCCAGTATAGTTTCAAATCTACTGAAGATCTCCATTGAAGCAAGGATCTCACCAATGGTTTTCTGCAAGAAGATACAAAGAGAAAAACATGGCTGGGGCTGAAGCCAGGTCTGAGCACATACTGGAATGCCCAGCTTGTGGCTGGCATGTAAAGATTGACAGGAGACCATCATCCTCAAAGAGTTGGGCACAATCTAATGATTATTTCTTCTCATTTAACATAACATACAGACAACTTTTTGATTATCATTTCAAAATGCACTACAGACCAATTAAAGAAAATCTTCATTTGATTTTTCTGTGAAAAATGCTTTTCAATACTTGTTCTGTAAGATACATGTTCTGTAAAATACAGCTGAAGAAGAACTAATTTGCTATTATTTTTTTTCATGAAAGTAGAGTTTTCTTCTCATCCAAATACTGTAAAAGCATCATTGCCAAATTTTTATCTGGCTTATGCAGATACTATTAGCTACTTTTAAAGGTATTTTAACAATACCTAATAGGCCTTATTGGGACTGAAAACAAAAAAAAAAATAGCCTTTTCCCTTTAAAAAAAGCCTCACTGATTTGAAAGATTAATGAAAGAAATTGCTTTTTAAAAAGTGTTTATTCTGCTGTCCCATAAAAATGAAGAAATATGAATGTTTTTGTACCTGTGGGTTGCTGAGGTTGTCAGAGCTGGTTTTTCTCCTGAGGCTGTTGACAATATGTATAATGCCATTGGCTGCTGGGACATTTGATTGCAAGATGTTGTACAGCTCCCCTGGCAAGTCTTGATACCGGAAAGATTTGATGTATGTCTGAGTAATAATAATAATAATAATAATAATAATAATAATAATAATAATAATAATAATAATAATAATAATAATAATAACAGTAATGCTATTTCCTTGTGATACATCTGTTTTACCATGATACAGGTATAAATCAGTCCTTTTGGGCCAGCAAGTGGAAGGCACAGCCAGTTACTCTTGAAAAAGTAAATGGAAGGGGTGGCCTTGGTGTAAGACAAGCAGTCCACCCTACTTGAGTTTGGGTGATATTTTGATCCTGAGTGGTACTTTTAAGTCTTAATACAGAAAAAATAAAAACCTCACCTGGGACACCCTGCTCCAGAATTAAGTTTGAGTGTGAGCAATGCTTGATCACAGCTCTGGATCACAAAGAGGATCACAGGTGGTCACTACATGGCTTATTTGGAGGCAATCCTGTAACTACAGCTTTAGCTGCAGCTGTTATTGACTCATTATGCCTACAAGGGGTCTCCAGAGCAAAGCCAGAGCAGTCAGGCTCACTGAATTTCAAGGCACATGTCTGGTCCTTCCCCTTTGTATGGACCCATGCACTGCAGCCTGGTGTGTGAGGGTGTCCCAAGGTTCACCTGCAAACTAAGCACCCAAGTTTTGGTGCTGCAGCCATCATTCAAGTTCAGGGAACCACAGCTTTCCTGTGCTTTTCATTTCACCATGTGTATTTTGAATTGCTCCTCCCTGCCCTAAACTTCAGTTCACTGAGGACTCAGTCTGAAACAAAGGAAGGGGAGTGCAGACTGCCCAGATCAAAAGGCTCCTGAGTAAACAAGCAGCAAAAAAATATTTCAAAGGAGCATTGACACACTCAGTTCGGATTCCCCTGCTCCCAGTAGTGCTTTGTGCTTTTGATGTATCATGACCTAAACCTCAAGGCCAAGGCTGGATCCTCAGAGAGGAAACACAGGGCTCTCCCCCTGGGCCACCTGTGAGCTTGCATGCAGGAAAGGTGCAGGATGGAGAGAGAGCTGTGGAGACTGGAAAGTGTGAGTCAGCTGGGAAGGAAAAAAGAGCCTTCCATATCAGAACTCAACAATGAAAACTTCTTTGCTGGGAGGACTGAGGACAATAAAATAGAGGGGAAAAGAGAAACTAGAAGAGGAAATATGCAGCATGAGGCTGTGTCCAAGCACACAAACTCCAGGCAGTATTCAGTCTGAAGGGAGACTGTTGACTCTCCCATGTCAGCCACATGGATATTGCTGATGGTGTAGGGGAAAAGTCTCTTCTCCAGAGCACAGTGCATATAGAGAGCATGGAAAGACCATGCACATGTCTGATTATCACTTGCCTGTGAGACAGGAGGTGTGATTGCTTGAGGTGTCTGGTCTTAAATCACCCTGCTTTAGACTGCACAAAGGAGCTTCTTGTTTTGACCACAGAAAAAGGTTTTCTGGTGAAAAGCCCATCAAAGAAACCATGCTCAAGTTCCAGCCTGTTTCATGTGAAAACAGTGCCCCAGGCCTGCAGGACATTCCTTACCTGGCTAGTGAATGTCAGCTGATGTCCTGACAAGGTCCACATAGTCTTGGCTTTTATCATGTCTTCTATCAGGTGCAGACCAGGAACAATGTGCATTCTGCACAGCTGCTCAGCAGTGCTGTCCTTTGGGGAGGAAAGCCCACATAAAAAGGAAAAATGACATGTTCTTTCAAAAACTTCATTTACTACAACACCACTTTCTCCTAGCTCACACACACAGAGAAATCCTTAGCATACAAGACTGAGCTTTCCTCTTCATTTTGATTCACTGGACTAGCACTCTGGCAAAACTCTTCTGTTAGTATACACACCCAAGAGGGAGACTGATTAACCTTTAAGTGACTTTAGAGGAATCCCCTGGACAGAAATCCACCGGACTTGGTCAAATTTAAAATTATCCTTGCATGCTTCAGATTACAAAATTTGTTGAAGCTCCACAAATGCAATCTTTGCCTATGTTGGACCATGTAGGTGGTCTAATCTGCTGAAATTACATTTAGTTTCTTCTTTTCTTCTCTGGGCATACCATCAGTGGTGCTTCTTAGAACAATCTTCTGTCAATACTGATTTAGGTGGAACTGATCCTTGGGGGAACAGATTGACTTGGGGGCCTCTCCTGGTATATTTTTACAGATCCAGTAGTTACTATTTTTGATCACAGGTTGAAATTCCAACACTTTGGTGTAATACTTGTCCCCTTTTGAAAATCACACCCTCAGGGAGTAAAAAGCCACTTAAAATTTTAAGAATAGTCATACATAAGAGGTTTGAGCTTTGAAAGAAGAATGGCCAGAAAGTCTTACACTTCCTGACATTAAAAACAAATAAACAAACAAACTCTGTCAGTACTGAAGAAAGAATTAGAGGTTTTTAAAATAATGTGAGGGATGCAACATCCTCTACAAGACTGCAACTTAACCTGACAATGAAAAGTATTCCCAGGAGATGATTTCTATAAATAGTGCATGCCAAAGTCCCTCTCTCGTGTCAATCAGTTTTTACAGGCTGCAAAGGTCAAGCAGGAAAGAATCTTAAGACAAAACTTGCTAAAACCAAGAAAACTTACGTTGAATTCAATTCTATCAAGAATGGGAAGAAGGGATGGTACAAAGACTGTGAAGGGCCCATATTTAGTCAGCAATGTTGAGCACCCAGAAGCTGTAAAAAGAGAGGCAGTGTGAAGTAGTTAGGCTGTGATGGTTTAACCACAGCAATAAATATTCCTCTTGCTAACAGCACAATTCAATCTACACATTATCTGCCTGGTGCAAGCAACAAGTATTTATTTACAAGGAAGCAGAGGGAGTTTGGCACTGCTACCCTGTCCCCAGCTTGCTCCATCCCCCAAGCAAAATGAAAAAGCATTTACCAAACATTTTCTTGGCGACGTTCAGCTTCCTAATAAACCTTCCTCGTGAATTTTGCTGATTTATCTCACCCAAGAGATCTTTATAGCAGCTTCTGCCATCTCCAATCTCCCCTTCTTTACACACACAGCTATGAGACAAGAATGAAACATAACAAACCATTGTAAACAACTTTGCAATACATTCAACAATTGCCAAGTAGAACAACATGTCGGTATCTACACTTAAAGGACCAATCCCAGCTCTAAGACCTCAGAGTCATAGAATGGTTTGGGTTGGAAGGAACTTTAAAGATCACTTAGTTCAAACTCCCCCTGCCATGGGCAGGGACACCTTCCACTAGAGCAGGCTGCTCAGGGCCTCACTCAACATGCCTTGAACTCTTCCAGGGATACAGGTAAGGGCTGGTTAACTTCTGCATGAACTGAGTGACAGGAAAAAAGGTGCTCATTTCTGCCAGGCAAGCCAATTTGTATCTACCCAAAGAGAATGAAGATGCTTTTTCAGATACAAACAACATAAGGATTGTCTGCTCTAGAATTCAGGGTATAGATTGCTACAATATAATTACTGACACCTTTCTAATTAGATATTCAGTCAGTTGTAATTTCAGCATCTGAAAATCTGAGGTAATGGATAAAACCCACAGGCTAAGTGACAATCTATCAAACAGCTCCAATGTGAGCCCTTGGCTTCAGTGAGAAGCCAGCCCAGGCACATCAGGAGCTCTGGCTCATCTGGAGCTCACTGAGAGACCCAGGCAGGTTAATGACTTTTCCAGAAAAGCTTATCTACATGTGAAAATCTCTGTCCTGGTTCACACGGATTTGCAGTCATCACTCAGAGGCTACCAAAGATGTTTTTTCCCGTTTGGGCTTTGTCCAAGTATCAGCTCTGCTCTTTCTCTTTCAGCCATGCAAAGACATGTGGCACAGGGGAGGAATTTGACATCACTCCAGCCTCACAGGGCTCAGTGCCAGCTGCTGGGGAACAGATCTGCAAGGCAGGGACTGTGCTGAACACTGTGTCCTGCACTGTGCTAGCCAATCTTCAGAAAGGGAAGCCATTGTGTTTCAGTCCTGGCCTGGAGCACACAATGAGCAAGTGGATGTTAATAGTTTTAGCAACACTAGAGAAGGAAGGATCAGGGGAATGGGGTTGCTCTTTCCCTCTTAGGTCTCAGAGAAGCTGTACCTTTTCTTGAAAACATAAAATTCTCAGTGAAGTTTTCTCTGGAATTTGAGAGGCCATTATGCAAAAATGATCCTCTATCCAGCCATATTTCTCATCTAAGGAGTACAAACTTGTAGGTGTTTTGCTCTAAAGGACTATGTGAGGTTCACTCAACTTCCCCCTTCTCTGTCACTCTGCAGCTCTAATTTATTTATTGCTTACAGGTCTGACTGGGAGAAGAGACACAGTCTTATTCCTCATAAGCAAATGTATGCAAATGTGAGCAAACAAGCCAACATCTCACTTTCAATGATTGATTATTGACTTCTACCACCACTAGCCTGGGGAGCTACATCTCCAGCTCACATCACAGATGACTCTGCCACCCCAGATTTAAAGCATTTTGTGACCCACATGCAGTAATTTAAAATGACTGATGTAAAACTCGCTTTCAATAGGTTTGTTACAAACAGGTTCTTCTCCAAGGGCGACTCTGGCCTGTTTTCCTGAGACCCCCCTCAGTTTCTTCAAAATTCAGCTCATCCAAACCAAGCTTCCATTCCAGCTGCAGAATAAGCTTCTTTATTTGCAGTTTTCAAAGTGGCTCACCTGGGAGTGCCCTGAGAGTTAAGCTCACAGGTGGCAGTCAGGTCACACAGATACTGCCGGCAGTCGCTGGGAAATGCCAGACACTCGGATGAAGGAGCTCTCCTGCTCGTCCCAGGCTTGCAAACACAAGTTGCCTAAGGGAAGGCAACACAGTGATCACAGAACTGCATTCACCATCTTTTACCCTGTTAGTCATCCTACATAGAGCTGTCTGGTTTCCCTTTGCCAAATGTGAGGTGAGGAGAGCAGATTTGACCAACACATTCATCAGCTCATGTGGAGAACTTCTCCCCTGGCCATTTTTCAGACCTTGCCCTTACCTCTCCTGGACGTTTGTAAACACAAATTGTAGAGTTTTCTGGGCAGCCTCCATTGCTGTCAACGCAAGGGTTGATGGGCTGGCAAATCTTTCCATCTCCTTGGAATCCTTCTTTGCAGGTACATTCATATGTACGTGGTCCAAGAACTTTACATACAGCAAAGGGAGAACATGGAGAAGGAGCACAAGGATCCTGAGCTGCAATTAAAGAGATTAGAGGTAAGCAGAACCAAACTTCTGTTTTCAAAACAACATTTAATGCAGCACTGCACATTGCAAGGCATGGAAAGAATGGAGCATAAGGAATTTGTACTGTTAAACATATACAATTTCCCAGGGAAATAAAATCATTCCAGACAGCAGACATTTGGGGGTTTTCATTCTGAGGAATTTGGATGACACTTTTGCCATGTTATTTCAGTACCAGAAGTATGAGTGACAGAGGATGCTTGGATTGATTCTGAATTTGCATCATAAATGAGGAGATATGAAACTGCAGTTTGGCCAGCAAAACCTGTAAAGAGCCAGTGAAAACAGCTGTCCATAGCTGGCTGATCACATGCATCTTATCAACTTTCTTTTAAGGAAACCCATTCATAAACTTCAATCTGAAATCAGTGAAGAACTCCTTGGACTCCACACATTATTTAAACTGGTTCAGACTCACCAACATCCTGCTGTCACTATTTAGTACATAATTATAAGTGAGTACATAATTATTATAGTACATATTGACTATTATGGTACCTAATTATAAGTGGGTGCTGGATGGAACCTGCAATTCCAATTCTCACAAGTGAGAGGAGACCCAAAACCTTAGCCCTTAATGTTATGGGTATTCCTGAAAAATGGGTTTTAAACCTCTGCAGTGAAGTAGGCACTGTGCTCACAGTAATCAAACCCCTCTGCAGATACCAGTGCAAGAGGGTTTTTTCCAAACAGGACCATTTAGAAAAGTTTCTCACCTTGGCAAGTGCTGCCCTGTTTAGTGTAGCCCAGCTTGCAGTCACACAGGGCTGCTCCATCCCTCACCACACACTCGCTGTTGGCCTCGCATGTCACACCTCTGCAGAGGGGCAGCTCTGCAATCACACCAAAGACAGTTTCCTTTGAGCATGTGGGGCACTGGTGGAAGAAGAATTCACCTTACAAGATATCTGGAAATAAAGCCAAATGTGGTTTCCAAGGACTTCAAACTGGCACACAAACCAGAGGATATGAGCAGTGCAGGCAGATCTAAGTTCCTGGCAGTCTGGGTAGTCAAGTCCCCCAAGGCTGGGAGAAGGAATCTAGGTGGTGTCCAGAGGAAGAACAGAAGCACAGAGATGGTACATCTTAACCCCTGTCACAGAGTGGGGAGCAGACCCCAGCTCTTCCCTCTGTGTCCATCTCCATTGCCCAAATCTTCTTTCCTCTACATTCCCAACCTGTTCAGTGCCTCCCCCAAGCCCATCCATGCCTGCTGTCCCAGCCCCTGTGCAGCTCCCAGTGTGTTTACCTTGGTCACACCTGGGGCCTGTGTAGCCTCCATAGCAGGTGCAGCTCCCATTCCCAGCCGTGCCACTGCTGCATTCCCCGTGCACACAGTCACACTCTGCAAGGCAAGGCCACACAAAGCTTCAGCCCTTCAGCTGCCAGGCAGTGTACAGGGCTCCAGGAACACACCAGCCAGCTGCTCTGGGACCTGGCATTCTCATTTCCCACCAATAATCCTTTTAAAAATTGGCCAGGCCAGTCAGAGCTTTGAGAGGGTGCATTGCATGTCCTGGGCTCGGGAAGACAAGGTAAGAGCAGCCCTGAATGCCAGACCTGGACCAGCTGTTCAGGTGTGTGCTTTAACAATGAGCACAACCACCAAGATCACACCTGTCTCACCTGTGTGGACACAAGGAAGCAGGAGCTAGACAGAAGGGGCTCCTGTAACAGCCAGGCTCCACTGCCTGTAATTCTTTTCCCAAAATGCCATACATGAGAGGCAGCACAGTGTGTGATCATCTTTTTTATAGAGGGCAGCAAGGAAGAAGCTGGGAGGCAAATGGAGCTGTTAAAGGAGTCTGAAAAACAGTTGGGAAGTGAGTGTGGCTTGTTTCAGGGATTTAGGTAGTGGCCTGGCTAGAAAGAAAGAGGAAAGAGGGATAGCTCTGGTAAGTGGGGAGAGAGGGAGATTTACAATAGGAAAAATGGACTGTTTGAGTGTGACTGAGAATCATTTATTTAATGGGACAGTGCAGAAGGGCACAAAGACAAAATTCCCAGACACCTGCTATTGAACACTGCCAACTCTCTGCCACTTTCCCCTTCCCCAGCACTTTCCTCACTCAACCCCCTTCCTTCTCCTTCCTTATTTTCAGTTATTTTTGTGAGGGTTTCGCTTGAATGATTTGTTCTTACCTGACTGACAGTCTGGGCCAAAATGATTCTCATCCCGGCAATTCTGGCAGCCATAGCCACTGTATTGCTCCTAGAAGGGCCCCAAAATGTGCCAGATATTACTTTTCTGTATCACTCTATTGTTTCACACATCATTATAGTTTAAAGTCTCTCCCCATTTTTGGTTTTCTGTGACATCTGAAGGAACACAGTGAAGAAAACTGATCTCTTCCGTGCTCCAGTACTACCCAGCCCCTGTGGCAAAGGAGATCCCAGTGTAAGCTGACACAGAGGCCATGCAAATGCCAGGAAACTCTGGTGGGCACTGAGGAAATAATGTCCTAATCAGAGACAGACAGGAATGTTCCAGCTGGCTCCTGATATCTCTCTGAAAAAGGAATTTTGTATTCATTAATACCAGTGAGGTTTTTTACATTGATTTTACATGGCTCAGGGATCTTCAGCATACATTTTAGTTGATATAAGGTGTCTTTGAGTTAAATCCAAAATCAACTTTTCTCAAAGATGAGTCCAAGAAGTAGGATTTGAGCTGTTAATTAAGGATGCTGTAAAAACGTACAGTTCACCAGGGAAAGTTTCAAGTCTGACACTGATTCATTACCCTATACATTTTAGAAACACTGCTCTATTCAGTTCAAATGTGCAGGAGTTGTTTGTTCTTTGGTTGCACTAAGTCTGCCCTAAATTCTCTTTTTCATCTCCCTGCTTTTCCTGAGAGAGGGAGCCTTTGCCTACCTGGGTACAGCTCACTAAGAGCCAACAGTCTCAGGGCTTCTTGCAGTCACAGACAGACACAATTATTCCAACTGATCAGGGGTTAAATTAATGCAATTCTTTCCTTATTTCACCCTTGAGATTCTTCTCAGTTCCATACCATCACCAACAGTGTTTTAGTGCTACTGCTGACAACACCAATGCTCAGCAAAAGCACTGATGACAGACACTGATGCTGGGATGGAAGGAGCTGCAGAAGGGCAGCCTGCAGCCAAGCACCTGCACAGACACCACACAAACAGCTGCCTCTGACAAAGCACATCACCCCCAGAGTGAAGACATTTTCAGCTCTCCTTGACTTCATGAAGAGTTGTAAGTGTGCCCAGAAAAACAGGATCCCCACATCTTTAGAGTGGGATAGCTCCAAATTCTGAGGACTATTTCTGATCATTCTGAAATCTGTGATTTCTCTGATGAAACTAGTTGCTTATTCAAAGCCAGTATGAGAAGGGCCTCAAGCACTCAGTCTCCTATTTTCCATCAGTCAAACATGTGAGAAATGTTCAGCTTGGAAGGTTTTGCTTTTGGGTTTTTGAGACAAGACAAAACAAATTCCCATTACTTGGCATAAATCTGAGTGGGAGTTTTGGGATTGTTATTTTCACCTTAGGCTGGAATTGCAAAGTATTTTCTGTGGCTGACCAGCTGACTATCTCCAGACTATAGAGCAGCACACGTGGCACACGCGCTGCAGACAAGAGGGATATCAGAAAGATCTTCCTCTTCCTTTGGAAACTTTTGCAAAGAGGAACAAAAACATCCCTTTCCAAAAGTTTATTTTTATAGAAGAGACAAAAGGAAGTTCCACCACAGGAGGTTATGTTATGTGTTAAATGTAAGGGGATTCAACTCATCTGGAACAAAGAGATTATGTGCTGAACAGACAGATATGCTCTCAGACAGATAATGGAGACCTTGTGAGTGTTCAAGGAATAATTAAAATTGATCACCTCAATATATATTTAATGACTCCTATGAAAACTGGTTTGACCTGTTCAACAGCTGGAGGTTGTAAAAAATCCCAAAACTTACCATAGCATTCTGTACCCCAGAATCCTGGACAGCACTTTCTCTCCTCAATTTCCTTCTTACACATGTGATGGCACCCTGGCAGGGAAAGGGTATTTTCTCCTAACTTGACAGAGTATCTTAAAAAGAATAATCCAAGGTTATGATTATGCCACAAGCCCAGCAGAGGCCTGCTGGAGGGTTTCCAGGCAATCACACTGCAGCACCCTGAGCTCTGAAGGGAAGGAAGGGCCCTCATCCCCTGTCCCATGCACACACACAAGAGGTTTCACTCCAGTTATGTCTTCTCTAAAGAGGCCCATTGATTTGAACCTCAAAGATTGGTTAGAAGAAACCTGTCAGGGATTGGACATGGGACAGGATCTTGCATCAGGATGGAAACCTTGGGTCCTGAAGGGTTAAAGAGCACAGAAATTCATAGATTCTCTATTAAATCTTGGACAAATGCTTTAAATCCCTCAAAGAAGCATCTTCTTTTCAGCCCATCATCCCTCCCCTCTACACAGAGAGTGAGTCCTTGGTGGGAGTGCCTCTTGTTCTGCACGTACACAGTACAAAATTATTCTTGGGTCTGTCCAACATCCACCACAAGAGTAGATAACATTCAGAAAAGCTGCATAGACTCACATTATTCTTACACTTCATTTTATTTTTGGTACCACATCCTTCCCAGAAGAATTTGGAAATTGTCTCAATAGCATTCCTACTTTGGCTTGCATCTGACTCCTGTGTGTGTACAAAAACTGCTATAAACTGCAAAACTGCCACTGCAATTTTTAAAGTATTTTGAGGGAATCAGAGAAAGAGCAGACAATAGAGATATATATAAACAGTTAACATTCACTTCTGAATACATACACAAACAATAATCTATAGTGGTTCATTCTACAAAAGCCTCCTTCATCCTTTTCCTACCATCCAAGCTCAACAGAGTATGAGCAAGGAACACATGAACAAGCAATTGTCATAAATTGAACTAGGAAGGTTAAAAGTTCAGAGGATTGTTGCTGGAAGCTGGGAGGATATACAAGGGGAACTATCATTATATTATTTTCCTAATAAGCCACTAAGGAATTCTGTGTCTGAAGCAGGTTTCTGTGCTAGACAGACCTCTGTTATATTGCTACAGCAGGATTAGCAAACTCAGGTTGTTTGGGGCAAGTTAAGAGGTTATTGTCATTTAATTTGTGCTGTGTATATAGAACCTACCCAGCACAAAGTCTGTGGGATTTGCAAGGAGACAAAAGCAACAATAATAGAGGCCATAAGCCCATCTGAAAACAAAACTCCACAGACCTTTACAGCCCAAACCCACGTGTGTGTTCTCCTGGAGACACACACTACTCCCTGCACAGAAGGGCTGCACCAAAAGCATAACACAGTTGGGAAATAGGCCTTACCTGCAGCCCCTCACCCCTGATCTTTGGGTTGTCTTTAACCAACCTCTTGGACACAACACTTTAGGCACTGCAGCACAAGAAGTACACGCTGTATTCAAGGTGAACATCGTCTTGACATTGCACCGCATGGATTTTAACTTCAAGAGAAAAAACAGAACAGAAAGAGCCCCAGATTAAATTGTTATCCTAGGCACTTGTCTTGCCAATCTTGTAATACCTTTATCAAGTTGCAGCACTCATTAGATATCTCTGGGGAGGGCAGTGGCTAGTGCAGCAGCTGGGAGGTACCACACAGCCCCATGGCTGGACTCCTGCCGTGGTGCTGCATGCTTGGATCCACCTGGATCTCAGCTAGAAACAGCAGGGCAGGTCACAGCTGTCTTAGCCTTCCCCTACAGCCCACAGCAAAAATTCTAACCATTTCTAAAATAATCACAACTCTGCACTGCTCATTTCAGCTGATCTTTTACAAACATGTAGCAGTGGTGTGTGAGGACAAGCCCTAAATTAATAACCCTTGCCAGAAGACACTGAATTAAAGGCAACACAGCATTTATCTTTTCCATGCCACTAATAAAATCCAGTTCATTGCTGTTCCACGGGTCTGCAGAGCTGACTGTGTTAATTCAGTCTATTTCACAGAGCCAGAAGCTGCTCACAGAAATATTTCTCATGGCAATGGTCTGTGAGCAGGCAGGGAGGTGGATGCAAGGGAAAGGTGAGCACCTTGATGCTCTGACCCCAGGTGAGAACTCCACAAACATTGGCATGAAGATCAGGTAGGACACTTGGATGTATCACATGGCTGGTGAATAAATCAGCTAAGTCCTTCCACCCAACCAGAATGATGTAGGGGTTTGGTTTTCCTCACAGGGCTTTCCTGCAGCCCTGCACAATCATGCTTCACAGATGACAAAGTACAGCCTCAGAGTGAATGATCATCATCACCTGTCATTAAAACTTGTGACTTTGCTCCAAAAGTGTTTCCTTGCATTTCTCAACTTCTGGAAATAAGCAACTGCATGGAAACTTCATTGGTAATTTTGGAAAATTTGCCACTGCTGATGACAGAGAAAAGCTGGGAGGCATGAGCTGTGTAAGCCCAGGCCATTGACTCGAAAAACCCACAGAGCTCATCTCAACTGTGCCTCTACAGACACTGTATTTTCTAAAAATAAAACATGATATCAAATTTTGGGAGGAGGCCTTGATCTGGAATTTTTAAGCCAATCCTGAACAATGCAGCAGCCCTCCTGTCCCCAGAACTCCTTGTTTTAGATTCCCAAATCTCAGCTTTGTTTCCTCTAAACTTAAGCCCAAATATATACATTAACCTCAAGGCAAGGGAGGAGGCCTGTGGCTTCCCATCAGTTATCAGGAGCTCAGGAAGGCCCTCCCAGATGACAGGCAGCAGACCCTGTCAGGAAAACCTCCTGAGAGATAACCCTCAAGTCTCAAGTCTTCAGGGACATGTCCCTGGAATGTTTCCCAACTCCTTCCCTCTGACAGGAGTTGTTGGAGCTGTTTTCTCATGTTTATGGATCCACCTCCTGCAGCCATCCATGCAAGAGTGCTGCCCAGTGAAGGAAATTATTTCTGTGTCTGTGGTTGCCCTTCCCATGGATGTTAACTTCTAGTTGTGCTTCTGAGGCTTCCCTACCATACAGCAACCCCCAGTTCCACTGGCAGCAGAATCCCTAAGGAGCCTCTTATGTCAAGGACTCCCTTGAATTATAAAGAGCTCAAAACCAATCTGAGATCCACAAATCCATCTCTCTTGTGAGCACCAGCTTTACTGATATTATCCAGCAGAACAGGGATCAGCTGTGCTGTTCCTTATGCTTCCACCCACACAGAGCAGATTTCCCATTTTTCATGGAGCAGAACAGAGAGACTGGGTCTCACAGAACACACAGCTCCTGTCTTCTTAGTTCCACCAAATGCCAGTGTTAGCCTTTCCTGAGACAATGCCTTGGAAAAAGGAATGGGAAGATGCCTGAGCAAGAAAGAGGGATGTGGACTCCTTCCTCTGAGTTAGAATCATGCCACAAACCTTTACCAGGTGTCTGAGCCCCCCTATCTCTATCAAAAAGACCAATAAACAGTGGAGCACAAAACACTAAATTAAAATTATCCCACCTTCCATTTCATCTGTACTTTCAGGCATCAGACACAGCTGGGCCATTAGATGTGTTCTCTGCCATGGTGGTGGAGGAGGACACTTTGGCTCATACAATTATTCTATTTCCCTTCTCGTTCCTCCATCAGTGTGGCAGAAATGAAGAGTGGGAGAGGTGGCTGTCTGCCATTCCTCCCTGTTGGCATGTTTAATTACTTGCAGGCCTCTAAGACAAGACAGTTTTTGTGGAATCCCCCCTACCCTACTGGGACACTTGATAAGCTTTAGGCAGCTTTCCAGTAAGACCTTCCCCTTTTCATAAGGAAATATGCTTGTGTCAGCAGCAACAGACAGGAAGAAAGAGGAAGAAAAGAGCTGAGTGGAAAAGTATTAAAAAAAGAGTATTTCCCTTCTAATTTGAGTGACAGAACTGATGAAGCAGACATTTTCTGGAGAGTTTTGCTTCTTAGGAAAGCAGAAGATGGAATAAAGGGACATAAATGCAACAGTCTGGATACTCAAATTCTGGAGAGGATGAAAGACAGACAGAAGTTTGAGACAGAAGTGGCTCCTGGGGCCCAGCCTCATGGAAAACAATGATGCACTGCTCCCTTGGGCTCTTTGACTGCTGTTTCTAAGTGCAGAGCCAGGAAAGGAAGCAGCAAGAGGGGATGTGTGTCCCTGTGATGCAGCAGTGCTGCCTGGTGACAGCCACTGTTCTGATCAGGTGATGCTGGGAGCCTGGACTGGGTCACAGTTTGTGTGCAAAGGAACACAAAAGGAGGACTCATGCTCTCAAGTACCTCCAAAACGAAGTTTTTAAAGCAGAAGACATCCAGCTGTAGCCAAAAGAAGTTGAGAACCAGGGTGCCTCTGTCTTCCAGGCTGTGTTGTGTTCTCTCCCTGCACTCAAATGCTTGTGCAAGAGCAACCACTGCCCTGCACTCAGCTGAGACACACCAAAGCTTCTGGATGCTGCAGTGTTTCCTTCCCTCCTCTCTCAACAGATGTCCCTCACTTCTCAAGGGCTCATTTCTCGTATTCCACCTCAAGAGAATAAGCTGGGAAGTATTTTGTAAGGGCTAGTTTCATTCCCCTCATTTTCACTCTGTATCTTTTCCTCCCAAACCATAACACAAATCCAGCACAGTAAAAATCTCAAGGAAGAAACAAAAACATATCTGGACGTCAGTGTTCAGCTCCAACAATCCTGGGAGCCAGTTCTGGAAACAGCCATTCCCTAATGAATCACCAAGTTTCCAGTGCATTTGTCCTTTACAAAGCAGAGCTGTGCACATGTGCTTGTGCCATTACAGTCATGTGCCTCCCCAAGCAGCTCTCAGTAACACTTGAGCTGAACGGAGAGCAGCAGCTCCTGGACACACAAACTCTTCACTTGCTCAAGGAGGATGCTTTGCAGCATGAGGATCAACAATCAAGCTCAGAGATCACAGAACATGAGATCTACCTTTGCCCTGGGTGTTTCCCAGCAGCTCAGCTGCAGAGCCCTGGCAGCACAGGGATGCTGAGACCCCTCTCATTTCCCACCTGTCTCCATTGCTCCTCCAGCACAGCCTGGGATTGGCCTCCTCCCAGCAGAAAAACTTCCATGGTGCTCACACCTGCTGCATCTTCCCCAGCCCACAGCAAGAGGTATAAAAAACCAAACCAGATTAATAAAGTCAGTGTCATGTTTGAACCATTAAAGCTGAGCCCTGAGGTAACATCACTGAAAAACAGGTAGCACTCCTCTCTCAATGGCCTCTGTGAGCCAAGGAAAGCCTCCTGTGAATCACAGCCCTTTTATTCCAGTCAGATCCAATGGGTTATCTAAACTGCCAGAGATGACTTCATTAGATCCTTATTTTTCCTTAACTCCCATTATAACCTTTCAAATGCTTCTTCTCTTTCTCCATAAAGAGGGAATTTTTGAGGAAAAAGCTCTAAAAGGGAGTTATTCCTGGATTAAATAAACTGCTCCAGATGTGATTCAAAACATTTAACTCCTCTGTAGGTGGGTACTCACCACCTGAATATGTAACATGCCAAGCCAGGCTCCTCAGTGATTACAGAGTCCAGCAGATTCTCCAAGTAGAGACCTACATTTCCCCTTACAGCAGCTGAGGACACGAGCCCATGTCCCTGAGCACAATCTGAAACCCTTCCACCTGCAGCCCACATCTCCAGAGAGATGAAATCCACCCCTAGAGACACTTCATGTTTGTGCTCAAGTCACAATGATCCTACAAGCCTTCCTAGTATTCACTTATGGCCCTTTTCTGAATATACAGAAGCTTCTACCCAAAGGTCTGACACTGAAGCACCTTTCCAGTCCTCTGGCTTTTTCTAAATCAAGTCCTTAAGACTCACAGACCTGTCCACTCCCCACCAAGTCCTGCTGTCATTCAGACAACACAACCCTCCACAGGGTGTATCCCTCCCCTGGGAATTTCCAAATGCCCCCCACAACTCCAGGCTGTGCAGGCCAGTTCATTCCTCCAACAGCAGGACAAGAGGAAGGGGATGGCAGAAGGCAGTATAATGTGAATTAGTGTGATTTCCAGCCCACAGGAACTGGGCTGCCTCACCATGGAGTCTAGAGAACAGATCTGCAAAGGTATCACACAGTCTCCTAGATGCTACTGCTGCTAAACACAAGACAGAGATGAAGGAATCAAAAGAAAATCAACAAAATGGAAATAAAATGGAAAGTATTCAACAATCCCTACTGAGAAGATTTTGGGAGATATACTTGAAACAAACTGTTGCAAAGGGACAAATTGATGAGACTGTAAAAATTTTTTTAAAGTAAATTCTCCTGGGGAACTTATGGATCTGTCCTGATGGATACAAAGTTCTCATCCCACATACTGAAACTAGCAGAAGACAAAGATGCTGAGTGTTTCCCTCTAATATTTCTTCTTTCAAGTTCAATGCTGAACATAAACACAAATTTAATCTGATTTAAAACTCAAGCAGATCCCTTCAACTTTATATTTAGTTCCTCAGTTTGGACTTGCAGAGAAGATACCTTACAGCCCTACAGTTTTTACTGATTTTATTCAGCACCTAACTAAATGTAAATGTTGAGAGGGCTATTTCCTAACATGCTACCATCCAAATATGAAGAATTGTTCAATGAGCATTGAAACAAAGACCCGCAGACTTACCTTCTGACTCTGGCAGTCAGCTGTGGGAGTGAAGCATGCTGCTAAGAAGAAAAACAGCAATCCAGGAGGATGCATTTTCATGCTTTTACAGGCAGGACCCTTTCCACAAAAGGGGTGGTGAGAGAGGCTGCAATTTCTGTAAGATAACACCGCCTACCAAGAATCAGATCCAAGACAAACCAGAGGTTAAAAGTAAACAGGGAGAGAGCATTTTTGCACTGTGCTTTTTGGCTGCAAAGCCTTCAGAAATGGATCTGCTACTTCTAGCATTATTTCTGAATCAACATAACCTTTTTCTTTCCATTCTTTTTTTAAATGCACAAGCAGAACTCCTTAGTAAAAGGTTTACTCAAAACAGGAACATCTACGGATTTCCTCTTACATATCAGTTCAAAACAGAAGGAAGGAAATCCTTAGTTTTCAACTAATTGGAATGAAAAGAGGTTAACTGTATGCTTTACAGAAGGCAAATCCAATGGGCAAACTTAAATACCATAAATTCATGAAGGGTAAGTTAATTTCCTTTTGCCACTGATGTGAATATCTCCATAACACCTCAAAGTGAAGGTAGAGCTGAATCTGTCTATTCACTGCCTATCCCAAAGTGTGCAAGAACAAAGCAATGTGAATGATGGGCTATGTTTCAGAGCAGGAATGGAGCACATTGCATCAATCAATCTAGCATTTTGGGCAGGCTTTGATATTTTTTTTCAATAGTTGACTTTCTCAGCAAGAAAAGCTGATGCTATGGCAGCAATGGCAAAATCTATAATTTTCCAAATGCTCTGCTGACAGCTTGATGAACAAGGAGCGCTTCCACAGCACTCAGAACAGGAAAGTCCCAAAACTGGATTAAAAAAATACACACTAACCTGAGATACAGTCTGCAATTTATATTCTCCTTTTGAATATTACAAAGAATTGACTATTGACAGATTTTCCATGGCCTTTGTCTCCCTGCACTGCCAAGAGAGCCCACTACCCTGAGCAGTCTAAGGACTGCTTCTGTTAGCAACAAATCTCACCAAGCAATCTCACCTTCATGTTTTCAAGCCATTAATAGTACATGAAGGTACCTAAATGAAACCAGGACAGGGAGCTGTTCTTGTGTTTCCATAAATAATGAGAGCATGAATACTTTTTTGCCCCTGCATCCCCACAAAGACACACATGCTGTGACACGAGGCAGGAACCGCTGTACTTACTGGTGCTGTTAGCTGTGCCTTACTTCTGCCTTCATCCTACAGGGAAAGGCAGCATGATGAACAGCCAGCCCTGCTATATATCCTGCTCTAACAGGAAGCAGATAAGGCACACAACCATCCACTGCAACCCATGTGAGCAGCACCAGCCCACAGCTCACCCTGATGGCTCAGCCCACTTGTCCTGCCCCAGGACAGCTGCAGCCCTGGGACTGCTGCTGCCCAGCTGGTGCCACCCTGTCAAGGTCACAGGGTTCACACTGCTCTGCAAACCATTTGGTACCCTGAAGGTCTTCAAAATGAGGCAGAGGAATCATGGCTCAAGCCAGCTCCGGTGGGATGGGAAAGTCACAAATGGACGGTGAGGACACTCCTGTAGAGAATGGAAGCTGTGCAGTGTTTTCCTGGCCTGCAGTCATGGTCCTGAGCTGGCCATGGAAACAAAAGAATGAGGCTGCTCCTCTGCTCCATGCTGCCAAGAAGGATGGAAGAATGTTGATGGGTTTTCCAAGAGCTGGCTGTGTGACACAGGGATTAAGTTGTCAGCATCCACACACAGCTGGTAAGGTTTAAGGTGAAAATAGCTCACTCTGGGGCACTTGAAGATGCACTGGCTTCTTTAATGGGTCTTCAGACAGTTTTCTAAATGGCTCAGCACTGAAAATGGTACAGGGCAAGAAAAGACACACAAAGACTGATTCCAGGACTTTCCACTGATGTTTATCATCACTGTATCTGATCTATTGCAGGAAAACCAGGAAGGGAGAGAAACGCGTGGTGAAATTCCTGTCTGATTTAAATAAATCAGATTCACAGCAACATCAAAAGGTTCACAGCCAGCTCCCTTATCTGACTTCACCTCAATTAAAGGCTAGCAATACCACAGCAATACACAGGCTAAAAATGCAAACAGTGAGTAGTGCCACTGTACAGCAGCAGAGCACAAACTGAAAAGTCAAAAGGTCATCTGTCATTAGATGCTGCTTTCCTGATCAAGCAGCATAAGCAGTGTGTGTTTCAGCCACTGCCTATGAGCTGCTCTGAGAGAATGGAAACTTTGCTGACCACTGCTGCTGGATCTGGAACACCAAAATCAACAACTTTGGATCTTCATGATTCTGGACATTAGTAAGAAGGTGAAACACCAACCACCTCTAAATAAATAGGTGGCTAAGAGCCATTAATAATGTTCAGTGCACAGAAGCCAAGGTGCTCTCAGCAGCAGTTCAGCTGGCAGTGTCATCAAAGATGGCAAACCAGGAGAGAAACAGCACAGGAAGCAAAAAGGAGCTAAACAAACCCAAATTACTGCTTCACTCACAGTTTCTGCTCTCCTTTAATAGATGGATTCCTAGGCAGATAAATGTATTTTTTAATGGATGACATCTATAAAAACTTTATGCCTTAGAGGCAAAACACATTGGATCAATTATTTGATTCCACTGTTTTGTCCAATACTCTTCAAAACTGTCAACAAATAGAAACCCCAGATCCCTCACTCATTTTAATATTAGACCTGCTCATGCACAAAGGCATCTCTACAAAGTATTTAAAACCTCCTGTTCTCATATCTTTGCCTGAAAGCTCCTTAATTTCAAAATTATAATAATTTAGTGAGAAAGAGTTTACATTTTCCATTTCAAAAAAAGCTCCTGTCCTCCTCTAACAATCACCTGTCTTTTCAAACCAAGACAGCCTCCCCAGTCATCAGCATTGTTGGCAGCAGGAATGCTCAGGATTTTTCCAAACCCCCACCTTGATAAAGGCAAAGGGTAAGGCTACAAACCCTCCCAGAGTCCCTGCCTGTGCAGGCACCCTGTGCTTTAAAATGCTGGGTCACCAGCTCTGCTCTGTGAAGTGTGTGCAGCTCTGACTAGATCAGGCAATTTCCTGCTATTGAAATTTTTTGTTTAGAAACTACAGAGCAAAGGCAAGTGGTTTGCCATCCAGTCCACCTTGCCACACAGCTTCTCTGGGAACTGACCATTTGGTTACATCCACAGAGAGAAAAGGACTCTTGTTCTGCACTTCTGGCAAAGCTAGGAAAGGACACTAAGTCCCTTTGCTCTGAATTGTAAGGGTGTAAGAAGGCTGAGTCTGAAAAGAATTAAACAGGCCAAGCCAGCAGTGCTTGTTTGTAGGAAGGGGGCCAGCTGAACCATACTTACCCAACACACCCTTGGGGTCCTGGTGAAGATGCAAGGACACAATCCTAATTTTCCTTTCCTCTTGGCAAGTTGGAAGGAATGGGGGTTTTAAGGTTTGCTCATAAAAACAAAAAACCTGCAAGGATTGCACAGAGAATAGGAGTCTGTTTATCCTTCTCTTTCTCACACAGACACAATAGTCCAAAGAAATTGGACTAAAGAAATGTGGTTGCTCACATCCTGTTACTCCAAAATTTCTATGGGCAGCAGTACCAATGTCAGTAGATAAATACTTTAGGTCCACCCTACCATTTTCTCTTGACTCTGAGCTCCTTTACATGTTCTGCTGCAGTGAAAATCAGTGACATTTTCCCATCTCTTGGTTTTAGTTTCGTACCTTTCCCATTTATTAAGGAGGACTCTGAGATCATACTGGAAAGTCAGATCCTAAATTCCCCACAGATATCCAATGTGAATTCTGAGTAAAACTACTTCAATAGCTGAGCTGTAGAAGCTCAGTACCTGCTGCCAGGAGCATGATGGCAGAGGCAGTGAGCTCACCCATGAAGTGCTGCTGATTCTTCAGCTCCTGCTGCCTATAAGGGATAGAAAGGGCCTACAAGGTGCTTGACTCAAGCTGTAGCCAACAGTTTGCCAAGGATAGCACTGAATGTCTGCCTGAGAGCAGATGGAGATCAGAGTCAGAATCCTGCTAGCTCTGCATTTTCAGCAACTTCAGAGATGCTAGGAGTTCTTGTCCTCCCCTCTCCGGGACCCTGAAGACTAAGCACAAGGGTTTGGTGTCCACCTTATCAACTCTGGCTACTGCTCTCCATGCACCTATTCAGATAGATTTCTCCAGTGCTGGCCACTTTTTTTAGTGCTTTCTGTGTCTAATGTCACATCTTCTCTTTTCCCACACCAATTTTTAGCTTTCCAAATTACTAAATGCTCTTAATTATCAGGTGGACATCAAGAAACAGAAGCTTGTAATCTGCTCCGAGCCACAGCTTTATGCTTTTCCTCATGTTGCTGCTTTTCTGCCTAAGATTTGGTATGTTTGAAGATTAGTACTGCAGAAGCTAACTTTCTGATGAGAATGCAAAGCAAGATGCAGCAGCACTTTGTGTTACATCAATTAAAAAACCCCTCCTCATTATCAAGGCTGATAAAAACAAGAAGGCAAGCCAGAGGGGCTGATGGAAATACATTACTGTGCAGTACACCCATAGCAGGCAGATCAGAGCTCTGTAAAGCAGCACAGGAATGGACACAGGACAGACAGGATGCAGGTCACACTGCCATTGCTTCTTGCAGAGCAGTGTGGCCCAGGTCAGCACCTCATTTACCTTCCTTCCTAATGAGGTTCATTTACGATTTTTAAATTGTAGTACAAGGGAAGTTTTAAAACCTTTGGGCAGATCCTTGGCAGATGACACCGAACAAAAATAATTGTCTGGGTCTTCCTGGGGTGGCAAAAATCTACATCAGCTGCAAAGCCAGGACACAGAAGTGAGTTCAGGAGATACTTTCCTGACAAAGGTCCCCACACCTGCCTCTGTGTGTTTCTGGTCATAACTTCAGCTACTCAGATATTGTCTAAATGTTGAACAAGGGCTGGAAGCTGGAGAGAATTTGAGGATAAAGGATTACTAAAGAGAAATTCAGGGCCTTGTAGTGCTCTTGCAAAAAAGAGAGGAAGAAATCAAGACTATTCTACATGACCTCAGCTGCTGACAGTGAGTTCTGTAGAAAAAGAATGTGGAAAGTTCTGGGAAATCTTAATGAACTGAAGCAAGCAGTTTGAAGCAAGATGAATGATTATACATTTCCAAGAAAATTTCACTTAAAACCCTGTATTTATGAACAAAAGACTACATTAAAATTAGACAATAAAGACAACAGATTGACACTAAAGAATGACAGTTTATAACATTTTTCAGCTTAAAATTGCACTTAAATGAACAGAAATGCACACCCACAAGGCACTGACTCCAGCAGGTCCTAACACAGAGCACCCCTCCTCTGGAGACAGACTGGTAGAGTTTGAGCTGTTCAGGCTGGAACAAAAAGCAGGTTCAGGGAGACCTCACTGCAGCCATATCAGTATTTAAATGTTTTTTTTTAATAAGGGACTTTTTAGCATGGCAGCCAGTGATACAACCATGGGAATGTTTTTAAATTAAAAAGCAGAGATTTATATCAGATGTTAGGAAGAAATTCTTTACTCAGAGGCCCTGGCACAGAGATGCTGTAGATGCCCCATCCCTGGAAGTGTCTGAGGCCAGGCTGGATGGGGCCCTTGGAAAATTGATCAAGTGGGTGGTTTCCCTGCCCATGGAAGGGGAGATGGAATGAGATCAAAGTCCATAGCAACACAAACCATTCTGTGACTGTATGAAAGGGATCAGATATCTGGTAGCAGGAGAGGGGGATTTCTTGTTTGGGGTTTGGTTGGGCTGTCATTTCTAATTTTTTTTCACAGATAAAAATGGAAAAAGAAGTGAAGTATCAGGGAAAAAGCTTTATATAGCCCATGCTCTACTTAGCAGAGAATAAAAGATGATTTATTGAAAAAATGCCCTGAAAATACCTCTGATAGCACCACAGGTAAGACAGTTAATGGAAGAACCAAAACATACTGCAGTGGGTACTGAACATTTCATTAATCTTAAAATGTGATCAATGCTTACCAAGATATCAAGGAGGAATTGCAGCTATTTTCTGGATTAATAATCTGATCCAAAGGGACAGAGTCTATGTTTTAAACAGCTGTGAACTTAAAAAGAATTTCAAGTTTTACCAGATATATGTTTTTTCTGCAATAAAATAGGAAAAACAGGCCTTACCTGCTCCCAGTATATAACAAGCAGGGGTTTGTCATCCCTGCTTACTCTAATATAAGATTCTCTGATACCCACTACATTAAACTTACTGCATTAAAATTACTGCATTAAAACATCTTTAACAGTTGAGTTTTACAGAAGATGCTTAAAACAGAACTCATGTCTGTCTCAAGCACAGGGCACCCCACAGGACAGCCCTTATTTGTAAGATGGAAGCAGGACTGACCTATCCAGAAACAATAACAAGTATAATCCTCACATGAGACAGATCTGCCCATGTTGGATACAATCCCAGGCAGTTCCAGAGGATTCTTTACAGATTCCCTTTGTATTCACCTATAAATTCACTTGTCAATTATCTGTTCATCTGGTAAGTTCTCAAATGCTTTTGAAAATCAGACTAAGTTGTCACAGGCTCCTCAAGTGTTACCTTGGACAATTATTAAGAAGTGATTAACAGAGCTACTTCAGAAAGAACTAGTGAGGCCTACAATTTCTTTTAATTACTTTATTCCTAGGATGTTTAATTTAGAAATTAACTTTTTCTACCCAATGATAATTAAGCTGAAATGAACATAAGCAACCTTGAGATTTCAGAGAATAGAAGAGCTCTAAAGTACAGGAAAACTTAGTTTTCTCAAGAGCCTGCAGTACCTACCTTAACTAACAGTTTAGTCTAAGCTTAGGAGTTAGGCTTTCTCTGTTAAACTGGGAACAGAGCTGCACTGCAGTAATGCTCCTCATCTCTGCTTGCTTAAGGAACTCCACTGTATCCTGCAATGCAATTTGACTTTGGCTGCCTCTTTGTCATCCTTGCACTCACTGCAACATTCCTGGCTTCTGAAATCCAAAAAGCACAGCCAAGCTCTGCAACAGCATGGAAAAATACTCTGTGAAACCACCAAATTCCTAATACCACAGTGGACTTGCCATTCTTGGAGAAAACTCATAACTTATCTGGACCAGGCCCTGAGCAATCTGTTGGAAAATTGCCCTGTTTAAAGCTTGGCTGTTGGACCTCCAGAGGTCTCTTCCAACCCAGATTTCTCTATGTGTTTAAGGGGCATCAGTTTTCAGCAGCATCAGCTGCCACATAAGTATCAAAATTGTTCTTCCCTTCTTAATCCCATTGGATATAGAACATTCTTTTTCAAAGTCTCAATATCTGTCTTCATGATAGTGAGTAGGGATTTTACTGTCATGGTAGAGGCTACAACTTGTTGGGCACAGTAACCATCAAGTTAAACGTGACAGCTTAGAAAGAAAATCTCTAATATTTAATAGAGAAGCAAAAGTACTTGAAATAAATCCTCAAATTGTGTTTAGAGGCTGCAGATCCTCAGTTTCCATGACTCAGCTGTGTTTATGGACTAGCAATCTTGTTATAGAAGAATGAACTATTTTCTTCTTTCATCTTGCTGCACATTTCATACTTTACAATGCACTCTAGGAACAGAATGTGTGCTGCTGAACTGCCATATGGTATCCTGGAAACACAAGATATAAACTTGAATAAAGACAAGGCCAAAAGGAAACTGTCAAATTACACTTTATTTGTATTGACAAGATAGGCAAAAGAAAGACTTTGTGTTCAGAGATACAAATCCATTATTTGCTGACAAAATGTTGATATAACCACATTGGGTATTTCCACTTTAAAGACAATACTGAGGGGATCTTTACCAAGCAATTCTTTTATCCTTGGATAAGGAAAATTAATGCCTGTGAAAATAGCTCCATATGAAAATTTGTTACCTGCTTGTGGCTCAAATTTTACTGTTAAGTTCATGACTGGCAGCAAATAATTACACTTGGCCTCAAAGAAAAACATATGTAAAACTGTAAGATCGTTAAATAATAAGCATTAGCAGCATACCCAAAATACTTCTTGTACAAAGAACATTGCACTTGAACATACACAAGCATTTACCCTTATTTACACATTAGAATTTGTATAGAACAGCAAGACTGATATATACAGAAAAATAGTGGAAACCTTAACAGCCCCAGACGACAGAATATCTAGTGTTGACTCCTTAAATTTTCCATACAGTTTCCCAGGATGTCTCATGGTTTGTTTTTTTCACTATATACTATTGCATAAAAAATAGACTGTACAAGAAGGTCAGTCCCCAGTTAACACTTCAGAATATTTCTATGTACTATTATGTGTTCACTGCACCAGGGAGCAAGGGAGTCCAGGTCAGCTTTCTTGTGAAAACAAAGAGAACTTGACAGGTGCTATCTGCTTAAACACTGTGCCTTACCTTGTAATACACACTGAAATCACTTGGCTGTGCAGTAACTACCCAGTGAGTTCCAAAGGCAATTCCCTACCACACAGGATCTCCCATTGTCTTGCAAGCAATGAAATTAGTTTCTCCCTGCTTTCTGCACTTGGGATAAAAATGTACCACTGGATCTCTCTGCTCCTGCTGCCCTCTTGTTTGGAATTTCCCTTTGGGACACTATCAGTTTCTCCAAAGTGATCCAGTGTTAAATTCTGCATCAGGTCCTGATTCTGAACATCATCAAACACAAATGTCAGGGCCTGTGGATATGTCTGATAGCCCATGAGCACTCTGTCTAAATCCCGGATTCGTCTTCCATCTGCAAGCTGATACTTATCTCTCTTTGGTGGCTCCTTAGCAAAGTCAGGTAGTGGATAACTGATATAATCTTCATCAAAGAGGAACAAATCAGAGCTGGTCAATATCAGTGTTTTAGGTTGAAGTGAAGTAGTGTTCTGAGCAGATCCTTCAGAGTGATTTACTTGAAATGCCAACACATACAGAAGGATGTTGAGAGATGGAAGATTGGTCAAACCATCCATCTTCTCTGCCACTAGAAAAGCAAGGTCCCCAATTTCCTCTTCATTTGGATAAATAAATTTTACTCTGCTAGAGTGAATCAGTTCATAATTCTCCATTTTTCCTGTAAGAAACATACATTATTATGTAGCTATTTAGTGCTCTACAATGTTTTCTTAATGTACTAGGATAAACAGCAACCCTTGACAGCTGGCTGCAGCTGGAAGAATTTAGGTTTTGTATCTATTGATACATGCTTTTGCTAATAAACAATATTGGAGTAATTTTATTTGGATTGCAGGTCTCAGCTGGAGTCCTTCTTGCATTACTAACATACTTTTCTGCAAATTTCTAACCATGCAAGTCCAGGGTGAACAGAAGAAGCCATCACTAACTCCACTTGTGCAAGACTCTTACATTTAACAATTCTGCCCACATAAGGCACATCTGAGATAATTAAAGTCAGAGAGGTTAGTTAAAGCATCAAATAGGAAATGACTGATGCATAAATGTCACTCAAAAGAGTTTTTAATCAGTACAGCTTAGGTGAACCCTTAAGTATGATGCCTAAATAAGTCATGGCATGTAGAAAAGACCACTCACCTGTGTTTTTACTCCCAAACTCAGAGTAGAAGTCCTTATCCACTGGTTCAGGTGAAGGAGTGCGTGCAAGCAGTGACAGGACTGCCATAAGCTGCTGTATGAAGGTGTGAGTGTTGTAACTGTCTCTTGTCAGGCAGGTGACAATGTGATCTGCAGAATGTCCTGAGGAGAACACAGAACAGAATTCACTCACTGACTTGTACATGGCACTACCATTTCTTGAACCAACATGCAACTGTCATCAGAAAGGAGTTTTTTAAGGTTATTTCTCCTGAAAATATACACAATTATTCAGAAATCTTTCAAATTCTTGAAAACAACAGAACCCTTACAAATCCCTCAAAAAAGACATAATTTCTCTTCATTTAAAGTACAATGTATACTTATGATTCAAATCCTGCTCTAGGGATTCAAGAAAAAGAAGCAACACAACACCTCTCTTCCATCTCACTAATAAAGACAGGGATACATCTAAAAAGGACTAGAACACAACAGAACTGGAAAACTTAAAGCACAAGATGTACTCACCAGTAATTCGGAAGTATTGGTCAAACAGGCCAACATTTACTGATTGCAGGTCATTAAGTTTCAGCACAAAGCAGCAAGAGAGGTGGAAAGAACTGTTTTCACAGTCTGAGTTTTCTTTGTTCCAAAAATCTGTTAAAGTAGTATATATGATATTACAAGCAAATACTTATCTCACACTTGAAGAAAGAAATTAAGAAAAAACTGGCTAAAAATTTCTTGAGCAAAATGCAAGTAAATTTTATTAGCAGCATTTTTTAAACATTTGCACACATCAGTTTTAAATCAGCCCATGCATTAATAACACACTTTAACTGAATGCCCACCATGAGGTTCATTATCCTTCACTTTCCATTTTCACTATGAAAGGACATCAGAGAAAAGCACGGATCCAATGACAGCTAAAAAGGTCTGTCTGAGAAGCAGACATGACTCAAGACCCTGGTTTTTTTAACATAAAAGCCTTATGCAAATACTGACTCCTTTAACTAGGAGGTCTAATTAAGAATATTGACCAAAATTGGTACTTAGAGTGAGGACAAACGCAGAGAGGGATTAAAGTTGGTAATGCGATTAAAGGATCAAAGTAACTATTTTACCTGACTGGTGCTCATCTGCACGAATAAAAGAGTCATCCAACAGAAAGTAAATAGCTTTTGTGGAGAGAAGCACACAAGACATCACTTCCACATTGGGAGTCTTGTAAAACAGAACTGAAGACCACATGAGGTGTCTCAACTCTTCATTTTCCACCTAAGATGTAAATTTTATTTCATAAACAAACAAACAAACTTTGATATTTCAGATAGTTTCACCACCTTAGAGGCAACTTAAGTCCCCAGAGAAACAACTTCAAAATCTTAAGCATCTGAACATGCTCTGGTATTTCACCTCAAAGCTGCTAAATGAAGCCACAAGGGCAGCCACTGAAAATACCTTCTATTTATACAAGAAAATTATTTTTTTGTTCTAAGAAAATTATTCCTGGTTTTCTGACCAAAATTACAAAAAAACCCAGAAAAGAATCCCATTTATAAGAAAGACCTTTTAGGGCAGACACTGCAGACAAAACTTTAATCACCAGCTGAGCAGTGGCCTCCCAAACCTCAAGTCTGCTGAGCCTTCAGGTGCTGCTGAGGGTTGGATTCAAAGACCCTGGAGAGGGGACAGAGCACAGCTTTCCACTGCAGCTGCTGCTCCAACTCAGCATCTTCCCAGCTTCCAACTAGATGGGCTTACTGTGAACCCTTAAATGAGTCACCTGCTTTTTTTATCAGCTTCTCCTCATGTAAAAAGAGAAGCACAGCTTGTAACTGTGCTCACTTAAAACATTTGGAAGAGAGGTAAGGGAGTAAGAAAAATGAATCTATTTCTCAAGCTTTTCAATTGATATTTGTACTCAGATCACAGTGATTTATCACTCAAAAAGCCACATCATATTTTTTGGGTAATATTTTTACTTTTCAATCTGATGTTCCCCAGATACACTTTCGTGTTTTTCAGAAATCAGATTTATCTGTTCCTGTTTCTGGAGTACCTGCAGCCATGCACAGTATTACAAATACAAGTCAGAACACTTATTTATTGATTTAGCTAGGAACCATCCCAAAATCATTTCATTCCTGTTATCTTCTTTCTTTTTGTCACTTTAAAGAAAAAAGAGGAACATTCTTGGAGCAATCATATCTTCAAGACATACACTAGCATACTCTCCTGCTCAGCAGCACAGATCCTGAAAGCAAAATATGCCCTGCAGGATCCCAGTTGCTGTAGCAGGGAACCCAAAATGGAAAAACACACAGATTCTTGATCAAAATGCCTCCAGGTTTCCCAAACCTAATTCTTGTGGCTAAAATTGATCAGGAACATTTTTATAGACACTGTGTAGTACAGAAAGGTCACAAAGTATGTTTTTGTACACTTGGTATAGACATGATACCTCTGCAATGTTGCTATGGAAAAATTCAACCAGGGCCCTTCCCTTCAGCCCAGCCACATACTGCAGAGACACAGAAACATGAAGGTGAACAGGAATCTGGTTGTCTTCTGTTATCTTCTGCATAAGAAACTCAGATGGATAAAAGGATGACAGTGTCAGATGTGGCTTGCAAAAACTAGAAAAAATGCAGAACACAAATTACCAAAATGTAAAGATCTACACAGCTCTTCCTCTACAAGAATATTTGTATTTCATTCAAAAATTAAGACAAGTAACTTCCATTTTTAATAGTTGAAATTATTTATATCTTGAGCATAGCTGTCAACCTGCGATGACCTCAGCCTGCAGACACATGAAATATGAAGTTTCCTTCCACCAGAAATTACATTTTACATTGCAGCAAAAAACAGATAAAAACAGATAAAAAAAAGGTAGACTGCTACAGGCCAGGATAACCATTCACACTTACTCCAGACTAGCACAATGCAGAAGTATTTCATCAATACTACAGTCCAAACCCAATCACAGTGACAGCAGCAAACACAGGAGTCAGGCCACATCAAGCAGTGTGCAAGAGACCTTTGACAGGAATAATTAATTACCTGGCTGCCTGACCGTGTCTGTTTGCCTCCACAAAATGATTTTTTACAGCATCTGATTTGCTTGAAGCTTTGAAAATAATTATAGTCTTAACATCCTGCAGGAGTGTCCTTAAAAGGCTGTAGATTCTTAGGAAGTGGAATTTCTCATGAGGTAGAACAAACACTGCTGTAACAAATCTGTATCCAACAAGTAACTCCAGCACGTGTCCATCCAAAAATGAACCCTTCTGCTGGGTGGCACCATGAGTTGGATGCAGTACAAGTGATGCCAATGGAATTCTATTCAGCTTAAATACACTTCCCAGCTCTTCTGTGCCTACCCTTTTACCTGGCAATAAACTGAAATCCACCTTTACTATGTACAAATGCTGGGGTGTTAGAAATATCCAGCACGGATGGACCACACAGCGACTCTGGTCAGAAGATTTACAAACTGAAGAATAAAGTGCAGAACACAAAACATTTTTTGACCATTCCTTGTTATTGCCAGCTGACTCTGGTTGATGCAAGACTTTCTGAATATTGTATTTACTGCCATAAACAAGATATGTTGGGAAACAACCTTTTATTTCAACATCTTCTGCTGAAATGCAATTCAATTCCACGAGCTGACAGAGAAATTCTTGGAGATTTGCTTTTCTACAGTACCATGTGGAGCTTGGTAACACTGATGTGTAGTGTTGAGAGCAACACGTTTGTAAACAGGAATAAAAGTCTTGAAGATTCTGGGAGTCTGAAACAATGAACAAGCAGTGGTCACTGTTTTTCAGCTTCAGAGCTAAACAGATCTCTGGCAGGAGAAAGCCAAATTCTATTAGATCAGTGTAGGGAAAACACAGTGTTAATTTCAAGGCAGAAGGGATGTGCTGGCAATTTCCTCTCAATTCCTGATGAGGAATCTCAAATACAGCTAGCATCTCATCAGTCAAAACCAAACAGGAAGCAAACTGTCTGAGTCCTTTATGAATGTGAATTGAAAAGCTCCAGAGAATTTTGACTATGTAAACACCCTCCACTGCTATGTTGTCAGATGTCTGAGTATCCCAAGTAGTGCTGAACTCAAAAGTCTCATCTCCTTCATGAAGTCCCATTTCAAAATATCCATCTTCTTTGTCTGTGATTGTGGAATTACCAGCAGGGCTTCCTTTATTCTCTGTGAGGGAGGGGGCAGATTTCTGCACAGCCTGTGCTATCGAGGCAGAAAGGTGCTGGATAAACTCTTGGTTTGTGGCAGTGTAGGACATACAATTAAAAGGCAAGATGATGGTGCTACAGGGGTCAGGCACAACACAGTGTTCTTCCTCCAAACTCTCCAAACTTCAAAAGAGAGAAAAAGCAAAAGTAAGTACAAACTTGAATTTAAAAACAGTTGTGGCTACCTACAATTCATGGTGCTGCTTCTCAGAACTTTGCTACTTGTTCTTGTTAATATGGTTAAATCAGTGTAATTCTGTAGAACATCTTTGTACTGCACAGCCATTGATTTTAAAGGCTGGTAATGTGTAATGCTATAGAAAGTAAAAACTAAAATGTTTAACTCCTCTTTCTTTTCCTATCCCCAGTAAGCACAACCTCATGACCTAATGGACTAGACAATTCTGCTATTACTGGTTTTGAAACCACCAAGTGAATTCCAGGGTTCAAAGGTTAAAAACACTGCACACCATATTTTGGTTCAAAAACCCAGAGGCAGAATACAATGAAAGAGATTGTTTTGCCTTAAAGGCTGGGTTTAAGAAAAACAGTATCCATGTTATTACCCAAAAGCTAACAAGGTTTTAAAGAAGAACTTATTTACGTAGCTTACCACACATGATGATCACCACCATACTCTTTACATGAAGCCAATAAAGAGGCAGGTGCCTAAGGACAAGAAAGTAACATCAGGGAGCTGTAAACTACTTAAGAGTTCAGAACACAGGAGAAGCAAAGCTAATGCTGGCTTATGCTTTTTAAAGCTGGCCAAGTCCTGCTGTACTCACAGGCAGCTTGGCAGCCATTGTGTGAGGGCCCACAAATACTGTTTGCTCTAGGCTGGGCATTCAGCTAAGGCAGGAGAAGAATGAACTCTGCTGCTGACCTGAGAACAGATCCAAACTGTGACCCAAGTATTTCAGCACTCTACAAACTTTTACTGAATTAGTGTAACATGAAGCAAAATGGTAAAGGGGCCTGACAAAGACCAACTACACTGGTAGCAAAGGAAGAGACAAGCCCCAAATCTTGCTGTCTCATTCCTTGAAGCCATACGTCTGAAGAGTGCTTCCAATACCACAAATGAAATCACCAACCAGAAGTTATCAGACAGGAGGATATTGAAGAAGACAAATTAAGGCTACTGCCTGTTGGCAGGGAGAAGGTTCTTCCACCCTACCAGCAAGAGAATTGCCTTTCAAAAACTGATACTGTAGTATGATAAGACACAATTCTTACACTCAGCATCTAAATGGTTATTAATTGATGTTATACTAGTACTGGGTAAACATCTCAAAGCAATAGTTCTCTGCAACTCTGGTAAAACTTGGATTCTGCATTTAATTCATAAGCTGGACCAAACTCCCTTGAATCAAATTTGGGGCTGCCTCCTTTTCCACTAAAATAGCTCTGAGAACCAAAAAAACCCTTTGCTATGGATTACTACGATAATCTAAGTTTAACACCCAAAATAAGTCTGCAAAAGCCTTTTAAAATACTGTAATATAAACAGAAGTGTGGCAATTACCTGAATTTTACATCTGGAGTCTGGAATTTCAAAGCATCTCTGGGGAACTGTATGGTCTGTAGGAGTCAAACCACTGGATTGCAAAAAACTGCTGGCTAGGACTGTTTCTTCACAAATTATTTCTAGAACAAATACAAACAGCTCTTTAAATCACTGAAGTAAAACAAAAATAAATATCAAATAGTAACTGCTCATCAAGTGGAACTGTATAATCAAGTTCTAATCATAAATCATTAAAGCTAAAGGATAGCTTCACACAATAGCCAGGACAAAAAAAGCAAGCAGAATTTTAGTTTAATTAAAGTAGTAACTGAAAGTTGCATTAAAGACTGTCACAGTTTCTTTCTGAAACTAGCAATCAATATGAACCTCAAATTTTGGTCTAAGAAAACCTTCACACAATTCAGTTTTAACAGAACTAGTCAGCTGCTAGGCTGGCAGAGCATTCCTCATTAACTTTGTAGCACACTTCCAGATTCCTGCAAGCTTCAAGTGAACAATATCTGTAATATCTGTGTACAGCTTTCAACCAGACTGAGAAGCTCTGGTCTCTCAAATACCACTTAAGATATTGTCTCATCTAATTTGGAACCTTTTTGAAGGGTTCAAAGCTGAATCATCAGTAAAAACTTATCATGAGGTGAATACAAGGCAACATCCTCAGGGACATTTGACTTTTTGCCAATTTGATATTCACAGCATGGAACTGACACAACAGAGCAAATCAATTTGCAGTATTGCCACTGAGTCTGGCAGCTCAAGTATTTAAATATGCAAATAACAAAATTACAGTGTGGACATGTTTCTGGCTTGAGCATAAAAACTGCTGTATGTATCTTTCTGGAGTGATGGTAAAGTTCAGCAGATTGCACCAAGACATCTCATGGTCAGAGGAAGCACAAAAGGTATTTATTACTTGAACAAAATACTGTGTTAGCAAGAAGGAAACTCAATTTGACAGGAAAACCAGAACATGACAGCATTATTTTTGATTTTCTGTTTCCTACATAAATATTTAATCTTTTTCCATAAGCCATTTCCCAATGACATTTAGTATGAATAATACCTTACGGAAACAGATGGTGTCTAGAAAACGCAGAGACAACAATTCATAGAAATAGCATATCAGGAAATTAATTCCATTATTCATGACTTAAGGTCTAACAGTGAAATTATCTGCTTAACATAATTCTTTTTTTTAAAAATAAGATTTCTCAAAACTAGTATTTTGAAAATAATTCTTAATAGTTAGATATGTAGCAAATAATCAGTTTTTATTGTTGAAGCTGAGAAACAGCCTGCACAGTCCTCATTTTCCCTTTATTTATAAAAGCCTTCCCCAAAATTCTACTGAAGGAATCTTATGGAAAAGGAGTACAGTAAATAAACCTTGAATCTTATACCACTCTACAGAACTCCTAAGTCCTTTAGAAAGATCTATATTTTCTTTTCTCCCAAGATTCTTTTGCCCTAAAACATTTACTGCAGTAGAAAAAAATCTACTGATAAATAATTTAAACAGTCCCAGGGGTGCTCACATGCATTTTTAGAGCAAGTCCTGTGTAAAACTGCAGGTTGTTATACAGTTACACGACTGAGACAATTTGTCAAGCATTTTAATATTTTAAAGCAAGCATTGACTTGATTTAGGAAAAACTGGCATTTTTTCTGCAGATTAAAAATTATCTAGAAAGGCTACAAAGGCAAAGTACATAAATAGCAGCTAAATCTATATCATGGTGTCTGCCCCTTAAGCAAATGCTGTCAGAACAGTTTCATTTTTCTAGTGAACTAAGAAATCTCTGCTGATTCTGCAGAAGTCATAGCAATGAACTTTTTCCAAAGACCAAGCACCTCAGGGATGCTTCTCTCACTTATCCACCAATCCAGTGATTAATGATAAGAGGAAGCTGTGCCATCCCAAGAAATTGAGAAGGCAATCCCTGCTCTTTTAAATGGGTATGAAGTCTTCTCTCACTATGCATACTGCACTTTTCAATCAGATAAAAGCCAAAATCAGAAAGTATTTTTATCTCTTTTTCAAAGTCACAAGTGAGTATTCACGTAAGTCAGTCCTACGGGCTAAAGAGGAAAGTTAAATCATTCTTTTAAGTTCCTAATGCAACAGGCATATTCATTTGAAACACACAGCAAAAACCTTGAGGTGAGGTCAGCAGGTACTGTAGAGCACAACAGATGTGCTGAAATACCAGCTCAGCCAGAACACTAATCCCACAGGTCTTTTCCTCATCTCCTTTCTCTATCTTCCCCCTGGTGTGACAGAAATGCAGCTCTTGCAAAAAGCACTAATGGAACATATGCTGCTTGAGCTCACATTTTGCAGACCAAGAATGGGTAGAGAAGCAATTTTAAAATATGTCTCTGTATGCCACAGTTTTCCATCAAGGCATGACTCTAAATCCTGGAAATGGCATCTGGTCCTCTGCAGGATGATGCAGTAAAAAAAAGTCCTGTACCCAAACTCTCACTCCAGGTATTTACCACTGCTGGGAACTACAGGTAAATTTTGCTGAGTCACATTCCACAGAACTTTCACTTTCAAAGCCAATTCTACCAGGTCTTTGTGCTTGTCTTTAAAGCCCTAAATCCATGCACATAATATTCATGTATATCAATGCAGCTTAGAAAAGCAGAACCAAGAGGCTCAGCCCAGCAGCACGATACATACATGATTACCTTGGCTGGAGCTGACAGGACGAGGCAGAGAGGGAGAGGAAGGACGAACAGTAAGAGAAGAACAGTTTGATTTGGAGCTGGCACCAGTGAGCCTGGAGTCCTCACTGATCTAATAAAGAAAGTATGCAGCAATTAAAGAAAAAACCTAAATACACAGGACACATGAGATCCTGAACTAAAATAAGTCTACACAAGCTTTCTCAATTTTAGTAAAAGGAAAGTTCATGCCAGCTTTTTTCTTTTTCTTTTTTGTGGGGGGGCAGTGGGGGTGGTGACTTCCTCTATGTCTCAATTTTCACACTAACTGGAATTCCACTAAGAATTCTTTTAGAGAAGTCATTCTGATCACTGACTAATCACTGTATTGACAGAATCAGCAGTTTCACAATCAAAAGAATGAAAACAGGATTTCTACGTTGTAGGGACAGAACCTCTTCTGTCCCTAAGTTGATTTCCAAACCAAAAATAACCAACTACACAGCACACAGCCAGGTATGAGGGAAGGCAAGTAGAATTCAGATTTCTGATTCTTTCCCACTGCTGAATACCCACAGGAAGAAAGTTTGGGGAAGTAATTTCAGTACTCTGTAATGCAAGCAGTAAAATCACAGCTCTGCAATACTTCTATAAGATACAAAATATGGCTGTTAAGGTCGACTGTGAATTCACTGTGTACACTATTAAGTAATTTTATCTTTTTCTCCCACTTCCTCTCTCCCAAGCCAGCCCAAAAAAGGAAGGTCAGATAACTATCAAAACTGCATTGAAAACTACATAGGATAAAGAGGCAACATTAAAAAGTTCATACCACATTATAACACAAAGCATAAACATTTTAATGCTACAGAAAATTTAGTGTATTCTGCTTACATCTAACTTGTAGAAATAATTTTGTAAGCTTTTGTGAGCTGCACATTCTGCTTCTCTCACAGCACCAGACTCACCTTTTTATCAGAGTTGCTGAGTTTGTATTTCACCTCCTTTGCTTTTTGAATAGCTTTTAGCACTTCCACTGTGTCTAGTTCCTTTTCTGTGGTGACAATGTTATCCAAACAAACCTAAAAAGAAAAAAGTTAAAATATCTAAAAGTATTGAAAATTAGGCATTCTGCATTTTATATTAATGTAATAATCAAAAATTACCATAGCTCAATGCAAATCATGTGCATCTTTGTCACCATTACACAGAAAGAAGTATCACATTAGACCTTGAGCTAACATCAATTTTTGGTAAATTTAACACTGTTCTAGCACAACAGTGTTTCAATATTAACAGACTGTTACCCAGTGAGGGCAGGGTAAAACGCCATTTACATCCAGCAGCACAGCTGAGTAACATTAATAAGGTTTCATTCTCTAAACACCCTCTCCAATAACGCTGCAATCTCCTCAGGTTTGTAGAACAGTTGCAGCACTTGCCTCAACAGGCTGAAAAGAGGATTAGAAGAGCAGCACTGGGGCTCACCTCTGAGGCCCTGTCTCCAAACTGAGCGAGTACTTTGGTCCTGTAATCAGGGATGATGCTCAGAGGGTTGCTGGATAACATCACCTTTTCTAAGCACGGGAGGTTGCCAATGTTTTTTACTTCATCAATCTGAAAGTATTTGAATAAAAGCATGAATTCAGACTGGCAAAATGAAAATGAGCACACAGACTGAGCATTTATCGCATAGATTACATACATACAACAACCAGGAAAAATCACCACAGCCACTTTCATTTATTTGCAGTTTGATCTACTAAAAGAAATGGCTTGTGATCTAAAACACATTTTGACACTAAAAGTCAACAGTTACCTGTTCTATTTTGTTGTTGCTCAGATCCAAGTTGACTAATGAGTACAGTTTGTTAAGACCACACAGCCTCTCCAGCTGATTCCCTGCTAAATTCAGAGTTTTGATGTTTCCCAGTTTTGTGTGAACACCTTCTAGTGATGTAAGTTTGTTGTAGGATAAGTCCAGGTGAACGAGGTTGTACAGATGCTAAAACAGCACAGAAAATTCATGTCATACACTAATTAAAACTGAACAAAGATGCTATCTTAGGCCTGGCTCATTTTATTGTACAACAGTTACTTTTCATTACATAGTATGAAAGACATGACAAATCTGTTCATTACAAAGGCTAAAGCTTGTAGAAATGGAATTTCCTCCACTGCATTTTTACTAACCCAAACATACAGCTAGCAGTGAATGAATTTAGTTAAGAACTAAATGTTGCATGCTAATATTGGCAAAGAAATTAAAATATCCAGGAGCAGTTAAGAAATGCACCATTAAATGAGTATTTGATGCTACAAAAAAGAAGATATTTGGGCTTAAACTAGTCTCCATGAAGATGAGCAACGAAATTCTGAAACATGAAAATCTGTGTTGGGTAAAAAAAATCACCTTCAAATGCATCACTCACCTGTAAATTTTCTACCAGAGACACCCCATTGTGACTCAAATCCAAGAACTCAATCTTGGGAATTAATTTCTAGAAGGGAAAAAAATACATGTTTTATCTAATGCAGTCTCTCTTCCCAGCTTTTGGCATTAAGAAAACATTCTGTTTTCTGACTTGATGCAAAAAAGAGCTGACTCCTGCTCTTAAGAAAACCAGGTTACTCTGAGAGGTACAGTTAAGTTTTAATCTGAAACCTGGTTTCTTATTGAAGACAAATAATTTATCCTAGTTTATCCCACTAACTATAGATCAAACTCACTAATGCTGTTTTGGTCTTATCAAACAGATAAACCAGAGGATTTATGCTACACACAAACCTGGATAAAAACAGTAGTACCAAAACTCAGAATAATCAGTTGATTACTGATTATACCAGCCAAGAACTCAAGGTCACACAAACTTGTGAAAAATGCACTCTAACTCAGAAATCCTTTTACTTTAGGAGATCTCAAACCTTGAACTTCATGGTGAATTCTGATATCAATGTTCTGCATCTGCTTTATTTTGGTTGCAATCTCAGCTTTGATTTGCCTTATAGTTAAGACATGCACACAGACCTGAAGCATCCATCACAGAAAATCATGCTCCAAGTCTGTGATGGCTGTTTGAGCTACACATGTAACTATTTCCTGCTTCACAAAAGCAGCTAAAGTAAAAAGCTGTGTTCATATTTTACCATGTTCTTGTGATGAATGTTAATTTTTTCTTAATATCTGGTTTAAAAAAAAAAAAATCTAAGGTGCTGGCAAAATTCTACCCCAAATTCTGTTTCCATGCTTTCATATTGTTTTGATGTCAAAAAAGCTGCCAGCAAGTCATAGGTTTTAAAATATGCAGGAAGCTTCAGCCTTGATAACAACTCCAAAGTTCAGCCATGAAGTGTTTTTATTTTAAAAAACCAATCTAATTGGCTTCTGTGGCCAAGGCAAACAGTAAAAGCATGCTCAAAAGTGAGAATTCATGGAAATGTTGCCTACAGAATACAAAATGACAAAACTATTTTCCTTTAGCAAAGGAAATGAAGTTCTTATAGAACAGATCTCCTAAGCATTAACTTGGGTAGATAACCAACAAAGTGCAACTGAAAATTCTCCAGAAAAAGCAATAGAGCAAATCCAAAATCCTTGCTGTGTATAATGTGCCATAGATAAATCACACTTTTTCCCTCAAATTAAAAATATTTCTTACCACTGAGTCATCAATTTCAGAGATGCTATTGTGACTCATATCCAAGGTTGTTAAAGTTCTCCAGGTTGGGATAATTGCTGTCACTGGACAATTTGAATTGTCCAGTGCATCCTCTGGCTCCCACTGATCAAACTCGGAGGCCTCAGGCACCAGGATTTCCTGTTTAAGAGAAGAACACCAATATTTGGCTTACATCTTCAAGGAAAGCTAATGGTTTTGGAAACTATCCCAACAATCTCAGTAAGCAAGCATCAGAAGTGTCCCTGTGAAGGGACACATCCAAACACTTCCTTCACTGAAACTTGAGATTCTGTAAGGTCAGAAAACCCTTAGAGTTCCATGGTTTTAGATACAGAACCTGCAATAGGCAGCACAGAAATCTCCATGGACTCCGAAAGGGTATTTCCCCATCGTGCATGTTGGCTTGCATGTGCTTTGAACACTCACCAGAAGCAGGAACTTGCTCTTACCTTCATTGATGTTGCTGAAAATTGAACACTCAGTGTGGCCAGAGCATGCTTGGATGAAGTCAGCCCTTTGATAAGCTTTCCTCCACAATGACTGATCTATTTTAAAAAAATCACATTACAAAGTCAGAAATGTTAAGACAGACAAATGAGACACAAAAGAGGCAGTTAAAAGCTTCAACAGCAGAGTTTACAGCAATCTGCAAAGTAGTTACAGCACTCCCTTAAAATCCCCTGAGATTCTCAGGTCAAGAAATACTGACATTTGGCAAAGCTAAAGCAAGAAATTAGACATAACTACAGAAAAGTGAAATTCAAAGACATATTTAAACAAAGTTTCTCCACTGACTTTCCACCAGTCCATATATTTAAGGTGAAACTACCCAGGTGATTTAACAGGTCACAGCATTTTACTGTTACCAAACAAAGAGGTATCTCAAGCTATGAATCTACCTACAGACACATTAATTTGGGTATCAGATGATCAGATGTCATTTTTATCAGAAGAAAGAAGAAACGCCTAGAAAGTGAGGAGACTAATCTAAAATGTTAACCCTGTTGTCAGCTAATTACACAGACTAAGTTTAAGATTACAAAGTCTCTTTCTGTAGCTCAGTTTGAAACATTACTGAAAATCAGCTACAGTGTCTGCCCACGCCCTTCTCTGCAGACAGTCACACACATTGTGCAGCCCTGAGAGCTGAACATTTGCTGGGGCATCAGGGAAACCACACTGAACTGACAGAGTACCTCTAATTCTTGAAAAAATTCTTCCCAGATTACCACTGTTAACTTTTGGACAGTGTTTACTTTGGGATGAAAGTGTTCATCTGGTGCCAGTCAATCTAAAGCTTTTCTTGAACATACAATTTCAAAAGACTTCAAGATCTAAAATCTTTTTTCCCTACATTCATGCTCACAGAAAAGGGGAAAATTGATACAATTCTTCAATATCCTCTCGGCTGTGTTACACTCTACAGCCCATTGTAGTTTCCTTCCCACATGAGAATGACAATAAATTCCTGAATTCAGAAATACACTCCAGTTCTCAATCAACAACTGTCCCATATCAATGAGACAATAGCATTCATGTACTAGAAAAAATACACCAAAAGTGCAGAGAGTACAGACTGTGTGACAAAATTGGATATTCTCTCCCTCTGGAAAGACCTGAAGTGGTCAAGAAGGTATTTCAAAAAATAACCATTGAAAGCTGCTAGAAACTCTGGTATTTACACTGCAAGCAGAGCAATGAAAAAAATCTGCAAATTATCAAGCAAGCAGCACTACATCCAAAAGTGCACTCTCACAAATAAATTTAATGTCAGGACATTTTCACAAATATTCAACATACCTTTTTTAGTTTTTTCCAAATAGAAAGCACTTTGTAATAAGGCACCCTACTACAACCACTTGTTAGCTCTTTAAGGCAGTGGAAAGGCACTCAGCTATAGGTTTTGTGTGAAAACTGGAAATCTTTTTTTTTTTTGAAACACACACAGTGCAAGCTCTTCCAGTTTAAATGTTGCATCCTTATTTACAAAACTTGTGAAAAAAAACACTGCTTCACAAATGAAACAGTCCTCCTAAACTCTGCATTCTCGAATTCCAGCAGCAAATCAAAGCAGAGAATCACCAGTTCTGAGATATATGCAGCAGGCTTGGCATTTGCAGAGCTCCTATGAATTTATGAGCAGTATCTCACAGCCCTACCTCTATTTGATGAAGCGATTTGAAAATAGACAAATCAAAAGGCAAGAGATGCTCCTGAATGTTACTGGTTCCAAAAGGTCCCCCTGTTCCAGTGACCTGGTATTTAAGACATTAAAGAACTGAGTTAGTGTACACAATCCAACTTGTTCACATTCCAGTCTTACACAGGCAATGGCCCAAGGGCAGTGGCTTGGAAAGACAGCCAAAGTTCCAACCCACTTTTCAAATATGGAATGATTCACAACACTTGTAGGTTAACTCTTCAGGAAAACAAACACCAGCTGCTCCAGCTAAGTGCACTGAACTTGAAGTGCCACCTTGTGCTTGCATCCTGTAGCACATGGGGCATATCAAAAACGAGTCTGACCAAGGCTCCATTCTCAGCTGAAAATCTGAGTTACGTTCACTGAAAACAACTTCCTTGAAACCTGTGAACCCTCTGAGTCAGCACTGTCTTTAATTCCACTACAAGGGATGAAGTTCAAGGCACTGGTTAGATGAAAATTTGGTTTGAAGAAAACAAGCATTACACTGATAGACATCAATAAAAATGCATCTGGTATTTCCAGATGGCCACAGGATTCTGGCCTCAGAGCATGTCAGCAGCATAAAAAGCAGGTGGTTTCATTTGTGTTTGCTGTGAATAGAATTTTGAGAGAAAACTCTAAAAGGGTTTTCTCTGGTTTTATGTGTCTTACAAGCTCTGAATGTGCCCACCCACAAGCATTCAGAAGGGCTAGAAATTCTGCAGATGGCAATTTTTCTAAACAATAAGCTCTTCTCCAGCCACAAAATCCTCCCTTGTGAAGATTCTATAGAGACACAGGATGACAAAGGCAACTGAGGAGCCCCAGGAACACCAGCATAGCTGTGTCTTTGCTTCCCCTGATCCATCATTTGATTTCAGCTTTGAACACACAACACAGTTAAAAGGCAGCTCCTCAGGCAATAAAGGGGCTAAAATGAGTTTTTGAGTCATAGCAAGCCGAGTTAAAAAAAATACTCAGGGAAAGTCTAATTCACTTATTTCCTGGGAAAAAAAAGTCAAATTGTCTCCTGACAAAAACTATCTGCTCTGAGGCCATTTTACATTTATTCTGAAGTGGCATTTTAGCTAGAAATTCAGAGCCATCTATGAAACTAAAGTGCTTTTTAGAGTTTTATTTTTAACTTTCAGATGCAGTCAGACAGTGAGAAAAAGGGCAAGGTTTATATAGATGCACATATACTAATATACACTGGCCTACCCATAATGCCTGAAAAGAAAACAAGGTTGAAGAGGTCAATATTTATTTCTTTACCCATCCCTACTGGCACCCAGCAAGATTCTGTGGCTGCATCTATACAGAGGGCACTGCTGAAAAGATCACATCACACAGCAAACACCTTAGCTAGAAGGTTGGCAGTGTAAACACCTATTTAACACTGAGCTCACCTTTAGATACTTGAGTCTACAAGTGAAATCCAGAATATGCCCTAGATCTGTTTTGGCATCTCCATTAGCACAGGTAGGTTTGCCCTGCAGCAGCTGCTGAGTGACAGCATACAACTGCAAGGGCCTGATGGTGAAGACTTCTCCAGCCATTAAGAGCTGCTCTCCTGAAAAACAGAGTAGCTTAGGATCAAACAATGATACACATTTGTCATTTATACTCTAACATGAAAATCGGCAGAATAATTTTTTAATGCCAAAATAATTCAGGTATTCAAGTGGGCACTCATCATACAGGCCTAAAGTTCCTAATGCAACTAATGGCAAATTTCCCTCAGTCTCAACAGGACTGGAATCAAAGTTCCTTTACATAATAAGAGTTATGAAACTTTTTCTGAGATATCTCTAAGTTTGTAGCAATTAGGTTTTTTTCTATTCAGAAAACACAGCACCTGCTATCTAAAATACAGACCTGAGATCTCTTGCTATGCTGTCTAAACGCAGAGTTGAAGTAAAAGTGTTTTTTGGAAAGTACTGGGATTTTCTGCATGCTAGTACCAAAGCAAACACCCAGAACAGAAAATACCTTATCTAATTATAATTTTCCAATCCAATTTAACAGTAGGAACAGCAGGAAGCAGCATATAAAAGCCTCTCTGAAGGCACCATAAGCTCCACGTAGGCTACAGCAGCTGGAATACACACATGGAATGAAAATCTTTCTTCCTTTTAGGGACACCAGTTTGACTTTCATGGACAAGAAAGCATCAGCTTTTGTGATAAGCAGAGTTCTCAGAAATGCTCTGAGGAGTAAAATTCCTTTCAGCTTCAGTGGGAGCAAGTCCAAGCATCCAGCTGCACATACATTACTGGAAGCTTACACTAATTCAGAGCAGTCAGTGACACACCAACAACTCTTGTAGCAGTGAGACTGTAGGTGCTAGAAAGCCAGCAAAGACTTCTTCACAAGCTTAAGATATTCCAAAATTCACTGAATGGATTCTGAGGTGGCTTCACCTAAAGGTAACTTTCTGCCAGAAGAATCTGAAATAACATTGCTGAAACATGCTTCACCTATCATGCCTACCATGCCTCAGCCAGCTGGAATTATACAGCAGCATCTTGCATGTCCTTCAAAACAAAAATAGCAGGGATTAATCCTTTCACATGCCTCCTGCTGTTAATGGAGCAGCTGGAGCTGTTGTAGTTACAGTAAGAGCATTTCATTTTCATCTGCCAGCCTCAGAAAAGCACATCCTTAAATTAACTGACCAGAAGGTCTCCTGTTTCCTGAATTCTGGAATAGTATTTGGATACATAAAGAGATCTCTTGCATTTAATATAAAGACTATCAGGACTCACTGACACAGACCAAGCTTCCTTACAGGTTACACTAAAACACACTGACACAGAGCTTAGCAAAAGCTCCTGATCACCAGTGCCACATCCTATCCCTCAAGGAAATGGACAGGAGGCCCTTTTCAAAACATAAATCCACCAATTTCTTGTTTCCACCAGTGGCTGCAAGACTGTTGCAGCTCCTCATGAAATGCAGCTTGAATTAAAGTGCAAGCAGCAAGAAAAAGACAAAAAGAAAGAAGGGGGAGAACAAGTATCAGAGTCAGATATGGAAGAGCAGATCTCTCATTGTCTGGAGGTAAAATACCAAAGGTATGTGAATGATAAACAGAGAGAAAAGCATTCCTGGATTAATACCTACAACTTCCTTACCTTTGTGAAAGAGCTCTTCAGCCAATGCAGCAGTGATCCCATTGATCTCCTGCAAAAAATAAACCATTGCAATCAAGTGTTATTTATATACTTATGGGTGCAATTTGTTAATCTGTACCTTTAGTGAAGCATCCCCTTTTTTTTGCTGTGGTGGAGGACTAATTGTATTTAATTGAAATCAGGGGTGACTATTTTACAGTTTTTTTTGTAACTTGAAAATGCTTCATAAAAATAAACTGAAATTATTTTATTTCACATGATTTTCACTTCCAAGATGAAAGACAGATGAACTATATTTAAATAATCCCATCCTTCACACATTAGAAAAGGGCAACAGCAACCAGAGTAAGTTATTACTAGCTCAACTTGGAAGACAGCTGTTTTGAAGCAAATATTACAAGTTCAGTGTTCTTCAGATTTTAACATTAAGACTATTCTAATGCCTCAAGCACTCAACAGTTCCTCAGAGTATCACTAACACAGAGAAAGCTTTAGATTAACAGGTCTACAGAAAAAAAGGAATACAAAAAGTAAGTAGTTTTCTGGACTTCAACTCCCCTATGCTTGCTGCAAAGTAATGCAAACCCCTCCTTTTCTCATGATCCCTCTTCCCCCTCCTGGGCCCACCCAGGTGCTCAACCTCCATCCCTGGCACTGACAGCCACAGGATGAAAGGCTGAAAACTCTCAGTGCAGGGATTTGTACTTTCTAAACCTGCAGGTGCACAAAGATCAGTATGAGTATTGCCCACCAGGGCACGCTTCTCTCACAAAAAGTAAATGCTCTGTGCAAGTCTAGAAATAGTTTTGAGCATTTCCAACAGCTCCCTTTCAAAGGCCCACAAAAAGAACAAAGTAAAACTCTGTGAGGGTGAGCTCCCCCTAGACAAGCATCTCATTTTAAGGTAGCTGCAAAGTATAAACAGATATTATGGATCATTACCACATGAATATTTAATGAGTTTACTTTGCTGACAAATACCTCATGATTCATAACAAGGGAATACATCCACAGGACATCTGCAGCAGACAGCTCAGCTCATTTGATGAGGCAAGGGTTTTAGAACATCACATTCTTAGTGCAACTGAAACCCCATTCACTGAGGATGCACAAAGCCCTCACACCATAGTTTTGAGAACAACAAGCTCAAAGCTATATTCCAAACAAAATTAAACAATTCTGATTCGCATTTGAATAAGCCAATTACACTCATCTGGCAAGCATAGACTTAATTGAAAACTCCACTCTGTATCTCTTTTGTCATCTGGGACACAGAGCCAAAATTTTTTTCTACATTTATAATTGGAACAAGATTATGACTTAGACTGTTCAGTGACTAGCAAGCAAAAAGAAAGGAACTCTATTGCTCTGTCAGACGTACAAGAGACTTCTGTCTCAGCTGTAACTACTAAAATGATCACACCCACAGAGGTCCACTGTTTGCAGGTGTCTCTAAGCAGCACTTTGTGGGTACTCCATGCTTTTCCTGCAAAACCTTCTATATGTAAGTAAAAAACCCAATCTTCTAAGATGACAAAGACCCTGCAACAAAATAAGCATCCCCATATCACTGCAGAAATCCTTTACAATGTCAAAGTAACAATAAAGTTCTACACTGCTGTCACATGCAACTGTTTCTCTTTCCTAGGCTGTAGCCAAGAACAATTAAAGGCTTCAAAGTGAGTTTAATGTATCTATAGCTGGCATTTCTACTCCATTTAGTTCTATTTACCTGGGAAATAAAATTAAATAATCCTTATTGGAAATACTACAAAAGGAATAGACAAAAATATTGTAGCCTTCCTACATAAATTAATGAGGCAATATCAGGGATTATAATGGCTCCACTATGTACATGGGTTGTCTGGTAATGAAGATATTTTAAAAGATCAAAGTTCTGCAGAAAGGTCATTTTTTTTCCCAGTAGAATTACTGTGGCAAATATTTAGCTTTTCTCCTGAATAATTAACACTTTTTGGTAAATATTTAAAAGTATTCTAAAGCTCCAAGCAAAAAACAATTGAGTTTACAAGTAAGTCAGATCCACCTAAAGCAAAGAAATGCAGATTAAGCAACATCTTTGTTCCTAATATCCAAGAGTAGTTTAGAAACAGGGAAGCACTCATATCCAAATACTGTTAGCTCTTTGGAAAAGCAAAAAAAGATTACACTACAAGAGGGAAAAAATAGTCCATCTGAGAAATAAATCAGGGGTTAGGAAGAACTTCTGCCTGCATAAAAAACATTTGGAAGTTGCAACACAAACTTTAATGAAACAGATGCCATTTACAAGAACAGAAAATTTATGTAATTTGCTGGTGATCGCTGGAATTTTGGTCTATTTGAACAGAATTCTCCCTACATGTCAGACATTATTAATAAATTTAAAACCACAAATTCAAGAGGGCTTGATAGTTACAAATCTCTGCTTCTCTCTCAAGTCTGCAAGGCAGCAGCAACACTGTAGAATAAACCTTCTACTGTTTTTATCTAAGAAACTCTGAAGTCACACTAGGATAATTATGTTTATGTAACATAACCACACTTTCCTTTGTTATTAAAACTTAATTAACACCTAATGGATCACTTGTGACTAATTTCTGAAGTTTTCCTATGAAACCATGAAGGGCCTTCTCAAAACATCCCACCCCAAAGCAGTTACTGCTCCTTCTTTCCATCCAGTTCTCCAGTTCTTTTTCCTCTTTATGAAATTCATTCTCCCCCTTACAACATGATGCCATATTGCAAAAAAGAAAAGCCTAATTATACACAAGAGATGAACAAATTGCAATCTGAACATGAAATCAAGTAATTGCTTCTTGCTTCAAGTATCCATTACGGTAACATTCTGTCTGCTGGAGCTGTTTCTCCAAAGGCCACTCCATCATTGTGATTCCACAGAGAAGCATCATTTTTCTTCATTTGGGCTACTGGAAACTGTTTCAGTGTGAACCACAGCTCCAACCATTAACCACTAAGTAGGGAGGATATGGATGCATTATGCAACATGCATTTGAGAGCCAGCACTTTTGACTTCAGCCTCACCAATTCAGCCTCACATTTATTCACAGCTTCCAACTCTCCTGCCAGCACTTATTTTCTCTTCTTAGAGTCCCTGCCCACACTACTTCCTAGCACAGTGTCTACTGCAATAAAAATGGTGTCAAAAATCTTAAAAATATGTTTCTGTTACATTGTGCAAAATGTTGAAAAATAATCATTTTAGCAAATTAATGAAGATTCCACAGATTTCTCTCCAAGTCAGAGAACTGGGGAAAAGCACTCAGGCTCTATTCAGACACTAAAAACATAACTTACATATAAATGAAAGTGTAGGAAGTGTGACAAAACTTTTGGTGCAGTAACAGGGAACTTGAGCAGCAGAGTTTGCAGGTAGATCTCCAGTTCCTTTTGTCTTTTCTCCACAAGGCTTTTGGAATTTTTTCCAATGATCTTCTTTGGAGGTAACAGATTTTTATCTATTTTCTTCTCTGAAACGAGCTGAAAGACAAAGACCAGAGTTAATACCTGACACACCATCTGTACTTGCACAAAAGATGCAATGGAACATATTAAGTGCATGCTGCCTGGGAAGATCCAAAAATAAAATTACCTCAGTAAATTTAGCTACTGCCTTCAAAGTATTAGGTATTTTCAGAAGGAACATTTTTTCATGGAATGATCAGAGTTTATTAAGTGCCTGCTCAAAGAATCACTCACAGTAGAACGTAACAAATGTGATAAAACAATAAAATAACCAGTGCATTTCTGAGAAAGCAGAATGCTCTCAAATAAAGTAGACTTTTCCTCATTTTTGTTTGTTTTTTATCAGCACTGGTTGGTAACTATTCCATGCTACTTTAAGAACATTTTTATCATCCACCCTGACGAGACTTTGGCCTCCAAATCAGCTGACCATAAACATCCTTCTTAGCAAAAGGCTCAATGACTCCAGCCTTAACTCTCCTCTCTGACACAGCTCCCACCCAAGGCTAAAGCTGTCCAGGTCAACCCTCCCCAGTACAAAAGGGGACTTTAACAGGGGCAATTAAAATGTTCTCACAAAAAGGACTAGCCTGCAGTTCAGATGGGATGTGTAAACCATTCTATAAAACAGAACTCCAAGAACTGTATACAGTTTTGTAAGAGGCCAAGATCACAATTTTAACATTTTTACCTTTTCATGCAGGTCATGGAAATCACTGTAACGATGTTTGACTGTCCATTGATGATTGCCAACACTGACCTGAATAATGTACACCTGAAAGAACAAAATTCAAGTAAGGACACTGCAAAACATTTGCCTTAAAGAGAAGCTGACTGTGAGACCTTCTGGTTGATGGAGCACTGTAAGATGGGTCCACATCCTGCAAGGATCAGAGCTAAGGAAATGCAAAGCCCAGATCTGACGTGACTTTGCTGATGTGGGATGTCTGATCTCACTCATGAGGCTGCTCCACAAGAACATGTAGATGTCTTAGTGTAAAGTAATGGCTTTCATTTTTGCAACCCAAAGGTTAATAACCAAGGGCTCTAAGATACTTTTTCTGAAAGTTTCTGCTAACTGAAGTTGGTATTTACAGCTACCCACAAGCCTGAGACAGCAGCATCCCTTCTTCCATCTACCAAGTTCCACAATGGGCAGAGGAACTTAGCAAGCATCCTGCTGTCACTTCAGCAGAAATCTGGAGCTTAATCCTTGAGAAAACTGAACTAATACTTTGGTTGGGTGGATGCTATTTTATTCCTTTTAAGGTAAAGCACACGATAAATCTTCCTGCAGTTACTGTGCCCAAAGCATCACTACAATTATCTAAAGCAATCTCCCAATACAAAACTAACTATTTTTAGCCATGCATGCACCAAACAAAGATTTTCATTCTAGGTGACTTTCTGGATTGAATAGTATTAGTTTTGCATGAAACTCAACCTACCTTTAGATATGCCAGAAACAAGTTGTCCCAAAGACATTTGAAAGATACAAGATAAAATACAAGCAGAAAACAAACAAGGCTCTGCAGAACCAGTTCCACAGCTACTTGAACACAACAAATTAAATAAACTATATTATCCAATCCAACTATACTCTTTGGGGAAAACACCAACTTGTAATCAAATCCTGAAAGCATTTAATACAGTTGAGAACTTGCTTACTACCACAGATCAGCCAGAGCTGACTCATCGCTGCTATGAGGATGATACACATCTAGTTGCTAAACCCACTTGAGAAAACAAAAAGCATCAACACTTTCAATCTGTTACATAAAAGACCAGTTTTCACTTGCTGCAAGTACAGAGCAGCACAATGTCAAACATTAAACAGAACACCACCTGCATTTTAGAAGATGAACTATAGTTCATGCCAGTTTTAGTTTTGTAAGCATCTGACACTGGCTCACTGAACAAAAGCCAAGCCCTAGAGAGAAGCAAACCAAGATGCCTGACTGGTGCACACAGCGGGTGACACATCAGTGCTGGGATGAGCTCTGAAAGCACACAAGGATGCCCACACAGAATTATGGACTCAATTAAGGCCTGTGCCTGCTTTCCTGTCATGTTATGTTGGGAAACAACAGACTAGGATTAATCACTGTGCACTGCTGCCAAACCAGAACAGGAATAACATCAGCATTCAAAAGCACCTCTGAGTAACCCTGAGGAAAGCAAGGAAAGACTCAAAGAAACTAAACTTTGAGGTAAAGAAGTACTACATTTATAAGCCATATTAAAAATACCAGTTCTTTTGAAAAGCTGACTGTGCTAAACCATGGCAGAGCAAGCAGCACATCTCAATGCAATGCACATTGAGTACCCAAGGCATGAAACCTCAGATTAGACACTGGAAACTCAGTAACTTCACATATCCCAACTGTTAACTCACCAGGTGAGCAAGGAAACCTCTCCCTTCTGTATAAAATACAGAGTAAATTTGTAATAAAGGTTTAATATCCTTTTTTTAATATCCTTTTAATACCCTTTTGCTGAAATGGCAAGAACTGACCACTTCTAGAAACACTGCATTCAGTGAAATGGACAGTCTGGTTGGGAAAGTACCTGTTAAAGTGTTTGCACGCACTGATACAATTCCTTAGTTAAAGTTAAGCCTTTAAAAAGTATTTCATTTCCCAGCCAGAGCAGGCAGCACATATTCACCCCTCCATCAGCATCAGTATACAGAGACAGCAACTGATTTCACATCAATCCACAAGTTGCCATTATCTTGAAGAGTAAATATAGAAATGCAATATGCTGATGTGCACATTAAGGCTTGTCTTAATATAGAAACAAATAATTTTAAAGCAAAAAATCCCCTCAGATATCTCACTGGTTTAGGAGCTCAAGTTCATCATTAACAAATTTTGAGTGCACTAATATGACAAGGCTGACAGTTCAAGGTTCTCCAAGAGCTGCTTGTCACACAAGTGCTAAAGGAATACAGGGATAAACAATGACATCCTCACACTGCACTTTCTTGCAGACATAAATAAATACACCATGTGAAATCCCCACCCATCCTTACACCACAAACTGCACTTCTATTGAGCTAAAACACAAAACCCTTTACGTTCACAGGATTTCCTCCTCCACCTGTCTCTACCAAACCCTTCTGTATAAAAAGTTTCGTCTATCTTTCTATAAATCAGTTCTTCTGGTTACTTTTTACTTTGTCAAGTGTTTGGCATATTTGCAGTGCTGTACATTTCCTTTATTTTCTAGCAAGCCACTACAAGTTCTTTGCAGTTAAGAGGCCACATCAAACAGCATCCCTTCATCTTCCTAAATACTGAGGGGTGAAAGACCTACTAACCATTTTTAAACCAGCTATTAAATGAACAACAGAGATTCCAGACTGCTTTTTGTTCTCTTCCTAAACACAGTACAAAAACCTGCCCACCTTGCTTTACATGGAGAACTTGCATTTCTACAGTGTGTCTCATCCCACTGCACATGCTTCAGTACTGTAAAAACAAAAACAACCCAACACTTAAATGACAGAGCTCTCCACAGGAAGCCTGGGACACAGGGGTGACTAGAGCCACTAGGTCCCAAATTCCAGAGCACTGATGCAGCCACACCTCCTCCTCCCTGCCTCATCAAGTAGTCAGACAGTTTACACCCATTCAAGGAAGCAACAGTATTTTTCTTAAATATCAAAATTAGTATTTATGTTAAAAAGACAGGAAAAGCAGGAAGGCAATTTTAGGTCAAACAAATGAAGCACTGACAGCCTTGAGGCCTTTACTCAAAACCAGTCTTCAGTCAGCACCAGCTGGACCAGCACACCCAGGAGAAACACCCTGTAGAACTGCTCATATCTTACTAACCCAACAGAAACCAGTGCAGGATCTTTTCCTTCTGGATTTATCCATACCTTGCCTTTCATGCTAAAAAACTCCAACAAGAATCAAGTTTATGAAAGTACATTACACAGAACTAATATATTTTACAGGATCTAATGTCACAACTGCCAAATGGATGTCACTACAGTCCTGTTCTATTGAGACTCAGCTCTGAAATACAGAGTACAACAGGAAATGCCACAAGAAAAAAAAAAAAAACTCTTTTAAAAACAAGGAAGTAAATAGGATCACTGCCACCTGACCACATGGTAATGGTTGAAGATGCAGTTTGCCATAGTTGTATTTTCTTTCTTACCTTTACCAAATTTGACTTTTACACCTTTTAGCACCCTCTTCCCTGGTGCAGGTCTTTGTCATGTCCTTAAGCACTAAACTAATTATGGAAAATAAACACATGCCATTTTTTTCCAAGACTTTTCACCCCGTGATGAATTTTGTAAAACTTCTGCTTTCATTTTGATCTATTCCCACATTTCTAATGGCTTGGGCCTGTCTCATAAAAGCTGACAGCAGCCTTGGAGTCCTGCTAACAGCTTCAGGAGGTTTACACACAGGCAAGCTTAGTACCAACATGCCTCCAAAAACGCAGCAAGATAATCAAATTAGGACCAAATACTGGTAAATCTTGTCTTTCAGACACTCTACTCTTAAAGCTCTCAAGAAAAATGGCATTAAAGTAGCATGGTACTCCCATAACCACTAAAGAAAAATATGGTCTTGAAAAAAATAAGCTTCCTTGGGCTTAGCTGCAGCAGCTTAAAATGTTATCCTCAACTATCAGCTGATCAGATGAACACTACCTGCAGAGTTACACACCTGAACTCAGCTCAATCTAGAACATTAAAGGTATTACCAAAGGGTTGCCCTACCACAGCACTTTTTGCAGGCTGAAGCAGCAAAGGAGCTCCTGTTTCACCTCCTGCACCATAACATCCAGAGGGATAAGGGGGCAGATGACACTGACATTTTGTCAACTGAATGCACTTCATTTTCTCATTCACAGGTATTGCATAATACTGACAGAAATTCTCACCACCAGCACTGCTGAGTTGGTTCACACCTGACATGGAAGTTTCCAGCCCCCAAGCCACAGGTCTCACTGTGCCTCTCAGCTGAGGGTTGAACCACATCCCAACACCCCCCAGTAACACCTCAACAGCAGTGGTACCATTTCTGAGAACACACATCATGCAACTGAGAGAACGAGCTCGGGCACCTCCCAAAGCTTGTAGCCAACTCCTTCACCAAATGCCCCACACCTTTTGCCTCTAAGTATGGCAACTCACCACCTGAAAGTCATTCCCATAATCGTGTTTCAAGGGTCACCATCTGGGAAGGAGTCAGGCTCTTCATGTGCCACAGCTATGTAAAGCTCTGTCCTATTAACAACCCAGAAACCACTCTCCTGTTGCTCTGTTTTCCCTGGATACCTTTGCAGAGGCAGGAGCATGAAGTACTACCTGTATCCATCACACAACTTTCCAAATACTGTCTGTCTAAACCACTGCTCCTCTCTCCCTTTTCTTTCACACAGCAGGAAGCCTGATGTCATCCATGTGCATTCTACCGAAAATAAGTCTTTCAATTCACACTAAAATAAGGCAGAAGGAGAAAACATATTTAGTTATATAACTAAAGGGTGGTGTGCTCGAGACATTTTCTGTCTGCAATTATACTGAGGTTTGTTTTAGGATGAGCTTCTTCCTGAAAAACAGACCAATTAACTCTTGGTAGAATGCGACCAGATTAAAAACAAGTTATATATCAAAAGCTTCATTCCTTCCCCAAATGAAAACACCGCTGGCAATTTTTTTTTTGGCGTGGTAAAAGACAAACTGTCTATCCTAAATCATCTGATTTCCTCTGGAAATAAGATCAGAGGACTTTTTTTATTATACTTCCAGATTTCCTGCTTTGCTTAGCCCAGCTTTGAAAGCTTTGTTTACTCGATAGCGATCTTCCATAAACACGCGCACATACACACAGATGTATAGGCGCAAGAACACGGCACCTGCCCACGGAGCCTCCGCCTCTCCCTCCCGAGGCTCCGCGGAGCTCGGGGCCGCTTTCCCCGGCTGAGCCCCGCTCCCACGCGGCGCCTTCCCCCGAAGCCCCGAGGAAACTGAAGCCAAGTATCTCGCTCAGCGTGGGCACAGCTCCGGCCGGGCACTGCCGCCGGAGGCAGCGGCACCGAGCCCGGCCTCAGCCGCTCCCATCCCCGCCGGCCGCACGTCCCGCACGGCCTCCCCGCTGCGCACCGTGTACGTCTCCACCAGCTCGGAGCCCAGCACTCGGGCTTCCCGCGGGGGCTCCTCGCCATCTTCGCCTCCCGCCGCCGCCTCCATGTCGCCGGGAGAAGTGCCGGGGCGCAGCCGCTCAGGCCGCCACGGCTCCCCGCGGCCGCCGCCGCCGCCCGCACCTGCCGCCCGCCCGCTCCGCACCGCCACCGCCGCCATCTTGGCTCGACCCCGTCAGGGCGCGGCGCGCTCCGCCCGCGCCGCTTTATGGGCACCAGGGGGCGGGGCTCGGCGCGGGGGGCGGGACGAGGGCGGGGCGCTGCCCAGTGCGGGGGCGGGGCCTGTGGCTGTCGGGGCGGGGCTACGGCCAAGGGGGCGGGGTTTGTGTCCTCTGAACGCGCATGCGCGCTGGGTGTGTCCGGGCCGTTGCGTAGTGAGGTGCTGTGTGATGGAATCCCGAGGAATAGAATCCAACCCGATGGAATAGAATGCAATCAAATGGAATCCAACGGAATAGAATCCAATCCAGTGCAATCCCATAGAATCCAATGGAATAGAATCCAATCCAATGCATTCCGATAGAATCAAATGGAATCCACTGGAATAGAATCCAATACAATGGAATAGAGTGCAATCCAGTGCAATCCAGTGGAATCCAATGAAATAGAATCCAGTCCAATTCAATCCAATGGAATCCAATGGATTAGAATCCAGTCCAATGCAATCCAATGGAATCTAATGAAATAGAATCCAGTCCAACGCAATCCAATTCAATACAGTGCCATGCAATACAATCCAATTAATCCAACCCAGCCCAGTCCAGTACAATCCAGTGGGATGCAATCCTTGGAGTGCAGAGCTCCAAGGGCTGAGCCCCCTCCCAGCGCTGTGGCTGTGACACTGCCCCAGCTGCTGGTGCACATCTGTGGCCATCAAGGGATGCTGGAGGATTGGGTGCTGTCACACAGGGCTGAGGTGCCACCACAGTGATTCTGTGGCTGAGCTGCCTGGTGCCACCCCAAAAACAGAGCTGAGGAGCTGGGCTGATGGGCCAGACCTCAGGAACGAGCCCAGAGTGAACTCGGGGTGTTGTTTGGGGTGATTTACTGACAGCATGGACTTTACTTTCACTGTCCCACTAGCATGGGGAAGTGTTTCAAGCCTGTGCACTGCACACTAAAGGATCTTGCCAGGAATTTGTAACAGAAGTGGAGAATCTAAAAGATGACAAACAAATCCTCCTCAACCTTTTCTTTGAGTTGAACCTGAGTTGCCCTGAGGGGGAGTCATAACATGGCAGCCTTTCTGACAGGCTCAGTGTTCACCCCAGGAAGAGAAAATTGCAGGAGAGAGGATATAATGAGTTTCTTTAGGAGTATCTGAGTGTATTAAAATTAAGAGGTTATCTAGAAAGATTATATTTTGACAGAAGGATGCATCAAGCATCCATCAAGGCTTTGAAATATACTCTGTGCTACATTACACACAAAGGGATTATGTTTTGGACTGTCAAGTCAAGAAGATTTTGTTAAAAAGTATCTTCCAGCAAAATGAAAACAACATCTGTCTGCCCTTCCTTATGCTACCTTACAGAGGATGCTCAGTATGGTGCCATTAATAACAACAGAAGAGAAAATGCCCTGGCTGGATGTGTGGAGCTGCAGGGGCAATGCTGGTGACTCAGAGATGCCACCAGGACTGTGGTGGCAGATGAGCAAACACACCTCTGCAAACAGAACTGGAAAACCCCATTTGGGTTTTTTTTTCACTGAAAAATGTTTCCCCTCGGTCAGGATGTAGCTGAAGGATGTTGTGTACAAGGGCAAAACACAGAGAGTATACAGGCAACCCAACAGGGATTTTGTGGTGCTGTCCCAGCATCAGGAACTGCTGCTGAGCTCAGCCTCTTCATGAGATAATAAGTGGGTTTGGAGAGCAACTTTAATTAAGTTTCCTCTGAATGTCCCATCTCCTTAATCAAATAACAATTTGCAGGCCTGGCGTGGCTGTCGGGTTTGATCAGTGCCCATCTCCTCCTCCAGCAGCTCCTGCCTGCAGGCACAGCAGTGGCTCCTGGTGTGACAGCCCTGCTCTGGCTCACAAAGAGGAAATGACAGGAGCAATGTGCCTGGGGAAGGGGGAAAATGGGGCCTCCCCCAGCTAGAACGTTCCCAGTAGGGTTTGGGAAGCAATAAATTAAATAATTTTGCTGTTGCTAGGTCAGGGCTCTCTCAGGGCCAGGTGCCCAAGGCAGGGAATGGAGATGCTGGAGCATTTTGCTGCAGTTTGGAGCCATGACACAGCCCAAGGAGCCCTGCAAACATCCCTGATCACAAATAAAATTGCAACTTAGTTGGGCTTCTGCCTTTTGTTGCCTTATATTTGACCTCAAGAATACCACTACTAATTTTGCAGTGGGTTACAGTTGCTTGGAAATGAGAACCTGAAATGAAGTTTTGGAGGAAAAAAGCTCAGTAGCCTTGGTAGCTTGGCGTGACTGACAGCATGTCAGGCTGCAGCTGGAGCTAACAGTGACCCCAGGGACAGCCCGTGTGTCACCAGCCATGCCCAGACTGTGCTGGCAACCCCCCTCAGGCTATAGATAGCCACACTCCCTCTCTGCCATGGGACTTGTGTGAGGAGGCAAAGGAAGCAGCAGGAGAGGGTGGTTTTCCTCAGAACACCCCATCCCTGCAGTAGTCCCCCTTTGCTTTGCATGGCAGAGGCTCTGGCTTTCCCCACAAAACCCCAATTCCCAATTCTTTTGTAAGCAAACAGCTCAGGAGAGGCAGGGGATGCTGGAAGCTGTGTCTCCAGGCACCTGCAGGGAGGCAGGGGTTGGCATGGTGCCACTCACCTGTGCCTCCTTTCCCGGGAGGAACATCACCTCCTGCTGCAGATGGGATTTCACCCTTCCCTCTGGGCTCAGCTCTGCTTGCAAGGCTCTGCTCACATCAGGTGTTTGCAGAACTGCAGCTTTCCCATGCCAGTGTGTAGGGTGGCAGTGGACAAATTTCCCTTCTCTAAGCACACAAGAGCCCCTTCCTCCACATCCCAAGCTGAATTTCATCCCAGCTCTTCTGGCAGACCTTTTAAAGGCAATGTTACCGTCCCCCTCCTGCTCTGCAGTGACCCTAAATATATTCTGATGCATCCCAGGGGCTGTTTTCAGGGTGACTCAGAGTCATCACTTCCCAGGATGGAGGGACAGGGCCAGGAGTGCCTCCTCAGCCCTGCCCTGGTGCCTGGCAGTGCCAGAGCTGGCACCTGCCACCCCCCTGTCTCTGCAGAGAATCCCCAGGGGGAGAAGCAGCCAGGGGCTGGGGCTGCCTCAGGACAGAATTCCTTGGGAAGGTCTCTCTGAGGTTGCTGAGGAGGTTTTGGGGGATGGTTTGGCTCTGGGGGACAGCAGGTCTCCCATCCCAGCCTGTGCCCTCACCTAAGAACAGGCTGCAATGCCCTTTAACAAATAACTACTTCCCTCTGCCACTTTTTTCTGACTTTCATATGTTAAAGGCAACCAAAATATTAAATACATTCAAACCACGAAGACTGACAGCTTCAAAAATAATTCCTTAAAGGTAGCAATTTTCCCTTTTATTCCATCTGCTACCCCTATGCTGAGCAGAGGCAGGGCTGGGCTGGAGCCTGGGCAAATCAAGGCCAGAGGGTGCCCACAGGACCACAGCTCCTATCAGGCTCTGCAGTGGGTTAATCTTTCAAAACCCAGGAGGATCTGATGTGGGGATGGCCTTGTGCTCACCTGCATCCCCACTTTGTGCTGACACCACCTGGCTCCCTGCTTCATGCTGCTTTGGCTTGGACATTCCATGGGGACCACAGCGTGATTCCTTTTAAGGCGGGGTTTTAGAAAGGATGAAAACTAACAGTTGCATTAATTACATTTTCAGTTCTGCAAACTAATTCTTAAATGAAGCAGCTGGAGGTGAGGCTTTGCCAACCTGAGGTGTCAGAGCCCTCTGGACACAACCTGGAGTCCTAAATCATTAAAATGAGAGGTTTGTCTCTGGTTGCTGTGGATTAAGACACTGCACTGAGAAAACTGCTCATCACCTGGAGGCCTTTGATGTGTTTTGCTCTCCACCATGGCAGGGTAAATCCACAGTAAATCCAGGAGTGTGGATTTTAGCTATTTGCAGTGGGGACAGGTCAGCTTGCTGGCTGGGTGAAGTGAATCATGATTTCCTAAAGCACTGAGAATTATCCCTGGAATCAGAGTTTATACCCCCATTTTGACAGCTGATCCCCACATTTTTCAGCCCTGGCTGAAAACAGAAGACTGGGGCAAAGTTCCATCTGTCTCCACACCTGTCGGTGGCACTGGGACCTCACATTCCCCCATGCTCCGTGGATGCAAGTCCCCTATGGCTTTGGGGACAGCCAGCAGAGGGGCCAAGGGGCCCTGACACCCCGTGTTCCCACTGCCCCGGGGGACATCTGCTGCTGAGAGCAATGTCGCATTTGTCTTTACAAACAAGCTGTAGATCTGCTGGTAGACAAGGTTAGCACCCAGAGAGATAAAACAAACAATGGGATGGATTCCGCTGATTGATGAATGGAAAAAGATATTTGCCTTTACAAACAAACCGTAGGTTTGCTGATATATGAAACTGGATATTGGAAGATGAAGGAAGCAACGGGGGAAAACGATGAATTCTGTAAGGATTAATTAAAAGGAAGGGTTATACATTAGAGGGGAATCTCAGGTATCAGGCGTTCCGGGAAGTCTGTGCCTCTCAAGTACCCAGTCAATGGGGAAAGAGAGAGGGAAATGCGGCCGGGAAAATAGGATGAAAAGGAAGGCTGCGTCCTCCAGAAATTTGAGAGATCCCAGGGGAATGCCCCATGGCCTCTCCCTTTGTTCGAATGAAGCAAAAAGGACTCCTCTGTCTCCTTTTTGGACATAAACCTCTGGTGTTTGCAGGTTAATTTTCCTGACACTGCTGGACAGGGCTATATTTTGAGACACGTGCCTTAGCTGTAACACTGACACTGACCCTTGGGTGTGACCCCTGTCCCGCAGCTCGCAGGGGGACACCGCGGGCGGAGGTGACACGGCGGCAGCCGGGACAGCCAAACCCGCAGCACATCCCTGGGGCTGGAGCGGGGCAGAGTCACGAGGAGTGTCCGGGCTGTGCCGGGCTGGGCCGGGCCGGGCAGGCACGGAGCCGGGCATTCCTGGGAGGCCGGGCATGCGGGGCGCCGGGGGCCGGCCCAGCCCCGGGCCAGCAGCCCCTATATGAGCCGAGCCCCGCGGCAGCGCCGCAGCCAGCGCCCGCCCGGCCATGGATGACATCTACAAGGCAGCGGTGAGTGAGCGCCCCCGGGCTGGGTGGGGATGGGCACGGCTCGGACACGGCTCCGGGGATGCCCCAAAGCGACAATTCAGTGCAGGAGTGGAAATGAGGAATATAGGGCAGCAGCTCGTAGTCACTATCCCCATCCAGGACACAGTTTCACACTCCTCTAACAAATGTGAGACGCTCAACCTGCTGTTAAATTATTCACAGTGACCCCCTGGTTCCCCACTCCTAGCTCCCCACTCCTTTATAGCTCCTAGGTGAAGTTATAAATCTCAATAAAACCTGCATGGCGTAAGAGATGATTCTTGGTTTTAGCCCAGACAAAGCAGAGGAGGATTTCCCAGGAAACAAACATCATTTGTATAGGCAAAACTCACCCTCTTCTTTCTGGTGCTTTACAACTCTGCCATTGCTATGTTCCCCTCATCCTTAGCTGAATATTTTTCAGCGGATTTTAAAAAAAGGCTTTTTTTTTTTTTTTTTTTTTTTTCCTAAACCTCCTCCTCTGCTTTGCTGCTCCTGCTCTGTGCAGAATGTGAGCTATGCCCTGGGGAACGTGGAGCATCCTTAGGCTATTTTAACTTCCACAGCTGCACGCTGCACTCACTGTGTAAACCCAAACTATTTGGTCTGTAATAAGAACTCTGCATTATTCTGTAACGTAGACAGACAAAGATGTGCAAGTGGAATAAGGATGAAAATAGATTCTGGATTGTGTGGATTGCTATTGCATCCATAATTGGATTTACAGTAAGAGCTTTTTGGTGCTTTTCCCCCCTTAAATATACAGCTGATCAAGTTTGATTTTAAGCAAGAGCACAAAAAATGCATCATACGAGTCTTATTTTAATCCCAAGGCTTTTAGAGTGAAGGATACCTTCATAGGTAATTGAAGAAAAAAGAAATTAAGGAAAAAAACCCCAGGGCTCACACATCCCTTTAGTCAGCCTTGAACCTCAGGAAATGGAACCCCTGTAGTGATCCTGATAGTGTGAAAAGGTTCAGGAAAGGCTGAGTCTCCCAGCCAACACCATCAGAAGGGAGAAAAATGGAACCTGTAAAATCAAAGAAAATCCAGGCCTTTCTAGTTAAGGTTCTAAATTAAATATGTTCTCTGTGACTCAAGGCACAGGCTTTCCTTGTTGCCCATTAATTAGGTAAATGTAGGGTTTGAGTCCTGGGCATTTACTCCCAACACCTTTACAGAGGCAAAACAAGTCCAAGCCAGGCACAGCTGAGACAAACAGCTCTTTTGTGGATCCATTTCCCGCAATTTAGACTGTAAGAAAACATTTACCTGTGAAAAAACATTTGAAGAACTTCAGTTTCCCCTGTCTGACTTTAAACGGAACCATGGGATGGAGAGAAGAGTTGATAAAAGCAAAATACAGCAGGTTTGGCATTACCATGGCTGCTGCAGTGAGCTTAGAGCTTGCCTTCCCACACTGCAGTTAGAAAAACCTGTTCCTGGAATGGTGTGGAGGGAAAAGAGGAATAAGGCAGTAAATAGCACCCATGTCCAGAGTGAACTATGAACAGCTCAGGAGACATTTCTGTGACAAAAATGTCACTCTATAGCAAAAATGCATTTAATTTATATACACATCTATCATTCAGTACTCAAGGAGGCTTCAAAAATGAATAGTTGTACACTTTCTGCATGCTGATAGCATGTATTAATATTACATTTATGCCCAATCCCCTATGTGCAGCCAGAGAATCCAATGGATTTTCATCTTACCTACTCATGCCTACATAAGGCTGTGCAAACACAAAACTACTTTAGGAATATTTTTAGGCTCTAGAACAGTGCCAGGGACAAGTGTCCAGATAAAGGGCTGCAAGGATAAATTCCAAAGCCTGGGAACAATCGGGGAGCTCATCTTTATCTCCAGCACCTCTCTCACCAGGCTTATAAATAGCGACTGCTGCAGGAGTGTCGAGTTACAGAGCAGGGCATGGCTGTGGCCACCGTGCTGGTGGCTGCCCTTGCTCTGCCCAAACAATGTCTGCAGGGGGACAGCACTGCCTGCCTGCCTTCAGCAGAACCACAGACACACTGGCTTTGGCTTCCTCCAGCACTGGAGAAAAATCCTGCAGCCATCCTTAGTGCTGTCTGACAATCCTCACCTCCTGGAGCATGGGGAGTGGGATAAAACACTCTGCCTGCTTCCCACAGCCTCTGTCCCACTAAGGAAAATACTTTATTCTGTCTGCAAGCAGGGAGAACCTGCTGGCTTCTGCAAAACCTTTGCTCTTCAGGGTAAAGGAATCAGCTTTGGCCCAAAGACAGTGCCACGAGCCTGGGCTGGCTCTGCCCCAAACAAAGCAGGGATGGGTGTTGGGGGCCACTTGCTGGGGGTGGCAGCAAGGAGACCTTAGTGGGGTCAGGCAGGGCAGGCATGGGGTCCTGCCTGGCTGGATCTAGAGGTTGTTGGCTAGCACAGGAAGGAAAAGTTGATGTTTTCATGGGTTCTACCAAAGGGGCAGTTGGACATGGTGGTGAGGGCAGCAAGATCAGCTAAGGAGTACCTGGAATGAAGCCAAAGAGAGAAATGCACTTAAACAGGTGTGGCACAGAGCTGATTGATTCCCCTTTGGTCTCCTGTTTGATTATTTTCATTAATTCATGCTATCTAATTAGCTCCCACTGATGGTCTGTGGGGGCTGAATTAGAAAATGGGAATGGTCTGGCAGCCCATGTCAGCTAATGCCTGTTGGCTTCACAGACCATTTCTTCAGAGAGATTCCCAAAACAGCCTAAAGGGAATAGCAGCTCCCTTCAGAGCCAGACACCTTTGTAATAGCACTGGCTCAGATGGAAGCAGAGCAGTTAAGCTCTGGAGAGGCAAGGAGTTTCCTGGATCTAGGGCTGAAAAACAACTACTGGGGTAGTCTTGTCTACCTCTCCCTCCTCAGGGAACTCTCAGGCATGTCTCCTCTCTGATCTGACATTGGCCCACATGCAAGCAGCCATCCTGCAGTGAAACCTGCCAGAAACAAGAAATTATCCCCAAATGGTTGACAGAGTCACATTCTTTTCCCAGTGGGCTTTCCCTGCTTGTACAAAGGCTGTTTCTGCCATGTGTTGCCATCTACTACTCTAGAGAAGTTGTTTGCTTCAAAGGAGATGTGAATAATTTTTTTAAGGGGAAGAATCTTTTCTACAAAAACTTGTGGTGTCAAAACCCCCCTGGCTGTACATTCCCTGGTTCATGAGGTTGCCTCCTGTGAGGTTTGGTCAACCCTGGCTAAGGCTGTTGAACAAATAATGTGTCCTTTTAGCAATTAGTGCTGCTGACAAAATTAAAATTACTTGGTGTCTGTGTTTTCCTCACAGGTTGAGCAGCTGACAGAAGAGCAGAAAAATGGTAGGTGCATCTTCAACCTGGCACCACAGCCTAAAGTGGAGCTCCCCAGCCAGCAGCCCTGCCTGTCTCAGCAATAACACCCCAGAAAATGCTTTGGCCAGCCTGGCAGAGCATGAGCCAGGGCTTTTGACCCACCAGCATTTCTGTGGTGTGCCTGGGTGTCCATGCCTGGGCACTGCTGGGGTGCAGTCAGGGCAGGCTGTGCCTGGGATGAGCCCCTGCCTGCAGGGTGGAGGTGCAGGGCAGGACCCCCTGACATCCCCTCTCCCTCTCTCTGCAGAGTTCAAGGCTGCCTTTGACATCTTCGTGCTGGGGGCAGAGGATGGATGCATCAGCACCAAGGAGCTGGGGAAGGTGATGAGGATGCTGGGGCAGAACCCCACCCCTGAGGAACTGCAGGAGATGATAGATGAGGTGGATGAAGATGGTGAGAAGTTTGGGTTTCTTCTGCTTTCCCAAGTATCATCCCCACATCTGGGGGGGGGGTGTGGGGGCCATCTGTGCAGTGCTGGGGACAGTCACAGCTGTGGGGTGCAACCTGCTGGGAATTCAAGGGACACTAAAGACCCACCAAATCTCAGCATAGTTCCTGTAGGGAATTTCCAGCAAAGAGAAATTAAAGAAATTTTTATTCCTACAATGATAAGACTGCTTGAACTGATTTTGGGGGGGGTACTGTGAAATTGTACAGATCCTTTTATAAAACAAAATATAGGCTGAATGTAGGAACTGCCATTTTAGAAATGCCTCTTAGAGGATTCTATCATCAGGAAAGTCTCTCACTGCTCAAGTGTACACACCCACATAACTAGCTGTCAATACTGATTAAATCAGTACTGATGATCACAGATAACAAGATCCACTGTGGGCATTTGGGCAAAAATACCACACTAAGTAACTGGAAAATAAAAAAAACAGTTAAAAGCCGGGCAAAAAAGGAAAGCATCTGAGTCATTGAAAACAACACTGCTATACTGCAGGTGCAAAACCACACTGCATGAACACCTGCATTCTGGAGCTTTCAATATTAATACCTAAAGGAGATGGACAGGTATCTCCATAGAGGGAATTTCCATTCTTTGGTGCTTCCAGGACTTTTGCCAAGGCAAAATGACTGTGAAAGGTAAAAATTCACTTACAAGGTCAGAGAAAGGCCTCAGTCACTTATTCCAGCATCCTGAGGTGACTCAGGGCTGCTCTCCTGACTTTTGGTCCTTGGTTGCTGAAGAGAAGTGTGATCCCTCACTGTCACTGCCCGTCCACCCCCAGCAGCTCCAGCTGGGCTCCCCTTTCCTGCATTCCTCAAGCCCTGTGTGAGAAGAGACTGAGGCATTAGACCCTGTATATTCTTCAGTTTGACTTGCAGAGACACTGTCTGATGGCAGTCTTAGTTTTTGACTTCAACAATTATGGCTTTAACAGCATCACTGAAGGTTTTGGGGTTCTGAATTAATGTGGCTGTGCAGGGAAGCTGTTGGGCCACTCTGGTGGAGCTGCTCACAGAAGTGTGGAGCTCAGACAGGGTACTGGTGCTGGTCCCAGAGTGTCCATTCTCCCCACAGGCAGTGGCACTGTGGACTTTGATGAGTTCCTGGTTATGATGGTCCGGTGTATGAAAGATGACAGCAAAGGAAAAACTGAAGAGGAGCTCTCAGACCTGTTCAGGATGTTTGATAAGTAAGAGCCAGGAGCACAGCGTGGTGGGTGGTGGGAGGGTGCAGCCAGCCCAGCTCCCCCTCCCCAGCAGCTGTGCCTGGTGCTGAGCTCTCCTGCCCTGGCACAGAAATGCTGATGGCTACATCGACCTGGAGGAGCTGAAGATCATGCTGCAGGCCACAGGAGAGACCATCACTGAGGATGACATAGAGGAGCTGATGAAAGATGGGGACAAAAACAACGATGGCAGGATTGACTATGATGGTAGGACTCCTTCTTGCATGTGGTTTGGTCACAAGCTCTCGGTCACCCCCCTGGGCAGTTCCCCTGGGCTTCTCATGTAAACATGAGCTCATGCAGGCAGTGCTGGGCAATACATCTGACAGGAGCACGTGTGCACAGGGATGGGGGTTCTTATGCCTGTGGAAGGGGAGCAAGGGCCTGGGGCTGCCTGAACTGTCCCCTTGCTGCACTGAAGCACTGCTCCTTTTCACCAGTCCCTCCTGCCCCCTTAACACAAGCAGCATTTCTGAGGGGCTGTGTCTTTGAATGTGAAGCTGACAAAACAACCCCCAGACCATTTCTGAGCTGAGTCAAAGGCCGTGTCCCCCCTGGCACTCACCTCCAGTGTTTTGGTGGCAGCTGAGGGCTCCAGTGACATTTCCAGCAGGAGTCACAAGGAGTCCTTGCCACAGTCAGAGGAACAGTCGCCATCCCCCCCTCGGCCTCTCACACCTGTGAGGCTGGAAAAGGAGACAGGGCTGGGAGAAGCTGCCAAGAGCACACTTGGCAGCTTGAGGGCACTTGGGTCTCACCTCACACCTCTTGTCTCCAATGTCTTCCCCTTGGCAGAGTTCCTGGAGTTTATGAAGGGGGTTGAATAAATCTGAGGCCAGATGGACAGCTTGAATCTCCTAAACCCTCCAGCTCTGCATCTCATCTTCCTAAGTCCCCTGGCTGCCAGCATGAAGACTGAGTGCTGAGAAGGGTGGCCAGGGGGAAATAAAACCTGTTAATACCCAGTGCCTCAGCTGCTCCTTCCTTCAGTGACAGCTTCACCCCATTGTGTACTCATGATCAATGAAACCACTGCTGGGGGCTGCTTCTTGCAAGGTGCCATCACAGCTGGAGCTTTAAGGCTCCAAGCAGGTATTCTGCTGCCAGCCCAATGGCAAAGCCCATCCAGCAGGGCTGTGGGTGCTCAGTGAGGAGCTGCCATGTTCCACCTCCTCACCCCACCAGGGTGAGCAGGCTCAGGAGCTGCCACTGCTGCCTGCTGCTTTAACTGGAGCACTGGCAGCATTTTAGCAATGAAATATGAATTAAAACCCACTTCAGCCATCACTGAAATCCATGTGCAAGGGGCAGTCCCTCTCCTCCCTATTCTCACCCTGGCTATCCCAAGGGTGCACCCCCTCCTCCTCCACCAGCCTGGCTGGCACCCTGTGATGCCAAAAGAAGACCTCAGTTTGCTTTGGAAACATGAATAAAAGCAATTCCTAAGCTGGACTGGTGCTCCTTCCTGTGTCCCCCAGCCTGGGGGGAGGCAGGCACTGGCCCCTCCTATCCTCCTGCAGCCCTGGGTGGGAGCCTCACTACAAAGAATGAGACACCAAATTTTCCCTGACAAATGACATCAATTTGGGCACTGAGAAGTGCACAACCCCTCTCTGGGTCCCAGCTCCTGGGCACCAGGTGACAGCAGGGCCAAGGAGCCGTGCTGTCCCCAGGGGCTGTCTCCTCTCCTCCCAAGGAAGCTCAGCATTCCTATGGCATTAGCAGCTCTCCCTGCACATGGCTGCCTCCTCCCATCGAATTACAGCCCCAGCACAACTCACACATTGCACTCGTGTTGCTAAAGTCAATCGTTTACCCAAGCAAAACAAACATTGGCAGGGCAAGGCAGGGGACTGTGCTGCTGCAAGCCCTGGAGGTGCCCCAGCTCTGCTGGGTTCTCCTGCTGCCTTTTCTCCCCAAACCAGATATTATTTCCCCAGTTCTGTGGAAATGACACCCTAAATCAGCTGTGACACAATCTCATTTGCAGCAATAATGAAATATTGTAATCTTATTTATAGCAATAATGAAATATTGCAGTTCAGGGCAAACAGGCCTGAGGTGAGAACAGGGATGAGAAAGGTGGGGATTGTTTGGAAGGACATGGCTGTGCCTTTCCTCTGGACAAGCAGCACCAAATATTTTCACAGAATTCATAGAATGACTAGGTTGGAAGAGACCTTCAAGATCATCAAGTCCAACCCAGCCCAACACCTCAACTAGACCATGGCACCAAGTGCCACATCCATGTTGCTCAACCAAGGCTTATAACAACAGAAACCTAAGAAAATGAACCTGCCAGCTAGAAATCCAGGGTATTTTGGAGCCAGCTCTAACACAAACATCTGTTTGACCCACTCAAAGGGCTTTCCCCAAGGGGTCTAAGCCCTTGATGCCATAGCTGCTGCAGATTGAGCAGGACTCCAGGTGCACCAGAAGGCAATGGAAATATGGGTCTAAGAACCCTGGGACAGGGAATGCTCCCAGGTATTGACAGATTCTGTTTCCAACTAGTCTGCAGCCTAGAGATGGGAAAGAAACAATTTCTGCCTCTGCAGGGTAGCAGCAGCAGCAGTTGTTTCCCACTGAAACCTTTGAGGACACAGCACATCCTCATGTTTTACCCCAGGCCTGGGAACCTCCAAAGTTGCCAAAGTTGGGTTTCAGCCAGGAGCTAAGGTGATGCCAGCTGTCCCCACACCCATGGCCACCCAGCCCACCCCTGCACTCACATCACATCACATTATATCACATTATATCACATTATGTCACATCACATCACATCAGTCACTGACAGCCCCCTTATCCTCCTCTGCCCTGGCCAAACACCACCATCCAAAAAGGGCTTCTCCAAAACATTCTCCACTGCTTACTGATAGGCTTTGGCTCCCCTGGAGGATGAACAAGAGAAAAATTAACCCTTTCCCTGCAGACAGCTTGGTGGCTTGGACTATACTGTGACCCAGGGAAAATGAGGGCTGGGAAGAGCCACCTGGCCCTGTCTTGGCTCTTCCCCTTGGCTCAATGGCTCTGGCAGAAGCAAGCCCCAGCCTCACTGGCTGCCCACTCTTTTCCAAGAATGGTGGCTGGAGAGAGAAGACAGAGGTCGTGCAGCAGCCAAAACTTGTCACTGGAAGAGCAGATACACTAGGACTATTTAGGGTTTTTCTTTAGGCTTTTTTTTTTAGGAGGTTGGGAAGCCAGGAAAACTGTTGCCAGGCTGGACTGTCTTAACACACTGCCTGTCTTCCCAGTCAGACAGCAAATCTGCAGGGTGAGGAGCTGTGGGTGGATTTCACTGTTGGCTAAAACACAGGAACAACTGCACAAGGAATGTAACACAACGTGACAGCCCAGTGAGTGGGTGAGCAGGCTGAAAAAACAGCCATCCCTGGAGGATCAGCCTGGCTGAGCCCCCTCACAGGGGATGTGCTGACAGTGAATGAAAACCACCCTGAGGAGTCTATGTCTGTGCAACTCCAAACCAGTTTGCAGTTTTCACCAAATGTGTACTGAACCAAATGCCCAAAAACATTTAAGGAATGTGACGCAAACCCACATTGTCTGGGGGAAAAAAACAATTAATTGTTTTTTTTTTTTTTTTTTTTAAATCAGGCAAAAAGTCATTGACCAGTCTCTAAAACTGTTCCTAGATCTGTGTGCTTTTACCTCCCCAGCAGGGACAGGAGCTGTGCATGCAGGTGACAGCAGCCCAAGCCACAAGACACTGCCACACTTCTCAGGCCATTTATGTGCTCACCTTTGCTGTAGATTTAAACTCCTGCCGTGGTTTGCAGCTTTATCAGTATATTTGAGGCGTCCTCAGCCCTCAATAAAACTTTGTTGTGTGCACCAAGTGACTGCAGGAAGCTCTGATGAAACTTAGTACACACTGCCCTAATAAAACCTCCACATGAATGTGCCAGCAGGGCAGTGGCAGTGCAATGTGAGCTAAGGTACAGCAGATGAACACTTCACCAAGCCCCTGTGGTGTGGAAACACCTGCAGCAGCCTTGAAACCTGGGCAAAGCAGAACTCATGCTCTGTTGCTGCTCCTTTTTGACCACTCTATTGAAAGTCAGTAAAGGGGGACAGAGCAACACATGTCCAGCCCTATATTTTATTTATCAACACTGTGAACATCACTGTCCCCAGTGAACACCTTGCCTGATCACAGCATTTTGCAGGGCTTTGATTTCCCCTCCCTAGTTCTGTGCTCTTGGCTGTCAGAGCAATGGCTCACCTTTGCCAAATGAGATGATTTGGTATTTGGTTACACACCCTTTGCTCTTTTTCTTTTTTAAATCAGAGAAAGGAGCCAAACTGGAACTTGATACTGAGTCCTCTTATTTGCAAAGGGGAGAAATAGTCTGCCACAAGTATGACGTACAGGAGCAGCAAGCATGAGGTGTATAAGTTGATGTACAGCAGTTGTTAAGCACTGAGATGCTTTTGAGCTCTTTGTCCTCCTCCAGGATACCAAACACTTAATCATAAGAATTTTGAAGTTTTTAAATATCAAAGATGACAGAGCTCTGTGTAATAGGAATAGCTTCAAGTGGGCCACAGCTGCCAGTTCCCCCTCCTGGGCTCTGCATACGTAATGCCCCCAAAAAGGATCTCCAACCTCACTTCACCAACAGAACTTAAATCATTTCACAAGGCAGGAGAAAGAGGATGGAGACCCCCCCCGAGGAAGAGTCAGCACAAACTCCCCTTCTCAGCTTTCCCTTCTGGGCTGGGACAGGTGTAGGAAGAGGAAAGCTGTGAGCAGAGGTGTCACAGGGTTAGCAAGTGCAATAGCTGCTCACTCATGCCCAAGCAGTGTCTGCAGGGAGCACACCACAACAAACCTGACACCGAGCTGCTGGGACAGCTCACAGAATCCCTGGATCTTGCCACACAATGATGCCTGGATTAAGGTTACGTTCCCCTGGGCTGCATTTTGTCACGCAGCCGCTATTTTGGTCGGAAAGTCAGCAAGCCCTTATTTGGGAAGCTGTCCCACTGAAGGGCAGCATGAAGGGCAGCAAGATGATAGAAAGGCTGCTTCTGAAGGCAGGCCTGGGGGAGCTGCCTGGAGCCACAAGAAGCACAAATCTTGCCCTCTGCTTCTCGTTAACATTCCAACATCCTTTTCTTGCCTCTCTCTTCCCTCTTGTGGGTGAGCTACTCCCACAACGTTAGCACTCTGGGGAAGACATCAAGGGGATTGAGGTGAAATCTCCCTTCTTATATGGAAAAGCTTAAGTGCTAGAGTTTTAAAATGCAGAGCTTAAACTGGGTAGAAAATCTGCAGACACACAGGTAAAGGTGTAGACTGACAAACACCAAGTGCCCCATTCAGGTATTTTTTTCTTTTGCTCTTCTAACACTCATCTACACCAGGCTTATAACACTGACCCTCACTGGACCAGCCACTCCCATCTCCTTCAACACCAACAACTCCACTCTGTGTGCCTTCACCATCTAGCAAGCAGTAGAGTGAACCTTGCCAATAAACTGTCATGCTGTCGCTTAATATTAAATCTGGTTTTTACTGATACCTTTTCTAGTGATCCTTTAAGTTCCTCAAACACTTATTTGTAAAAGGCTGACAAACCTCAACCTCCACAAAAGCCCAAGAGATGCACACAGCAGGAATCAGACAGCTGAGGGATACAGACACACCTGGCTTTACAATCCCCTTGACTTGCAAGTTTCAAATTAGCCAATCTCTTTATATTGCTTGATTTAGGGGTGGGTGGGTTTTCCCAATCAGTCAAAAAGAAATTAAAAAGTTGGAACTGGGAAAAAAAATTTTGAATTTAAGCCAGGAAGAATTCAAACACACACACATAATTTTGATAATTGCCTAAACTATTAAAAAAATAAACTATGTAGATTGGATGTTCCAGTTAAAATTATGTTTTTCACCCAGCAAGTGATTTGCTGCTCTACTGCAGTCAGAAGGTAACCGTGAACTTCCAGCCCTCCTGTGGCTGCATGGATTTACCCCACCGGGTGGACAAGCGCTGGAACTGCAATTTCAGAGCAGCTACTTGCATTCCAACAGGTGCCAGAAGCGGAAAGCACGGCCTGAATCAGCTTTGAGAAGGCCCTGGAGAGGGAAACCCTCTCCTGATGTTCAAAACTGCAGGAGCAAAACCCAGGCTCAGCTCCTCCTGGGATTTTGCACGTTATTCCCTCACCTCCCCATGCCAGCACATTTCATCAGACAGTACTTTTGTTACTGGAGCGAAAGACATTCCCTAAAATCAGTCACCATTAAAAAAATGTGCATTTTATATATTCCTAACCCTTACATGTTCCCATGGCTAGCTCCATTAATGCTTCAACATCTACAACTATTTCAGCATACAACACACACTAACACAAACTCTTGTGTCTCCAACACCACAGCCAACACTCCTTGCCTTCCTATTTCCCAGATTCCCACAGCAAAGCAGCAGACATGTAACAGCCCTGGAAATTTCACCTTGCTGTAACAACACCAGGAATTATCACTAAACTCATGGTACTTGAGAAAGAAAATGTCACCCCAGTTTTCAAAAGCACAAGGAGGATCCAGGGGACTACAAGCCAGCCAGGCTCCCCTGGATTGATGCACAGCTTGCAGCTAAAGTACAACTCAAGGCTTCTGAAGGGCTCTCCTCAAATTCAGGAGGTGAAGGCTTTGTTACATACAAATTTTATTTTAAAAAATGCTGTAACACACATGCCAGTAAGAAAACTGTGTCTTTTTATTAAAGCACATCAGTCCTTTTTCTGCTGAGCAGCCTGCTGAGCTGCCTGCTTGGCATTGTTCGCCTGCATCTTCTTCAGCCCTTTCTTGTTGTGTTTCTTTGCAAATCTCATGTTCCTCAGAAACTTGGGATCAACCTATAAAAATAAAGGAAAAATAAGCCATATTGCAGAAGAGACATACACAAAAGCATTTATAGCTCCATGTTGTTCCAATTATTCACAAATGCAGGCTGTGACTAGTTCAGGTCTTTTTTCTTTCAACAAAATTATTCTAGTCATCTGCAACCAGGCTTTAACAGGTATTTTCCTTAACCACCATAAACAAACAAAAAACCTCAAACCCCAGCAATAAACATAAAGAACAGGATAAGCAAAGCTGCAAGAGAGCCAGGACTGAACCCTCACTGAGCTTTGCAGAAGACAAATTTTTACATCATGTCCAAAAAGCTTTGTAGATCATGACATCTACAAAGCAAATGAAATTGTAACCCTCCACTATGACCAAAGTTTTCACTTTCAAGTGTGGAAGAAGATCCTGTTGTACCATTTGGATAATCTCAGGAAAAGCAATATACTGTTACTTTCATGTGTTTTGCCTAGAAATGCGAACTCCTCTTATTTTGTGAAATCATTTGGACCAGTATAGACAGCAAAACTATACTGAAGGAGAGGATGAGAGGAGAAGGAGAGGAGAAGACAAGCAGGACTCAAAAGGCAAAGGAACCATTTAACTGGCAAGTGTTTGTTTTACTGGAAACAGCATTTGGTGACAGCCACCAGAACAGGACAGGGACAAAACTGGCCACTGTCTAAAATGCAGTTTTATAGACATACAAGGGCAGATTTCATGTGGGTTACAAATATCCCAGCTGCATGTCAGGGAAGTAAAAGAACTGAATCCCACAGTGGTTCTGACCACCTGAAACACAGACCTCTGCCTGCAAAAAAATGTGTCAGTCAAAATAATACAAATTCTGGATTTTTTTCACAATTAAGTCTCAGTGACTCAGCCTGGGAATATCAGTAGAAATACTCACCCCTTTGAGAGATTCGTATCTATGGGTTTTGGGCTTCTTGATGCCATTTCTGTGCCACTTACGGGCTATATGGAAAACAAAACAATTACTTAAATTACAGTTTCTGCTATTATTTAGCAGCTGCATTGGTTTCTTTTTAAGTGCACCTGACTATCAAAATGATGTGGAATAGACAATTTTCAGACCCTTCCTATCCAAACTACATTTGAATGAAAAACACATCTCTATGCTCATCTCTCTGCATGGGTTTCCAATCCAAGGATTTCAGGCAGCTCATTAACTAATGACACACTGACAGCACCACCAGCAGAGTAAAAGGCCTCACTCATTAATAAATTCAAGCACTTGTGGTCAGTGTGAGAAGGCACAGTGACTCACTGGGCACAACCAGGCAGAACCTACTCGTGACCTCTGCTAAGTCACAGCACTGATGAGAAGACCCCAAACATGAACTATTTCATCACTGTGGCCATCTCTGGATTGCACAGGATCCCAGGGATGAAGCTTTTCAGGAACATCAGAGAATGACAGGATGGTTTGGGTTGGAAATAACTTTAAAGAGCATCCTGTTCCACCCTCCCTGCCAAGGGCAAGGACAGATCTCACTAGACCAGGTTGCTCCAAGCTCTGTCCAACCTGGCCTTGGACACTTCCAGGGATGGGGCAAGCATAGCTTCTCTGGGCACCCTGTGCCAGGGCCTCACCATCCTCACAGGGAAGCATTTCTTCCTCATATCCAACTCAAGCCTACCAGCGTGAAGCCATTCCCCTGTGTCCTGTCACAGCCTGCTTAGCTGGTGTTGATCATCACAAAATCACTGAGGATGGAAAAAGCCTCCAAGATCTTGGAGTCCAACATCACCCAGCCAATCACACCACGGCACCGAGTGCCACCTTCAGTCTTTCCTTAAATACCTCCAGGGACGGTGACACCATCACCTGTCCTCTCCGTGCAGCCCATTCTAATGCCTGAACATCCTTCCTGTGAAGAAATTCTTCCTGTGTCCTATCCTGGCACAGCTTGAGCCTGTGTCCTGTCGTCCTGTTGCTGGTTACCTGGGAGTAGAGGCTGAACCCCAGTTTTCTAACGTAGAAGTTCCCATTTTTCTGGTTACATATTAATTCTACGTTGAGCCCAACACCGACTCTTATCACATTCCTCTAAACCCCCCCCATTCGATCTCTGCGCAGCATCACCTTTTCTGGCTGCAAATCGCTGCCATCACCGCGCCGGTCCCAGCCCCACTAAACCCCCCTGGATCCCCGCCCCGCTCACACTGGTTGTGCGTGGTGTGGTTCTTGGACTTGGCCATGGTCGCACCTGCGGGAGAAACACACACGGCTCAGCCGGGCCGGGCTGGCTTCCGTGAAGAGCCCGCCCGGCCCCGAGCCCCGACTATCGCCCCGCTCCGACAGCCCCGGCCCGGCCGCTCCGCCCGGCCCGGCCCGGCCCGCGGATGGGCGCGGATGGTGCCGGATGGGCCTGGATAGTGCCCGATGGGCGCATATGGTGCCAAGACCGCCCTCACTCACCGCTACCGCCGGACCGGAAGAGAAGGAGCACCGCGGGGTCTGCCGGGAATCGGGGCCGGGCCGGAACCCCGTGTCCTGTAGTTCCGCCCGGCAGTGTCCCCGTTGCCTTCCCGCACCGCCGCTCTTTCCCCGCACCGCCCCGGCTCCCGCACCGCCCCGGCTCCCGCACCGCCCCGGTTCCTGCGGCCGCCGCTCCGGCCCCGGGCAGGCCCCGCTGCGGCAGGGCCCGCAACACCCAGCGACGTGGCGGAGCCGGTCCGTCGGCGGCGCGGTTCCGTCACCAACACGTCCCCCCTGCCAACACGGTCCCCACCAACACGTTCCCCCCACCAACGTGCCCTCCCACCATGGCCTCTGCCGGCCGGGCCGAGGGAGCCGGGAGCCGAGGCCGCCCTGCCCGGCCCTGAGACCCTCGGCCCCCCGGAATCCATGCGGTTTATCTGCGCCTTCCACCGCGCTCGGGCAGCTCAGTCACGCACGAGCAATGCTCCTCAGGGCGGGTTCATTCAATGCCGCTCATCTTTACTTGGATGAAGCGCCGGGGGCTCGAACAGCTGTTTGCTTTCTGACAATTCTCAGCTCTGGCTGTGCCGCCTCGGTGACCCCCAAACCCCCCATGCCCAGCAGAGACGGCACAGTGCAGGGCTTTGTGCTGTGTTCTGGCCATGCTGCGAGGTTAAAGTTCCACTGCTGCAAAAGATACGGGCTGAGATTTGGGTATTTTAATATGTGAAGGACACTGAAATGATGACTACGATGGGAACATTTCCTCATGGAAAGAGCAGACATTGCCATGGTTTGCCCAGCGTGGTAGTGGTGCCACAGCCCCTGGAAGTGTTCAAGGGAAGCCTGGATTTGTTTTATCTTGGTCATGGATTGAGGCATCTCCCCAGTGAAGTGTCACAGGAATAAGGCCGAGCTTGCCCGAGCCCTTTGGGTTGTATCTGTTGGCCAATTACAGCATCTCTGGCCATGACTGCTGTGATCTCAAATGAGAACCTCTGAAAAATTAGCAGAAAGGCCCAGGATCTTCTGCATTGTGGGAACATACTGCCATCTTTTTATGGCATTGCCTTCATTTTACAATGAGAGGCACAACTGAATTGCTTGAAGTAACCCAGTCTGAAAAAAATAACCCAGAGACCAAAAGCCCCACAACCAGTACAGAGAGTGAACTGGACATTTTTTCAGTGGCTGATTGCTTGCAAAGCAATTCCTACTCTGCCTCAAGTTCAAATACCTATAAACAAGCTCTTCCTATTATAAAAATGGGGAAAATAAATTATCCTTGATATTGGGCAATGCTGATGAGAGTGAGATGAAAATAGGCAGGTAAAAGAAAGCTAATGCAATTTAATTTCAGTATTTCTCTTATTTTGAGCAAGACCTAAGATGTCAAGCGTATTTGGCTTCATTTCCCAGCCCCACCCCCATTCTGGGCAGCTGTTATATAAAAATAGATTAAAATAGCAATATTCTTTTACTGGCATTTTGAAGCTGGAATATGGAGGCCTGCTCAAAATCCTCCTTGATATGCGAACATCTGACTTTTTAAACTGTTGTTTTGTAAAATTCCTTCCACTGTAGTGAGCTGCAGTCTTAAAATACTTTTACATCACTGTGGCCAGCTAATTGCAGCCAACCGTAGAGAGAAACCCTGACTTTCCTGATAACACAAAGAGCCAAGATCAGTGAAAGACAGAACTGAATCCCAGAGGTGTTTGCCTCCATTGCATTGCAAAAGGCAGAAAGGCTGCCAGCCCCCTTAGCTTGGCCCTAAGATAATGAAAACTCCTGATCTTTTTAAGTAATTTCTGAGCCTTCTTCCATAGGAAGAAACAGAAGTGTTTACTTTAGGGTTCTGTCTACCTTTTCCAAGTTTATTCAGGATCATGCTGCAATTACTTTTTGCTGCAAATATGCTGCAATTACTGCTTTTGGAGCCCCCAGGGAGTCTTCTCCAGCTTCTGCTGGGGCCACTCAGATGAGCAGTCAGACAGGTGGGGATTAGAGAAGCTGTGCTTAATGCCCAGGTGATTACAAGATCCATAAGCCAAATTATTAAAATAAAACTGTGGCTGAGTGTAACATATTCAGGGTAGTTTATAAATCACTGCAAACCAATGCAGAGCACAAGGTGAAAAGGATGATCCAAGGCAGGATCAGGGTCTGTGTGCATACACACTGGGTGATCAAGCCCCCTTGAATTTCTCCTGTGCCCTGGTGAGCTGCTGTGTCTCTAATTATGATATTACTGAGAATGATTGGCCAGTTCAAAACCTTTAGTCGTGCTTCTAGTGATTACAGACTTAATTAGTGCGTTAGCCCAAGTGTCCTCTAGTAAAGGAGCTGTGCTCATTAAACAGGATGGTAATTACTCCAGCTGCAAAACAATTATGAAAAAATCATAACATAAAAACCTCACAGTGCCTTTGACAACTGTATCTCAGTCACTGTCCTTGCATCACGCACACTTGTGCTGATTGATCTCTGTCAGGTTTGTCATGGTTTTCATGCTGACACCACATCTCAGCAGCCTCCCCTAACTTGCCCCCTCCCTCCCTGTGAGGTGACTGACTTGGGGTAAAGAATTACTGTGGCTTCCCCCATTCACAATGCCAGGGACTGTCCATTGTCCAGCATGATGCTGGTGCCAGAGCTGGGCCAGGCTGAGTTTTACAAGGGCTCAAACAGAGATTAGGTCTGGTCATTTCCCAAAACATGAAGAAATTTCCTCCCCATTTACAGGAAGAAGACAAGGAAAGGCCATGTTCATGTAGGATGCTGGACACAGTGTGACAGCACAACTGAACACAAACCCAGTGAGAAGCACTTTGAGGTGTTGTTCAGGAGTCTAAGCTGACTTTGGCACAGGCTGTGGGGCACCCCTCCAAACTGCTCCCTCGTGGGGAGGTATCAAGCAGTGGGGAGAGTGCAGGGATGCTTTTGGCTATCCCTGATGGCTCACACAGAAGATTCCTACCCTGGGCTGCTCCCAGAGCAGCTCAGGCACTTCACCCATCCCACCCATTCCCACCTCGCCCTGCAGCCACCTCCGGAGTGCAGCTGCAGCGTGCAGGGAGAGCACCCTGTGGGGCATGGCCACCTCCAGCACCCTCCTTCACCCCAGCGAGCACAGCCAGGACTGGGCTGTCCGGCAGGTCCCCACGAGTCCCTGCTCTGGCGGGTGCCGGTGGCTTTGGGGCAGTTTTAGGGCTGTGAGCACACAGGGCTTGGCTGTGCTGGAAAGCCAAGCGATGCTGGAGGGGCGCGAGGGCGATGGACAGTCCCGGGCACAAATGTGCCTCCAAGAGAAGCCAGGAACAACGGGATGTGGAGGCACTAGAGGGAGCCTGAGCATTACAGATCCCACTCTGGCTCAACCTGGGAGAATTAGTCCCACTCAGGGAGAAAGAAGGAGCATCACCAGAGAGTAACACACAGCTTCACACAGCTCTTTCCCTCTTGACCTGGCATCCTACCTGGCTGTGCCTTTTTTTTTTTTTTTTTTTTTTTTTTCCTGACAGCTGTTATAATTTCCTTGAAGGCATAAAGAAATAGTTTTATTGATGGAAAATGCCAGTCCACCTGCGGAGACAGCTGGCTCTGAGCACTTGGGATAGGAGGTGAGAAAAATCACTGGCTGCTGGTGGCAATTGTCAGATGGGAGGGTTCAGGAGAAAAGGAATCCTTGCAAGGCAATGGAGAGCTGAAGTGCTGACCCACAGCTGCAGGTATCCCTATGGGAAGGGGAGCTGTCATGGCACAGTCTTGCAAGTGCTCCTGGACTGATGGCAGGGACATGGGAACAGTAGCTGAGGTTTGTGTCCTCCACTGGTGCATTACAGTTTGCACCAGTTAGGAGAGCTGAGGTACCAGAGGAGGCTGGATATCTCCAATCTTTTATTTTATTTTTGGATGTGTCTGTTCCCAGTACATCTGAAAAGTGCCTTTTCTTTTACAGTGTTTGCAAGGGACCAACATTTGCTTTTAATAGGGTACTCAGGTTCAGCTTAGTAGAAATCAGAGGAGATGAGTGAGCAGGGGCCAGAAACAAATCCTCCATCACACCTGGCTGCTGTTGGAAGCTTTCATTCTCCCCTCAGATCAGCCCAGACCTTCCATACATACTGCACAAGCTGTAAGCTAGATTCCTGCCATGAAGGCAGGAGGAAAAATCAGGCAGCAGCCTGTAATGCAGCCCTGACCTTTCTCTCCAGGACTGCCACCTCCTCCCACTCTCCCTGGAGCTGGCACTACTAACAACTGGTTTCCTCTTGTTATTTTTCCACCTCCACTCCTTCCTCCAGAGAGGAGGCCGTGCTGGTGGCCCACGTACTCGTGAATCACAGGCTGGGACCTGCGAGGAGCCAGCTAAGCCTGGCCAAACTTAGAAACATCTCATTTTCCATTGCCTACACCCTGAATGCTGCTTCTGGCTGCATTCATTGCTGGAGACCTTCTCCAGCTACCTGTGGGGTTTGGGAGGGCCAGCAGGAGTTGGGCTGAGATGGAGCAGTCCTTGATGCAGATAAATTTCATCTTGGTCAGTGTTTACCCAGCTTGCTTAAAGCTGAAACCCACGAGATGTTCTGGACATCAAAGAGGGCTTTTCATGCTTGGGACACATGTAAATAAAGAAATATCTACAGGACTGCATGGTCATTCCATTTTTCTGGAAGCATTTGAATGATTTGTGGGGAGCTTAGGGGTTTAAAATCTGATTCTCCATCTGTGTCAATCAGCCTGGTCCATCTGTCAACAGATGACAACTGCAATCACAAAGCCGAGCCTGGGGCACCTGCAAGGTGAGGAAGGATGGCCTGCAGAGATGGAGGTGCTGCCGTGGTTGGAAGCTGGGAATGGGATAAGGCTGGGTGATGAGCGGGCTGGCAGCAGTGGAGCAGGCAGAGCAGGGAGGTGCAGCTGCCCAGGACTAGGAGCAGGAGCAGGAGCAGGAGCAGGAGCTCCGGGTGGAGCAGAGCCCTGCGGGGCTGCGAGCGGGGACAGCGCCGGGAGCGGAGCAGCCGTGTGCGCGCAGCCCACGCCTGGTGCTTTAGTGGGATTTTCCAGAACACTTTTTGCCCCAGCAGGGACAAGGAAGCTGGCCTGCCGCTGCCGAGGGCTGGGGTGGCCCCGGCTGAGGTGTCCGGCTGTTCCCGGGGAGCGGCCCCGCGGGCACAGCGCGCACCGAGCGCTGATCGCTGCGGGAGGAGGCGCACGGAGGCGCCGAGAATCGGAGAGGGCTGACCTAAATAGATGCTCAGCTAATTTATTCATTTCTCTGCTTTATTATTTAACACAACTTCGAAACGGCTCAGGACTTCTGGTTCCTCTCGGCTCTGCTGCTGACGTTGGCAGGGGGTTTTTTTACCTGATTTTGCTGGCTTGCTCAGCGCCCCTCTCTCCCAGCAGGCAGGCCAGGCACACTATGGGAAAGCTCCAAAACAACCACTTTCTAGCCCAGAGCACAGAAAGGACTTATTTTAAGTTATTTTGAGCTTTTGCTTCACCTCCTGCCTAAGAAGCTGTTCGAATTTTGGCCTGCTTTCTGCATTGCTAATAGGGAGATTTATCTCCAACTTAGCTGGCTGAGGAGGGGATTGGTGGGTTCACACAGCACGAGGCAGCCTTCAGCCTCCACCACATCTTCCTCCAGGCAGGCTGCCAAAGGCAGCCCCAGGCTCTGCAGTGCAGGGGCTTTCAAGGATAAACCTGGAGCCTGTCTCACTTCCAGCCAGCCTCCTCTCTCCTCAAATCCTAGCAATCTCCTGAAACACTGTCCAGGAGGAATTTATTACTGGAAGGACACGGAGCCCCAGCTGCTGGGAGGGCTGTTCAGGTTGTGGTTCACCCCACGGGCTGCACGTGTCCTCTGTGAGCCCTCCTCATGTTTTAGCACTGCTGAGCTTGAAAAACCACAAGCTGGGGGAAAAAAGTGGAATTTTTTTCTGAAACCATTTTGATGCAGGCATGAGGGACACAGGCAGAGCTGCTCCATGTGAAGCAACTGCTTCTTGGGATTCAAATCAAGCAGCACCCAACTTGTGCCAAGCAGGGCCCTTTAATTTTTCATTACAGTTCTTCACTTGATGTATGGATTTAGGCCAGTGTTGTATACAGTTACCCAGCACCTCTGTTATGATTTTTAAACTGGATTATTCATTGACTTGCTTGATTCCTTACAAATTTCTAAGCAGCAAAACAAGCCCTGGTGCTGTTTAGCTGAGCAGCAGGGGCATCTCAGCTCACCCTGTTCACTCTGCTGGAGAGTTTGGTGATGTTGCTGGGAGTGTGATGGTGCAAATTAGCAGAAATGAAGCAGTTAAAGAGGCTGCAATTTAAAGTCTTCCAAACCAGCAGGCACAGAAGGGAAATGGGTGTGGAGCTGTGAAAGTAGGTGCTGCTTCCCTGGCACAGTCAGCTCCTTCTCCTGCCTTCCCTGGTTAAACTGGGCCAGTGTGAATCCTGGGCAGGGTCCTGTGCTGGCAGCCCACAGGGTGTGCAGCCTGGCCCCTGTCAGGCTTTGATCTGAAGGGCTTTGTGGTAGCTGTTTTTGATAAGGTGATACTTTGCAAGGCCAAAAAGAATGAACATGGAAAGGACAGAGGCAGCCCAAGTGATCCAAAGTTTCTCTTTGCCTCCCTATATCCTGGACTGGATTTTGGTGGATGATGCCCCAGAGTGCCTAATGAGAGCAGAAGGATCCTACATCCCACACTCTGAGGCCTGGGGTTTTGTTTCCTGGCATTTTATTTGCACAGGGCTGATTAGGATAGAGTTAAGGTAGCTGAGTGTCACCCTGGGATTTAGGATCCTTCACGTGCACAAAGGTTCTCCACTGCAAGAGAGGGGAAAGTCCCTTAATGAAGCAGAGTGAGCAGCAGGCTTGAGGTGAGGGCTCCAGTGAGGCTGCCAGCTTGCCTTTATCTGCATGGGGAGGATTATTGGGGAGCCATGTTAACAAATGCTGTGGCTGAAAAGGAAAATGAACTTCCTCACAAAGACTGTTTGTTTGTGCAAAGTGGAGAGACAATAAAGAAGCTGCCAAAAAAGCTGACATTAAACTTGCTGCTTACCTGCAGCTCATCCAATGCCATGACTGAAACTTCTTATTTGCAGCAACATAATCCAAGATGTTCTTTCTGCAAAGCAAAAAAAAAAAAAAAAAAAAAAGTAGGTTATTGCTCAAGCAGAGCTGGGGAGGGGTAAAGAGACAAGCAGGGCCTGATCCTGCTAGGTTTGTGTGTTCTGCCCTCTGAGCAGGATTAAGACCCTGGCTAGCAGCATGATTTGGGGGTTTGGATAGAACTTGCACACAATTCCTTTCCAAACCTTTAGGAAAGGGCTTCCTGTGCTCTGGAGACAGGGCTAGAGGCAGAGCATGGGCTCCAGCTCTGCCTTCTGCTCCTGCCCCTCTGACCCAGGCAAGAGACACAAACCAGTAATCCTCAGCACTCCTGTAGCACATCTCAAAGAGCTTCTTCGGGAGAGAATTAATGACCTTCCACAAAACTAGGGCTGCCCTTTCCCACCCCTCCCTGCTTTCTTTTGGATGCATTACCTGCTCCAGCCACTGGGTCATCCCACCTTTCCCGGGATGCAGAGATGCTGCACACAGGCTTTGCTCAGCAGCAGTAGAATCCTCCCCTCTGCAGCACCGAGCAGATCTTGTGCTATTTCTTTTCCTGCCTTGAGATGTGCAGAAATCCACTTGGCTCTGTCTTCTGTTTGATTTTAGCCATGGCTCTGTAGCAGGATCTTTTCACAAGGCCTTGCTAATTAAGAAATCCTGTCCCCGTTGAAACCACTAATGCAAACATCTGTTGGTGAGATCCCTGCACCTTTCTGGGGCCCATTGCAGCCACTCTGTCTCTCTTGGAAGGCTGCTTCTTATCCTGGGTGGCAGCAACAGAAGGCTCCACAAACACTGTCCTTGGATATTAAAGACATAAATTACTGAGCAGCCCTTCCACAAAATCAGTGCTGAGAAATGACTGACACTGTCCCTTTTACATAATTCAAGTGAAAACCTAAATGCACCATGGCTGCAGGGGAAGGGACTGGGGTTGGCAAACAGGTTTGGTGCAGAGTTCCCAGTTCCCACCCAGGAACAGGGGCTGTGCCTGGGACACCTGACTGCTTTAAATAGTGCTGGTGCCCAAAATGTTCTGGAAATGGTGCTCCAGGGGCACTGATTTCTGCCTGATACCAGCTGCTTCCCTATGACAAAATGGGATTTATTAGGAAAATAATATGGGCTGTGGCAACACTTCCATTTGCCCCTGACAGCCGAGTACCAGAATAACTGAGCTGGTCCACACAGGAGTGATGCACTGGGACACAGGACTGCCAGTGAAGGAGAAGCACAGCCCTCCTCTCTCACATCAGCCTCATCACACTTGTGTTAGGGATGACCTGATTTATGATTTGGCTTGAATTAAAATGCATTTCCTTTCACAGTAGTTTTACTCAGGTTTTTCAAACACCTAATGAACCCAAATAAATCCTTCGGAAGTCTCTGGCAGGTGAACACCTTCAAATATCCTTGGCACTCAGCAAATCTGATACATCCAGAGGATATGGGGAAGGCAGAGTGTCTGGCTAAGATCTGGAGGCACGTGAACTTCAAGCATTTTTCACTAAAGCTCCAAAACTGTAGCCTCGTTCAAGTGTTTTAGCATAAGACATCAAGCCATGCTGGCATGTAGTCAGGAAGAGAATGCAGGACAGACCTCAGGAGTCCTTACTCTCTCCAGACATGTAGAAGATTTCTTTTCCCCCCCAGCCTGCGTCATCATGCTGCCACCCCTTCAATTGCTGCAGAATCCTGAAAAATTAACAGCTAAAGGTTTTTCTTGCCTGTTCTGGCCACCTGAAACAACCTTCTGTTCGTATGGAAGCACTGAAGTGTTTCTTAAAACAGCTCTTCCTCCTGTCATTAAATATTTAAGAGAGCAGCACCAGGGGAAGCCATGAGCTTTTATGGAGGCAGAATGGCACAGTGCTGGGAACCACACGGAGCCCGACTTAAATAGCAATGAGATGGCAGCAGAGCTCGGATTTATCCTCCCTTTGCTCCCCCTCACTCTCCCCTGCACTGCATCCCCTGCATCCCATCCCCTGCATCCTATCCCCTGCATCCCATCCCCTGCATCCCATCCCCTGCACTGCATCCCCTGCATCCCATCCCCTGCATCCCATCCCCTGCATCCCATCCCCTGCATCCCATCCCCTGCACTGCATCCCCTGCATCCCATCCCCTGCATCCCCTGCACTGCATCCCCTGCATCCCATCCCCTGCATCACATCCCCTGCATCCCATCCCCTGCATCCCATCCCCTGCACTGCATCCCCTGCATCTCATCCCCTGCATCCCCTCCCCTGCATCTCATCCCCTGCACTGCATCTCCTGCACTGCATCCTCTGCATCCCATCCCCTGCATCTCATCCCTGGCATGGATGGGAGCACAGTGGTGCCTGAGCACTGGCCCTGCTCAGAGGGGAGCAGAGTGTGGGGCAGTCGTGGCTGCCCAGGGTGGTCCCTGCCAGCTCCTTGGCCTCCCCAGCGTCCCTGTCCCTGCTCTGCTGTGTTTTGGGGACTGCAGGGTGGCACAGGGAGGGTGTCTCTGTGCTCTGCAGTTGCTGTAGCAACTGTGGTGTCTCTGGCAGCAGAGGACACGTTTCTGCAGCCAGCCCGAGTGTGAGCTGCTGAACTGAAAGCAGATTGATTTTTTTCCCCTGCTAAAAAAACCCCCCCTCTGCCCTCCCTGCCCCCAGGAGGGCTAAAGACAGCACCTGGACACCAGCCCAGTGCCGACCTGCAGGGATGCTGCTGCATCTTGCTGCTCCTGGGAAATCTTCTGCACACGAGTCAAAGCCTCAGCACCTTCTTGAAACCCTTCTCAGATCCCCCTCGGCTACTTGGCAGGGACAAGCTGCCTTTCCCTAATCCAGGCTCCCAGGCAGGGTGGGTTGCTGCAGCCATCCAGGCTCATCCCTAGGGAAACTCTGACCTGACTTCATTTCCACATGAAACAGAAAATCTGCTTTGGTAAGGATGGACCAGTCATGATCAAAACATCCTCAGAAGAGGAGGATCAGCATAAGCTTTGCTAAGTTACTTCCCTGGGAAATGATTTTTAAATAATAGAGCCTTTATCACAGGTGGGATTCATTTGGTGCCCACTTCCTGCCACCTGATAAGACTTTGCCTCCTCAATACTGTTACTCCCCATTTCCATTGCCTTTCCACATCACAAGCCCTGGCCTGCTCTCCCTTCATTTTCTCTCTGAGAAACCAGAGATACAGAGTTCCTTGAACCAGATCTTAGAATGTGCTGGTGCCTCCTCTCTGAGCCTCAGCCCTTGGCCATTGCACTGGTGTTTGATCCCAATGCACCTTGTTCCAGTGTCCCACCATTGTGTCAGTACCATCCTTTGGCCCCTGCAGGAATCCATTCAGAGCCCATCAGCCTGGTTTGGGCTCCACTCTGTATATGTGACATCTCTTTTTTCCTTCACCACTGACTTTGTATTTGTTTCAAATAAAGCATATCTTGCTGGCCAACACATCCACCAGTTTCCATCAGCAGGCAGCTGCACAGTAGGACAAAACAAACAAAGGTTAGTGCTAAGGGTTGCTCACCACCCATGGCCCTGTCTTTGCATCTGTCTTGGGTTGCAATACAGGATGTGATCAGAAATGAGAATTCTGTCACCATCTGTTGGAGCCGGGAGGGGCAGTGCCCCTTATCTCCATGGCACACATTATCTGCTCATGGGCCAGCTTTAAACCAGCTGGGGCAATCAGCTTTATCTTTCCACAGCCCATCCTCCCTCCAGGCAGAGATCATCTGCTGCTGGCCCATTCAGTCCCAGGGCATGGCTGATAAAATTCCATCATCCCATGGGAGATGCTCCAGCCAGGGGCAGGAGCCAAGCCTTTCCTACCCAGATAAAAACTGAGATTTGGACAACAAGATACCTTCTTTCCACTGGATTCCAGAGGAAAGCCAGACCTTTCCACATCATCCCTGCACCTTCAGAGGAAAACTGCACCTTCTCCAGGAGCACTGCTCCAGCTGAACCACATCTGCCACTGCAGGAGGATGCAGCCACCATTGAATGGGACTGTGCCAACACCCTGACTGACTGATGGGTGTCAGCTTGGATTCTGACTCTGTCAGGGTTTTGGGATTGTTCTTTGTAATATTATATTTCTATTTTAATTTTCCTAGTAAAGAACTGACATTCCTAATTCCCATATCTTTGTCTGAGAGCCCCTTAATTTCAAAATTATAATAATTTGGAGGAAGGGGGTTTACATTCTCCATTTCAAAGAGAAGCTTCTGCCTTTATTGGCAGACACCTGTCCTTCAAACCAGGACAGCCTCTCCTTTGGTTTAATTTGCAGAGTTCAGCCCTGGCCTCGCACAGAAGCAGAGACCTGCCCTGATTTTCCAGAATGCCATGAGCTCTGATCCAGCATTTTTACCACCTATCTTTGGGATGGCTGCCAGGGAGGGCAGCAATTGCTGTTCTTCACAAGAAGGGGAAGCAAAGAGGGAGTGAGTTAAGTTTCCCATGTTCAGAGTCCACCCTCTAAGCATTTCCTGCTGGGAATCAAATCTTCCTTCTGCAGGTGATCACCTGCACCACAAGACAAGAGATGAGCAATGCTCAGGCAGGGGTTGTAGTAACCCAAAATAGGTTTTTTCCACTGTAATCATTACTTAGGGTGCCATTTCTTAGCCAGTGTTTTTGGGCTGCAGCTGGAGCTTTATGTTCCCTGGGAAGTTTTCTTGAAGAACAGGTTGGCCAGTTGGGGAATGTTTCACTGCTATTTTCAGCCTGGGACGTTTTTCCTTTTTTTTTTTTTTTTTTAAGAGTACAACAAAAAACCTGTCAACAAGTCACAAAAGAGTGATCTCAGTCTAAAATACGAGCCCTGGCATGGGAGGGCATTTGACTCAGAAGCCACTTCCCATCTTTGGAGACTTGAAGTATGTTCCACTTCGTCATCCTGAAGGTCTTTAGGCACTTATAAAAACAGAGTTTATTTATCCACAGTCAGAACAGCCTATCTATTATCTTGAAGGCTGAATTCAGAAAGTTTCTTTAGAAATTTATTGGTTTCATTCCTACCAGTCTGAACAGAAGTTTTCCACAAAGTCTGTCAAAATACAAATGTCTCAATTCCAATTTCCCTCGGTCTTTAGCAAGACATCACATTAATTGTGTTAAAAAGCACTTTTATTAGTTACTGAGAAAGCAGGAGTCTGACAGCTCTTCTTGACCACGAGCTATTCACTTTTGTGAAGTCTCCTTTAACAGTGCTTTGATCCAAAGCAGTGGTTCTCTCCACCAGCAAATTCAGCAGTGCCTGCAGCCAAAGGGACCAGCTCCAGGCAACGATTATTGGCTGCAGGTTTGAAGGGCTCCTACTGCTGCCTGGGCAAAGCCTTTCTGTTCCTGTCGAGGCTTCTCACATCCCCATTGTCAGAACAAACGGGGTGGGGGAGGCACATGGTCAGCCTGAGGCCAGGGAGGTCCAGGAGCACAGGCAGAAATGCAGGCAGAGTGGGAGAGTTTCATCCCCACCTGGGACACTTTTGGAGGGCTCAGTGAACCATCTAACAGCTCGGAGGAGTTTGGCTTTAGTTTAATTTTGTATAAGGCTGTTCCAGCCAAAACAGCCCAGCCTGGTGACGATGTGGCATCTACTCTGCAAGGGAAAGGTGGCAATGAAAAGAATCAGCAATTCCCAGTCCTCCAAGGGGCAATGAAATTATATCCCTCATCTGATCTCCATGGGATGCTCTGGGATTGCTCCTGTCAACATTCAGTCATTCTGGAGCTGTGTGAGCAGCCAGAAACCCAAACTTCTCACCTGCTGCCTGGCATCAGCCCTCCTGAGTTCCCTGAGCCAGCACCAGAGCATGAGGAGTGGGATGGGCTCTCAGCATGAGCCAGCTGCAGGATCCATGCAATTCCCTGGGATACAAACACCACAGTGAGATACAGCAGGGTCATTAGCATTAAAGGAAAAACTCAGCCCTGCTATCTATTTATTGACTGTCCCATTCTAAACAAGGTGACAGACATTAAGTGGCATCAAATGACACGAATTGAGGCTGGACTTGACCTCATGGCACTCTTTGGAGCACCTCCAATGCCACTCCAAACTGAGTCCCTGCTTACACTTCAGCTCTGAAAATACTTCAAGGAGTTCCAATATACACACATTCAATCCCTGTGTGGAAGAAGGCAGTGCTCTGATAATTGAGACATTAATGCTGAAAGACTGAGCAGGATTCCCTTGGCTGTCACAGCTTGGCTGCTGGGAGCTTATGAAAAGAAAATAAATAAATTTGGACTTGGTTGAAATAGCCAACAGATTGAAACCTGGAGATTTCTGGAAGCAGCTGTGCTGGAAAGGAGCACGTGTAAAGGGTTGGAGGATCCCTCCTCTGGTTGTGTAAATACCTCAGCACTGATGCTGCAAGTTGCAAATGTTGGCAGGGCTGGCAGAATTGCACCCATCTGACATAGACCTCCATAAACACTCTCACACTGTCATCTTCCAGCCAGGCACGTGCAGATGCCCACTGCAGAAGGATGGCCAGGACAGGCACAGGTGAGAGCCCAAGATCTGTCTGGAGCAGAGAAGTCCCTGTAGAAATAGTTTGTTGGATGCTCAGGTATCTGTGGAGGGATCCATTGGTCAGCAGAAATGCAGAGAGTGGAGATTTCAGGCAGGAGGAAAAGCTGTGCCTCACCAAAAGTGCAGCCCAGCTCTTATCACAACTCACAACCCTCTGTGATCCACCATTGGTTTAGCACAAATTCACTGGGGAAAATAAAAGCTCTTGGGTTTGAGGATGGGTATCTGGTACACAAATCTTACAGCTCCTGCCCTGTAGAGCAGCTGAAGACATTTTGATCAGAAAAATGCCTTCTCAGCCTTCCTTGCTGTCCCTGGAGGGTCTGGTGCCCTCTTACCTACAAGAGTGCAACATCAGGAAGGGCCTTCATTCATCACAGACCCATAATCTTTTCCTTTTATTTTAGTGCTCCACCCAAAATTCTAGACCACAGATGTGGCAATTAAGGGCTGAGCAAGGTCTGGTCACAGCTTCTGCACTGGAAATGGCTCCTGCACCAGAGACCAAGTACCAGTACAAACATGTGCTGGAGGGACCTCATTGCCTATAATTTAGCCCAGTTTTTCTTTCAAGCACTGGCCCAATCATGGTTTCTGGAGGCCAGATGGTGCAATTGAGTGTGTGGACCTGATGCTCTCACACATGCTGGTTTTACACCTGTATGGCCCAATGGCCTCATCAGAAGCAGCCCTGGCTTCTCCTGGCTGGATGGAGAGGAGAATCTGGCATTTCCATTATTCAGCCCGTGGACACAGCCCCATGCAGCCTGACAAGCAGCCCTGTCACATGCCCTTTGCATGGCAGGGGAGAGCAGCAATTTCATGGCCACGCATGGCTCCAACAGCTCTGCTGTTTACAGGAAGCACCAGCACAGAGCATGGAATTAGAAAGACCACAAGGAAGTGAGGGATTATTTACTGGAGATTAAAGGACATGGAAAAACCACAGGACAAATCAGTGGGGCCTAAGCAATGGTAGCTGCTATTTCAGTCTTCCAGCTGCTGGCATTCATACTGGTCATGCTGTGATGGGAGAACTGGGGAGGAATTAAGGACAGGAGGTGGCTCTGCTTTTGGACCAGTAAAACACACCAAAGAATAGGCCCTAAACCTGCTGAAAGGATGGGATGGGAGAGAATTCTTGTTCCTTCTCCAAGCATTCTTGTGTGTTTTCCTTCTCCCCAGGTGTGATTCCTACTTGTGTGCTGCCCCTCCAGCCAAACAGCTCTGGCCCAGACCTGTCAGCAAAGCAGCTGGGATGTGCCCATGGGTTAAGCACAGAGGAGTCAAGATAAGGCATCTCCCCAAACCTGGAAAGTCCCCCTGCCCATGGGTTCATCTAATTTTTAGTGAGATCTGCTTTTCAGCTATGTCATGCTACCAGGATTTCAGTGTTGCTAATGAGCTCTGGCATTTGGACTGTAACTGGACCCAGTCTCATGCCAGTGTGTGCCCAGCTCTTCCTGCTGTAGATACACACCTGCTGTCCCTGGGGTCTCCAGGATGGCCACATACTCAACCACATGTTCCCTGAAAATCCTGCACGATTTTCCCAATGCTTCCTAAAGCATTTTGCTCCTGGCAGGTAAAGCTGTTTGCAGTGCTGCTGTCCTTGTCCCACAGCCATGCTGGCACTATTGCCATGCCTAGTCTCCTGTCACCAGCAAGAAGTTTTGGGATAGCATCCAAACCCCTCCACCAAACCCCCTCTCAGAGTCAGGTGAGTCTTTGGCTGCCTCTCTTTCCAAAAACACAGATGTCACTTTGTCCTCTCCCCCAGCCTCTGCTGTACCTCAATGCCATGCAACAACAGGCCACCAGTGTGTGCCAAGGGACAGCATCCCCCATCCATCCCCACACTGATACAGACTGAGCTTCCACCTCGTTATAAATGAGAAACAAAAGGTCTCGACATTCAGCAGAATTTAGATTATTTTATACAGACAGAGCAAGCAATGCTGGGGAAATGTGGGGGTCACCACCCTCTCCATGCTCCATCAAACCTTGGTTTGCAGCCTCTTCTTATAGTATGGTCTCTTGTAATTAATAATTTTTGGGATTTTTTGCTGTCATAATTCTGCCAGGCAAGCAGTGTTGGTCAAAAAACATCTGTGAGATCTCTGGGCAATGTGAAGTCTCTGGGCGATTTGTCAAGTCTCATAGATAACCATCTGGTCCTGGTAGGTAAAAAAGTCTGGTCTTTATAGATAGACAGCATTGATTGAACAAAGGCAGGAACTCTGAGCTTGCAAAATCTATTGGACTATCAGAAAGTCTGATTTTGCAAGCTGGTAGTAGATACAACTTATTTAGAAAATACAATATTCATAACAGGATTATTAAAACAGGAGGATTTAATAATTTATTTTCCTTTATCTAGGTCCATGCCTCACCTAAGGATTCTGGTTTATACAAACTCCAAAACTTCTATGATTAACACGAATCTTTTATCAATTATCACAGCCTCCACCCCAGCAGCATCTCCAGCAGCCCTGGGGCCCCCTGTGCTCAGAGTGGGGCAGTGATTCAGCTCTGACTCAGTGGGAAGGTGGCCACTGCTCCCTGCACTGTCCCTGGTGGGAATCACAGAGCTACAGCAAAGGCAGCTCTGTAAGGGAGGGAAGGAGGGAGGCTCCCCTTGGTCAGGAGGAGTCCACAAAAGGCTCCCACTGACATTTCCCTCTTTCTGTGTCCGTGTGGCCGAGGGAACACAAATGGCACTGCCCTCATGTTTGACCAGAGTAGTGCTTGGCTGCTGGTGCCATGCCATGGACTCCACCTCAAAAGCCGAGAGAAGCTCAGTAGATTTTTCTTACAACAAATAGAGAGAAAGGAAAGCATGAATGAGCTTATTTTACAACCTCAGAGGAATACCCAGCCATTGTTAGCTTGACACAGACTGCAAAAATTGATGGCTAAGAAAATAAAACCTTATTCTTTCCCGTATGTGTTGGCTGAAAAATGAAACTCTTCCACGGGCCAGCAGCAGCATTTCCATCAGCTACGTGGCTGATCCATAACTCAGTGACTTCCAGAGCAGGACCTGACCTGCTGCACATAACAAAAGGAAATTGAAGAATTGGGTTTAGATCATTCTTGAGGGCTCTTGAGGCACACTGTGCACTGAGCCTGCCCTGCCCCTCAGGTGCTCTCAGCACCGCGTCCCACCCTGGGCTCACAGCAGTTGCAGGGAAGGCAATGCCATCTCTCAGTGAACAATAGCATAGAAACTCTCCAGAATATTTCCTTCTCCCTGTTCTCTGCATATAGAAAACCTTGCCACAAGATCAAACTGTGCCCAGTCCCAGGTGAGGCTCAGACACTGCATTGAGTATCTCAGAGCCACCAGGACACCGAGGGTGACAACCTCTGCCTCAAAGAACCAGCCCTGCCAATAAATTGGTTCAATGGCACTTTCTCCCCTCAGAGATGAGAACTAAGAGCCAGGGCATGCAGAGAAAATAGCCATGCCACAGATGCTCAATTAATTAACTCAATTAATTTTTACCAGGGCCTCTTGGGTCATTCACTGTAGCTGTCTGCTGGGAGAGCCGGGCGCCGTCGCCTGCTGCAGCCTTGTCTGAAGCAGTAACGTGGCTCTGGAGGTGGATTCCTCTCCACTCTCCATGCAACTTGCTTCTGCCACCAATCCACATCATTTCCCATATTATTGAAGTGGTAAAACCAACCTCAGGAGCTCAGAGTCCAGGAACAGGGATTCACAGTTTGGAGTCTGTGGCTGTCTTGTGCAGTTCAGTGACATATGAAAGGAAAGAAAAAAAAAAAAACCTATTAGTAATTCCAATTCCCTCCTCAATAATTTCACCCAAACAAACTTCTCACCACAACCAGTGCTTTTTAAAAGGCTGGTTTAGAAGGCAGGAAGTGCTAGTAAATACACTCCTTCCCTGTCACAGCTGCAATTCCACTTTCAAACACATCTCACTTCAGAGACTGGCTTGGGTTTTTGTGGCTCATGCTATTTTTTTCTCCTTTATTCAGCGTTTTAAATAGCTGCAAAAGAAGGAGTTAAACCAGAATGCAGTGGTGCCAGGGCATTGCTCCCCTCCATCCTTCTGCCCTGTGTTCCAGGGTTCCTGGGGGCTGGGATTGTGTTTGGGATTGTTCCCTCCATATCCTGGTGTGCACCAGTGGCTGTGCCAGCTTTGGGAACAAACGGTGACTTCCTTTTGGTGTCCATAAAATCAGGAGAGTGGCTCCATCACTGACACCAGCACAGAGGGTCCCAGGCAGTTTTCTCAGCTGTGGCTCCAGCCCAGGGCTTGTTTGCCCCATGGAGAGGGTGGGAGCTGATCCTTTGCAGAGCCCTTCCCAGCAAAACCATGAGCAGCCTCTGCAGGGGATGAATGACCCAACAAATTACAGGGACAGACAAAAACAGGATTTCACTTTAACTTGGGAACTTTTTTTTTCCTTTCTTCCTCTTTTTCTTTTTTTTTTATTTTTCTTGTGGACCTATGAAATAGCCAAAGTTTTTCAGTTGTGTTCCATAACCCAGCAAGAGCCTCCTCCCGTGCTGGTTCATCCTTCAGCACCCAGCACCTCTCAGCTGCCTGCAGAGGGGCTGGAAGAGAGGGCCAGTGCAGGGGATGTGTCCTGATCCAGGATTTCATGGATTCCCTGCCCTGGCTGCCTCATTATGTGGAGGCACAGGCAGGGGACTGGCTTGGTGACAGCAAGTCTGCTCAGCCACAGCTCAAATGGCTTAATAGAAACTGGATCCAACTGGTCCAGCCTTGTGGGTTTTGATTTAAACTGCAGTTATAAGGTGTGATTAGAGGTGGGGGATGCTGTGCCAAGAGCTAAGATGTGAAGCAAAAAGCATATATTAAAAAAAAAAAAAAAAAGTCCTTCATCCTTCCCCTAAATCTATATGTGTTTTTCCATCATTAACCCTTTGTCTGCCACTGCCAAGGAAATCCTGGGCTATCTGAGGACACCTTTGGCTCTGCTGCTTGAATCTATAGAGGTCTGTTAGCACTGCAGAGGAATTTGACCACTGAAGTTCTAACATTTATGGGTTTGCTATTAATAATAACCACAGCAGAGCTTCATGGAGACCAGCAGAGTCTTCCCTGTCACTGTGCCTGAGAGCCAAGGCAGTTTGTGCCCTTCCTGCATCCCTCACACTGCCCAGACAGGGCTGCAGTGGGGGCTGTGTTTGGCTGCTTCTTTTTGGGTTACTCCTATACAGTGGAGAAGGGGGCAGTGCTTTTCTGGACAGGCTTTTAACTGTCTGGAAACAGTTAAATCAAGTCTTTTTTTCCTTGTCTCCAACTAGTTGCCCAAAACCTCAATAGTTAATTTGGCAACTGGAGACCTTTGGAGATGTTAACACAGTTCAAACCTTCAGCCCATATGGATAAAATCATAATTCAATGAAATTGCTGGTTCTTTATCTTCGTGTGGCATCATCACACAGTTAATTTCAAGCTTTCCAGTAAGCTGTAATGTATCTTTTAACCTAAGAGCTCTTTTGCATGACACTGAAATAGGTCCCAGTCTATATACATCTGCTGCCAATACAAATGTATGGTTCAGCAACAGTAAAGAGGATATAAAAGACTCCCACGTTACAAATGTAGGAGGCAGAGGATATTTTAGCATGGCAGTGGTTACACTTTTGGCAGCTTTGCTATAAGAAACTTTGTTTTCAGAGCCTTAAAATATTCCCTGTGCAGTGCAGACTGACGTATTTGCTTTCAGCAGAGCTGTCTCGGGGGCCAGGGCTGGTGAACAGAGCCCAAGGATGTGGGGGAATGCAAAGAAGATGGAATTAATATCAACCTATGTTTAAACAGGGTATTTCCTCACAAAATGCAAATATTTACAAATGCCACCAGACCCTGATAGGATTGTTCCTGTGAATACAGATGGGCACTGCAGGCAGTGTGCCCAGCCCTGGGGCTGCTGCAGGAGCTGGGGGCAAGGCAAAGAAGCTGAGTGGGCAGGCCAGGAGCCAAAAATATGAGGGCAAAGAGATGTAAGACAACAGCCTTATGTAGGAAAAGCCTCTGGAAACTTCCACTATGTTCCACCTGCTGGAGATCTCAAGCTGTCTGCCAAGATGCCACTGCTGGGTGCTGGTCTGGACCTGAGATGCTGAGATGCCTTGGAACAGAGGGAGCCCATCCACAGCTGGCAGGTGGAGGTTGGCTTCCACTTGTCATCCTGGAATCTCATGATCCACTCAGGCACTGTGCTACCTGTGGAGAAAATCACTCCTACCTTGGTGCACTCTGGAATGGTTGGAGTAGCTGTGAGACCTAGATCCAGGCAGGTTTTTGAGCAGAAAAGGGGAACACATGGCTGAGGGGAAAGGAGGCAGCAGGGGCAGCAGCAGAGCCACAGCCCTGCTGCTCTCTGCCCCACCAAGGCAAGGCAGAGCTGTCCTACAGACCCCCAGGGCCACACACCATGGCCTTGGCTCTGGGAACTCAGACCAGGAGGGGAGAACACCAGGAAGATGGCTTTGAAACTTCAGGACAGATTTCCAGATCCAGAGACCACAGAACCAGGCAGAGCAGAGGAGCAGGAGGGAGGTGGGATGTGGCTTTCTGCTGTGTCCTGACTCCCAAATGACATTTCCCAGGGTCCAACGTGTGGCAGAAAAGGAGTGAAATCTTTATGTCTCTTCTGATCAGTTTAAACCATCAATTTCTTGCAGAAGGGATATCTAAGAACTCAGATGGGCCCAGACTGAATAGCAAAGCAAGTGTGAAGCCATGCTCTGCTCAAGAAAATACTGGGACCTGGCCCAGGGTCTGAGCTGAGCTCAAACCCAAGAGAGCTCTGGTAAGAGGGTCCAGCAGCACTGCTCTGTGCCAGGTGCAGGCCAGACACCAAGAGATTCTTGAGGTCCAAGCTTAAAAGTGGAGTAAACAACTGAACAATGTCATTTTGAAATGTTCTCTGTACACATAGAACTCTAGAAATTCAACCCTGTTTGTTAGAGTTTTTAAGCCAGCAAGAAAAAGCACTTCTTATCATCAAGCCTCCTTAGAAAAGCTCATTGCTGCTTGTGCTGAACCTGGATGGGGTCTTGGTACAGAGGATTTGGAGACCATGTGATGGCATTAGAGTTTCATGCTAATCTGTCCTCATGGTGTGCTATTAAAAATAAATAAAAACCATGGCTTCCTAATCCACAGGTTACTAACTGTGGGAAAAATGCATTTGTCACTGCCTTAGCAAGGGCTTAAAGGTGTCACACTTTTGTGTTTATTTATTACAAAGTGAATGTATAAACACATTGTTACTAACCTGAGTATCAGGTTAGTGCCAAACCCACGCAGCTGCTCCTGCAGGGCCGAACTCTCCCATCTCCAGCAGGAATCTTGTGCCAAGCCCTGCTGCAGCTGTGGGGCTGCACGAGGGGTGACCCCAGCCCTTTGTGCATGGACAGCTCCAGGGATCTGGCAGTGCCTCACCACTAAATGTTCAAGTTTGTTGGGATTCCTGGGAAGTAAAAGAGAAAGAAGTAAGTTGTTTTGATAGTAGATCAAGTATCAAAGGAATGAAAATAACCAGGTACTTTTGCAACCTGCAGGCTGAGCCCTCTGCTGTGAATCCAGGTGTTCCTGCCTGGGGTGAAACTCCCCCCAGTTCAAAGAGGCACTGACAGCACTGGGGCTCTGATCTGCACAGATGCACGAGGCCAGGACAAGGACTGGATTGCAGACTTCAGAGGAGCATTTTCATTTCAGTTTGCCTCTCCAACCAGCCAGGTGAGGCAGCTCCTAAGGGGGAATCCAGCCTAGACCAAGGAACATCTTCCTCCTCTTGTCTTTGCTGTACAGGATGAGGAAATAAGTGACCCCTTCGATGAGCAATGAGCCAGACAGTGAGTTTATTCTGCCAGACTGCAAGTCCTCTGCAGGGACACTCCTGTGCTCTGCACACACAGAGCAATGGGGTCCCACACCCTTGGAGGGAGCATGCACTGGCCAACATTTTGTCAACAGCAAATAAAGATTAATTAATCCTAGGAAAAAACCTAACCCTGTGTCAGCTGCACTGAACAAACTTTCCTTTGAGTACTGAGAAGATGCCTAGGTTCAGCCTCTGCTGCTCCTTCTGCCCCAGCATACAGTGAGGCACCAGCCACCCACTCCCAATTAACTTGATAGGTAACTCAGCAGCACAAATCACCTCGAGTTACCTCAGCCACGGAACACAGCAGATCCCTCCACAATGAAACAGCATGGCAGGAATTATCCCAATCCATAAATTGCTCTGAGCAGACAATAAACCAGCTTGTGCTGGTGGAAGTAGCCACTCGGAGGTAATAACTCAGTGAGTAACAATAATGGCAGCAGATACCTGATAAAAAGCAGGGAACAAAAGAGAAAGCTTTCTCTATTATACAGAGAGCGGATGTTTTCTGTTTGCTGCCTTCATTTCAGAGATGCACTTGGCTGTTTGGAGAGTGATGGAGCACAGCTCACCCCCACTCACAGCAAGAGGGGCTGGGGGAGGAAGGGGTCGTTCCTCACTGCTGAGATCATGAATAGGAAAATTGGTTTTCTTCTTTTAATCTTTCTTGGGTTTCTACCCAGCTGGTATCCAGGCATTTTCTTTTCTTCAGGAGAAATGTTTGCATATCAGTGGTGGAAAAACACAAACCTGTTGTGGGGTGGTTAAGAAAGGGCACTGAGGTACAGAGGTGCCTGTTCCCCATCCACATCCTGGGAGTGCTCAAGGCTGGGCAACGGGAGAGCTGAGCCATGCTGATCTGAGGAAAATTCCTAAAACCAGGAGCTTGCCTGTGCCTGGTGCAGGTGCCTCCTGCTCCTGCACGTGGCTGTGACCTCTTGTTGCCCAAGCTGATCACACTGGGGTCTGGCTGCTTGCCCTGTTTCTGCTGGCCCACAGCTCTGCTGCCCTGGGTAAGCCTGGAGCTCACGCAGGGGCTATTGCCCACCTGCCTCTGATGAATTGAGGGGATGTGGGGCAGAGAAAAAAAAGAAGCTGCCCCATCTCTCCAGTGCCACAAAGGCAGCAGCAGGGCAGGAGCAGGTGGGCAGTGACTCAGCCCCGAGGATGTTTGTGCTTGTGGCTCTGGCCCTGCACCAAGTGCTTGGCACCAGCTCTCCAGTGATGCCCATTCCATGCTGGGCTCCCTCCTGCTTCCCCAGCTGTGCCACCTGCCCCCAGGCCACCCCCTGCTCCAGGAGGGCTGCCATGGGTGTCAGTGCCACTGTGGCTCCCACAGAGAGGACACAGAAACCACAGCAAAGAGAAATCACCAGGATGTGAAGGATGGAACAGCAAAGCCCAGGGGGTGTTGTGGGGGTCAGAGATGCGAGTGCCAGCTGGGCAGACCCAGCCCTGTGCAGCACCCGAGCTGTGCCCTGCAGCACACCCAGCCTGCAGCTCCCATCTCAGCACTGAGCACGGGAGGCTCCAGGCTGCAGGGGCTAGGCACTGCTCATTAAAGGGAAATGTGAATGGAGCACATGAATGGAGGAAGGAATGAATGAAGGAGGGAAGAGGAAGTGAATGAATATTGCATTGACTTGCTGCCTTTCATGCCAGGATGGCAGAGCTGTGCAGCACAGCTGATGGGCAGGCACCGTGTCGGGGCTCCCTGGAAAACCCCCGGTCAAAACAAATCAGATTATTTCCTGTTGACAGAGCCCTTCAGGGAAAGGCAAACAGGGAGATGTGCCATATGGATTCCTATCACTCGAAGCATAAGGTCTTCCCCAAACAAAATCCCTCCAGGTCCCCCTTAATCAATGTGACAGATCATTACTTTTGAGTTGCTCTTGTTCTTGCTGTTCCAGACACCGGGTGATTTCCATGGCAACAGCATCCCAGCCATCCCAGGCCTTGTCCTAACCTCTGTCATTTGCTCTAGAGTGACAGTGCACAACCTGCAGAGGGGAGAGCAGGGCCACAAAGGTGCCTTTTGCACTGGGGGGGTTAAAGACCCCTCTTTCCACCCTCTGCAGCCCAACCCTGTGAGCCCCAGGGAACCTCCTGCAGCCAAGCACCACACAGGGCTTGCAGACAGCTGTGGCACAGCATGTGGAAATGAAAAAAAAAATATTGCTGGAGGTTTTACTGCACTGTTTTGGGACACAATCAGCTGGACCCACTGGCAAGCCTGACTGAAACTGGGATCCAGGGAGGTTGGAATGGGAATGATGGGAAGGAGCTGCAAGATGCTGTTGCTCCCTTGGTAATGCAGAGCAGGGTAGGGACCAAACCTGGGTGCTTTGGAGAAGAAAGAGAATCCAGCTTTACTTCTGGTTTGGAGGAGAAAGCGTGCTCTCTTCTTCTCCACCTTCTGAAGGAAAACCAGTCTGGGATGTGATCCTGCACCAGGAGCAGCACACCCTGCCCAGGGGAGCATCCAGCCCCACTCAAACGTGGTGCCACTGATCTCCCCTCAAGGCCAGTGTGATCCCACTTGGCTGCCTGGAACAGGGGTGTTGTCACCCCCAACATTGTGTAGGTGCTCCTTCAGCAATTTACAGCTCTGACATTTCCAAGTGTGGCCATGTGAGCTGTTTTACAGGTGTTTAGTGGAGTATCTGAGGCCAGATGCAAAGCTCAGGGATAATCTGTGGGCTTTGAGTAGATTTTGGAGTGGACCTGAAGAGCACAAAGCTGCAGTGTGTGTGGGTCTGGGTACACAGCCCTGCTGTGCTGGATGAAGAAGTGCTGAGAGCTCTGCTCACACAGGAACACCTCTGCTGCCAGAGGAGCTGCAGCTCTCTGGCTTTGCCTCTCACTCTGCTCCCTCCAGCAAGCAGCTTCCCCTCTGAAAGGCCAGGGAGGCCAGAGAGTGGCTGAGTGCTGCTGCAGGGACTGGGAATGGGCTGTGGTGGAGCAGCAGGGGCAGTTGGTCCCTTCTTCACTCACATCACCTTTGGGATTCAGGGTTTGCCCCAACACAACAGGTTGTTTTCCTGCCAGAGGTTTGCTGCCCTGCCTCTGCATCAGCCTGCATCTCATAAAAGCTGTGTGGAATTTCATGGTAACCCTGCAGAGTTATTGCTCTGTAGCAAACACAATTGCTGCACTAGACTCAGCTCAGCACTTAGTTCATCCAAATATTAACCAAGCACAAAAGCAGAGCTGTGGGCCTGCTTCTCCATCTCCCCACAAGGAGTCTGGCCACTGGGCTTGGCAGTAGCAGGACTGGACCCAGATGAGAGCATCCATTTGCAGGCTGGGCCAGCAGCATCCTTGAGCAAGGCTGGCTGCTCAAAAACTCATTGATGGAGTTTTTACTCAACCCTTTGTTTACCTTCCCTCCACAGATGGACAAGAGATGTTCTGCCCTGCCACAGCCTGAGCTAAGTTGCTTTACCTGAGTGTTAATGGCCTGGGCTCAGAGGTCAAAGGCTCTTGGTTGAATTCCTTGGCCTTGCATGGTGGAACATCTGGCTGGCTTTGGAGCATCCATGTTCACAGCACAGTAATTTCTCCAGGTACTTCAACACAACCTGCTCCATGGAGGATCCCAGCCAGAGCAGGGACACCTTTGGTGATTGTGGATCTGGGAAGGGAAACAGCTTTATGAAGGGAGCACATTTCTGTAAAGCCATCATCTACCCTTCAGGAGCTGTTCACTGATGCAGGGCTTAGTACTGAACCTAAATATATTCAGACAACTTAATAAAAACTAAGGGTTTAAAATACATATCATGGACAACCTGGATTCAACAAGCTGTCAATATTCTCTTTATAATTAAAACAGAGGAAAGACCTGTACCCCCTCAGCTTTACAGGGTATGGTGGTATGGCCCTTACTGGGATATAACACAACCCAGGCCAGGGGATAAGTGCTTTGCCAGCTCTGCAACAGGCAGGGTGACCCTGGTGCCATTCAGCTGGGAGAGCTTTCCAGAGCAGGGCCAGCTGCAGGAAACACTGGCTGATGTTCTGGGGCTGCGTGGGCAGAGCTGAGCTGCTCCTTTTTAGCTTAACCTCCCCAGAGCACTCAGGCAGAGCCAGCCCAGGCTGTGTGGAGCTGGAGCACTGCTCCCTCCACCCACACAGACACCATTTGGGAGAGAGGAAGAGGGGAAAAAAAAAATTAGAAGACAAATTGAGAGTTACCTCCGTGTTTTCTTTGCCTGCCACCCCCATCACTCCCCTTCAGCCCAATCATTCTCTTCCTCTTCAATCAAGGCCAATTTGCAAGAGGAGCAGCTCCCAGTAGCTGAGTGCAAAAGCCTTTAATTACTGTCATCTGTGCCAGGCTCCCCTCCAGGGCCTTTTCATACTTTTTGGAAGACACTGCTCCAGGACTTGACACCCCCAAGATGCCATTTGTCAGGTTTTATTTAAAAGGAGCACTCCCTGCCTGCTGGGAGGCTGGGGAGAGAGTTCCTGACAATCCATGCATGGACATGGCAGTCACACCTGGGCAGGGGCTGGTTCTGGTTCTGGTGCTGGTTCTGGCTGCCCCATGGGGTGTCAGGCCTGCAGCAGCCCCTGCATGTGGCAGTCACCACATTCCAGCCCTGAGAACTGCACTGCTCTGTCCCTTTGCTGCCTCCCCTCCTGCTTCCTGACCAGGGATGTAGGCAAGTAAATGGGGTCAGATGGGGATAAGGAAAATCCAGAAAGACTTGGCAATAATTGTGAAATGAAGTGGCCCCAAAGCATCCTGTCCCAGGAGTCCCCAGGCCTGCATCTCTGGGAGCACACTCCCACTGGAATGCATGTTCCCTCCTGCACAGCCTGGGTTTTGGTACCAGCCAGGGGTTTGTGTTTTATGCTGCACAGAACAGGAATGCAGACCCTCCATAAACCCATCTGGCAGTCCCAGCAAGCAGGAGGGAACCCCTCACCCCTGCCTGCCCCACCGAGCTGCAGTACCTGGGGCTGGCTGTCCCTTTGGGCTGAGACAGGATGGGTTAAACACAAACAGCTCCTGAGCTGAGCCCTGGGGCTCTGCCCACACAGTGACCCCGCAGCTCAGGCTCAGAACACACTGAGACACACAGGAAAGGCTGCCAGATGTCCAGGACCAGCACTCGTGGGACATACTCTGTGAGTTACACCCACCAGAGCTATCCTTCCAGTATTCCATCTTTGGAGCATCACCTGTGGCAGAGAAAAGCTGCAGAGGAGGGTTTCTGGAGAGCCTCTGCCTGTGGGTGGCACTGCAAAACCAGCAGTGAGGAGGGAGCAGCAGTGCAAGGGGCTGGGGGTGGGACAGCAGCACAGACACTGCTCAGAGTGCTGCACAGCCCACGGGGGATACGGGCATGGGGGGGATGCTGAGCCGGGCTGCTGGCAGCAGGGAAGCTGCTGGGGGAGAGGAAAGGCTCAGGGGCAGGCAAGCAGGCATCACCAAGGGGCTGGAGGTGCTGCAGTGGTGTGGGGTCAGCCCAGCCAGCAGCAGTGTGAATCCATCCCCATCCACATGGGACACAGCCAATTCATGTCCGTGTGGAAAAGCTCCTCAAAGGCAGGAGCAGCTCCTCAGCTTTCCCTGCTCTCCTACTCTAATGTAATTTAATGCTCTGTCCACAGCTAAAAGTCACCTAGCAGGTCACCCTAAAATGTAAGGTGTCACCCAAAGGTGTAAGGTGTCACCCCTGGGAAGTGGACAGGCTCCTGCCCCAGCCTGTAGCCCCAGTGCAGGTCAGTGTGGTGGGTGTGAGAGCTTTTGGACCATCTTGCCTGCAGGATCCATGGAAGCACCACAGCCACCAAAGCCCCAGCCCTGTGCATGACCCAGGGGAGTGGGAGCTGAGGAAGGTGTGCTGCATCCCCTGCATCCAGGTGGGAACTAAGGATCCTGAGGGAGCTGGGTAAACCTTGAGAGTGCTAGGACAGGCTCTACACTGGGGACTGGCCTGGTCTGAGGGTCCATGTTCAAGATCTGGCGTTCTGCCCCAGCTCCAAGGTGGTTGTGCTCCTCACACCCCTCCTGACACAGATTTTACCTCTGATTGCACTGCATCTACACCTGCTGTCCTATCTCTGGTGTTCAAGTGTTGCCTTGACCAGTCAATTGCCAGAAGGTCTCTGGTTAGATTTCATATCCCCATCCAGCTGAAAATGCTCTGACCTGTCCAAGGCTGTAAATGCTCTTTCACTAACAGACAACAAACAAAGGAGCATCTTCTTCCTCTCCCCCATGCCCCCATGATGTCCCAGAGGTAGCTGGGAACCACAAAGCTTTAGAGGAGTGAGATATGTAGCCCCAGTCTGACTCCAGAACCACAAGTGGGACATCTTTGAAGAGAAGGTCAGAACGATGGGCAGGGAGGCATGACAGGAAAACCTGGGCTGTGCAGGGGATGTGGCTCTGGAGGGCTGTGCTGTCTGCCTGGCAGGGGCAGCCATCTCTGCTAATGCCCATTTTCTCTGGCAGGAGAAAGGCTTCATCCAGCAGATTAGCAGGAGACACGAGTGCCACCCCAAGAGGAGGATGCTCCCATTGTCAGAGTGTTTAAAATGTGGCACCAGGGCTTCCTCCAGCCTCTTCCCCCTGCAGGGAACAGGGAACACTCTGCTGCCTGGCGTGGTGGGGGTGGCTGCAGAATCCCATCTCCTGCCTGCCCACATCCCTGCTCACAGAAATGCCTGGGTACAGCCCACTGCAGGCTGGGGAAGAGCTCCAATCTGGCCCTTCTGCTGCAAACAGATCTGATTTGCTCCTGGTGCTGAGCTCTCTGTAATTACAGTACATCCCACTTAATCGGGATGTGCTTAATTGGGAAATCCACTTACTGGGATGTCACCTAGGGAACTGATTTAAGCTTGATAACACTTAAGAGCAATGCCTGCTGCTTTATAGGGAAGGTAATTCTCCTACAGGGAGATGCCTTCAGGTGGCTGAATCATACTCCTCCTTCCAGCAGCATCCAATGCTCCTGGCTGCTTCCTCCTGCAACAGATTTCAGCTTTCCCCTTAAGTAGGTTACAGGCAGGAAAACACACCACCTGCTACTGCCAGCTCACTGTGTCCTCTGCTCCAGCTGAACAGGCTGCCACTGCCACGTGGGCCAGCCTCAGCTGTGCCCCTGCCTGGACCCACACACCCAGCCCCCTTCCCCCTTTGGAGACAGCTTTCCTTCCACAGAGAGAACAATTTTTGAAGCTGCTATGATGATTAGACCTGGCCAAGCTGCTCTTTGCAGCAGAAGGGGGAGCAAGATGACCTGGTCATCACCTGGATCAAGGCAGAACAAGACTTGGAGACAACCAGCATCCCTTACACTTAACCTCAACTTGTCCTCCCCCCACTTCTCTCCAGCAATCAAACACAGCAAATGTCCAAGTGACAATAAAAAGGGGACCTGGGGACAGTCCTTAGGGTAAAAGTTGAGTCAAGCACTTGGAAAGGCCAGTTCTCTGTCTGGTTTTCCATGGGGTGAGGGTTTATGTGGTGACCCTATCTATGCACATACAGATCTTATAGATACCACCAGGAACTGCTAAACCTCTTGACCTGTCTAGGCAGAGAGAAGCAGCCTTTCCAAAAATGACAAATTCCCACAGATTTTGCAGTAGTAAGAACAAGAGGAGAGCAAATTTCTGAATATTTAACCCCTCACCATCTCAGAGATGGGACAGAACTTTGCAACCCCAAACCCCCACGAGGCACCTTTCCATGTGAGAGGGATGCCAGCTGCTCCAGGATCATTAGTCCCCCAACTTTTTGGCATCACCTGGTTTATTTCTGCCCTTTTCAGCCAGACTACCTTTCCTTTCCCAATTGCACAAAACCACACCATCCCTCCTCTAAAGGTCAGCCCTTGGATGGAGGCTGCCTTTGTTACCAAAGCCTCTGTCCCATGCAGCAACAACTCAACACAACTTTTCAGGAAGCTGTGCTGATCTTTTTGTTCTCACCAACCAGGAGGAGCTGGGGTGAGTCAAGGCAAACTCTTTGGATGCATAGTTGTGATTGCCTTTCAGACACTTGAAAATGCAACAGCTTGACATCAAATGAGGGATTTTTATGGCTGCACATGTTTTGTGTTTCTCTGAACAAGCCAACTTCCAGATTAGCTACATTGGCTTTTTGGAGTGCTATAAAATATGCAAAGGCACTTGTAATGTATAGTGATTTCTGTAAAAACAAGAGGTAAGTGCTGAAATGTCTCCTGATTTATCATTTTGCTTCTCCTAACCCACGCTGGGAGAAGGGGTAAATGCAATCCTCTACTCCCTTTTTGGCTTCTTCCAGCCCAGACAGATGGAAGATAAAACACCACATATTACAGAACTTGTGCCTTTCAGCCACTCTGGAAATTGGAGAAGAGAAAACCCTCTGAGTTCCTGAGCATCACAGCAACAGCACACACAGCAAATGCCTTTCCAAGGTGTGACACCACGAGAATGGTGAAGCTGCACCATCACAGCAGCTCCTGGCTGGGCAGGATGAGCTGGGCAGCTCCTCCCAGCAAAGGTACTGGAGGGTTCAAATGAACAAATCACCCTGATGAGCCACATCAGCAGGGTCAGGCCTCTGCTTTCCTGACAGCAGGGTCACCTCCTTGTCTCCTCCTCCTCTTCCTGCCCCTCTTTTCCTTCACACTGCCATAAGCCAGGCAGAAACCCACCAGGCTGTGCAATGGGTTTGCTCTCCATGTCACTTACTTGTGTTGGCTCAAATATATATGCTGAACCATTACCAAGGACAACAGCCTCAACACAGATATCTCATGGCCAGGCTTGCTTTTTACTAAAACTGAGCCATGCAGAGGCTTGGCAAAGGAAAACATCCCAGTAACCAAAGCTCCCATTTTCTGAGCCTGGGTGGAAGAAATAAAGTACAGCTCAAGCTCCATTTTAGCTTGAGTACAGCCTCATTTATCAGAGCCAAACAGGCTCTTCCCCTTCCCTGCTGCAGAGCCAAGCTGTCCCCTTGCCATGCTGGGGCTGCTTCCCCAGTGCCAAGGCAGGGCTGCCACCAGCCAGGGCTCTGTGGCCACTGCTGGCAGTCAATCACTACAAGGGTGAGTGTCCCAGCCTTGTCTGGCACAGCCCACTGCAGTCAGGTTCAGACAGAGCCTCTGGAACTGGGATGAGTCCTTATGAGCTGCAGGTTTTTAAGCTCATGCCTTCATGCCAGGCTTGTTCAAACCCATCCAGTCACATGGAGCAACTGAAGCTCTCTGCTGCCAGCACGAACATGTAAATCTACCTGGGCTGCCTCTCACATCCCTTTTTACACATAACAATGGTTGTACAACAATCTGGAGGGTTGGCAGACCTGCAATCTTTAAATTAACCTTGTGCATTTTTATAGAAAAGCAGCACTTACCCTTAGCAGGGTCTATGTGACATGGATTTCATGTGCTTTGTTACTGCAAATTAAACACAATTATTAACAACTGCCAATAGCACTCTTTGCATCACTGCATCTTTTGCATCACTGCATCCTAAAAGCTGTTTAGCATGACCATGGTAAAGTACAAAGTACAGGTTATTTTTAAGGTTTTCAGTTCATTTGCTGTCAGATGAGAAGGGAAAAGTCCAGCACTTGCAAATATGAGCTGGCTGGACTGGAACCTTCATGGCACCATCAGAATGGCACCTCAGTTACCTGGCTGTCATCATGGCAGTACGAGAAATATGAAGGGAGGGGAGATGTGGAAAGGAGAGAGTGTCCTCAAATGGAAAAAAAATCACACAGCAAAGACAGGATCAAGTCTCAAACATTAAGGAATCCTGCACTTGTATTAGCAGCCCCTGCTAGGTGCTCCCTGCTCAATCCTTGGGGTGCCAGAAACCTCTCCTCCCCTCATTTCTTTTCAGGGCCAGCACACAGCAGAGGTGCTGGATGAGCAGCACTGGCTCTCCTACTGAAGTCCTGGGACATGAACATCCCCATCTTTTATTTTTGAAAAGACTGGGGATACAAACCACTGTTTCCCAGCTAATTGCAGAGAGCTGGAAAGGCAAAACACAGCAATATTTGCTAACTGCAAATATTTGGAGACCTCAGTCCAAGCTGTATTGATTCACTGACTGTAAACATGGGCAGAGAGAGAGCTTCAGGCACTTCAGCATCTCATGGCTAATTAAAGCTGGGAGAAATTTGTCTCAGCAAGTTGTGAGCCTTGTACTGCTCCGATGTGCCTGAGCCCCCGTGCGATATCTAATTTACCAGGAGGGGTGATGAGCTGCCAGCACCGTGTTCCTGCAGGCACAGGGGCTAATTGAATACAGTTTGATGCTCCAGGGCAATCCTGCTTGCCAGCTTACCTGCACCATCCCAATCCCAATCAGCCTTGCAAACTGCAAGACAGCTCAGTGGGAATTTTAATTGTGAAGGAGTATTCAAAAAATCCTGACAAAATCGGAGGGTCTGACCAGAAGGACGGGTTCTTGTGGTTTCTGCAGGGCTGTTTTTCCAGTGAGGCAAATTGGGTTCTTCTCCTGGAACCCAGCAATGCTGAAACATGCTCCTGACACTCACAGGACCTCCAGGCTCTCAGCCTCCTCTGAGTCCTGTCCTTAAGCATGGTGAGAAAGTCATGGCACCATCTTGCTTGGTATCAGTGATGCAAATCAAGATCAATTTCTCCATAAATAGCTCATTACCAATGATTCTATCCTTTGTCTCCAGCTCTAGTTCAAGAGAAGGCAATCAGCAGCAACTGCACATCTAACAGCAAAAAGACATTTCTCAGAAGGTACAACTGAGTTATAACAGTGCTGGATTTTGGGAGCTGCTCTCTACACCCCAGAGCTCTCCGTGGGGAAAGGTAGAGGTACACAGAGGTCCCCATTTCCATTTCATTTCCCCATTTGTTTCCCTGGGCTACTAATGCTTCTTTCCTTACTTTCCAGCCCAACCTGACTCACAGGCCAGGCCTATCCCAGTTGTCAGCTGGCCCCACTTTGCAGCTGTGCCAGTTTTGGCTAATTTGCCCAAATTGGCACAAGGAGCAAGGCTAAGAAACCAGTGACCCTTCATGGTTTTTGGGGTCCCCATACACCAGCAAGCCTCCAAAGATCCCCTTCCAAGCACCTGGGAATTCCCACCTGTCCTTGTTTCCCTGGGATAACCTGCCCAGGGGGAGGTGACCTTGCTGGCTGGAACTGCTGCTGTCACCACTCTATTTTGTGGGCTCAGTGGCTCCCTTTTTCATCCAGCATTAAAGCCAGCCAGCCACTGACTCCACAGCAGAGGCTCCCAGAGGACAGGCTGGAACTGTTCATCCGGAGACAGAGATCATTTTTAAAGGGAAATCCTGCTCACTTCCCAAAATGAGGTAGGTTTTTACCAGCACACAGCCCCAGTCAAATGCACTTGTGGCACCAAATGCATCACTAAAAGAAAAAGACTTGCTCTGTGGAACAGAGCTGTGGTTTTCAAAGCTAACAGGGAGAAAGGGCACTGTAAATACCTGGAGGAAGCGTGGGCACAGCTTATTAATAGACACTTGCTGTGAGATTTAGGCTGTGTGACAAGGCTTCCACTGTCCTCCTGCTGTCCCCAGATGCCCTGCTCCTGCACTGAGCTGGGCTCTGTGAGCATGCAGCACATCCACCAGAGCTGCTCACCTAGGTGGGACACACAAGGTGGGTTAATGCATCACACCAGTGCTTTCACTGCTTGAGAATTCACCACCTGTGCTCAGCTGCTGGGAGAAGCTCCTGTCCCCAGCTCATGTAAAGGATCCAGCCAAAGATTCTGATGGGCACAGATGAGGGCAGGCAAGAATGCCAAGTAGGGTCATTCCCCAAAAACCTGAATTGCAGGGGTTTAGTATTTTCTGAACTGACAGCAGGAGCTCATTTCGTTATCTTTACATTCCAGCTCATCCACTCATTCCCCAAAAGGCTGCACAAAGTATTTGCTCTCTGGTTTCTCTCCTGTGCTGCTGTCAAGACAGCTCCTGAGATTTGAATCAAAAGCCCCTCCTGATATTTAAGGCTATTGTGAGCTGAGTTTATGTATTCTTGCTTAGCAAAGCCTTGTCTAACACAGGGTGCCTATATCCTTTCCCAATGAAAGCCATACCAGAAAATTAACAGCCCTGTGAGTGATGGAACTGTGACCCTGCACTGCCACACTACAGCAATCTCAGCAGGGTCACACAGGTTTTATTTCTTGTTTTTGGATACACAGTCTTCTCTCAAGTAGAGTGACAGATTTTGGGCCATTTTTGGAGAGAACTGGCTATTTGCCTAGGGAGAAAGGGAAAGCAGTCCTCACACAGCCCTCCTGCCCCAGATGATGCTGGGGAGAGCAGGTCCATGGGCAGCTAGGGACTTTTACCTTCACACTCCTGGGTTATTTCAGCATTTCTCCTCCCAGCTCATTGATTGCTCAAGGCCCAAAGATGCACAGACTGATGTTATTAAATGGCTTTTTCTGTTGACATTTTTATTTTTAGGAAATATCACCGAAACATTCACCACTGCTGCTCAGAGGTAATGGAAAAAAAGGTGAGCTGCAGATTCTGGGTGATTGGGACCTGGAGGCAGGCAGCCAGGCTGGGCTGGGATGTGGCCTGGTTTCCCTGCTGTGTTTACAGGCCATGTCCTGAACAGGGATGGGATTGAATCGTGGCAGTGTCCTCTGGCCACACCGACCCCTCCCCAAAAGGTGAAAAGCATCTGTGAGCTGAAGACAGGCTGGGATCAGTGGCAGCCAACTCAAACAGAACTGCACTCAGAGGACCTGCTGAGCACCCAGGGATGCTGCCTTGCCCAGGATGCTGACCTGAAGGGACATCCATGGGCAGCCTCTCCACTCTGGATCGCTGGGATGGGGGCAGGAGACATCTCTGCTTCTTCCTCAGATGCTTTTGTGGCTCCACACTGAATCCCTCCCCACTTTATGCCAGGCAGGCTGAGGACATGAATATCCTGAGAGAACAGGAGTTACTCCAAACTGAACAAGCACTTTGCAAAGTTCATTGCTCTGACACCTGCTCAGCAGTGGGGCAGTGCTGGTGGATGTGAGCTGGATTGTCACCCTGTCCTTCCCTGGTGGGGCTGGGCTGGCTCCATCACACCCTGCCACACTCTGGTGCTGCTGGAAGGACTGGTGAACGTGTTCCTTGCCTGGCTTCAGTGACAGGGCTGGTACCCCACTAGAGCTAAGACCACCTGCCCTGGGAAAGCCACAGCAGCCACCTGGCAAAGCCATGAAGCACCTGGCAGCCAAGGAAACCCTCCTGAGCAGCAGCAACAGGGCCACAGAGGCTCAGCTAAAGCTTTTTCTGCCTTCTGCCTGTCCCAGATTGCAAGGAAAATATGGGAAGCAGTGCTGGCATGTCACCCACTGGGTGGTGGCTGCAGTGCTGTCACTCTTGGGCTTTGCCCTCACCTGGGGGCACAGGCAGCTGCCCACCATCCCCCCAAGGAGCCACCATGCAGGAGGAACCACCAGGAGGCAGAGGGCTAGAGAGGGAAAGCATCTCTTTTGGAGAGGATTTTGCATTTGGTAAGCATAGGAAAGTTTTAAGTTACTCCAGTAACTTAAAGTAACTCCAGTTTTGTCCTTTGAAGTAATCAGTGGAATATTTCAGAAGTCTCTGTCAGAAAACCAAGTGTGCCACCAAAACACTGGTGAAGGGGGAAAAAAACCCTAGAAAATGTTAGGTCCAAGTGATGATATTCTGGCACTGATTTTCACGTGGGTGGCATCCCAAGCCTGGACACCATCACAGGCCTGCAGCTGAACACATGCAGGCACACACTAATTGATAACTAATGTGTCTCTTTTCTAGGACATTGCTGAGATCAAAACACTTGTATCCCTCTGCAAAATCACTTTCCAAAGCGCTGGTTTTGGCCCAGGAGGGGCTGCTGAGCAGGCTGTGCCCTGAGCAGAGGGTGCTGGCAGGGTGCTGTGCCACAATTGCTGTGCTGTGCTGAGCCAGGAGCTCCCTGTGCAGAGGGAACACTGCACCACAAAGATCTGAGCTGTGCTGAACAGAGCTCCTGTAGTGCTGGCCTGCTAAGAGCCTTAACTTCTTACTGCATTTTGCCAGGGTTTAGGCAAAGCAGGGCTCCCAGCAGGGTGCTGGATTGATTTCCTTTCCCATGAAAATAGACTTATGACTTCTTATTTGTTCCTTGCCCCCAAATCCCATTTTTTTCCAGGTGGAGGGGAGAGGAATTTGATGGATTATAATTAAGAAGGTGTTGCTCTGAACAAGGAAGGGGCAGGAAGGTTAATGCAGGATGTGGCTGAATTGCCTAAGGAAGAGATGTTTTAATGGGAAAAGCCTTGTGAGAGCAGAGCTTTGGGGCTCTCCTTCCCTGTGTAGCAGGTGGGTATTGACAGGCACACTCTGGTTAAGTTTATTTTGGCTGTAGGGGGACATTGGACTTTCTAGGCCCCCCTTTCACTCTGCAGTGATGCCCAGCAGCAGTAACTGTGACAAGAGAGGGGGATTTGTACTGCTTGGGTTAGGAAGCCCCATTGCAGGGCCATCAGAAAGGAGGTACTCACAAGACCACAGAACTCACATATAAAATAAAATATAAGTAACTGCTAATATATGACATAACCCTTCCCAGGCCTCCAGCACCATTCATCCCAGAGCTCCAGAGCACTGTACAAACAGTAATTAAAACTTCCCAGCCCCTGGCTTTGCCAACAGTGCTGAATTCATTTTCCAGTGTGGGAAAATAAGCCTTTTATGATTAAGAGAGACAATGCAATTTTAACAGCAGGAGAGGTTACTGGTGACACATAAGCTGGGGTGTGAGCCCTGGTCCTTGCCTGGTGACAGGAGGCTTTTCAAGGCAAGGACCAGTGACTGGTCTCTTCTCCATCATGGACATTATGCATACCTGTCACTGCAGTGGGCAATGCAAGAATTCCAGCTCCATCATTCAGTCCCAGTGGCTACAACCCAGCTTGTTTTGCAGAGCTAAAGGCTGAAGGGGAGCAAAAGGCACAGAGGGAATGTGGCTGGAGATGCCTGTGACAGGTCCAGTTATTCCTCCTGGAGCATCAATCTGCCTTATCAAGCACTGTCATGTTCAGTGTGCCACCCTCCTGACCATGTCTGGTTTCTATGGGAAATGTGATACCAGAAACATCCTACAAGAAGGAAAGGAATGCCTGAACATGTAAGAGCTTGGCTTAGTTCAGAGTTTGCATTGCAGGCCAGAAACACAGGCCCTTTGCTTTTGGGTTAACTTAACAGAGTAACCAGTCCAACATCAAAGAGCCTGTCCCTCTCCTGGCTCCTGCCTGCTCCATGCTCTCCAGGAGCCCTTGGAGAAAAATCTTGCACTGTTGGGTGTGGACACAGCTCTTGGGTTCAGTATGAGTGCACAGGAGCTGCTCAACAGCATGTGCTGCTTTCAGGGCTCCCTGGAGCCCTTGGCCACCATTCCCCTCCCATGGCTGTGTGATGTCCCCAGTGCCTGCCCAGGCAGAGCCTGCTCCCTTCCCCTCCATCCCACCACTGCCCTGTGGGCTGGCCAGCCAAATCCCCTCTGCTCTTCATGACTGTGTGAATCCTGAAAGACCATTTGGGAGGAAAAAGCAATTTTAACTCAGGAAACAGATTATCTCCCTGCTCTGCCAGCACTGCCTTCAAATCACTGAGCCTCTGGCCCACCAGGGACAGACATTGGGCAGTCTGGAGCCACAGGGCTGGGGCAGAGGTCCCAAGGCTCAGGGGAAGGGCCCAGACAACCAGAAATTTCAGCCTCCTGTCACTTGGGCTGTTTCCAGACACATGCCAGCACCACCTGTGCCTGCTGGCTCCAGGGAGTGCTGCTGCAGTCTCCCAGCAGCTGGAGCAGTGCTTATGGAGCCAGCAGTGCTGCACTGAGGCTCATTCAGTTCTTTGTAATGGATTCTCCGTACCTGCCATTATTCCAGCCCTGAGTCAGGAGAAAGGGAATGGCTTGAGGGGCTTTGCTGAGTCCTGTGGTTCTGCAGTTGAGCTCTGGAGAGCTGGGCACTCACTCTGTTTCTCTCATCATCCCTGCAGGTTGATCCCCATGGAGAATGGGGATCCGGTTTGGGCTCGCTCTGTGTCTTCTGTAAAGGAAAAAGAGACACCTGGAAATCTGCTGCTTTCATTTGGCTTTCCTTGGGGCCAGCTTACTTGTTGGAAATCAGTGCAACCATGAAGAAAGCAGCCCATGGGACTCTACTCAGAGTGCCTAATTCCTATTAAATAAATAGAAAGAGAAGCAGCAGCACTGCAACAGGGAATGTTCCCTGTGGACAATGTGATTTCAAATTAATTTATCCATGGAGGGGGTTCTCCCACTTGCCCAGCAGGCCTTGTGGAGGCCAGGAAGGCTCAGAGAGGGGATTACCCTGCACCAGCAGTTTTATAGTTCCTATTCCATCACCTTTCTAAAACTCAAAATTTACACTTTTCTCTCTGAACCAGAATGATACCAAGCTACAACTATAAGAATCCTTCAGACCATGCTCTTTCTCTATCCCTGCTCTGGCCTGAAAGGTGATTTCTCAGCCTGAAGTGCACCATCAGAGCAGTTGCTGTGCTCACAGCCAGCCCCACTGCCCAGCACAGTTGTGCCTGCCCCAGCACCCACTGCAGCAGAGCTGGTGGCAGAGACTGGGCTGAGCTGGAGCTGGCAGGACATGAGGTTTCTGCTTTTTCTGCCTCTGTTTCTGACCTGGACAGGCTTTAGAGTTGCAACAAAGCCACAGGTAAACAGGAATATGAACTACAACAGGAATGTCACTTCAGTGAAGCTGGATTAATCAGGAATGATTTCCCAGATGGCAGCAGCAGATGGAGGAGAGCCCACCCTCACCGAGGGTCACTTCTGCCAGGACAGAAGGTGGCACAGGGCTAAACAAGGGCATTTGTCTGAACTAATGGGCCACAGAGACATTGGAAGGGAAGTTTCCTTTGGAGCAAAAGGCACAGGTCTGTGCTTTCACTCACCATCCACCCATGGCAGCTCTTTGCTCCTCTTGGCACGCAGTTCTCATCCCTCAGCTGACACCCACGGCAGCAAACACTAATCACATCCTCCTCCTAAGACAGATAACAGGGAAAGAGGCTTGGCAGGACAAGGCACCTCCCAGCAGTCCCTGCAAAGCCAATCTCATGGCCTGGGGTCCCCCCAGTGCAAATCCCTGTGGTTCTTCTTTGCTGGGACAAAGTGGGCACCGGGGCTTTAGCCAATGTTGGTTAGAAAATAACCGTGAGAAAGGAATAAACCAATTAATTGCTAACCCATTGACAGCTTACACCTCTCCCCCACCTCCCCCTGCACAATAAAACCTGTCTCCTCAGCTCAAGCAGATTTAGGGTTGCTGCAAAGAGCCTAGAGGAGGAAAAAAAGCCTTTCCCACTCCAGCTAATAATATTTCCAGATAATCTGTTTGAGGCAGCACCCTCTGCGAACCAGGAAAGCCTTTAAGAGCCGTTAACACCTTTATTCAGACTTCCTCATCCTCCCCCAGACAAGCTGTGATTAATTATCCAATCCACTGAGATCCCCCTGGGAAACAGCTCTGGGTCTGGGCGTGCATCCCAGGATTTGCAGGGTCCCTCTGTGGGAGCAGCTCCCGATAAACAGGAAGGGGGAGGTGGGAGCAAACTGCCTCCAGCCCTGCCCTCACATCAGCCAGGGTGCTGGGTGAGGACAGGGCAGGTTAATGCAGGGTCCTGGCAGCACTCATGGCTTTTCCTTTGGCTGCTGCCCACAGACATCACCAGCTGGACTGTCCCTGGGAGCCCTTACCTGAGAAGGAGCCCCTGCAATCACAGACTGTTTGGTTCCCACCTGGATTTCACAGCCTTCCTCCCACCTTCATGGCTGTTTGAGGTTTGACACATTAATGGGGACCCTGCCCCAATCCCCTCTGCTCTGACAGGGTGCAGATGTGGCTCCTCTGGGGGTTTATGGCAGTGTCTGCACACATTTTATGACTTTCCTCTCTGTACAAAAGCCCTGTAAATCCCCCATTTTCAGGGGAGACTCCCCATCACACCCCAAGACCTGCCCACATGCTTGCTGGGAGGGTCTGAGTGAGAGGCCACTGTGGGGCTGCACGTCCATGTTGTGCAGCCATGGAAAACCTGTAATTAAGGAGACACAGCAGCCTTCCTCACAGGTTCTAAGCTGAACTTCCATGGTTTTATGGCTCTTGAAGGAGCTCCTTTCCATTGGATCTTGTCCAAGAACTCACCACTTGTGCACTGTATGATTTCTGCTGGTCTATTTATACATGCCAGGGGCAAAACCTCAGAAATATCCTGGTCCACTACCTCAAAGAAGTATCTGCCATCACTGTTTTCTACCATCCACCTCTAGAAACCTTCAGCCAGGAAATAAAATCAGAGAGCACAGCAGTAGCTCAGGGGTCCCAGATAGTTTTGCAAATGAAAACTGTTGTCCTCTTCTTGTTCTCTTATCCTCATAACCAGAACAACATTTTTAGGTCATTTTTAAACAGAAGTACTGAAGGTTCAGCATCTTGTGTGTGCTCTTTGACAAGGTGCCAGAGTGAGGAGAAAGAGTGATGGGTGCCAGCTCCCCCAGGATGCTTCACAGCCCCAGGTGTGGGTTTGCATCACACCTACACACGCTGCTTTCTGGGCTGGGCTTGGTTTCAACACTCCCTTTATTTTTAGCCATGCTTTCAAGAAAGGGGAAAAGAAAAATCTCAGAACCTCTGCAGCTTCCTGAAGCTCTTGAGGAAGAGAAAGCTGAGGAGTGAGCAGGGAGCTGGGAGGGTCATAGTCCTGCTCTCCTCTGAAGGCTCCAGCCAGCCCAGAGATGCCTCTGCCTGTCTTCCAGTCCATGTCAGGAGCAATGGTCATGCATGAGGCTTGGCCAGGTGCTGAAGTGCACTCCAGAATGGAACAGGCCATGCTCTGGTTCTGCCCATGGCACAGCTGTTACTCCTGTGTGTCACTCCTCCTGCCCCCCACCCCAATGCCAGCCCATGCTGCAGATCCAGCACTCTGCACAAGGGTCCAGCCACTGCTGGCACAGCAGATGGGAGTTAAAAACAGGTGCTGCACAAAGTGGTTTGGGTGATTTAGTAGGTGGCACCTTCCCTCTAAGTTTGCAGCACGATGGAGCTGCTGAGCAGGGAGCTCTGGGCTCTGTGCTGCTGCAGGAGTTGGATTTTAGTGACATCCCAAGCTCACCACTTGTGGTCACCCAAGACCCCACTTCTTGCAAGGGTGGAGGTGATAGCTCCAACGTCCTGAGCAGGCTCCAGTCTCCAATAATTCTGCTCTGCTGAGCCAAGAACTGCAGGAGTTTCCACTGGACACACTATTCCTTACTCTTTTTTCCTGCTATGACTACTGAGCAGTTTTCCCAGATGCCAGAAAACAGCATTTACCAAGGCATTTCAAATCCAAATGCTTCCCATTGTCTTGAAAGAGCTTTTCCTGTTTTGTCCCATGCTCCCTCCCTAGGATTCACCAGGTCACTGGGCTGGTGAATGCTCTGCTCAGCTGTTGGCATTGCTCTCCTCCAACTCACCCTGGGCTCTGAAGGTCACAGCCATCCCCAGCTCTGGCTGAGCTGGTGCAGCACAGCAGCCTCCACCTCCCTGCTGCCCATCACACCAGGAAGGTATCAGCTGCACCTTGGTCCTTGACAGGAGGTGCCAGCTGCTACCAGAAAAGGAACAATCGATTATGAGACTGACATTAACGAAATATGAGATTGTGACTTGGGACAGATTAAGGCCATAGAAAGCATTTTAAATAATTCACCATCCTGAAAGTAAAGCATGTTAGTGGGAAAGACATTCAGGTCCTTTCTCAGTGGCATTCACTTCTATGTAACCAGAGCTGATACTGTGAGATGAGAGCAAAATGAGGCTACTGCTGGGTAGGGAATCTTGGCATTTCAAAATATATTTGAAAATCACTGTTTTCCCCCCGCCCCTCCCACTAAAATTATTTACAAACATTAAAATATTCTGTTTGGGTAGTATTGCCTACAAGACAACTAAATCCAAAATAAAATAAAAACACAAAATGCTGAAACAAATTGCAAGTCCCTGAGATGTGTGCTGGCAAAACATTCATCCAAATCACTGCCTTCTGCAAAAATGCTTCTATTTTAGCAAACCCACAGTTTTCCGGGGGCAGACTGATCCACCAGAGACTTCTGAACCCGCAGCAAGTGGCAATGGAGGCTGAAGAGAGACACTGTGTGGGAGGCAACATTTCAAATGTCGCTGTTTTGCTTTTCACTTGAAACCACTCCAAGGGCTGTGGGGAAGCGTTCAGGAGCAGGAATTGTGCTTTGGCTGTCTGCAAAAGTTGCTGCCAGTGCCTGAGCAGAGCATGGGGTTACCCAGAAAAGCCCTGCTCATCCACAGACACCCCTGGAAGGGTGCATGTTACCTGGGCAATTATTTTACATTTATCTCAGCGATTAAATGCGATTGTGCTGACGCAGCAGGTGTAAGGGTAAGCTGAGCTTAGCACACCAGGCTGTTGAAATGCTGTGCTGGTGGCACCACCTCAGCTGCTGGGGGGACTGCCACAGACAGGCTAGGGGCATTTCATTATCTTCATAATTCATATTTTCCTGACAGAGGCAGCTCTTCACAGGGGAAAAATGTTTCCCTTGGTTTGTGGGATAGGAGTGAATGAAGGATGCACAAATTTGGGGTTTGGCAGCTCTGACCCCACACACCTCACCTGCACACACGCTGTGGGGCTGGGTTCCACTCATGGGTCAGGCCACTGATGTCTCCTCTGGCATGGCAGAACCTTCATGGGCTCCTTGGGAGACCATGCTGGCTTCTGAGTGTCCATGGACACCCTGCAACAACAGCCCCAGCAAAATTCAGACTCAGCTCCTTTCCTTGATGTTGAAATCACTGTAGAAATCCCAGTGGGAAATTCCTCTGAGGTGTGACAGCACCTGAGGGACAGCACTCCCTGCTGCTCCTGCCAGGCCAGGGGTCCTGCTGCTCACCGGGATGCTCTAAACAAAGAAGGGGTGGAAAGACCTTGGAGAGAAAGAGTTTTGTGGCCTCACATTAAAAGATCAGCTCTGTTTCTTGTCATGCAGCGTGCTCAGAATCTAGCACAGGTGATTAAACATCCAGGAGTTATCAGATCACACACAGATAATCCTCCCTGTACCTGGCAATGTGATTTGCTATGATTCATAAATTCCAGTGCTGTTATGGTTCCCAAACAGGTGCAGTGTGCTGAAAACTCCTCCACAGCTTCAGCAGCAGAAAACCATGAGGGGCTGACCAGGCAGCACAGGAGAGCACCCCCAAGGCTGATGCCCATGTCCTCATTAAGGGGGCTCCTTAATTTGAAGGACAAAACAGGGTCCTTGCACCTTTTCCACCAGGTGCTGTGAGATGCATGGGCCACCTGGGAGGCAGGGGACAGGTAGAAGGGGCCACATAGGAAGATGTTACTGGCTGGTTAGGAAGGGATAAAGGGCAGAGGGAACTGAGGTTTGTCCCTGTCTCCACAGCAGTTGGCTCTGGGCTAGGGGTGAGTCACAACAAGAGAGTTTGATTAGAGAAAGCTTGATTTGTGAAGTGGATGCAATTAAAACCTTGGATCCTCAGGGTCAGTTTTAGCAGCTACATTAAACTGAATCACTCACTGTGGGCCATGGAGGGGCTGTTTCTGCTCCCCCACTTTCCTTGAACTGCTCTTGAACCTCCTCAGGTTGAGGCAAAATCCAGCTGAGCTGCTGAGGATGAGCAGGAGCAGGGTCTGAAATGGGAGCACAGAACAAGACTGAGAAAAGGGGAGCTAACCCAGGGATGAAAAATCCTTCAAAGACTACTAAATACAAAGGCAAAGATGATGCCTCAGGAAGACCCTGAATGCAAACTTGTGTGTGAGCAACATCTATGCAGGAGAGCTGAAGGAGCCCCTGTGTCATCTTTTCCAGAGGCACCTGCTCTGCCTACTTTGCAGGAGAAGAAAAGGAGCTGGTTGGACTCTGGATCTGATTCCAAGTGATTCTGAGCTGAGCTGAGATAAACACCTGCTGCAGGTGTGGCTGGATCTCTGGAGAGCACCACAGTCACCCTGTGTGCTCTGATAAGGGAGAAACATCAGCCTTGGCCCAGGCAGCAGTTTTGGGTCCCCAGTGGGAAGAACTGGAAGCTCTGGGGTCAGGAGCAGCCACTGCTTCCCAAAGCTCACCTGCCACTGACTCCCAGACCCCTTGGGCTGGATCCAGGGCTGACCCCAAAAGAGAAGCACCACTGAAGCTGGGGAGATGAAAGCCTCAAGCCCATCCATCCTGATGTCACGAAAATTTTGCTGCTGAGATGTGCTGGTGTCACCAAGTTCACAGGTATAAAACCCCCATTAAATTTTTCATCCTCATCAATTGCTTGCTCTAAGTGCCTTCTGAGGAATTCATGGGAACGTTTTCTATTTGACACAGAGATACTTTCAATTATGCAAGATGGCTAAAAATAAAAGGAAATTATACTGTTCAGACATCTCTGGAGGTGGAGACAGGAGAGGAAACCGTCAAGCAGAGCCAGGGAAGAGATTTCTGTTAGAAGTAGGAAAAGGCTACTTATTTTTACAGGCAGAAAATGTCAGGAGACAGGACTTGGGAATCTGAAATCTATCACTCACCCTCTCTATTAATAATTTGACCTCAGCTATTTAGGGTCTGAACCAGAGAACTGGAGTTTAGAACCATGTCAGTCTCTTTCTCTAGTTGCAGAGGCTTTAATCACTCTGAAAATTCTCAGCTCTAGATTTTTTTTAATGTGTTTTCCTTTTATTTTGTTTTAATGCTGGACCCCAGCCGGTGACACTGAGACTCCTTTTGGGCTTTCTTTTTAATGTAAGAAGCTTGGGCTGATAACCTGGGGCTTCTTGTAGGCTCAGTGAGTCCATGGGATGTTCTGATGCCTATAAATTATTACATTTTGTAGCAAAAATGACCTGTCTGAGAGCAGGGCTTGGATAATCCATCCTTTATGGATCAGCCCTTTGAGATAAGAGATTTATTCCTCTGACACCCATAACAGGTTGCTCAGCTTTTCCTACAGACCACTGTCAGAGGGACATGGCTGAGCTGCAGTCACCACCTCTACCTAAATTTTTAAATTTAAGTTACTACCTGAACAAATATAAAACATACTGAGAGCTTTTGGTTTGCTCTGGCATTGAGTAAAACGTGTCTTGCACCCCATACATGTGACCAGGGAAAAGGGGGGCAGCTGGAAAATACAACATTGAAGCTGCAGATGATTTGGTGTTTATCTCTTGTTTCTTCTACATAGCAAATCAAAGTCACCAGAAAAAAAAATTAAAATTACCACGAAAGGGCACAGTTTTGTTCTGTAGATGGGAGCTGAAAAGTCTCTAGACCTCTCTTCCACTCCACAGCACCTGCTTGTGGAGATGCCTTTAGCAAAGTGCTGTGCTCTTTGATTTGGGCTGTGCTCTCTGAGCCACATGCTCCAATTTTAAATGATATGGGGCTTAATTACCTACACTCTTCCTTGTATTTTGAACAGCCATTTTAAGTTAAAAATACCAGGCATGTTCAGTGGTTTAGGAGAGCATGCCTGTGCTATTCCAAATGGAAAATCATCTTCAGTACAGTGCATTTTCTGCAAAATCACTACTGAAGAGTGCAATGGTCCAGTCAGTCCCTGGTACAACTTATTCTAATGGCAGATCAGATGTGTTGAACCCTGGGAGCTCAAGGAGTTCTTGCACACACTTCAGGCCCATAGACCTGGTGTGAAATGTAGATAAGCAGTGCTTTATTTCCAAACACCTGCACTCAATCATTTTTTAGGGGTAAAAAACTGCTTTCTGTTAGCCAGCAGGACAGACCTGCCTGCTGCCACACTTACCATGGATCACAGGGGAAGATTGCAGAGTGATTTTGAGGTGGGCATCTTCCCACTGCACACAAACAGCTTTGCACCAGGACTCTCCCATGCCCAAGAGGTTTGCCTGTGGGGCACCCTTAGCTTTTGAGCAGCCCAGGACAGTACAAGTGTCCTGGGAGGTGAAATGGTCTGAAAGCAAAACCAGAGAGACTCCAAGTCAAAAATACAATTTAATAGGGGAAAAAAAAAAAAAAAAAAAGAGAAAAATAAAATACATGTAGTAGTACAAAAGGAAAAAAAAAACCCAAAAAACAACACTGACAGAGTCAGAATACAACCTGACACCCCGCTAGTTAGGGAGATGGTAGCAGGCCAGATGAAGTGGTCTTGTTGAAGCAGTGATCCTGTAGAAAGGTCTGACAGCTCTTGTCCCCTGGAAACCAGTGGGAAAAGGCTGCCTTGGTGTTCCAAATCTCAATTTTTATCAGGGTATGAAATGGCTCCTCTCCCTGGCTGGAGCATCTCCCAATGGGGTGATGTAATTTTATCAGTCACACAGTGGGACTCAGTGGCCATTAACAGGAGATATCTCCTGGAGGGAGGATGGAACAGATAAAGACACTGGCCCAGCTGGTTTTAACAGCTGGCCCATTAACAGAGAATATCTCCCACAGAGATAAGGATCACTGCCCCACCTGGTTTCAGCAGATGGTGATAGAATCCATACTTTTGGGCACAGCTTTACATTGTAACCTAGGACAGGAGGGAAGAGATAACAGGAGCCATAATGAAGCTGGATACCAAGCAGAGATGTTCTGCTGGATCTGTGGTGCAGCTGAGCTCAGGACAGACACTGACCTTCAGAGGAGAGGGAAGAACTCAGACCTCCTGTGAAGAGATTACTTCCCAGTACTTTTTCTGGTCTCCCCCTTCCCCCAAATTTGTCATCTTTCTGCCAGATCTAAGGAATAACTTTTCAAATGAAAATGCTTCCTCCATAGTCCCAAAATGACGAGTATAAAGTACAATTATTAAGTAACCATGGAAAAAACCTCTGCCAGAGGAAATCACCCAGCATGGCACACGATCTCTTGGGGAGTTCTGCACATTCCCATCCTCCCTTTGCTTCCCCCTCTCTCTTTCCATTCATCTTATTTCCAATGAGACAAGGCAACCGTAGAACAATCAAAGGCACTTCTACTAACTCTGCAAAGCTCCAAAGCAGCTGAGAGAAGCAGAGATGTCTCTGGATGCACTTTGGGATGGAGAGCACAGTGGAGCAGGCCCCCATCAGGAGTCCTGCCAGTGTCAGAACACACCTGGCAAGGGAAAGGTGCAACAATCCCCTAGTGCAAGCAAGTCCTTGGCAGGGTTTGTGCTCGTGTAAGCAGGAGATTTGCTGAACCTGCTGGGGTGATGCAGAGCTTGTAGCTGTACCTGGGACAGGCACAGGAGCTCCCCTCCAACAAAGGAGACACCACCCTGAGGACAGGGCTGGTGCTGACTGCTGAGCAAAGGTGCAGTTAAAACCTTGGCCTGAGTGGGAAAAAGGTCTTTGTGTTGTGAACAGTCCCCAGAGAGTGCCCCTTAGGAGAATGCAGCCAGCAAGATGAAATTGCCATTCATGCTTTTTAGAGATGTTCAATGTATTAGGAATTCAATTAAGAAAATGTTCCACTGCAGGAAGCTCAAAAATTAAGATTATCATTATTGTAGAGGAAGGAAACATTTTTAATGCATTAATTTTTTAAAATGACATCCCTACTGACAGTGAACTTTTCCTTGCAGCACCCAGAGCAGTAAAGGAGAGCAGTTTTCTTTAGCAATGGGGAGCAGCAGCAAGAAGGTTATAAAAAAGGTTTTGTGTGGGATGCAGAGCATTGGAGAATGCCAGACTGGATAATGGGCCCTGAGCTGCTGTTTAGAGGAGATGACCACAGTGGATCCTTGATTTTACCTGTAACTTGCTCTACACCTTTCCACTTCAGGAGCCTGACCTGGATGGAGGCATTGTGAGCCAAAGTGGCCACCACTGACTCAAAAAAGGCTGAGCCCAAAGAAAGAAGTGTTTCTGTGACCTTCCCTCATATTCCCAGACCAGGGATTTACTGCCTACATGTCTTTTTGTGTTATATTTGCACAGTGCCAATACCCCTGATCCAAGGAACAGGTGGGAGGGTCCCTGCTGCTGCCTTCATACCTAGGAAATAAAGCAATGATTCAGTTCAAAGCAAAAGGTGTTCCCAAGCACCTCCTCAAAGTAAGTCTGGATGGGGGAAGTGGGTTGGGTGTTTTATTTGCAGGACAAGATATCACATGGAAATCCAAGAATAGAAGAAGATGCAGGGGAGGGAGAGGAGGAGGAGAAGGAAATCACTGCTTTTGCATTTCTTGTTCCCTTTCCAAACCTTGTGCATGCCACAGTTTTAATTAATAACTCTGTCACCCATTCTAGAGTTCAAACAAAGGAGTATAAGGAGGATGTATTCCAGGCATGCAGGTACCTGGGGAAAATGAAGTGATGGCTTTAAAATTTGAGGTGTCATTGAGGGGTTCCAGCTCTTAGTCAAAAGTTGTTCTCTGCCAGGAATTATCTGAACCATTACCTCAGGAGGTCACTTTGAAGCTGGGCTCAAAAAGTATTTAAAATGAAAAAAAAAAATTCAAATACATTGTTTGAAGGCTAAATAAAATAAACAGACACACAACCACCAGTAATAACATTTCTCTCAAGGCTCCTTTGTCACTTGTCTCCCAGATGACACACACCTCTGTGCAGCACTGTGCTGTTTCCTAGGGGTGGCTGCCTGCTTGGGACATTCTCCTTTGACTTTGTTTTGGAGCAAGGAGCACCTCAGCTGTGTCCTGCCCTCTCCAGGAGTGGCAGCTCTGCTCAATCCCTGCCCCATGTGCTTTGGGCTCACTGCAGAGCACTGGGCCTGTTTTCTTTCTGTCTGCCACACTTTGCTGCACATCTCAACACACTCCCCACCTCCATCAGGTAAGAACATCCTCCTTTCTACAGGCTGGGAAAGCAGAACTTCCCAACCACACAGAAATAAGAGGCAACCTCTGCAGGCTCCAGTGACCTTTTTAATTCTGGAACAACTCTCTCCCCTTTGGGCAAGTCAAAGACTAACTGAAACTATCTGCAAATAACTTCTGTGGAGGTAGTGAGTGCCTCAACTGATGTGACACATTCAGGCTGTCATGATCATGACTTTCCTGTACAGACAGTTTGATGATACTGCTTTCCTTAATTGCACCAAAAATTTAAGTCAGGAGATCAACAATCCCATGAAGAATTCACAGGGAAAAGAGACAATATCCACCCAACTAGGGAGGTTGCTCCAGAGACAGACCCTGCAACCAGAGCTCAGATGGCTGGTGAATGAAATGATGGAGAGAAAAAAATTCTCTGAAGCTGCTGTTTCCATTTCTATGGGATTTAAATGGCAGGAAATATTTGATAACCCTGCATATCCAGTGTCAGGGCTGTGGATAGTGCTGATTTCCTTCTGGCCATTCAGGGAGTGCCAGCTCAGCCTCCAGAGTACCTGGGGAGGACCCAGCTGTTGATGGGGGGACATCCCCAGCCTCAGCCCCACCAGCTCCTCCTCCTCCACTGTGTGAAAGATGCACATGAAAAATTGTTTTTGTTCACCTCACAAAAAGGAGCTTTTTGAAAGGAAAGAGGAGATATCATATCCCAAACACCAGCAGAGAGAATGGTGTCTGCCCATCACTCAGCCTTTCCCCAGACACTGTCCCAGCTGAACCTGCCTTCCAGCAGGTGAAGGTAAAGACCTCTTTGGTTCAGCAAACTCAGAACCTTTCCTCAGCATCCAGACAAGACACAAATCATGTCCCAGTCTCCTTTCCAGAAGCTTCAGAGAGGCTTGGATGAAGGCACCAGCACAGCTCACACCCGGGTGAGTTCCTCATCCAGCCTACAAGGTGCCTTTGGAGTGGGCAGTTTAAAGGATCAGGAGGATGAGTCAGGGGAAGGATTTCATGACACACCAGCACATTTGGGGACTGAGGAGAAGCCTGCTCATGTAGGAGAGCAGGCCAGCCATAGGGAGCTGCCAACAAACAAATCTCCAAAAGCATCCAAACATTACAGTGCAAAAAACCAGGGACAGAACCCTCCAAAATCAATGTATAAGGTGGAGCCAAGGACTACATGGGAAGGACTTGGAGAAACACAAGCTGAAAGCCAGAGGCATGGAAAAAAAAAAAAAAAAACATGCAGCAGAAACAAGCTCCAGGGCAGGCATGGATGGGTCCAGGAGGGTCTCTGGTAGCACAGGGCAGGGAAAGAGCAGGCAGTGAGAGCACCATGGGCAGGACATGGCTTGTCAGGCTGCCCAGAATACTGCAGATGGGGCACCAGCATCCCCCTGAGAGCAGGTGAAATGAGCTCCAAACCAGGCACAGCTGCTGCCCCAATGGAGCTCCAGAAACCCCCTTGGGGGGGGGTGTGAGAGCATGAATGCCTCCAACCAAAACCAAAAAGATCCAGGAAAATGTAAAAGGCAAAGCTTGGCTGAGGGAGCAGAGGGTGCCTGAGAAGGTCTGTTTTGTGAATCACTGTACATGGCTTCAGTTGCCTTCCCCTCAGAGTCCCAGTCCTCTCTGCAGTTGTGTGGACAGAGCCAGCCCACAAGGAGCCAGAATTTACAGTGCTGATGAAAGCCCCCGTTTGCTTCCAGAGAGCACAGAAACCAGAAAAAGCACAGTGCAGTCAAACCAAAAGCATTTGCTCTTTCAACACCTACGAGCACATTTTCTTTTTATGATCCACTTGGAAAACAGTGTCTTCAGCAGAGAACAAAAACAACCCTCCTGTCAGGCACCCTGAGGCATGGAAGTGGTCCCAGAAGCAAATCACCAGCTCCAGATCAGTGTGACACTGGGGAGCTGAGTGAGGGTGACAAGGTGTGCCACGCATGGAGCACACCTTTGGAGAGCAGGGAGCACACCCTGCTCAGAGCTGGGAGCTGCAGCTCCATCCTGCCTGATCCCACTTGTTCCACCACCACAGCACTGCCAGCCCCACGCCCCCTGTGCTGGGGAGCACTGGAGAAACCTTCCCTGAATGCAGCATTGCCTTTTTCTGGCACTGCCAGATGAGTCTCCAGCACACCCTGATCCCTGCCTTGAGGCTGTTGTTCTGAGCAGCCTCCAGTATTTCCCCCAGTGCCTGCAAACTGGTAGAAGCTGAGGGTGTATTTTGGGGTGCCCTTGAAGGGTTTCCAAGCCTAGAGATCATGTAAACATGAAATAAGTGTGATTCATTTGGGGTTGGGGGGCATTGCTGCCATGGCAGCCAGGCAGAAGCCTGGCTTCTCATATGAATTGGAATCCCATTTGCATTAGATTAAAGCAAGAAAAAATTGCCAGCAAAGTAGGATTGAGAATATTTATGGATCCTATTGGCTTGATGTATGTGTCTCCCAAATGATGGAAACTGAGTACAAAATTGAGAAACTTCAGCAATCTGTGGGGGAAAGGAGACAGACAGCAATGACTTTTTAATGCTTTATACATTTTTTTTCTGTGAATTTGGTGCTCACAGAGAGCAATTATAATAAAAGGTTTGAAAAAGAAGGTGAATATAGCAATGTTTTGTCTCTCTAGAAAGACCAATCCATCTTAAGATCTCAAAGCACTTTTCAAACTCCAGGAGATCTTCACTGCATTAGGGCAAGAGCCATAAGTAAAATTCTGTCAATACCAAAGCCTTTGCAGATGCAGTGACACCAGTGACTTATACCTGCCCTTCAGGTGCTCTGGACACTGAGAACACTCTGCTTCTCTTCTCAGTGCAAAAACCTGCATGCACAGAGCTTGAATTTCTAACCCCCAGTACTTCCCAAGCAGAGAGAGCCCCGTGGTGTGGAGATGGGAGGAGAGAGCATGGAGAAGGATTTGAGCACAAGCTTTAGGAGGTAGGGGGCTAAATTATTTTTACACAAAATGTCCACAGAAAAAACTCAGGAACAGGTATCTAAAATGACTTCACAGGCACAGAGGAAATAATAGAGAGAGTCTGAAATGCAAAAGGAAACCTAACAGAAAACTGGACAGGCAAAATGCAACCTGAGTGTTCTAGATCCAGCTAATTACCTACTTGATTAATTTGTATTGCTCCCTTTCTTTGAGAGTGGTTTACTGTGGTTCAACATCAACCTTTTCTTGATGAACTTTGAATAAGTCAAGATGAGCCTGATTTAAAATTCACTGGATGTCTGTACACCATCCTATACCCAGTGTAACCTCTCCTCCTTTCTACTGGTGGAGCTACGTGCGTTGGCAGCCCTGTAAAAATGAGTTCCTATTGCAGCATGAAGCACTTTCAAAGGAGACCTGCACACCTTCCTATTTCTAGGAGTGCCCAAAACTGTATCAGATTTGGCTTTAAAAGCCTCAGTGCAGCTGGCTGGGTTCCTGCATTCCAGGGCACATGAGTATTGCTGATTGCCTTAGGTAAGCTCCCTCCACAAGCCCCAGAGTGCCCATGGCATCACACATCCTTTTCATTCACAGCCTGTTTCCCAACATGTTTGGTGCAGCTCCACTGTCCTTAAATGGGTTCCAGGGCTGGCACTCTCCCATCACATGCCTCAGGGATCAGAAGCAGCCCTTACCTGCATTGCTGCAGCTCAGATGTAGGTCCACCAAACTCCAGACTTTTATCTCCCTACCATACTCCTCTGTAAGTTAAAGCTGGTTCCCAAGGGACAGGTGACCCTTACAACCCACAACCAAAACATCCTTTTGTGCCTATTCTGTCCAAACCCACACTTCTGGGCAGGACATCTGCTCTTTCCTGGTTTTGTTTTGTTTTCCTGTTGCACAGACACTTCCCTGGGCTGCTCCAGCCTTGGGTACAGTGGCAGCTCTTTGCAAACATCTCCAGCACAGGCAGGGGCTGAAGCTGGAGCTGCATCTGCTTGGCCTGAGACCAGATCACAGGAAACAGCAGCCTGCCCTGCAGAGATCATTTCCACCTTTGTTAGCTTTTGGCTCCAGCATCTATTCTGATAGATGCTGAGCTCTGAAGCTGCTAGTGAGGAAGTGGAAAAGGGGAATGGCCATGCTTTAACTCTTGCTTGGCAGCAGCTTTAGCCCATGGTGGAGTTTCCATGCTGTGATGTTGATACATTTAACTAAGACAAAAGAAGAAAAAAGAGAAAGAAAAAGGAAGAAAAAGGAAGGAAGGAAGGAAGGAAGGAAGGAAGGAAGGAAGGAAGGAAGGAAGGAAGGAAGGGAAGGAAGGAAGGAAGAAAGAAGGAAGGAAAGGAAGGAAGGAAGGAAGGAAGGAAGGAAGGAAGAAAGGAAGGGAAGGAAGGAAAAGAAAGAAAGAAGGAAGAAAGAAAGAAAGAAAGAAGAAAGAAAAAGAAAGAAAGAAAGAAAGAAAGAAAGAAAGAAAGAAAAAGAAAGAAAGAAAAAGAAAGAAAGAAAAAGAAAGAAAGAAAGAAAGAAAGAAAGAAAGAAAGAAAGAAAGAAAGAAAGAAAGAAAGAAAGAAAGAAAGAAAGAAAGAAAGAAAGAAAGAAAGAAAATAACAGGAACCACTTGCTTAGAAAAAGCCATTACTGAGCCATGCTCCAGGGCTGATCCATGAACATGGGGAGAGGATCAAGGCTGGTTCCTCACTGTGCAACTTCTTTTTGTGGATTGGGATAGTCCTGCACAAGCAGCCCACCCCAGGAACCTTGGCTAAAGCATAAGTGCTGAATGTTCAGTCTGGAAACACCCCAGTAAGGACAGAGGGGCTCCTCCTGCTCCTCTGGAGCTCCCACCAAAGGAAAACACAGCCCAAAGCACCAGCAAAGGGCAGGGAGGGAACTCAGACCCACAGCCTGCACCCCATCAGCTCTGGCAGCTCCCTCCACAGCAGCCTGGCCCTGCAGGAGCCCCCCAGAGCTCTGTGCCCACTGCCAGGCAGACACACACACACCCTGAGCTCCCCTCCCATCCGCCAGAGAAGTGCAAGGGAGTTTTACAGTCCACAGAACTCTATCCTGAGCTACAAAGCTGTGACAAGAGGAGCCCAAGGGTTAAAGCTGGGCTTTGCTTTTCTGCTGGCATTCCATCAAAAAGCATTCCACCCCCAGCATTTCAAATTATTACAGATAAAGCAGCAACAAAGATGCAAAACTGGTTTAGAAAGTACCTGATAATTTCCTTTTAAACTTCCACTTCAGAGTGAAAAAATCTTCTTGCTTTGAAATAAATGGCTCTGGACAGGCGGAGGTGGGGGACATAAACTGTGTCCTTCTCATAAATTCCTGTTTGAACTGAAAAAAAGAAACAAACTTCTGAGGGTTTGCAGCCTCAGTAGCTGGGCATATTCCTCCCTCAAGGATCTTTATCTGCTCCTCCTTCATCACAGATCTATTGCACAAAAAAACTGAAGAAAAAACAAACTTCCTGATTCAGATAATCATACTGGTGGATTGACATAGTTACAATTTATTTTGCTACAAAATTAATCCAGAAAACACTGAAACAAGGGAATGAAACCTAGGACCACAATGCTAAGAGGAAAACCAGGAAAACATGACTGGGAAGGTACATTCAGCAAATTTCATCTAAATTAACTGGAGGTGGGCAGCAAAGGTAAATTAGTCACCACACACTAAATGTCTTTGTTGGACCCTTCTCCAGAATGAATACATGGGCTGCAGGGTTTGATGCACAGGATGGATGTGAGGACTTTTCATCAGGACTGAGGCACTGAGCTGCCCCCAGTTCCTCTGCAGGCTGTGGGAACCCAGAACCCTTGGTGCTACACTTAAAGGTGTCACATGTAAAGAAAAAGCACAGAAAATGTCTAGAAAGCCTCAGAGAGGTTGTTCATCTTCGTAGCTCACTGGCTGCTGAGCACAAACACTGAAAAAAATGATGGGAAATGATGGCTTGGAATAACAAAGGCAGGAAAGCTGTTTAGCACCCACTTGTGCCCAAGCACAGTGAATGGCAGAGCTGCTGGTGACCTCACAAACCTGATGGGCACCAGAAAAGCTGTGCAGGGTCTGGGCCCCTGTCCCCTGGGCAGCACTTGTTCCACAGAGGGGTTGGAGTTGATGCTGGCTCCTCCATTTCTGCCAAAATCTGGTTGTGGAGCAGCAGGGTGTTACTGGTTGTTACTAGGACAAAAATGTGATTCAACCAGCAACAGCTCAGCTCCACTGGGCCACAGCATCATGTGAGTCCTGGTAACAGCCCCATCTGCCAGCTTCCCAAGATTCTGGAGTTTAGTTTTCCTATTTACTGCTCACTCCTCAGTGTTGAACAAAGGCAGGGACTTGCTGCACGCTGGACCCACCGTGTCCCATCCAGACCAGAGAAAACAGCTCCATGTGTCCAGCCCAGGGAGGGCCCCCTGGCTGCTTGTGGCCTCTGTGGAGAGCAAGCAGTGGGGATGAACCCTGGCCACTGGTGCAGGAAATGGAGAAGAGCATTGTCACCCCCAGGAGCCTCTGCATCCCTCTCACCTCCCCAGCTCTGCCCTTCCCACCTGCTCCTGAGCTGCAGCAACTCACTCACAGCATGAGAGGCTGCTGAGCCAAGGCTGGGGTGCCAGACACCAGCAGGGTGTGGGCAAAAAGCCTCTCATGGGCAGAAGCCCAGAGAGGAGTCACTGCTCAGAGTGTGGCATCAGCTGCGAGCTGGCTGGGGCACGGCAGCCCCATCACAGCAGCCATGGAACAGTGCAAACAGCAGCAGGGCTTACTCACTTGCTCCAGCCTCATCCCCTCTTGTTTTTACAGATGTGCAGTTCAGGAAATGAGGTGATTAGCTCATCAAAGCATCTGTCATCTGAGAGACACACCAGCTTCTCACAAACGCATCCAAGTGACAAGACCTGTCGGATATGGGCTGCAGGGAATCTCTCTGAGTCTTATTTTTGGATCTATTATAATCAGCCTTACCAGCTTATTAGTTATCTCCAACACATCAGCGGGGAAGGAGAAGATAAATACATAAAAACTTGTCATGGCAATCTGAAAATGGTGGGAGTTTTTTTCCCTGAAGGAAAAAATCCTTGCACTTTTACAGCTCTTTCAACACAAGCTGTACAGCTTGGCCTTTACTCCTGGAAGATTTAAATGAATTGCCAAATTATTTAAATGGAATAAGTTTTATTTTTATCTACTTAAAATTGGGACACCTTAAAATGAGTGCATCTGGCAGCCACAGGCTTTGCCAGTCAAAGCAAAGCTACTGGTGTGTTTAACACTGGGCAAGTTGCTTTGCTGCTTTTCCAGATCAGGTGAAAAAGAGTGGTCAGATACTTAAACACTCTCAGCTGGGGCTCAGGGGATTTCAGCTGAGCATCAATTTCCCCTCCCTGGGCTTCCTGTGCCTGATGGCACCTCAGGACATCCCTGCTATCTGATGCACACCACCTTTGAGCAGAGGGGGTGTTTAGGTTCAGCTGGAGCCACACTGATCATAGGCTTATATGGAATCCTAAAATGGTTTGGGTTGTAAGGGACCTCAAAGATTATCTAGCTCAGCAAAGAGATATTCAGTGGCCTTCAGGGTGCAGCAGTGGAGCACAAAGGGGTTTTAAATTTTATTTTTAATTATGAAAGACAAAATTGCTGGGGCTGAAAGGGAGATTACTCATTTGTTCTTAGACCTTTGCTGTTAATCATACCACACCTACTGTGGGAGCAGTGGCAAGCTTCTGGCTTCTCCTCCTGCTTGGGCTGGTGCCACCCAGCCCAGGCTGTGCCATCACCCCCTGTGCCCAGAGCAGGCTCAGAATCACAGCCCTGCAAGTCTGCACAGCTCTGGGCACAGCCCAAAGCTCACGTGTGCTCTGCAGGTGGGGAGGGACAGAGCCCAGCCAGAGGGAGATGGAAGGAGTGGAAACAAACGGAAATGACACAGCCTGGGCATGAAGAGACATGTACAGTCAGCATGGGGAAAAAATGGGTTATAATGTAAAGTCAAGCATTATCTGTCACTTCCAACTAGCTCCTGACAGCATGACAGCTCCTTGCAAGCACAGAGACACCATTTGGCCTCAAACAGCCCCAAGCACAAGACAGAGGAGTGGGAGAGGGCTGGGAACCTCACAGGGCTAATCCTCAGCCTTGCTGCCTAGCCTGCTAATGACACCACTGTATAACACTTTTTGGGAAGTGCAGGCTGGCCTTCCCTCCACCCACTCACATCATAGGGGACATGGCAACTTCAGGCCACCACAGTCTCACTTTGGCTCATTCTTTGGCCAAATGCAACATCAGCTACCTCCTGGCTATGGCCATGGCTCTCCAAAATGCCCATGGTGTGTACTGTGCCCACATCTTTGCTCACTGCTCACACACCCAGCCCTTCTGCTCCCCAGACTGCTCCCCACAGCACAGGCTGAGGCTGAGCACTGCTCTCCCATCTTCTGAAGCAGAAAATACTTGTGTTGGGCACTGCTCAGCAGTGTTTCACAAAGCTTCCCAACCTGTGCTTTCTGCATGCTGCACCTTTCATCAGTTTTCTGGTGGGCACTGAAGCCTCCTTGGTGTGACAGGGATGGTGGGAAGAGTAATGATGGCTTTGCTATAGTTATATACTGTGTACATTATAGCTGTATAGCCTGCCAGGCCAAAATGGCTTTCCTCCTTCCATCCCCACTCTCATTCTTTTCTCCTGTTTTCTATTCACTCCTTTCCCTGTGAGCATGTCTGAATGTCCTGTTTGCCCCCAGGCAGATCAGGATCAGGATGAGCAGCAAGGTGCTGGCAAGGAGAAACCCTCCCTTGTTTGGTGGCTCTCCCCAGTCCCTGTGTTCCTGGGACCTCCTGAGTCACAGAGATTCTGTCAGGACCTGCCTGGGGGTGACTCAGCCCAGCTGAGGGTGTGGGATGATGGAAGAGCTGTGTGCAGCCCCTGCAGGTCCCTCCTGATGCCTTCAGCAGGCAGGACATGGAGCAGGGCACTGCAGCAGAGGGGCAGCACTGCAGGCTCACTCTGAGCAGCAGGAACCACTTGCTTGGACCTCCTCACCCTCTTCCAGCCACAACCAGAGCCAGCCCTGAGCCAAAGGCACAACTGAGCCTCCCCTGCAAACTAGAGATGCTTAGAGCTTGTGCACAGCAGCACAGCCTGTCCATCCTAAACAAAGCAAGGAAGAAGATAATAATCAGCTCCTAACCAGCTCAACCCCACCAGAGGCTGAGCTATTTGTAAGAATTGATTATTTGCCTCTTTCCCTTGAAGTCTTAGCTTGGTTATTCCCTCATATTTCAACATCTCCTCCCAAGTATATCCTCAGCTTGTTCCAGACAAGATGCCAACAAATGTCATCTTCAAGTGGGGACAATGCCCCAGCTCAACAGGTACACCAGGCAGCTGTGGTGCTAGGCAGAGGAACAAGGAGAGGCCCACAGGTGGAGGTGATGCCCTGAAGACTGTGTGCTAATCACCATAAATTAATTACAAATCCCATTTTCCTCTCTTTAAACACCCATAAGTGATACTAGGAGTTACTTAATAAAGTGACTGAAAGGACTGAAAAATCTACAGTGTTCCACAACTTACTGGACTCCAAGGAGAAGCAAGTCATTAAGAGACTTTACATTTTCAGCATTTTCTTTCTAATTTTCCTTTTAGTTCTACCCATAAAAAAGAAGGGAAACACAATGACAATTGCTGAATATCATGATCCTTCTGTAGAAAACAATACAAAAAACACTGGGCCTGAATGACACAAAACCAGAGAATGAGATTATATAATTTTTCATAAAGTTGGGAGAGCTGGTCTCCAAGGGCAAATACCAAGTCACTTAGCAGCTATCCTGCCATAATAGCTTTCAGCTTTCCAACAGAATTTTTCCTGGGTTTCCTCCAAAACCTAATAAGACTGAAGCTTCCTGGAACGAGCTCACTCTGTACAATTTCCCCCCCTCAGCACTGGACAGCAGATGTGTGTCTGCAGGGCTAAATGCTCGGGAGGATTTATTCCTTAGCTTAGGTGGTCTGGCCAGAGGTTCCTGCTGGTGCTCCCCTTCCTGGGCTTGTGTGCAGTGGGGATCTTTCCCCTGGCAGCAGTGGTACCCCATGGTGTGACCATCCCCCTGACCCTCAGTGACCCCTCTGTGACACCACCCACAGCCACCCCTGTGCAGCCAGCAGTGCCAGAGGTAAGAGCCTGGATTCAGGAATCCCCAGTGAACATGGCACTGCCTGCTTCCACAGCTGGTGGATCTGGGCTCCTCATTCCCCTAAGCCTGGGCAGGAACTGCACTCCCATCCTGCAGGTAGCTGCTCAACTCATGGCTGTGATCTGGGGATTAGAAACCACCCACCCCCACACAGAGTCTGTGCCTGCTGCCTAGAAGGCAGGCAGCACATCAGGGGGTCAATTCCCAAAAGGAAACGCCTTTAGCTTTTCCTGTTTCAGTCTCAGTGGCTGCTCAAAGACTTATTGTATCATTAATATCTGCATGGAGCTTATTCTGAGTGGTTTACTGGAAAATTACGACTTGTCAGCAATTAGCATAAAATGAGTAGGAGCTGAAGGCACAACAGCCCATTATAAAGGACTTTTTAGACAGAGCTCTGACGCTGGTGCTCAAAAGAATATTTAAAGAATGATTCCTAAACAGCTACAGGTCAAGCAGATATTTTATATAACGGATACAGGGAAGGCTGATTTACAATTGGAGCCCAAAGAATTCCTTACTTTTGAAAACACAGCTTTTCTCCTCATCTTATAATTTCTATTTGGAGAAACAAATCCCCCTGCAATGCACACCTGGTTTTTCATTTGACTTCTCCAGAAGGTTCTAGGGAGATACCACTGGCTGCAGCTCAGTGTCTGAACACTTCAGGCCCCTCCTGTGTACCTCCTTCTTTAGAAGCCAACTGAAATAAGAGGGATAATTTTACTTTATGCTTCAGGGGTCTGCATAAGCCTTCAGAAAAGGTGTGAAGGTAAATATAATCCTTCAGTCACATTCTCCCTGCTCTGCTTTGGATAGCTGGTGGGTTTGTTTGTTTGACACACTGGAAAAATCAAGAGAAGACATCAGAGCTCTCTGGCAGCTCCCTTTGGGCCATCAGGTGATTGATTTTTTTCTGTGGCTGGCAGTGAAGCTGGGATCCCATCTCTCCCATAGTAGGGCTTTACATGCCCTGTGATCAGGGAAGGAGGTAGTTTAGCAGCATGAGAACTTGCTGTCTTCCATGTGAAAACTCTGGATAATTAATCTAGCAACCATTATATGGGTAAGGATATGAAAACAGACACAACAGCCCAGGGACAGCCAAGAGACCACAGGTGTCCTTCACCCCATTTGCCACTGCTGAAATCTACTGGCTAAACCTGCTCCTGTTCCACTTCAAAATCCTGTCAAATCTCCAGTGCCAAGAAATCACTGCCTACTTCTTCTGGGATTATGATGCATTCCTTCCTCAGATTTACAAGCCCATTTCCTTCTCAGTGGCAGAGGATTAAATTTCTTTCAGAATCAGCGGAAACACTCTGTGCTCTTACATATAATGTATTAGTATTAGAGCAAATTCATTTCTGATCTCATTCATCTTTTGCTTCAGTCCCCTTGGCAGACAATATATCACTTTTAAAAGCACAGGCTTCTTACTGTCTCAGAGAAAAAGCTTTGGCATCTGGTTCAGCCACTGAACTCCAGCATGACCTGAGTCCTGAATGGACAACAGCACAAATTACTCAGCTCCATATGGCTTCCTATTAGTGACCTTCATTAGAAACCTGAGGCTTCTACACTGAAGGTTCATCTGCACCAACATTCTTACACCAGGGCTCCACATGCTCTTCTGAATGACTTTCCTTCCCACATTTCTCATTGTCTGTGAAGTGGTGCAGAAGTGGATTAAATAAGCTATCATCTCAGTTTGTGATAATGAGAAAATTGAAACAAGCTGTTCCATAAATGTGATCATTATCTAGTAAATTAAATGAGCTCCTCAAAGTGTCCACCCAGCAGTGGCCAGGGAACTTCTCTTACTTTGCATTTCTTTTATCTGGAGAAAGAGGAAATTATCACAACCTCTCTCACACCAGAGACTTCAATGGACACCCTGTCATTAAAATCATCTGCCTTTCCACACTTGCTGCACTGGACACTGCACAGGAACTGCTGCCTGCTCAAAGACCAAGACATTCAGCTCTGGATGTGGCTGGTGCTAATGGCCTGTTAACAGACCCAGATTCCTGTGTTCTGTCTCCTGGAGAGTGGGGCTGGGGACACCACGGGACACCAGGGACAGAACTGCAGTCATGCACTGCCTAGAAATCCACTGCAGAGTCTGAGCTGCAGGGATAGCTGGAGTCTGGGAATCCACTGAAGATTCTGGGGAAGAGAAACCCAACAAATGCAAAGGGCAAATTAGAAAAAGTTTTTTGACACACAGATGGAAGAAAGAAGTATCAGTGCTTCACACCTGGTTGTTTACTGGGATGTCACTGAAGGTGGTGGGCAGGAGGCAGGAATCAGCCTGTCTACTGCTGCCTGTCTTCTGCCTAAGTGCCCAAAAGCTGAATCTCAGGAAATGTCATTGTTTCAAAAAGTGCAGAAATTGGGAGTATGCATTTAATCTCTTCTTTTCCCACGCAAAACCTTGATGAAAAGCAAAATAGTTTCCTGTTTCCATCCCATTTTGCTCTGTGGCTCTGTTGGTCCCATCCATCCAGGCCAACCTGCTCTCTGCACCCCTGCTGCAGGCACACCCTGCAGTGGGGCTGCTCAAATGTAAGAGATGTGTGAGGGGTCTGGCCCCAGAGTGGAGGAATGATCTCACAACAGGATCCACGAACCACAGAATCGTAAAGGATGGAAAAGACCTCTGACATCATCAAGTCCAGCCCTTAACCCAGCACTGCCAAACCCCCCTCCACGAGGGGCCATGTCTTTTCCTTTTTGGAGCTCCTCCAGGGGTGGTAACTCCACCACAGCCATGGGTAGCCTGTTCCAAAGATTAGCCACCATTTCAGTGAAAAAATTCCATCTGATGTCCAACCTGAACCTCCCTGGCACAACCTGAGGCCATTTTCCCTTGTGTTGTGAATGCAGAAGTGTCCAGAGAGCTGGCACCCAGCACTGCTCCAGCCTGCAATCACTGCCAGGTGCTCCCACTGAGGTGAGCAGCTCTGGGTACTTTGGAGCTCACACAAGAGCCTCAACAGTCTACAAACCACAGTGACCAAATCACAAAATGCAGAACAGGCCCACAGTATCCCCAGGAAATCAGAACTGCCTACAAGGAAGTGCTGCTGGAAAAGGCAGTGCTGGGCACTCTCCATGAGAGCACCTTGCTCCAGCAAATCCTCTGCTCTCCCTTTCAGGCAGATTATCTTGGGGTTGGAGTAAAGACACAGGCAAGGAGCACAATGCTAATCCAGACCCTGAATCCATCTGAGCCAAAGGAAAGCTTTGTGGCAGCACTGGAGAGCAGAAGCTGCAAGCTCCAACTGGCCATGGGAGGGCAAACTGCTCCAAGCATTGCTGCACAGCTCACCACCAGCACTGCTAACTCTGCTTGCAGCCAGCCTCCCTTCCTGAAAGGCAATCCAGGCCTTCCTTCCAAGGAGTTTTAATTTAATTGCTTGGAAATTTTGGAAGGGCTCTTATTTCAACCAGACAGAAGCTTTGGAACAGGCAATGAGCAAAGCAGGACACTCTGGGAATGTCCTGCTGCTCCTGGGCCAGCACAGGAATTCCTCTTTTCCCCAATGGCACTAACATTAAGGCAGGCCTGCAGCATAACCCAGTCAAAGCAGGCTGCTAGGAAACTGCTGGAGACAGTTAAAAATAGGGATTGTGCTGATCCAGTGTTAACCCTTGATGTGGAAGGTGGTGACTCCTCACTGGGGGCACATCAGTGCCACTGCTTTTATTTAGCAGTCTCTCCCCCCCCGATGCCTTTAATTGTCCCAGGTCTCTCTTGTATTTTCCTTTCTGAACTGTTTTTCTCCTAACACAGCAGAACTCAACTCAGAAGAGCTGTTTTTGTGGCTGGCCTGTTGTCAGTGCATTTTCTGCCCTGCAGTCCTGATGGCAAAAAGCATCAATCAACAAGGAGTGGGTACTGCAGCCCATCACCATGGAGAGGAGCAGGGTGTCAGCACAGGACCTGGAGATCACTCTGCCCAGCAGCATCCTCCTGTGTCTGCACACACATCTGCACTCCTTATCTCATAGCCTTTTAGCATGGAAAAGCAACAAGGTGGTGTCCTTGCAAATACCTTTACCTTCTTTTATTTATTGCTGAATTTCAAGGTGAAGATCAGTTGAGTTTTGTGTGCATGGGCCAATTCCCAAATGCTTTATTTCCTTTTAGCACTCTGTATGGCCACAATATACAGCACTGTCCTAGCTGGAAAGTGGTGAGGATCATTAATATCAGGGAAAGGCAAACTTAAGAGCAGAGTGCCAGGTCAGTCAGCAAGTCACTGACTACCCATCTGTAGACAGTGCCTCTGGCAAGCTCTTCTCATGGCTGCATAAAGCCTAGGATGGAGAAAAGCCTCTCTCTCATCCTGAAAAATGAGGAATGTCCTCAGTACACATCCATCTGCTAGGGAGGAGACAGGTCATGATCAATGAACAGTGAAATATTTGGAGTTTAGTTAAAAGATTAGGAAGCAAGTAGACTTCTATCTAGTCTCTCAAGCCAGCTGTCACTGGCACCTGAAAACCCCTGGAGGAAACAAAGGGACTTGCTCTATTTCCCTGTTCCTTGAAGTATCACAGAGAAAATGATGGGCAAAGCACATTCAAGCACAATTGCTCAAATGGAAATGCAGAGGGTTGAAGGCAAAAGGCATAGATTGAAGCCAAATTTGGACCAGAAGCTTTCCAAGACCAGAGATAAACAAAGCCAACCTGTGCCTGCCTGACCTTCTACCTGAACAAAACCTGAACCATGAAAACTTTGAAAACTGTCAAAATGAGCTCCTTATCTACCACCCCCTCTGCTTGGCTGGTAACAACTCACCCTGGCCAGGCACTAGAAAGGACCAAACAGTCTGGGCTGCAATTTCTCAGTGACCTGTGGATGTGGAGGTGCAAACCTGGTGCCATTTCTCACAGACCTGACAGCCTTCCCAATGCCATAAAGAGTTTTGCTCAAGTAAGCACCCAGGAGGGTCGAGCAAGCTCCAGTAAGCACCAGCTGTGCTTGGTGAGTGGAGACCTTGCCAGAGCTGGGGAGAGAGGCACTCGTGCAGAGCCTGGTGAGAGCTGAAGCTGCCTGGCATCCAGGGCAGGAGGGCCAGGAGAAACCAAGCACTGACCCCAAGGGCTGAGCTTGAGCTGCTCAGCTCAAATCCATCCTTAAATCCTGACAGTGAGGAGCTCAGGGCCCTGCTAATCCTGTCTCTCACATCTGCACAGCTCCAGCAGGCAGGAGGCAGCTGCTGGCACTGCTGTGGATTCAGTGCTGACACCTTCAAGGGGCTTTTGGTCCTTTCTTGGTGTGCCCAGTGCTTGGCTATGCTAAAGCCACTCAGCAGCAGCACTCCTGTTTGGTAATGGAGCCTTGGATAAAACATCATCCCCAGCACAGGTGATGGGGGAAAGCTTTCTGGGACTGAGCTCCCAGCTCACCACCAAAACCACCACCTTGCTGTGAGCCTGGCAGGGTCTGGGCACTGCACACAACCAGAAATCTGCTGTGCTGTGGTTTCCAGCCCTGGCTGCTGCCAAGGTGAGAAGGAGCAGCATCCTCTCAGTGACCAGCACAGGTGGGGGTTGGCAGCCCAGGTGAGCTGCTCCCCTTCTCAAGCAAAGCTTTGCCATGGTTCCTGCAGTGTGAGGGACCAAGCCAGGCAGGATCTTCCCATTCTACTGCTGCTGGAGCAGGAGGTTGGGTTGACAGCCTGGTCCCAGACCACAGTTGAAGAGAATGCTTCCAGATCACTGCACAAATAATAATAGTATTAACGGAATTACAGGAAATCCTTGCTTTTCTAACTTCAATTCCAGGTTGAAAAGCAGTGTTGCTAGCAGGCACACATGAGGTCAGCTGCTTTGATTAAAGAGCAACTCTCTAATCTCTGCCTGGACTCTGCCCTGGGGTTTAATGCCTGATTAACTCCCCCCTGCCAGGATCATTTTGCATCTTTGCATATTTTGGAGCTCTTCATTTTATTTTATTGCTACAGACAAGGAGCTGTTTGGAACAACCTTCATTTGCACTGGCAATTTAAAGCACTGTGTGTGAGTTTGTGGCTGAGTGGTGGCTGGAGCACAGTTCAAGGGACTTTTAGGGCAAACCCAGGACAACACACTCTAAACACAAAGGAGGGTATCGCTGTGTGTCTCAGCCCTCTGGGAGACACCAAATGTCACTTCCAGAAAATCAGCAAGTTACCATCACTTTCAGAAGTGGCTGAAAGATTGACTCCCTATCCTGAGAATATTGAGGCCTTTCATAAAAAATAATAAAATAGATTTTAGGTGTTTTGTATTCCTGCACAACTCAAAAGTGCTGTGGAAAACACAACAAAACTTATCAGAGCAGTTATTAAGGCATCAAATTCTAAAATCTCTTGTATGAAAAAAATCAAAACTGGCTAGAAAGGGTTTGGAGCCAAGAGGATTTGCTGTGAGCAGTACCTAATGCTTTAGGTGGCCATTGCTTCCACAGCCTTCTCCAGTTCTCCTGTCTCCTATGTATTGCCAAATTCCACCCCTGAGGATGATTTTTTTTGTGCAGCAAAGGCATTTCAACACAGAACAATAGGATTTACAGATGGGCAGGGTAAGATGGGGAAGGGGGAAGGAGAATGGGCTTCAGTCACTGCTTCAAGACCAAAGAAGCAAAGAGAATATTTTCACAACAGTGCCCTTAAAGGAGGAATGAAATGTGCCTGTTAAATCAGCTAACTGGGTCACACCAGCGAGCTGATGGAACGCTGAGTCCTGAAGGATAACCATGCTTTGGGGTGGCAGGGTGGAAAGCTTCCTGCAACAGCTCAATGAGTAAGAGCACAATGAAACAAAGAGCATATCAGGTGATTCATGTACAGCTCTGCAGGTGCCCACCACGCTGCAGCCACCAGAAAAGACTCACTCGTGTGTTAAGGCAATTCTGCCCACAGGCTGTCCCAAGCCTTCAGCATTTTTTCCTTCCTTCCTTTGTTTTTGCACGCATCCAATTATTGAGGATGTTCCTAGAGAAATGAAATTTCTGGTCTCTGGAAGCCCATCTGCTCCCACTGTTTATTTCCTGAAGTTGTCAGAGTCATCTCGTAATGAATTCCAGTGTCACGACCACACTGATGGCTCTTCCCATGGGGAACAGGCAGGGAAACCACTCTGGTGGAGAAAACAGGCCTGCAGCACCCAAAGGGCTCTGGAGACATGGGAAGGAGAAGAAGGGAGCCCCATGTTTCATGAGGCTCCCACCAGTGAAGAAAAATCTGGGAGACATGGTTTGCTACAGCAACACATCTCAAACCTGAGGGGCTGCTCTAGAGAGCTCTGCTGGGACCCTGCACACTTCCATTCCACCAGAGCTGCCCTCCCACTGGGGCCACTGCTTGGGACAAGAAGTCACTCTGGCTTGGTGCTGATGTAACCAGTCCTGACTGGCCAAAGAAGGGACAGAAACTGGCTGAAGGGATTAATCTGGCCGTGGGTTTTCAGAAGCTCAAGAACTTTGAGGTGGATCCCTTGCTATGAGCACATCACCAGAAGCCCCCATGATTCCCTCCTACTCCTAGTGGAATAAAGAGCTACAGTAAAAGAGTTAAAACTATCCCCAAAAAAGGGATTTAAACGAACTTCCCTCCCACCCATGGCTGGAAGACAAGTTCTTCCTTTTAGGCTTGGTTTTACTGAGCCTTCTACACTGCTGTGAGCACAATACAGACTTCTCCAGGTGTCTTTCTTCCCATCAGCTCTGTGGGCTGGCTCTGCATCCATGTTCTGCTCCTCTGAGGAGCCTCCAGCTGGTTTCTCAGGCACTTGGGTTCCTTGTCAGGCTGTCCCTGCCTCCCTTCCCCATTAGGCTCAGATGTTTGTCCCAAAGAGCAGGCTCTGGGAGAGCAGATCTTTCTGCCTTTCAGGTCCAGGCCTAGAGCAGGAGCACATCCCACCAGGACAGAATCCCAACTGCACACAGAGCAGACTACACACACCATTGGATGGCTGGAGAAGCCAAATTTCCCAGGGGAATTAACTGTACCACTGGTGCACATGCTGTGGAGTGGCTCAGAAGAGCAGACAAAGCCACACTGCCCAGGTCTGTGCACAAACCTTCAAATGAGCCAGCTCACATCTGGCTTCCACCCTTCCTGCACTCCCTTTTCCTGCCTGCTGCATGCCTTGAATGTCTGTGCATATTTTGCAAGGTTACCAGCAAGTAGAACAGGGCTTTGCTCTCCAGCTCAACACGTGGCTACACCAGCTCCAGGGAGGAGCAGGGGCTTGTCCTCAGCCCGAGTGGATCTGCCTGCTCTGTCCCACCTGCACCTTGCAGCAGCAACCCCTCTGTGGCAGATGAGCTCTCCCTTTCTGAATGCCCCCAGAGGGATTGCAGCCAGTCCAGGAGCACAGGCAGACTGGGGCCATTCAAACCACCATGGAAAGCACACAGGCTGTGCCATCTTGTCCTGAGGATTCACACAGCAGGGATAACATCTTACATTTCAGTTTTGCTTTCTACAAACGTGGTGCATCAGTAGGACTTAGTGAAATAACCCAGGAAGAGATACAGCTGGGGTTTCCTTGCAGGATGCACGTACTGCTCAGCTGAGCTCCACATGATGGAAGAAGCACAGTAGGCTGTCCAAAGTGAGGTGCAGCTCTGGGGATGATTTGCTGTCCAAAATACCAGCTGAAGACATGATGCTAGGCAGGAGAAGGAACATAACCAGGGATGCTCGTGATCCCGGCTGGCAGGATGAGCATGTGCAGCGTGGGAGAGCAAACAGACCGTGGGAGGGGGAAGTGCAGAAAATAAGGCAAATCTATGAGAGGCAGATGAGTATCATCAGTTTAACCAGCAAAACAGCATCAGCTCTAATGGGCTTTGGGTCATTTAGGAGGTGGTAAAACAAACCAACAAATGAGTTTGTTTTCTTTCTTTGCTCTCTTTCTAGGCAGCATTGGTAAACTCAATCCAACTCACACCAGAATACACGTGGCTTCCTTTTCACTTGTGAGTTTCCTTATTTCAAGATTATACATCTCATTTCTCCACTTTTCCAGAACAAAGACAGCACTGTTTTGTAACTGTACAGCTACTTAGTCACTGCTGAACCAAGCCAGAAAACCTGGTATGTCAGAAAAAGCATGAATAAAGGATTTGATTAGGGCAAAGGGAAGAGGGAGAGGGGAACAGATATGAGATTTGTCTTGTTGCTGCACTCAGTTATTAGAAGCAGTGGGGACATTGGTGTTGCATTTGAAAAGTTTACAATAAAGTCTTTAATAAACAAATTCTTGGCTGATATACTTTATACAAATCTAGGGACTTTGGTGGTAGCAAGGAATTTTACACTTACTAAGTGCAGCTCTTGAGAAATTAGCTCTTCCTAATTTCTAACAAAATACCATTCAGAAAGCTGATATCCATCCACAGTCCTGTTCAGCTGCTGAGAACTCACTGCCTGTGAATCTCAGCAGGGCTCTGAGGCAGAAAACACAGGATTTTTGGCCTTTTACTCCTACAGGCTGCATCACTACTCACTTCAAGTGCAGAGCTTTCCAAATAGAAGCTGACCCATTTCTGCCTGTGGCATTGAGGGCACCTCCTCCACTAATCTCCTGTGTCAGCGTGGTGCATTTGTCTCTGGGACAGCAGGTTAGGGATGCACTGAGTTCCACACATCACATCCTTTAATTCAGTGTCAACCAAGGATAAGCCAAGGACCCAGGGCAAGGCGTGATCCATTACAATTTCATGCTGGGTGGGTGCTGTATTGTTAGAAACACAGCTCCAGCTTCCAGATGAGAAGCCAAGCCTGAGCTGCCACCTGGCTGTATGTACTCCAGGTTTGGGGAGAGCAGTGCATTCACATTTTCTCCTTTCTGTCACCCAGCAAAACAACGTAGCTGAAACTAATGGTGATTTAAAAATTAATGAAATAAATATGGGTGGCTATAAAATCAGAAGCAGCACAGTTGCCAAAGGGAAAGCAGAAAGGAAAGGGGAGCAGATCTGCCAACATTCTAAATAACTCCAGTGCCATTTCCACACCAGCAACAAGCCCCAGCTCCTGTGAAAGTGGTCTGGGAGGGTATCTGGTGTTAATAAACCCACATCTTTTCACAGTAAAACACAGCGAGCCTCTGGGGCTCCCATTAGGACTACAAAGCTTGTTTGTATACTGGAAGGCCACATCTGACTTCCCGTACATCCCAGCCTATTCATTTTCACTCCGTTGCCCTGTATTAAGCTTAATTACCCCAACATTAAGATAAATGGCTTCTGTTGATTACGCCTATCTCAAAAGAGGGACTATTAGAGTGTTTGAAACAAAGCAGCCTCTGCTGTGGGTGATTTGTCCCCAAGGCTCGATGTCCCCGCTGCCAAAAACGCAAGCCCTGTTGAACTTTCTTTGCTTCTTTTCACCAGCCAGGGACACACGCCCTGATTTACCTCCCAAAATTAAGGAGCCCTTCCATACCTGGTGCTTTCTCTCTGTGCAGGTACTTGGGTACAGAAGACAAATTGCTTCTCACTTCTCTCTCCTTGCTAAACAGGTCTCTCACCTTTGATGTCTATTTTCTCCAGCTCTCCTCTCTTTTTGTGGCTCTGTGCTGTGCCTTCCCCTTTATTTCAGACAAGCTGTTAAAAACACAGCCCAGCCCTCCTGGAACCATATGGGGGCTTTTGGAAGTGTCTGCTGGATGAGGCAGGTGTCACTCAGAGCTGATGGGCTCTGCTCTGTGGCTGTGTCACAAGTGCAGCCTCAATAGAGCAAACCTTGCCCGAGCAGCCCCGCTCAGCTCTAGGCTCAGACCAGCAGGGACAGGCTGGTCCCAGCTGGGAGAGGTCGCTGGGTCAGGAGGGCAGAGCAGCACCCACGACCCCTCTGGCCACAGGCTGGACCTTCCCCAGCGGGGCACCCCGCATCCCACCGGGGCTGCTTTTCTCCACATTGTGCCTGTAATCGAAGCACAAAAGCCGTTCCTTTAAGTGGGTTTAAATGGTTAAAGGCACTTGTTCCTCTCAAAAGAGAATGAAATTGCTATTGACACCTCTATAAAAGAGAGGCTTTTCAGGCTCACTAGAGAAGCAGCAGACGAGGAGTCTTCCTCACTTTGTTGCCTGCAATTAGATCTGCAGCCTCCTCCTTTGCTCTTGCGCTAGGAATAGGTACCGGTCTCCTCAAAGGATGGGAAACTTAATGGCCTCATTGGCGGTGTGATGAATAATGCATGATTCTGCATTAATCGGGAGGTTAGCTAAGGTCTGGAGAGAGACAGCCCTTAATGCAGAAAAGCATCTTTGGGCAGTCACACTGGGTGCTGGGTTCATGGAGATGGGTGATGGATGGATGGACAGATGGATGGATGGATGGGTGGATGGATGGATGGGTGGATGGATGGATGATGGATGGATGCATGGATGGATTGGTGGATAGATGGATGATGGATGGATGGGTGGATGGGTGGATGGATGGATGGATGGATGGGTGGATGGATGGATGGATGGATGGAGGGATGGATGGATGGAGGGATGGATGGATGAATGGATGGATGGACGGATAGATGAGCACTGCCTTCGCTCAGTGCCATACACTGGGGGACTTTGCAAATGAAGGCACAGACCTCCAGGTCCATCAGGCTCCATTTACTCACCCAACTGCAGGCTCAGGATGGGAGCCCCTGTGTGTGTGACACCCTGGGGCACCCCAGCAGAGCTCAGAGCAGTGGCTGGGCTGTGGCTCCACTGCAGGTGGTCACTGAGCATCTCCAGGTAGTCCTTCAGCTCAGAGAACCTCTTTGGCATGACCAACAAGTGCCCCACAGGGAGTCACTGCAGTCCTGTGCAGTGGCACAGTGCCATGGGAGGCACATGCAGGGATGGGGGTTGGCAATTTTAGTCAGCACTTTGGGAGTTTTGTTGGGTTCCTCGTTAAAAGCAAAGCCTTCCCTTGCTGGGCTTTCTGCAGTGCCTCCCACGAGAGCCCGTCCGTCACTGCTGTGCTGGAATACAAATAAATAATACTGCACATGACTCACTGGTTGTACTTGTGAAACATGAGGAAAGAAGGTAACAGCCGAACCTGTTTAAACACATTGGCCTGACTGACGTTTTTAAGAAAACAACAGCAGCACTGTGCCCATTGGAGCCTTCCTTCTCAGAGAAATGCTAAACGTGCCATTGAAAATATCATCTGTTCAGATTTGGTTCAGATTTAATCATCCTCCATTCACCCTTCTCAAAAATAAAATAAAAGAAAATAAAAGAAAAGAAAAAAGAAAAAAGAAATCTTTCTGGCTGAAACATTTGGTTCTTGCTCAAGAATCTGGTCTGAATTTTATAAAGGTTTCCTGGAAGCGGAGATCAAGTGGCTGGTTTGGGGCTCAGAAAAAGCCCTCTGGCAGGATGAAGAAGAGAAAACTGCCAGAGACTGAGACTGATACTTTGTCATTAACTTATTGGGAACACTGCACAGGACTGTTTCTGCTAATTAAAACCAGTGGTGACCAAAGCTCATTTGCAGAGATTGGGCTTTGGCCAAGCGTTTGTGTGTGGATGAGGAAATGAGATCATAAAAGTCACAACTGGGCTCCAAGCTCGGGGTGTGTAATTGCCTCTCACACCTTGCTCTCAGCCCCTCCAAATAATACCCCCTTTTCTAATAAAAGTGGTAGTGGAGCTACTCATGTCTATTTTGAGCTATTGGACTACAGAAAGGGACCAAGGATATCCCTGCTCTGGGGCTGTCCCCTGTATGAGTGGATTAAAACTGCTCTGAGGTTGGACTCCCTCCAGTGGAATGTGGCTTCTCTACTTATGACTTTTACATGCAGGATTTCTCCTCAGGTAAAAATATGTGCCACCATGAGTTTGGCCAGAAGCATGGGATGCCATGGGATCTGCCATGGGATCTGCCATGGGACCTGCCATGGGATCTGCCAAGCTAGGGCTTGGTTTACAGTTCAGAGAGGAGCAGCCCTTCCCTGCTGAGCCACAGATCCATGGTCATGGCTGAAACCCTCGTGTGTGACACCCATCTCGGAGATGGGCTCCCCATGACCACCCCAACCCTATGGTGGACAAAGGGCAGAGACCCCAATGGCATTTCCCCAAGAGCTGAACTTGTCACACTCTTTGATCCATGAGGTAGGGAGGGCTGGTGGGCTGATGTGAGCAACACCACAGAACTGCTGCCTACTTAAATATATACATACTCAGGGGAGGGAAATAGGCACTGCCTTCAGCAGATACTGTGATCTAAGTCACAACACGCCCACTGGCACATCCACCTCCCCAAATGTTCCGTCACAAGTGTCCCCTCACAGCGACACCACCGGCTTAGAGCACTAGAATCATGTGGCATCTCTCCTACTCCTCAGTAAGCAATGCATCCACATGCTGAGGCTGCCCCAAATCCTGGGGTTTCATTACACCAGTGTAGCTCTGCTGGGAAGTTTCTGAGCCATGACCTGACGTGCCACAACTTTTCCTCCAGGACTAACATAGTGCCTGTTTGGCATCCCCAGCCAGACCCAAATCTCTGCTGATAAAAGGTGCCCAACAGAAAGAACAGGAATGTCAAACCAGTGATTAAGACAACTCATCTCCTCTAATGGCATGTCTTCTCTTTTTTTTTCCTTCTGAGAGGACAGAGTCAAAGCTTGAATTAACTAATTCCCTCCAGTCGTACACCAACTAATTGCACTGGCTGTGTATCCCCAGCTCACTCCATCCATCTGACAGCCTCTCCTCCTAACGTGCCTGAAAAGTTGGTTTCTACATGGAGAGTGGTCCTGTCTCTTTTCCCAGGAAACTAGCATTCTTTAGAAAGAACCACTCTTTGCCATCACAGCCTGAACTCATGGCTGTTTCTCACAGAAAACACAGAAAATCAAGCAGCAAATACCCTATCAGAATGCTTGGGATTGCACAAGGTCACACTGTTTTCAAAGATCCAGCATGTCCCCAAAAAGGCATCAGCAGCAAGCATCACACAGCAGAGCAGTGGGGAGATGGGGGAAGTTTGGAATTCCTGGTTATTTGGTGCTGTCAAGATGTTTGGTGTGCTATGGGTGACTTTATGAAGGGCCATGGGAGCACAGGCCATGCACTGACCCATCTGCACTGCAAAGGCTGAGCTCAGGCAGGAGGGATCCTTCTGGATACCCATGAAAGCACACCTGACCCCAAACTCTCTTCAGGGCCCTCAGAGGAGACAGAGGGGACAGTTCTGTGTCCTTTATATTCTGCATCCTTGATGGCAGCATCCCTTCCAGGGCAGCACATCCTGCATCCCATGGGACAAACACCCCTGGCTTCCATGGCAGGTTGGGCATTTACCTGTCTGCTGGGAGAAGTGACAATTATCCTACACTTGGGTTTTCACCTAGAACTGACCCTTCCACCAAAACAACTGCCCTGCAAATGCTGCTCCAGAGGACTGTGCAGGGCAGGCCCTGCTGATGGATCCAGGGAGAAATCAAACTTCAGGCATGAACTGGGGGAGTGCTGCAGCAAGGACATTGGAGCCAAGCAGGGAAGTGAATGAATCCCACTGTGAAAGTGGTGTGTAGAGGGATGGGGCTGAATATGATGGTGCTGAGATCTCCCACAGTGGGAAAGGAAGGGCAAGATTGAAGGGAGGGGTGGGAGAGAACAAGCAAAGATTCCAACATCAACCCACCAAAGGATGTCTCCTGTCCTGAGGTGCCCAGCTTTTGGTGTTGGGACTATCTGCCCAAAGGAAAAGGGACAAAGTGTTCAGGAGAGGCACTTCTAGGCTGGCACTGCCTTGCCCTCCTTGCACAGAGCCAGGAACAGTCCCTGCTCCCCCCTCCTCCAAAATACAGGATGGAGAGGAAGGACCCGTGGCAAGAGACACTGGGAGACACAATAAGGAAAAAGTGTGAAGGCACAGACAAAACAGTCCTTGTGCTTTATCTCCCAACTTCAGACTGCCCTGCCAGAATAAGCAGAGTTATCTCCTCTTCTTTCCCTACCTCTCACAGTTCTTGTGATACAGGGGAAAAGTCTCCAGCACTTAGAAGCCCTCAAAGTGGGCACTTCTTCCCCAGAAGCCTTGTCAAACCTCCCCTGGCTCTCCACATAGCTCTGTCACCATCCTGGCTCCCACACATCCCCTCCATGTGCCCCATGCTTGCTGGTGTCTAGCCCATGCTTTACTGGTTTCTTTTCATCTGCTCACTTCTTGGGCTGACTGGGCACTGCTTTATTTTGTTGTTTTATGAAATACAAACAAACCCTCCTCAAGTGTTTCTTGCAAACTCAGACCCCTGGTTCCTGCTAATGAGATGCAATGAGCAGGAGTGGGCAGTGCTCCTCCAGCTTCACCCCTTCTCCCTCTCCAAGGGCTCCCTCCTTGCCTTGATCAGGCACATCACAGAGGTGAGGAAGACTTCTTGCTTAGCACCCAGGGACTCCAGTGTACTCAAGCCTACAGCTGGAGCACAGCAGTTTCTTCCATCCTTACATTAAATGGCTCTCCCTCACCTCGTTACAGCCTGAGCTGGAGAGACCCCTGAGCTGAAGTGGGGCTCAGGAAGCACGGCTGCTTTGCAGGGAGGTGTGAAAATTACTCAGCTTCCAACACCTCTGGAAAGCTGAGTGTTTTACAGAGCTTTTGCTTTAACTAGAGATTAGATGGACTTCAGTTGTTTGTGTTAGTGCCTCTGTGCACCAGTACCTGGGAAGGAGCAGTGGCAGGACAGTGGAAACAAACCACTTGCATAGATTGTTCCTATGTTTAGTGTCCACAAAGGAGAGAAGAGCATGAAATTCTGCTGACTTGCTAAATAACCACAGGCCATACTGTGAAAGCAGACATTCCACGAAATGAAGACAACTTTTCCATATGTTTTACAAGACGACTGATCCTGGGGGCCTTCAGCATCCTCTGCTTCATCTGCACCTCCTGTAATACACTTAAAAGTTTCAGGTACTTTCTTCAAATGACTGCCTTTTACTGCCATGGTCACTGTGTGCAGCCTGGCCTGGCAGGCACTTCACCAGGTGACTGTGGCAGAAAATGAATTTGTGGGGAAGGCCCTGGACATCCATTTGCTCACAACATTCAGCAGCTGATGAGGAAAACAGCTGTGGAAAGCCTATGCCACCATCTGAGGCTCTCAGGTGGAGCATTTGAGGCTTCCATAAAACCCTGTGCAAGTTTCACTACAAAAGTTTTTTAAAAAAGATTTGGACATTCTTAATACCACTCAAAGCCCACTGGCAGGCAGTGGAGGTGGGCCAGGCCTGGTGACACAGCTGGCAAACAGCTGTTCTTTGCAGAGCAGTGTCATCCCCTGTGCTAATCTCAGGATACCAGGCACCAGTGTCAGTCCAAGGCATGAAATTTGAGAGTTCTCCCCAAGAACAGTGGGGCAGGTAACCCAGCTCACTGCAGAGTCAAGCCAAGGATTAAGAAATTCTCATTACTGCAATTTCCAGTCACATTTTTCAGAGTGTGACTCATTCAGGGTCACACAGTAAATACAGGAAAGACCTAAAACAGGTCGAGGTGCCCTGACCCTCAGGGCCAGGTGTGAACTACTCAACCATGCCTGTCAGACTGGGCAAGGAAAGTGCAGAGCTCTGGAGTTATGACAAGGTTTCACAACCTTCCATTTCAGAGCTTGAAGAAAGTGACATTAAAAATTATGTAAAAGAAAAAAGAAAATAACCCTTCCCAGCACTAGTGACAAGATTACCTGCTGACAAAAAGAAAGGTACTGAGAAATAATCTACACAGGTGGCTCTAAAAATTATGAGACAGGAAAATGAAAGAGGAAATGTAATTGAAAGAATGGCCTCTCTCACACTAATGCCATTCTTGACACTTGAACAAGTGATTTTAAAGATGACTAAAATAATATTTACATTCTTACAAAATCACTGGATTTTGAAGACAACTTTGTTAGGTCATCTCCAGGGAACAGAAGAACGATGGGCTAATGAGCTGTGTTTGCCAAAAAATGCTTTGCTTCTTTTTGTTATTATTTGCTACACACCTCTTGCCTGTTTTGGGAGCTCTGTGTGAGACACTGCCCACACGGCTGAGCAGCAGCTCTGGCCTCCAGATGTTTGCAGCTGGCGGGTGTTTGCACTGTGGTGGTTCCCTGAGGCCACATCCAAGCACAATAAAATCCCACAGAGAAGGTGAGCTCACCCTCACAGCTGCCAGCTCTGCTCTGCTCCAGAGCTCTCTGCTCACTGGTGTTCCCCAGCAAACACAGGCTGTGCTTTACCCAAAACCCCTTTGCTCAGTTGATTAGAGAAAAAATGGACCTGATCCAAAACTGCAAATCAGGCCTTGGTTCCAAACTTAGACAGGCCATGCCATTATCCCCCCTTTTCACACATTGCCTGGTTTCCTGCTTCTGCTCAGAAATGAAAATTAACACACACAAAGGGCATTTTAGTGGGATGGGGTTGGTGGTGACACGAACAGGTCTGGACACAGCTGGAGAAAACACATCAGGGGCTGGCAAGGGCCACACCTGCTCACCCCAAACTCCCTGCACCCAGCAGTGTCCATGACCCAAAAAATCAGCAATTCTGCCCTAAAACCAGCCCTTGGATGATGTCACTGATTTCATGACCACTGCTGTCTTTAGCTCAGCACCAGTTTTCTCCCTTTCACCCTTCTGATTCTTTTCCCCATCCCACTGAGGGGACCAAGCAAACACCTTGGCTGCTGGCTGGGGTTAAACCACAACAGAAGGGAAAAGGGAAAGTGAGAGAAGCGAGCAGGTGAGGGAAGTGTCACACCAGGAAGGGATGAATAAAGCTCTCCTGTATGCTAGAGGAGTCTCACAGCTCTCCAGATAAATGGAGGGTATTCCCATCATTTCTAAATGATCATTTAACCTTCATCATCAAACCTCATTTCAGGATCAAATCTTCCCAAAGCCAGATGCCTGTAAAACTGCAACCCTCACCATATGATTTATTCTGGGTAATCTGCCTTTGCAACATGTGCCTCCTTTGGCACTGTGGAAATCCATAAATGACATGGATAAAGGAGCAGCAAACATTATGCTTGCTCAAAGACAATATAGGAGAAATGACCAAGTATAACCTTATTTTCACTAAAGCCTAATTCTCAAATCCACTGGGGAGTTGCTGCCAGATATTTTTCTCGTAAGGAAATATCACTAGCCTGAAGCCAAATGTTGATTTAAGGCTGTATCTGTGTGGAGGGGTTATAAAGCTAGAGACGTGGTTCTAAGGGAGGAAAGAAATGGGTGATTTAGAACAAAAAACTGTGCTCAAAGTACTAATTACAAATGAACCAATTCTTGCACTAATGCCAGTAGAAAAACTCTAAAGATACATAAAGAGCATCACTAAAGTGCAGGGGTAGCTTCTGTTTCTTCACGGCCTGAGATGATCATTAATAAACATTCAGGTACTTGCAAAAATATTTCACCAGACCTCTTTAATTTTGACCAAACACTTAGTTCTCCAAAGATCTTTCCTAGAAGCCTGTTACTTATTAATTTCTTTTTCTTGGACCTTCAACTCTGAGCTTCAAGGCTTTGATTCATGGAGCAGAAACAACTGCATGTGATCTCATCAGCCACTCACCTTCCCAATTGCAGAGTCCAAACCTTTGGTGCAAATCCTCTCAACTCCTGAGAAAATGTTAACCAGGAACACACTTGCAAAAGCCAGGACCAGTTTGTGAACAAATGAACATGCCTCATTTTAGGAGCTTTGGGGGGAAAAGAGAGATCTTATAGCATGGAACAGAAAGCAACTTTTTTTTTAATGGCTTAGATATCTTTTATGATGTGTGAGCTACAGATTATTGGGGTACACCAAGCTCATGGAAATCAGTGTGGCTGCTTCAAGTTCCATGGTTCTAGATGGATTTAGACCAATTGGATATTGAGCACAGGCATCTCAAATAAATCTTCTGGGCCTCACTGTTCTTAAACATGCTGAATTTTAGTGATGTTTTTCACAACAGGAAGAACATTCCAGTGAGTGTTAAAGTGAACTAATGCTCTCACATCAACGTGTGCACACCAGAAGTGCATCATGTACATTAGTTTAGCTGCAATAAAGCTGATAAAGTTAAAATTGGACTCCAAACACAAATGAGAAACTTGAAGTTGGGATGATCCAACATAATCTTAAAGTATGTTACCAGCATCAAGGCATGATTTCTTCTCTGTCACTAGGTGGATGCACTTTCTGCTGGAAGAGGACAGGCTAGGGAGGAGTTGAGTGCCAAGAGCTGATCTGAATGCTTGGGATAATAAGGGACAAAAGAGTATCCCCTAAACCAGGAAATTCTGAGTTGGATTGTCCTAAAATCTCATGAGCATAAAAATGCTCAGTTTCCAGTGGGATGGTCTGGCACCTGTACCTTCAGGTCCCTTCAAAGCCCTGGTCTTCATCAGATGATGCATTTTTTAACCTTAACCCACAAAGTCTCCCTGAGTGCAGCCACACTCAGGAATGGTTCATCCAGGCCAAAGGAAGGGTCTGTCCCATGCTCATCCCAGACACTTCCCACCTTTCCTCTGCCCACACCACCCTGCAGAAAGCTTTCCCAGGGCATTGTGTGCCCGAGGAAAGGAAAGCCCAGGCAAACAAAAGGCCCTTTGATCGTTTCACTAGGGTACAACCTACAACACTTCCTTATGCCAAAACTGGGACAGGAAACACAGACGTGACTGCTGGGATCCTGTCCCCTGCTTATCACTGCACAGGACGGGGACTGTGTGTCGCATCTCTCCAGAGACGCACGCGGCTTGCGACACTCCTCTGCAAGAGTAAACACACTGGCAGCCAGCAAGATTCTCTCTCTGCCTTGTTTATAGGCTTTTCCTCTGACCTGGTCACTTCTTTCCTGCCCAACTGCTTGCTGTGGGAATGTATTCCCAAGTGCTCATGTGCCAGCCTTTTTGACTTTCCTGCCTGAAAGACCTGTCTCTGCTCTGATGCTGCTTTGAGGGCACGTGCTGAGGCTGTGCCTCTCCCCAGGTCCTGGTTTGGGCAAACCCCACCAGAGCCACTGGGAGTCGGTTTAGCTTTGGTGAAAGGAACTCAAACCTCTGTAGGTTCAGGTTTGGGCTCTAATTGCCCGTGTAGACAGGGACATGGTCGTACAGATAAACCCCCTGGGCAATGCAAGGACAGCCCTGGTGACAAGCTGAAAGTGGCCCTTGTGTGGGTGGTGCCAGGCCAAATGCAGCATGGAGAGGGTTTGTGGCTCTGCTGCCCAGGGTGCTTCCCCTCCTGCCTATGTTTCCCCCATCCTCTGGACCCTCAGTGCCATGATAAAGAACGAGGCTTCATAGGGGATGTCCCTTTTGCACCTCAAGATCTGAGAAATGGGAGCCTGTGCTGCAGTCAGTCCTGTCCTCCAACTCCAGCCTGGGCAACCATGTGGGCCCTTGCAAATCCAGACCCTGGGTTTCAAATCCCCTAACAGTCAGGCAAGCCAGTACTAAGGGGATGGAAGCTCTCCATTCTGAGAGGCTGTTTGATCCCACCATCACTGTGATACCAGGAGAAGTGCCCAACCTCCCCACTGGCCCAGGCTGCCCTGTGGATTCCCCTGAACACGCACTCAAGGACAAAGCCTATGGACTTTATTTCACAAGTAATTAACTGGGCAGCCTCCCCTGAGCCTCCTCTGTTGTTTCCTGGGCACATCTCTGAAATTAACCTCAGAGCTAATGAAGCCAATTATCAACAGCAGACATGGTCTCCCACTAATTATTTTCCCTGGAAAGGTCACCCAAAATGGCACATTGTGAAACCCAGCTAATTGCATTGTCTGCTCACAGCACGGAGCCGGCTCCTGCAGGGCTCTGCCGGGCTCGAGGGAGCCTCTGTGCCATGGCCCAACAATTGGAGCCTCCAGCAGGGGAAAGATGGGCTGTGAGAGAGGGACCCACTGCCAAGGCCTCCTTGCCACCAACGTCGCTCATGGATCAGGCTGTGACTGCTGGCTGATCCCCCTCAGCTCAGATGTGGCCAGCCAGCCCAGCAGCCAGGGCAGAAGATCAGATGAACATGCCAAGCTATCTGGGTATCAGAAAGAAATGTCTGGATGCTTCTTTGGAAACTGTTTTGTTTCTTTTTTTTTTTTTTTTTTTTTTTTTTTTTTTTACAAATTATTATTTATTTTCTTCTTTAGAAAAGAACGGGAGGGAGAATTTTGGTCGGAAAAATCCAAGCCCGCAGCCCAGCTCTGGGACATGAAGAGGGATGTGGTTGGTAATATCAGCTATAGAAGAGCTCAGTGATGGTTCTAAATTAACAAAGGGAGGAGGAGGAAATCCTGGTATTTTTGAAAATTATCTAGATACAGTATGGTCAGACCAAACCAAAGAAATGGCACAGAGCAGGACGAGAACAGAACCTCTTGCACTCTTTTCTTCAGGCAAAACATTTCTAATGGAAGAACCAGAGATGTTCCTGAAGAGTCCATGAAGCTACAGATTCTCCACTCTGTGAGTTTTATACCAGCCCTGTCCTATCTCCATGATTACCAAAGCACTCCTGAGAAGCCACCAGGCCTTGCTCTCACCACCCCACAGAGCAGCTCAGGGAAGGGGAAAGGGTGTCTTTATCTCATATTTTCATACAGTAAAAGTAAAATGCAACATACTGTGTCCTGTCTTCATCACCTGCATCCAGCAGCAAATACAGCTCCAGGGCAAGACCCCAATGTCTTTGATCCTATGGATCACAGCTCACCATATCCCACCTTTCCCTATAAGGTTTTAGGGAAGAAAGCTACAATTTTGAAGCATTTTTGAAATCCTGTCTTTGACATTTGGGATAAAAGAGGATGAAGTATTTATGCCTACAAATGGATGCTATTTGGGAATTTGAGTGGGAAGCAATGGTGTGACTGCTTCTTACGTAATCAAGCTGAACCTGGAGGTTTTCTACCCCAATTCCCAAAGCACAGCAGGATCTCTGCTATTTCTGATGGGCTTCCCTGAGCCCACCAGCACCACCAGAATCAGGTTGCTGTGAGGCTCCAGCTTGTTTTCAAACACACTAACAAAACTTATCTGGGGAGTCATGCAACATCCATCCCTCTGGCAGGACAATCCAGGGATGGACTATGCAGCTGCTAGCCTGGACCCTGCAGCTTGCTTTTATCAGAGGTTGCTTTGGAAAGAGAACATGCTAAATCAAAAGTAAATAACAAAGGATACGTGATCATCAAAAGCAAGCTCCAGATGCTGCATTTCTGGCATCAGCAGCAGCAGGATGCAAGCAGCTGGATGTAAGAGCAGCTGTATGGACTCTCCCTCTCCCCTGCTCTCTCCCCTCCGTGGCTTGGGGCACAGTGAGCCTGTGCCCCAATGTGACACAGCCCCTAATCACATTCACATGTCAGGTCACACCAGGCGGGAGATGATGTGTGTGACCACATTAAAGAAGGGAATTTTTCCCTTCGAGATTTCTTTGTTGACTTTAATAAAGGCTCCCTCTGGGCTTTCATGCTTCAAAGGAAAAGGGGAGAGGGACTGTCTTCACACATCCTAATTAACAATGTTTAATAATTGTTCTTGCATGATGCTTTGGTTCTGCATCTTTGGCACTGAATCTTCCTTTCTCAAAGGAAGGAAGACATTTCTGAAAGGGTTTAGAGAACTTCAGTGTCCTCCAGCCTCAATAAACCCCAGAAAGCCATGGTGTAGAGATCAATATGCCAGAAGATTTGCATGTAATTCTGTACAGAATGGCACTGGCAGAGGCACACATGGGGGCATGGGTGACCAGATACATCTTCTGCAGAGTTTCTATCTTAGGTTGGAGCATGAAAGTGCTTTGATGGCCTCTCCTCTGCCCTGTGAGAGGATAGAGTGGAGCTGCTGCTCTGACACTTCTGTTTGGGAGGTTTGGGAGGGAGCACAATGTTAGCATGCCAGCAACACATCCCCATCACCTCTGGGGTACCTGTCACTGTGAAAACAGAGTCTCAGCACCTCCCTGAAATCAGATCATGGAACACACAGCAAAGTCCAGGAGGGACCAGGGAATACCAGGATCTTTTGGGAAGCCAGTGGAAAGTAGGCCAGTCATACTCCTGATATTTTCGAGTGACACTGAGCTTTCAGTAAGAAACAGAATCTTTCCCAACTGTGTGGCCACTGGAAAAAAAAAAAAAAAAAAAAGTCCCATGTGTATTTGTAAAGAAAGTACAACTTTCTGGCACTGAAGCCCTGTTTTGGGGCTCCTGAGAAAACCTGCCCTCAGGGCAGCCCTCCTGTACACACCAGCTGCAAACCAGAGCTCCTGGCAGCTCACACCACTTCTCACTGCAGGGCAAGTACAGCCTCAGTGCCCTGAGGGAGCACAGCAGCTATTGTAGCTTCAATATCTCTGACCAGACAGCTCTGGAGTCTTGCACCTGAGACAGCACCACAGGCTTCCCCTAAATTACCATTCAAACTCTAGATAATCCTTAGAGCACTGTTCAGAGGGACTTTTGGATACCCACCAGTGATTTTTTAAGATATTTACCAGACTTTAAGACCCTCCACTTCTGTGCTAGACTATGGCACATGTCCTCACAGCAATTCCTTCACTCTCATAGCAACACAAAACCTTCATCCTTGTAGTAAGATCCTCTCAAGAGTCTGAATGGTCAGGAACTCTCACATCCATTTTGTGTAAGGGAAAAATCAAGTACATGTGATTGGCACAGCACAGGAGTGGTTTATGGGATTACCTGGGCAGTGTGTCACTGCATCTGTAAGCCATGTCCCAATACCTAAACCACAAAATTATGCCTCTTATGGAAAGCCCCTGGGCTAAGCACAGAGATCTCACCCCTCCTAACATGCTCACTTGGAAGATCCAGGGCTTTGTAGTCATCAAGAGTCACAAAGGGTTTTCCTGCCCTGCCCTGCAATGATCCACTTGAGTAGTTCCCATCAGCACTCAGTGAAGGAAAGGTTCCACCTGGCATTTAATTTAACAAGGCAGCCTGTGCAGGGCAGCTCAGAGCCCCTCCTGAGTGGACCTCTCTGAAACCCTGCTGTAAGTCCCAAGTGGTTTTTGTTTGCCTGGAAACACCACAATGAGTATTTGAGCTACAGCCATGAACACAAGAGGTCCCAATGCCATTCACAAAATATTTAGGCAGAGGAAATTGCAGTCCATTCAAATTTTTAAGGGAAGCTTAGGCACTATTTCTGTCTGGCCTATGGAGGTAAATAATAGAGTCCTCAAGCTGATAGCATGAGCAAAAACAGGAGGACTGGCAGGGCTCCCTGGGGATTGAGGGTTTGGGGAAGACACAAAGAACCTGCCAGGAATACACCAGGTTCAGGCCTGCTATGGCCTTGGGTAAACGAATGCCACATTTGTGAACCAACATGAAATGCAGCAGTCTATAGAAACCACATGTTTTCCATCCCTTCCATGTGCTCCATCAGCCTGATGGAGTTAGATGATGCAGACAGACAGTCTGAGATCTGGGTTAAATAAGTTGAACTGCTTTATTTTTCTCTTGGCATTGCAGTGGGTGCAAGAAATTCTCACAGGGTGGAACATCTGGAACACATTATTCACTAGGAGTGAGAGATGCTGTTGTGTTTGTGGAGGAACCAAGCACGCTTCTTGCAAGCATCTGACACAAACCAGAGTGACAATTAACGGCATGGCAGCTTTCTTTAAAGGGTATTAGCTCTGCCTCATGTTAAATAAAACCTTTGTCAGCTTAGCTGACAGTGCAGGTTTCCAAGAAGGCATTTCCCTAGCCCAGGAAGAGACAAGAAAGAAGTGGCAGCCTGGCATTTGCATGGGCAGCAGAGGGAATTCCTATGTACAGTAGCAAGATGGAACTCCTGTCAGATTTAGAGCACAGTAGGAAGTGATGCTATGACTTCTATCGACACATAGATGATATTTTTCACCCAACAGCTTCCTCATAAAACTAATACAGAAATACAGTGTAAGTCAGCCAGAAATCTGTGGATTTCAGTCAAATTCAGATGAGCCAAAGCAGCAAACAAAAGGATTTTCTATTCTTTAGTGGCTGGTGGCTGAGGCTCTTGCACAGAATGTGGGGAGCCTTGGATTGGGTCCCATCTTTCCTTGAAGGACCTTTAGTTCTGACCTTAGTCCAGTTTTTCAGCTACTTTTTTCCCTAGCTGAGACACCACATCCTCCAGCACCAGTGGTCTGTATCCTGTGTGTGAGCTGTTTCTTTCCTGCAAAAACTTGCCAAGGAAAGCCAGGTGAAAAGGTGGACACAGAACCAAAACCACTACAAGAGAGAATCAAGGTGAGATCCTTGGAGGACAACCTGAGTCAGGAGAGGCTGCAGCTCAAGGGTGCTGAGAGGGGAGGGAGGGTGACCCAAGGGAAGCTCAGAGGAGATGAGACTGAGGATGCCATCACACAGCTGAGCAAGCTGGGTCAATTGGAAGAAAAGGAGAAAGACAGGGCACCTGAACTACAAAGTCAGTGGAGGAAAAGTACTTAGGAAGACAGAGAAAAAATCCTTCCTGTGCTTTTGGCTGATGATACCATCCTGTCTTCCACCTCACAGATGGAAATCCTGAACAAAACCCCTTCTGAACTACAGGATTTTGTTAAAGGAAATACGTACATGTGTACTCAGGATACACTTGACACAAAATGCCAATGCCAAAACCACTATGTCAGTATTGCATTTTAACTCTTCAGGAAACTACCTTTGTTTTCCTTTTCTGAGTATGAACAATTCAAGTAATTTGCTCTTACCCACTCTTCCAGAAATTAGAAAATAGCTTCTAATAAGACCCAGAACAATCTTACATAAAAATGCCTACTCATTTTACCAGGCTAACAGAAGAGCTACTTCATGTTCAGACAGAATGAACAAATAAATATGTTTTCAGACCATAATGCCAGAAAAGTGCTTCCACTCTATGTGTACATCAATTATTTCCTTCTATTTAAACCCATGACTAATTACCCTTGGAAGCAAATAGCTAACATCCAGTCGAGTACAGGCATCCCTTTTAATTTAATCATCTAGCTTGAAAATCATGGCAATTATCAATGAAGTGGAGGGTTGTATGGACCTAAGCCCTGTAGCAGAAAGTGCAGTGCATCACAGAGGGGTGACTTCCAGAAAGGATGAAGGGAAATGTCCAGATTATGGACAAAAATGCACAGTTTGTGAGGTGACTTCAGAGAGGCACTCATAATTACTCATGAAGATGCAGAGATTAGTGTTTTTCCCAGCCTCAAATGTCCATGGCCCAATTTTCAGTAAAAATTAAATATTTGCTGTGAAAATGGAGGTTTTGTGGAAATCCTCAGATTTTTCCTCCAGAAGGTAAACTAAGTACAAAACTCCAAGCCACCATCATTAAAAATCCTTTTTTAATCCTTTTACTTTTGCCTCCCCTTCAGATGCATTCTGAACCAGTTCCTCCTGCAGCTCAACACAGACTGGGTCATCACAAGACCCTTAAGCTGACCCTGGAGCTCAAACTGATTTTTTGTACACCCATCCACATGAGAAAGGCACACTGGGGACACCACACACACTGTACCAGCTTTCTCAAGGGTTTCCCCATCTACATCCATCACAGCTGGCATATCACCTCACAACACATCTTTGCCTGCTCTTGAATTCAGCTGACACACCATGGGCCCAGCAAAGCAGCCAGGGTAATGCTCTGGGCAATATTTTGAGATTTTTTACCATGGTTTCTAAAATGCAAACACACTTACAGTTTCTGCCATCTCACAGTCTTACTCCAATTTTGGCCTCCCTCATTTCACTGGTTAGGAACAGGCTGGCTTTCAGAGAGAGGAGTTTGAGCAAAAGAGGAGAGCCAGACTCACACCTTCTCCCCCTCCAGAAACCAACCACTGAAAAGATCACAAGAATCACAATCACAGAATCACTGAGTGGTTTGAGTTGGAAGGGACCTCCAAGATCCTCTTGTTCCAACCTCTGGTACAGGCAGGGAGCTTTCCATTAGAGCAGGTTTCTGAAAGCCATTCCCCTTGTTCTGTCACCACATGCCCTTGTGAAAAGCCATAATGATGTTCATAAGGCAGCACTGGGGGTGATTTCTTGTTTTTTAACCTCCATATGTTGGGAATACACCACATATGTTTAACAGGAAACACACAGCTAAAGCAAAAATTCTATGTGAAAAAGAAGGTCCTTTACCTCCTCAAGTCCCTGCAAGTGCTGAAGAGCATTAGTGGTTTCTTCCACTGACATTTTGTTTTAGTCCTTTTGGAGGAGGTTCAATGTAATGTGAATTAGATATGTTGCCAAAAAAACCTCCAAAACCAAAAAGAGATGTCCATGGGTGTTTTTAATGCCTCTGTACACCACACATCTCAATGCAAGGCTTCTGAGACAGAAAAAGACAACATTAAGCAGCATATGTATTCTTGTGTTTATATATATATATATATATATATATATGCATAAAATAAAAATATATATTCCCATCTCCAAAGATCAAGTCAGATCACTAGGAGATTCTTATATTTAACTAGAAACTTCACAAAGCCAAAAACCAAGAGGCATTTGATTAAAACAACCAATTAAGGTTTGGCATGGGTGCTGTGAAAACCTTAGAAGCTGTTGGCTATCAAAACTTTTCTCCTGAAAGAGAAATCTTCATTGCCTGCCAGAGACAGTAGCAGCTCTGCAGGCTCACATGCTGCTCTGCTCCTGTGCTCTCATCCTTGAGCAGCCACTGGCCAAAACTGATGTGAGACACAGAGAGGAGTAATTTGCTGGTACAGTATTTGCCTTTTGACAGTGTGGCAGATCACAAAGTTCCAGATTCTAGAAAATTCCCATTTCTCAGATAAATATTTCAGTTTACAATCAGAACTAATTTTCCATAAGTTTACAGAAGCCATGACTCATCCATATTTGAAGGAGAACTGTTGCTTTCTGACCAAATACCCCATTAGATTGTATATTGCCTTGCCTTGTTTCCTACAAAGCACACATGCACAGAGCAAAAGCTTTGACACCTGAGTATCTATGAAAAATCCAAGTTTAATCCCAAGTTTAGTACTGTAACTACAGAGCTGGATCAAACCTCAACTTCTAATTTTCCAAGGTCAAAAGTTATTTAGCCAGACACTGAAGAGTTTCTGCTTTTTATAAATAAAATAATGAAGAGACATGAATTTCTAAAGCTAGAGTTCTAAGTTTGCACTCAAACCCTTACAAAAGTGAGGGATAATTCTAAGACATAGGAAACCTTTGGTCTTCTCAGTAAGATGGAGTATGTTTTCCTTGCCAGTTTGTACATACTTCAACAGCCTTCTGCCACAGTTTTGCCCTTCTGGAACTTCAGGTTTAAACAAATCCAGGATGCCACAGGGAAAACCAAAGTTGATGTAGAAGCAGCAAAGCCTGTTCATCTCCAAAAATCACTCCTGAGATGGTGAGCAGATGCAAAGATATCTTTGGAAACACTAAGTAGGGAGGTGAGGATGCAGGAAAATGGCAGAGAAGATGGTTTTATGTTCATTGCTTCATGTACCCACATGGGATTGCTCTGAGCAAGTCCCAACCATGCAGACACAGAGCTCAGGCAGAAAGGGATGCTCCCAACCCCTCCTGGGGTTTTTGCAGGTGGATCACAGTCCAACAGAATAGCTCTCTGAAAAAAAGGGCAGCTCAGCAGATCACCAACTCCAACTCTCTGCCCCCCAAGCAGACAGGACTGGATGCCCAAATTCCCCCTGAAGCCCCAGCAGCCCCTGGGCTCAGCTCTGCTCTCGGGTGTCACTGTGCCCAGCATCCATCCCCACTCCCCAAATGGGCAGTGACCAGGCTCTTGGGGAATCCCAGGGTATCCAGCACTGCTTGGGAAATTAAAACTCAAAGGAAAGATGAGCCTGCATTTTGTTTTCTGAATAGGCCTTTGAGTTTCTTTGCTGTGCTCTAATCACAGAGGTTTGTTTTTGTCCCATGGCTCGCCTCCCTCCTGCAGACACTGGGAATGCCCCTGGGAGGTTCCAAGGGAACCAAGGGAGGGCTGCTCCTTTCACAAGCCTGGGCCAACACAGGTGGTGAACAAATGCACAGGTGAGAAAAAAGAAGTACAGAGTTGAGGAGAGAACAAAGGGGAGAGAAGAAAAGGAACAGGAATCAGCAGCAAGGCAGACTGTGGAGTGAGGGGAAAGCCTGTGGAGTGAGGAAGAAAGAAAAGGAACAAGATAAATACAGGGCTCTGGCAGCTGTGTGATGACAGGCACTGGGATGAGCAGACAGATACAAGACCCATCAACAGCTGAGAACTAAAAGTTTACAAAGGCTGATTTCTTTCCCGGACTCCCACTTTACAGGACTTGAACTCAGGAAGAGAGAAAACCACAGACTCTGTGTCTGCTCAGCCTGCCTGGGACATCCTTTAAGAGCCAGCCAAAACCCAGAGGAGCTGTGCTGTGTGACTGGAGGCCATGGAGAGCTCATGCAAGAGAGCAGATCCCGGGGAGCCACCCATTTCCCAGCGGTGGCTGGCTCAGAGAGGCTGCCTGGCCCTGGGATGTTGGCTCTGGGCTCTGAAGGGCTCGTGCAGAATTAGCCCCTGGACAGGGCATTGACCCCATCAACTGGACAAACTTCTCTTGTGTGGCTGAGGACCCAAGTGGCATTTATTATACTCCATTCAGGTTTGTAGGAGAGCCTTCCTGAAGCAAATTAAATACTTCCTTCTCTTCCTCTTTTCTTCACCTTTTTTTTTTTTTTTTTTTTTTTTGAGAAATAAAAGGCCGAAGCACACTCTGCTGTAACAAAAGCCAAAGCAAGGACATGAGCTTTGTCTCAGGATCCAGAAGTGAATTTGAAGCCATTTCACTGCAGCAGATAAACTGATAAAAGTTTATCTGCTGCCAGCAGGATTTATACCTGCACAAGCAACACCCAATGGATTTCCAGTCCATCACCATAACTGCTGCAAGCAGTATATGCCTATTCATATGGAAGAGGGAACTCAGACCTGAAATGCTGGATTTGCTTTTCTTCTTGTTCTTCATTAATGCTTGTTTTAACTTTCTCCTGCAAGTAAATGGGCAAGTTCCACTACTGGCAACTGAAGACCCTGTTTATTGCCAAGATGAAAAACTAATGTTCCCTTGCTATAGGCTTTATATTCAAAGCAGAAGGAAGAACATGACTCAAGACTGCTAATGCAGCTGACTGCAATTAAAGTAAAAAAAAGTCTCCTCTGAGCTGGCTTTGACGCCAAACAAAAGAAACAGCTGAAGGTTTTCCCCGAAATAAAGTATCTTTTCATGAAACAGAGTCCTCAATGGGAAAATATGTAGGTAAAAATCTTGGTGTGGGCAACTTTCTGAAAAGCTGTCTTTATGCTTTCCTTCAGTATAAACTACAAATCTGTCTCCATGGTGCTGTCCTCTGGGGGGACACAGAAGCCATAAAGGTGCAGCTCCCCCAGGTGGGACTCCCTGCCTAAGCTGTGCATCGTGGCACAGAGATGGGAAATGCACAGCAAACACATTTAGATCATAAATATCCTGAGCTGGAAAGGACCCACAAGGATCCTTGACTCCATCTCCTGGCCCAGCACAGGACAGCCAATAATCCCACCATGTCCCTGAGAGCATTCTCCAAACACCCCTTGGTCAGGGTTGGTGCTGGGGCCATTTCCTCCTTTTCCTGATATCCAACCTAAACCTCCCCTGGCCCAGCTTCATGCCATTCCCCCAGGTCCTGTCAGTGGTCACCAGAGTTTGCACCAAGCCCAGGTTTCCTTGCAGGGAGGGAGGTGGTTGCCTCTTTCCAAGGAGCTCTGCTCCCCTCCTGTGCTACCATGCAGCCACTCCTCTCTGCAATAGGAAATAGCAACTTCAAAATTGGGTTCCCTGCTCCTAAGCCAACACACAATATTGTATTTTTATATTTAATGGGTTTAAAACATTCAGGTTCCCTTCTAGTCCCAAATGCATATGCATTTCTTCATGTATTCAAGCCTAAACTAACCCAGCTCCAATTCCTGAAAATATTTAAAGATACACTTAATTTAAAACATGTGAGCAGTCTCAGTGAGGTCAGTGGGATTGTGCCTGAATATAGCTGCTTTCTAACAGACCCCAGCCATGCCTCTCCCTGCTACCCCCCAAGACAAGGGCCAGGAAAACTCAGTAACCAATTTTGCCACAGAAGAACTTTGCCCAGGAGGGGAAAATAATGTAAACAGGAAATGGAGAAGTGAAGCCATTTGCCCCACCATCAGAAAGCAAGTCACTAATACAGCCAAGTACCAATGATGCAGGGAACAAGAGCTCCAGTGTTCACAGGAACCACACATGGGGCTTTCACACCACAGCATGCACAAGGACTTCAACCACAGCAGTATTTTAACTGCCCATCTTCCCAAAACAGTCTTAAGGGGAATTAAAGGCAAGTCAAGCCTGATGAGATTATTGTACCAGTCTCCTCCGAATAAATACAAGCTAAAAATAGCAGCAGAGGGCAGATATTGCATCTCAGCAAGAGAGATAAGCTGCCCTTGCTGTAGGCACACAAAAGCAGGCCAGACAGATGTTTACACTCGGTGATTTAGCACATCTGAATTTGTCAAGTTGTTTGATAATTTCATACTCAAGAACGTTTCTTTCCTCATTACAGAAACATCCTGGTTTCCAGCAAAAAGTGCTGCTGGCACCAGAATTCCCCACATGCTGTTTTCTGCACAGCAGAAGTCAGAGGAGTTTATCCCTCAGAAAGAAAATCTGTAGATGGGTGGTGGTTTTCAGTGAGATTTTGGTGGGTCTTCCCTTCCCTCCTTCCACTCTTTGGAAGGTGGTGGCTGTGCCTGTGCAATATGGACAAGCTGGATCCTTTCTTTCCCCGGGCTCCTGGCTGCAAAGCAGTGGTGCCCTGCCAGCACAGTGCTGTTCTTTCATTGCTGGTGCTCTGCAGGGACACAGGATCCCATTCAGCCCAGAGGCTCCACTGTGTTTCAGCTCTACAGGGACACTCCTTAATTTGCAGGAGGAATCCAAAGGACTTGAAACAATAAGAGAGGAGGAAATCATTGTTTTAAGACACGTACTGAAATATCATTGTGTGGATGTACTTAACAGATGGGGAATGCAATGGCCAAATTCAGGCTCCCCTGGGTGTGTTTTTTCTCAGAACCAGGCTGCCCCATCCTTTCTGTGGGTAGAAAAACAGGAGGGGGATGATGTGTGAAAGCTTCTTTTACCACATGGAGAAGTGATGGTAGCTGGGATCCAGGGCACTGAAGACTCTACCTGTGCCAGGGTGATGCAGTCAGGCATTTTGCAGGGTTTGAACAAGAAGGGCACTTTGTGCATGGCTGTATTTCTACACTATTCAGAAACTTCTGGGGGAAACAGTATAGTAGAGACTAAAAATGCTGTATCCATTTACACATTGGCCAGCAGGGGTCTTGTCTTGCCAGAGGGCAGCAAGCAGGGGAGCAAAGTGCCTGCTGGACACTCAGATTTGGTTAGGGCTGCATGCCTGGGTGCCCCTGGATGCTGCTGGCAGACCCAGCCCAGTCTTTTTGTACAGGAAGGAGGTCTGCACATCCCATTAGCTCTTCTGGAATTCCCACCCAGCACACACTGGCAAGATCAAGGTGTCAGAGTGTCCCTGCTACCTTCAGCACTGCTGCTGGTGGAGAGTCTGTGAAGGTCTCCTCAGAAGTACATGATTCAGATCAGAAGAGTGGGGTGGATGGAGAAGTCCTGAGCTCTCCTTTGTTCTTGGTTAATTATTCTGGCTAACTGAGGCAGAGAAGTGGACTGTGGTTTTTTTCCTTTTTCTTGGAATTGTTCAAACCTGTTCCGGACTGAAAACCCAGAGGAGCACCAGGAGCTCACACCTGTCACACCTGGGCTGTGACATTTCCCAGCACTGGAGGGACTGAGAACAGCCTGAGTGAGCCGGGCTGTGACCCACAGAAGGGACATTCTGAATTTGTCATCTCTTCAGAGCAGCGAGAGGTTTTGCAGTATAGAATTGCTCGTTTTTGTGCTGGGGAGTGCTCTGCCTGTTAAATAAACAGTTTTTTTCCACTTCTCTCCTTGGAAATATTTCCCCAAACCAGTTGGGGATGGACTGCTTGAATCTGTTTCCTAGAGGGGCCCCGTTGGGAGGTTTCCCCCAGATTTGCCCGAGCCAGGCCAGCTCTGCAGCAGAGCTCAGGGCTGGTGTGAAAGGAGGAACCCACGCTCTGACCCTGCTCTATTCAGAGCCCTGCACTCTGACTGGCCCCACTGCAGCGAGGGAAGCACTGCAGGACATGGGATTGATTCTGCTGCTGACAATCGGGAACAGCAGTGTCCTCTGGTGCCTGCATTGTCCAAAGGTGTTTGAGTGTAAAGCTCACACATAATAGAGACTTTCCAGCCATGCCTGTTGAAAAAGCCCTTTGGAGCTCGCCAGCTCTGCCAGGAATGCAAGCCCTCAGGTGTCCGGGCTTATCTTACACCCAAACTCATTTATTGAACAGCCAACTCTGACTGCTCCTTGTAGTTAAAAGAAAGCCCCAGACAAAGGCTCAGCAGCTCCTCGGCATTCAGTGCTGCCGGTGTGGGCAGCAGGTGTCCCAGCTCTGCACTCCCACCCCAGCCTGGCCAGGCTGCAATGAAACACTGCCCTTGGAAATGTCAGCTCCAAAAGAGAGGAAGGGGCAGCACAGCATCACTCTGCAGGCTGGGAGCAGGCAAAGGGCTCAGCTCATTCATGGCAGGAGCTGGCTGAATGCTGCAAAAAGCATTCCCACGGAAATCTCTGCAAATATGGAAATGAATCCAGCTAAGTGGTTTTTACACCTTGGGTTTTTTTTTTTTCTTTAATGGTGTTTTCTAAGTGCTTGGGGAGTGAGCATTTTTCACTTCTCTACATACCTCCCTTGCTGATAAACAGGCATTTGCAATGGAAACAGGTTGGAAATTAGGGGGAATTTCTTCATAGAAAGGGTTGTTAACATTGGAAGGAGCTGCCTGGGAGGTGGTGGAGTCACCATTCCTGGAGGTGTTCAAAGTGGCACTCAGTAGTGCCATGCTCTGGTTGACAAGGTGGTGTTTGGTCAAAGGTTGGACTCCATGAATCTCAAAGGTTTTTTCCCAACCTCCTTGATTCTGCAATTCTGATTCTATTAAACAACCACCTCCACCACCCTACAATGACAATCCAAGCACCCAAGCAGCCATCATCCCATCAGCATCCCACTCTGTCACAAAGGCACAAGGACTGGGAGGGCTTGGTTGGCAGAGCCCCCGTCACTCAGCTCTGAACATCTTCATCTGAATTTAGAAAAGCATTCTTCAAAGTGAAAACTTAGTTGGGGTGGGGAGGGGGGAAACCTTGCAGAAGGAAGTTTTTAGTAGAAGAAAAATATAAAGTTTGCTACATAAGTCACAAACTGAAGCTTGAAGTCATCCAAGCACAGATCAGGGTGTCAGTGTCATCTCTCTTTTGCCCTCATAAATAGTATTAATTGGTATTTGTTTTGCAGAGGTATTAAAAGAAAGGATGACACAGAGATGCTTGTGCTCCCAAAGACTCTGCTTTCCCAGGGCTTGGTGTGCTCTGGGATACTGCAGCAGGGGCAGCTGCTCTGAAATTGTGTTTGAACATGGAAACACACCCTGGGCCAAGCAGCAAACATGAGTGGGATTTCCTGGACCTTTGTGTTTGTCTTTTCAAAATCTATTCCACAAAAAAATTTGCTGTTTCCTCTCCCTTTTTAATCACTGGTCAGCCAAGCAGCAAAAGTGAGGCTAAAGTGCTGGTCCAGCTCAACTGGTTTCTGTGCTGCAGCATCCTCCAGGACTGGGACAAAGGCTCCTTGTCCTGCTCCTATCACACACAGTATGGCCAGGCAGTGCCCATGGATGAGCCCAGCCCCACCACCCCCATCAGAGAACAGCAGCACCTTCAGCTCAAACCGGCCCAGACTAATCTCAGCATCTCTGGCATTTGGCTGTGCCTCAAGCCCACAAGCCTTGCAGTGCACTGGGGCCCTTCAGAAATGCACACTCCCTCCTAACCCAGCTGTGTTGAGATAATAGCACCCCTCCCACCTCCCTTTTTAATAAAGCTGCCAGTTTTAAAGATGCATCACAGTAATTTCTTAAAAGCTACAGGCCATCAGTGCTGCCTAAGTGCTCTTTACTGGGAGTATGGCACTGGGGGACTGCAGAACTCACTCAGCAAGCTAAAAATATTCCCACCTCATTATATGCTCCAGTGAATTACTAAATAATTACACTTATTAGATCCAAAGGTAATTACCATTTTGCTAATCAGGTGGCCCTTTGTTAATACACAAAGTCATCCATGCCACCTTTATTCCTGGTCATGCCTCATGCCTGCAGCAGCAGGGCCACTGCACCCACACCACCCTGCAAGGAGGGTGCTCATCCCCCAGACACCAACCCTAAACATCTCCTCCTCCTCCTGCAGGGGTAAGGCTTCTGTATCCAAGTCATGGTCAAGCTCAGACAGAGCCAATGTGACTGTCAGGAGACAAAGGCTCTGCCCAAGCCTTCTGGCTCCAGAGCAGGGGCATTTGCCAGAGATTCACTCTGCCTACACCGAGCACCTCATACCAAAGGTGATGCCTTCAATGTGACACAGGCACAGCACAGAGGCAGCTCTGAATGGGTGTCTGTGTGACAACCACTGTCCGTGCTGGAGTGAAAAGGAGACTCTGCAAACCCATCCTCATTGTGAGGTGCCATTGGAAACACATCACCAAAACCTCTCCAGATGCCTGAACACCTTCAGGAGCTACATGCAGCAGCAAGCTGGTGACCTGGGCTGGATTTAGGCTGTGCATAAGGGTTTATTTTACAAACCCTGGCTAAGCAAAGCCATTTTAACTTCCTGTGTGTTTAGGATCATTGCCATGCCAGAGCTGCCCCAGCAGATCCATACAGGGAGGGAAAGAGCCACCTGGGGGTCGTGACAACCCCTCTTCCATGAGAGATGTAGACTCCTGCTGAGTGGCAGCAATGTTTCCAGCTGGCCCAGGCAGATCAGGAGCCTTGAGGAGCCTTGGACCATTTTCACCCCCAGGAGCAGCAGCTCAGAGTTCCAACCACCCTCCCACACAGAGCCATCAGTGCAGTGCGTGCTCTTACTTTGGTCCTCCCGTTGCTGTTCCATGGGATGGCTTTCTAAGAGCAGAGGGAGGGAAAAAGCTGCCATGCTGCCAGTAGAAAATATGCAGGAATGAGAGGTCAGTACAGCACAGTCCCCTCAAAATCCCAAAGACATGTTAAAGGCTTTATTGTTTGGCATCTAATACTGGGTCCTGCTTTGTCTCTTCTCTCTGCCTTTAAAGCTACACTCACTTTTGGGTTCTTGTCCAAGTCTGACCAGTTACCAAAAGGCATTTTTATTCTCTCCACAATCATTTCTGGGAAGAGTAATTAATTTATGCTAATTTGGAGGGAAAAGGCATAGCAATGAACTTTTCCAATCCAGAGATAAATGGCAATATATTAAAAATCTACTGGTGATAAAAAGATAAGACACATAAGTTATGATCTTTCCACCATAAAGTGCTGCTTATTGAAAGAAGCAAATTATTTTGAGTAATTTCAACCCTTTCAAATAGTCTAACTTAAAACAATAGTCCATTTGTTAATCTGAGCTAAAATGCATTAGGCTTGCTCCTCCCATCTTCTGTTCACTGTTAACTGGTCATCCAGAAGCAAGAAATTCCCTTAACCACTCCAGATTGGCTGTGCCAGGTATGGGAGATATTGAAGGACTGGGCTGGATACAGATGAGAAGGAAGGAAAGAAATTCAGTAGGATTTTACTTTACACTCCTGTTTTACATGTGAGATTTCTTTGTGTCTTTGTTTCAAAACAAAAAATCTGTTTTCAGCAAATGAACGAGAACACATGAAACAGAATCCAAAGTTGGTGAAACACAGGGAAAAATCCCAAACATTCGGGGACTCATAATTCTGCCAGTCTGAGCCTGGACCAGGAGCTGGCCACAGTCTTGCCCTTAGTACAAAACCACTCCAGGAGATGCTAATCGGACACTTTCCAGAGTGTTGCAGTCCCAAATTTCAAAAAGGCACAAAAGAGGGACAAGTGCTCAAATACCAAAGTAAAATGGCTTTTTGCAGTGGCTGTGTGGATATAGAGAATGGTGGAGAGCATGGTCAGAACTACAGCTCATTTCCTGCAGGGAGAGTGAGACAAGAAAAGCCCTGGGAATAAAAGCTTTGCACAGCAGGAAAATCTCAGTTCTCCTTCCCTGGTAACACCAAGGCATCCATCAGCTACATGAAATCTCACTTTCCAGAGTAAAAGCTAAATTACTGACAGCATGCAGGGAAATGGAGACAGAACAAGCTGAATCAGCTGCATTGGGAAGGAATGGCACTGGTTGCCCCCAAAAACATCCCACTGCAGGGGTGGAGCAAAGCCCTCACTGATCACCAGGTGCTGGTGCCACCTCTGTGGCACCTAGTGCTAGTTTGCAGCTTTATGGATGATAATAGGCTTGAGCCACACAGGTAAGTCAATCCATCAGAAAACACATCCCAGACCCAGGCTTCATTTTCCCTAAACCAGGTGCCTTCAGAATTGCACAGACACACAGTTCAGTCCAAAACTGAATGACAAATCTGAAGCTGACAGGCAGTTTACAGAAGGAAAAAAGCTCTGAAGTGATTGCTGGCACATTATCATGATGAGCATTACCATGCAACAAGGCAAATCCCCTCCAAGAGGGGAAGAGGTGCTGCTTGCACTGGTGTCTCCTTGCTATGGCTGAAACCCCACTGCTGGCTGCACTGAGAGCAAGGGCTCAGGGCTGGAATGTCAAGGCTCCCTTCACACTGTGTTATTTGTCAGGAGGGAACAGCTAATAGCCTTCTCTCAGTACTTTCTGTGCTCTCCCTCCAAAATCAAATTACTTTGTGCAAATGAAAAATTACCTGAGAAATCAGGCAGGTGTTTAAGAAGGGATTGGGATCCTCAGAGGAGGAGTTAGGTGTACAGAGCAAATATCCCCCCAGTGGAAGCCCCAGCAAAGCATAGCCAGGCTGAGATCAGGTTCATAAATGCTCTCTGCTGTCTGTGTGATCCTTCCAGACTCGTTGGCCCCAGCACTCCTGGAAGCAGGTCCCCAGAAAATCAGCAGCTTTGCTGTCAGCAGGAATTATTCACATCCCTCCCATCCTGTACCTAAGGACCAAGTACAGCTCTTGCTGTCCCCTCTCCCAGCTAGGTTTCTTCTGCTTCCCCAGCTACCTTTCCATGAGCTTTGGAGATGCTCAACACCTTCCCCAGCTCCTCATCCTGGCAAACATCATGGACATTCCTCAGGACACTCAAAGGCTCATAACAATCATCCCACCCAGCAAGTTTGGCTCCTCCAACCAAAACAAAACACCACAAGAAGCCAGCTGGGACTGGGCAGCCAATGTTGGCCCTCTGAGTGAGTTCATCCTCTCCATCCATCCATCCATCCATCCATCCATCCATCCATCCATCCATCCATCCATCATTCAGTTTCTACCAAATTTTAGCAGAAGTTTTTCAAAGTGTCCTAAGGATCCTGGTGACTGTCAACATCCTTGTCACTGTTAGTTTGCTGCCTTTCCTACTTCATTTTCCACAGGGTTACAGAGATCTGTCATATTTCAGGGCTGTTTGCAAGGGAGGCAAACAACCTATTTATCATATATCTTTAGTTATTTCTATTTATTCAAGATATCACATTATTTGACATTATAAATATATTAATATATAAACTATTGATCAATTTAGGTTTATTCCGGTGCAATAGAGGAACAAATCCACAGCATCAAGATGTCAGACATCTTTCAGAACCAAGGCAGTGAGACAGGGCTTAGAAAACAGGCTCCCAGGGTTCCATGTTCAATCCACCAGACCACAGGGCTTCTGCACTCACCACTCTGCTGCTGGCAAAGGACAAGGGAGCAGGAATTCCTCCCTCCAGTGACTCTGGGTTGTTGCAGCCTGGCTCTCTTGGTGGAGGAGCTGCAGAGTCATTAATGTGAAGGACTCATCAATGATTTAGGGTTTCTCTTACTGGGGAAAAGGAAAAGCTGCCAAGAAGCAGCAGGTTCTCCATGTAGGGAGGCAAGAGGCAGGGCCAGAACTCAGCTCACCTTGCAGCAGGTGCCAGGGAGTTCTGCTCAGTGCAGAACCAGAACACACAGTGTGGCATGCTGACCACAGCCAAGTTCCAGACCCCTGTGAGTGCCCAGCCCCAACTTTTCCTTAATGCTTGAAGCTTTACAAGCAAGGAAAGCATCACTGCTGACAGGCACAGGACAGAACTCCCTGCACCACAACAGCCACATTGCTCAGCTGAAGAACATGCTACACAAATCTTCTTTAATGGTACAACAATGGCTGCAGAGTCCAAGCAGGCAGATCTAAGGTTCCCTACAAGGCCAACCAAAGCTCCTGTTTGCTTTGGGAGCCTTCTGAGGTTCAGAGATCTTAAACAAACAAGCCTATCACTGGCTTCCCTGGCAGCCAGGCTGTGGGAAGCAGAGGCTTGTAAAGAAGGTGCTGAGCTCCAGCTGGCAGAGCCAGCCAAACTCCAGTACACTTGTAGGGAAAGTTTAGGGCAGCATGGCTGGCTTCTCTGCTTGAGAAAGAGTAGCTTTCCCTCCCCCTTGGATACACCAGCAGTGGGATTTAAAGTCTCCAATCCACAGCCTCAAAAAGAAAGGGGTCCTGCTGCTCCCAGAGACCCAGGAGCAGTGTGAAGGCAGGATGCCCATGGGGAGAGATATTTATCTGGGTTCCCTTAGGAGTATTGCAGTGGCAATAATGATGAGCCAGCAATTTAAATTAGGACATTCTAAGGCTTTTCTTAGAATAAAAGTTTTTAGAGCATGTAGGACATCCACTGAAAACAGCAAAATTTCTCTACAACCATAAAACCTCACAAAACCCCCAAAACCACAGGCAGGAAATTAGAGAGAATTCAGAGGAAAAACAACACCAAGCGATTAAACCTCTGTAGGGATTATACTGGGAAAAGCTAAAAAAGAACAAAGACCTTGATCTTTCATACACAGGTCTGTGCTCAGCTTTGCCAGCAGGAGCTGTGGAGGGTTGGGGCACAGGGGACCACAGACCATGAGAGGGGAGACAGTGGGGCCCAGGAGACCCCCTCTATTTCTGACTTGCTCTTTATTAATTCCAAAACTGGAATGGAGTCCAGACTAGCTGAGGCCACAGGCTTATTACACTTGCTTGCATTTTTCCCCCTTAAGTTTCTTTTCCTTTTTCTGGGCTGCAGCTCTGTAGTAGGGTTTTTATTTTAGCTAATGAATCCCTGCCCACACATGCGAGAGACTCCAAAACACCCACGGACCAGAGCAGGGGAAGGAAATGCCGGAATTGTTTGCTGAAATCTGGCAGAGGCTATTTTTCACGAGGGGCCAGAGGAACACAGTGTTCTCCAGAGATCCTGAGAAGGGTGAGGTCAGAGACTGGCTTCTGCCACAAGGCCTCAGCATTGGGAGGCTTTTTTGTCTTTTGCAATTATATAATGTCTTTTCCATGCCTTAAGTTGGTTGCTTCCAGATTGCTGGAGAGACCTCTGAAATGACACACTCCACAGCTTTAAAAAAAAAAAAAAAATACCAAAAAACCACACAACACACTTCTGCTCATATAAAACTGCAAAACCTCGTTTCCTGCCACAGTCCCGTATTGTAACAGATGGAGGAAAGGCGGGGGAAAGGGCTTTCTTTTTTTTTTTTTCCTCTTTCATTTTCCATATTATCCATGTGTTGGCAACACACTGCTGTCACAGAGTGGTGGAAAGTTCATTTACGGGAAACCTTCCGAAACTGGAGCAGCTCATAAAACTTTTAATGCAGACCTGGTTAAAAAATAATGACATGAGACCTGAACGTTTTTCAGTGCAGTTGGGGAATGCATTTTTGGTCTTTTTTTGCATTTTGGTCTATTTCTACACCTTGAGCAAATCATGATATTGAGAACTAGTGTAGCCATAGAAAAAGTCACCTAAAAGGGCAGAATAGGGATGAAGTGAGAGTTCAAGGAGTGAAACTTCTTGAGTCCTGTGATCCAGGCAGGTGATGAGGGACTAAACTACACTGCTTAAAACCCTTTGCCCACCCTTACCTGTGGGGGAGCTTCTTAGCAAGGCCTTTAGCTAACACTGACCAAAATTAGAGCAGCTACAAGGCAGCCCGGGAGCTTTCGGGAATGAAAACGTCACTTTTTTTATTTTTGACTACAGGCACAAGATGAGGATGGTTTGGATGCTGGGGCAGAACCACAGGCACCCACGGACTGAGGAGCCCTGCCCTAAATTGCAAGCTATGCCTCCAGTTGGCCACAGCCTGGGAAAAACCACTCATATCCGGATCCACAAAATTACTCTGGCATCACAGCACTACTGCTGTGAAGGCTTCAAGCAACTGTTTCAGCTCCCAGAAAATGGCTGTGTTCCCTAAAATAAAGGGATGGCCCTATCCCAGAGGGGAAGTGTGAGGATCTGAAGGGTCTGAGGAAACATTTGCCAAAGACACTTTTCTCTCTGAACCATCCTGATCCACCAGAGCTTTCCTTTGCCCATCCTGTAACCTTCCTGCCCTGCTTTTTGTCCAGATACCACAGAGCACAGGGTATGGGGTTGGCAATGAGAATGTATTTGCCTAATTTGAGTGTGTAGATACACAGAGCAGCCTGGGGGCTCTTGGACAAAGGCACAGGGGGTTCTGTAACAGCCACAGTGTGGGTTCCATGCTTCAGCTGCTCTAAACCCATATGGTCCATGATTTCATTGAATCTCCCACCTCAACCCCACAGGTGAGGAACAAAGGCAAACAACACCCTGGAAGGGGCAGAGAGAAAAAGAATAGGAAAAAATCCAGAGACAGCTGTTCTCAAACAGCCCATTCTGTGCTCTGGTGATGCAGCAAAGGCATTTTCCTCCTCAGCTGGCCTGCAGGAACAGGCAATCTGCACTGGTGTATTCTCACACCACAACACGGGGTCTGTGTGCCACTGTGCCTGCACTGAATCACTCATTGTCCTTCCTCAGCCTTTCCAGTAGGAAGAAGCTACACACACATCTGACCTTATAAAAAGCAGTAATTTTGCCTGGTAAGATGAGGCCAGCAGTGATCCAGGCCTTGCTGGCAGCCTCAAACACACAGGAGGAGATACAGGAGAGTGGCTGATGCTCCTCTGCCAAGTGCTGCTTCAGCATTTCCATTTGAAGCCACTATTTTCAAGACTGCTACAAGTCAGCCAAGAAAAGAAACAAAAGAAATATGCCCCCAAAATACCTTTCCTTTAAAAATATATAGATTATCCTGCAGGTTTTCATCTCCAATAGAAAAAATTTAGAAGTGGACATTCAAGATGTTTTACAACATCTTATTTCCCCATGAAGAGGACTGCTGTTCTTGTGATTTTTAAGGGAAGCTTGCTCACACACTTTCTCAAGAGAAGGCATCAAACAGGAAATTTTTTGTTAGAAAATTGGTAATATGATTGATCCAAGGCTGATGGAGGTCAGTAGGGCCAAATGGGGAAGAGAGAATGAAGATGTCTGTCAGTGTCTTAAAATTTGTCTCTTCTAAAATCCTTCCTCCACCAGTCACATCTGTTGTGTCTATGAGTCCTAACAGAAGAGATAGTTAGAATTGTTAGAAGGAATTAGTCACCCTGTGTAATTGATTTTCATTGTTTTCCAGGGGAAGGAGTAAGAAAGATGGGTCAGTGGCTGAGACCACCTGTCTGACATCTCTGTCCTTCCCAGGTTTCCTGTGCAGCCCTGAGCACCCTTGGAGGATGTTTTTGGCAAGTTAGCACAGAAGCTGGTGACACAGCCTGTCACTGTCTGTGGGGTCTCTCTGTGTTCCTTATCTAAGGAATTCTTTCTCTAGCTAACAGAGATCTGTTCAGCACATCAATCCAGGGCAGAATGCCTCCCCTCTGGGCAGGACTTCTCTTTTATACTCTAAACTATGTACCTAATATTTACAATTGCTTTCCAATACATGACAATTTTATTACAGTGTCCAACTTTGTCCCAGTCCAATCTGAGGATGCCAGCTTGGCTTTCAACAGGGAGAACAAGGAGAAGAAGGAGGAAAGGACATACCATGCCCAAAATTCTCCATGTTAGCCACAAGCCCCCTAATATAAACATTCCTAGAAATCCACTTTTCTGCCTTTTAACTATCTAATTTATACTCTACTTATTTTTTGTGACTTGTAATTCTTCCTGTAATGTTGGTAGGTTTTCTCCAGGGACTTAAATCCAGCCCCCAGGACCCCTGGGTACCATGCCATGACCTCTGAGACACCTGCCAGGGAGGTCCAGAGGCATCCAGGGAAGCCAGGGGAACACCCTGGGCTCCCACAGGAGCCAAGTCCTGTCTGTCCCATGGGTACTGCCAGAGGCTGTGCTGTGACTGGCCTCGTGCTCCTGCTGGTGAGCTGGGGACAGGAAAGTCTCCCATCCAGCACAGCACAGAGACATCCCTTGGGAATCCTACACCAGCAGCAGCAAGGCAAGTGCATCAGACAGACAGAACTGGACAACACACCAAAAACTTCCCCTCTCCAAAGATGCTATGTTGGACCTGAGGCAGGAAGAGGGATGTGCCTGCAGACCTCACCCATCCTTGCTGAAAGCTGCTGGGGATTTCATGCTCCAAACCTGAACATCTTGTGTTTCATGTAATCTCATTGAAAATATTTTGATTTATGATCTCAATTACCCGTTGACTGAAATCCCACATCTCAGATATCATGAAATTAAGCAATAATGAATAAGAAGCTGTGCTGTTGAGGCACTTTACAGAGTGATTCATATTAAATAAGAGACTTTGTAGCCAATATAATAGTTTGCCAGATTAACACATACCTTGCTGAATAGTAAATACTTTTATTTTTGGCTGCTTTGGAAACATCACTGCATCCAGTAATTAGTGAAGAGTAAAACTAATAAAATATATAAAAAAGAGTCAGAATAAAAACTTTGGGTATAAGTGGAGCTTGTGCCTGATCCAAGTCTGAAGGAGAATTTAAAGATTTAATTACAGCTAATGAGCACATGTTTCAAAAGCAAAAGCTGCAAAGCTTTTTTTGCAGCTTGATAATGCATAGAAGGAAACAGTGAAGTGTGATGCTTCCATGGGGGCAAAGTGTGTTTCTCTGGGAAGACATTTAAAACCCAAAGGGAGCACAGAGTGACCCAAAGGCCAAGGAGGAAAAGGAAACCCTGCCATGAGATGAGAGTTCTCCTCCAGCTTTTGAACACTATGATTCCTCCCAAGCTCTTTTGAGAATTACTACATCAGGCAAAGCTTAGGTTTAGCAAACCTGAAAATTTGTCCACCAAGGCTTGCAGAACCATCTCTGCCAATTCTGTTTGCTGATGAAATATTAACGTGGTGCTGATGACAGTTGTTGTCTTTGGCTAACATGGGATACACAAACACATTTCCTTCTGAGGGTGTGTGTGAAGAAACCTTGGGGTCATGGATAAAGTTGGGAGAGAAAGCACCAGGTGAGGATGACTGAGAATACCTTGACCTTGAGACACTGATGATGATTCCAGGCAGGTCAGATGCCTTCTATGATCACAGACTTTTCATTGTAAATCTGAGCCCAACCACTCCCAGGCACCTCCCAGGTGGAAAGGAAAACATAAATCCATAATCAGTATTTGTAAGGTTCCTTGTTAAAAAGGCACACAGACCTATGTATCTCAAAGTGGTCTAAAATTATGTTCTATATACACTACTAGGGGACTAAAATTGGTATGAAATATTCCTGTACAAAGGAGTGAGACACCACAATAACTAAAACAGGAATGACTTTCTACCAGGAAACAACCAGATGAGTCGTGTTCCTCCTGCTGAGCACTCAAATGTATCTCACCAAATCTTTAAATGAATTTGTTCCTTGAAATGTCGCTGCCTTGTACAAGCTTATTTCAAGGAATGCCTTGCAAATAGTGGATTTCAGATAGCTCATATTCAAATTTAGAAATTTGTTCCATATTGAACAATTTTTAAAGCCCCAATACTGCTGGTGTTCTCTGTTTTGGTGGCTCTGCACTTGCAGCTTGCTAGGCATTGTAGGGAACACGTGACACAGAGCTGATGTTCAGAGAAAATCTGCACAAACACATTGCATCTGCTGTGAGAAAATCATGTAGCAGAAACATCACTGCTGGCATCATCACAGAAAGATAAAAGAAGGCTACAGAAAAGGTAAAAAAACCCCAAGAACCCAACCCAAAAAACATTCAAACAGAACATTCATATAAAAAGCAAAAATAGTCCCAAGCTGGTTTGTCACTTGGTTTCCAGCCCTAGTTCACTGAGTGACGGGTGTTGAGTGAACTGAGGAAATTAGTTACATTTTTGAGGGTTTCACACAGCTTAAAGAATAATTTTCATGACATCAACAGATAGTTTGATTTGGAATCTGAGCACATAATTCAACTCACTAGCAAGTCCTTGTGGGGGGGGGATATCCTGAAGGGGTGCAGAACTTAAAAACCAAACCAAAGCCTTCCCACTCTTACATACAAAGAGTAAAAGATACTTAAGTTTTCTTCTTTTATTCAATTAATCCAACCCTTGAAGCACACCATGCCAGACAATTGGTCATTGCACATGCCCAGGTGCCCTACAGGTGCCAGGTGTATGGCTAAAAGGGGGGAAGAGATAAAATAATGCTTTAAGCTCCATCCACCAAACCAGCCATGAAGGGAGCCTGCTTCTCCAGCCACAATAAGCTTAAGAATTGCAGATTGCAGATTTCCATGGACAGATTCCTGCTGCTGACTCAAATACCCACTTCAGCTGTGAGAACTTTGCCCTGGAAGTGGAGCCTACACCAGTGGTTCCCAGGCTGGTGCTGGAGTGTCAGCAGGAGCTCAGAGCAGAAGTCTGTCCATCCATCCATCCATCCATCCATCCATCCATCCATCCATCCATCCATCCATGTGGACACACAGACACCAGATGCCCCTGGCACTGCAGGGAGTAATTCAGCCCCTTGTGAAGGTGTCACCTCTGTCCTGCTGCTGTTTTTCCAGCTGTGCTGTGAGAACATGCTGGGGCTGTGACCACATCAGCCAAGAAAAGTGTCAGTGAACAGCTGTGGGGCACAAGCAGTACAAGCCCCAGGTTTAGGACCAGGAAATCCATGCTGCCAACTGTGTGCAGCTCTTTACTTCAGCCCTTAAAGCAGAAGAGAGCACACCCTGGGGTAGGGGGAAGTTTGTTCTTGATAATATATGGATCTACTGAGTGATTCTTTTGGAAAATCTCACCTCTGTGGAGCATCAAGAGGCACCTCTGGTTATGTAGGAACCCTTAGAGGGTGAAAATACTGTAACAGTCCCTAGCAATACAATAACCTGTACTGGAGCCAGTGAATCAGAGCAGCCAGGATCCCCTACCCAGCTCTTGGCCACCCTGTCAGGACATGGCTCCAGAAACTGGAGTCAAGTCTACATCAAAACCCCAGATTCACCAAAACCCAAGAGCTTTGTTCAAGAAACTCACACCTTGGGTTCTCTTAAAATCACAGATGATGACTGGCTGGATTTTTGTTCACTTGCTTGGTTCTTCTTAGGACAAATATATTTAAAAACAGTCTTCTCCTGCCCACATGCTGCTACTAAGATCCATAGGCAAAGCCTGTTAATTTACTGGTAGTCTAACACTATTTGCAAAAACATAATAAAAAAGCTAAAATACAATTACAAACATCATAAATTGCCTGCCCAAAGGCACCCTGTGCATCCTGCTGCCAGCACAACCCCAGTGGCTCTGGCAGTCCCTGGGCAATGCTGCTCAGCCAAACCCAGCAGTGGCCCATGTGCACTGAGGGCTCTCAGTGGCCATCTACAGAGCACAGCTGGCCATCCATGAGCCATCCTCACTGCTGGGAGGCTTGGCACACCCAGTGCCACCCTTCCCCAAAAAGGTCAGTGTATGGACAGACTGGATGGAGCCTCCACACTCTGGCTCAGCAGAGCTGTGTGCTGGAGAGTTGGATGTTTAAATACTGAGCAGCTTAGCAACAAATGCTCAGTACACAGAGCAGGTAAATAATTTAATAACTTCTCTGTGTTTATTAGCTAAATCAAATATTCACAGTGTGAGGTGCTAACTGCAAAATTTGTATTTTTCTGTTTGGGCCAGGTGAGGTTTCGTCTGCTTAACTGCAGCCTTAACTTTATTTTCTTTACCAATTGTGGAGAAAACAAAAATTATACTGCACAAAACTGGTGCCCCAAATCCATCTGTCCCTGAAGGCAGAAGCTACCCCAAGTGAAGAACACACTTTGATTTGCTAATGTTTTCCTGTTTCCCTCTGGTTTTCATTTCAAGTAGGTGTCAGTCTCTGGAAACTCAGAAATACTCTCTACCTCTTGGAGCTCAGCTTCTCTCAGTAACACACTGGAACACTTCCTGCTCCAGGAGCTTGTTAGGTTGAGCAGGACTTGTCCCTGTCAGTCTGCTGCTCAAGTGTGAGAATAATTATTCCTTTGGCACTTTATGCAGTTCTGTTCTGCTCCTTATAATATGGATTGGAGCTCATTAGTACAAAATGTGGTGTCTGAGAACTATTAACACTAAGTAAAATATCCATGTAAAACATGGGAAGAATTGGAAATCTATGTGCAAAGTTCCATTTCCCAAGGTTTCAGTGGCCACTAGAGCCACATGGATCTAGAAACTCTGGGGAAAATCCTCCTGGTTTTGGTGCCCATAAAAGTCCACCCAAGGAATACAAAGGACTACACCAATCTTCCATTTCTATGAAAATGGCAAAGCTGGGCCAGGTCACAAGATAAAATACAGGACCATGCCTCATAACCACACCTTGGAAATGTTTTCTATCAGCTGCAGAGCATTTTATTCTCTCTATCAGCCTATGGAAAGCACTGCCCCACCAAGCCTCCAGCACATGGTGCAAGGTGCAAACACAAACCCTGCTGACTCCTGGGCACTGAGAGCTGCCCCTTCCTTGCTGGGCTGTGCTGCTGCTGCTGCTCAGGCAGCAGGGAGGAGAAGAGGAGCTGGCCTACGTGCCTGGAGCCTGGTGCACGCCATGAGGTTAAACACGAGAGCGGATGTGAACTTTGGATCATCATCAAAGATAACTTGGTGACAGAGGGAATGTTTAGAGAGCAGATAAACAGGACTGGGAGGAAGGTCAGGCAGGGGTGTCCTAAAGTGACTGCTCACACAGAACCCCTCACCTGGAGCCCCAGCTCCCCAGGGGCTGCAGGGCTGCCCTTCACTGGCTTTGCCTCTGGAGCAGCACACTCTGTGTTCCAGAGCTGCTTTTTACCCCAAGAGCAGGCAGCATTTACACTGCAAGATGTGCATGGCTGCCCTATTCCTGCACATTCTCTACTGCTGCTGACACACCTTTCTTTTGTCCTCTTGTAGCTTTCCTCTTGCTGCTTCTGCTGGGGCACGTGGTGAGTCTGGGCTCAAATTAATGAGAGCTGAGTGGTGTGCAGTGTCACAACTGCTGTTAATGATGATCTAGGGCAGGAGCCTCAGCCTCTGTAGGCAAGGCAACACCCTGGAGAGCTGGTCCATGTTTAGAGGTGCTGGGTGAGAGTCAAAATGTCCAAAATCAGAATGAAAAAACAGGGTGGCATGTGTGAAATCTGTGCTTTCCCTCTGAGTTCAAATTTGTTTCCTTTTTTTTTTTTTAAAGTAAAACTAATGACAAAAAAAGAAAAAATAATTAGGAAAAACATAGCTCCTTTACTTATCATTGCATTGAAACAAATATTGCCTTCCACTAAGAAACTCTCGGGCACATTAATAGGACTACAGAAAACTCTTAACTTTTAATCCTTTCTCTCTAGGCACAAACAGGAAAATGGTGTGAGCAGCATATGCATGAACTCTCCCCAGTAGTTTCAGTAATGGGACTCAAACAAAGTAAAGCTGTCCTGAATTGCTGAGGAATAGGAAAGAGGACAAGTGTTTCAATCTGATATATTTCAAGGACTTTGCCAGCCTGGAAGCCCTTCCTCTAACAGAGGTCTGGCACAATGTCTTTATCTGGTCCTTTTTCTGTCCAGAGGAAAGAGTGGCAGGCCCATTGCTTCCTATGAGGATGTGTCACCCTGGTTAATCTACAACATCCCTCATTATGTCTGCTCACACAACAAGGGGTTTACGTGATGCTCTTCGTGTCCTTCTCCTCTAACATCAACTCTCAAGGTTTCCACCAGCACCAGCCACACCCTGCACTGATGCCACTGCCAGGGATCTGTGAGAAATGGGAGCCTGGGCTTGCAGCAGCTCCCACTTCAGTCACAATCTAAATAGTGGCTAAAATAAACAGGTTATGGCTTCTATTGTCACAGCATTGTCCTGTCCTGACTCAGTTCTTAGCCTGGGAAACTTGCACTGAGTCACAGAGTTTGCCTGGAGTGAGGGATTTGTGCTAGGAGGAAAGGTTTCACCACCACCACAACTTGGGGGGAATGCAAGAGGGGGAACATTCAGGGAAGAGATGAAAGGATTTGGTTTGTGTGGATTTCTGAATGAGCTTGGCCCTACAGGGAAGGTACAAAATCTAGGGACCTTCAGAGAACCAATTAAAGCAGTCACAACAGAACAAGCTGGCCAGCCTCACCCAGAACTGAAATGGATCAGTAGGAAATAATGTCAGCTTGTGTGGTCCTTGGTCTCCTGGTTACCTCTCCTGGGTGAGAATGTGTTGAAAGATGAGAGCCCCCAGCCAGAAAATCCTCTGGCAGCTCCCTGGCTAAGCATACAGAGTTTTATCTTCCTCTCCAGAGGCCCCATTTCAGCGTTGCAGAACAAAATCTGCTCTGGCCTGTTCAGATAAAAGCTCTCCCAGCTAGCTAACCATGCCATCTCCTAAAACAAGGGCCTTTATTTGCCCTGGAGGAGCTGAATGCACACTGGGTTTTCTCTTCTGCCCTTATGGATTGAGCCATGCAACCTTGGATTTCCAACACAAGAATCACCTGTAAAATACCTGGACATGAAAGCACAGGAAAAAAAGGCTGCTCCCATTTAGCTGTTAGCTAAGCTGCCTGGACAGAAAAGCAAACTTCAGCTTATGCTGGAAAAACAGAGTTCTGATGAGGAAAACCATCCCAAGTAGCACTTGAAAACCCAAATGCAGGCACTGAGAGTATTGATTTCTTTATTACTGACTGTTCTTGCTCACTCTGTACAGAATTTCCATTGCAGGATGCTTTCCTGAAGGCCCAAGGGACTGCTGAGCTGCAGGGCTTGTGTCACTGGCAGCCAGCAGTGAACAGCAGCTCACACTTGTGAGCCTCAGAGGGGTTCAACAGGATTTTAACTGGAGGATGCTACAAGCTCACATCCCAGTTACACCAAGTGGAAAAGTAGCTCTGAATTTCAGCTCTGGTGTCATTCTCTATGGAGATTTCCCTCCCTCTGCTATGTTAAAAGTGCTACAGCTGGCTACCACACTGACATACTTTAGGAAAAGGATTTGGAATTGGAAAAGAAAATAACTACAATAATATTTACCTTTGTAGGCCATGGCTGAAGTCCTTTATGGCAGGCAGACCAGCAGTTTCACTAGATGTTATCTATTTTATTTGCACGGGATTTCACATGGAGATACAACAATGAATCTGAAGCAAAGGGAAACACAGGCACCACTATGAATAGAGCAGTTTAACCTGGTCACTTCATACCCTGCCCAGTAAGGTATTCCCTTACCTTACCTCTTGTCAATCACTTGTTGTGCTTGACTAAATATTCCTGATTAAGATTTTTGGCCTTCTGCCATCTTACTGAATTCAGGTTTTAAATGCCTTTGTCAATAAAAGTGGTTTGGAAACACATCTCTGTTGGCTGAAGAGTCCTGTTCACTCTCATCAGAAAGTTGTGCAGGAAAATTGCAGCTCTGCCCTCAGCTTCCCAAATTCTCTCCTCTCCACTTGGTCTTACAGTTTGGGATCCTGCACACTGGTGGATCAGCAGCAGCTCTCAAGCTATGGAATGACTGGCTGGTCTTTATAGCCAAAGGAAAACTGTGGCTCTGCCTGGATGAGATGCTGCATTTTGTACAGTGCAGCAGTTCCATTGTGTAGTTTAGACAAAAAGCTCCCATGAACTTAAAAAATATGAAAACACTTTGCTGGGCCACCTACTGCAACTTCCATTGTGTGCCAGTAATGGGAATTGCAGCAACATGTTAATCAAACAATCCTGATGAGTTTAATATATGGGATGAGCTCTGCCTTGCAATTCTTTTATTCCTATAACTGGTGAATGAACCAATTTTGGGTTGATGATGATGATTTTTTTCTGATTTTCTTTTTTTTAAAACTGATTTCAGTAATGAATTCTGTGAATTTTTAAAGTCTATTGCATTGTTTTTAAGATGATGAAATGTCCCACTTCTCTACTTGATCCTTTAAATGTCACACCAGAGGAGTTAAAATCAAACAATGGTATTCCCCTTGAATGTGCTGCTTGGCACCTTGAAGACATCCTTTTTATAATGTGGAAAAGGCAGACTCATTTTCAGATCTTAAAAATGCTCAAATGATCAAATTATCAGGACAGTTGCACCAGGACTGTTCTCTTGAAAAAAATTTCCTTTGCTCAAGCCACTGTCTAAACAGTGAGAAATAAAGATCAAGTACATTTTGAACTGTAATCTTGCCTCAAATTAAAAGTACTCAATACTTTCTTTTGCAAGACCTGATACACAGAGCAAAGAAAAAGGGATGACAGGTGAAAGTGACCTTTTCAGAGAGAAGGTGCAGGCAAACCCATCATCCCCAGCTCCTGTTACCTGCTGCAGCCTGGGCTGATTTCCCCTGGATTAGTGTCAGATGCTGCTCTCCTTAATTACAGTGAGGGCTGTTCCCCTCTGTAGCTGCCTTGTCTGATTTTAGAGGACTAACTGAGACAAAAAACAGGATCCAGGAGGAACTGGCATTATCCAGAACCTCAGCCTACAGGAGCATGGAATCATGGAATGGTTTGGGTTGGAAGGGACCTTAAAGACCATCTGGTTCCAACCCCCTGCCTTGGGCAGGGATGGCACCCACCAGAGCTGCTCAGAGCCCCATCCAGCCTGGCCTTGAACACTTCCAGGGATGGGACATCCACAGCCTCTCTGGGTGATAGAGGGGATTGGTTTTGCCTTGAATATTTTCACCTAGGACTCTGAACAAGGCCAAGCACTTTATTGTCCCAGCCCTGCTTGCTGTTTAATGCAGGACACAGAGAAGGTGCTTTTGCCTCTTGGAATCTTCAGCTTTTGTACTTTCTCCATCCTTTGCCTGGTTTTACTGTTGGAGGCTCTCAGCTCTGCAAAGCCAGCTGGACCTCCCATCACAGCAGCAGCACTGCTGAGCTCCAGTCATGCCCTGTCTAAAATGGATGTCCCCATAATGTCATTAATCACCACAGTCAAACATTTCTGAATTTCTCTGCATTGGTCAGTCTTGGTGCCTCCCCCAGGGATGTTCAAACAGCCACTGATATAGCACAGGAACCAGGTTGGAGAGCAGGGTGAATTTTGGTGAAGCAAGGGTAGACCAAAGCTGCAACTGGCCTCTTTCTCATCCTGTCCCACAACAGAAAACAGAGATTTATCTATTCTCTAGGATTTACACTCAGTATTCTCTCCATCATAGCATGGTGTGCTCTTATGTAGAGATAAGGGAATGCAAGTGCAGCAGTGAGCACACAGCCTTTTGGAGATAAGCCAGACACAGAAACAGGCCCTTGTGAGGCCAGTGCCACTGAGCCCAGGATGCCCAGTTAGCTCATGGGCAGGGAGCTGGCCCAGAGCCTGGGAAGGAGGGACACAGGTATTTGCTTAGTGCACAGAGGCAGCTCTGATCTTCCCAATGCATCTGACACCCTTGTAGGGATCCATCCAGGCTGACAAAGTGGTGATTTCAGCAGCAGCACTAACCAAGCTTGATTTACCACTCTCATTTGGAGACCACGTTTCTACACTGTCAACACCACTGCTTGAGTTCCTCCCTTCTTGCCATGAGCATCTTTCACTTCTCTCTCCAACAAGAACTCAGCTTTCCCCCATGTCCTGTCACCCAGCCCTGGGTAACCTCAGCTTTCTACACATCCCCAGCCCTCTCCCTGAGCAGATGGTGGCACAAGCCAGGGCTGGTGCCACAAGCCAGGGCTGGTGCCCTGCTGCCAGGGGAGCTCCTGTGGCCACAGAATGTGATGCTAACTTATGTTACTTCCAATGGGTACATGCTGAAACCAAGGAAGAGAGGAGAAAAGAAGGGGCAGATAGTGCAGGAAATATAAGGTAGGACCAGCATAGCATCACCTTCAATCTCCTTTTTGCTGCCTAGCAGTAAGCTAAAGTTTTCTGCTGGTCTCAGAAATAACCCCATGGCCAAGGGTCTGGGTGCAGCAGCAGTGGCAGAGGTGTGTGCAGTGTCTCCATCCCCACCCCAGGATCCCACCCAGCTGCCCAGGGCAGTGATGTCCTGCCACACAAAACCCTACACAGCCCTTTCCACAGAGAAGTCACAGCTTAATTCATAGGCTCTTGTGAAGCCCAGTTCAGCTGGGGCTCGTTCATGGCTCTTGTCAGGCACAGGAACTAACCCTTCACTCCTTCCACCATCCCATGGGTGTGGGGGGCTGTGGCAGCTCCCTGGGAGCACAAAACAGACTCCCTGCCTCAGCCCATGCCTTGGACCAGCAGGGCTGCCCCAAGAGACAGCAGAGTAACCCCACTGCAGCCCCCAGGGCCTGGGAGAGTGTCCCATGTGGGATGGGCACATGCAGGATGTGGCACCAGACCCTTCCAGCGGCCCCACAGCAGCACCAAAACCCAAACAGCTCGAGCCCCAAACCTGCCACACTGCTCGCTTTTTCTCTCCTCTCCTGAAGTCAATTCCTGGTGCAATCCCAGAAATAACACAGGCAAATTCTTGCCTTGCTATTTTTGGCAGCTCCTCCCACCAAGGAAAGAGGGAGATTACACTGTGGGCCATTCAGGCGAGCTGGCACAGCAGCCACAAACACGAGCCCGTCCGGCTGGGATGATAAATCCTGAGCTGAGCGCTCAGCTCTGGTGCAGAGCGCCTTGGGAGGGGCAGAGCTGTGCCAGACAAGCTGCCCACATGTTTAGAAGGTGCTGCTTGTTTATTGAGTCTATTTAACCAGCAGAAATAGAGCTGTGTGGTGGGCATGCTGATCCAGGTGAGTGTGAGGGATGAGAGGCTCCCTGGCATGTCCAACACACCCACAGAATCACAGAATCACAGAATCACAGAATCACAGAATCACAGAATCACGAGGTTGGAAGAGACCTCTAAGATCATCGAGTCCAACCTATGTCCTAACACCTCAACTCAGAGTCTAGGCTATAGCACCAAGTGCCATGTCCAGCCTTTTCTTAAACACATCCAGAGATGATGATTCCACCACCTCTCTGGGAAGAGCATTCCAGTACTTTATTATTCTTTCAGTGAAAATTTTTTTCCTAACATCCAACCTATACCTTCCCTGACGTAGCTTGAGACTACTGGCACCACCCCTGGGCTGCAGAGATAAGTAGCTGGGTGATCACCCTTTAATCTGGGCCTAATTAGCAAGAAGCAGATGTCATCCAGCCAGGCCAAAGCAAAGGAGGCCGTTTAGGGACACCAGCCACAAAGACAGCTCCTGTACCTGGCCCAGCATGTCCCAAAGATGGGAGGCTGGCAATAGCAAGGTGCAGGGCTCCATCAGCATCCACGAGCTGCACAACTGCCTGCACACCTGAGAGCAGCTTTGTGCTGTGGGAGGGGCTGGATGAAAGAACATTCTGTTACTCTGGGTTTACGTGGCATTTACTACACCATGGAACTTCCAGGAATTTGTCTTCAGTGATAACAATAATATCCTTGGATTTTTCTTTTTTCCCTCTAAACACAGTGCCCACACACAACTCAAAGTGGTACAAAACTGAGGAACACAGCAAACAAGGCTGGTTTAAAGGAAATCAGCAGATTGTTTTGGAATTTGTAAATGCTTCAATGGCCAAAATCCTGAAACAGTCCCAAGTGGAAGAAGATTTTTATGGAAAGTACAGAGGATCTTTCATGCTCATGCATAATAGATGGGTTGCACCCAAACAAATCCTGCCAGACCTAAAGATGAAATGTTGAATCATCCCCTTCAGGGCCTTAAAGCTACAATTTGGTTCCAGAAGATCTACCTCTCTTCCAGCTGAAGCTTTGTTTAAACACAAAGGTTAGTTGCAACCAAGCCATTTTAGATTCTACTCTAGTTCTACCTTTTCACAAACTCCTGCGCTATTCAGACTTAGGAATTTAATTTGCCAAAGCACAAAATTTTAAGCCAGACATAATATTTGGAACTAGTAACAGGCAAGGATGTCCCCAAAGAGGAAGCTGGCCAACTTGTGGCTTTGATTCAGAGCCACATCTCATTGTAGCTGGCATTAGAGCCAGGATGAACTGCTCAGCACCTCAAATCCTTGTGCATGAACATGAATCCATAACTCTGGAATCACAAGCCCTAAGAGCACTAAAGAATGTAATTTGAGAAGCTTGAAACCTCCAGAGTCAAACAAACAAGGGACACAATGCAGAAGCACCATATCTGTGAGATGCTGGCTTCTGCTGTGGAGCCAAGTTGTCACCCTGGCATTACAGATTACAGCCAAAAACCCTTCCTGGTACATAAAGAGCAAGCAGGTGTTGTATGTCCTAGTCCAAAGCCTGCTTCCTAGTCCTGTCTTACTGATGTCATGCTTTCAGCCATGTAGCCAGCAGTGTGGTGGCTGAAAGGTCAACTTTTTGCTGGAGACCAGCAAAATCCACAAAAGATGTGCACTGTTGGAACCCCAGGTATGTCATTATTCATAAAACAGCTGCTGGGGGGCTTCAGAGGACAGGGCATGAGAGGAGGAGAACCTACAGCAGATGGTAGCATCTGGCTGATGGGATATTGAAGTGGAAAAACTTCACTTTCTGACAAAAATCAAAGTCCAGCATGATGCCTTGACCAGCAGCCACACCAGGTTACCAAAACCTAAGGACATGACACAACTAAAACAAAGACATGAGAAAAACTATCCTCTGTCTAGACACATTTTAAGTGTAGTCCTCTTGCAATAGATTTAAATTTGGCCTCCCAGTCTCCAGACAACCTAGACCCAGCCTAAATGGCCCCAGTTTTCTCCAGGGGGGCAGTCACTAAATAAACCTCATGGTGTCAGGGAGCAGTGGGACATTCTGCCAGGCCAGATGGAGTTGTCCAAAAAGCTTCTGACTTGACAATATTAACACAAAGAAAGCCCAGATGTTTATAACTATTCATGGGCCAGAAACTCACAGCACAGCCCTCCCAGATAGATCTTCAAATATATAAATGCTCAGCCATCACTTTTGAATATGCTGGATCACAGCAACTGCCTGGACTGCCAGCAAGTAATTCCCATCACTTTGTAAAGCACATTAGGCTGCCCAAACAGGAGTACAGCTCTGTGCTACAGCAGCTTTAATCCTACTGAATATCACACATGACTCCTGTTAAGACAGGCTGCAAGGACTTCCATTTTCCTCCTCCCCTGCAAATGCCCATAATGTTCTTGAATTTTTCGAGCTGCAACTTTTCACACTGCTTTCTCTGCCAGCATTGGCTTTCATTATTTCTTTTAAATATAAACTTGGAGCAAAACCTCTTCAGATGTTTCAAGTTACAAATGGGTAGAAAAAATATCATTTTCTACGTTCAAAAGAAAGGTTTGTGTGCAATGCAAGGGAGACACACAGAAGGAAAGAAGCAGGGAATAGCTCAAAAATGGCAATACTTTGAAACCTGAAACTTGGCATGGGGACAGTTCCTGACAAAGTGTATACTCTGCTAAATTTAGAAAAAATTGTGGTTGTAAAATAAAGCGACGAGCACTTGAGTACACCCTGGTGCACAGACAGCAGAGGACACTGTTTGGATTTAGCCATTAACCCTGAGGAGCATTCTCTGCATCACAGACATGCAGAGAAGCAGCAATCACCAAAAAAAGGACCCTCCACGTCTAAAACAAGAATGTCTTAGAGCTTAAAAAAAATAGAAGAAAATAATATAAAATAACATGTCAATGGCCTGTCCTTCCAGTGCATACTAAGATATTTGAGCCATTGGAGTGAACTAAACCAGACAGCACAGCCTTGAGTTTGGGCCACTGAGCCACTAATTGCTTATTAATGGCTCCTGAAAGAAGCCAGTGCCTCTTTCTCTGAAAAGATGAAAAGTGAATCCAGTCCCACCATTGTGACCCACCATTCCACAGCCACATTCCTGCTGCATTTAAATGTTCCCTGTTCCAGTCACAAAGGGATGCAAGGGGAGAGAGAGTGCCAAGGTGGGCAGTGCCCTCCCATGGCAGGGATAACATCCCCTGGATTAAACAGTGTCACCAGGTGCAGTCCCAGCACACCAAGGCCAGGTTAATCCCAGCAGATAGATCAGACCTTCCTTTGCATCAGGCCAGAGCTGGGATAATTTCCTACTTGAGTTACAGGTACTGAGAGAACCCCTGAACACAGAATGGGTTGTTCACACTTGGAAATGATCAAAGGGTTCAGGCATTGTCCCCATTGCCTGCTGCCACCCTGCATGAGAGAAACAGGCTGATCAGCCACGGCCAGGCTGAGCCCACACTCAGGGTTGGCAGAGGGGCAGCAGTCCTGCAAAGCATTGCAGTGACCAGGACAGATGTTCCTCCTCTGCTGGACAAGGGATGGCTGATGAAATTTTTCAACTGGAAGAATAATCTGTCACTTTAGGCTGGGACAATCTGGACAGGGAGGGATATTCCTCTGTACAGGTATCCACCTGCAATTTGTGGGTGTCTGCACAGCACAGCAGTGTGCAGATGTACTAATCCAGAGCCAAGAGAGGCTCTGGTGGCAGCAGCCAGCCTGTGCAGCAAGAGCAGAGCTTGTCCTTACACACTGATGGTGAAAGCTGGGCTCACACTCAGGACTGACCTCTCAGCCTGCACAGAGGGTGAGCAAGAGGCTCTCAGTTCCAGTGACTCCTGCCCCAGCACAGCAGCCTGGTGTTTGCACAAAGTGCTGCTTCCAGGCAGTGCTCTTCATTCCCAGATCCCACAGCACCATCCCAAGGAAAGCAGGTAGGGAAAAAAAAAGTAGATTTATCCCCATTTTAGGTAAGATAAAGTGCATAGCAGCTCTGAGGTTCCAGCTGAGCACTGCTCATTGCTACTGGTACCTGTGATCCTGCCTCAACCTGTCCCAAACTGCAGAGGAGCCTTGCAAGCAAGAACATTCCCATAAAATTAGAACAACAGCAGCCCCATTTCATTTTTATATTCAAAATGTGCCCACTGTGGTTGAAACCTTGGCTGTAGCAGCACTCACAGGGTTCTGGCAGCCCCCCTCAAATCTAGCATAGGAGACTCCACTGGAGGAGTGAGGCTGTCTGGAAAGAGCCTCCCAGCCTGTCCTTTCCAGCATTACTGACATTTGCAACAAAAGGTTCAATTTGTGTAATTTGGAGAAGAGCTCTCTATTTGCCCACCTGTAAAAGCTGGGCTAGAGCAATCAAAGCCATTTCACTTGGGAAATTCTGTCTGGACACACAGAGACAAGCAGGAGGGCAGCCCAGCGTGCCCTGCTAACACCACATTTCCTTCCTCACACATGCATGCAACAAGGTGGGATGATTTGGAACACCCTCTATTCAGAGAGACCTTGCATTTTGGCTATCCTGGGTCAAAGCAAACAACATCACATGGTACCTCAAGGTGGTTTCTTTTGGCTTTTTATACTTGGAAAACACTGAGCACATTTTTACTGATCCAAGTATTGTCCAAACAGGCACTGGCATCACTTCATATTAGTTCCATCATCCTCTGTGCAGTAACCATGGAAAAGAAAAAACCTTAGGCACTGAGGAATGACCTGAACTTTGATCTGAAGCAAACCTCCACAGAAGACTGGGAAAAAAAAATCACATATGCAAATTATTTTAGCATTTGTCATTTTTCAGCGTATTTTTCCTCTTTTTTTCTGTTCTGAGGAAAGGCAAGAACAGAAAATAAACCCCAAGAGAATTACTATAAAGTGTTTTGAAGACAGCTTATTTGGAAGGGAAGTCAGGGACAGAACATAAAAGATGTTCTGGTCTAATGAGATTTCCAGTCCAATTTTGCCAAATATAGGACATTTGCATATTGGGAATTTTGCAGGCATCCAAACCGTGATTAATTGAATACAAAACTTGTGCAATGAAACATGAGATACAACTTGAATAAACTGAGCTTATACAACATTTGACCAGCCCTTAATTGCAAGAATAGGAGGTTTGGTGAATGTTTTGGCACATTAAAGAAACTGAGTAAAGTGACTTTGCACAGGATGCATTGTCTAACTGTAAAAACAGCTGCAGAAAAACTTCTCTGGCATCAGAATTCTGGCAGGATCAAAGAGAATGTTTATATATTGGTGTGGATAGTGAGGTGACACCCTTGGGAACAAATGGTTTCAGAATCCTGGTGCTCAGGGGCTGAACCTGGGAAATGCCAGCAGGAAAATGTCTCTTTTGAGGAAAGCATGGACAGCACCTCCCAGTCCATACACTGTAAAGAAAATGGCCTTTCAGAGGTAGGAGGTAAAAGAGAACAAGAAGAACTTCACTGTGGTGAAGAGAGCTGGAAAACAAAACTATTTTGCTGATAGTTTCAATTCTATATCAAGGATTCACTGAGCATTGCTGCTGACTCTGAGCTGCCCAGGCAGGATTTGGGTTTTATTCTAGGCATGGTGTGGGATTGTCTCAGCAGCACCATAAACACATTCAAAGGATGCATTTGAAATCAATGTGTACCCACAAAAGGCTTGAGCCCAGGTACATTTTCAACAGGAAACTGTGCCACTGGGTGATTTTGCAGGTGATTCATTTGATTCTTATAAATTCAAGAAAGCCAGGTGGCCACCAGCAAGCCTGAAACAGCCACTGGAGCCTTGAAGCAAGGATGGATTTCAGGACTGACCTAGAGAGCTGGGACCACACAACATCTCTTCTCCCAAGGAGGACAAAACATGCATGGCTGTGCTCCAGCTTTAAGGAGAATCATGTAACTGAGACAATACCAGGGAGACAAGGGCAGCCTGGATTCACACCACAGCTGCAATGTGGATTTTTGTCAGGGGAACACTATCTCAAACTCACACCCTATTTATTAGTCTCTGCTCTCCCATGGGAGCTATTCTGGGGTGAAGCAGAGGAATTCACAGCAGGGCCCTCACTCTCCCAGCAGCAGAGTCCTTTTAAAGAGGAAAATCAGGCAACAACTGGTGACGTGCATAGGAGCATTTCTGCCAGGAGAGCTCTGTGAGGCAGGGACATGGAGAGGTGTGATCTTTCACTGATGGAGCTGTGCTGGAAACAATCCCATGTGTGGATACAGCCATAGCCATACTACACCACCTCCCTTTCCTCCTTTTTTTTTTTTTTTAAGCAAAAATGGCTTGTGTTGTGCTTTATGTCTTTGTTTGCACAAAAGTAAATTTTTTTTCTTTATATTCTGGCAGTACAAAGCACATCTATGTCCAGATGAGGCAGCATTTGGTGGGTGTGACAGCCTTTGGTGTCCTATTTTGGGCAGGTGTTCATAGTATAGCCAAGACCTCACATTTTCTGGAACAGATGAACGCAGCTCAGGATTATCCCTTGACACATCTCAAAACAGCTTAGTGGGAAGACATGAGGAAGGGGTGTGAAAACAGTGAAGACTTTCAGAGGTCTGCTCACATGCATGAAATGAAAAGCAACTGCATTTTCAGAGCATGTTAGTCTGAAGAAAAAGCAAGTAATAGGTCTTAGTGGGGGGTTGGTGGATGGATGGAGACACTGCAGATGAAGGGAGAAATAAACACAGCTGAAATAAATCCTGATTTCTGATCAAGGGGATATATTCATGGGATATGGCATGTGGTATTAGCCCAGCTGAACACACAGCAGCAGCAGGCACTGCGACCCACAACCACAAAGTGAGTGAAAGCTGTTGGCAGCAGCAGTCCATAAAAAGGACATAAATAATTAGAGTTCCTCTAAAACAAGCAGGTTTTAGCTGCTGTTTCTTTTCCTCTACTGAACAGTCAAGAAAGGTGGCTCAAAATTATTCAGGGTGAGTTTTGTCCTGATAAATCTCAGGACAAGATAGAAGATTTGAAAAGATTCAGAACCTACAGTGTTGACCACAAACCTTGCTGTTCATTAAATGTGAGCTGAGCCATGAACTCTGCAAGTCCTGGAAGATGAGTTTGCTGCATCCTCAAAATAGCTTTCCTGACAGGAACTTAGTTGCTGACACCTTGAAGGAAGATGCTGCTGCAATTTTCACTTTCTGTCCCACAAGACAGTTCCCCTGGACCACTGAGCCACAGCATTTCTCTGTGTTGTCCCTTCCACTTCTCACAAAAAGGGAAAAATACTCAGAATTATCTGCAGGTAGGGACTGAAAGGAGGTTTATTTCTTAATAATTCAAGGCAACTTAAATATCCTTCCATTTGCTGCTGCTACATGAGTGGCTGATTTGAGGTGTAAGGAGTATAATCATCAGTTCTTCAATACAAAGGACACACTTGGGCATTTGACTCTGCATCATCTCCCTACCACAGACAGCCTTGCCTTCTACAACTCAATGGAAATACAACACAGCAAAGCATTCAGAAAACATCATATAAAGAAAGCAGCCAAGATAATTATTATTGGATTTTGACTTTGTATTTTAATGCAAAAACCCTGGAAGCATCTTACTGATCACCAACTCTCCCAAAGGAAAATACTCTTGCTCTTATAATCCTATTTCAGGTACAGAAACATCCAGGGAAAATAAATGTAGTGCTCAGTGGCTGGATCTTCATTATCCAACTCAAGCCTCCAAGCTCCTGTAGAAGACAGCACAGACAGGGGCAATGTTCCTGCTGGTGGCCATTTCCAACTGAAATCCCCACAATTCCCCTCCAGCATGAAGACATCCATCAGAAGGAGAGTTACTCCAGCTCTGACAGGCAGTCACGGGCAGAGGAGGATTGTTACATAAAGCATCAGTGGGAGTAAACAGGAATATTACTTTAGGCACAGTACTGCTTCCCTCTTGGGTGGCACTCCCTGAGCCACAGGGACTCTGGGACTCCTCCAGGTGATTAAACACACGGATCAGCTTTCTGGCAGCTGCTCAAGGCTCCATATCACACACCTGCCTTTCCCCTGGACTTGCTCTTTCTGTGCACTTCTGCTGGGGCTGCCTCCTCCCATGGAATTTGCACTCAGCACGAGGTCTCTTCTGTCAGTAGCCAAAGGATGGAGCAGGGGACACACCTTGGCTTCTGGGGAGCCTTTACAATGTCTGGATGAAGATGTCTCCACTCTAGCACATTGTCCTACTGCATTGTCACACAACCATCACTGTCTGGGAGCACTTTGTGCCCATTTGGCATTTTTCTAACAAAACTGTGCAAGGATAAATGACCATTAGCACTCAATTCTAACAATTTCTGAGATGAGAGACGCCCCCAGCAGTCAGCACTAACTCACAGACTGATGGTTGTGGCACAGAGTAGACACAGAAGAAGCTTTCTGCCCTTTGGCCAAGTAAATTTTCAAGCTTTCTCATCCCTCAGAGTATGACCTCTCCTAACAGCACCACATGAAGGAGCCCCATCCCCACACTGCCTGTCCAATGCTCCCACATACTTTGCTCCTGCATCCATCATCCAGACAAACTCCAGCTAGAAAGGGACAGCACATGGTCCCAAACAGCCTCTTGAATGGACATTACCTCAGCCAATCCTCCCAGCTGAAAACTGGGCTCCATAGGAAATAAATCACTGGCACTTTCCTAAACACCACCAGGTTACCTTCCCTCACAAAGTGCTGTTCTCTGCCTGGGCACAGGAGCAGAGCAAAGAGAGCTGAATGTTACTGCCATGGCCCAGACAGGCTCCATCCTCCTGGGAAATAATGTATTGCTTTTCTTTCTCCTGCTTCGTGCCATGGGTCACAACCACCAAACCAAATCACTGCTGGGACTGCCCAAACTGGCTTTTTTCCCCAGGACTGCAGCTAATGGTGGCTTCCTACTGCCCTTTTGGGAATCATTATGTAGCCTCTTGATTCTTCTCCCAGCTCCTAATGACAACAAAGGACATGAGCCTGACAGAGCCCTCTCCCTTCCAAACCCCAGTGCACAGGATACAGCTGGGATGGAGTTAATTCTCATCCCAACAGCCTGGATGCTGCTGGGTTTTAGATCTGTGACTTCATCAGTGTTGATAACACACCAGAGTTCTGGCTCCTGCAGAGCATAAAGACCTTCCCTGTTTCTCACCCTACCAGCCAGGGAGTGGAAGGAGATGTGAGGGGATGCAGGTGGCACCAAAGGGAGGCTCAGTCTTGCCAAGATGGTTGTTGCTCAGAGACTGTCTGGGCATCAAAACCTCCCTTTAGCTGTCTCAAAATGTCCTGCATTCTGATTTTTTTTTCAGATGTCACATTCACTTCAGGTCATGTTAATTCAAACAAACAGTAATTAAAGCCACAGAGGGACCTGGGATACTTTGTTGGCAATACTTCTCAGAAGCTTTCTGTCCCTCAATACCTGAGCTTCAGAAGGTAAAGCCATAAATCTGGGGCAATGGCATTTGGGCAGGATTTGAATTCCCAAATCCTTCCTTAGTAGAAGTCAAGTCCCTCTGAGAGACTGAGGAAGAGAGAGGAAAAGCAATCTTGGTGTGTCAGTTTTGTGTGCAGCTCCCAGCAGTGCCCATCTCTGGATTTTGTTCTCAAGAGCTGAAATGTTTCAGGCTTCTCAGACAGGGAGAGCTGCACTTTTGGAGGCTGTCCAAACCATCCATTAGGCTTCTTCTAGTGAATAAATTGTTCTGCTTGATTCATGGGCATCGCTCTTGTCTCTGAAGGGAGTTAACCAAATGTAACCAGGACTAGAGCACAGTGCTGGGTAAACAACTGGGACCAATTTGATCAATACTGAAACAAACAGCAAGAATTTCATCCCATCTGACATAAAAGCTAATTGACTCCTGAAAAGAAGCTTTGTAGAGGCAGGGAGAACATTTCCTCAGGTATGCGACCATCCCCAAATTCCTCATTTTGTACAAAGTCTTCTCTATCATTCTTTGCACCACTTCTTATCCTAATTTTCTCCATCAGCCTCTCAGAGCCACTGGGTGATTGTTGTTGCACAGGTTTTCCCCACTTTGCTCTGCACTCATCAATGACTGGAAAAATCTCAATGCTTGGACCAACTGCAAGAGTTTCTGCACTTCCTACAGCATCTTTCCACTGCAGCTGCACTGCTGCTTTCCTCTGAGCCAGCCCTGGGCCAGCAGCACTTCCCAGAGCTGCATCCCACTCTGTGGCTCTGAGCTAAAGGGGGAACCCACTTAGGCTCCCCCCAGCAGGCTGTCTTGTTGCAAAGAGACCATCACCAACTGCTGGAATTTAACTTCCATAGTCATTCTCCCTCACTGGAGGTACTGAATTGTGCCAAGCTCCTGAGCAAGGTCCCCACTGGGCTCTCCTGCTCCTTCTCCTGTCTTGGCCTTGCACAAGCCTCCTTGCTGCCTCGTGGAACACCATTCCACACTGCTGGCACTTCACCTTGCCTGGAGAGTCAGGATATCAATGCCCCATTAGCTGTTCTCTCAAAGGCTACAGTGATAACCAACATGACCCCAGCAGCTGCAGAACAGGCATCAGTTCTGCCTTTGCTTCTCCTGAGCCCAAACAGCTCAAGGAGCACCTATGAGGAGGAGCTACTCAAAGAAGTGGAGCAGCAGAGATTTAGTCTCAGCACAAGGACCAGCCACAGCCTTGTCAAAGTATTTATGAGCAGCTACTGAACCCTCAAAAGACAACCTCACTCAGGCAGAGGCAAATTTTGAGGGCTTCTCTTAAGGTTATTCAAGGTACACCCTTTTGCCTCCTGAGTAACCAAATGCATCTCTGGCCTATGATCTGCAGTGCAAACACTGCCCAAACGCTTCCAGTGCTGACAAATAGATTCTTCCATCATTGCTCAATTGCTGTTTGCCCAGTTTAGCTCTGTGTATACTATAATAGCATTTAAAGCCAGAGCCAGCCTTCAAAAGCAGATGAATCTGAAATTAACAACAGAGGCATTTTCACTCTGAGGTCTGGATGAGAGCATAAAATAACTGAACTTTGTTCCTGTGGCTTATTACATCATTCAGCCCCTCTTTGACTGAAAATATTTCTATTCCTCATTCCAGCCCATCTGTTCTTCAGAAAACTCCTTCTCTCTATTTACTTGAAAAACAACTAACTGGAGGCAAAGGCACTCCCCCACCCCCAGAGAAAAGTATGTTTGTAATTAGGCAAAGAGCACTCCACATTTGTTCCTGCTGGTGCATGTGCATGCAGGCACATGTGTGTGTACATGCCTATTTTTAGTCACACTGTCAAAATCAGCCTAATATTTCACAGCAAAGGAGGTCTTCTTGACCCAAAAAACACATCATTACTTCTAATTAGGAAAAAAAAGAAACAGAATTGTCAAAAATATCTCTCTGCAGGGAAGAAGTGCTATGAGATGATGGGACTTTTCCCTGCTGTTGTGTTTTCTTTACCTTTAATTTGCTTTTATGTAAAAACTGAGCCCAGTGAAATCCATCAGCCAGCAGGGAAAGGAAGAAGGGGCTTAGGACAGCTTTTTCTGTGCATCTTCCTTTCAGATGAAAGAATGCACTTGTCCAATAGAGGTTCACCTCATTGAGCACAGCCTGCCCTGCCCGTGCTGTGTTCAGGCTGTCTCTGCTGCTGTGCCTCTCCTGCCCTGAGGAACACCAAGCTGAAGTGGTACAAGCACTGGTGCAACCCACACCATCAGTATAAGAATTGTTTCCACTGAGGCAGTTGAGCACATCTGTAACAAGAGAGGCATTCTCCTCCTTTTGCCATCTATAATGGGAAAATGACATATTCCCCTTTGTCTTATTCCTGCTTTATTACAATCACTTCTGGGAAAAAATCCACTAATTTACCACTTGCCTGCATCAGGTGGGTCTCCAGCGAGTTTGTGGCCTCAGGACACAACTTTATACACACAACAGGAGGAGCATGGAGAGACACTCACTGCACCATGCCTGTGACACCACCTGCATGCCTGCCAGGACCCTGGGACACACACTCTGAGGAAATCCTACACGAGTCAGGGCTGAGCTCCTCTCCAACAACGACTGCAAAACCACAGGGAAAGGCGTGAGATCCCCTCTAACAACCTCACAGTGAATTCTCAGAAATGGTTGGTGAGGGGAAATGCATTTGTGGTGTTTGAGGGATGGAAATGCCCTCCTCTGGCAGAGCAGGGAGGCTGAGCAGAGCTCCAGGCTGTGCCCCAGGGTGGTTGGGTCCAGCAGGGTGCACAGGCTCACACATTGCTTAGGGCCTGATTTGTTTCTCTCAGCACAGGGGAGAGGCTGTATAAATTTGAACAGTGATGTTTGGCCAGGTTTGTCTGTTCAGCCAAGATAAGAAATCCATACAGGACAGGACAAACACTGCACAACAGCCCAAACTAGCAGGAATTCTAGGTAGTGTTGGAGGACACATTTCATATTTCATGCTCACTGTGGCCTCCGTATCTCTGTTTAAACCCTTAACTTCTAACTTAGTTTCTGATCCACTGAGATCTGTACCTGGACCATGAATAGCTGTATTACAAGGAACTCCACCTATGAAAGTCTACTTTGCTGTTCATGGTGTATCAAAAATTGTATTTTTCTAGATACAAGGTCTATTCATGTGCTTCCGAGTTGTAATTCACACTTGGTTACTTGAAACAGAGAGGTTTCAGTGCAAATACTGAAAAGATGATGGTATTCAAGATTATAAATTATAAAACCCTGACCAGCAAACTACTGGAGACAGTTTTCTTCTACAAAACAACACTACCACCAAACAAACAAAAATAATAGGAGGGAAAAAAAAACCAAAACAAAACCAACCAACCCCACACCAGGTAACTTACTTTAAGTCTGCACTCCTGTTGAGAGCAAAATGGGTTCACCATGCCCAGCTTTATTCACAGGGATTCAGAATGCAAGTAATTTGCCTTTCTTCTCTTACCTCCTTCTGACATTGTCAGAAGATTTGGCTATGCCTGAGGAGTACGTCAGGCAGACAGCAACACTCAGTCCATTTAGCTCCATAAAGCAAAGCAGCTGTGCTTGCTACAAATTGTATTTCAATACAGAATGAAACAGATCTTGCAAAGTGTATTTATTTCAGAGATCAGAGTTTAAAGAAAGTATTTGCCTGCAATCTGTAAGCAAGGTACAGACAACAGCTTTTTTTTTTTATTTCATGGCAATTTACTGGTCTAAAAGACAGAACCAGGCCTTTAATTTTTTTAAATCTCCTGGTATATCCAGTTTTGAGATTATGAAAATTATCTGCATATAGAAATTACTGTTCTTTCCTACTGCAGTCCATAGGAACAGAACCCTTAAATTTACCAGGGGCAATGTGGTAATCAAAGATGTTCTTCTACAGCTTCAACTTAGATAGAGACAATACACTTCTGAGTCCTTATCCTGAAATCTCTGACCCCTTCCTCACCTGTGGCATTGAGGTACCAGGGTGATTTGTCCAATTTGCTTTCCCAACTCAGTGCACCCTGCTTCACACAATGACCCCTCCCTGCTCCTGCACAGCCCCTCTGTGGGTCAGCCATGTACACCAGAGTGGGAGGGGGCATTTCCCTCCTGCTTGTCTGTAGCATCATCTTGCTACTTGCCTTTGGAGAGCATTACTGAACACTGACTGCTTTTCCAAGCTTAGAACAGGTACAGCTGATTTCCTGATGCCTTGGCACCCATCCAAACCATCCATTAGCCACAAGCTCACAAACTGATACATCTTCCAAAAAGCTCATGGGCAACGCTATTGTTTCTAAAAAGAAATTAGCTTCAGGTAAATGAAAATAAGATTTAGTGCTTGGGGCAGGATGCATGCAGTAAATAACTCTGGATTTATGAATTGTCATGCACAAGGCTCCATTCACTCACAGTGACAAGGGGCCTTGGCATTGCCCAGTCTGGGCACTCCCCATCCCATCTCTGCTCCCTGTGTGCACACTGAGCAGCTCTGGGTGTGGATCACATCTCCATGGGGCAGAGAGCCACCCAAGCACCAGGGCAGCCACCAGTCACACCACCCTGGCAGTGCTGGTTGATGCAGCCCTGTGCAAGATCCCCACCAGCACCCCCTCCTCCCTTTGCCCTGGGCTGCCCAGAGACCTCAGCTCCTTGTCACAAGGCTGATCCTCACCATGCTGGTCACCAAGGGGCACCAAGGCCACAGTGGAGCCCCAGATGTCCTGCCAGGCAAGGCTTTCCCTGCCACTGCCTGCTGTTGGCTCTCCAGCCCAGGCTTGTTGCTATCCTATAGAAAACACAACACTCAGATTTAGAAACTTTTCTTACCCCCAGATCCCACAGTTTTCTCAGCAGCATCAATCCTGAGCAGTGAAAGGTCCCTACCACCAGCACAAATGTGGACCTGCAGAGGCTCCTTCCTACCTTTATTTTCTGTGATCACTGAATTCCATCCAGCCACACAAACATGGAGTAGATTTCTTACCCTGAGACAGCTCATCAGACCCTCACAATTCACCACTGCTGCATGTCCCAAATTATTTATGTCCCACCTTTAGCAAGGGCTGGTACAGCACACCTCAGGCTTGATGTTAAACTAGAGCCTGAGGGTTCTGCTGCTTCAGATCCCTCAGTTTGTGTAGTAATTACATTGAGATGGACTGGACTGGCATCACCACCAGTCCTTTATTAAAATCTTTTCATGCCTTCTTTCAGTGGACTTCTCTCAAGCAACTCTGACTCCTTTCCTCATTAGCTGCTCCACACAGCACTGACTCCTCTCCTCTCTGCAAGTTTCCTTCCAGATGACTGGCTAACCCCAAGCTGTCCCTTACCTGGCCACCCAACCCTGTCTGTCCCTCACACAGCATCTCCTTACCTTGTCTGTCCCTTCCTCCTCCCAGCACAGCCAGCAGGCTCCATCCCAAACTGCAGCAGACTCTCAGTCTCCAACTCACTCTCAAGTAGCTGAGCCACTCTTTTATAACCCCCATGCTCATTGGGCAGGCAAGGCTGTTTCCACTCCTCAGCAATCAGTACAGCTGTAATTCACTGGGGAAAATTGCCTCCTGCACTTCCTTACAAACCTATCTTCCCACAAGTTTGTCCAACACCTATGATCTTTTAGCAGTTTCACACCCCACTTCCAGAAATACATTCTTAATAACACTATTGCAAAACAGCCTCGTGGGACCCAGTCTCATAAGCAGCAGAGCCACCATCACTCCTGAAATGTGCAGCCCATGGAGATGAGCCATCTGCTGCTCAGCACTCCCAGCAGAGCTGACCCTTCACAAACCCCCCCCAGGACCTGCTGGTAGTGGAGGGTGGAGGGGAAAACTTAACTTTATGTTTGTGGGATTTAACATCACGGTTAAAAAATTCTAAAGTTGAGTCTCTGTCTGTTTTTCAGTATAAACATTGATTTTCTGTGGCAAAGGGGGATTTTAATATGGGACAGAGATACCTCCATGAAACAAAAGCTGTTTATGATTATCCAATATTGTGCCACATTGAAGACTATTACCACCAATAACACTAATAGATCAAGGTTGGTTGTGGTTGGCTTTGTGTCACTTTTCCCTCTTTTTCCTGGGGGCTTCAAACCCAAATTAAACTTTTGGTGAACAACCACTCAAACAATATGAAAATCACCACAAGCAAAAATCCTCTGAGGCAGCAGTGGGAAAAAAAGGTTTTATCAAACCATTCTCCACAAAATGGAGAATGGAGGAGACAAGCAGTGCCAGGGAGGCTGGCAGCATCCCTGTGAAAATGGTGATCTTGGATGCACAGGGAGAGTGAAATCTTCCCCTCAGTTACCAATGCTACAGCACTGGGGACAGTAATGGGGGAACTTCATCAAGGCTCAATTCAGACAAAATTAAAACCCATAAAAAGTAAAATTATTGATTTGAATTCACATTCTTTTCCTGAGGTTGACAAGTTTTAACTAACAGGTTGATTCTGTCACCAGCTTTGCACATTGAGCTCTGGAAAATGTCAGAATTTCACCCATGTTATTTGCAGTAGCTGGTAGTTCTTAATAATCTCTCAGAGCCATCCACTCTCTAATTGTAAAAATAGATTCACTATTAATGTGTAATAGAAAATAGGTGATTTCAAATAAATTTTTAAGTTGAAATATAATCTCACAGGAAAAAGTCACACAGTTATCCAGAAGGAAAAATGCCTTGTTGGGACAGATCTTCCATGGAATTGCAGCCATGGGAGCACAGCTGGACTCAGGAGAAGAGTACTCTTCATAAACCTTGAGGAAAAGGAAGGATGACTGTGAGCAAAGGGTCCATTTCCTTCCAAAATTTTTATTTTTAGGATTCATTACCATAGAACTTGCCAGGCCACCTCTCCAGGTTAAGTTTTTTATCCTTTCTCATGGGAAACCATTCCTTGTACCAACAATGCTCAAAGCTATGTCTGCATGTGGCCAGAATTCCCACAGTTTTCAGTGGAGCTACAACCCCTGTCAGATCCCCTAAGCCCACCTTAAAACTGCTCTTAACTTCCTTTGCTGCTGCTTACCTAAAGTCCCTTTGGGCTGGAACTTCAAAGCAGAACTTCTTCCTTCAGAGTGGCTCATCCCTTAAAAGTACACTCAACTTTTCAGTGTTTCAGCAAGGGAAATTTTGCTGCTGCAGCTGCTTTTCCAACCCACCCCACCCACACACTCAGCCCAGTGTGGAGCCTCCTCCTACACAATTTTGGACACTTTTGTGAAGCAAGCAGAAGCCCCAAGCCTACTGAGGTGGGAGCAGGTCTGGCACAGGATGTAGTCAGAGAAAGCAGAGGCTTAGCAGCCATTAGGGAACCTCAGCCAGGCTTCAGCCATAAAAGCCAACATTTCCTGCGTGGCTGAGGAGCACAGCCTGAGGGACAGTGCCCCTTTGTGTGCTCCCAGCCACACTGAGTGTGCCTGGCTCCCCAGGGGCCAGTGAGCTTCCTCCAGCAGGGGCAAAAAACAGACAGAGATGAAATCAAATATCATGACATTTTCCCAATGTTTCTAGTCAAACAGAAAATTAAACAGGCTCAGTTTTATTGCCAGAATGTTAATTTATGCACGGCTTTGGGGAAGGCAGACTCAGGCACACACAGAAGGTCAGGTTTAATGCTGTTATTAGCTGTCCCTTCCTTCCTCCTAGAAATGCTCACAGAGCTGCTTCCCAATCAAAGGGGGATATTTAACATAGGGGAGATGTGGGTGAAGGGCTGGAGGTTTATACAAAGGAGAAAAGCAAGGGAAGTTCAAGCCACTTGCTGGCAGGCAGGCTGAGTGGGCACTATTTACCCCAAAATGATCTCTCCCCCTGCCCCTGAGAGACTTGTGCTGTAACAGGGTTGTGGATGCACTGTACTGGGGGAAGTTGGGTTGGTTTGATTATGGTGCAGTGACACTAAAATCTATTATTCTGTGACCATGAAATATGGAGTGGGAGAGTTTACCCTCTTCAAATAACAAAGGCTGAATTAAGAAATAAAGAACTGATACTGAATTAAAGTTCTGATAGAACAAGTTAAAGGGGTAGATACATTCCTATGTCATGGTCATTAAAGCACTGTAAGGGAGGGTGGTTGAAAACAGGAAAGCATTCCTGTGTACAAGTGTTGTCCCAGGCTTCTCAAAATGTGGATTTGTGCTGTGTCTGTACATGGATGTGTATGTGGGTACCCCATACACCCTCTGGGCTGCAGGCTGACCCCCCTGTTTCCATGGAGTGCAGAACACAGCTGGGAGTGTAGAACCAGCACTGGATGCTCTGACACAGGTATCATCTCCTCATGCATAGAGGAGAGCTGGGCCAGGTGCAGAAAGGAGGGGAATTTGGAAAAAGTGCCAAATCATCCATCTCCAGAGGCACCAAACACCAGCTGCAGCTGTGAAAATCGATCCCCAAACCCACCAGCATCATTAGAGGAAGAGGGAACCTCCTTCCTTGAAATCACACTGCACAGAGCCCGTGACCACGGTGTCACCAGCTCACTGTGACAGCAGCTGCTGTGCAGGTTTCCACTGAGCTGTGGTATTTCTGAACTGATTCTGGATTACCTTTCCAAGATCTCTGGCAACTGAAGGAGCTGGATAGGAAAAATGGGCTGACTGCAGATGAAATGTGAACCTGAAGCACTTGCTGGAATGAGCACTCATTACATTCAAAGGCTCACAAGAGAATTGAATGCTGTAATGATTTTTTACAAGTTTCAGTGAACAGATGCATTGTGAACCCCTCACAAAATCCCTCTTCTGAATTCATATTTACCAGCCCTTGGAAGTGTCTTTTTCTGGGAAGATCAAACACCCTGACTCCTTCCAACTAATTAAATGGATTTCCCTGGGAATAAATTGCAGTTGTCACCTAATCAGATGGTGCATTTTAATATGATGTTGACTTTCTAGTGCTGAAGTATCTGAATTCCACAGTGTTTTGGTTAGACTATTTACCCTGCTTACAACTCAAGTCTAGTTTGTTAACAAAGAACTTAACAGCTCACTGGAAAAATTTATGCCACCAATTCAAGCCCCCATTTCAGGTTTCATTGCTTCTTCCTCCATATTCATACTAGGCTCTCACTGTTTTCCTTTTTTTTATTAAAGCACTGAGAACTTAGCACATCACCAACATTCCTTGTGTCTTCTTGGATACTGTTTGTGGTCATCCCAAGAAGCTCAGTGTCCCTTAGGTCTGGCTCCAGCCCTCTCCAAAATTAGATGTAAATTCTGGGTAAAAGTTTCATCAACGTGCCAAACTGCTCATGTTTACAGAAGAGCAGTGCCAGAAAAAAGTCCAAATACAGCGAGCAAAGACACAACAATGATTTCTGAAGTCATTCACTGGGAAGGATTTAAGTTGTCCTGGTGTGTCCCAAAGCCATCAGCAGTGTTGGCCCTTTGTCACTACTGCAGGTGGTGGAAAATACAACTCAAGTCAAACCAGGTGGAAAAACTCATGCACTTAGTGCAAGATTGTTCATTTACTTTTTAAAACCAGGAATGGGCTGATCCAGAAATTGAGTTTTCAGTCATTTTAGTAGCAATGGGACCAAGTACAGAAGATAACCCTGGGAGAGAGACAATGTGGATTAAAACAAACTGAGCCTTTTGGGATGGTGAACTTCTTGGGAGCAATATCCCATATTCTTCCCTGGTGATGTAACTATGAAGCAACTCCATCTGGTAACTCATATCCCTCACACCAGTGAAACACTTATGCCCCAGTGTCCTGTGTGACCAAGCCCTGAGCTGCACCTGCTCACATTGCATTTGCTCCCCAGAGAAGCTCAGAGGGATGCAGCTCCCTGCCAGCAGCTTTCCAGGCTATCACAAACCATGTGCCAGCTTCTCACTCAGTGTCACTATATGAAAACATTACCAAAGGCTTGTGGTGCAAGCCATTAACACATTGAGGTCACTAAAGGTGACAATTCTGCTCTAGGTACCAGCTCTGCAGGGTAAGCAGGAAGACATTGGAGTAGGAACCAGGATTTCCAGGGCTCTTGTGAAGATAAAAATACAGGCCAGTTATACAAGCTTGGAAGTGAACATTGAGCAAAGGGGTTTGAGGGCACACCAAGGGATAGGAAACCCTAATAGAAGAACTCTGCTGAAGTTGCAAAGGCCATGGAACAGGCAGGCTGTGAAAAATCCTACAATATTTGCATGACCAAAAGGTCAATCACACAAAGTACAGTAAACTTTTTAGAAGTGGATTTTTTGAAAGAGGAAGCTAATTGTCTCTCTCTTCTCCTTAGATGTCTTTTCCTCCAAACCAATATGAACAGAGCATGACCAAACTTTCTAGCTCTCTGACAAAGAGTGATGGTGGGTCAGCAGGGACACAAGCAGAACACTTAAGCCCTCTGCTACAGAAAATCAGGTTAGTAAATTGTTCTCAAATTGGACAATCTTGGTGTGGTTTGTTTGGGGTTTTTTAGGTTAAGTGGGGTTAATGTTTGGATGAGAAGCACATTCCAGTGTGATTTCACCACTGAAATGGAGCCATCTCTGGGGTGGAGTCCTGCAGCTGCTGGTGGTGCACATGTATTTTGCTCAATACATCCAAAGAACAACTGAGGATACATCATTCTTGGGGTAGGATGCTGAGTTGAGCATTCTTGGTCTTGCTGTGTGTGCCAAGGAAAGTAAAGGACTTTTGCTTTCCCTGAGAGCTGCTGTATTGATTGCAAGGGGGAAAGAAAAGAAATCTCCCTGCTGAGAAAGGCAGAAGGCTGATGGTGGCAGCACAGAGGGACATCTCTGCAGCAACAACCCTCCTCCCACTCCTGGCCCTCACACCCACACCTCTTCCCCAAGGAGCACACAGCCCCCCTGGCTGGCTGCCAGCCTGAGAGAGCCTGGGGGCAGGTCAGGAAGCTCTGAGGAGCAGCAGCATTGCTGGGTGTTCACCTGGCAGCCAGGAGTGGCACCTGAGCCCTTCACACCCCCAGCAGATGGCTGAGAGCTGTGCAGGCTATGGAGCACACTGATTGCACCTATTACCTGCTCACACCTTTCCCCCCAGCTCTCCTCTCCTGTGCCAGCTCCCTTCATCCTTCCTCAGAGCAGGCTGAAGCCACTCCATATCCTGCTGGCTTTATTCCAGCTGCCTTCACAAGTTTCTCCAATTCCTAATCACACATTTCCTGGCATGATCCCCATTGGAAAACCCAAGTTCTGATAACATTCGATGACCTTTCCTTTATTATTTCCCAGGGCTCTCTTCGGTCCCCAATAGGTTCTAAAACTGGGATTTGCCTTCCTGGAAAGCCAGACACTGGGGATGAGTGACTCAAGACCTTGGCATGAGGCTCCAGCAGCCTGGGACACAGAAGCAGTACCTCCCCCCTCACACAGTGCATCCAACAGTAGGAAGTATTATTTTGCAGGGCTGTGCTTCGTGATTTCCTAGAAAAGCAACAAAAATTCCACACGTGTTTGTGTTTCCATGTGAATTCAGCACAAGGAAATCCACACAGGCCACATGTGGTTTAGAAATTGTAGGTGTTGTGAGCCTCGTGTCTGCATAATGTCTTGCCCTTGGTATGCAGTAAACATTCCACATCTTTAGGGGAAACTCCCACATAGGCAGGGAAGGAGGGGCTTTAAAACCCCAGATCCCAACTCCAGCACAAAGGCACGAGCAGACAATAAATTCTCCATCTGCAAAGGAAGCGTCCAATTTCACCCGCTGGTTTTGATACGCTGCTTCAGCAAGGAGATTGTGCAAGAGCAATCACAGAGGGACCAAAAAGCCCTGCTTGGCCACATTTAAATTCTGAAGAGAGAAAGATGCCTGGGAGTTAAGGCCTGCCAACCACCAGGTCACACTGCAGAAGTCGATGGGGCCAGATTTCTACCCAGCTTTGCAGTTCACAATCACAGCCTTGTTCAGAAAGAAAAATCCCCTCTTATCTCACTACCAAAAAAGTCAATACAGTGGAGCACTCAGCTTGGAGCAAGATTCTGAGCAGTTGCTAAATCATATCCTCCATGTCAGAAGTAACTTGACTAGATAAATGCAGAGTACTGACTCTTGGGTAAACTTCTGCCTGACACATGGGACCAAAAGTGTGTCTTTGTCCCTCTGACAGCCCCCTCTGACATAAGGATGTATGTCCCAACATAGTTTTATTTTTTCCCCACTTTATATTTTAATAAAATATATGATAAAAAATAATAATGATATTAAAATCTAATTCTAAATGTAGAATAACTCAATCTGAAAGACAACATGAAAAGTATTTGAACTGAAGCAAGAATGTGTTTACTGAATCAAGCCAAATATTCCCTTAGATTTTCTGCTGAAGAAAAACCTCAGATTTTGTTTCAAATATTAATTGAGATTGATAAATCTAACATTCATAGAATCATTAAAGTTGGAAAAGACCCCCATGATCATTGAGCCACCATTCGACACACCTATGAAGGAGAAGTTGTGTGGGGAAACATTGTTTAAGGAATGTTTTTTAAAAAAAAAAAAGCTATGAGGTCATTTTTATTGATTCCAGGTTGAACTTTGTAGATTAATTATGGAGGAAAAAATAGGTACTGACAGCTCAATATTGACTTTTAAACTGGTTATTAGAACAAAGAAGGCTGAGCATGATCTTTAGAGGAAATAGCTTCTGATAGGGTGATGGTGCTGTGTTTCTTAGGTAACTGGACTCTGGCCAAACCATCTGGCTCTTCTGCATTTCATTCTAACAAAGAGGACTTCACAAAGCCTGGAAGAAAATCTTATGCACAAGAAATGTAAGAAACATACTCAGGAATGTGCCATTCGAGGAGATATTTGATACATTTCAGAAGGATTTAGAGGAAAGAGGGTACAAAAATTAAAAACAAAACCTGAAAAAAGAGCTTGTACCTGAGGAAAAAAAAAGCAGTACAGTACCTGCATTGTGGGGTTTTGCATTATTTGATCCTGTGCAGGAAAAAAGCACCTTACTATTGAAAGAGAAAGCCTCTTTCTCCTGCAGAGCAGCAACCTCAGGGTCACAGTTCCCTAAACAGACCTTGGATCAAGAAGCCCCAGAGTGTAGTTTTCTGCCTTTTTTCCACCAAAACTCAGGGAGAGTCACCTAAACCTGGACACAAGGATGGTTTCCTCTAATGTAGACAACCAAGCAAAGCAGCCCCAACCCAAATCCCAGCCTGCTCATCCCCAGGCTGTTCAGCACCAGGAGAAACACAGCTCTTCCTCAAAGTGCCCCCACTGCACTGCCTTTCATCTTGGTAGCTGGAGCAGATTTGCATTCACAGGGCTGTCCACTGTGGAGAACAAGAATATATCTCTGTCCTCATCTCTCATTTGGAGCAGCACCAGCACACACACACACTCCAAGTCTTATATGACAAACCTGTGCTGAGCTGACAACCACGGAAAATTTGGGAAAAAGGGGTAATTAGGACTCCCAGAAGATGCTTCTAATCTGCTCTCCAAGGCAGATGGGGGCTTATTGACAAATTCCTTGAGTTCATTTGGGTGTCAGAGGAGTATCTCCCAGTTTCAGGCCAGCCAAGATCTCTGTCATGTCCTGCACAGTGAACTTACTGTGTCCCTCCTCTTCATCAGCCAGGCATAGCATCAAACAACAGGACACAGCAGAGAGAGGCTGACCTTTGCCAGCTCTGGGACATCCTGGGACATCTTATAACTCTGCCAAGGCTCTGCAGTTTTCATTCAGGGTCCTACCTGCCCTACATTTGTGGCAGATGTCCCCATGCAGACAACCCTGGCTCACTGAAGTGACTCACAACAGTCCTTGTGCAAGGGGAGAGGGCTGCTCCCCCAGACAGCCAGCAGCTGGCAGGACAAGGTCTGGGTGTTCCAAGGGTCCCCCAGGTTTGTCCTGCAGGGGAAGGAGCAGAGCCTCTCTGGGCCACAGTCTGGGAGGGTTAGAGACCTCCCAGATCTGAGCTGTGTATGCAAATTTAAACAATCATATTTAAACAACTATTAACTATGAAATAGCACTTTTTGTGCCTGATAGTTATTCTTCAAGCTTTTGGTTTTCATTGTCCAAGGAATCTTTTATTGAACTGTGGGCTTGGAGTGTTAAGCCAATGGTCATCATCATCAAGCTTCCCTTTGGTTTTTCTGCTCTTCCAGGCTCCCAGCAGCACCAGGGATTGCCCCTGCTCCCAGCTCCTCAGGCAGTTTGACAGATGGCCCTGCAGGGATGGCAAATGCTGAAACCAAAGCAAAGTGAGATTGACAGAGCTCATCATCAGAGTTAAAGCCCAGGAGCAGTTATCCACGAGGCTGTGCTCCTCCAGAGCCTTGGGCAGCTCCCACAGCACTGCCCAGGCAGGGCCACACAAACACAGCCACCTCTCCTCTTTCCCACATCCCAGCTCCTCACTTGGCTGATTTCAACCTCAGTAAAAGGATGCCTTTGCTGTTCCCTTCCATCATTGTCTCTGCAAGGATCTGCATTTATTCCACCTCACCTGGAAGTGAGGGTCAAAATCCAAAGGCAAAACTTTTTGCCTTATCCAGAAGCTTTTTCTCTGCATGAAAGTCTCAAAGGTGCTGTCAGTAAATGCATCAACTTTTCATTTTGCACTTTTTCAGCTTTGACTGCCCTAGCACTACTTTTCCCCTCAAGTGAAAAGGTGCATAAGCATCAAAAATCTTTGGTCTTAGTATAAATGCCAGATGCTGAGTGAACCACTCTAAGGGGTGCCAAAAGGAGCAGTTCCCTCTCTCATGTCCCCCCATTTATCCTCCTTGCCACAGCTCTGGTGCTCAGCAGAGCCTGAAGCACCTCCCCACACACAGCAAACCTGCTTCTGGCAGCTCATCAAGGTGCACCTTCCCAGCACAGGAGAAGGTCCTGGTGTCTGCCAAGCACCAGGATGTGTGCCAGGGAGGAGATGGGAGGACACATCTGGGAGCAGGGAAAGGATGCAACAGTTCACTGCTGCCAGGGAGAAGAAATCAGCTGCAGCATCTAAAATTCACCCTCATGACTCTGGCTGCCAAGGTGGGACTGAAATAGAGAAGAGTGAACAGAGCTGGAGCCCATGCACCTCCTGACTGCAGCAATTCCACTCCCCCTTGAAGCCTCACTTTGCTCCACTTCACCAAATTTTTTTGAGAAACAGGGAACGAAACTTCGTATTTTCCATCCTATCTCCCCTCCTTCTGGTTTGATTACAGAAATTAATTTGCCTGATTTCTAATGGGAAAAGAGTATCAAAAGCCATTTTGGCTGCATCACCATAATAGCCCATATATGCAGCCTGGCATAAAGAAATAGGATATATTTATTGAGTGATATAAAGATTAGTTTAATGCTATAAATACTTCCAAACATTGTTGGAACATTAACTAATCCACTCTCACAGCAGCTCCTTGTAGCAAATAAAGACTATTTTTTCTTTGTGGAAGGGGGTTTAGAGAGGGGTTTCTCTTTATGTGCAGCAGCATCTCCTGGAATTGGCTCTGAAACTCTCAGTGCTATCAGTGACCCTTTCAGGGATGGACCAGGATTTGGTGTGAGTGCTGATAGAAACACAAACCTCAGCTGGGTACTCTTCAACAGGAGGATGGGGACCTTCTCACACAGATGTAGATAGTTGCCTTCCACTGAGAGGAAACATCTATTTAATCACAGTCAATTATTCTGAAATAAGCATAATTTTGTTCTTCTTCACTGGATGGCTCTGATTAAAGGATGAGAGGGACCAACAACAGAAAACAGGCTCCTGAACTCAGCCAAAATATAGGATATAGCAGTTGATGGCAAAAAATTGCTTTCCACAGACATTTCAGACTCTCACAATTATTTTGGTCTATAATGGTTCAACCACCCTGAAACCACTGTAGTGAAAGGGGGAGGTATAAATACCAGTGTAATGCATCTTCATTAAGGTATCCTTAGATTTTAGAAAACAACTACCTTTAGGAACAGCCTGCTCTGTATTTGGAAAGATAGTAGAAATATTTTATAACTGTTCCACCCAAGTATTTTATACATCTGAAAAAATACATGAAGTCACACACAAAGCTCAAAGGGCAAAGCATCCTACTGCTGTAAAATCAAGTGGGATGGATTCCTCCCTTTGCAGCTGGCTATCACACATGACCCTGAATTAGCTCACTTGGTCAGAGCATGGTACTGATAATCCACCAAGGTGGGTTTGATCCCTTTATCATCACATAGGAGATGGACACTCCTTGTAGGTGCCTTCCAATTCAGAATGTTCTGTGAAATCTGAGTTCCATGAAATGTCCTGGGCATCCTGGTTTCCAAGGGCAGCTGCCTCTGCACTGCAGCAAGACCTGCCACACATACATCACCAAACTGCCCTGCTCCCTTCTTGGGGGCTCCCCAAAGCCTCTGCTGTGGGGGCTTGCTAAAGGCAAGAAAGGGAAAAGTGCTGGGAAAGGGATGAGGGAGCAGAGAAGGAAGAATTGCTGTCTGTCAGCAACACCTCCTGTGGCTGTAGGCAGGCAAAGGACCACTCACTTTGTGCCTTCTGTTTGACATGAGGAACGGGAACCCACAGCCCTGGAAAGCTCTCCAGACCATCCCAGGTACCCCAGAGATTCACCAGGTTCTCTGCCCCTGTGCCCAGGGAAGCTGGGGCTGCCAGGCACCTCCAAACCCCTCAGTGAGAGGCTGCAAACTGAGCGAGACACCAGCAAAAAACAACAACAACAACAAAAAAATCCTGGCTGGAAGAGGCTTGGGGCTGATGGATACCTGTGGATACCAGGCATGCAGGGGTGTCTGTTCCTGCCAGCCTTGAGAAGGAAGCACACAGAAAGAAAAACACACCAGGAAAAACTGCTTGAGAAGTAAAACCAAGCTTGGGGACAGTCCCCTGTAGGGTTTGCCCTTGCATGACTGAATAAGACAATTTTCAAACATAAAAGTAAAGGTGAATATTTCTGTCACTCTGTCTGAGGAGGCACTCTGTCCCTCCTGGGCCTGCTCCCCACACTCCTGCCAGGACAGCCACCAGGTCCTGGCAGCAGGACACAGCACAGTTTCACTTCTGTTCCCTCCTTATAAAGCAGAAAGGGACCCAGCTTCCCTTGCTGGCAGAGATTTGGATAAACCACACTGAGTTTGTGTTGAGCATCTCAGAATTAAAGGTGGCAAACATGGCTATGCTGCACAGCCCAGGATGAATATCTGCCCACATGTCTGCCCTCTAATAGTTCTCATTTTAGACCCAAACACACTTGGGTGTCTCCTAAGCTGCCACTATCTCAATTTCCTTGTGGAAATTACAGACTGGAGGTACAACCACCATGGAGCTGAGGTTGTGCTGAATGTTGCTCCCACGCAGAGTAGAGGAGATTCCCACTGCTGGGAACATCTGTTCTTTTGGAGCAGCCTCAGGAATGATTCTAATCCTTCCTGCACTGGTCCCATCAGGAGGCAAAGGCAGGGGTTGTGCAGAGAGCAAGGCTGGATGGGAAGCACCTTGCCATCCCAGCCAGGAGGACACTGGTACTTTTGCTCTTTTCTCTCCAAGATGGGAATTTGGTGCTAATCCCAGCTGAGTGGCAGCAAAATCCTGGAGAGAGCCATGTGCCACTCTCCAGCAGGAGTGAGTGGCATCCCTGGGACCAGCTCAGCTGCACAGGACAGAGACAGGAGGAGGCCAGTGCAGCTCTGGATCTTCTCTCAATTCTCTCAGCAGGGAGCAGTGGAGAGACCATCCCTGAGTGGACAAAGGAACCTGTCCTGCCTTTGTCCAGGCCAGGGCTCACACTGGCTCACACTGAACTGCCCCCACAGGCTGTACCAGTCAGAACAGACATGCAAAGAAATCTCCTAATTTAAACAAACCCATAATTCAACAAATGCACTGAAATATTTTTGTTAAACACTGAATGGGAAAGGAAAAAAAAAAAAAAAAAAACCTTTGAAATTCCTATTTTGACATTTTTAAAGTAACAAGTCACGAGGAATACCCTGGGGTATTTATAAGAATCTTTGTTTAAATACAGGTTATAAAGAGAGCTAAGGTTTTTATTTGAAGTGAGGATAGAGGGTGGGATCTGCAAGTTCTTGTTTTGCTGTGAGGGGTTTTGAGATGGGCAATTTTGAGTTTGTATCCAGGTTCAGGAAAAAGAAAGAGAGAAAAAAAGCCACTGCCTCTTAAATTTTTTCCACAGAACAAAGTAAAGTCACTATCCCAGAGCATCTCTGTTCACTACCTCCATTGCTTAGATTTCACCATCAAAACCATAATGTATCAAGCAAGATTACATCCACAGGCAGCTAATTAAAGTTACAGAGGCCTGGGCTTAAGGAGAGAAAGAAAATAACCACACTAAAGGCTGCAAGCAATGAAACTCCAGTGGGAACAGTCTGGAAAATTCAACCTTGCCCTGGCCAAGAGCTTTCCCCTGTGAAATATTTCTGGAGCAGCCCAGGCAGTAAAGATCACACTGATGTGCTCCATGTGACAGAAACCTGTGGGGAGCAAACCCTCCCTGCAGGGTCACAGGAGCTGGCAAGAGGGACAGCTTTTGGTGCTGCCACTGGCTGCAGTCAGGCCAGTGTCTGGCCCTGTCACTGCCTGCTCTGCTGAGAGGAGATGCTGGTTTGCTGCATCACACAGGGCTGGGAAGGCCAGGCTGAGGTTGTGGCACCACAAGGGACAGTGGCCACAAGCCCCAGGGATGGCAGGGTCACACCCAGGGAGGCTCACCAGCATTCTGTCTGCCCTAAGCTTTGCTTTCAGGCAATGTACCCTCCCCACAGAGCCCACCAACACCTGCCCAGCGGATTTTGGATCCCGTTGGTGTAAAAGGAGCATTGCAGTGAACACAGAAATCAGGTGTCTGTTTGGGGGATGGGGTAACAGCTAGCACAGGACTCCAGGCAGGTACATCTGCTCCAAACACAGGCAGAGCCACCTGTCTCACACCAGGGTGCTGTGAAACCAAAGCCCATCTGCCTGCAGAACGTGCTGTGTTATCTGTGAGGAGCTGAACTGCAGAGCTCAGTGATGCTCCTGGGGGATAGCTGAGGGATGCAGCTTTGGCACTTATCTTGTCACTTCCATGTGGCAATTATAAATCTGCTTGGTTGGATTTTCATGTGCCAGCTGGCTCTCTGGAGGTGAAGGGGTGGGATCTTGTCAGGATTATCAGCTGGGAGCATGGATCTAGGTCCAGAGGAGCAAGAAAGCACTGGGCTGTGCTGCCTCCAGCCATGGAGCAGTTTCAGCCAGGCCCCCAAAAGCAGTAGAAAGTGTCCAAATCCAGCCCAGTGTAGAATGCAAACACTTGAGTAAAGCAATCCCAGGAACTGAGGCAATAGGCTGGCATTAGAGCAGAGCAGGAAACAATGTTATCATCTAAGGAGAATGTGGTATTTTGCAATGTTTTCTTGTCCAAGATCAGTGCAAAAAGTTGTAGTAAGAGTTTCTGGCAAACCAAGCTTAAAAAAATAAAACCCCTTAAGATGTTATTTTAAGTATTCAATCTGTAAAGGCCTCCCTCTCTAGTTTGCTCTTAAATTACAAGGACAGAAGAACCATTTTAACTCATAATTTATCAGGTTTCTCAGTGTTAAACAATATAAACCAAAAAGACAAACCAGTCCTGACTGTCCCAAGCATCTCCCTGCCCAGTGCCCAGGCTATCACCTGCATCCTTCAGTTTCTGGCTCTTCCTGGCCTTGGACACATTCTGCATCCACCTGGGGCAGAGTCCCTCCTTCCTTCCACCCTGCTCAGCCAAGGGAATGACCAATTAGAAAACAAGCAGGAACTTCTGCTCTCTGCTAAAACTGAGCCAGGCAAGCAGGATCTGTAGCACAGCTGGAAATTAGTGCATGGTTGTACATCTGCAGATTTACTGTTGCAACCTAATCCAGAGGCCCCCAGCTATTGTGATTTAAGTGCTCATGGGACCAGCCAAGGAATGTAATAAATGCAGGGACAAAAAAAAAAAAAAAAAAAAAAAAATACAGTATCTGGAACAGAAAGGCCTCACAATAAAAGCTGGAACAAGGGTGTTAAGTTTTCCCCTCTATATACAGCAGAGGCCTCACCTCCCCACCTCTGTTCCAGGAATTAAAACACAGAGCTACATCAACACCTTTGTACACAAGGGGCAGTGATGCCCACAACACCAATTCAAACTTTTCTCAGGTGAAAACTCGATGCAAGCCCCTCAGAGTGTTGTTAACTCCATCATTTCAGGGCTGAAATTCCCATAGGTTGGAAAGGGCAGAACAAGGAGGAGTGGGCAATGGGGAAGCCATGGTTTCACCTGGGGGGGTTTGTACTCAGCTGGCAGCAGGGACCAAGGCAGGGGACGGTGCTGCCTGTTCTGGGACATCCCCCAGGGCCAAGGTGTGGGCTGAGCCCTGTGCAGGACCGAGTGATGGCTGTGACAGCACTGCCATGGCCAGCAGGAGCAGGGACAGCTGCTCAGAGGAGGGTGAGAGCACCAAGGCAGGGGCTCAGGAAAGGAGCCATTCTCAACAGCCAGACCAGATAACTCAGGGAAAACATTTCCAGAGAGCCACTCACAAACACCCTTTCTTGAGGAGAGAGAAAACTGTGCTCCCTATGCAGCAGTGAAGCCCTGAGTGGCTTGCTAAGCTGTTTGAGCAGACAGCCAGACTGACACAACAGCACAGACAGCCTGGAGTCACAGAGGGCTCTCCCTGTCCAGGGAGCCCACTCTGCACACAGCCAGCACTCGGGCTCTCCATTCAGCCCCAGGGCTTGGGCTCTTACCACAGTGACTTCTCCAGAAAGAAAACAAATTTCTCTGCTTCACAGCCACGGAGACAAAACTCAAACCTATTCACCCTGAAAGATTAGTCACAGTAAGAAAATTAGATTAAAAGCTGTTGGCTGCTGAGGGCCCCAGCTCGAGGCTGCTGGGTCTCTGTGAGCTGCAGCAGTTGGAACAGAAATAGGAAAGCACATTGACCCCCAAAATGCATTTACTCTTGTGAAAAACAAAGTTCATTATTTAGAATTTTTAAAGTTAAATAAGGGATAAAACAAGGGACAAAAATATCCAGTGCCGGGGTGTTTTTGTTGATCAGCCAAAGAGCACACTGCCAATGTAAAACATTGTTCTCTATATACTGTTACATTGCTGGGGGTACCTGCATATTCATGAGTTTATACATTATTCAAACATTCCTTTGAGTTTTTGATGTTCCAGGAACTCTCTTGTTTGGTTTTAACCTCTGACTTGTCTGCAGGACATTCTGTAGATTAGGTCAATACATTTTATTTCTTCCTGTGTTTCCATCCTGTTGTTTCACACTCCCTGATAGTGAGGAGTCAATAAATCTTTCCCGGATGCTTATGCTCTGGTTTCTGTCACTGTTACCACTTGGAGAGGCTAGTCCACAGACGTAAGGAAAATAATTGCTTTACACCGTTCTCTAAGTTGGTTACATAAAGGTATTTTAGTCTCTATTTTAACAATTTGCTAAAGCCCACGATATATTTATCACACTACTATTCATATGAACTATACAGTGTATACATAAACTGACAGATTGTACTCTACAAAAGCACTAAAAAGTAAGTATAAATTGTACCATATCAAAATATTTGTGATGCAAAAAGCTAATCTATGAATGTGAACACCAATATGCTGTTGTCATCTATAACACTCTTTTTGCACATAGACCAGAACCTGCAAAATGAGCACAAAGCTGTGAAATGGCTGTTCTCATCCCACTCCTGCTCCAGCAGACCTGAAAGACGCACTGGGAGCAGAATGGGAACGGGTACAGGTGCTTCAAAAGCAATGAAAACCTGCCGCAGCAAAAATCCATCCTGCACCAAAGCACGGTGCTGGAGCTGACATTCCCTCCACAAGCCATGCTGCCAGGGTACCTTTTTCCAAATGAGATTTCCACCCTATTCTTTTAGATAACACAGCCTGTACCCTTGGGAAGAAGGGGGAAAATGAAAAAACGCAGGAAGATCAAAGCTCTGCAAGTCCATAATATTTTATTAGTTCCTTCCATCTGTCACGCAGCAATGACTCCTCGGGAAATAAGCCCCCTCTTGAGAGCTGCTACCTTTTCCTCGCCGCTATTGTGCTCCTTTATTGGTATTTGTTCCGTCTGAGCGAGCTCCTCATTCACAAAGCAGCCTCTGCTCCTTGAATCGGGGGAGGGATGGAGGAGGATCTCGCTGCGCCTCTCTTATCTCGTTCACGTTCCGCTCGCTGCCTTCTGCATCAATGGAGACCTCGGGAATCCTCGGGTTTTGTTCTCTCCCGCACGCGGGGGCTCTTCCTGCTAAAATAGCAGGCTGCAGCAATAACCCTGAGCACACACAATCATACAATTCCATCTGCCAGGGCGAGGGAAAGATGCAACACGCTGCTTTTGGAGAAAGAAAAGCGCTTTGGGGGAGCAGGGAAGAGGAGGGGAAAGAGCCAGATTTCCTGAACACCTCTGAATAAGGCAGAGCAGAGGGAGAGCTTTACAATGGAGAAAACTGCCTTGGTCTGCTATTATCAGGATGCAAATGGAGGAATTTGAAAAGCTGACTGCAGTGGATAAACTCCACGAGATGCTGTGCTATGGAAATGGAAAAGCTCCCACCCATCCATGGCCCTTCCCACTCCAAAGGCACTGCAAGCAAGCATTGTCCTGCTTCCTCCAGAGCTGAGGCTCTTTCACAAATGTATGATGGGGACAGACGTCAGGCTCCCTGATTTTCACCATCAATTAATGATGCCCTAAGTGTAAGCATCTTAAAATGCTCGGGCTCCTACATCCCACTCAATGGAATAAACTCAAGCATTCAAAATTGCTCTCAGCTCCTGGTTTTAGGAGGGTTTGATCTTGTTTCACTGAAATCAAGCTCCTTGACTGAACACAGGCTCCAGCAAATGGAGAAGTTTGTGTGTGGGAGCCCTCAGGGCAGCAGAGGCAAGCAGGGCAGCGTGCCCTGGGCACACATCCCACAGTTGCACGGGTGGGTGCAGCCACGTGCTCCCATCTGTGCTCCTCATCCCTGGCTCTTTTGGCAGGGCTGCAGCTCCTGGGAGAAGGATAACCCTGCTCTGTTCTTCCTTACAGCTTTCATGAGTGCACTGCTGGCGATTTCACATGGATGGTGCCCACTGTGCCCAGCAGCACGCTGGTGAGGGCTGGCTCCGAGAGGAAACTGCTGCTGCTCCTTCCAGAGAAAGCTGATCAGCTGATGCCTTCCTCTGACCCATGCCTCCCTCTTACCCCACTCCATCTGGCTCTGTAATTCAGGGCTTGCATTTCATCCAGCCCAGCATTGCCTTTGCCAGCCACTGCAGATGTTCAGATGTGGGTATTTGGCTGGTGAGAGTTTCTCAATGGCAGAGCAGGTGGAGTAGCTGCCCCTGCCATTCCCAGACCTCTTTCTCAAGGGCATCAGAAACACCTTCTGGTCCCATGGTGAGCCAAGAGTAGACGGAGCTTACAAAAGACCTTAAGGTCACATCACCTGCTTCAGAAATTCTTGCTCACAGTGCCCTGGGCCCAGCTTGCACGTGGCAGAACAGAACCCTTTTTTGTTCAAGAGCTCATGCACACACCAGAGTAACTGGATAACTTCTTTGTTCTGCCTGAGAGATACAATGTGAGATGCAACATGCTGAAATTGCTGCATGCAATCTCCATCTTTAAAACAAAAGGGAAGACCTAGTAATGGACTGTGGGAAAGATAAATATTTTCTTTTTTGATCCTAAGGGTACATTTTTCCTTATTTAATAAGGCACTAAACCCAAAGCATTCCTCTGGATCTTTCCTTGGGGGTATTTCACTCAGACTAGTACCACCTGGGCATTCCTGGGGAGATATGTTTAGGATTAGGGCCCCTGCCACTCTTCCCTCCTGACACTTTGACATCTGTACAGAAAGAAGCCATTCCACTTTCTCACACCAAAGGCCAAGCAATTAAAGCAAAGGAGGGTTTCAAAACCACCATTTCACTAAAGTCTCTCTTCCCTAGAGCTTTGCCACTCTCACTCAGTGATCTCAGGAATCAGCACATCTGGGTTTTGAGGTGCATCCCCTCCTTCAGCAGAAAGCAAGCAAGCAAACTCCAGCGAGCATCCTGCGTGTCCTGCAGATGTCAGAGCAACATTTTGAGCCATTAAGCTATTAATAAAAAGACTTTTAAGCCTTCTCTGGCCTACAGTGCCCCAACTAGAGTCTGGTCTCAGAAGAATAGCTGGCTGGCCTAAACATCAGAGTGGATTATTGTCCTGAGGGTGAAGCTGGAGATGAGGCTGCTGCGTGTCATTAAACAAACAGATGGAGAGACAGCCCCAGAGGCTCAACAGAGCCTGATGCTTTCTGGCTCTGAGTGTGCTTGTTCCAGGGGCAGGAGTGGCTCCAGAGCTCTCTGTGAAAGGAAGAGAGACGGCCATGGGCTGCAGCCTCAGAGACTCAGCCTCACTGATGATGGAAAACAGAGGCAAGAAGGAGATAGAGACCTTTTACTTCATGAGAACAAGCATGTCACAGGGCTCTGCTGGGAGTTTGGAGGGGATCCAAACTGCCCAGAATATGCTCACAAGTGCTTTGTTGAAAGGAGCACAAGGAACACCCTCAGGTACTCAGACTCAGCCACCATTTCTGCTACTGGGAGCTGCAGCTCCCATTTCTGCAGCTTAGCATTTTGCTTTGTAGGTCTCTAAGATTTTAAAAACAGGGTTTTAGAAGAGAAAAAGGTAAACTACAGATGCATTTGTAGGCATGTCTTCATTTCTCATTAGAGTTCACCTCTATTTTCATAAGTATACAAACAAATAGCATGGTTCTTCTCAAACAGGGCACTGCTTTCACTTGGCACAAACCTGCTGCAGCTTCATCACCATTAGGACATGGAATGGCCATTCCATGGTGCAGCATGGCTGGAGATCCAGGCCCTTCCCAAGCCAGCACATTCCTGAGCTGCCACAACACACTGCTCTGCCTCCCACCCCTTCTCCCCATCCTCCTCCCACCATACTCTTGTTGGACAGCAAGGGCTCCAGTCACAGAATGCACAGAAGCCAATTTCCCAGCCCAGTTAGCAGCAGCTCTCCAGCACAGGCAGCAGGATGAAGCAGGATTGCCTCCTCTACACCAGGGCCTTCCCTTTCCTGAGGGAAGTGGAGGAAGGAAGATGCTAGAAACCAAACCATTTCTCTTCCATCCTGAAAAAAACAATGATTAGAGCAAGCTTGCTAAGGAGGGTGAAATGTGTTCCTTCCAAACATTTTCCTGCAGCTGCCTTGTAGTTTCTGTGCTTTTATGCTACACAAAGGTACAAATCAAACAAGAATGAGGCAGCTTCCTCTAAACACTCACATTTATCAATATTATCAACCAGGCAGTCAGCCCTGCTGTGAACAGGGGGCTGGACTAAAAGACTTCCAGAAGTCACTTTCCACATCAGTAATTTTCTACTTCTGTGACATTCCATAACTAAAGTCAGACAAAAATATAAAAACACTCCCCACATAGTTTTTGTTTCACTTCTGACTACAATAACTAGTTAGGACCTTTCTGTTAGTTCTGGACTTCCTGTTTTGACCTTCAGTGTTCAATCCCAGAGGATTCAAAGGAAGTCTGGCATGGTCTTCCAGCCAAACCAGGCTGTCAAAAGAGGAATAACTTGATTTACCACAAATCCTGTTCCATCTGCAGAGCACTGGAAGCCACCATCCTTTACTGAAGTATCTCATGGCCATACCTTGTTTCTGGCATATCTGGGAGCCTGTTGAGGTTAGGACTTTGGGAGCATCCTGCAGGTATAAAAGCAGCCACCTGATAGCCCAGTGAAACAGAACTGAGAAAAGATTTCTTCCAATCTTTTATGCAACATGAGTAAGTGCATGATCTCAAGCCCCAGAGAAATCTCATGACTGCACTCTGGAAAAGTCCCTTCTTCAATAGATGCTGCAATTTTAGAAACAGTGGATTGGTGCAGTGCTCTGGAGGTCTCCAGATGGGGATGATGCAGCCCATAACCTGCCAGAGAGATGTTTTTATATGGATGCATCCTGTTTACCTGGGGGGAGAATGATTTCATCCACCCACCCACTCCTTAACAGCTTTTGTCATGGTTAGAAACCAAGAGGTATCTCTGGGATGGCAGGAACTTCTCACAGAGCTGTTCTGGCTGAATTTGTGCTAAGCTGGTATTAATATCAGTTCCTTTATCTCCATTTCTGAAAAAGGCTCCAAGCATTAACAGCTTCAGTAATGATTCATGGGTTTAAATTCCTAAACCTTTTGAGAACAGGAAATTAAAGCCAAGATGAACAATACACACAGATTAAATATATTTAGCTGCTGTGTTTCTTGTTGAGAAACTCAGAGAACTGTTTAGTGGTGCTTTTCATGTGGCTGCTCCATGTGGAAATGATGGCAGCTTGCATCTGAAGTCAAAATGGCTAAAGGGGGGCTGCAGGAAGATATTTTATTGTTTCCCTTGTGCTTTCTGCTCTCCAGCAGAGCTCCTCTGGGCAGGGTCTTTTCTCCAGGCTCCTCAGCATCAGATAAAAACAACTAAAGGAATGGCCCAGATTACATGGTAGGGCACAAGGCATCAGGGAGGGAACTGACCCCTCTGTGGCCAAGTTCTTCAAGAAGGAAAACTCTGGGAATGTTTGCAGAAGGGCTCACCTTATTTCCAGGTGGGCAGTGGCAGACAAAAGCTGGTCTCCAGCAGCAGCTTCTCCCTGGGAGAGAACCAGCACAAAGTACACAGTTCCCAGCATCTCCCTCCTCTTTTTGGGCTGAGGCATCCTTTTTTGCATTTCATCTATGACTGTATTGAGTCAGGAATCAAAACCATCCCTCAGAGCCCCAGTTCAGTGTCCTGGCTGCTCAGTCCCTGCTCATCTGCTCTCTCAGGGCTGCTTGCTGACAGCTGTTTTATAGAGCCAAGGATCCCAGCCCTTTGTTTTTCCCTACCTCATTAGCTAAACAAACAATGACACCATATAAAATACCACCCGGCTCGGCTGTCTGTGAGATGCAAATCCATGGAAAACTATCTAGGAGACAATTTTAGAAACAGGCTGTGCCTCTGCCAAGTGCTTGGATCAGTGTGGCAGTGGAGAGAGCCAGGAGCACACTGAGCTGAGCTGGGCTGAGCTGAGCTGAGCTGAGCTGAGCCCACCATGGGACCACAGGGAGATACCAGGGAGATGAGCTACCACACTGCTAAGGCTTCCAATTAAAAACACCCTTGATGACCAAAATATCAGCACCAAGTAATTCTTTGGGAATAAATTTGAGTTACAGATACAACCTCAGGCTGAACTCTTAAAGGAAGATGTTATAAGGAGGTTTAAGCACCATAAAGCTGACTGACTGGATGGGAAATGCACTTCCATGTGACTTTCAGCACCAGTTGTTTAACCCTAAGCTGCCCCAGAAGACTGGGACTGCAGGAAAACACAAAAAGAAAGGAGCTGAGGGTGGCAAGGCAGCCTTCAGTGTCCTCACAGACAAAGCAGAAGGACATGTCTGACGTGAGTTAGAGCAGCCTGTTCAACTCATTCAGCTCAGCACTTGTCTCAGACAAGCTCGAATCCTTCCAAGAAAAGTCACCCAGGAGCACAAAGCTCAAGAGAAGGTGAGGTGACCCCATGGGCAGCCACAGCCTTGATGAGCACTGAGTGGTTTCAAGTGAGGTCAGTCTGGCAGCACCCATTGTGCTGGAGAGGAGGAGGAGTGCTCTTCAGACCCTTGAGTGGGAGATGTGAGCATCACAGGGAACAAGGGCCCTTCTCACTGAAGTTCAGGAGAAGAGGTGAGCTCCAGACAGGTGAGGACAGGGAGGCTGAGCCTCACCCTGCAGCTGCACTGTCCCTGCTCCCCAGCCACACAGCCCCAAAATCATGCTGTTACCCTCCCCAAAACAAGGTAGCCAGGATTATGCTAAGCAAAGTGCTTTTGTGGAGAAATTTATTCTGATTTTTCACTCTTGAGCACTTTGTCTTTCAGCTTTAGCTCTGCTGCCAAGAGCAGCACCCACACTCTGACCACAGCTTGGGTCTGGTGCACCTCTGTGGGACCCAGGAGAGGACTCCTCTATGGCAAGAGTCTGATGGCACCTGGGAGCAGCTGGACCTGCCCCACTGATGGGTGAATGGCATGGCTGTGTTCTTCCATTCTAGCTTGAAGAGGCATCAGGTCCTATGAATTTGGTCACTAAAATCCAAATATGTTTAATTTTCGGCTATTTTTGAAATGTGTTCCAGTAACCTCTCCTCCTCAATGACTCTTTGCTTGCACAGTGTAACGTCCAACAGGCTCACAGAGAAAACAAAAGACAGCTGAAACCACTGCAGATCTGACTTCCCTCCATCCCTACAGAGCACCTCAGGAATTGATCCTTCCCATGCTGTGCACAGTGGCAGACAAGCAGGACTCCTCTGCAGTCAGGACAGCAAAATCCATCCAGCCTCATCATTCCAACAAGCTCCTGCCAGCCCGAGGGATGTCACCCTGTGTCACTGGCACAGTGCTGATGGCACTGCTCAGCATCCCTACCCCGTGCAGCAGATTCCAGCTGGATCCATGCACACCAGCATTTCCCACTGCCCTTCACCTCCCACAGGTTTGTGCCACAAAGCCCAAGCACCTCAGCAGAGCTAAGGAGATGCAGTGAAACCCAGCTACAGAGAACACCAGTCCACTTTCTGCTCTTGCTGGATTGCTGTAGGAATAGGGGCTGGATTTGGGGGCAGAAAAGGTCTAAACAATTAAACCTATGGATACAGAAGGCTGCATTTCTTCTTTAAATCTTCCAATCCCTTCTACAACCCAATGACATTGGTTTCTTGGGTAGCAGTTCAGCCACCCAAAGCACTTTCTGCTGTCCAAAAGGCAGAATGGGCTCCATAAAGCCACAAATTTAAGAAAACCAATGGCAGAAATAAAATAATACTGTGAAAACAACAACCAAGAAACCAGTTTCTTCTGGCTGGTTTTTCCACCAACTACCAATACTACTTCTTGGCTAAACCTGTTCCCAAATTTGAATTTGAGCACTTTGGTCCTTAAAAACAAACAAAAAAACTCTCAAAACACTAAAATCAAACCCCACCAAACTATTTACAGCACTAGGAAATAACACCACAAGACAGAAATATGTCCCATTTATCACTTAGCTCCAGATTCTTGGCCAGCCACAGAGACTGACCTTTCAAAGTTCAGAAAAAATTCCTTCGTTCTCCATGAGAAACCAGCACAAAGTGGATCAACCCACTGAAAAGCTGTAGTATTTTCCTTCCAGTGACATGCAAGGCCAAATGTGAGGGATGAGTATTTACAGCTAAAAAAGTTTCAGTGTTTCAGAAAGATTCATTTGGGAGAAGAAAGGAGGGTCAAAGCCATCTACCTGCCTCTTACAGCTGGCAACTCAGTGCTTTGTCACTGTCTCAAAATTTCCAGGTTTGTCCATACATCTAAGAGTTTAATTCTTTAAGTGTGTTTATTTAGTTTGTTTGGGGTTTTTTTGGTTAGTTTTGGGTTTGGGGTGGGGGGTTTGCACTGGAGGTACACTGTCTCCTCTATACTTCCAAAGGACAGAGAGCACAAATACAGCACTAGAGATACTAAAGACAATATTCCACATTTTCTTTTCAGGTCAGCCATATGGGATTATCTTGTGTTCACACTGGAGTTCTTTCCCTCATGCCAAATATAGAAATATCTACTTACGTGCAGAAATACAAATTACACAACCAATTCTCACATCCAGGTAGCCACTTATACAGGGGTTGACTGCATGTGTGTACTTGAGGCCTCCAGTTCAGCTGACCTGCACACTTCCTCACTTTTTTTTAAGTTTTAACATCCCATATGGGCAGGAAAGCCAAAAAACAGTTTGGTAAAATATCACATTTGCTCCCATGAAATACTAGACCATCCCCCCTGCCCCATTTTCTGAGCCTCCAGAAGATGGCCATAGGAAGCTGGCTACTGGTGGCCACTCCTGCCAGCACACAGCTCCCTGCCCTGCTCTCCAGCAAGCTCTGCTGCTGGGGGATGCCCAGCCTGGGTAAGGTCCTTCAGGGACTCAGAGTAATGCACCAGAACAAAGCAGCCCAGCAGCCTTCTGCTCTACTGAGCAGCCACAGGCCACTAAAGCAATAAAATGTGTCACACCGAGACACTGCTCGAGCCAAAATGCATGTCAGCGAGTTAAAGGGCTGTTCCTCACACTCAGCATCATCCCCTGCAGCTCCTAAGAGAGCTCCAGTGCAGGGCACTCATGAACACAGTGCTCCTCCCTTGGTCTGGGCTGCTGAGCACCACCTTGTGCCTTCAGTGCCAATGCTGAGACAGAACATCTGAAACACCCCAAGAAACAAAAACCCACTCAGGGCCAGATCCTGTGCTCCCCACTGACTGTGCTCTCACCCTGAGCATGAGGTAGAAGGAATCAGGGAGTCCCAGGGAGTTCTGACAGATCAAAGTCACTTGTGCACCACTTTCAGCAGCTGAGTATAGTCAGGGAAGCAGCTCCCCTCCAGCCAAAGCTCTTTACCCATGGCCAAAGTTACAGCAAAGGCATCACTCCCCTGGCTGATGGACAGCTGGCCCCATGCAGCTCTGCATGTTTCCTTACAATCCCACAAACTTGTAGGGACGAACACAAAGCAACTCCATCAACTCCCACCTCCTCCTTCATCCCTTTCCAGGATACTGATGCCATGAGATAGTCACAGACAAGTTCTTCCTCCTGTCCCCAGGCCACAGCAAGGACTCTGCACAACCATTTCCACTTGGAAACAGACTCAGCCAGTATTTCACTCTGCCAGGGGTGCCCTGGCTGCTCCCAGTCTCCCTGAAGGCACCTTGCCTCACTCAGCCTCCTGTCTCTCCCAGAGTTAAATCAAATACACATCCCTGGACCCCTTTACCTTAATAAGCAACACCCAACATCACCCTCCTGCCCCAGCAGCAGGGTGTGGAATAAGCCCAGGGAGCTGAAGTTAGAGCAAGGCTTTCCAAAAAAAAGGTAATGACCCAAGTGGTGTTGAGGCAGAGACTGCCTTTGGCAAGGTTAATTTCCTCAAAACCTTACCAAACACTGGGCAGGACAAGATCAATCACCAGAATCTTGGATAAAGATGATTTTTACATTTTGAGTTGGAAAACTGGAAACCAGTTGTGTACCCTTATATAAAATCTGCATTTTTGTACTTTAAAAGTGCATTTATATTGTTGAGTTTTGACAGTTTTCTAGGAAAAAAAATGCAATTGAAATGAGGGCTGTGTTTTAATGGCCTCTATTATTTTTGAAATGTTCTGCACCTGAAATTCCACATTGGGGTTTGTTTTGTTTTAAAAAAACAAAAAACAAAAACAAAACAAAACAAACAAACACCCCCAAGCAACCTAAACCCCAGAACTCTCCAAGATCTTCAGAAAAGAGAAAATGCAGCTGTTAACTCTCTCTCAAGAGGTACCTTTTGCAGCCAAAGGGTTGAAAGCTGTGCCAGAACTGGGCCCTTATGTGACCCCTGCTCTCCATGAGCAGCCACCAGGAGACCCTGGCTGCCTCAGAACAGGATGATCCTGGCAGGGGCAGCTTTGCAGACTGTGGCTCAGATTCTTGCAGTGACCTTTGACTGCTGATGCAACATGACCCTGATGGAATATCAAGGTTTACTCTGGCTAAAATAATGGGGGGAAAACCCCAACGTTTTGTTTCTGATGGAGCAGTTGAGAGAGAGGTTTGACAGCTGCTTATCTCAAACCCAACCCTTCAGTTAGTGGGCCCAGCCCTGATTTCCATTCCACTTTTAACCCCTGCAAACACTTCATGGTCTCCTCCTCCAGTAACAACTCATTCCTTGAGCGAGGACAAGGGCTCTTCTCATGGCCTGTGGTTACTCTGGAGGAGCCTGGCATTCTCTGAGCACCTTTGCATCCACCCCATGGATATGGTGTGTGTGTGTATTGGACACACCTCTGCAGCATTGCCTCTTCTTGAACAATGCTGAACTACTTGGACCCATGTGCAGGTTTATCAGAGGGCACACTAAGGAAGCCATGAGTTGATGCAGGAAAGAGCTGGACTCATCCCTCAAGCTTTGCTCTGAACCCAAGCCTTGGCACCACTCCACATTTCCCTTCATGTCCTCAGAGGATTAACTCAATGCAAGGCTGATGAAAAAATTGGACCAGGTTTCCCCCTGGTCCATCTATTGTCTTCTACAGCTCAGCATCAACTCCTGCAGAAGCAGGAAAATGTTTTGAAGAAGAGATAGTTGGTACAATTCTACCTTTTGCAAATATTATGCAGAGATTATACATTAAACACTGAGGCCAACAGAAGCATAAAAACGTGGGACATGGTGTCAGCTGGAAGGGAGGGACTTTTGGGCACTGATTTACTCCCATTCTAGGGAACAGCCTTTTCTGGAGTTGGTGTTGCCCTGAGCAGACATTTCAAAGCACAAGACAGAGGAGACAGCTTTCCCTAGCCATGCTTGGTGGCAGAAGAGGTTGTTGTCTCTCTTGCCACCAGCTCCCCTGCCAGGCAGGGATGGTGTGACCTGCAAGGCCATTCAGCACTGGGAAGCAGAGTCTGGGCACACTGCAGAGGATGTCCAACACCCTCATGTGTAAAATGGAACCCAGCACACAGAAGGATCAACCAGAGACAACCAGTGCTTAGAGACATAAAAAGTCTAAAATTCTACCCAAATTTAGGAACTTCAGATGTGTCCTTGGCTTTGAAGAGTGATGATAATCCAGCAGGATTTGCGTAGAGCCACCATGAGAGGTGAGAACAGGTTCTAAATACAATCCTACATGACTGAATTTTAAGCACTCCAGTTGGATCTTTTTGGCATTACAGTGACAATCTTGGCATCATCACTCCCACAGTTGTCTGCAATTAACAGTTGCCACATTCAAGCCTCCTTGTGTTCATTAATGTCCAGGTCCTGCCTGACACCCCACCAAGGTGCCAAAGGAAGCAGCAGAGCAGGCTAGGAGGTGTTCTGCTGGAAAAATCTCTGTCACTCCTGTCCCATCTTCTCTGGCCACCACAATTTTCTCTCTAGACTGAAAATGCCTTTTCCCCTTGCTCTGGTATTCTCTGACAGCACTGTTAGTGCCATCAGAAATAACAGCAGTAAGTCAGACAGCAAAGTCATTCTGGCACCTTTTTACACCCTGATCAACAAGGTGTGAGGGCAGCAGTATTTTCCCATTCTGCAGTCAAAATATATAGTACCTTCAGATGAAAATTAAAAGTTTAAATCTATAAAGAAAAGCCCAACAGTGTGAGAGGCTGCCATTCTAATTCACTGTATACATCAATAAAGAGCAGAATCTGATCCAATATCACATGCATAGTACAGGAGTAGCTCAATGACACAAGAGAACAGTCCAGGGAAATTTGTGCAGAAGTGCATTCCAGACACAAGGTGTTTCAAGGATGGTTTCCATTCTTGTCCATTACCTATTCCTGGCCTGGATCAGGAGTGGTGTGGCCAGCAGGAGCAGGGAGGTCATTCTTCCCCTGGACTCAGCACTGGTGAGGCCACACCTTGAGTGCTGTGTCCAGTTCTGTCCCCTCAGTTCAGGGAGGACATTGAGACATTGAGGACGACAGAGGAGGCAGCAAGGCTGGAGAGGGGCTTGGAACACAAACCCTGTGAGGAACAGCTGAGGGGTTGTTTAGCCTGGAAAAAAGGAGACTCAGGGGTGACCTTATCACTCTCTACAACTCCCTGAAAGGTGGTTGTAGCAGGTGGGGTTGGTCTCTTTCTCCAGGCAGGACTGACAGAACCAGAGGACGCAGTCCTCTCCAGTCCTGCACCAAGGGAAATAAAGGTCGATATCAGGAAAAAGTTTTTTTATGGAAAGAGTGATAAACTACTGGAATGGTCTGCCTGGGGAGGTGGTGGAGTCACCATCCCTGGATGTGTTTAAAAAAGACTGGATGTGGCACTCTGTGCCATAGTTTAGTTCAGGTGTTTGGGCATGGGTTGGACTAGATGATCTTGAAGGTCTCTTCCCACCCAGTGATTCTGTGATTCTAAAGGTACCACTTTAGTCCCAACCAGCCCAGAGACCTTGGCAGAAGTGGAAGAGAGATTGCCCAGGTGACAGACTGGTGGCCTGACTCCATTTATACTCCCCCAGCCCAGTGGAAGCTTCATGTTAAACTCTCTGATGTGTCAGCCACTCCTCCCAGTTTTGTATTGCCTTCAGCAAAAGGATACTGAATAATGCTACTTATAAAAAGAGAGATATGATCTTATATGACCCCACAAAGCTGTACCTGAAGCCTGCAGATATGTTTGAACAAACTTCACATGTTCATGACCAGCTCATAGCTTAGAGACCTCACATCCAACAGCCAGTCTCCTGCATTCATGCTTGAAAAGGGAAAGGGCTATGAGAGACAATGACATGTATCCTATCCCATCATTCCTTACTTCTTTTATTTTATTGGCAAATTAAAATGATGTAATTAAAAACTAGGAGCTGCAACTCAGAGAGGCCACTACCATCTATGGATGACTCATCCTCTTTTGGGGTTTTTTTTTTGGGATGTGTTTCTGAGGTGGTGCCTTTCCCTCTGCTCCTCACAGAACACACTCCTTGTTCTCCTGTTTGGATGCTGCTGTGCATCTCTGTAGATCCTCTCTCTGCCAGGCTACAGGGGCTGCCTGATTTTTGGGGTCATGGACACAGTAAGAGTTCAAAGAAAATAAAGGGGTGTCATATATCACCTGCTGTGTGATATGAGGAGGATGAAAATATCCCTGAGACAGGCAGGGACTGAAAGGAGCAAGGCAGAGAAATGAAAGCAAACACTGTCCTGGACAAGAAGAGGCCACATGGTGCCATGGCCAAGGGATGGCAGGCAAGTGACAGCTGAGTTGTAGTGGAGAACCACTGGGCACACACAACACTCTATTACATGGCTTTGCAAGACCATAAGAAACTGAGATAAGGAAGCCAAGGTGTCCCAGATCTTTCCCTTTTTCTACAAGATGCTGGGATTTCAGAGCTTTTCCCTGCTGGAAGGAGCTGTCTGCCCTGGAGGTTCTCCTGCACTCTAGCACAGCTCTTGATGTGCATCAGGCTGAGTCCTGGTGTGCCAGAGCTGACTCAGGCTTGGCCCACTGTGCTTTGTACTGGCCATGAAAGGAGCTGATCCCCCACTGCTGGCAGATGCTGAGCTTTTCTGATGTTCCATATTTTTAAGTGCTTTTGGGACTTCTGCTCTAAAATGCTTCCCTTTAATTTCCATTTAATTTCCTTAAAATTGTCACTGGAGCTGTTGGTATCTCTGACGTGTGTCAAATGCATCCTTTTCTCTGCTGTCTCTTTCTCCCCCACTATGCAGAACATATACAGATTTAAAAAAAGATTTTCGGCTCAGCACTTCACTACCTCCTCCACACTTTCTTGAGCATTCAGCCACTTTTTTTTTTTTTTTTAAATAATTTAAAAACCCTAACATAATGCACCCAATTGAACACATAATTGTTTCAAGTAGAGTTTCCCCAGAGAATTATATAATCTCAACCTGTCTCCTTTAGGCAACGTATAATCATGCAATCTACTGGCTCTTTGTTTCTCTTCTTTCTTCTTAGTTTCTCTTTTTTTTTTTTTTTTTTTTTTTTACCTCCCCAATACTTGTAATAAGCTTTCCACCTTGTCTAGACGTTTCTGACATACACTGCATTTACCTCATATTCATCTGCTGCAGCCAGGAGATGCAGCAGTTCTCCTCCTTCCAAAACTACATCCTGGATTTCAACACCCCCTACCTGACAGGTCCTTATTCCAGCTGCTCCTCTGCCAGTGCTATTTCCACCCCTTGTGGAAAGCTGTGTATTTCCTTTATCTCATGGAAGGATTTCTTTTTAATGTTGCAACTGTTGCCCGATTAGGGTGAAGGTTTCCTTTAAATGGGAAAATATTTGCTGTGACTGAAATTGGCCATGTTTGATGAAGGATGCTCTTACTGGCAGTCTGAAATACTGCTGCAGCTCTCAGTGGGAATTCTGGGGGAACCTCTGGCCAGCCACAGTTCCTGTGGTGCTGCACTGCTTCACACCTTCAAACCACCATCAAGAGTCCTGGGCAGCATGCTAGCTCTGGAAAAGCTCCATGCTCCATAGGCAAAAGCTCTGTCTTCCCCACCCCAGTCTGAATAAGTCCAGGCCTTCAGCTCATGCTAAGACAGAAATTAAGTTTTCTTTGAGTTTGGCAGGAAACTCCTTCCTAGTGCACAGCTTCCACAGGGGCACAGAGAGCAGAAAGCAAAATCATTTGCAATTGTGTATTTAAATGGGTAAACAAAATTACCTTGAAGTGAGTTCACATCCCTTCAGCTCTTGCTTTCGCCAGCTATCTAGCAAATATGTTCCCTGGCAGGAATGTTTGCTGAGACAATGGATCACATTTTTCAGCCCTTTGTTCAAGGCACCATTGAAATATGTAGTGGTATTTACCTCTCCAACCTGATCATCAGAACTACCCTCATCCACTTGGAGATTAGGAACATACCACACACCTGATGTGTCCAAACAGCAAAACTTTGAATCCAAGCAACAGGTTTGAACACTCTGTTTTGCACACCCTGAAAAGTCCCAAGTGCCTGCACCAACAACCACCTTACAGAGTAACTGCAAAGCCCTGGGGAGCTCCAGGGCAGTGAAGGAAGGAGGAAATGGCTTGAAACAGAGAGGGTTCCATCCAGATTCCCTCACAGGTAACATGCCCCACGTTTACACTTATCATATTTTTTAACTTCCTCAGGCCAGCTGACCTAAGAGTTCCTACATTCTCTCACAACCTGCTTCTTCCTGCCTTTCCAGGCTCTTGTTCCACCAGAAGTAAATTATCACCAGTGTCACTGAGACACACTTCAGCATCACACCCAGACCCTTTCCAACTGTCTCACATTACCCCAGCCTGACTGGTGTTAATGCTACACTCTTCAAGCATTTCTTTCCTGAGAGGGTATTCAAACACTGAAACAGGATCCCAGTGGACAATTAACTCCCCAAGGCTGTCAGTGTTTAAGAGGCATTTGGCCAAAGCATGTAACAACACACTTTAACTTTTGGTCAGCCCTGAATCAGTCAGGCTGTTGGAACGACACAATCATTGTAGGTTCCTTCCAAACAAAATAGTCTATTCTACTCTACCATGTGTAATTTAGCCAGCCACTGACACTTGCAACCCTTCCCAAATTTGCATGGCAGCCTCTGCAATGCTAGTAATAATCCCAAATATTCCAAATGCATATGCAAGAAACCTAAAAGCAATGGCTAGTTTCATTTTCAAACACATGTTTTTGTTTCTCTATTTCCCTTTGAATTTCGGAACCTTGAAGGACTGTATTTACGAGGTTGTTTCAGGAAATAACATGTGCTGCTGAAAGAGACATTTCCTTGATCCAGGACCTTGGTTTTTGATGAAACTCAGTGTAAGGTTGCAACAGACTGCTGTAACCCTGATACATATCTGTATATATCTAGCTATATCTATATCTCTGTGTATAAATATATATATATATATATATATAATATCTGTATATATATATCTATATATTGATACGTATCTGGGGCTGTTCCATGACCATCATTTGCTGCTACCAGTCCTGCAATGGCCAGGGCCTGGCCACCATGTCTGGCAGCAGTGCCCTGGGCCACTATTGTGCCTTAGAAAATGGTTTCAGTTCCTAAAATTGTTGTGTGTGAATGTTCCTTCTCCACTGGCAGCACCAACACACCAGAACGCTAATGAGAAACTAACGAAGAGAGCCAGGCTAATGCAAAACAGTAATGAAGATTAATGTCTCCCCAGAGCAGAGGCTGACAGAGACCTAGTGCACCACAACAGCATTTAGAGGGTCAAAAGTGGGTCAATGAAAGCTAATTAATAGCAATTCTCTCTCTTATTCTTAATCACAGAGTGGTGTGTAGGGATTTCAAATAAGCTGCTTGTTCCATTCTAGATGTTCAATTCCCAAACTGGGAACCACAAGCCATGCAGGAATTTGATAGCATATCTGGGCATAGATCTCTCAACTGGGAAACAAGCAGAGCCAAGAGACTGGGCAGGCTGGGCTCCTTCCCAGGATAGTAACCTGAAGTTTTTGTTTTGCAGATGCACTATAACTTTGTGTAACACAGCACTGGACCTCAGTAGGGTCCTGCCTACTTACTAGGGCAACAAGTGATGCCTAATCAGGGATTTCAGGTCAGGCTGTGGCTCCTCTCCAAAAATAAGCTCCTGACACCCTCCAGCAGCCCTTGGAGCCAGTAATCCTTCAGTACAACTCCCTGATGCACAGCCTATCACCAAAGAAGGCTAGATTTGTACATGGCCTTAACAAATCTGTCAGAGGATCTCATCAAGGGCTGTCACCACAGACACATTATTATTGGACTGAAAAGCTCCTGAACACAGAAGCAGCATGGGAACACCCTGCAACTCTGGGCAGCCTTGTCATTTAGGAATTTGACCAAGTTCCCAAGCCTGTTTCTCACTTCCTCTATGACCTTACCTCACTTCAGCCCCCTCACCTTGACCCCTGGCCCATCAGAACTGCATGAAGATCCTTTGGTGGCAGAGCAGTGTAGCATCCCAGGGAGTGCTCCTGCCTCTGGTGCTTGTGTCTGTGCTGCCTCATGCAACAGCCTTTGCCAGGACTTCAAGATATGACCATCATACCCATGTGAGGAAGATGTTTCCATTCCTCCTTTGCCTGCCCTGGGTAAACCCACACAAGAGGGAAAAATAGCCAGCAATTCCTCTGGGGGCCACCCTGTGCTGAGAGATTGAACTGGGGAGGAAAGCACCAGGCTTGGCTGCTCTAGATGAGCCATAAAGCAGCACTTAGGATTCCTGTCTCACCTGGCTGGAGCCCAAGTGGGAGCAAATCCTCTGCAGGCAGGGCTGTCCTGCCAGCTCCATGATCCCACGGCAGGAAAACACACTGAGGCTAAAGAAAAATCAATGACTTTGCACGTGTTTTTGCAAGGCTGCATTCAGAGAGGTGACTGGCACTGGAATTGCCCTACTTACCACAAAAAGCAGTGACAGTGCCACCACGACAGCAGGGGACTGACAGAGTCCAGGCCTTGTTTCAGCCCTTGTGCTGTAATTGGAGTGGGCTGTGCTGCCAGCAACAGGATCCTTTACAGGAACAGAGCTACATCCCCCACCAAGCTTCCAAAGGTAAGACAGCTGCATCGAGCTCTTGTTGTGCTGGCATCCACAGCACTAGTCCATGCACACTGCCCAGGGAGCATGGAAGTGAAGGGGGAAGGAAATGAATGCTAAGATTCCCAGTGGTTCTGCAGTTAGGGACACTGCAGCACCTCTGCTGGAACATCAATGTCTGGGTGACAAGAGTCACTTCACACATCAGCACAGCAAACACAAACCACCCTGAGCCTCTCCAACCTCTCACATGGTGAGCATCTCATGTCCTTCTGCTCCACCATGAGCAGAGACTGAAGTGGGCATAATCAGGGGCTGGTTGAGACTGTAGGTCTGTGTCTAGTGGCAACCTGTGCCTCTTGCTAGGAATGTGCTGCCCAGGCACTCGGGGGAAACGCTGCTCTCATTTAAATATTTAATTAAAGTTACTTAGGTATTCTGCTAAACTATTTAAAGGAAGTACTACCCACCTCCCACTGATAGCAGAAGGACCTAAGCACCTAATTCTGATGGGTTCCTTTGAAAACCCTTGATTCCAATGCTCAAAGGTCTGCTCTGAATAGCCAGATCATTGCCCATATCATGTGTGTGCTCTTAAATGATTGGCAGTACAGCTACCTTACACTGATTCACCTTCTTCTGACTCACAGTCATTTATTTGTACTATACCCAGCACCAGCAATTGAAACAATGACACAAGTTTTCCATACATTCACAAGGGAATTCATTAACACCATGAATGCACAACTCCATGTCCAGCCATGCCAGGCTCCCCAACTTCTCCGGCCAAATAAAACCAAACAGATCTGTTCTGAGCTGTACACATGCTGAACCAAATCACAATTTCTAAAATTTCTAAGGAAATATTATTTTAAAAAGAAAAAAAACAACCTTTTTCCCCATTTTAAGGCAAATTCTAGCAATGTGAAGGCTGCCAGGCTCAAAGACAAAGCACTTCCTCTTTGTTACAGAACTAGTCCCTTCTGGCTGGTCTTGGCTTGTGCCTCCACTCTGTGAAGGAGGGAATGCTGAGAGGGCTGAAAAAGCCCCCCTGGCTCTATGGTGCTTTTCTAGTTTGGGTTTACAAGTGCCTGGCAGCTGGTGCCAGCTGTGACACAGCTGTGCCCAGCACTGACCCAAACAGCTCCCAGCAAGGTCCTCATGAGCCATGTCCCCTGTGACACGAGGCTCTGAGCCCCTGAGCTCCTCCCTGCTGTCCAACTTCAGCCTGGTGACCTAATCCCCAGAGCCCAGGAGGGACCACTTTCTCACTTGGGTGCTTCTGCAGGGATGTCTGGCCAAATAAAAACCAGCAGAGGATTGGTTTCACCGTCGAAATCCAACTGTCCACTTAGGTGTATTTCTAGACTTGTGTTAGGCAGTGGAGGGACCCCAAAGCCCCTGAAATTGCAGGGTAGTGTCATATAGCAGCCAAGGTGCTGGGACAATAGCAAATTTGGCTATATTTGAACTAAACCATTTATCTCAGCATACATCACGCCATGTCTGACCACTTCCTGAGATGAACCAAGGGAGATAAAACTGCTAATTTGAGTTTCAACCCAGAGCAATGCTCTTGGATTTAGCTGAGTGCAGAGTTAGGGAAACTTCTCCCAGAGCCTGACTCTGATTCATTCTTCAAACTCTGAATCACTTGGTTTTAGCTCAGCCACCAACTCCAGCTAAGAGCAAGATGACCATGTGTAGTTCCCCCAGGGAAATACTCACCGGCTGCCTTCCCGCAAGAGAGGAACCGAGATCACTCCAGCTGTGCCAGCTCTGTGGGAAGCAGTGGGTGGCAGGGGCAAAGAACAGCCAGCCCCAGGACAGGATGGGTTTTTGAGTTTTAATTTGTTTTTTTACAGGCTGAAGGGAGACCTTCAGACTCAGTGAAGTTCAAGGGGATGTGAGCTTTCTATTGGGCCTCTTGGGCATGTTAGTCCTTACAGCAGCCAGTTTAACTGGGAAAGGAAGGAGGGTTTGGTGCTAAGCAGATCCCTCTTCCTTGAACAATGGCAGCAGAAAGCTGGGCAGGAGTAGGTTCTGTACAAGTCCAGTCCAGAATCAGATCAGGGCCATAAATGGTTCAGCTCAAGACAAACTCTGTCAAAGCTGTTCCACAACTGCTCTGTCTGCAAGTCCCACTATTTTACATTTTCTGCAGTCCTCACAAGCAATTGGATGGGCACAGCTGGGAGCTGAAGAGAAGCTGCTCAAAATCTCCAAGCCCCAGCTTTGGGGGCACTGAAAACAAGCCATGCCTGGGTGGAAAGATTCACTGGAGACATCAATGTCTTTTCAGCAGCACATGCAGGCAGGGTGGTCTGCTTGTTGCTGTGGTGTTGTAGGAGTGCGGGAGCACCCTACAGCTTCCTGGCAGGATCCAGCTAGGGCACTCTAATCTCTTCTAACATCACAGATCCACTTTGGAGATTGTCACTAGCCAAGCTCTGCTGGAGGAATACAATGTGGCCACCAACCTGACATGAAGATCAGGTCAACCCTGTTTATTTGGGGGCGTTTGTCTGGACCACCCACACTAAGGATCTTGCAGATCTCACCTGGGGAGCTGAAACAAGTCTGCTTTGCCTTTAAAAAAGGGGCAGTGCTAAACAGACTACTTTTGTGAACCACTTGCATGCCAGAGACTCAGCTCCTCTAAAAATTAGGACCATTAGAAAAGACTCTGCAAATAGCCCTTGTCACATTAGAAACTGAGCACTAAGCCAGGCTTAAAGAGCACAAGGCAGAATGGTGCCATGGCTGTCCCAGCTGTGCAGTCAGGTAAGCAGGGGGACTGCACTGCTGGGCAGGGCCAGTGATGGTGTGAGGCTGGGATGGAAAACAGTGCCTCAGCAGCTCTCAGCACTGGGCTCAGCACTGCAGCTCCTTGGACAGGCTCAGCACAGAGGCCAAGCCTTGCAGCTCTGTGGCAGAGTCAGTGCTGAGCTCTCCATGGGCTCCCCTCAGGTGTCAGGCCCTGATCAAACAGGTCACAGCAAGGAAGGGAGGACAGAGATAGGTCCATGATTTGTGGCCAAGCTCTGGCTTTATTGCCAGGACCCAAAACCCACCTGTCTGTGCTCACAGGGCTGTGTGGGGCTGTGCTGGGGCTGGACCCCAGCTCTCTGCTCTGTGCTGAGTTCATCACTCTGCAGCAACCAACCCTCAGTGCTCCTCCACCAAAAGCATCGCTGGGACAGTTTGTGCTCCTGCAATGCCCCACAGAGGCACAGCCCATGGCCAGCCTTGGCTGACTGGGTGGGGTGACCTTGAGTCCCTACAGTTCTCCACTGGGTGCTCGATGATAAACACACCCCACACCATTGCTGACTACTCTGGTGGGTGCATAAATCATTTCTGAGCTATGGCTCAGGCTAAGGTGAGCCATAGCTCACAGCAAGCTGTTCTCAAGGTGGTTTGAAACTCTCTGCCTTCTAAGGGTCATTACAGATCTGTGAGGGGCAACAAATGCTTGTAAGATACATAATTGAATGGAATAAATAAATAGTGAAATGTGAGGATAAGTATTAAAACTGACTAAAAGCCATCCAAGCAGAAGAGAATTAAAAATACATGAAACCCAGCTACAAGCCTAATGAACAATTGCTTCCCAACTGTTCCTAAATCGTCTTTAAAATCTATTTTTAAAAAGTACTTTTAAAATTACAGATTAAAAATAAAATGTAAGAAAAGGAAGTCAAATAGGGCCTTGTAAGGATTCATTTAAAGTCTACATGTGAAAAAATTCTGGGCTCCTACTTCCCTCCAGTATGGATTGTAAGAAATTCCCAGTCACTTTTTTCCCCATTTCAGCAGGTTCTGTCTCCCTGTGCCTCCTGGACACTGTGTGCTCTTCCAGTATTAAGGACAGCCAAATGCAATTTAGCCAAATTCACACCTTTCACTGCATAATCTGAGATCTCTGCCTCAGCCTTCTGTGTGGGGATGGAGGAGGGCCACAAAAGGTCAAATGCACCATTTGGTAACACTCTCCCTTTTCTGGGCTTCCTTCAGCCTTTGTTCTCCTCACAGGGGCAGCTCCCAGCCCTGAGACCCCATTTACTCTGGGAGCACACAGCACCTCTTGGTCAGGAAGGGGCTGGAGCTCCTTGTAGCACAAAAGCCTCAGTTTAGCACAAATCCAATTTTAAATGTGAAAGCTGGTTCTCACAAACAAACACACAAAAGAAGCAGCAAGCCATCAAGGTAGCAGATTGTGATGGATATTAGCCATGCACCTAAGTGTCCTGCTGAATCAGGGCCATGGCCTATCGATTAGGACGCTGCATTAATGACGTCATTTTCTCAGAAATGATGATGGAGTCTGGATCTTGGCCAAGGTTACCCAACACACACAGCATCAACAGTCCCAGGAGCAGCCCATGGACCTGCCCCCATGGCCTGACAGCACACCTGGACACGCCCTGTGGCTCCAGCACCCTGGGTCCCCAGGGGTGGCAGCACCTTGTCTTGCCAAGATGTGAGCAGGGCAGTTTGTGCTGATTGCAGGAGGGCTGTGCAGAGCCTGATACTGGGCCTGTTTGGTTTAACTCAGCAGGCAGCTAAGTGCCATAGAGCTGCTCACTCACTCTCCCACCATGGGATGAGGAGAGAATTAGGGAAAAGAGCCATTCCCTCTTGTTCTGTCGCTGCATGCTCTTGTAAAAATTGCCTCTCCATCTTTTTTATTATCAACATTATTCTCCTCCTAATTCCAAACCACAACACTGTACAAGCTACTAGGAAGAAAATGAGTTTTACCCCAGCTGAAACCTAGACATGATGTGTCCTAAAATGTGAACTAAATGTGACTTAATTAATAAAAATTAATTGACTAACATTAATCAAGTAAAATCCATTAGCAATCACTCTAAGAGCTGTACAGAAAGGTTGCAAAGGAAAGTGTATTCAAGACTCAAACTACAGCATCAGCACCATGCCCAGTGCCTGTATTTAATACCACCAATGCCATAACATTCCAGGCCAGGTCCCCACATGGAGTGAATCTCCAGACTCCAGTTTGGTCCTGCCAAGCACCAGGCATGGCTCTGCCCTCACTGCTCCAGGCACAGCCGTGGACAGAAGGAGCAGCCATCACACAGAAGATGCTGTTTTTCTCTGCAGTTCTCATCTGCAAAGGGCTGATCCAAACCAGAGGCACTGCCAGTTCGCTGTGCAGTCCCTCTCCTTGCATCCCTTTGGCCAAGCCCAGGAATATACAGAGCCAGGTCATACAAATCTCTTCTTGTTCATCCTGAGCTCCATCACACACTGCTAACAGGCTTTGTGGTCTCTCCATACAGCTGCAGCAGTGCTGCCAGGTGCAAGCCTGCAGGTACAGCACCTCATCCTGACCTGGTCCTGGGAAGCTGCTCTCTGTGTGCTGGTGTACCTGTCCTGAAGCACCCAAGTCATACCTTTCTGCATCTACTCAATGTACAGAAGATTCCCCCTCTCCTCCCTCTTGTATCTTCACCCAGATTTGGAAGCCACACAGCTTTCTGTCACCGGAGTCTATTGCCACAATGGGGTTTCATTTACATCATACAGGGGACAGCAATCTCTCCTTTCCGCAGGAGCAGTATGGATTCCCGCAGGAATTAACTCAGAGATCCAGGGACAGAGCCAGCAGCTCCTCCATTCACACCTGCTGCCCTTTAAAGCATTAAAGCTGCTCCACGCCCAGCTGCATCCGCAGGGCAGCCCTCGAGTTAATGGTGCAGGAGAGCAGTGGGGTGTGACTTGGGAGGAAGGGGAGAATGTGCTTCCAGCTCTTCCATAAGAGTTAATCATTAACACCTTTCATGGCCGCAGAAGGTGCTGGCCTCCTCGCAAGCTCTCCTTATCAGCCATAATTATTTCCTGATCGGCTCTCGCCTGACTACCTGGCAGGCTCATGCACAACACCCCTGAAGCACCTGACCACATTTATTGCCCCATATTCCCAGCCAAATGGGGCTCTGCTGTGTCAGCTGCAATATTTACAGCATAACTGTTATTTCTCCCTGCCCATGCCCAAATCTAAAAGTTGTTCTGCTCCCCACTTCACCCTTTACACCACCCCTCTTTCTGTGACAAAACAAAACAGAGCAGCATCTAAATACCTCAGCACTCCTTTCTCCCCCAAAAGCAACAGCTCCTCTTGCATACAGCCCAGGGGGGTATTGCTGCTGTATCCCTAAAGCCACTTTAAGTTTTCAACCATTTTAATTCTATGCCTCAATATCTAAATTAATACATTTCTATTTACACTTTCGTCTTTTCTTTTTTTTTTAATTATTTAATTTTGTGACAGACTGGCTCGCCTCCATAGAGGAGAGAGATGTAAATGCAAGGGATAGATGTAAATGTGTCACCCACAGGGAGTGTTATGTGCCTCAGGAGGAGAGTTCAGAGTCACCAGCTAAATTCTGTTATTGAATAAAAACGGACAGCATACCCTGACCAGCAAGGTTGGTCTCAACAAATGCAGCCCTGTATGAGTGGAATAGTGGAAATTGCCAAGAGCGGGAGGATGGCTTGTATTAGATAAATAAAAGAAACTTACTTAAATAAAAGCAAAAACTGGAAATGCAGCCCTTACTGCAGCTCTGATGAACAAATCTATTGTCAGTGAAGAAGCTGAGTAGTCTGTAGGTAGCACATGCCTATGTAACACACTTGCTGTCCAAGAGTTTTACATCAAAACACATACAAAAGGCAACAGAGGTGTCCAGGCACAGAGGGGAAGAGGGGAGCAGTGGGAACATGATAATTCATGACCATATTCATTTTTTTCAGCAAGACAATAGCATCTATAAAAAGGAATAAAAATGCAATGAAGGGGGATTTCATCTTCATTACCAAAGTTTAGAAAAAAACTTTTTAGGGAAATCCAAAACCACAAAAGGAGCAGGGGATGTACACAGAATAATCCCAGGGCCAGATTATACTGGTGCTGTTACCAGCACCAGTGCCTGACACGACTGACTCCACATCCTGGAGGTTACAAGGCCACTCTGAAACATTTGCAATCTACAATTCAAACCAATGCTTCCTCTTTCTTCCTAGCACATAACCCAGCCAGGAGCTCAGGGAGTTCTCAAATATGACCAAGAATTTGGAAATGCTTTGAGTCAGGCCACTTTTAAGGTGGACCAAGCAGATATGCCCCATGCTCTGAGAGCATAAATAATACACTGGCAAAGTATGAAATCAGAAATTGTTCAGAGCCTACCTCCACGTGCAGTTCTTCACTCTGTGAGCACATGGTGCTTCCTTCTGATCTCAGTCATCCACTATTTTGCTTGGGGTTGCTGCTGGTAGTGCTTTAAAAATTCCAGCTTGGGGCTCAGGAATGGTCACAAACACATACAGGATCTCAAAGGATCTCTGAAATGCTGAAGCAAAGGAAGGTAAAGCCTTCCATTTTTGAAGCCACCATGAGAAAATGATCCTGTGGTTCACCTGAGTCATGGGGTGTGAGATTGTCTCATGTCTTCTCTTAGCAAGGATAGACAAGGCATGAAGAAGAATGGATTGACCAGTGGCTTTTCAGCTTCTTTCTCCATGTGGGAGAACACCTCAGCTCAGACAAGAGGTGGCACAGGGAGGAGACCAAGGTCTGTAGAGATAAAAAGGACAGAAGGGTGATTAAAGCAAAAGTGCTCAGTATTTCTCACAAACACCCCCTGCCCTCTCCCCCCTAGAAAAAAACCTAAACCACTAGACCAAAACCCCAATCTAAAGCCAGTGCAATCACAGGATGCACCAAAAAACATCAGGATGCTGATGCCAATAGATGTGACCATGGGCCTGACATTATGCCAGAGGATGGATCATGCTACAAACAGTTTCTCTCCTACACGTTACTGGTTCCAACCAGGGAGGAGATAATGGTTAAAGTGAGCTGCTGGCCAGAGCCAGTACAGATATTCCAGTGGTCATGGTCTCACTATTGGGTCACAAGCTGAGAGCTGATCTTGGAAAACAAGCTGTGTTTCATCCCAAGCAACACTCAGACATGTAGCTCCTGGAAAATGTTTATTTGATTTCTTGCAACCTTTTATGTCAGCCCTTCTTCCTGTTGCTTTCTTTTGGCTTATTTTCCTCAACATTAAAAAGACACCCGATTTTAACTTACTGTGAAATACACTGCAATAAGCAGGCCTGCAAGTTGATGTCAGCTGTCTGTCCACAAATAATCCCAAAGTCCCCCTTTACTGCTGCCTGTCCATGTGCCCTGACCCATAACTAAAGAGGTCTCTTCTAGAGCAAGCCCAGAGCTCATTGCCCACGGTGCATTCCCAGCCTCTCTGCCAAGAGAGCCAACTCCATTAGCTATGATGGAAGTCACTCACTGTGACATGATGTCCCATCCATGGGGCACACAAGTCAAAGCACTCCTGCAAGACCCACTGGAGCGAGGGAGTCACCAGGATCAGAACAGGGCTCGCTTTTCCCTGCAGAGCACATCTGGCTCCTTCACACACAGACACCACAGCTTGACCTGACCACTGAACTCTCTAATGCAACAAGCCCTCTGTAATCAGCAGCCGTGCAAATTAATAGCACCATTCTTTCCATTTTCAATTCAGTTTGAGAGACTTTAATCAAATCTGATGAGGAACAACGTAGCCAGCGATGAATTTATGCATGAAACACGTTACCTGCACTGCAGTTATGCCTTGTGCCAATGCTCCTACAAGTCTGCTACCAGAGAAGCTTAAACATCTTCTAAGGGTACCTTGGCATAGCCAGACCATGCAGGACAAGTTATGGCTGTGTATTCTGAATTGCTCTGTTCTTTTACTGTTAAGGACGAGAATTGGGATGATTGGCTCTCGCAATTAAGGGATGAATATTGTGTGTATGTTAAGAGAAGCTTTATTGATGTATAGGTATTATAGTCTGTTGTTTAAATATCCTCTGTTCTCCCCATAGACCCCTTCCCCCCTGCACTGTTGCTACCAGGCAGCCTGGGTTGACTGGGACATGTGAAGGCAAGGTGTGCACAGGTGCCCCTTACATGGAGCAGTTGGGAATGGAGAAAGCTTGATTCTGGGGGGGGGCATGGCATGAAAACACCTGACCTCCAATCAAGGTAAGAAGGTGATCTCCACCAATGGATAGCAAAGAAGAGCTGTCTGACAGAGTTTGGGGGGCCAGGGTTTCCTGATGCAATCCCAAAGGTATAAAAGGCAAAGCAGCTGCTTTATAGAGCTTGTGGCTGTTGGGTCACCAAGTCCCAGAGCACTGTTCCTCTTTCCTTATTCAGACTTTTGTTGTATTTTGTTAAGGTTTAATAAACCTTTGAAATTTTAAAAGTGAGCATCATTTCTCATACCTCCTTGTTTAATTGGCATATATGGTGTTAGACCTTCTCTGTAAAAGGTCTAAAATTTATGCTACTTCCTTGGTTTTTAGTGGATTTCTGTGCAAAGTTCCACCTCAAGACAGAGTTAGGACCCTGACCTTTAGCAAATACTTGTATCTTCTTGTTCAGGGCTTACTGAGCTGTTTGGGACACATTCCCAGTGCTGCAGTTCCTGGTTCACTGCAGGCATAGGTGGGAGCTTGCTGGCTTTTCCCAGCCTGGAGCCTGTGCCCATCAGCCCCAGGGCATGCAGGGCCCTTCACCCCATCATGCTTCATCTTGCCCATCCACTGCTCAGCCTTGCTTAACCACAGTGAGGGAGGCAGGGAGCTGTTTCCTGCCTTCTGAGAAACATTTCATGGAACTGGAAAAGTTTTATCACTATTTTTTCTGAAGGAGTTTTTGGTTCTCAGGTAAGTTTTCTTTCCTAAATTCTAAGTCACATATACATCCCTCACAAGAAATCCCACAGTAGGGATGTGGGGAAAATTGGGTTTTGGTTAGCAAAACCTGTTCTCACACACACTCCTACCACTAAAAATCCTGAAAGATTCTGATGGAAATAGTTGGGTTTGGAGTACGAGCACCTATCAGAAAGCCCCAGCTTCCAATGATCACAATAAAGAAAAAAAAAAAAAAGCTTCTGAGTTGCTTTATGTTCTGAAACAAGCCAAGAGACAGGGCTGGTGACTGCATCTGAATGAATCACAGCAGACTGAAGCTCACAGACCAGTGCAAATCGCTGCCCTCTGCTCACACGGGTGCCCCAAAGACCCTTCCAGGCGCTCCCATCTGCCAGAGCTGCAGCTCCTGAGCTGCTCCCTGTGCTGAGCTGCCAGGGCCACTCGCTCCCTGGAGGGATCCCCAGTACCAGCAGGGCCAGATGCCACCAGTCACATCCATTCCCAGTGGCACAGGCAGGCTGTCAGCCCTGGTGACAGCTCTGCTGTGATGGCTCTGGCAGCCAGAGCCCAGAGCAGAGCTGAGTGTGCACAGAGGGCTGGGCCTGCCTTTGCACCTCTGCAGTCACAGTGGGCACTTCCTTATGGTTAAAGAGCTTTCACTCCATCTTCCAGGCCTGCTTTCTACATTTTCCCACGTTTGGCTTTTCCTTTTCACATGAAAACTAACCCATCTTTACTACTAACTGTATATGTGTTCATATGCAAAGCCCTGTGACTGGACTACAGTTCCCAGAAGAGAGCACTGGAAGGGAAAAACAGGGAAACAAACTGTATTAATATGATTGCTGTTCTGCACAAGGGCTCCACCCTCTCTTTCAAGACCATGCATTCAGTTAATGAGAAACAGGGTATTCCCACCCATTGTGCACAATCCCCTTTTTTTCATACACAGTGAGGAATTAAGACATGAGATTTTCTCAATCACTTCCCACAAGAGCTGTCTCTGGCTTTGACTTTGATAATCCAGCTTGACTGATCTTTCCCTGGCAGTGGCACTGGCATCAGTAGCCAAAGTGATGGATGGGCTTTACAGCTCAAACAGCTTTCAGGGTAGCTGGTTGAAGAGAAGTGCCTAAAACCAGCAATTTATGCTTTCTCATGTTCCTAAGCCACAGGATGTTTATGGAGACCTTTTTTCTTTACTGGTGGCTTTGAAACAGGAGCAAAATAAAAAGGGTGAGACTCTCAAGTAGCTGTACTGCACCCATTGCTAGAGTGAATTATATGACTGGGAAGTAGCAGCATCTGCCCAAATTTTACATAATCCCAAATTCCTGCTGACACTGGCTCATACACTGCTTCCTAGTTTCCCTCCCTTATCTGAATTTTACCTCCAGTCTCCTGGGCCAAGTGTGAATTCACAGGAGTGAATGCTGCTGTTTGCAGGCAGAAAATGAAGGCAGGAGACATGAGAAGACAAATGCCACAGAAGACAGAGTGGCATCAGTGCTGTCTCTGTGCATCCTGGAAAGATGAACGAGTAATTTTAGGCAGTTAGAGACATTGCAGTTGTCAGGTCACAGTTTGGGATAAACTCATATTCTGCTAAATCTTTCCCAAGTTATCTCTGCCATCAGAGGATCTGTGATCACTTGGGTAATGTAACAGTGGCTGAAACTTTAAATGCAGTCAGATTGATAGGCCCCATTAAGATGCTCATCACAAGCTACTAAAAACCTACTGATTTATGGCTAGCAGCAGGAAAATTTCCTTGCAGGCAGTTAAATTTTTCTTCTTCAGCTTTCAGAGCTGCTTTTGTGGAGGTTTCACTGTTTAAGCACTTAGAGCTTAATGAATACTCAGGCAATTGTCTGATGTTAAGCTCCCTGGATGCCAGTGATGACTGAGGTTGAAGATAACTTAGAAAAGAGCCCAATAGAAAATGGTGAGCACCAAGGCTCCTCCTGATAAGCACAATTGCTTGGTGCCCCTCAGAGCTTAAATTCGTGACTAGGTTACCACAAAATGAATGCAAATGCACTTCATATGACCTCAGCAACTTGCTGTGTATACAATCTTTACCCTTAGCAAAGACAGACATCCAAGTGACACAGATGTGCATGGACATAGTGCAGAGCCAAGCTGAACACAGCCCCAAACACCCTTCAAAGCCAGAAATAGGAAAAAAATTGTTCATTTGCTCTTTCCACATTGACACAGTGCCCAGGGCAGGAACTGAGAGGGTAGTCCAAGATGTTTCTGTCTGACATAAATATAATATGTATTTAACATCGTGGAGATATAAACCTGTGTTGGCTCTCCTGGAGGTTAACAACCAGGAGATTCTGAGCACAAGCAGACAGCAAAACTGAGCTGTCTTAACACCTGAGAAATACTGGGACTGATACACAGCTGTGTTTCATCAAGGAATGTGACATCTGACCTACTTCCTCATAAAAGGAGCAGGACTATGTTTTTAGGAAGATGACAGTTTCAAAATTTGTTGTGCTTGAGGACTTTCCCAACTATCACACAACCACAGAGTAAACAGAGGTACCAGGGTGAATTCGGGTAAAGAGTGACTCAGGATTTCTGAGGCATCATCAAGTGCAAACAAGACCTTTGAGATCAATTACTGGCTGCCTAAAGTAAAACAGAACTGACAGATGCAGTCAGTGTCACAGGGCAGTCACCTTTTTCTCCTCAGAGGTGATTTTTCCTGGAGATCAGACCTATGAAAGTGGCAACTTCACAGATTCTTCACATTATATAAAGAAGGAAACTCCTCTTGGAGGTCACTCCGTGTGCCCACTACCTCTGGGAATTGTCCTATTTTAACCAGGAGAAAACCCACCAACATACTAGCTCCTTATGAATTTTGAGAAAACTGAGAGGCAAACAGAGTAAGAAGTCCCTGCTGGTGCCCTGCAAAGGGAAAACTGATAAACTGAGCTTTCCCTCATCACCAAAGAACAGCCAGGGAGATGTGTTAGAAAGAAGATCTGACTCCTGATGCTGCTTGTGGCACTGCTGGCTTCTCCTTCCATTACTCTGTGATGCTCCCTGATGTTCTTCAAGCAGCTGAGATTCTGTCTTGTAGGACAATTCTTGCTCCTGACCACTTGAGCCAGCCTTGCTGGGCTTGGCCTTTAGAGATACTCTGCCTTTCCCCAGAGCTGGGGTGCAGCTCTGGATTTATAGTTCAGAGTCTGTAGTTTTCCTCTCACAAGGAGCAGCAGTTCCTGAAAACCCCTACTGGCTTTCAAAGGGGGCTTTTTCTCCTCATTGCTTGCAGTGCCTGAAACCCTCTCAAATCAATTTGTTGCTGTAAATGTTTAGGGACTCCTCCAGCTTCCTAGAGTCCTCTGGGCACTAGGATCTGCAGGATCCCTTTGGAGCAGGTCTGGAGGATACCCAGCTAACCAGCCACTTCTCTGCCACACTGGGAGATTTGATTCAAAGCCTAACTGGGCAGGAAGCTGAGCCCTGATTTCGACAAGCCTGCAGAACAACTCATCTCTACACTATGTGCGAGAGAAATTCTTAAACCTTTGTTCACAGTGAGTGGCAGCTGACACTCCTCATACCACAGAGAAGAAAGGAAGGGATGGAAAAATGTCTGCCTTCCAGCTTTTACTGGGGCATTAAAATGAGAACTTTCCTTGGGGGGGGGCGGGGGGCTGGTTCTTCTCCAACTTTCTACATCGTTCCTTTGAAGCATTCTGCTCTTAGATCCCTCTGAGAACAAGGCACAGGTAGTTTTAGTGGGTAAGTTATAGTCTTCCTCAGACAACTAAGAAAACTGCAGACAATCCAAGTGAGAATCCTTCCCATATCTATTATGAAATGACCCTGAGGGACTGGAAACACTGAAGCAGCCTAACAGTAGGGTAGTGTACCAGCACAGTATCAAAGCCTCTAAAACAGAAGCTCCCCAGATTTCCCAGTACTCCCTTGCTGTTCAAAGACTCCTACTCCATCAAAGCTCAAACTGTTGCAGGACCAACAGATCACGTGAGAGGCATCAGAGGATTATTAATTTGAAAGAAATGGGTGGAAAGTGTGTCAAGCACACCCAATCTTTGAACTGGGTACTTTAGAAGATCATTGCAAAATAAAACACAACTGCACATTCATTTCTCTTTAGGAAGAACATATTGCACAAAGCCACAAAAGCTACATGACCTTCATGTGAAGGAGAACAGAAAGACCAATCTTCACTCATTGCAAATTGACTTGGAAAGGCAACAAAGCAATGCCAGTTTCCACCAGCTGACGATACGACCAAATGTCTGTGGTGCTCAGAAGATGAAACTGTAAAGCCCATTCATTGCAAACCCTTCTGGGCATATGTTAATCAGGGAGAAATTTCTTTCCAGAGATCATTATGGTGCAAATAGAAGTCCGTGATTTTGGCCTGTTATGAAGATTGTGCTTCCTCTGAAGCATGCAGTGGAGGGTGGTATCTATTAACTGTGTCTGGCTGCAGAAAATCCTACAGTCTGTGCTTCTGTCTGGTGGCTTGTGTTTATCTACAACATCACCTTTCCTGTGTTGTCTCCAGATCCCTGTGCAGAAGACAGGCCAAGAATAGAACAAATGCTTTTTCCATTGACACTGTCTGGTCCAGCAGTACTGACAAGAGGGATCCATGCCTTGTCCCCATGCTGACACCTCATGGGAGAGATACAACTCAGTGCCTCTGACCTGAAGGTTGCTGTTAATGCACCCTTAAAGGATAATGGCACTGGCCATCTGCCTAGAGCCCACAGCACAGGCAGGGCTTGGTTTAGGATCATTTCCTTCCAAAAGTGAAAGAGGATGCTCTGCATTTTCTATAGTGGCACAGAGACCTGAAAGGAGAACTTTATCTTTGTAGAAAAGCCCCACTGTTCCTGTTTGTAGCAGATGGCATCCCTACCATCCCAGGCTGTCCCACTGACACCTCTAAAACACCCCAAAACTTGGTGGCATCACCACTGAGGCTATATCCAGAATTTTCCACTCTAAGACACTTACAGGACTTAATATTGGTGACACTAATGCTAGTCTAACATTAATGAACAGAGAAATGAAGATATTAAAAAAAACATAACTATGACCAACTACCAACTATTCAGCAGCCAGCAAACACCAAAAACCAAAAAACAACAAAAAAACCCTCCAAAAAAACCCGAAACCACCCAAAACAAAACCAAACAAAAAACACCTCCCCCCCAAAAAAAAAAACCAAAACACCCACAACTACAAAAAAATCCATCTACATGAATGCCTTTTAGATCTCTTATTTTAACTGGAAAAACTCTTGACAAGAAAATAGCACTGGCCTGGTCCCATAAAATTTAACACGAGAGAATTCTGATAGCCTTCAGTTTGGATAAGGAAATCACAAGCAAAGAGATTTTTTTTAACCAGAATTCCCTACACACAAACATTCAAAGAGGGATAGTCATAACAGCAGTAGGAAACACATTTGTAGAGTGTTTTTTTCTATTAATAAAACCAGCCAGTACATTTCTTCACACTTATGGCAGCACTGGGCCAGCGGCACAGAGACCCTCCTGTCCCCAGTCTTCAGGTGAGCTGAATGCTGGCTGAGGCAGGAGAATCCAATATTGGACTGAAAAGTCAACTTTGTTGTCTCTAGCTTTGATCTGCCCATGTCCATCAGCTCTGTAATAGTCATTCACAATTTACTCCTTTTTCTCTAGTTTACAAGTTAATTAGCAGCAGACTGAAAGAAGAAAGGGCTGTTATTTGTGCATACAGAGATGCCAAACTTCCCAAACTCCAGCAGAGAGAGAGCAGCAAATTTGTAGCTAAACCTTGACTCCAGCACAAGGGTATAGAATACCACTGACACAACCTGTGCTTCCCAAAGGATCCCAGCAGCCATGTCCAAGCTGCTGTGCACTCTCCTCAGGGGTCAGAGCACACCAGGAAGGATCTTTTGGTGTTTCCACAGCAGGAAAGCAGACATTAAACCCTTAGCTGCACCTCCAGTCCATGGTCTAGAAGGCTGCTGTAAGGCTGAAACAGTAAATTACAGGTGGCAGGGTAAGAAAGGTCTGAAGCTGGAAAGGCTCTGCAAAACACAGTGGTGGAAGACAGACCCCTGAAGAGCTGTGAAGTGTGTGTGTGAGCTAGCACATACCTAGGACTGTACATCAAAAACCCTCATATACACAAGGAGGAATGTCAAAACCAGGCACAGAGTTCAGAACAGCTGAACCCTTCCACCTCTGAGCCCGTGGGCTCCTCCCCAGGGGGATGAACCCAGAGACCTCTGAAGTGGGAGACAGAAGGAGGCTTGGCTGGGTGGATGCCACACTGACAGCCTGACCCCGGGCAGGGGACAGCCAGAGCTGCAGCCAGCAGCACTGCTCAAGAGAAGCCTTTTACAGTGACCTGAGCCCAGGAGACACCAGCCTGAGTCACATTCACATCTGGCCTCTGCTCACCAGGACTTAGCTTGAGTTTTAAGGCATCACACCTTGAAAGTAACCTTTTCACTAAGGCAACCCATCTGACTTGCAAAAGATGATGCATAAAGATGGATCAGAAAAAGGTGGTAGGCATGAAAGAAAGGAGAAAAAATATGAACAAAGAGAAGAAAGGGAAATATGGAGCAGAGCAATCTTCTACTCTTCATTCATGTCATGTTCAGGCACAGTTCTAGCTTTCCTCTCTGCAGCCTCCACATTGATGCAGACAGTACAGAAATTGGGTACCTGGGCACAAGCACTGGACTGAAGTCTGACACTGCAGCACCCCCCTCTTAAACACACCTGACCAGGGGGCAGGAACACTGATGCCCACTGTAATTAAGCCCTGCTTATATTTTCTCCCTAGGAACTGTCATAATTAAGTCAATGAATTATGGATGTGTTACTTAACTGAGACTATGAACCAGCTTGTAAAGAATTCACTAGAAGTCTCAGTCTTGCATTACAAAAAGGAATGTGACATTCAAGAGCAGTATCATTAGCAGCGTGGCAGGGTCATGCCTGCACTCCTGGGTTCTCCAAGCCTACAGATTTCTTTGAGCATCAGAAGAAATGACAGGAGCAGACCTAGGGGATTAGTGTCTTCCTTCCTCATTAGGTCATTGAAAAGTCTCTGTGTTCCCAGAAGTCTCACTATTTACAACATTGCCCCGGGCAAATGCTTTGGATGGGTGGGAGCTCCACACACATGTTAAAAAAACAAGGACCTTCATGGTTATGGGGAGGTTCCTCTGAAGACAATGCTCAGTGCTAGGACAGCAGTGACTGGCACAGACAGGCCATGTCCCAGCTACACTTTCTCAGAGCATCTGCACAGAAGGATGACATGGAGAGATAATGAATCACTTCTGCCAGGTAATACTTAAAAATGCTATTTCCTATACAGCCATTGCTGTTAAGTGCCAGGGAAATGGGGTCTTCAAATGAAACAGTTTCCAGACAGAATGTCTCCAAGGCAGTACAACACATTTACTTTTAGATATTTTTTCCCAAATTAATAATGTTCAGTAACTGAATAGAGTCAGAGATTAATCATCACACAGATCCTGTTAAGATAAGATTATTATCAAAGGATAAACCACAAAGCTATCCTTCATTTGAACATGGCTCTTCTTCCCATCTACTTTCAGATTAATATTGAGCCACAACTTCTTTTAATATCAAAGAGCACTGTCTCTAAATATCACTGATCCATCTGGAATAGAGAATGGAGCATAACTGATATTCATGTTTGAAGTCCCAGGTTACATACTCAGTTCCTTCCCTGTTTCTGAAGTCAGCTCTACCAGAAAAACTCCTGTTGGACTTGACTGTGTCCTTTGGAGTCCCAGAGCAGGACAACAGTCTATGCAATGTGAGTAAAGGTGGTGTGGTGATCCCATACTCTTCCTCCCATTTCTTCCACAATCTCCAGAAGGCATTCTGTTGCTAACAAACAGATTGTGACTCACTGAGACACTCAAAATTACATTCCTGTAATTTCCATCTTCACTCATTCAAATACAGCCTGTTGTGGCTTGCCCATTTTCTGTTTGGCAAACCCTCACTGGCTGTCCTCATATGGCAGTAGAGTATGTTTGAACATCAGCTCAGAATAATTCTAGTCAGGACAGTGTTAGAACAGACCAGTTTCTTTAGATGATGAAAGGCAAAATGAAGCAAGAACCCAAAATGTCAGTGTCTCCTCAATATCAGTAACACAGTCTCAAAGAAATGAAAAGCAAGAGATCAAACCCAGGAAAGCAAAGACAAAGAAGAGCCCCAAGTCACCATGACATCAGTACATTATCAAAAGCACCCTACAGAGATGCTGTAAAGTGCCCAAGGTGTGGGACTGCAGTCCCTGCTCTGCCCAGCTGGGGATGGGAAGGACTCACCTAATGGGCTGCCAGAGCTGGGCAGTGGCTCTGGGACTGAATGAGCAATGACTGAAATGAACCATCCCAGGTTTTGTTCTGCACATTGTGATCTTTAGACTTCAAGAACATCAGCCAGTTTCTCAGGAGGATGTCACAGGGCCTGGATTGTCTTTCCTAAAACACAAACTACTTCCAGCCAACAGAAGGGGAGGACAGGCATTGCTAGGGGTGGTTGGGAGCTCAGACACTGCTGAGATGCAGCAATACTTCAGTGTCTACTCTGCTGTTCATACAGTTACTGGTCACTGTATTTGAATATGGGGCTTTTTAAGAAGAGATCTGTTTGGTTTTAAGGACTACAGCATTCACAGAACATAGTTAAGATGCTTTATTAATTCTGTCCTCCCAGCTGATTACAGGGCTCTGCCCAGAGCTCTGCTCATGCTTTACTACCATGGCTGACATGGAAGCTTTCCCAGCTTTATTCAGTAGCTTTCACTGGACAGTGCAGTCAGAGGAAAACAATGTCTTTCACTTCCCTTGCAGTAACACCAATCCTAATTAGCTGATGGGACTGACTTGGGCCAGGCAGCCATTGCTGATTCCTGGCTCTAGCTCCAAGGACTCCTGCAGAAACTTCATTACCTCACTACCCAGCTTTGCTCTCCATGTCAATGCCCCAGGAGAGGCTTGCTTGGAGGATCATAGTCCTGAAACTCCTTGCAGATGCTCCTCTCAATTAACCTGCTCTGGAGGATTACTGAGTCTACAGGCAGAAGGGAGAGCAGAAACAAAAATGGTGCTAAAATACCTGGTCTCAAAGATATAAGTACCCCAGAAGTTATTTAGGGAACAAAGATTTTAGTTCATGCTGAAAACACCAAAGAAGCTATTTTAACCAAATAGTTGCATTTTAAAGGAGTCTTTGAGGAACTGAAACAGCCCAGATAATATGCTCAGTTTGATTTGATTTTCCTAGGACTCTGATGAGTTATATTCTTAGGTAAGGCAGTCTGTAGATCTGCTTGGTTTTCTTTGTCTTGTAGGTTCCCAGAAGAATATTGTCTAAATATTTGAGGGTTTTGGCATTTAGAATTGTAGAATCATAGGACAGTCTGTGTAAGGGACCCAAAAGGATCACTGAGTCCAACTCCTGGCCCTGCACAGGACTCCCCAACAATCCCACCCCCTGCCTGAGAGTGTTGTCCAAACATTCCTTGAATTGTGACCACTGCCCTGGGGAGCCTGTTCCAGTGCCCAGCCAGCCTCTGGGGGAAGAACCTTTTTCCTAATATCCAACTTAAACCTCCCCTGACACAGCTCCATGCCATTCCCTTGGGTAATTTCAGCATTTTCAACAGCATTCCTTATCTGCCTGGTTTCCTAATCTGAAGGGCATTCATGAAGCAGGTTCTCTAACATCCGTTTGCAATTTCTCAAGAGTAAACACACCAGAAGCTGCTAAATGTTCCCTCTCTCCCTATCACACACTCTCAGCTCTACTTCACATTACAGAAAATGCTATGTTTACATAACATATACTTTGCATTACCGTGCTCCTGGTACAGCCTGCCCAGGACCTTTCAGCATCCAGCCCTGTTCTCTTTTGCACATAACTTGGCTAAGTTTTAGCTCCTTGTGTTGCAATTTTCCATAACAGGCAACTACCTCAAGCTGGATTTTTAAGCTATTTCTAATTTTACATCTAAGAAAATAGATGTTTTTACAGCCTAAACCAGTCTCCCATGCCACCTAAACCATACAACCATTTCAGTGAGAAAGACTCCTGTCCATATGTTTGATTTGGGAACAAGATTTGGGATTTAGAAGCATTCAGAGGTTTCCCCAAGACACACAGCTGTATCAGGTTGCCATTTTCCTTGCTTTCCTTATTCTTCTTTTTGCCTATTTTAAGTTTTTCTTTCTCTACATGAGATAGAAGAGTGGAAATATAATCCATTCCAATGATTGCTGGTCAAAGGTTGGGAATTTTGCAAAGGACTGAATCAGTTTTGAAGAACCTTAAAATGCTCCATATATTGGCACCACCTCTTTCTCATGGAGCTGTACCTCTAATGGAGAGGAATCATAGAATGGTTTGGGTTGGAAAGGCCTTTAAAATCATCCCCTCCAACCCTCCTGCCATAGGCAGGGTTATTTTTCACTAGATCAGGTCACTCAAAGCCTCAGATGAGCAAATAAATCTAATAAATCAATTGACAAACTGAACCTTTTATATATGGTTATACATTGCTCTGCAGAGACACCTCAAGTCTCCATCCTGTTTTCAACAGTGCCAACTCTGCACTGCCCTACTCAAGGGAATTTCATTAAAAATGGAGAAAAGAAAAACACCTTCCTGTACACTCTAGGAGTTGGTAATACTCACTTTAAGCTGTGACCTGAGATCTGAACTTTGATATCCAGAGGATACTCATCTTTTAAGCTACAGTTTCTACTTCCCTGCTTACAACTCATTCTTTAATGCAAATACAATTTGACGGTATCGGGTGCATAAATCAATGATGTGGCTAAAGTCTCAGTCAACTCTTCTCAGAATAAATGTTGCCATTTAAAATGTGACAATCAAGCTTGTAAAGGGAAGGAAAGAAATGTCACTTGCAACCCAAGTGGTTCTGTTAACAAACTGGGTTCCTGCTTCAGGTTTTTGTCTGATAAAACCACTTATCTGACGGTATGAAAGGTCATAAAGTAGTTGTTAGAACAGTGGAAAGTCCACAGAAGGCTTTTTTGCCATCCTGCAACTTTTTGTTTAAACTTTTAGTTGAATCATTATTTCAGTTCCTGGAGCTGAGTCATTTCATCTGCCTGGCACAGGAACATGCACAGAGCAGCTCTGCAGTGCGGAGCGAACAGCCTCGATCTTACAGGAGAAATTCCCTGTGTGTGGAAATACAGTGAGCTTCTCCACTCATCTCAAGATGTTCTCTCTGGGTGAGAGAATCACACTCCTCATCAAAGCTCACCCAGCAGATCCCAGGGCAAAACCTCAAGCCCTCTCCTCAGTCCTGCTGTGCAGCTGGAGCCTCACAGAGAGACCTTGCACAAGATGTGTTCCACAAGGAGAAGGGTTTAGATATGACCAACAACTGTCAAAGGTATGGAGACTCAGTACCAGCCTTCTGTACTAAAATCATCTGCCCCTGGCACGTCTGTGAACATCCTTTTGTAGAGACCAAGTAATTAATTCATTAAAAGACATATCAACTCTCTGAATTTGCTTCTACAACTGCCCCAGTATGGCATGCACATGCCATTTGTTGAAATATCATAAGACCATGTAAACCACAAGCATTACTAAAATATTTTTTCCCACTCACACTCCCTCCCCCTTCTTTAAATGAAGTCTATGTAAAACCTTTTACTAAACATCCAGATTCTCCCACTGAAACCAAGTGCTACTTGTCTGGAAATAGACCTTCCCTGTGCCTCAAAAAGCACCCAGAGCAGATGGCCAGAGCCAGGGCACTCTGGGATCAAAATCTCAGAGAAATGGTCAGAGGGAAACATTCACTATTACAGTCCTCTTAAATGAAGAGACCAACATCTGGCTGCAGTGGAGAACAGAACAATTCATGTCGGTATTGAGGATGTCAAATGTAATCTGAGTTCAAAGCTACTAAGTGCTCAGCATCAGTGCCAGGCCACGACAAAAGAGAGTGATGGCAGAAAAAGCTGTTCAGGAGAGCTATCCAAAACCAGGGATCCACACTAACAGGAAAACCTGCACATCTACTCTAAAGAACTGTGGGGAAAGATCCTTTCAAAAATTGGGGGGTGTAGCCCTCATTTCAGTGGATACAGGACTGCCTGCATCAAACTTTATTTTTACAGAGCATGAATCCTTTCTCACTCAGTGAGAATCACTGGGATCATTCTGCTCTTGGTATCTCTGACACCAGCAGTGCTAAAAATACAAAAACTCCAAAGTCAACCGTGTGCTGTCAGTTCTGAACCTGACTGCTGCATTGCTTGCATCTACTGAGCAGGAGCAGGGGCTGACACCTTTCAGATCAGTCTGTTTAAGAGTGCAGGACTGGGCCCACTCTCAAAAAACCCGCCTCCTCCATTTATCCCCAGCAGTAAATATTTGACTTCTCCTGGTTTGATGAACAATGGCAGCCTATAATTATAGCTAATACCATACAGGCTGCTGTGCTGTCACTCACTTTTGCTGTCAGCCTTGCTTGAGAACTGAAGAACCATGCAGGTCCCTTTTTGGCACTAAACTACCTGCATAGCTCACACCCAGCTTAAGAAGTCACACTGTCACACTTTCCCTCTGAAAAGAATGACGTGAACCAGAAAGCAGCAGAAGAACCTTTTCTAAAACCCTTTGCCATTTTATAATTTAAACTACAATGATGGCTCAAAAATGTATTTTATCAAATTTTGTCTACCATACCACAGCTAGAGAGCAAGCCAGTAGTGAGTCCTTCATTTTAATTGATTATTTACATAATCTTTAGCATCCACCCCCTCCGGAAGAGAAATTATCTTGCAACATATGAAGATAGCTGTGCTAATTATGATTATGCCATGAAACAGTCTGCAAATGTGGTCCCTCCCATCATGTTATAAACAAGGTCTTGGGGTGTGTCTTGCTTAACAAGGAGCAATATCTGCAGCTTAACTAACTGTATGTTTTCATGTATGGTGGGATTGGGAAACTACATGCCAAGAGCTGTTATAGAGGCAAGAACTGGATTTTGCACAAACTTAGACAAATTCACAGAGAAAAAGTCCATTGGATGTAGCCTCTGGTTGCTGAAAACATTAAAGGGCTGCCTGATGGAGAAAGTGTGTTCAGGGTAGAATTGCTCTGAACCAGCCTCTTCCTGGATCTGATTGAACATCTGAAATTTGGGAGATAGGCTTTGGTCTCACCTCCTTTGGCCAGTGTAACATGCCAGCTGGAAGTTGGGTTTCCTACCAAGTTTGATCTAGTAGCAGCCCATGGGATGGGCCTGTTCTTTCTCATGCTCACTTCCACAATAAGTGCTTTGTTTAGGGGAAATGGAAAAAAGGAAAAGCTCTTTGTAGTGCAGTTGGATCTGCTTTGAAACAGCTGTAGTTGGATTGAACAGGGAGGTTCTGAGCCCTCATTTCATCCGGTTCATACAAGATAATATTTCATTCAGTGGCACGGAATCTCATTTCCCTTGGTAGAGTTGCTCTTTTGTGTCTTATCTCTAACTAGGTGATAAGTTGATACCATAGAATCATAAAATAGCTTGAGTTGGGAGCAACCTTTTAAAGGTCTTCTAGTCCAACCCCTGCCATGGGCAGGGACACTTTCTGCCAGACCAGGCTGTGTCCAGCCTGGCCTCACTCCCAGGGATGGGGCAGCCACAGCTTCTCTGGGCACTCTGTGCCAGTGCCTCACCACCCTTATTTTAAAAACCCTCTTGAAATACATTCTTCAAATATTTGGACGTAAAGAGGCACTCTCTGCATATTAAAAGGAGTTTTGATACCTAGGGAATTTCAGCTTGGTGTTGTCTATTAGAAGAATTTGTCTGGCATCAAGAAATGAAGGCAGAGCAGAACATGTGTCCCTCGGAAGACAAAGTACATGACCCTGACAGTATTTTCACTTGCCCAACAAAGCAATAGAAAGAAAGAAATGGCCTCAAATCCACTATTACTATATCACTTCTTCCAAATGGAAAAGGGGAGCTTTTCTCCACCATGCACCAAGCCTGGCTTCCAGAAGAGAATGGAACAAGGAGTTCATAGCCCAGTAATGACTGTTTAATTAAACTATTTTGTTCAACTCCAATCTAAACATTTTTTTTGTTGTTCTTTTCACAGAACAGATTTGAAGAGCTAACACTCAGGCTGACCCAAAACAGTGCCATGGTTCATTAGCAAATTAGAGTTTTAAACCCAACAATTCCTACAGCAGTAACAGCAGGGCAGGATATGTTCTTGTGAGAAGATTAAAAGAAAATGCCGCCTGGACTACTGAGATTGCTGGCCAGACCTAGAGGGCTCTTGTACCCCTGTTGGCATTTGTGCTGATGCACACAGTTTTTGTGGTAGAACTTTGTTCACTGGAGATAAACCAGGTGCTCTCTATGCCCAGCATTCAGGCTCCTGAGGGCATTGCCCATCTTTTTGTCCCTTGTCTTTGTAAAGCTTTATATAATAAATTTTTTTGGATTGCTTCCACACTGCAATAATTGTGAAATCCCTGTATGGTTGGCAAGGCACAACAGATAGACCACTGCAAAAGGCCTGCCATATATTTTTCTCAATGCCCCATATACCCACAAACAGATTTTATTCCAGGGTAACTCTGCCAAGCCCAAGGGAGTTTCATTTTGGAGGAACTTTTCCAACAAGCCTCAGCCCAATAAGGAGGAAAAAAAAAAAAATTATCCTTACTTGACACTTAAAGAAAAAACAAACCAAAACATGTGGCTTAAGGCCAATACAGGGCTCTTCCAACCTTCGAGCTAAAGATTAAAATATTTTAAAAACAAACAACTATTTGGTTTCTGTATTTCTCCATCATCTTCCAGACAGATAATAAAGCAATAAAATGGAAGGACTGCAGATACAAAGGCTTCTCCTTACATCCATCCTTTGTGGCCATTTGCTTCCTCCTCCCAACACAGTCTTTGAAAGATAAAATCCTACCTTCAAAGCTATCTCTTCAAACCACTGCCAACAGCCTTATTGATTTTGGCTTTTTCTAGACAGATTCTCAGGTTTCAATGCACTGAGGTCTCTGATCCAAACTGGGTTGGGTACCTGAAGAAAAGCTGAGACTTCTAGTGCCTCTTTTCCCCTTGTCCTGAGACAGTGCATGAGCACAGGCTGCAAGGGTGCTGGGGTCAGTGATGCTGTAATTACCTCAGAGCTTGATCCTAAGAGACAGAAACTCACTCCACCAACACTGTCAGGCTGATTACAGAACCCCAGAAGGGCTTGGGTTAAAAAGGATGCTAAAGGTGGTTTAGTTCCAGCCCCCCTGCCATGGGCAGGGGCACCTTCCACCAGAGCAGAGCTGTACCACACACCTTCAGCAGCTGTTGGATGAGATGAACTCACATCCCAAACACCTGCCTGCCATCCATTTTGGTTGCAAGAAAAGGGCTGATGTTTCCCAAACCCCACTCTCTTGCCAAGTGTGGGATGCTCCTGCTCCAGGGGTGGCCTTGGCTAAGCTGTGAGCTCCCAGAGCCACCAGTGGGGAAGCTCACAGGGACCACAAGGAGCTGGGAATTGCATGCTGCTGTTCCTATAGGGTTTAGTCATCTGTTTACTTATAGGAGTCAGCTCTGAATGTATAGGCAAGATGGAAATTAGCAACAGCATCTCCTAGAACACGTTTTCAAGAAAAACTTTATTACTAGATGCTGAATTCTTTCAAATCAACACTACCCGTTGACACCAGCAGAGGTTCAGTTCACACCAGCTGGGGATGGACCAATTTCCATTAAACTTGCAACACTCTGGGACTGTATTAAAACAGGGCTGATTGTGCCCAAGCTAGTAAGCTCTTCTAGAAGGCCATGGACTGATGTTATTGATTGGGGTGATGTGGTTACCAATAGAGAGGCTGCACAGAGCATTTCAAAGCTCAGCTTTGTTGCAATACTAAGCTGTGTTGTCCTGTAAAAATCTTTGCAAAATGTTGTGATCAGAGCTTTGTCAAATTGGAATCAGTGTCCCCCTAGAAATGCTGTCAGAAATGACTCCATGTGGCTTTCTCAGGTAGGTGGTGCTGCTTTTGTCTTTATTTGCTACTGCTTGAGACTGACTTTTCTCCTTTAAATTTTACCAGCTTGTTTGTAATCCTCTAAGCCCTCTTGCAGTCTCCTTAGCCTCCTCCACCACCTCCTCAAGGAAAAGACAGACCTTTGGCATGACCACAACCACACAACCCAGCTTTCCCCCCTCAGCACTCCTGCTATCTGGGGCTGCTGGCACAGGCTATAGGCCATATCTGTCACACTTACAAATTATCTCCTTGCAGTTTCCTTATTAAAAGTAGAAAAAGCTTATTTGATGCTTTCCTGAGTTCTTCTAGGGGGGTGATTCTTTACTCTTGTCCTTAAAGAACAGAAGTGCAGTTGGGGCTTCCTTGAAGTATGTAACAATACAGACTCACATTATGGTCCTTCTTAGGGAATCCCCCTGGCCCTTTACAAACTGCACAAGCTTAACAAAACAAGACAATAAAACATGCTAATTGAAATATTTACCATGAACCTTTCAGTGCCTAGGTACTTCCCACTAACAGTCTGCAGTATAAACCGGTGAAATCAGGCCAGTGCTACAAAAGCAAACACTGCTTTTAACCTTGCAGTCAAATGAGGAGGAAATGGGAGGAGAGTGAGCCAAGCTTCCCCTGGTGTAATCAGGTGCAAAGCCATTCAGGCAGTGGCTTCACACCTCTTTACAAAGCCCAGCTCTGATCCAGCTCCTCAGCATACATCGAATCAGCCTCAGTTTGTGGAAAAGTGGAGCAATGATCAAGTCCCTGAGGCTCAGCAAATTTTGGCCCTCCCCAATTCTGTGGGAAGGAGCCCCCCAGCTGGGACCACCAGCTGCCAGCTTCCTGCACAGGCTAGTGCAATGCAATGTTAGCTGAGCTGGATGGAGGGGGCTCAAAGAGATTGCATATCACATGAATACACCACATCTAGTCCTCTATTAAGGAATCATTTGCTGTAATGCAAACAGGTCCTTGCTCCCAACAGGGAGCAGCTACAGTGCAGTCCTTCACCCAAGCAGGGACAACAAAAGAAAGGACACAGATAATTGTTGTGGAAAGTGCATAACCCAAAAAGTACTGACTGCTGGAGCATGAGGCCACTGCTCCCACTGGCATTCTGCTGGGCACCTTGATGAATCCTCTCTCTTGCTCAGGCATAGGAAAAGCTGCTCTGAAAATGGCATTCTAGAACACAGTAGATCAGTTGGCACTGAAAAATGTTTGTATTCAATTGTTCTTCAGTTCTGTTAGCCTTTTGGACATCTTCCTAAATTTGACAGCAACGTCTGTCATAAAAAAATCAATTCTGGATTATTATTATTTTTAATGTCTTTATATTACTATTCTGCCTTTTAAAAGGTAGAAGGCTGATGAGAGCAGGGAAACAAGGGACTAATGGATCCCAGTGGAGTTACAGAGAAAGATGTTAGCAAATGCCTCTGCTGCTGCTGTTACAGCAGTGTTGTAGCCACAGTGGCCCAAGGATGGTTAATTATTTAACACCTCCCTAAACTTTATCAGCTTCTATTTCAGACCTGAAAAAGCTCTCCAGGGCCACTTCTTGTCAGGTTTATCCTCAGATGTAGCAGCTGATTTATTCTCAGACATCCTGCCCAGAAACTTTGTCATGTTGGCAGTATTCAAGTCAGGCCTCTGTTTCCCTATTTTCAACATCTTGCATTTTATGGACAAGTTCTACCAGACACAATCCCCTGGACAGCCCCTCACAAACAGTTACAATTGGAACAGCAGTTAGTGAGGGCAAGGAACTTCAAGCTGGAGTGAAACTGCACAGGTCCCACACTTGAGCCTGTCCCCACGAGGGCAAGGGCAGCACCTCCAACACAAACTCAGTGCTTGCCAGTGCTGGCTCCTCTGCTCCTGCATCCAAACATCTGAAACTTCATTATAACATCTGGGAATGGGGATCACACCACTAAGCGAGGATCTCAGTTTCCATTCATGTGGCTAGAAAGAAAAAGGGGAAAACCCCTTACAATCATATTTTTGACTGCCAGAGGCTTTCAGTTCTGCAGATCTCAATTAACAGCTGTCCAGCAGAGACACCAGTTTGCTCTGGTCTCTGACTGGGCTGTGCACTCAAAGCTGCTCATGGGGAAGGGGAGGGCAGGTACAGTCAGTGGGACAAATACAAATGTCTGTCCAGCTTAAAAGCCATTCAGAAGGACTCTAGGAGATCAGTCCTTTAGGCAGGGGTGAATTTTAGGTATCATTCTTTGATACCACAGAGACATACACCACCAGTTTCTATCACTGTCAGTAGAAGGTAATGTCAGGGCTCTGCAGGCAGCCCTGTGACCTTCTCTTTAAAGATTTGTCAGCTCTACACCATAACACTGATATCAGCCAGTTTTAAAAACAGCGTCCAAGTGCACAGGCATGACCCTGCTCACAGTTACCCTGATTAAGCCAAGAACAGAATTCATTCCTTATTACTAATAGGGGAAACAGAACAAAAATGAAGCTGCCATAAATAAACCAAAGTAAAGACCAACTTCTGCCCTCAGCTGTAGGCGAGCTGGAAAGGGTCATTTAGGGAAGACAAGACAACTGAGTCTGAGGAACAATGCCAGGATGGGGATGCAAACCTGCCTCTGCCTCCCCCAGAACCAACAGCAAGGCAAATTATGATTTTTTCTTTTGAAAGCAGGCAGACTCTGGACTAGACTGCAGTCAAACAGCCTCAGCCAGTCCAGACACATCTGTGCCAGTGGCACAGGAGCTGGGCTGGATATCCATAAGCAGGGTGGCTGCAGTGGCTCAGGATAGTGTGGGATAAGTAATTTTGGATGAGTTTTTCAACAAGGGGGTATAATCTGTGCCAGAAGCTCTGCTGACACAGGTAGGCAGAGCTCCCCAGATGTCAGTGCCTCTGATAACCAGTGACAGGCAGATAATGGTTTGGATATGAATAGCTTTAACCACATCAGCATGTGCTGCATTTCAGGATGGGGCAAGGTGGCTTGAGGGTCCCCAAAGCACCTTTCAGATATGGTAAAGGGAAGCCAGAAGGCAAAGCCTGATACAACTGCCTGAAGCAATTAACCAATTTACTAAAAAAGCACCCCTTGTGACATGATCTTTCTCTTCTTAAGGTTGCAGTTCATAGCTGTGCTCCTTTTTGGTTTGTCAGCCTTCTTTTCCCCCTGTATCAAAACTGAAATGTTCAAACTCTGCAGCTGATTCAGATGGGAGAGCTATAAACATTGGATACACCCTCTGCACCAAAAAAATATAAACATTGGATACAAGCCCTGCACCAAAACAAGGTACAGCCTTGCAACATGTTCTTATAGGAAACAACACTGCCAAAACAGAGCAGTAGAAGGATTAATTTAGGCCATGTTGGGATAACCCATCCTTCCTTTTGCTCCTCCAGGCACGGGTGTACATCTGTGCCCTTCCCTCTTTGATGATGTACATCTCACACAAACCTGGCCTGGCTCTTAGGTACTCCAAAACCTGAGCCAACACAGGAGTGGAGTTGGCTTTCGTCCACCTTGGTGCCATCACTAGTCCAGAAATGTGACAGGCTGTACCTGTCTCAGCACAACTGAGACTGTGCTGTGTTTCTCACAACCCTGGCAACTGAAAACAAAGTGAATTATAACAGTAGGAAAGGACTAGAAGCAGGAGCAAATTGTAGGCTTCCAAGGGGAGCTCCAAGAAGTTTGTTTTGTGGGGACTCTGTCCTCTCTCTCACCATCTTTTCAGCCAGGATTTATTGAGGCACATTGTAAGGGAGAGTCCCCCCTTACATCTCACTCATTTTCATATGAGTTCAAGTTCGCTGCAGCTGAAGGGAGTTGTGCAAAAGGATCCTGTTAAACTGTAACCAGTGGTCGGATGTGCCAGTTAATCATCTACTTTGGAGCTTGTCCCTTTTGATAATCATTTTCCATGGCTGCAGAATTAAAGCTTAACTGGTCATTGGCTTTGAAAATGACCTTGTCTGACAGGGAATGTGGAAGAGGAAACAACACTAACATGACCTTCTTATGTAAATTCTAGATGTGAACAGATGTGAACAGAGGGGAGAAAGATACTTCTGGCAGTTTCCAATTGACTTGGTGATTTATCTCAAGCAGTCTGCAATGATCTGCAGGCATGAAAGGAGCACCAGCTCCTGCCTCCAGGAGCTGCAGGGCAGGGTCAGGGAGAGCCCTGCCAACAGGACTTATCAGACAGGAGAGATGTCCTTGGAAAGCACTGGAACATCACAACCTGGGGACCTCCCTGGTGAGCTGAGTCCTTCCTGCAGTACTGACCTGTCTTGAGGAAACACAACAAGTATTTAAAAGTCCAGGCTACAGCCAGGAGAGCTTCTGAGCAGATACCAAGTGTGACCAAGGTCCTCATCCATGATTAGTGGGCACAAGTAAAGTTAAAACCAGTCCAGTCCCACTGGAGTCACAATTTAGAGCAGTAAAATTGTGTTCAACTCCAGTATCACATCTAGATTATTTTAGTACTTTAAGTCCATGATAAGATGGAAATGAATCCTAAATTTTCCTAGGCAGACAACCAACACTAAAAAGCAAAGGGCAAGGACAAGACAAACATCACCAGACGTGATGATATGTTACAAAACCCATGCCAGACTTCTCCCAGCAGCCAGCACTCACTCAGACAAGATGCTGGGGAGTCAGGGCTGGTCACACACATGGTTACTACAACAATTTTTGGAATGGGGCAAGAGGGAAGGTAATTCATTACCAGATAATTCATTACCAGATTTAAGGAAACTTAGTCACACAATAATGAGGGCAAGACAGATTGTCAAAGCAGAAAAAACTCTTAGCATGAGTCCTCTCTTTTCAAAAGCACCTTGGCTAAGATTTACAAACCCACTTTGCTGTCTGGAAGTGAAATTTAAGCTTAAAATCTTTGAAAACATTACTCAGTCCAATGAGATGATAAATCAATGAGGTGAAGAAACATCCATTCATTTATGTAATTACTTATTTACCCAAGATAAAATGTAATTTATGGTGTTCTAAAGCACTGGGAGAGTTAAACGTCTAAGGGAATATTTCAGTAATAAAAATTTAATTTTAAAAGGTTTTTGGATCAAACAACACCAGGATCAGAAATTTCCAGAACTCCTCACAAATCAAGACCACCCCAGCCAAAAGGTCACTTCTTTCCCTGTTGTGCCCAACAGTGTGCTGGACAGCTGCAATGTGCAGGCTTGGAAAAAACTCCCTGGCAGGGCTGCTGAAGTCTCCAAGCTTCCTTGGTGCTATTCTTCAAGCCAGCTTCTCTAGCTAAATTGCCCAAAAATTGGAAACTTGGTCTCTGCAGATCCAGTCAACTATTTTGCCCAGACAAATAGGATCTCAGACCACCCATTCAGCAAGATCTTGCTGTTTTGGAGATTGTCTATGAGGAAACTTGGAGCTGTACTTTGGATACTACAAACGTTCAGAGCCTGAAACACCTTCCTCTCAGAGCCTTAGTTTGATGGGAAATGCACCACCCAGCTCCAAAGACTTGCAGATACAGCCTGAGATCCCACAAGGAGAAAACCCCCAGCAAAAAGGAAGATGGGGCTCTTGGAAAGAGTCCTGCAGCTGTGAGCCACTGAGTGCTCATTGTTGTACAACAGGAAAATGGTGCAGTGCCACAAAGAGCACAAAGTTTATATCCACTGCCTGGGTTCAGCAGCTATTTTGTACTAAATTACCCTGCTGATCCAGCTGCATTGTGATAGCAGGTGTCTGCTAACATCTATCACGTTATTGCATTTTTCCCTTCCACCTTCAGATGTAAAGGACACAATGCATCACTGCACAACAGGAGAGGAAGAAGACACTGCCTAATTTCCCACAGGATGCAATATTTATCCTGTAAGTGCGGATTAACTGAATAACTTGCTAGATTTGTGTCAAGGCTTGTAAGGAGTGGTGACTAATCCTAGCTAGTGGGGATTAACAATGTTTGCCGTGGGAAATGTGCCAGACTTTTCAATTATATCATGTCTTACAAACAGGCTGGAATGGTTCTACATGAATACAACTGTGTTCTTGCTGCAGAACACTGATAACAGGATATGTCCTTTGTAGTTTTTTAATGGCATAGACTAGAGCAAGCCTCAGCAAGAACATCATCTGGATGGACAGCAGTAAAAGAGCCTGCTCTTCTCTTAAGTGAGGGTAAAAGGAGCAGGAGGATCAGGTGTAAAGTTAGAAAGCCCTGAAGTTACACCTTAAAAAGCTATGGTAGAGAGTGCACCACCTGTGTTACCCTCAGAGGAACACACACACTCTCACACTTCCCAGAAGGAAGGAGCAAGCCCTGGAAGGCCACGGATGGCAGCCTGGACAAGTGGTGCTGAAGACTCAGACTCCAAGCAGCACCCAAGGCCACTCTCACAGTGATGGAAAATCACATTACTAGAGCCCTCATCAGCAGCAAGGGAAAAAGCACAAAGAAAACTAGGAGGTCCAGCTGGGAGTAGGAGCATCCCACTGTGTTCTCACCCAGAAACACCTCCCCGTACAACTGTTGTGAAAGGTGCAGCTCACTCAGCTTTTCCTTTTGCTACTTCAGCATAATGGGGAGACACAAGGCTCCTCACAGTACAGAAAAAAGGTCTGAGCAAGGTGCTCAAAGCACAAAGAAAGGTCTTTGGGGCACTCAAAGTGGGTTGAAGTGATACAGCCCATCCTGACCACTCCATTTTCATATACCTATAGCCTGACCGAGGGCTTGACTCAAGGCCAGTTTGCATCTTCTGTTTGGTCTGAAAAATTTCTGGATATCACAGAAACAATCAGGTTGGGAAAAGCCTCTGAGATCATTGTGTCCAACCTATGGCCAAACTCCCTGGTATCACCCAGACCATGGCACTGAGTGCCACAGCCAGCCTCTCCTTAACCACCTCCAGGGACAGTGACTGCACACCTCCTGGGCAGCCTGTTCCAATGTCTGATCACCCTGGCATGAAGAAATTCTTCCCCATGTCCACCATAGTGCAGTTTAAGGCTACATCCTCTCACCCCATCACTAGCAACCAGGCAGGAGAGGCCCATTCCCACCCAACTACAACCTTCTGCCAGGAGTTGTGCAGAGTGGCAAAGTCATCCCTGAGCCTCCTTTTCTCCAGGCTAAACATCCCCAGCTGCTCCTCACAGGACTGGTACACCAGACTCCTCATCTGTTTCATTACCCTTCTCTAGATATGCTCCAGCACCTCAATGTGCCTCCAGAATCGAGGGGCCCAGAACTGGACACAGGACTCGAGGTGTGGCCTCACCAGTTCTGAGTACAGAGGAAGGATCACTTCCCTAGCTCTGCTGGCCACATCTGATACAGATATCAAGCAAATCACAATAAACACAAAATAAAGCAAACCACAGAGACTCAGCTTGTCAGTATTGCTCTCCCATTCTCTGACCTGACAGAGTTCAGTTCCCAGGACCAAACTCCTTGTCTTCTGAGTGTAACCCTCCTGCCAGTGAGCCTTCATTCAGACCCAGCCAGGGGAGCTTTATGCTTTGTACAAGACAAAACCTCCTTTCTGCGCTCCTCCTGGAGCTCTCCTAACGAGCTACATATTAACACTTATTTCTCCCACAAGTATCAGTAGTTATTACTACTTAATAGTGTTCCAGCATGCTTGGGAGTAACAATAGCACTGAGCTAATTAGAGGAAAAGGAACATCTTATGAGTAAGGCATGCACAGCTGAAGTGTTTTGCAACGGCATGACTGCCCAGTGACAGCTGTTCCAGAACACCTGAGATGGCCCTGTCATTTTTCAGATTGGTGACAGATTGTCCCTGCTGACTACACCCACCTCCACAAGGACTTGGCTAGAAAGGCAGAGAAACTCATCATGAAGCAGCCCACAGTCACCTGGCAAGGTCCTTCTGTGTCATCAGAGACATTTAAATCTAGATTCTGAGGTCTTGAACCTCACCTAGCAATGCTTTCACCAGCTAACTACAGGGGAAAGCACCACCACACGGTCATTTTTAAAATATTTCCATATGAAATATTTAATTTCTGGTTTATTAGATTAGCTGTAGTTATTTGTGAAAAAAACAAAAGCTGCAAGGAAAGGTGAGCTTAGGCCTCACACAGCTTTTTTCTGGCTACTGTACATCACTGGTCCAATGTGGACAGATATCATCACCCCATTTTGTAGTCAAGAGAGCAGAGGGAAGGGGATGTCACAGGTATAGCTTCTGCTCTGTCAAGCCACACTCAGCCAAAAGACTGGCACAGAGAGGCTCTCCTTGCTCATCTGTGGACTTCTTGCTATCAGTAGAGACACGTTTCTCCTGTTTGTAAGCAGTCATTTAAGCAACAAAGTTAAATATTTCCATTTATTTCTTGTTCCCACACCCTTACAATCTTACAAGTCCTCCTTGGGATTTTTCAGCTAGCTCTGAAATTAGCTGGGAGCTATAGGAAGCCTCTCTTTGAGCAGGCAGGTCCCCAGGGTCACCTAAGCCAAAACCAAAACTGAAGCATCATATGGAGCAGTGCTTAAGATGCTGCATTCCCCAGACCTACCAGCTTGGGATTTCCATTTGCCTCATTGCACCTGGAGCAAGGCTGGGCTAGAAAGCTTAAACCTGAGGTGGGAATAAGGCAGGAGCAGTTGTAGGGGAGTGGATGGGAAGAGCAGGGGGACCAGAGGTGGGTAAGGCTTGGGGTAGGGGGGAAGGTGATGACAGTGAGACCCTGTTCAAAAATATTGGGCTTTGCTGCTCCACATCCTTGAGTAAAACATGGAACAGAAAACCTACTGTCAGCCTCAAAGAAAACTTTGGTCATTTCCAGTCTGTTTAAAACAGCTGCTCCCACAGCATTTGGGTGTCCTGTCTCCACCTGCCCGCTCCTGCCTTCCCTGTGCTGAGCATTATGTAAATGAATCATGCACCAGCCTCCTTCCTTGATTCATTGGCCAAAAAAAGATTTGTGTGGGGGAGCAATTAAAGGGATAGAATGTGATACTCATCAGCTTGTGTGCCTCTGAACCTGACCACATCCTGGAGCAGCAACTCCTCACAGGTGTTCAGATACTGTGGTAATAGGTGTTTGGACAAAAAATACACCATCAAAAACAAGAGGAGACTCCTCAGAGAAAAGGAAAGAAAGTGTTGGGGTTGGGGAGTTCCATTTCCCACCATTTTTGATCAACCTTCAGTCAAATGCAAGATTGTAATGAAAATATTAGAGAGGATAATATTTTACAGATATAAATTGTATGCATCATGTACTCAGTATGCATATTATATGAAAATATTTTAAATCCTTTTCTACTAAACCCCACACCCTCCTGGAAGCAACAACAACAAAAAAAAGTGCTCATATTATTTGTTTAACTCACTTTCTTATGTAAGCTTCATGTTTTCTTCTAACACAGTGGTAGGAGAGTTGTGAAATACAAATAGCTTCTCTTTTTACTCTTCATCATTATGTACAATATTGACTGCTCCCACTCACTTGGATTAGCTATATTTTGTAAACAGCAAACACACTTTTAAAGTGTAGATTTTTTTTCTGATGCTTTCTCAATTCTGCTGACGTAAAACTTTTCATTGATCTATTAAAATTGCTGTTACATCCAAGTACCTTCTAACAGGCTGTACCCCTTTCCATAGCCTCTAACCTGCACTTTTCACCATTGTCACAAAACTACAAAACCCAGACCTACTACACCACATTTCTGACCAAGATTTGTTTGAGAATATCTGACTTGTGGTGACATAAAGACTCCAGAAAACATTCCCTAAACCTCAGCTCTTTCTTCATTTTCCATGTGTGATGGTCTAACCATACTGGCACTTCTTGTCCAGAAAGATAAGATATGCAAAACTGGTGAACATTCCTAAGGGGTTGGTTGCACACTTGCCTTTCTAGTATTTAGATAAATATTTTAGCAATATCAGACATTGCTTGGAACTCTGATTCTTTACACTATGAACATTATCTATTTGTGTAAAAACTCTGCATGAAATATTTGTGTCTTTCTGGTCCTCCTTAAGCACCTAATTTCCCAAAGTATTGTTTTGAGTATGTCTTAGTACAAGGACCTCTTTGCTGCTTCTACTCAGTCACAATCATCACCATCATCATGGGAGTGCTCAGCTTCTCAGCAAGAATTGAATCCTTTTTTGGCATTAGAAGGGTTAACAGCTGACAGGATATTTTAAAGTCAGCTATGTCAATTATTCTACCAATATTCCAACTTTTCCACTGTCTTGGGAGTTCAGTGCTGCTTTTGTTGCTTTTCCACTCTAATGTTCCAAATCCTCTTGAGCAATATCTCCCCTCCCCTAACCTCCCAATTGTTCAGCTTTTTAAGAAACTCTTTCCACTTATATTGTGAGTGCAATCTATGCCAGAAATATTAACTGTAGGTTTTATAGCTGTATAAAATCTGGTCTAAATATCACAACTCAGTCTTAACTACCAAATTTTTGCAACATACCTTTGGTATCAATGATTACACTATTTAAAATATTAACAGGCTGGTGGTGGCACAACATTTCCTCATTTGAAGAGAAATGTAATAGAGTTCCTTGGACTACAGATGCTTTGGGGAAATTAGTCTTTGAATCTTGGGCTGTCCAACTGGAGTGTTTCTTAATTACAACAAAGAACAGGCAGTTTCTGTCAGCTGAGACTACCAAGCATAGAGCTGCTCCCTTCATTTTTGCTTTGATAAGGAGATGGCCTCGGCCACTTCTTCATTATGGAGCTGGTTCAATGCAAGAAAGGGTAGAAATGAGTTACAAGCAACAGGTTGGCCTTGACCCTTATCTTGTGCTAGGAAGTGGCACCTCTAGAGCAGGATAGATCAGGAGAAGGATTCTTTGTTTTGGAGTTGATGCTTCTTCACTGAATTACACAGGATAAAGGTGTAAGATGATGCTGATCCTGACACATTTTTGCTTAACAAGATTTGTTCCTTCTTTCATCCTGATTTAGTATTGGGCCCCTTACTACAAGGAAGACATTGTGCCCAGAGAAGAGCAACAAAGCTGGTGAAGGATCTAAAGAAAAAGTCCTGCAAGGAGTGGCTGAGGGAACTCATGGAGAGGCATGGCCTGGAGAAAAGGAGGTTGTTGGGATCTTATCACTTTCTACAACTCCCTGAACATCTGCTCCCAGGTAACAAGAGACACAAGAGGAAATGGCATTACATACTACATACTTGCAGCTCCTCTCTGTTACCATCACTGCACAGATTAAGTACCCAAAATCTTGGATGGTGTTTCCTTAAGGACACTCTCTCAGTGAAAAGATGACATGGACTACAAAGGCTGTAAGGACATTTCTTCAGGTATCAGAAGCACCCACCTGAAAAAAAAATTTGAGTGGGGCACTGGAATGATGGATAATGTTTACATGATGGATCTACTAAGGATGTTCTTCCTAATTTCTTTCACATAAAAGAAGTATGCCATAAAAAATGTTGACGACTACAGCTCTAAGGAATAAGATTTCAACACCTGCCCTGGTTATTTAAGGATCTATTTTCTTAGTTTATATCAAACCATGTGTCATTGCTCTTTTGAAGATTACACCCTCTAGAGAAGGCAAGTGGATTACTCAGAGGCAGGTCCTGACCAGTACTGCTGTGTACAAGCAGGCAAAGGGGATGGAGGGAAAAGTCATCTGGCTGCTTTTTGGATGGGAAAGCATCACCCTGGTAGCCATAGAAACAAAGACCATAGCAGGGCTTGCAACCACCTGGCCCCAGGCTATGCCTTGCCCTTCCTGGAGCACAGCAGGACTGGGTGTGGGCAGTGCTGACAGAGATCCCACAGGAGAACATGAGAACACAGGAGAACCTCCTCAGGAGGTGGTGTCTGACTCAACAGGGCAGAATGCAGGCAGCACCAGGGCACTGCACTGTTTTAGGGACTAGGACTTGAAAATAGTTTAACACACAGAGCCCAAATCAGATTTATCACCAAAGACTTTGTGGCTGCTCTTGGAAACAGGCCTATTGCCAGTGATTTGGTGATAGGCAAATTGCTGCTGTTTGTGCTTCCAGAGCTTAGTCACGTTGGAAATTTAAGCAAGTAGTAAGCATTCTTCACTTCCTGTCCTCATAAACCATTCAAAACAACATCACCTGGTTTATCAGCACTGCCCCAGAGAATACCATTCCAAGAGAGAGATAAAGCTTGTGTGCATTTAATTTCTTCAGTAACCCCTTTGAATCTGAAGGGCTATTGAAGTGCAAGATCTTATCTGTGCATGGTCACAAACATATTGGCTTTGTAGCAAGCTTTGCCCAACATCATGCCAACTCTCCCAGCCTTGCTTCCTTTGTTGTACCCTGTTCCAGAGGGACAGAGCAGACACTACTTTGCTGACCATCTATAAGCCATGTAAATAACTGAGAGCTTCATTTGCAATTTGTGTACACATAAATCTGATAACAGCATGTAAAGTAAGCCTATGAAAAAAGATCAATTTTTACCTCATTAGGTGGGACTGAGTCTCCACAAAGTGGTTGTGGGATAGAAAAGGGTATCTCCTGCACACAAACTCATCTGTCCCTTCCCTGAACTGTGAGTCCCCACTGTCACCAAGCAAGTACCCTGATGCCTTCAAAACCCAAGGTAGTTTCAATGTTGTATTGACCAGTTTATCATCATGAAATATTGAAACAGGCCCAGAACTCCCAGTCTCAGTAGCCTGGGGATAAGTCTGTATCTGATTTTAAAAGAATCACCTCCAAGCTGGGCAGAAAAGTTGTTCTCTTTTACAGTTGGGGTAGAGGGGAAGGGAGAAAGAGAAAAATCCTTGAAGTCTTCCTATAAGTGGAGCTTTCAGCCTTATTTTCAAACTTTAAAAAATTCTGTTCAAGGCAGAAATACTACAGCCAGTGGGTCCAAAGAACTTTGCTTTTATAATGGTCAGTCAAATCCAACTGAAATATCTTTCAGCTTCAGGCTGGATTGGGCCCTTAAACTGAGCAGAACAAGGCAATGGGCACCAACAGAACAAACTAAGATGTCATTATTGTTGCTGAGTTGTAAGCACATGTCATTATTTGGAAGAACACTAGTGTTAACAACATAATTATGCTATAAAAACCACCAAAAAGACATTTACTTAAACTTACTACACACTGATACTGATCAGAACAGCCTTTAGATCATTGCCCTATTTCCTGTCAGCATCTATAAATTTATATAGAAGACCCCTGCCATGATTCACTGAGTGTTTATATCAAAGTGATTAGGTAAGTACTGACTTTTCAGAAGAATCCAATGAAAAACAAGGCCAAATGCCAAATATTTAGGAAATAGGGGTATTTAGAAATGAGATTACAACATCAATGTCAGAAATATCTAGAGTTGGACAAGAATCAGGTAAATTGCAACATCAATTCTATCAAGTAACCCTTCCTCTCCAAGCTCACTTTGATGTTCTAGTCAAATATTTCAGACTGCAGATCAAACCCAGGTCTGGTTTTGGCAGAAGTGTTTTTACAAAGAATTTCAGGAGTCAAGAACTTGGGGGTTTGCATCTGTAGGCCAGTAATCAGGCTGTCAAAATAACCATCACTGCTATAGAGCAGGGCTCCCTTTCCTAGTAGCTCCAGAAAGACTGAATGAGTTCAGTCTTAAACTACACATTTATATATTCCCCAAATGCAGATGCTTTTGAGCACCCACATCAGCAAGCAGAGCAAGTTCCTACACCTATTGCTCAGAAAAATTGATTTGCACTAGAGAGAAAGTTAGACTGGCAGCTTTACAGCTTCTTCCAGGTGGAAAAGGATTTGCTTTGCCAACACAGTTTTTCTGCAAGTACAGCTTTCTTCACTGGATACTACAAAAATAAAAGTACTAAAAATGTAGAACTTGGACATAAACCTTCAAAGGATAACACTGTCTTATGGGGCACTACCCCAAAACACACACATAGCCAGGAACATTGTGTAGCTTTACCCTGATCTCCTCAAGGTGCACAGCTCAGGAGATGACTTTTATTCAGCAGGGTGCTCTGACTGCCTGAGCTTTGGTGCTTGCAATAGTTGCAGAGCATTGGAGAGCAAAACTTGCACCAGTTTTGCCACTAAATGGCAATACTCCATGTTTGGATACCTCAAGGACTGAGGGGACCTCGAGGAACTTGAACTTTACCTCTGTAAGGGCTGGAAACCCATCAGGAATGTTTCATTTCCATTAGTTTTCTGCCACACCAGAAGAGCCTAAACTGGATAAAAATCAATAAATAAAATGATTGTTCAAGGCACAGAGATGGAATGATAGAATTGAAGCCTAGAAAAAGCAGGTTTGGTCTTCTTGGAAGACAGGATACAGCCTTGGGGGGCTACCACAGTGCACTCAGGTCTGGTATTCCCAAAGAACATGAGCACTATCCTGCAGGGATTTCCTCATCTTGAGAACCTACACTGCAGTGTGTGACAGCCCACTCCTGGATTCTCTGCAGTACCTCCCAGGTTTTGCTCTGGAAAACCAAGGACTTATATAGGAGAAGAGAAATAATGACACATTTTCAGTTCTCCTGCACTGTTGCAGACAGAGCATTTGCAGAGCTTCTCTCACAGGGAAGTTAACTCCCTCATGCAGCACATCTCCTGACACTCACCCTGAAAAACAGGCAGCAGAAACAGAAGATAATAACTATGTGAAAGGGTACAAAACACCAAGGTCAAGAAGGGGAGTGGGAAGGCTGAGGAACAGGGATTCATAGCCATGGGCTCTGATCATGCCATGGATTCACCCTGGGGCTTTGGACAATGCACTTGGCTCCTGTCCCTGGCCAAGGTCAGGTAGAACCCTTCATACAACCTGTGCCAGAAGCAAAACACTTGAAGGAAAGTAAGGGAGAGGTGCTTTAAGACAAGCCAACACCATTTCCAAGCTACAGAGAACTTCAGATGAATGGAGTTCTATCTCTGCATACTCTTAATTATCTCAGTTGCTCCAAAGATAAACAGCATGAAGAATAAATAACTTTGTGGCAACGGATCAAACAGGACAAGACACTCAGCTTCCCTCTCCAACCCTGCTAATTCTGTCCCAGGCTGCCTCTAACCACCAGTCCCTTGCTCTGAAGGGGATTTTGGGGAAGTGAATGTAGGTGGAACAGGAGTTCTACTGAGAGAAGACAGGAGTCACAAGCCTCAAGGGATGTGTCATTAATCATGGACCACTTTAAATTCTTTCTGTCTCTCAACACTTTTTTGGGTAAAATATATTGATGGAACAAGCTGTTACAGCAATGCAGCAGGAAGCAGAGCAGATGCTGCAAACCACTCATGTCACATATAATCCATTGGAAGCAAGGCACACTTCTCTTCATGGGGAAGCAAGGCACAAGGAAAGCTGGCCTAGCCCAGGCCAGGGGAGACTGAAGAGGTCACATCCTGGCTGTGGGATGGGAAAGCAGACAAGGACTTCTTGCAGGCCAGGACTGAGTAGGGAGATCAGTCAGGGGTCAGGAAAAGCAGCATCCATGAGCAGGGTGAGGCCGGTGCTGCCAGGACAGCCTCTTTTACAGCTTCCAGGCATGGATCCAGTGCAGTTCTCTGCACAACATAACCTCTCCTCCATCTCAGGCCCTTCCTCTCTCCCTCTCTGCCCCCAGCACAAGGGGCAGCACTGCCTGTGAACTGCCAGGGAGAAGCAAGAGAAATACCCCAAGCATCTGCCCAGGCTCTTGGTCTGAGCAGGGAACAGTCTTTCAGGATCAAACAGGGGCTCCAGCTGTCCCCCAAGGATCAGGGGACAAGTTCTGGCCATATGAGTTTGTCAATGGCCTCATCCTTCTCCTCATGCAGCACCTCTCACTTTCTGTGCTCTCTCTAGTCAGCAGTGAGGCAGAACTTGGGGAGGTGGATCCAGCTCCCAAAAGCCAAAGCTGAGGACCAGCACTGTGGGCAAAGGGAGAACCTGTCCCCAGCACAGTTACATGCTGAAGACCAGGTAATGGGAACCTGCCAGGAAGAGGCTTCTGCTCCTTTCCTCCTCAGAGGGGAACAGTGAAACTTGGCAGAGCAGTGATGCCTGATTTGACTGCAGGAAGCTCCTGCTTAAAATAGCTGTTCTACAGCTGCCACAAAGTATTTTCTTTATAAAATATCAGGTAGAAGTAGAGGGTAGCAAAACTGAGGGGAGAAAGGAGAAACCTCACAAAGCATTTAAAGTCTCCAGTGAGAAGGAACACTCTATCTTACTAAATCAAGTTCAATCTGCCAAAATTTTTGGTGTTCTGGTTTTTACATGCATAAATTGTGAAAATTTCTAATCATAGAGCAGTGATTTAGGAGATGGAGTTAGAGAGACTTTCCTGATCCAGTCAGGCATCTGTGTGGTCTGGAGCAGAGAACTCTCCTGGGAAAGGCAGAGGTTTCTGGCCAGGCTGTGGGGCTCAGCAACACCCTCCCCAAGCTGAGGGGAGCACAGCACAGCTGTGGCTATCAGCAAGCCTTTGTTTCCAACCCGTGCTCAGTGTGTGTTGAGATGAGAGATGTTTATTAATATCATCATATGAAACAAATCATATGAACTTATTAAGACAAACTGGAGTCTACTCCTGACATGGTCTTTAATTCTGAAACTAATATTTATCTCTGTGTGACAGAAGAGAAAAGATTGGTGGACTGCAATAAAAGGGAAATGAAGGTTCAGGAGAAATTCCATTTCCCTGCTGCAGACAGTTACAGTCAAGATTCCAAGAGCTTGGTGAGCATGCAAGGAAAAGCAGAGAAAAGTGACAGACAAAACATAGGAAGTTCAGAGCATCCCATCCTGTTCTCAGCTACTCCAAAGGAGACAAAACAAACTGTTTCCCACATCCTGCTGTGTTATGCTGTTGACAGAGCCCCTCTTATTTGCTTTAACAACAAGCCACAGTATCACCAATCCCTCCTAATCTGTCCACGCCCTCTCTCAGGATGGGCCACCTGGGAAGACTATCAGAAGTAAAAGTAGAAATGGACACAATACATCAGCAACCCTTTCCCTTGTGAGCTCTGGTGCCCTAGGGAAGAGCAAGAGCTTTGCCTTTTGGCTTCAGAAGCATATGGGTTTAATACAGGTAGCAGCAAAGCCTAAGAAGGGATACATTCCCAAATGATTAATGGTTTTTTTGGGGTTTTTTTTCAGTTTTTTGCAATGAGCTCCAGGAGAGCTGCTGCACAATGGCAGCAGTAGTTCTGGCAGTGGCAATGTCATTTAAGCCACGCATTACTGCAGGCTGACAGTGAGAGAAGTCAGTGAGAGTGCCAGTGTGAAGTCAGGCTGGACAGATGAGGAGCCTTTAGGCTTGTGGCAGTCTCAGGTCAGGAACATCATCTCTCCCAGGATGCACCTGAAACCATTGAGTGCAGGGGTGAAGGAAGCAGACAAGGGACATAAGCAAGAATGAGGTGAGAGTCTACTCAAACTCTGCCATAACACCCCAGGTATCTGTATTTTTGGCCTGTCAGTGTGTCTGAAACCAGGACAGAAGCAATGAGAAGTCCTCTCCCATTATTTAAGCTCATCTGTCCACTGAGACTTGTCCCAGACCAGATCAGTCTGGGTTTGCAGACCCTGCAGGAACAGGTCAGTCACCATGCAGCAAAGGGAGCCTCATGTCTACACCTGACAGGCACAGCCCACAATCAACTGACTCATCTGCTCCTGCTCCACAACACAACCTGTCTGCTCCAGAGCATGTGGAACATCTGGGGATGTCTGGGCAAAGGCATCACACACTGAGTGACTCACACACACATCCCTGTGCTACTCTGAATTTTCTCAAGCCCTCATAGCCTGGGAAACTGGTGAGAAGGCTTATTGCAAATGTTAAAGAGATGAGGTTGAAACATGCTACTGCAAATCTGGCCTCCACAATGGATCCATTACATTCAACAGGAACCTTTTCTCTGGATTCAGCAGGCGATTATCAGGCCAAAGTTTAGGAAAAGGGAGAGAAGATCACCAACTTCTTGAATTCTGCTTTGATCTAGATATGCTCCTGATGCTGAAGAGGGCAGGACAGCAGCCATAAATCACAGTTATGTTTCCAGGAAAGCACAGACTGTCACACAATGGCAACTGCCAGGTGCTTAAAAGGCCACTTAAGCAGTGTAGTAGGGGGTTAAATCATGGAGCAAAACAAACCCCTCCTGGAGTTTGCTCTGCACAGTCTTGAAGTTACCTCCAGCACCTGAGACAGGTGGGAAAACACCTCCAGGTAACTCAGCTGTTCACAGAACTCATCCCAAGGGCTGTGTGTCCTTCCAGCTCCTGTGTGTCTCCTACATGACTTAAGGCAGCCACAGACTCTTCACCTCCCCCAATGGCACAAGGGCTGCACTCACAGGGCTCTGCCTGTGCTCCCCTCCCAGCTCTGGCCAACATGCCACCAGTGGCACAGGACAGACCTCTGGGACAGCTCAGTGCCCTGCAGTGCATCACTGAAAGGGAGCTGGAAGTAGCCAGACACACAAAGGCTTGACCTTTTCCTCTTGATTGCCATTTTCTCCAGGAACTTGTTAAAACTTCAAATAAAAGTTTCATTCAAATGGATTTTTGTGCCAAAATGGGAGATGGGGAAAAAAATATAAAGACCCTCTTCATAAAAAAAGGAAACATATGTCCAAGACTTTAAACATGTTTTCACAACCACTTACAGAACAGGAAAATCATTAAAACTGATCCTTTCACACAAAGGTCTTAATTTCAACAAAATTTTCTAATGAAAACATTTTAATGGAAACATGTGTGGCCAACTTACATTTTATTCTATTCCTAGGACATGCACCTTATGGGTCTGGAAACAAGATGGTAATTGTAGAGGGAACAGGCAAGTATTTCCCTTTAATTAACAACAGTTTTGCTTAAGGACCTTTCACCCAACTATTGCAAATGCTCCCATTTGCTTTCTGCTGGCAAAGATAACCAAAACTTCATGGGGAACAAAAGCCTGACAATACCTCTGCCTCCCCAGCTTCAGAACAGAACAGACTTTAGGCATGATTTCACCATTTCACCACTCAAGCAAACCCCAGTCCTGTCAACATCCAGTCTCTGGAGTTACTAACATTCCCCTGTTGCTATGGGCCTTCTTTGTAAGTGAGGCTGGTTAACCAACAGCTGCAGGTCTCTGTCATTATTCTTTTCCTCTTCAGCACCCTCCCAACATCTTTGTCCTCACCAGCATCTAAAGGAGCCAGCACATACACAGACATCATGATCAAATTCATGTCAGGCAAGGAGAACAAAGTCACAGATATGAGAAGATGGGATTATCTGCTTGGCTGCTGCTTCTCTGTAGAAGTTGCAAAGTCCAGGACAGTAAAATTTCCACTGAACTTGCATTTTCTGTGATGTATTTCCCTTAAATGATTTAAGGAAAAAAAAAAATTCCAAAACTGCAGACCAGCTGCTGACAAAATGCCATGTAAACTGTGCCACTTATGACTGGGCCTGTCATAGTCCACTAAGGAGGACTGGAAGTTTTTGTTCAACAAACAGATTAAGCACGTGCATGTTTCAACAGGGGTAACACCCCTTGGGGAAGCTCTGAGACCCAACTCTTCCTTTGCATGCTCACCTGCCCAGGAACTTCACCTTCTCTGCATTCCAGGTGTCTCAGAAACAGAACAAAGCAAATGCTTCTCTCTCAAGAGCCACCAGCAATAAACAGGGCAAGGCAAGCACCCAGCTAAGGAGTTAAAATGCATCCCAAGAGGCTCCACCTCTTCCCTCCTGGCTGTGTCTGCCACACCTGGCACAGGGCTGTGTCCAAACAGGAGCTGCAGACAAGTCACACTCCTGCTGTTAACAGCCCAGGAGGATGGAAAGAGTTCAAAATAATCAGTCTGCACTCAAGTGCAAGTTATTCTTGGGTACCAGATTCCCATTGCTTCAGTTCTGCATTTCCAAACTGCATCCCAGGTCAGAACTCAGTGAAGCTCAGTTCCACTCAGGATGCACAGCCTGGATGCACGGAGTGTGGGCATTGATGAATTTTCCAGGTCAGGGATGGAGAATGAGCTTTCTGATCCACCCCTCCCTGGAAACACTGGCACCTCCAGGATTTCTTTTGGCATTTCCTTCCTTTGCTCTCTGTTTCAGGACAGCAGGACCCTGTTAGGACAGCTCCCCTAAAGGCAAGCAGTGCTTTGTGCCATCCTTGTTCTTCCTTCCCTCATGCCCTGTTAGATCTACTGGAAAAAAGGGGTTTGGGTCCTCCTTCTCTAAGGATGAGGCAAAGCACTCAACTGAAATGGCAAGGTTTAGCCTAACAGGCCTCTTGAGGAGATCAGAGGGGAAAAGTACTCCCATTCAACTAAACTGGAGTGGCAACCAAGGGGAGCTCCAGCATCCCTTTAATGGGACACAGCCTTGTGAACTCAGTGATGGTACAATACAGCTCACAATGACTTGTTCAAATGCTGCAAAATTGTTCTTGACTTCACTGACTATTCCAAAAGTCCAGAAATTCCGATACAAAATATAAATTAGAATATGGTGAAAAAATGCATTCATATTTTTCTCCTTCAGTTCTTTTTCTGAATCTTAGAGAGGATAAAACGCTAGGGAAAAATTGAAATGTATCCACACAGCTACTAATCCATGGATTTCTCAGCTGCTCAGTGTAAAACTTGCACAGCCACACTTTCTAGGAAACACATCTGAACTTAAAGCAGCAAGATCTTAACACAATCCAAAGTGCAAACTGTATGCAAGATCCATTCGTAAAACTAATCTGTGCTAGAAATATTTGCCAGTGCTGTAATTGTCATGAAGTTGTGTAGACATATTTGTTTTAAATACATCAGCAGGAAAAAGGCATAGGAACATATTCTGCAGTGGGAAGGAATGGGATCATTTGCCCAGGCAGTACTTGTTTTGTTCTGATAAGTATTCTCAAGGCAATTTTTTTTTTTCCTACTGGAGAGGTAGAAGGAGCTGCTCAAGCATAGTGTAATTGAGCTGACCAAGAAACCAGATCTGCTCCAAGTGAGCCCCATGGAGCAGGCTCTCAGAAGAACAGGAAGCTCCCACATTTGAACTTTTAGAAACCTTCCTGTCTTTAGCAGTAGGGATACACCAGCAAGCACACAGGCCGTGATGTCATTCCTCAAGAGCTGGTCCCCTGGGTCCCTGCAGCATTTATCCCAACAGACAGCCCCATCCCTGACACCTGAAGCCCTTCCATAGCTCACAAAGCAGAGATGTCTCCAAGCACCTTGGTCCTGCCCCAGATGTAGGCTGAGTGTGGCAGGGTGGTGACTGTGCCTTGGGAAGAGCATAGTAACACCAGGCTGGCACTGACCCAGCTGCCAAGTCACCAGGGCAGCCCCCTGCCCATGCCAGCCCTGAGGACTCCTTTCCCCACCAACTATTTCTGCAATTCTTGGGCTCATCACTGTTTATCCTAAGCCCCAGCCATTTCTGCTAATCCAGAGAAGGCATGGGAGACTCCTTCAAATATCATGTTCATCAGCACTGGCTTGGCAACAGCTTCTCTTCAACTCCCTGCCTGGCACAAGCCTCCTTTTATCTGTGCTGCCCTGGCAAACAGGGAACTGCTGGCTCTTCCAGCCTGGCCTTTGCCTCCACCACCGACCTCTGTTTATGTTTCTTTCCCAACACACTTGCAAATATGATAAAGGTTAATCTGGTACAGAAGGTAAATAGGGTTACACAAAGCTGGATTTAGCAATTTAGTTTTATTGGCCACTAAGGCAGGCAATTCTTCGATGCAGGTAATGAGGAGATAGTCAAGCCAGATAAAAGATCTGTGCAATATAAACATCCTCCCAAAAGCCTGCTCCCCGCTTGCATAAGCACTGTAATCATGAAAGCAATTCTTAATGGAGCCACTTGGCAGGGGCCCTGGCACAGCAAGCTGTGAGCCTCTCCCAGCTGATGGACCAGCTCCAAGAGCCTGTTACTACAGCCTGCAGTGGGCAGGAGGAGGGGACACAAAGCTGGCTCCAGGCTGCACCCAGTGGCACTGGGGCAGGGCCAGGTCTCCTCTAACCTGTCACCTGTGTGGTTTGGAGCAGGCCAGTTATCCCCCTGTGATCTGCTCTGGATCTGCCAGTGGAAATGGGTGATTTCCCCTTTGTGCCCCATCTTTCATAGGCAGGCTCTTACAATGAAGGCTGTTCCTTACACACAGATAAGGGCTTCTGGCTGGAACTGCTCTTGTCACTCAGAAACCTGCAGTATTATTTCTGTGAATAGGTGACTAATTTTTCCTGACCTTTTGATATCTGTCCCTTACCTTAGAGAAGGAAAACCAAAACAAACCAAGATCCATGTTTCCTGGCACTCTGCCCTGTCACCTCTCTGTACCAAAACCGAGGACAACCCACAAAACTGAACAGGAAACCTTTTGCACCTCGCATCTTGTGCTCTTTGGCTTTGTTTTCTTCTTGGCTATCACATTTAGGATGTACCAAGGAGCACAGAAGTGCCAGAGCTGCTTTTTCTCTCAGCAGAGATCACCAGTGTCTCACATTTGGCTCCTGCATGGCTTCCCAAGAGGTGATGGCTTGGGCAATTGCTCAGTGTTACACCACCCTTGGTGGGCTCAGTCTGATAAAGCTACTCAGCTCTGCCTTCCTGGCAATGCCACAACAAACATACTCCAGGCAAGGGGAAGATTCAGGCAAGTCTCTGTCCCTATATTTTCCATGGAAAGTTAAAAAAAAAAAAAGTGAAGCTTACTTCACCCCAAAAGTCCCTAACTTCAAGACAGGTATAACAGTCACTTACTCCCCATTTATGTGGTTTTGTTACCCAGGCAAAAGGGCCCTCGTTCCCACAAGAAACATGGCACATTTCCCAGCTGCAGGACTGAATCAGAGCCCAGGCATCCAGACAGATATCCATAATGCTCATTTCCAGTGCCATACATTAAGGATTTCTCCTTGTCTGAACTCATTTAGCTTTCAGCACAGATCCTCATCAGACTGACATAGGAATTCTCCCTATCCTACACACTCTAAATAATAGTTGACCAGCTACCATATTAGCAGTAACTATTGGAAAGTATTAGTCTAGAACCAGTGAGTTTTAGTTTAATAGACTAGATAGGCTCAAAGGTTTAGCCTAATAGAGTTCATTTTCTAGTCTACAGCTTGCCACTGGCACACTTCAGCTGAGTAACTGTCCTTTGTATGCCTTTCCTGCCCCCTGTGAAACACAGATGTACTTCTGCAAAGTGCTCCAGGACCTATGAATAGAAAGTGCTGCATTGGGGTTATTAGGCAGAACAGGACCCACAGTGGACTACATAGCTGACCATTCACCAGCTGTATCAGGGAGGCCACTAGTGATATAGTGACCAACCAGGAATTATCTCCAGCTGGCAAGGAGAATACATTTAAACTCACTATGCTTCTGGACTTGTAGGGTTTTTTCAATAGTCAGGTTAACACTGACCTTTTGCAGAAGTATGAAACATATCTATAAGGATTATGGGCCTTTTTCCAAGCTTTCTGAAGGTAATACAGCTGTTTGCATCAACATTAATAAACTATCCAGCAAGAAAAGTTGAATCCAGCAGCCCCACTGGCACAATAAAGACAACTGTCTGCCAATATAGGACTGGGACAAGAGGAAGGCTGCAATTTTATTTCCCATTTCTGCTAAAACACCTCACTATCTCCATTAGCATCCATGTCCAAGCTAGGACACCAGGAAGGCAGTTGTTTCAATTTACATTATACAAGGATTTATTAGATGAGGTGATCACACAGGTATCCTCATGGCACAAAACCTACTCAAATGTCCTTGTTTTTCTCATTCTGTTTTGCAACCCAACTTCAAATGACCCCATGTCACAGGTTGTGAACAAGCAGTTCTTTCTTCACTGAAGATAAGAGAAAGGCTGCCAGGCTGCCAGCACCTTGGGCTTTGGTTTGGGTCTTGTTTGTTTTATTTTGGAACCACCCATTTGGCTGCAGTATCTTGATACATATTACAGAGGAATTACTAAAGACAGGCAATTTCGGATTTGGGGTTTGAGACAAATCTATGATTCTTCTATATTTAATCAGCATCTTAAAATATAGCTAACCTGCTTTCCTTCCTATTCCTTATACCTGGAAATTCTCTGACAAACTATGAGCTCTCCTTGCCCAGCGTTCAAGTCTTATAACTTACCATCTTTGACTACAGAAAACAACCCTCTCTGAAGTTCACTCATTTTACAACTTCAGGACTAGAGCTGATTTAAACTGACTAATCTCCACTGGCATTTAGGAAGCAATGTTAATTTCGGGGTTTGATCTTTTTTTTTAAATCAAATGGTCTGTTTCTCTAGGTGGTATAAAATAATACATGACATAAGAAAAACCTTACCATGTGTTACTTAACCAAGGGAGCAAAGGAGCAGCACAGGCATTCTTCTGAGAGATCTAATAACAAGTGCTCTGCTGATAATAAAGGCTAACTTAAGCCACCACAACTAATTCAGAGTGCAGGCTTGACACTTGTTTATCTGGACAAACAATTATGAAATGTTCTTTTGTCCTGTGAGTACTGTGTAGGCAAGTGTCATGAATTTCTGGGTTACTTTAAAGGGCCACTGCTTAGGTACTTATTCACTGCTCAGGAAACAAGAGAAGCCTTGGGCAGACTGACCAAGCTCAAGGACCACTTTTTCCTCCTGGCTCCCTTCACAGGACCGACTCCAATCTGACCCAGTTGGAGTTTGGGGTGTGATCTCCCAGAAGTGGCAGGCTGTAGCAAGTAAATAATGTTTTCCCAAGGCATTTAGATCCCGAACAACAAATTGTGATCAGGCACACAGAAACCCTGAGTGGATTTTAACAACAAACTTGGGAGTCTAAACAATTAAACACTTTGTTAATTTTTATGTGTATTTCTGAACTGGGACTTTACAACAATCTGTAGATTTTGCCATTTAGAAATTATTGGTAACAACAGACCACGGTGTTACACTCTAGACCAGCTGCACACAGATACAATGGTCCCTGCAGCATCTTGCCTGGTGCAGGTGATTGCATCCCCTTTTCTTGGAAGGGGAAACAACCTGCTTGCAGAACCCCATCCCAGGCATCAAACTGACCTGTGTGGCTGCAGCCAGGGAGCCAAGGGCAAAGGCTCCCAGGCAGCAAAACCCCAACACATTTCCCTGCTGTTTCAGGCTGAAGGTGCCCTATTGCCTGACTGCATGGCCCAGGCTGGCTCTGCTCACAGTCTCTGCTGAGCTTCTCAGAAGGAGCAAGTTGCCAGGGTAATGCCTTAACAGGGACAAGGAAAGAAAAATCCAAAGCCAGCACAAAATATCTTTTCAGTCTTTCTGAGAAGCAAGAGCAGAGAAGCCATGGTGTTACGTCCTTCTTGATGTGGTTGTGAGAATGCCATTACTTACACCCCACATCTCCTTCAGTGCCCTCCCACAGAGAGCTCTCCTTCAGTCACTGATGAAATTCGTTTTGTAAATGAGAAATTGTATATTTAAGTCAACAGAGTTGGTCAAATACAGAGGTGACTTACAAACCCCCTGCAATACCTGTGCATGGAAAAACCTTATCTGACTGCTCCCGTGCTGCTAAGTCATATCCTTGCTCCCAAACAAAACACTCCTGGCTGACATTGCACACTTCACCTTTTTTGACACAAAAAGAGAAGAGAGACCTGCTAATGAGGTGATTCAAGAGCACAGGCTCTGCCAGAAAGCAAGACTGATTAAAGCTCCCAGAGTAGGACCCAGCACCCGGACAACAAACCATCACAGACTGCTTCAACCATGACCTCTAAAATTGCTAATTGCCAGCAGATCAGAAGAATATCAAGGGCTTACCAAGGATTCCAAAAACAATTTGACAAATTCACAGGAAAGCCTATTTGAAGCTATTAAGTACAGGACACATCTCCACTGTGGAGCACATCCCAGAAGCAAGTATCACCAATACCCTTGATTTATGCTCTGTGGCCACTGTCAAGAGACAGTACTCAGCCAATATATCTGTGCCAGCTTAGTATGCCCACAAATAAATTTCTTGCTACCATCAACCATGCATTAAATGCATTTTTTAAAGTTTATGCCAGTTCAGAGCAACTGAGAAATCAACTTTATACCTCCTTACCCTTTTTTTTTTTTTTTTTTTTTGGTGGTGTGTGTGTTTTGCATGATGAGAAAAATTAACCACACAAGGTCACATTAAGCTAAGTTTAAGGGCACCCTCTGTATCAAACCAAAAAATCTATGGAGATAGGTCTCAAGGCAGGCAATCTACTGTAGCTGTGCTTATCATTAGCAAAGTGGAAGGTGATGAAGAAATGCCCTTCACTTTAGATACACATCTCACCATAAATAGACTGCCTAATTAAACCATTTGTTTTTAAAGAGGAACTAGAGAGATTTGGCTTGTTCATAACAACAAACCAGTCACAATTAAAGTTCTGAGAATCACTATTGTCAGGACAACCTGCCAGCTTTTCCCACCAAGCTCAGCCCCTTGTACAGCAGGTGGCCACAGCAGTGGCTGCTTTAGCACTGCTGGTGGCTGCAACCACCACTGAGACCTCACCCAGGGCCAGTGGACTTAGCCAGGCAACATCCCTCTCTTTAATCCTGAACAGTGCAGCTGCATAATCATGGTGAGCCATTAAAATAATAAACTCCACATAATAAAAATGTTAAGCACTCACTATAAGCTAGTGGAAGTACAATAGCTTCTCTCCCTGTTAAATTACATCCTGATAAAGATTTATGTCATGTACAACATTGTCAGGAGCACAGCACTATTCAAGGTGACTGTCCTGCATGTTTTTGATCCCCATAATCTTATTTTTGAGCAGGCAGTGCTGGTACAGATTGAGAAACAAGCAATAAGGCCTTATCACATAAATTAGCTCTCTTCAAGGCAGCACTACTGTTGATAAGATATCTCATGATAGAGTGTCATGCAGAGGGACAAGAAAAGCAAGTGACTACGTGGAACCCTGAGTGTAAGAAGGAGCAGGGCCCAGCTCCAAGAGCTGCCCTGGACCTGTGAACTGCTAGAAAAGGCTCTACCTAAGGAAACCAGATAACTCACATGAACCACTGGGAGATGAAAGCACCATGCAGACTGGCAATCTCATCTTTTCAGGTGAGGACATCTTCCAGCAGGGAGATAAAGTAGGCACCATAAGGAAGAAGAGAGGGCAAAAGAACCCCCACACAGCAACCCAAAACTCTATAGCTGTACTGCTTTACCAAACTTCTTGTGCTTCTTTCACATCTGCAGCCCAGTCCAGTTCTCCTGAGCCCATGAAGTCAAAGTTAAGCTTCACATTTCCCTTCCCTGGCTGCTTTCTGATGGCTGAGGCTCATTAGGCAAATGAGTATGTGGCAACTGCACTGCTGCTGCACAGCTGGCTGGGCCCCAAAACTGCAAGGTAGAGGCACTGAGAAACCAACAGGACCTCACAGGCTATTAACCAAAATTTCTTGTACTTGAGTGCACTGACATCTTATCTTGCAAGGGAGAGCTGAAGATTCACAGAAATACATTGAGAGTGCACAGAAATAGCCTTGTCATCACACCCACCCTCATGAATCTCATCTCATACCAGGGAGCCAGAGACCATGTTGTGGGGTTTTTGGTAGCCCAGGCCATGATGGGCACACACACTCAGCCCCACTGCCCACATGGCTGGTGGTTTGTGGTGCAGTGCCAGGGAGGGTGCTCATGCTTCTCTGAGCTGCCCCTGTGGCCACTGCCCTTCTCTCCTCCTTCTAAGCTTTATCTCATCTCTCTCTGCCCCATGTTCCTGGCAGTGCCATGCTATGAACAGGATGAGCCATATCTTTTGCAACAGGACTGGCTCACTCTCCTCCTGGGGTCATTGGTCCCTTCACTCATCATATTATCAACATGACACACATTTTTTTCCCCCTTCCTGCTGTTTATTGCTGGGAATTGGCTTGATCAGAACCAGTGAATCATGAACCCAGCAATAAAACATAAGTCACAAAGCCAACAGGCTCAAATCTCATGGCACCTGTAGCTTTCCTGTGTGAAGGGAGATGGGAGTTTTAACCTCCCCTTGAAATGAAATTGCTGCTAACAGACCATGCTGGAGGGCAGTGGGATCAGCAAAATACACCTGGAAGTCCAAGGTACAGAGGTCCACAGCACTGCAACCTACCCTAGCTAACAATGTTGTAAGCAAGCTGTTAGAGGTGGAAATGGGAGGAATGGCCATTTTTAACCTACATTTCAAAACTGAATCAATATTTGATCCTTCACCTCCACTCAAAAGACTAAGTACAACATTCAGAAAGGACATACACTTCATACCACCTCTGTGGTTTGCTTTTTTCCCCTCTGAACAAAACAAGAAACCAGCAAGAGTACCAAGCAAAGCAGCAGTAAAGCTGGTAACAAACCCACCTCCCTCTGCACCCAGCCCAATAAAATATTTTGGTGCAACATCCCCCCCATATTTTTTTTTTTTTTATTTCTGAGTGTTTTTACAGTTTCTGTTTACCTAGGACCAGAGCTGGCTGCTGTACCACACTGAAAGTCATCCTTGCAAGATGCCTGAGAAGCTTTGCCTTTGGCATATATAGCTGACATTAGATTCACTGCAGCTGCAGCAGCATTGAGTATAAATCTGCTTCTTGGTGGCTGCAGACTCTGCCCAGATCCCCTCAGACAGCAGGAAGTCTTACACTGGCCTGACAGCTCATTTCAGCAGCCATTTCTCCAGGGCATGGTATTAATATATCTTCACTGTTAGTCAAATACCACATAGGCCTGGAAAGATCCTCTCCCATAAAATCACAAGCTCAAGTCAAAGACCGAAAAGGGTTTTGTGACCAGAGAAACTACACTTTTGGGATGTCTAACTCACCCCAAAAGACTTTTAAAACATCAAAACCTAATAGTAGAAAGCTCAGAAGAGATTACATTCTATAACCTGTGCTCTTGGCCACCTCCAAGCACAATGCTTTTAAGAAAAAAAGCAAACAGCAGAGCAATGAATTTCATTACTATTATTAACACTGAATGGAACTTAGCTTCCCTAATAGTTTGGCAGGCAAATCAATGGCAAACTATGGCCACTGGCCAGCCCCAGTGGGGAGCACTGGGGAGGACTGGGAGGCAGAGCTTTCCCAACCCCTGCTGATATCATCTTACAGCCTGGGGCATCCAATTTGATTACCCTTATCTGAACCTGCATGCTTTTTGCATCCAGAGTTGCTTGGATGCAGAAATCACCTTGATGACTTCCCATAATGCTGGATTCCACTAAGCTTGAGGCTCTGAAGAGGCATTTCAGATACTTGCTCCAAGCTCCTTAGCAATGTGAAGAAAGGTTTGTCAGCCTAAATCTCAACACATTGACTCAACATGATCCCTTTTCCATGCAAACTTTTTTTGAATGAGACAATTTCTGATTCTCAGTCTTCCACCAGGACTACTACCTTTTTCCTGGAGTTGTAGCTAATGGAGCCATGTTGTTATGTAAAAGTAACAGCTATCAGTGCTGCACAGAGGGTCACTCCACAAATGGACCCTGAAGTCTCAAACACCAGAATGGAAATGAAAATTTCTATTCGTTTATTCAAGCTATTGTTTTCACAAAGGAAAAGTAGAAAAGTGCTGATCTATGATTGCCAGACTCCTGAATCAGGCAGCATGTGACAAATCTGGAGAACAGGGAAAAGGCTAAAACCTAGAGCTCCAGTAGACAACAGGATGAAGTGTGACACTAAAATGTTGACCAGAAAGCTGAACTCAAGTCCAAATTCAAATGGAAATCAATGAGAATTCAGGTTTCCTTTATGCAGGGGTAGACACCTAGGAAAAGGTACAGCAGCTAACATCTCAACCACCACAGCAAATGAGTTATCTACAGCTCATAATATAGAGAAAAACAAACATCTGAAAAGAAAGAGATAGAGGTTAGTGAAAGAAGAGTCAGATTTCTCAGGAATTGCTTTTACCAGACAGACATTGCACAAAACACAGAGATTGTAAATCCATTTCCTGTGGGTTGTCTCAGGTTAGACAGCACACCAGCATGGCTGTGGATTAAAACAAAAACAAAACCCCTAAGTCTATCCATCACCTCCCACGTTTCTCCATTTCCGGGACTCTTATAGTCTAGAAAGCAGAAAACTTTTGCTAGACCCACCACTTTTAGCACAGTGTTTTTGTAACCCTCTTCTTGAAAACAGTTGATTAAATATTGCTGTCATAAATTCAGCCTAGTAACAGCTGGGACAGATTTACAGGGGATGTTGTTTTTTTTTTTTTTTTTTTTTATGACTATCTATTATTCATGGTGTGTTAGCCCTTACAATGTGTTTAGCCAAGGAAAAAAAAAAAGATAAGATATCCTCTGGTTGATTATTGACAGATTCTTGGCAGCTTGTGTTGCTGGGACTGCCTGGTCACAAATAAAATGAATCCAGACTCTAAAAGCACTGATTCAATAACTTGGCTATGTCAGACTGGAAAATTATATGGACTGAAGAGGACAGGGGCAATCACTTGTAACAAACACTGTATTTTTGTCTCTTAAATCTCAGGCACAAGTTTGTCAGAGGAGCTTAGCTGTCAGCCCCAGGAGTGTGCAGTAAATGCTTCCCCAGAAACAGCCTGAGCTGATTCCTTCCTCCTCAGGAAAGCAATGTCTGCTCTAAAGCTACCAGTGGCATGTACAGGAGGATTTCAGGTGACAAGTGGGTATCCCAGGAGCTGTGTCAGACAGTCACAAATGTCCTTGCAGGACATGGACAAGAAGCCAATCTCCCCTCAGCCTGGAGAACGTCACTGCTAACACACACTACTCTGCTGCCCTGTCAGCTACATGGGCACTCTCACCTGAGCCACAGACAGCAGACATCAGTGCCTGGCTGGTGTGATTTACACCATGCCAGACTTCAGGAGACATGGATATCAACTGGAAAGCCACCAGAGAGAACAAGAATCAAGACTTAGCCACAGGCTGATCAATATTTCAGACTCCTCAGAAACATCAGAAGATCCTAAGGCATGACACCCAATTGGGTTTTTGTTCAGCAGCTCAAACCTGATTTCTTCCCAAATTTTGAACAGCAACAGCATCTGAGGAACAGAGGAAAATGTCAGCAGCATTCCTGACACCAGCCTATCTGGCCAACACCATCCCACAAAAAGAGGGGACAAGGATGAGTTACATCCCCCACTTCGTTCACACACTCACAGTTGTCATTAAAGCACCAGCCATAGGTTTTTACCTTGCCTCTATCCTACAGATTTCAGATGTTGCCCAGGAATGACACCCCTGCTGCACTTTAATCATCTACAAGGCCTGATCCTAAAACCACTGTATGCAGGGACAATATCTTTCAGAGACTGAATTTCCCAAGAAGAGGAAATCTTGGGGATAAGCCTGCAGAAATGCAGTGTGTTGAGCACTGCCCTCAACCCCCTTGAATGTGCTGCAAATTCACTCCCAGGACAGGTTCACCCCCCATTCTCACAATCAACAACATCACTGCTGAGCACATTCCATCCCAGTACATCCAAGCAGCTCAGTGTGATCCTCTCACTGGAATTTTAGTGTCCAGGTTCTTTGCACACCTGCATCCCACCTCAGTTTGGTTTGCTGCAGCCTCTCCAAGGCACCACTGTTCATGTGGGTGTATAAGCACCAGGACAAGCTTTACAGAACTAATTTATTTAAAATGAGGCATTTGTATTCTGCCCTGAGCAGAGGATCTTTGCCAGCAACACAAGCAAGAGATTTTTTTTTTTCCAGTCAGCTGGGCAGGCTCCTTCTGCTGGGAATTACAAGAGTTGATTTCAAGCTGGGTTTATTTCAATCTTGGTCAAGTCACTTCAACCCTCCAGAGCTTTTCTTTTCAGACTCACTTGTCTGCTGTTGACTATTAGATAAAGATGAACCTAGGCCAATTAAATAGCAGCTCTTTTAATTAGCTTTTCCTCTTAGAAATCATGGGAAATACTGTTTGCTTGCACAGCAGATAATACAAGATCCAAGGTGAATGTATTTTATTATTGATCTTGCACAGTTCATTGGGCTTACAATTCCCTCACTTAGGAGTGGCAAGAGAATCAGAGACTGGAGACAGCTTCTCAGCAGAGCCTCCCTTCTGGTTATAACCTGAAGTGTTGTTTTAACTCATTCATCATTTGTTTGCTTTGCCTCTTGGCTAAGTACCTCACCCCACCCCTCCACATGATTTCTTCCTTTGGTTGACTCCATGCATGACTTGACTTCTAAACTGCAAGAGGTCACCTGACACACAGGTCAGTCAAACATTAACTCTGAGCACCCCGGTGTCAGCAGGACACCAGCTGCTCACACATCCTGGCCCAGAGTCACCAGGGTAGGTCATCCCACCCAGCACGCCCAGGTTCTGCCCTGCTGACTGCTCCTACTGCTCCATTAGCAGGGGCCTTGGCCTTTGGGAGAAAGACAGGGAGACTATCAGCTACCTGCTCATCACTGCAGTGAACACCCTGAGCATCCTCCTGCCACTGATAGAGAAACCACCAATCCCCCTCCCTAAATAATTAACAAGCCTGAAAGCCCAGATTGGTTTCTGTTTGTATGTCTTTACCAGGCATTAGTGACCAAAGCCTGAACTTACACAACAAATACTTTACTCCAGCCAGCACTATTGTCATCGTGGGGCCTATGTGGCCTCCAGAGGTGCCTGAGCTCACCTTGGAGCAGTGCTTGAGCTCAGGGGGCAGGGCTCTGCCTGGGACAGCCAAACACACAGGCAAACAGCTGAAGCCAGGAGAGTCCCGAAAGCACAGCTCCACAGCCAGATCTGGGGAGAGGAGCTGCCACCAGCAGAGAGCTGCTTACATGAAATAAAGCCCAGATTGTGCATGGGAGGGAGAGACTCATCTCCTCGCTCCTGCTAAGACCTACTGAAGGTGCTAATTGCTCTCTCTAGGGAACCACATTGCCCAAACCCCAGTTATTTCAAGACACGTGAGGTTCAGCTGCTTTATCTCTGGCTGTGATACCAGGTGGGTGAAACTGCAGCAGCGAAAGGATAAAACCAGAGCAGGTCTTGTGCTGTGTGAGGAAGGCAGTGACGCATATCAAAGAGCAAACTTCAAAAGCCCTTATCCAGCTCGGAGCCGGGTGATGATGTGTCCCCTCGGAGACAAAGGGCCCCTGAGAGCCGGAGCGCTGCGCCTCCCCGCCGCCGGCATGAAAGCTTTGGGCCAGCTCCCAGAGCCGAGCCTGGGCTCAGCTCTGCCAGAGCTGCAGATAACAGCACAGAAAAGCTGCATCTGCAAACCCTCCTGCCGCTCCCCCTCCCCGGGCCTGCCTGCTGCACCAGCGGATTAACCTTTTGTGCTCCCCACCCTTGGTTTTTTCTTCCCGTATCTGTTTTCCACCGTCACCACAACCCCCAGATACAGAGGCCACAACAAAACACAGCAGCCTCATTTCAGGCTTTGAGCACCATTCCAAAAGCACCACTGTGTCAGTCTCAGCCTTGGTTTCATCCAGGACATGCAAACCCAACGAGCACAGCTTGGAGAGAAGGTGGTCCAAGGGCAGTGCCAGCTTCAGGCAGAGACCTGTGAAATAATCACATCAGAGTCATGCTGCAACTTCAGACAGAAATGGAGATGTATCAGATCCCACCAGAGCCCTGGGGAGGACTTGGACAGGCAGGCTGCTCTTACTCATCCTGTAATTCAGGAGAGAACTCCCTTTGCTTCCCATTGCACAGTTATCACTGCCACATCTTCAAGTATCTTAACTTGTGTCTTGGAAAACCTCCCCTTTTATAATTACCAGGATTTTAAAATAATTTATCCATTTGTCTTTATCAATTTCATGACCACATGAAACTTTTTGAAACTGTGTTTTGCCCTGGACTGGGGACAGGATAGCAAAGAGTCAATACAGTAAGAGATGAGAAAACGTATCTTGCACAGCTTTTCTCTGGGTGTCTATGTTTGAAAGACAAGTGTCTGCTAAGGAAGGCAGGACCCTCCCATAGAATGGAGAATGTAAACTCCCTCCCTCCAAATTATTATAATTTTGAAATTAAGGGGCTCTCAAGCAAAGATATGTGGGTATGAATAGCAGTCATTTACTAGCATGTGTAATAAAGCAAACAAACAACAGCAACTATGGAATTAACCCAGGTGCCCCCACAGGACCCTGAAGAGCACTAAGCTGGGCAGGCAGGAATGAGCTCTCTCCTCTTCCCGCATTTTGGAGACAATATTTCAAAGAAAGCTGCTAAAAGCAGCCAATCCAACAAGCTCCTCTCAATAAAAGGGAGCTGCTGCCCTACTAGGTACAGCTGCCATACCCCTGGCAAGCACTGCCTGCAGCAGTGCCAGGTCTGAGCTCCTGGTAATTAATATTTTTAGAAAGGGCACACTTGTGATGCATTTTACAACAGGCAGAGACACATAACTGCCCAAAGTCCAGGTGCTTTGGGACTTATAAGGAGTCATCCTAGAAAGCTAACTGCATCAGGTTACTCTGGATGCTGAGGTTTACATGAAAAGTAGACCACCTATTCTCCAGGGGGTTTTCCACAAGCCCTTTCCATTAATTGCTTCGTTAGTGTCTTGCAGAGAGAGTTCTGGGCACACAGGCAATAAAACCTAAGAAATGCACCCTGCTGGCAGGTGGAATTGCTGGCCAGAATCTGCTCACTTCACATTTGCTTCCAAATTTGAAGCTGTGCCCTAAAGAAACCACAAAGCAATGATTCTTCAAAGAGAACTTCAACAGGGGGACAGGATTGGTTTGGCTTTCCTTGTTGCTTTCCAAAGTCCCAGAAAAGAGAGGATATTATTTGTCTATGGAAATCTCATATGCAGTGTTACATCTGCAGAAAATAATAAAGAGAGCACTGATGATAGAAAATCCAGGAAACAGCTCCAAGAGCCATGTGTTCATGGAAAAGCTACTATTTTTCCTGAGTGTAAACACATTTAGGGAACATAAAAATGCAAAGAATCAGGTTACATTACAGATCTGTGAATGCCCAGCTTATTTTACACACATGCAAGCCTCAGCCTTTCAAGCTACAGCTCAAATTCTGCAGTGATCTCCAAAAAACTGAGAAACTTTCAAGTCTGAAAAAATCCTGGCTTTTGCTCTTGTAGCTAGTTGAGACCCCTCACAAGATTTTCTGACCAGATAATTCAGCAGCTTAAAATTAACATGGAAGCAACTGAGTAGTTTTGATGGAACCTGAGAAGCTGGTACAAGAATAGGTTGATGAGTGGGTTTTTAAACTTTAAGTCTGAGGATTTCTTTGAGTTCAAAATGAAAGCAAAAAATGCCACAGTTGTAAAATCCCATTAGATGTTTTGAAATTATTTGAAGGGCTCCTTATAAGCCAAAGACTTTGAATTTCACAGAATCTGAGTTTCTAGCCTTTTCTCATGGTAACAGTCAGGTTCTGAGTATGATAGTGGATAAGAAGTGGATTCCATTTCTTAAAGGCAATACCCACAGCAGAAAAAGATGGTGCAATCCAGATGCCCAGTTTTTTTAAAAATTGAGCTAATTTTTCTTTTCCTTTTAAATAGGTGGGGCCTAGACACAAAGCCTGAAAGGCTGAAAGAGAGAATAGCACAGTGAAGAAAAAGGGCATTCCTTCTTCCTGTTCAGATGCTGCCCAGCCACAGGTTCTTGGGGTAAGTGCTCATGACACTAATTTTTAAAAGTCCATTTATGTATTTTGGAGAAAAAGCAGAAAAGAAAGCAATGTGGACTATTAGGAAAAATCAGCAGGGAGGGAAAAGGGTTATAAATTCTTGGTACAAGCCTTACATCCTATTCAGCAAGGGAACTGCCCAGAGGAACACAAACAGTTTCACCCACTCAGCTCAAGGTGATTTTGAAGCACACAAAATGCACCAGTGGAACACAGCATTGCCTATGCTCTGCTCAAAGGAGCAAATGTTCAGCCAGAGGAGTATTCAAACAAAATGAATGGCTGCCAAGGCACAAGTTACATGGGTACCCAAATTAAAAATACCTGCAAGGTGTGTTTTTGAAAGCAGACCTCTTTCAGAGACACATTAAGATGCAAGAACAACTTTGACAACAGCAGTTTACCAGGACAATCTGTTAGAAGCATTAGGTGAGTTAAAAGAAGTGACTTCAGCATTATTACACTAAATATAGTCAATACATATAGTAGAGAGAACTCAGCTCTGCTCCTCTCCTAGAAATTATGTTTTTTGATTTTTTCCCTTTACTTGTATCCACTCATTTTCCCAGCATAATGGCATCCATCTGAATGAGGAAAAGCATCTTATAAATCCTTCAGATTTTCCTAGGGTTTTTTATTGTTGTTGTTTTGCCATTACTTTGTTCTTAAATAGTCTCCTAAAAATTGTTTGCTTACATTGCAACCTCTTCATTTTTGGCATTTCTGCCAACACCAACAGGGAAATTAGGAAGAAAGGGCTTTACTGTTAGAGAAGAGGGAAAGGATTCAGGTCCAGTTACTGGCTACCCTAGAGGAGCCCTTTTGATCAACTTGACAAGGATTTTCAAAATACTCCATGTTTCAGATACAGATCAATGAACAAATAAAACCAGTATTGTCAGGAACCTGAAACCAGTATTTTTTATTTATAGGAACATTACACCTCACCATCCATCAGCCCCTAAACTGCTTGCAGACTTCATCTTACCCAGCCTGCCTTCTTGGGAGGGCTTTAGAAGCATCCTTAGTATCAAGGGGATCATTTTACCATTACTACACATTAATTTTTAGCAATTTCCTGAAGCCAATGGCTTCACACTTGTCAAATATCTTTCAAAAGTAAGACTGAAGTCTATCACCTTTGTGCAAGGCCAAAATCCAAACTGGCACCCATGTGATATGAAGATGGCCAAAATGCAACCTCTTATTTCTACTGAGGACTCTCCAAGAGATGCAATAAAACTGTCAGCCAGCCCCTCAAAAGGAGAAAATCAGCCCTCCAAACCCAGAGCCAGTACAGCATCATATGGAAGTCAGAAATCACCACTCACCACGATGACGTGACTCACCTGATGGACAAGGCAAAGACAGCAGAGCTAAAAGAGGAGCAATGAATGCTCTTCACACCAGCCAGAGATATGGCAACAGGCTTGGGATGCTGGGGGAGACAGCACAGCCTGTTTGCCATCACACCCCACATGATAGATCTTAGATTAATCCTTTCCATATAAGAAACAAAGTGGGAATGTGAACTTTCACTCCAATGCAGAACTGGAGAGGAAGAAGCTCACAGCCCCTCCTTTCTCCACCCCAGTCCCTTCACCTGGCTGTAAGATGTGCAAATGTCACAATGCACAGGCTTTGCTCCAGCCACTTCAGCCAGATGACATTCCTGCTCTCTGGAATGGCTCTGGACCTGTGAGCAGCATTTTCTTGATGAGGTTAAGGCATGTCCTGCTGCACAGTCCTATTTACCTTGCATTCCTTATGTTCTGACATGAGCCTGGCTTGTGCACACAACTGGCTCCTTTTAGCCATGATGCATTTAGAGTGATCGGTCCATGCTTTCCCAGGGTGTTAGTTTAGCAAACACAGTGTGTTTGTCACTTAGCCACAGCACAAATCACAGCACACTGCTCACACTCTTTATATGGGGAGATACAAGACTTGCCAGGAAGCCAAGAGAGGGTGCAGGGCAGACAAGAGCTGCAGGCACAGGCTGAACCCCAGTCCCTTTGCAGATATGGAGAATTTCCCTTTGGAATGTCTGAAAAATTCTTGCAGCTCCATCACGAAATAAAACAAAAACCACTTTAAAACCAGCAACTGCATTGGAGCAGGTGGAGAGTGAGCCGGATGGGATGCCCTCCCACAACAATTTGTGAGGTTTTAAATATCTCTGCTCAGAGAAACGAAAAAGTAAAAAAAAAATCTCACAATTTCTCCAGAAATAAGGATGCTGGGGGAGGAAAAGAGGAAGAGAACACTTTGTTTCTATTCATTTTCAGGAATTCCATTTCAGTATTGACATTTTTTTTAAGCTTCAATTAATGCTAGCTATCAAAATGAAGCAGCATTTGGACCTAAAAACATTGAAACTTTGCCATTTAGAAAAGGTCAAACAGTTTTCGAAACATTTTTGTCCAATATGTTTCAGCAACTGAAATTCATCAGAACCAACGTTTTCCTACAAAATTCTCCTGTCTCAGACAATTGGCATTTTCTGAGGCATGATGCTCCTCGGGGGATCTCCTTGCCAGCCTAAGGGGCTGCTACTTCTCTTTTGCCAGCAGCTTCCCCCTTCAGCAGGCAGCCCCTGCTGTCTTGTCAGACCTTGGTCACACCCAGCACAGCTCAGGAGATCAAGTCAAAGTCTGACACCAGGCCTGGATATGGACATCCACAGGGGTCATTACATACCTCCCTTTCTCAGTGTTTTATCTGCCTTTTGTATCACCCTAAACTCAGTCACCAGGCAGAAGAGTAAGGAGAGGTCTCTCCAAGAAACCTGCAAATCCCAAACACTTGCTTACACTTGGATGGGATTTAGTGACTGTAAAACAGGAAAGCTGCACAGCAAGGGCTTCATTGCAGCTACAGAAGGTACTTTCACAGGTTGTGAGCAGAGTTACACAGAGCCTGGCATGCAGCTGCTTCTGCTCCAACTCCATGCTAAGAGGTGTCTGGCTCACAGTCAACTCCATCTTTGCATAGACAAGCTCAGGTTTGTCTGTGCTCATCTGTGTAGACATGAGTAACATGCTGGGGCCAAAGTCATAGTCTAGTCCATAAAGAGCCTCCATCAGGGCACAGCAAACCACATCAATTAAAGGAGAAGGGACTGAAGCCTTCACCAGGAACTTACCAGGGGCTGAGTCAAGAGGAATGCAGACACGCACCTGTGCTGCCAGTCTTGGCTGGCACAGGAAGCAGGAATAGAACCAAACAACAGCCACAGACTTCCTCAAAATTATACAGGACTATTAAAATCAAAAGGTAGAAATGCCATACTCTCTTCTCACTGTCTTTTCCCAGCCCAAGCCGTTTAGAAAACAATACTAGAAAAGAGCAGTACTGAAGGAGCACCTTCACATTTCAGTAGAAACTAAACAATATTCCCTTCCAGAAACTATCAGGATCTGGGGCTGCAAATTCATCTCTCCATACCTGCCACTCTGTAATACAAACTGCTTCCAAAAATCCTCTCAGAAACACAGCCCTGAGGAGCTATTACAAGTGAGCAGGGCTGGGAATTCACAAGGTCATCACCTACTCATTGATCCACAGACCCGCAGCAGTGTCTCCAATTAAAGCAGCCTCGAGTTAAGCCTTGTGCTCCAGATCTGGAGCCTCCTTGCCAGACATCTACAAAAGGTTGTTGAAGGTTTTTGGGCTATGCCAGTCACCACTGCCTGTAGGTGGGAAAAGTGTTGTGCAAGGAAGGTTTTCATCAAGGACCTGTTTCCAGTAAATCCAGCTCTAACACAGAATGCCAGAGGGATTTCTCTCACACACAAAATGCTGGGCTCCTCACAGCACTCCAGCCAGAGAGCTGGAAAGGGCCATGGCACATGGCCCTCCCTTACAGTACCACCATGGTGGCCTCAGCTCCAAAGGGGATACAAACACACACAATTTTCTTTCAACCTGGAAGGAGAATAGAAGAACCTGCAAGAACCCAGTGTGATGGGAGCCAGAGCAGCAGATGGGTGCTGGAGAATCTGGACAACACCAAGGTCACTTCTAATTCCTTCAGCAAAATCCTAAATATGTGGCTCAAGCCCCCCAAAAACCAGGTGCAGAACACAGGTTATCAAAAAATTCATCTTAGGGCTTCTTCAAATTTCCAGGTCCTCCTTCAAGAGAGGTCCAATTCCCAAATCTAACTGTGAAAGGGCCCAAAAAGGACATCCTTCATCCCACTTTAGAGACTGGGTTTTTTTCTGCTCACATACTCCTTGCAGAAATAATATTGCCCATGTTCCTACACAAGTCCTCAGGAAGCTCCAGAGCAACCCAGAGGGAAAGAATCAAAGCCTTCTTGTCAAAGATATACAGCAGGAGCTATCAAACAGCTTTGTGGGTTTTCCACTGAAGCAAGAGCTGCTTAAGCATTTTTCAACTAAGAAGTATGTGGCAAACATTTACCTATGGCCTTAGTTTCAGTTTCTTGAATGCTCCTAACAGTGTAAGTTTTTAAGCAGCAGCACAGTGTAAGTTTTTAAGCACATGCCTCAAATCTAAACTGCAGGCTGGTTTTAGAGAAAAAAGCACTAAGGTTTTTGAAGAGAAAGGAACTCCATTTCCAAAACCCGTGTTTCTACCAGAGTGACTGACCCTCTTGTACACCTGATCTGTCACACACTGGTGTTCTTCTGCCTCTCCTGAGCCTTTAGTAGCCACCTTGAAGAAGGGCACAAGACTTATTCAGTCCCAGCTCTTCCTTATGGACTTTTTTTTTCAGTAGATCTACAGATTACCAGTATGAGCAAGAGCTGGTTACTTCACATCCCTCTTCCCCTACAGCCCAATGAGCTGTTTTGGATCATGTTTCTGCCTCAGCAAGGGTAAAGCAATCCTTTTCCCAGTTCCAGCAAGTCCATGAAGAGGCAGAGCTGGGTGCAGGTCCACAGCACAGGGATGCTGGAAGCAGAACAGGCAGCACTGGGCCAGTCCAACTCTGCCTGGCCCTGGCCTAGGCTACTGGCCTTGGTTTGCTTGCACACCACAGGTAGAACAGAGAGGCAGCAAGAGGGGAAAGAATTAATTTGGAAGAGCTCTTGGCTCCTGCATCTGCACCTTAAGCTTGACAGGATGGGGCTGGATGGAGAGAATGACTGTGTTTATTCAGCATGTTTACACAGAGACTCTCTCTTTCCAGGAAATATTCAATCTGTGATGCCACCCAAAAGTACCTGGCACCTAGAGAAATGCTGGGCTGGGCTGAACCTCAGCTGCTCCTGCACTGGATGGACACCAGTGTTTGGGGAGGTGGCACTGGCCAGCTGCAGAGAGGATTTATTTCTCCTCAGACTTGGCCCCTTTTTTTACTGCTGGGCTATGTTTTCCTCCCACCTGCTCAGGTAAGGAAGGTAAAAGGAAACTTTTTGTGACAAAATTAATGTTTATGAATTCTACGAAAGAATTACCCCATCTTCCCCTCTCCTTCCTGAGAGGAATTTTGGGCAAGTCATTGAGTTGGTTGGAGGTTTTTTAGCAAATTTACATCTGAAGCATCCTGCAGGAAAAGGTAATTCCAGTTCTGAGATGTCATTTAACTGCTTTGCTTTGACCCTCAGACACACAAGGGACACCAGAATACTGGGCAATCAATGTCCAAACAGTTTTGTAGGAACAACAGAGCCTCAGAAGGAGCAGGGATTTTGTGACACTGACAGCATTTTACTCAAGCCTGCTTTACCCATGGGACCTCTATCAAGTCTCATTCCTTGCAAACAGAGAGTATGCCAGTGTAAACTGTTTGCTGAAGAGGTAAGAGTCTCCATTCAAGGAGGTGCTACTGCTGGGAAACTGAAAAAAAAAGTGATTTCTGTTGAAGTCCTGTTTCTCCTCCAGCACTTGTTCCATGCAGATAGTTTAGCTCTGCTGTACTAAAAAGACACCCAAAAGTCCGAGTGGGGAGTGCCCAGGCTGATGAGCAAAGTCAGCTTTGGGGGAGGGCAACTGGGAGTTGATTAGACAAACATTAAGGATGGGTTCATCATCTTGGACATTCCTTTGTCATGTATTGCCCAACCAAGCACAACTGGCCTTAGAAACCAGAAGTGAAAGGATAAAGGCAGTGGCACAGGGCCAGCAGCAGTCTCTGAACATGGGAAATAACCTGAGCCATCTACACAAAAGTTGTATCAACTGGCTGTTGAATAATGGCCCCTGTATCATCAGAGCAGCACTGGCTGCTCTGTGCCACTGGTGCCAAACCATGCTGGTGGTTTCTGTGTCTTGAACCATGGACCAAACAAGGGACAGACCCACTCAGCTGAACTCTTTTGCCAGGCACATCTCAGAAATTGTCACAATTTTATACCCATTGCATCAAAGCTCCTGAAAATTCCAAACTTCTGCAGTTATTGGAAGTTCATTAAAAAAGCTTCACGTATATTTTACAGGGTACAAGTGAGAATGCTCCTTCCCATATGGCAGGAGGGGGTTTTCCAATGCATAAACTATTTCTAGGAATTATAAAGCCAAATAAAGATTTCCTGGAAGAAAATGTACAGCTCAAAATTATATGTGCAGAACAGGCCCCACACAAACAGACATTACTGAGCACTGCAGGCAGCAAACCCTCCTGGCTGGGCAGGGAGCTGGAGCCCTGATAGCCAAAACACTTGTCCAGCTCTGCTCCTTTCAACAGAGCAACTTGGACAAGCATTTGCCTCCTTTTCTTCATCAGTTAAAAGCTGTTTGGGACTGGCCTGAATCAGAGAGATTGGGAGGTAAATTTGCCACATCTGGTCTTGGAGGCAGCCAAGCCATAAGTCAAAGGCTTCTGGCCCCATGGCTGGGTTTTATTAGAGCACTAAAAAGGTACAAACAGGACAAGATAACTCCAAATAGAGAAAAGGCAGGCATGTCACATGAGGCAAATCAAGATAAAAGCTCAAAAGTAAAATCTCTCTGCCTGTGTCTAATGCCTCCTGGGATGAATTCTGCTCTCCAGTTTATTCCAACAACTTTTGGTGAGCTCCTAAGCAACACAAACCCCACAGTCTCTTCATCTGTCCTCAACAGATTTATGGCCAGTGTACACCCCACAGCCAAGAGGCTTTCCAATGTCTGGGAGGCTGCAGGTCCATATTTTGTCTCCCACACTCCTGCCTGGTGCCCCACTCTGTCAGGCAGCCCAGCATTTGCTGACACTCCTGTGAGAGCAACAGTCCAGGGGTCTCTGCAGTCAGGAGCTCAGACCAGTGTGTTTTCATCCCAGATCCACCACCTACAGCAGAGGGGTGAGTTCCCTCACATCCTGGGGAATTTGGAGGACAAAAGGGATGTAGGGTGGGACAGGGCTTTTCCCCATGCTCAGAGCTGTGATTCAGAGCTGGGCTCCAGGATTGTGGCACCAAGGCTTTGACCCCTCATCCTACACAGCAGCACCACTGGAGGAAGCTCCCAACTTAGTCAACAGGTGATGCTGGGGTACAGCCTGCCAGGAATTCCCTAAGGAGATTTCTCAGAGGGCTGATTCACTGAGGTCTAATCCAGCTATGGGAACAGAACAGCTTCAGCAATCTCCCAGTTTAACATTTTTGGAAGGGGAGGCGCATCTTGGAACAGGCCAGAACTGTTCTTGTTTTAGAAGGTTTGGGTACCTTATGTGCCTCTTCTGCTGCTACCAACCAGTTTGGATTTTTTTTTGTCAGTTACCAGGAAACACAAAATTACAATAAAACTCACTGTAGTTTGCGAGGAAAATACTGAAAATCAAAATCTTGAAACAATCCTACATAATGAGAAAACTTCCTCTTTGCTTCAAATCCATCCCTCTGATCCAAAAATGAGGATGAGACTACACAAACATTTGTAACTCCCAGAGAGACTGACTCTTTCCAGCAAAGTCTACAGACATGGGCTGAAACATGTAATGACAGAAAACACAACAAAGGATATGAAAGTAAGGAAATAAGGCTCTACATTTTCTAAGCAGTTGTTTATGTTGGTAAAGCCCAAATTCAATTGGGCTGCTCCCAGACCAACATTTTGGGTAGAAGCTGAGACACTGGGTCAGAGTCTAGTCAAAAATTTGATCTCTTTGAGCAGTTTGCTGGTGGCACGTGTTAGAACAAGGGAACAGCCTCAGGGCTACTCTAACTCAGTGTGGTCACTGTGGTCTGGACTGAGGGATTAGGACAACACAAAGCCAGACTTCACCCCAATGGAGGCAGTGTTCAAGGAGAAGCAATTCAAGTCTGTGTCATCAGCAGGAGGAACAATGGTGCAGCAGCCTCTCCCCACACTTCTCTCTGCAGGGCAGATAAAACCAGCCTTAAAAATTCCCACAGGAGGTTTAATGGCCTGATTACACTGGAAAGTCTGGCTTTTGTGGCTACAGTTTCCAAACAGATCCAGCTTTCACCAGCAGCAGCTGATTTCCTAAGGAGTTCAGTACCCTGCATAGCAAAAAATAGCAATCAGGCAGCTGTAGGGAGAGGAGAGTGGAAGGGGAGAGACCACTGAAGCAGCTCAACTTTTCTCAAGTCATAATGAGGGTAAAACTCAGAAAGGGAGCATGAAGCAACCTGAAAATCAACACAGATGGGAAAAAAAGGATGTTTCTGCCATTATGATCTCTGACAGAATTCTGTTTCTCTGCCACAGATTTCTTGTATGCTCTGGGCAAGCTGTTACTATTATTTTGCCTCTGTGCAGTCTCAGCTCAGTAAGACAGGAGCATAAGTACATTATTTGTGGAGGAGACAATCTCCATCCCAGTGCAAACCAGACAGGCTGTGGCATTGCAAGGGAGCAGGTACCACAACACCCCTCACATGCAGTGTCACCCTGCAGAAACCATTCAACTGTGATTTCTGACCCACTGCACATTTTTGCCCATCCAGCAAAACTGTTGATTAGGAATGTAAATGTGGATGGTAACTTCACAGCAGGCTGTTGGAAAGACACAGGAAAATAAACACATCAATAGAAGGTACAACTGGAACATGATATTTCAGTTTGATGGTTATCTAGAGCTACCTGCACTAGATAGATCTTTCCAGAGCATCGTGCCCTTATGGCCCACAGCTGTAGCACACTGAGCCTCCTTCACCCTGCTAGCACAGGCATTTCAGAGACCCACTGCCTTGTGGATTTGTGCCTGCCCACAAGCAGCAATTCTGTCTGCTAGTGTGAATAATTTGAACTCTCAAGGAAGCCGAGGAAAAACAACACTGACCCTTTCTCAGAACTGATGAGGGAAGTACTTCCAAGTATACCAGCTAAGAAATTACCCAAAACATTTCTGTGAGACTCAAAGGAAAATGCGTACTAGAGAATTACTTGTAAGAAGAAAATACACATGGAAAGTTCTGTGCTCAGAGCAATGAGGTTGGTTGAGTCCTGCCAATCCCCTAAAACTAATGCTCTGCTTGCTTCTAGCAGGTTTTCTCCCTTTTTCTGGGGAAAAAAAAGGGGTTAGCAAGCTGTGGAAAAGTCCCCAAATGATGAGGGTCAAGGGGAGGTATTTGTCAGCAGGGACATCAAAACAACTTGAGTTTCTATGTTTGCTTGTTTTAAACAGGTTAGTTCTGCATAAGATCAGTAAATAAAAAGCCAACATCTACCATCCCATAAATTGCAATAAGGTAATTAAGTTGTAATATTTGTGATTCAATATACACCATGCAAAGAGAAACATTAATGAATTTTACATAACAAGCAAGCAAAGAACATTACTTGTCAGATAGCCTCAGAAATTCATTAAACAGCCCTTTAACAGAAGTGGCTCAAGTGCAGAGCACTAAAATGATAACAAAACCTATTAAGGAGCCTGTTTAATTAAGCACATACTTGCTGGCACATCTGACACTTATACAAGGTGTTTGTGCTAAGACAAATAAAGTCCTTCTTTTGCTGTGCAGCTAAGGAGATGGTAGACAAGTCTATTCTTAAAACACAAAGATAACTCTGTGACTAAGCAGCCGAATACCACACTGTGGAAAAATCTATACAGGCACTAAGGGAATTGTGGATCTTTTCAGTAAAGGCCTAGATGAGCCTTGTGCGTGCTCTGAAATGGCTGAGTGACACAGTTTAACTCAGAGTCATGCCACAGATATCTGTGACATCCTGGAGGAGGATGGAAACAGCTCATGGTGCCCTTGAGGAGCACATAAAACACCAGCAAACCCCAAGGGATGGGGTGGGCCAAGGAGGGAGCTCCTTGCACCCATGCAGAAGGGGCTGAGAAGCAGGGACACCTTGTTCCTCCCTAGGGCATATCATGGCCATGCTTTGCATCTTCATTTTCTCTCCTGCTTGTGTTGCATGAACTGCAGTGCACTGAGCCCTGTGCAATCGATGGGATTTATCATTTTAACAGACATGCTAAGGGTGGCTCTTACACAGATCTGTTACACAGTGATGCCTGTGAGGAACAAACTGCCTGGCAGCACAGAACACCCATCGCTCACACCCTCAGAGCCACGACAGGGACAGAACTCTAAATGCATTCCAGTCAAACCACCCACAATCTCCACATGCTCTGAAAAAAAACACAAAAAAAAAAAAATATTCTTCACCAAAAATATTTCATCTCCTGTCCTTCTCCTACTGCTCCTCTTTGTTGTTGATCATTACATACAGTACACACATCTTAGTTTATAAAAAGTTATTGCTTAATCATCATCTCACCAGTACTTTTATTTCTTTTTATTAAGTTTTATTGCAACTCACCCACTAACACTCAAGTCTATACAATATTCTCAGAATACACTGTAATTTATCCTTGAAACAAGGCAGTTGAGCCAGCAGACCCAGGAACTTCAATTAAAATCAGTCTGATCCCACCTCCTGCCCACAGGCACAAGGAGTCATCATCTGTCAGCTAAACCAACTTGTGTTGAAGATAGTCCTCTTATTTGCTTGTTTGGAAGCAATGAACTTGGTTTAATCCCTGTACATTCACTTAGGAGCTGGACTCAGTGATCCTTGTGCTCCCTTCCACCTCAGAGCATTCTGTGAATTCTCTGAACTTCCCTCATGCTGCTGAGCTTCCTGGTCAACACCTTTACCTGCAGGGTTTTCACACAAGTTTAACAGATCTCAGTGCTATAAGCAGATTCCAGTTACAGCCTGTGCTTCTCTCCTGCTTGGCCCTGTTCTAGTTCTCCTGAATTTTAGTACATGAGTCTGGGGATCCTGAGTATGCAATTACTGCCTGCTGACCTGGGCACCATCCTCTACCATCCTAGTTTCTTTGTAGGCAGCACTTTACTGGGAGAGGACCAGAAGCTACTTGTGAAAATAATTCATTTTGCTTCCTCAAAACTTTCTCACAGGGCAAGTTTTCCCAGCACTCAATTCTGCATTTTGAAAACTCCAGATGATTCCTGTGTTTCCAGTTTTTCCCAATCCTACAGACCTGTGCATCCTGCAAGCAAACAGCTCCACAAATAAGTCACAGCATGGGATCCAGCCACTAGTGCTGTGCTTGGGCAGGAGCTTGCACAGCATTCCTTGCTGCCATGTAGTCTGTCCATCCAGCATCCAACACTGCTCTCTTCAAGCCTACCTACATGACACTGTAGAGTTTCCTGAAGCACTTCAAACAAAAGCACGGTCAGAGAAGCTCTGACTTCCCATTAACCTGGGCAGGCATTCAGGAACAAAAGGCCAGGAATAGGCCTATTACTTGATCAACTTGGGCAAGAAATCAAAAGGCAAGCACCAAAGAATTGCACCTGAAGAAGGGCTGAGAATTGGAGGGGAAGGTAGAAGTCTTTCCCCATATACAGATAAAATAACCAGTCAATAAAATCCAAATCAGTGATTGACTCTATCACCTTTAACTCAGGAGCTCTCAGGACTTTGCTGCTTCCAACACCACGTGCCCTGAGGTACATCTCAATGCATTACTCCCCAAGTTCTCAGTAAAAATACTCTTGAGAGGTGCCTTCACAGCTTGACCACAGCCTTTAGGGGCACACAGGCCCACAAATTCAAACTGTTTCCTGTTTATCAGTCTGAGACTTAAAAAAAAAAATACTAGAAACCTACCACATGCATGAGGAGTGAGGCATGTCCTCCCTTCTTCCCCCTCTCATGCTTGCTACGCGACCAAACTTTCCTAAGCAAAGAAACTGCAAACCTCTCCCAGCAGGACAGCTCTAACTTAATTTCAGAGAGCTTCCTCCCCTGCTCCCCAAGCCCCCCATCAGATGTAAGGATCCCCACCTGCCAGGGCAATCAGTGAACCCCTGCCTGGCACAAACCAGTCAACCCATAGCAGCCCACCCTTGCACCAGGTGGCCAAGGCCACAAAGTCATCTGTCTGTTTGCCAGCCTTTATTTCAAGTGAACCTTTATCACCAATTCTGTGTTTTTCTGCAATAGAGCAACACAAGAAACAAAAAGCAGGGCTGAAAATCTGAATACAGCAGTGCTGACAGAATTACTGCATTTCAAAAGCCTTTATAAATGGTTATTTACAACCCTCAGGGCTCCAAGTACCCTATTCCTGCATTTCAGACAAACCTATTTAGATGTACCTGGGTCTAGGGTCACCACGAAGGAGAGCAGAGGAAACCTGACCCTCCCTGTAATTGCTGAAACTATGCATGGCATGCTTTTTTCTCCTGGCATTTACAGCCGAGAGAGATGCTGGTAGGCAATCCCTGGCAATCAAAGGTGGAGGTGTCAGCCCAGGATTTTGCAAAGCAGCTCAGCTCAGTCACCCATGGCTTGTCCCCTTCTTCCTGGCTGCTGGGCTGGCAAAGCCAGGTATAGTCATTGCTTGGGCTTACACCTTCTAAGCCATCTGCTGTCACTGCTGCTCCCTGGTCTCTGTTGTGAAAGGAAGGCAAATCTCTGTGCAGTGGTTTTCAAAACCAGAGTGTAGATGCAGCCTGAAAGCAACCCTAGTTTGACCCCACTCAGCTGAGGGGTAAAATTTTTACAGCAGTGACAGTAGCTGGCAAGAAAACAAGTCCAGATGAGGTTACCCTAAGAGCTTAGGGAAACCTATTTTCCAAACATTAGTTGCCATCTTCCTTGAACACAATACCTGAAGGACTCCTCCAGAGATTCTGGTCTTCATCTCAGTACAGTCTTCTTATCAGTCAAGTCATCAAAAATTCCTGAAAGTCCAGAGGATTCCGGAGTAATAGTTCACTGCATTATCAGAACTCTCCATCTCTGCATCAGCCACACTGATGCAAAGTCAATTGAATAATAAAAGCAATCCAAGTTACCCACAGCTTGTTCCTATCTCTGCTTTCAATTTCCCTCTGATTGAGACTGATTGAGGAATGTCTCATCTGTCCCCTGGTGCCAAACTTAAGGACAAGAAGAAATTTTCCCTGGAAGACCTTGTCCAGGAGAGCTGCATTTCTCCCTTTCCTCTCCAGTGTTCAAGTGTTGAGCTTTCCAGGACAGTGGGATGGATTTTTCCTCCAGCACTCCTACCATGAGGACTCTGCATTTCTCCTGCTCTCCTTTGTGTTGCAGAATTGCCCTTTCAGACTTTTTTGATATAAAGATTTTAAGGTAACTGAAGTGCTTTGTGAAAGAGGCAGCTCAAAATGAAGCATTTTTCTCTCCTTTCCACCAGTTTCACTGAGAGAACAAGTCCATCAAAGTGATTTTAAACTCAGCAGAGCTGGCAAAACACATTTTGGAAACCAAAATTTACAAGTTCTGTGCTTTTCACTGCTTGAATCACAGGGAAAGGGAAAAAAAAAGTATTCACCTACTGATGATCCAGGGACAGAAAATCACTTCTGTATGGTGCATGTTTTCCAGAGCCAATGTGCCAAGCTCACAGAAGTTGTAATTTAACCTATTTTTTCCCCAAAACTCTCTTAACATAATTCAATAGTACAATTATCTCTGTGTGTGTTATCATGAGCGATGCACTCAATTATGCTTTTTGGTTATTTGGGGTATATTTATAGATTTTGAGCTCTTGTACAGTTTTAGGGCTGGACAGCCTTCATGTGACAAAGAAAAACCTAGCAATTAGCTTCTCTGGTTTTGGAGTTAGAGGTAGTGTGACATGCCATGTAGCAACACCTTATGCATTTAACACCTCCTATCATCTAGAAGCCCAGTTCTGGCAAAAATGCAATTGTCATTTTCAATTTAACAGTCAGCTTTACAATAAAAATTGCTTCCTATCACATTCATTGAGTAAGAAACAGCAAAATGTCACTCCAAAACTTGTGCACTTGTGTGTTTCTAATTAATTCTGACAGTGCTGGTTGGGCTTCAAAGGTGGAAATCTGTTTGGTTCTCAGAGCAAGGAACTCTGGCAAAGACACTATAACTGAGGTCAGGATCAGGTGCTGGCAATTCCACTGGACACATGGACCTAGGCTGGTTCATATGGGGTCTAGGTAGAGAAACAGAGCCCTCAGGTGCTTTTGAGGGCACAGATGGCAGTGGAACATCTCAGAACAGAGAGAAAAGTAGAGATAAAAGGTGATACACAGAAGCAAAGCCATTCTGATAAAAGCTACAGGGGAAAAAAACTCTGACCTGAACAACTGTCATTCCAAACAGTACAGCTTTAAGAGATGAAAACCACATCTCACTTCCCAAAACTCTTGATGAAAAGAAAACAAATGCAGTGAAAAAAATGCAAGGGAAATTTTGACACTGCATCATTCTTATCAAAGCTTGGTACGTAGATAAGACTGCTTTGGTCTTTCACAATAACCAAATTACAATCTTTCCCCATAAACGTCAGAAACATGGTTTCTTGCCAGTGATAAGTCCCATTCCTATTTGTACCTTTTTAATCCTGTTTTGCATGCCCCTACAATAGTGTTTCACTGGGAAAATACTCTCTAGGCTGCTAAAGAACAGTGTCTCCCCATCCCTAAAGCACCAACCATAATCCTCAAGACATTTTCCCATTTTCTCCACACCAAAACTTCAGTCCATTTTTCTCTTCTTGTTTAACAAAACACAATCAATCAAAGCTGCTTCTCTTCCTCCTGTGGGTGATGGTTTGGGAATCTGATTTCCATTTCAATAGTTCCCCTGAACTTATACAATGCCAAAAGGGAGTGCTTCAATCATTTACTCAGCCCTTCAACAGGTACAAATTTGTTGTGGAACAGAGGGGAATAAAGGATTAGAAAGTCTATTAGCACTAGTCTATCTTGTTCAGCATCACAGGATGTGGTGGGTCCCAGAAGGGACCAGAGAAATCAATTACTATGAAATTGTATTTTATAAGTGTTTTGTCCTGTGATGACACCTTGGACAGTCCAGGCTGTAGGAACAAGTCATGACAGAGGAGTTCTGCAGTGCCTGAAGAGTTTGAAATACTTTCCCAACACCAAGACAGCTCCATGCCTTCCCCATATTAGAAATCCAACCTTAGGTAAACTAGGGATAATTTTAGGATGTTATTTATAATCAGGGCAGGGATATGTTATTTTAAATTTGACTTAGGCAGAATAATGACAGTGATAATACAGACAATATTTAAGATGTCTGAAAGAAGAAATTGCTAGACAAAGTGAAAGAAAAAAGCAAAATAAGAGCAGGAACACATTCTGGTTTTACAATAATTAAGCCACACAACACCCATTATCTGGGTAAGTGAATTATGATTCACAGGGATCACAAGAACATTTTATTCAGCTTTGATTCCAATTGTTCACATATCCCCAGTTTCAGATGTCCAGTTTAATCCAGCCCTGAATTTCAAGCAACACAACAGCGCTCTTCTGTTATGTGTAGAAAAAATTTTTTTTTTTTCTGTAACAATAAGATTCTTCAGCCCTGATTTGTCTCCACAATAGCTAGAAAAGCTTCAAAGGAACCCTGTTTGAATTATTACTTTGACAAGGACCTAGTTGTAGGCTCTACGTGTAGAGTACTTGTAAGACCTGTGTAGAACATGTGATAAAGCTCCTCTGGACTATAGCTGGGCTGAGGGTCACCAAATCCCTTCATTTGGGAAGAAACAAGAGCAGGAGCTCCCCAGGACAGCAGTTGTCCCACTTACCCTTCAGTGACTAATGGGGATCTCCAAAACATCATGGACATCTCCCAGCCACACCAGAGCACCCCTTATACTCCACCCTCTGAAGTACTCAGCACATGCGGGAGGATTTTGCTATAAACCTCTGAGGGCCGGCAAGAGCTTGCAACCTTCAATATCTGCAATCATAGGTGAATTTAGGAGCCTATCTGAAAAGAGGAAAAAAGGTTTTATGTGCCATCAGCTTGAGACGAGCCCAGCAAGAAAAAAGAGAGGAGCAGGAGGGATCAGCACAACCTAGTGCTAATATATGAATACACACCACAGGAGAGGTTTCCTGCACTGCAAGCCCCACACAGAGCCCTCCGGGAGGGCCAGTCCCCTCTCCGCAGCTATCTCCATCCCCCTGAGACAGCAACAGCAGCAGGAGCTGCCACACTCAGCTAAATGGCTCCTCATTTCCCAGCCCTTGGGGCGGAAACAAAGAGCTGTGTCTGAAACACCAAAGAGTGGGAACGTGGCAGTGCCTCTCCAAGGAAACCCCTGCTCCCTCCCTTGAGAGCTGCCCCAGGGCAGGAGGTTTTGCTTTGCTTAGCTGGGCCCCGCCTCCCATGGGACAGGGCTGCAGCAATTCTGTTTACATATCTTACAGCCTTATCTGTGAGAAGCTTCACTTTCACAGGTGGGACCTTGCTGTGGCACATCCCCTTCTCAGGGCTGCTCCCCACACTCCCCATCCTTTACCACCCCTGGTTTCTCAGCATTTCCTCCCCTCCCTTCTCACAAAACTTAGTTATCTAACCTGAGCATTTTTCTTCCCTTAGTCTGGTTCTTACTCTCAGAGGAGCCATTTCCCCTTGTCTGTTGATGATTGTTATTATTTCTGCTCTGTTAATGCATCTATCATGATCTTTTCTTGCAAGGTGTGAGCAGTCACAAGTTCCTCATATTTTTCAGGGAACCTGTTTAGCAAGGATTCCACAAAAAAAAAAAAAAAAAAAAGGTTTCTCTTCTGGTCCTGGTCTTGGGAGGTTACAAGCATCAGAGTACAGGGCAGCTTGCTAATTGCAGCAGAAAACACTAGAACTATTAAAAAGCAAATAAGAAATAAACCCCCAAATCCCCAAACATCCTTTCCTGAGGCTGGACAGAAGCTCCTGCCTGTCCACCCTGCTGAGTTGAGAAACACATCACATCCCACGGCTGGAATGCTAATTAATTTTGCAACTAATGAGCTGGTGATAACACATTTACCACACTGGAGATGTGAAGGAAGACACAGCTTTGATGCACAGTGTCACCTTCCCCAGTGGGCAGACAGGATATCCCCAAGGCCACATGCTTTTGTTGTGCAGTGCTGGTAGTTGAGGAAGTGTTTCACACCAAGAGGAGTCTTTCCAAAGAATCACCTCTCCATAGAGACCTCTCAAGGGTCAGGGATCAGGGAGGGCTGGCAGCTCCCTCCAGGATGAGGAGTCGAGGATAACTCAGTCAGCAGGGCAGGGCTCCCCCATCCCACAGGACATGAGTGAGACCAGCAGCCGAGTCTGGGGACAGCAGCAAGGGCCCACTGAGAGCCCAGATCACTCGTGGTGATAGAGCAGATCAAAGCAGGAGCTCAAAGTGCAGGTCAGTCAGCTGCAGTGACAGTAACCACGGTCAGACACAGCCTAGTGGTCACCAGCAAGGTCTGGTGCCAAACTGGGAGTCCATGGATCAGGGTCCCAGTGTATGGAGTGGTATATCTACACCACAGCTCAGGGAGCAATGGAAAATCACGGACTGAGTTTAAATGGAGCCCCTGAGCCCACGGGCAGGGCAGTGCCTGGAGGCCCATGACAGGCTCTTCAGGCTGATTACACTCAGGCCCTGACACTTCATCACAGCCCTGGCCAGTACCATGGCCAGACACTAAGAGAAGCACCCGACATCCCATGACATCCCAGCTCATACCAGGGTAGCCCAGAGCTTACAGATGGATTTTGCCACTGTCCCCTCTAAATGCAGACTGCACAGCCTTCACAACAGGCATAAATGCCCCTTGGCCTGGTCCCTCAGAAGTAGAGGGATGATATTCCATGTCACAGAGCAGCCTGTGTCTGAGGCATGGCAAGAAGGTGAAGCAATAACCAGGAACTGCTTTTCCTCCCCACATGCTGATGTGCCTTGGGGCAGGGAAAAGCAGCTGCAGGAGCAGCAGGGCACCTCCCAGCCCATCAGTGCAGCAGCACGGAGGCAAAGACAAACAAAGATGCAGGAAGTGATTATGCCTTCTGATAACAGAGCTTCGAAGCTGAGTAAGCAATTGGTGATTTGAGCTGGCGCTAAGCGTGGGGCTTTCATTACAGGCAAACAACCTAAACCCAACAACACAACCTTGGCAGTTATTGGTATCAGGGAGGAAAGTTAAATAACCTCCCACAATGGATACTGCAAAAGTGGAACGTGTGGGAAAAGAGCAACTGTAGCATTAGAGGCTGGAAATTGGCCAAGACACAGACACCCCCATCATTCAAGAGGCGAAGCTCAGTGTTCCAGGAGCATCGTGGAATGCTCCCTTCCGGGTGACATTTAACTCAGACATCAGACAAGAACGCACTCTGCAATAACTGGAGATGTCCAATAATCCAAACCAGAAAAAGCTTTCCATTCTGTTGCTGAGCTGTATCCCTGCCATGGTACTCTCTGACCCTGGGTCAGAACATACAAGCTTACAATCAGAAAGATTTAATGAAAAGCATGCAACAGCCAGAGATCCTGCTGCCAGGGGAGGAGGGGAAGAGAGAGCAAGGGAGGAAAAACACACCAAATGGCTTATAAAGAAAGAAGTATGTGCACTTCCCAGCAGCAGATAGAGCTCTTTAAGCCATCCCACTTGGGGGAGCTTCCCCTAACTCTGAGACTCCCTTGAAGGCAAAAGATAAACAGATCATGGGGCCAATATAAGGGCTTTGCAGCTGCACAAGTCTCTTAGAAGGTCCCTTTTGTATTGCTTTGGCTTGTTCTTCAAGCTCAGAGGGAAGGCTAAGTTGAAGTCACCTGCTCTCTGATTCCCTATGTACGCACTTGAGCCGTCACAAAGGGAGAGGCAGGTTCTGCCAGGGACAAGATTTATGCATTTAGTCCTTTTGAAGTGAAAAATAAAGGAAAAAATCCTGCTGTTCTGCTTTCAGAAAAACAGCTCTGGGAATATGCATTTCCCCAACACAAGTTCCATGTAGACACGACATTTAACAGTCCTCAAAAATCCCTCTGAGGAGTTGTCAGACTTGCTGATAGCAGTATGTGGAACTTAGAGTCTGGCTTCCCATTCTGAGGGAAGCCAGCACTGCTCCTTTGGGTTGGTTGGCTCAGGAGCAAATGAGACAGAGACGTTCCCACACCCAATACAGAGCTTCTTTTGCATCACTAGCTCCTACCCCATTCCAGTACAACTCTTACTCAACTCTCAATCCAGCGATCACTTACAGGCTGCTGAAATTCTTCAGAAAATACAGCTTGCCAAAGATTACATTTCCAAAGTCCCACTGTAGTGCATTCCCCTAGACCTCCCCTTTGCCTTCTGGCCCCTCTTGTGCCTTATTCTTCCCCAGAACTCCCCATTCCTCTGGGGATACTTCCCTGAGCAAGCAGAGACCTTCCCATTTACAGCTGATATGGTCAGGAAGAGCATTAAGGAAATAATCACTGAAACTGAAGATAATTTAGAAATAGCCTGGAAACAATTTCTAAGGAGATCAGTCATCCTTGGGATGTTCTAGGAAGCTCTAGTTGTGCTGACGCTTCTTTTGTAGGACTAAAAAAATTAACAATATTGTCTCCAGGCTTAAGTGTCTCAGAACTCCTACAGCAGCCATATGATCCACCCACCACCACAACATAAACTATGGATTGACACCTAGGAAAGAGGAATAATAGGTCAAAAATATATGGTACTTCCCTTCTTAACCACAAATTATTTACTTAACCTTCAACCATTTTCAGCTGAAGATATTTTTTTTGCCTTAGAGAGTATGTCTATTCAGTGATCCTTAACAATCTTGGTTTCAAGCACTATTATCTTCCTTTGAAAACAAGAATACACCTTGCACCCATAACACCTTCTGATGAGAAGCTGTTTCTCCTACTTGGAACATCCAGAACAAGCTCCCACCATTTGTTTGAAATCTGCCCACATTTGTTGGCCTCCAATTCCTGCATAGGAAATGGTAGGAATAGGCAGTCCCTACCCATTTGCTTCATGCAGCTCCAGATTTTGTTGGTCTCTGTTACATTCCCCCTCAAATCATCCATTTTCCAGGCTGAAGTATCCCAGAGTCCTTCATTGCTTCTTTTAAGGGAGTTTCCATGTCTGGAGTCAGAAGGTCAGAAGGTCACCCCCAGCAGACGGGACAGGGTATGGTGCTTTCCCACTTTTGGGGTGCCCTCTTCTTCAGAAGTGAATTTGACTTGTGCTTTCACAAGACTTTTACAGAAAAGAAAGAAAGCACGGACAAACATTCCTTTTTTATATTCACTTTTCCTTCATTTGAAATCAAAGGCAATACTTTAAAAGCAGAACAACTTCTCTTCTAAAAGCATGAAAATCCCCTTCTCAGAAGAGCCAAACACAAGATCATGACTCAGACATGGGACTTTAACTTCCTTGTCCTATGAGCCAAACCTTTGACCTCCAACATCCTCTGCCTCTCTGAGGGCATCACAGGTCTGCCTGATCTCGGAGATCCACGGCACATCTCAAATACATTTTGGTCAATTCAACAGCATTCAGAAGCAGCACCTCAGAATTTGAAAGTCTGACCTTGCAATTGTGGCTTTCTTTTACACACAGATATTTGGAACAGTAGGGAAGGCAGGGTAATGACTGGTGGAGAAGGTGCTGTGTTTACAGAACACAGCCATCAAAACCTCCCCAGCTGTCTCAGGACTCCAGGGACCCCTCCTCTCTAGGGCAGGCAAGAGGGATTTCCTGGGTAATGTCAGGTAAGGAAAGATTTCTGCTGAATAGCTGCACATTAAAATGTGTTTTATAAGCCCCTGGTTAGCCCAGAGGAATTCACTTGCTGTCAAGAGGATCAACACATCCATAGTGCTGGGATGCTTTGGTATTAAGTTACAGCTTTGGCATCGCCCTTAAGTTCAGCAAGTCAGAGGAAATAGTTGCAGGTTGTTTTAGTTACTGAGCACCAAACAGGTAATAGGATTACAGACATGCAAAAACAAGTTTTTAAAAACTACAAATGAATATTTAGAGTCATTTGAAGGTGTCTCACATTTTTTAAGGATTCAGCAAACAAAACCTTGATTGGTTTACTACAGTCCTTCACAGTAAGGTTGTTTTTTTGATACAGGTAGTTTCAAGAGGTCCAGACTTCCTTTCACAGCCTATGGGCATTCCAGGATCACAAGGACTAAAATCCACTAATTTCCCAAATCTCAGGTCAAATCAAGAAAGAGATTTGGACCTTCCAGTCACTAGACAGTCTATTCTACATCCTTCAGAAACATCTGTGTCCCTTGCAGTTGTCCCAGGCCCAGGCTGTGAACGCAGCAAGGTTCCCACTGCCCAGGGCCTCAGCTGAGCTCAGGGTTCGTCTCTGACCATGACCATTCTCTCCCACCTGGTAGAACAGCTCCCAGTGGGTGCTCTTGCTTCCAGCAAGTCAGATGATTCCCCAGCTCTTACATTCCCAGACTGGTCTGGAGACACAAATTCACACAGCCAAGACTGAAAAACAGTGAGGAAGCTCCCCAAATGAAAGCCTATGCAGCCAAAAGGAAATCACATTATGCTTTATGATGGCATTGGGAACTTCATTAAAAACAAAATAAGCAAACAAAAGGAGCACAGTGGAAGGAGAAGTTTCTGGCCATACTGGCACCAGAAGAAATGCTCAGCTAGCCTTGACCTCAGCATGAAGCCTTTTCAAAGACCAATCCCTGTTTCACATTGGGCATGACCACCACTCCACATCATACAGAGGTAGCAAAGCATTTAACCTGCTGTAATCTTGATTGCCATCCACCAGCTCAGAGCAATGTGTTAGGAAAGCAGCATTAAGGAGAAGGAAATGGGGATTGCTGCAGAATAGCAATATTTACACTAAAGAATACCAAGTGCCTTTAAAATTATAATTTTTACATTTTTAGATATGAAGAAGGCAGCAGAAATAATCATATTGGTCTCCTGCATACAAATGTTCTTGGACTTCATCTGATGTCCCAAGTTTCTTCTGGCTGAGATAACAAGACATGGATTCTTCAGAGGCTTCAAGAGACAGATCCACCACTGTATCCCTTGGTAATTGGTGCCAAAAGTAATTTAATTGTTGTTACTTAGTCACTGTTAAAACTATGAACCTTCTTTTTCTAGCTTACATTTACGTAAGTTGAATTTCTAGCTGCTGGATCACATTATGCTTTCATCTGTTTTTTATCCACACACAGGCATTGCTTTACCCAATGAAATTCACCCCTGCATTTTAGGCTGACAGCAAATGACATTCAACAGTTTTGGTCAGGAGGAAAGGACCCTGCATCCTGCTGCATGTGAAAGGCTGCCACTGAATTCAGACAATCAAGGTGAAAGGTGATATCTGCTCTCTAGTTAAGGCTGGCTTGGAGCAATAAGGACAAGCATCATGCACCCAGATGTTTCTGGAGATTTCTGAAGGGGTGGCCTGAAGCAGCCAGTCAGCAAGGCTGGCAGCAGTTGGCTACTCTCAGCATTGCTGTTGAATTACTGCCATCACCAGCTAAAGTTATGAGTATATGGGGGTCCAACAGAAGACAGCAAGTGCCATCAAAGTTGCAGAGGAAGTTTTGTAACCATTCTCCAAGGGGAGACACAAGGGCAGGGGTGAGGACATGCACCCCTGAGCAGCTGTGCACAATGTGGCTGTGCTGCCATCCAGGACCCTGACCCTGCTGCTGTTGCTGCTGTGCTTGAGAAACAATGGCAGATTTACCCCTTACCTCAGAATCTGGGTCAGGCTTGAACAGTGGCTGACTTCTGCAGCCAACACAGCACTGCCAGCTGCAACCAAACTGTAAATGGAGAATTTTGAGAATGTAAGTTAGAGTCCCATGGGTCTGGCAAGGGCCTAGAGAGGGGGAAAAGAACTCAACTCTCTCTATGAGCTGTGGTACAACCATCCATCTCCAGGACAGTGATGCTGTTCACAATCACAGGGAAAACATATTTGTAACAGCAACATCAGGACAGTCTGTCCCCCCCACCCAGCAATGACACAATGGAGGAAGCAGCTGGTGCAGCCAAGCAGCACCAACCTGGCATTATATTAACACTCAGGGCTGTAAATTGTGTCAGAGCTGTTTTCTGTGCGGTTCAGTCATACCCTTCAGGAGGGCATGAGCACCTGCAGCAGGGGAGCACAGATTACCCCGGCCAGGACCTGCCCAGAAGGTCCCTGCAGCTCCATACCAGACCCATGAAGCAGCAGCTCTGCAGCAGATCCTTAGACACCAGCAATGGATTGCTACAGTCTTAAGAAAAACAGCTGCCAGGCTTTGCTCTCCCAGTCACAGCCTTGACACAAGCCACGTGGGCAGGATGAGTCTTGGCAAAGAGGGCAGGTCTGAGTGTTGAGATTAGGAATTTCCCTACTCTGGGCCAGTGGAGAAGCAAAGAGCAAAGGGGAACCAGCCCAATGCATTTAATTGCGTGGTTAGACCAAACAAATCTATCTTCCTTATGTCTGCTGTCAAGGTGTGGAGGATTTTTTCCATAAAAGACCTGACAGTGGGATATGCATGTAAGATATAGGGAGCAGGTCACTCTCTTTCACTGTGCTGATTAGTCTCTCCCAAATGACATTTCTTATTTTTAATTTCAGGTACTTCTTAGTATAAGAGATGTTCCAGACAGGACTGATGCTTGGACAGCTGGGACTCACCCCCACAGCCCAGAGCCAGGACAAAGTCAGTCCTCCAGGTAGACTGTGCATCACAGCCTAGGAAAATTCCTACTTTCCCTTGTGCCAGAGGCATGTGTGCACACACACATCCCCGATCCAGCTGCAAAGCAAACCTGGTCTAGTTTGGTTTAGCAGGCACAGGAAAAGGGCTGAAACCTGACTTCAAACCTCCAGTATTGATTTGGTCCAAGTGTTCTCCTTTCCATGCCTTGAGACACTCTCCCCTCTTTTCCCACATGCACCCCCTCAGTCACAGGATCACCAAGCTGAATGCACCAACTAAGCACCCCGTGTTTCCCAGGCTAGCAGGATGGAAAACCTGTCTGACAGCTGAAGTTCCTGCAAGAAGCATAATGAGGTGCTAAGAAAATAACTGTACTTACAAATTCTTTGGGCTGAAACAGCTGCTTTTGTAGCTGGATGGGTTTTTGGCTGGCAGTCAGCTCTCCCTACAAGGCTTCTCTACAAGACACTCCATTTACTTCCTGTTCCCTAGCAAGTCCCTGCAGGAAAGCAAAGAAACTGGGATTAAACATATACGACAGAGCCCAGCCAAGACACACAATCTGAATTCCCAGACAAAGTGCAAGACAAATATGAGCATCACAGAGGAACAAACGTAATATGGGCTTAAGTCTTGCATGAGCCCTCTGTAAATGTGATCTAACAGCAGGCTGCACCTTCCAGCCTGGCAGATTCCATAAATGCAAGGTCTGCAACACATCAGAACTCACAAAGAGAGACACAAGGAATCAGGGATTTACAAAGAGACCTTAGGGATTCACCATAAACTTGAGGGACAAGGAACCCCTACATTCAAATGGTGGTTGGTGCCCTGACATAAAATGAATGGGTTCTTTGAGTCCCAACCCAGTCCTGCACAACTGGAGCTGAAGGGCTCCAGGTTTTTTATTGGGAAGAAATTAGAAACAAAAAACTTGTCTGAACTCTTCTCTTCCTGTCTGTCTGGGACAGGCAGCCAGTGGCCTCTAACATCATAAGAGCACCTGATGTCTGAGTGACATTATCAGTGTAACTCCAGCTGTACTACAGATTATCAACAGCAGTTTAAAGAAGGAATAAAGGAGTGAAGCAACACTGCCCAGCCACAGCCAATCTTATATTCTTAGTTTTCCCAGAATAGGTCTCTGGGGTCCCAGCACAAATCCAAAGGCTGCCTTCAACCCATGCAGGATTTAACATCATACCTACTAGTAAAACCCTCAAGTGTGAAAACCTTTAAGTTGAATGTGGTTTTTCACAGGTTTCTCCTCTGCTCAAGAGGAGCCTGAGACTTGAGGTTCAGAGCAGACACACCAAGGGCCCTCCCCACAGGGGAAATCCCACTAAATCCAGCAGCATAGTCAGCCCAGCAGGAAGCATAAATCTCACAGGAAAGGCTATTCTAGAGATGTTTCCAGGAAGGTTTTCCAGATCAGAGATATTTTGGGATCAAAGCCAAGGCAGAGCTGGCCAACACCTCCAAGATGGCGGCTAAGTGGAAAATCTCCACAGTGGTAAAAAGAATAGAGAGTAGACACTTTTTCTGAAGTTTAAATTGCTCATGAAAGCAATGAGAGGTTTTCCTCTATCCCTAAAATATTACATTTGTTTTGGCAACGGGGAAAAAGAATCCTCTCCCCATCATACAGGCATATTTCCCTGTTCCTGAAGTAAAAACGTTTACAAAAACTGAAAAAGGAAAAAAAAATCTGCCACCAGAGTAATGATTTTTAACAAGTATTTATTTTTAGTATTCACCATGAATAGAGAATATCAAAGCAACCAAGTCCGCTTGATACTGTTGACACTTTTTCAGGAAGCAACCATCAGAGCCACAAGAAGATTTTTTGTCATGCTGGCAGGAGGGCAGTGAGCTGCAGACAGCAGCTCAACAAACTCCATCAAGGGCTTTGTTGAGCTGAGGTCTAAGCAAGGAAATGTTAAGGGAAGCCTGGAGCCAGAGCACTTCCCATGAGACAGTGAATCAAGATCTTCCTCCTCCTGTGAGTCAGTGTCACAGGAGGCAAATTGTGGAGGTTTCTGGCTGGCTGGAGCTGCAGCCATGGCACTGCAGCAGACTGTCCCCTCCAGATGCACAGGGACAGGACAGAAGCAGGACAGGAGACCTGTTGGGGAGGTCCCATGCTGCAGCTGCTTCTGTTCCAACACCTGGCTAGCACCAGTCATGCTGAGAAGATATCAAAGGGGTAGCAGGCACCTCTGCCTGTGTTTCATGCACAAAAGTGGAAGAGAATAAGAAAGAACAGCTCAGGAAACTCAGAGGAAAGTACAAGGGATGGGAACACCTGGGTCACAAAGGACATGCAAAGTGCACAAAAACCATGCAATTACCTGCTGCAGAAATGACAGCAGGATCATCTCATTTCACAGATCCCTTGAGGAAAAGCAGCCTTTCTGCCACTCCATCCTGCTTCAGAGGCTTTCTTTCATGCCTCTCCTCAGCCTCCTGACTGATCCTCTCCATCCAGCTCTCCTGTCTATGAGCAGAACAGGGACACACTGAGAAGCAAAACAGCTCGTGCTTCTGAAAAGTCTACCTTCTTCTCTAGTCACCAAAACAGCCCAAAACCAACAAGAAATGGTGACTTCATGAGAGAAAACAAGAGCAGGGAGAAAGGAAGATTGTTTATAAAGCCAGCCAAATATTAGAAAGTAAAGTCATTGCATTCACATATAACACAAAGCCTCTGGTTCAGTGTGACCACATCAGAGCCTGTGAGGATTACTAACAGCCTCTGCTCGGGTTTGCTGCCCACACCCATTCAGCAAAGGGTACCCACAGCTAAGAGAACACGTGTCTTCCTCTTGCTTACTTATTTGGAGCTCTTGTTTGGAAACTCAGACTCAGAAAACTAAGAGCAGCTATTTCCAAATACTTCTTAGGTGGTTATTCACACACTTGCAATATTCCATGAGCATTTGTCACTGCTGATTATCTTAGCAAGCACTGTTCGTGAAGCAGAGGTGAAGAAATGGTGCAAGGACAAGTGCAGTTCCCATCCCATCTTAAAGCAGGCCCTACTTTTGTGTAGCATGGCTGAAGCACATGGCCAACCTCTTCCTAAAAAGTTCCAGGGACAGACACCACAAGCTCTGCTCTGATTGAGACACTTTGTAATCCTCAGCTACTTAACAAAGCCTCCCCTCTCCAAAGTCTCATGTTGTAACAGATATAACAGACTGCCTAAAAGAGGGAGATGTGATGAAATATAAGAAAGAAAGAAAAAAAAACAACTAAGTGCAAGGAAACCCTGCAATTCCAATCCACCTCATGCAGTCAGCCTGAAGAACAGGAGGTGAAACCCCAGCTCTGATGAGAACCACAGGAGCCTGGCAAACAATTTAAGAGCTGTTTAAGGTACTGTGCTGAGGAGGTGATGCAATCTCCACCCCAGGATGGAGAAAACACAAACTGAATTTAAAAATCCATGGAAAGTAAAATGGTGAAGGACTGTAAGTTACATTTTCATCAATTCCCACTGCAGGGTCAGCTTCTGTAAATAACCCTCCAACACAGGAGACACTCCTTGTTTTCCTCTTTCACTTCAGGAGTTTCTCTCCAGCTGTGAGCTATTCACTTCTCACATGCTTTTTCCTGAGTTTCTCATCAGTGGCAAACAGTGCTGCATGGATCATGCTGGAAAGTGTGGTCTCCACTTCTGTCACCAGGGAGATTCCTGTAAATTGCAGAAATTCAGGGATGCCAGGGTCCCACCAGCAAAGAGAAGAAGAGGCACCAGGATTTGAGTAAACCAGAGTGACTGGCTTAATGTAACAGCTGCACAAAGGGCTGGTCTCGGTCCCACTGTTACTTTGTACTCTGATGATGGTTCCGGCACTGGAGATGCCTACATGAGCCAAATTCAGTTCACTGAACTGACCAAAAATTAACAGTACAAAAACCATTGCAGCAGTGATGGGCTCAGTCACCTGGCTGCATCCACCCAGGGTGTGTGAGACTATTGCAATGAGTGTCCAAAACAGGCACTTTGCACTGAAGGAGCACTGGACATTTACTCTCTTGAGAAATTAGTTTTGTGCATGCTGAACAGACTTTGTGTGGGCTGGGCTCACGTGCCACTAGCCCACCAAAAGGCTGTGAGACTGTCAATAATTCTGTGCAGGTTTTCCCAACTTTACCCTTTTGTATTTTTACATTTCTTTGTGATTTAGAACAATCTCTTCTTACCTGTGCATGCCTCACACAAGAAGATCCCATCCCTGATGGGAGGGCTTTGCATGACAAACAGCAGCAGCAAAGCCCTACCCACCACTGAAAAGTCCATCTTGACATACAGGTGGTCACTCCAACCTCACTGCTGGGTGAAGATGTTTTCTTTCTCCCACAAGAGATAAGCAACAGGATCTGTGCAAGTCAGGATCTGTGCAAGTCACGCTCCCTGCAAGGCAAAGCAGCAGCAGGTAAGGCCAGTGGACACTCCTTACAAGGAAGTGGAACATTCCCTCACTTACTCACAGGAACAGCTGTAGTCACCCTAAAGGGTGGGGGGAGAGATAGGGCTGGGAGGCAGCACAAGGAGATAATGGAGAAAACCAAGAAATATGTGGATTCGTTGTACTTTTCAGGCTTGAGTTCCTAGCAAAGATTTCTTTCTCTGGTCTTCAGCAGCATGAAGTATTCTTCAGATGACAGCTGCATTTCCAAAACCCTACAGCACCTGGGGAGAGCTGGCAGAGCAAGTCCTGGCCACTTCCAACCAGGCACCTCTGGCTGCTTGGCTGCCACACTGCCTGTCCCATCTGACCAAAAGAGAGCTGGGAGATTAATTTTGTTTTACAGAAAACTGTAAATTCACAGGGAAACACATGAAACTCTGCAAATTCCCAAATAATTCTAGCAATAAAAAGTCTGAGGGTTGGAAACCCTCAACTATTTTGAAGCAGCCATTTTAAATTACACTTGATGATTTCAGTTGACAAGATTACTTGGAGATGATATACTGCCACTTGAACAAAGGCAAAATTTCCGGTGAAATCACTCAAAAGAATTCAAATGGACAGTGGGGAGGTGTTTCTCCTGGAACACCTGCAAAAGCAACTGAAAGAAATGACAGAAAGCCTCAGCAAACATCAGCCCCTACTCCCACCAGTCCTCCCAAAAACTCACACTGAGAGACAGAAGTCACACCTCCTGGCTCTACTGTCCCTGGCCTCTGGATGAAAAGCATTTCTGGGTAAAAATAAGGATACTGCTACATCTTCCTTACATTTCCAAATTAAAATGAGGAAGGCAGGCCAAGGGCCTTGTCACAGCTGCCAGTCACCACATTATTACATCAGCCACAATGCCACAATTCCAAAGAGAGGCAAGCATCAAAGTTTAAAAAGGAATCAAACTGAATCAAAGGAATCAAGGCTGAATCAAACCTGTGATACTCCCAAAAGATATCCTGAAGCTTAATTATTTTTAATCTAGGGTGGACTGTGTCATCCTGGAACTGAGTCAACTGAAAAGCAGACATTCAAAGCACTTTACTCTCCCCCTGCTGCCCCTCTGCTCTGTGTCAGTCATCACTTCTGGGTTTGTAAAAGCTTAGTGGGATTTGCACAGGGCCAGGCAAATCAGGCTTCTCCATTTACTGCTATACAACGAATATATTCCGGTAACAGGCTGCTTTCCTGCCAATGCCTTCTGTTTTCCAACCCATTTCATTTTCTTTAGCAACTTTATTTCAGACAAGTGGATAACCAGAGCCTTGGCCTGACTCCATATGTAGACCTGTCTCTCAGGAGTGCCAGTTAATTCTTTGCAGAAATCCTGCCTATATAGGATTCAGGTACAAAATCTCTCCTCCCCATGCCAGACCCAGTTTATTTGCTCCTGTTTCGGCTCCCTTTTCACCATCAGTCAGCCCACAAAGCACTGATTGCTTCTCTGCCTGAGGCTTTCCCCAGCTGCCTCCCTGCCTTTCCTGCCAGGCTCTTGCCAAGGAAACCTGTCCATACCCATGCAGGCTGAGGCCATGCCTTTGTTTTGGGCAGTGACGTGTGCTTGGGGTGGAGGTCACCATTGTTTCAGCTCCCTGATTCCACAAAGGAGTGTTAATAATTTCTCACAACTGCAGTAAATGAAGAGTGGCAGCTACACCCAGTCTGTAACATGAGGCATCATTGCTTTTCCTCTTATCTGCCAAAAAGAGGGGCTCTTTCTTTCAGAAGGTGCCTGAGGTTGCAATGTTATCTAGGCAGAAGCCACTAACTTCAATGGGCTTTCTCTCAAATATGTCAACCGTATTGATGCATAAGACAGTCATCCTGCCCTGAGCCAGGCCCAAGGACTCCTGAGGCTGTTTGGAATCAGAAATCAGAGCTGGGGTCCCTCCCTCACATACCATCATGTCTCCCCTCACAAGGAAGGGATGCAGTGAATAATGCAGCTGCCATCTCTGGTGTTCAAACAAAGCAGTTTGACAGTGCTAACACAAAAGTACAGCTGTGCTGTGGAAGGTAGATGCACAATCACAAAAATTAAATACCTTTCATTGAGCCCATAAAAGGTATTTCTTGCAAAGAAATTGTACAAGAGTCAGTCAGGATGTCTCTAATTTGTCTCAAGAGGTGTCCAACTTTTAAGGTGTTCTCTGACTTGAAGAGTGCAATTATACACCAACCTTTGGCTTCTTTGAGCATCGTATAAAGAAAAGAAAACATTAGGAAACATCTCCCATGCCCCTTCCCTGCCTTGTGTAGAAGAAGGTTATGTACAAGAACTAAAACATCAGAGCCAGAAGCCTTAATTTGCAGAAAATAATCTCATTTTTCATAATCAGTGCAACATTAAAACCATCCTCCCAAAACTCAGCTGTGCCAAGGCTTGTAAGCTTAGAGTGAAATTATCCCCAATAGAAAAGTTTCACTGCCCCAGCAAAAAAAAATGAGGAGCAGGGGAAAACAGAAACAAAATTACACAAGTGGTGAAAAGTAAAAGGAGGTGGTTTAGACACATCCCATCTTGATATGCAATGTTTCAGTAACCAGGGTGAGGAAATGGGTTTTCCTTTTAAGCAAGGGTGGACCAGATCCTTGGCTGGAATAAATCAGTGCTGCCCTGCTGAAATCAATGGATTGTTGCTCATTCACAGCAGCTCAGGGTCTGGCACATGGTTTTCTCCTGACAGTATCACAGTAATGTAATTCTAAATTAAAATCATGTGGAGATGTTGTTTTGATAAAATGTTGTTAAATGCTAAATATACCAAATGTGAACTGAACTAAAATGAACCTAATATGAGAAAGAGCAAAGGGAATGCCTCTCTGTTGTAATGTGGACTCAGAGGGTAGAAAGAATTACAGGACAATTTGATGAAATCCCTTGAAGCATTCTCACTGACTAATTAGTCTCTATATACTGGAAGGTTTCAGGGTTTAACACATTTCCTCATGCTCACTAAGAGCTCACTGTAATTCCTGCAGCCAAAAGCACCAAGGATGCAGAGCACAGCTGGACCAGCTGGCAGAGGGGTGACTGTAATGGTGATCCCCTCCCTAGCCCCCAACAGCCCAGAGGGGCCTGCTGGGCTTGCAGCTGGTGAGTCCTGCACAGCATCCCATTTGCCAACTGAACTGCTGCAAACAGCTGAGAGAAAAGAAAGGATATTCTTCAGCTGTGGACACGGAAGCAGCACCCTGGGAACCCCTTGAGCATCACAGCGACCAGACAGGGGAGACATTGCAATCACTTGTGCAACTCTGTCTCATTTAGTCACAAGGTGGATGTGAGCAGGACTATTGCAGCCACACTGAGCAGGGAGTGATGGATTTCTCACAGAGCACCCCAGGCACTCTCCTCCCAGCTGATGCTCTCCCTCCTAGATCCATCCTCACGGCATGGCAGTGATATGACAGTGACCCACCCTGCCCTGTCTAGCCAAACCCCAGCTCCCCTTGATCCCAAGCAACCAGGCCTCTCAGCCTCTTTCAGGATCAGCCAGGAAGATGCTAATTCCCTGCTGAAGTGGGTGGTCACCTTTATTATGTTTCAGGCCTGAGAAATCTCACCAGTGCACTGAGAACCACAGGGCTCCTTCCTAATTACACAGCAGAGCACCACATGATTCATGTCAGCAGCTCCCCTCAGCCCCATCCTGGCTGGTGTGACACAAGAAATGTGAGTGGAAGTGATGAGCAGGCTGCAGCCAGGGCAGCACCATTGCCAAACAGGGCGCCCCAGCAGCCACAGCAGAGCCCTGGTGAATCACTGCTGCCCCTGCATTGCAACATCGGAAGTTGCAATTTAAAACCCATTGCCTGGGCTGCTCTCCCATTTCCCACTGAGGGCTGGAGGAAGGAGGAGGACTCAGGCTGAGGACACTACAGATGCATTTTTAAATTCCTAGGGGAGGTCTGAAAATTAGAACTAGCTCTAGGGCCCCTTTTGGTTTTGCTTTTCCCTTCCCTCCTCTCTTTCCTTTTGGTCTGATTAACTTTGGTGACTGGCTTGCACAATTTTATCAGGTTGGGCCTGATGAATCATTCATCTCCAGCAAGCAACAGTGAGAGATTGCAGGCTAGGCAGGGTCTGTGCTGCAGTAACCAAAAACAGCAAAAAAACCACCCCCACCAAGAGACAGGGAAAAATGAGACAGTGGGCCAACAGCACTCATGGACAGCTTTCCAATGTCTGGTCTCAGACAACTAGCAGCACATTCATTTGTAAGCCTGCCAGACCTCCGAGGAGACCTAAAAGGTTGCTGTTATTTATAAAGCTAGATGTAATTATTCTGCCTGTGTTCAAGACTAGCTCATTGTATTTATAGGTACCTGTCCCATTCACCTATTTCTGGCCCTCATTCCCATAAATCCACGAGGCTGGCAGGATCTGCCTTCAAACACTGAGATACCTCTCCTTTCCAGGCAGGGCCATTTGGAAGTGTCTGTCACCACTGCAGGGCTCAGCAGCATGTATATGTAAATATACACCTGAAAGCCCCACATTTCTGTCAACATACAGGAAGACAGATTCAAGAATTTGTCTTCCATGTGGAGAGCACCAGATTTTACATTTCATTTGTAAAAAGCTCCCAGTAAATCTTAACAACAAAAGTTTGATTTAGTGATGGTTTAAAACTGTCAGCTGGCTTCAGTAGAGAAGATATACAAGCCAGTCCCATCAATTCTGGCAGCTTGAAATCCCAGCCCCCCTTAAATAAAATCAGCCATCCTAGATTTGATGCCTGAACCTCAAACAATCTTCCCATAAATCCAACTTGGAACTCATCTGGTCAGGGATGAACAGCTTTGCAAACAGTGAAGCTGGGGCTGTAGGCAAGCAAAGTCAGTTCCCTACAAGTTGTCCTGGGGACAGGAAAAGCAAGAGATTTGGCCTTTCTAGTTTGTGGATGTTCACACACAAACACAAGAGAACTTTTCCATTTTGAAGTTGAAAGACTTACATGTCAACAAAAAAAAAAAAAGTAAAAATGGTACAGGCAGCTGTATGTCACATGTCACTGTTGAGACCAGCTGGGCTCACTCCCACCAACCAGAAATCTTGCCCAAATGTAGATACAGAAACTGAGGCAAAATGCTACTTCCAGCTGCCCATACATTCAGAAACTTTCAAGAAGAACAGTGTTCTACCAGCCCCAATCCCAGATTTCTTAGGTGCTTCAATTTGTGCCATCATTTTGGGCCAGCAGTTGCTAAATCAGATCTAAACCCTCATGCAGTTGTCCAGGCCTGGCTCCCTCAAGCAGGCACACAACCATGGCAAGAAGCATTTTAGCTCTCTGCAAGCCTCAACAGTGGGCAGGTCCCAAGAGGGGTCTCAAAGAGCCCCTTCAGAGGAAGAAACAGAATCCAAAGGCAGATACCATTTCCCCTGCTTAATCTCTTGGAATAATTCCCTCTCTCAGACATGAATTAAAAGTCATCCTGAGAAAAATACCTGCCCTAGTGTACTTGATTTCAGGGACTGATTATATAACATTGGATGGGGCACAAATTTCAACCCTCAAAAAACACTCAAAAGCCCAGAACCAAGGAAAAAGGTGGTCCCTCAGCTTAGAGCATACCCATATCCCACATATCTATCTAAGAGAGCCAACACTCCAAAGCTGAGAGGGGAGGAGGCTGAGATCTGTGGGGTTGGATCTGAAGGCAAGAATTTTCACATCTTAGTTCCAGTGTCTGACTCAGTGCTGGAGTGAGCATGGGTCTCTCTACAAGAGGTAGCCACAAACATTTTAACTGAAATTTATATTTCTCTTTTAAAGTTGTTATCTATATAATGTGGCATTTACCAATAACCATCTCAAAAGATTCCCAACCAATTCTCCTAGGAACCTAAACAATAGAGCTTTGGGTTAAGGGTGTGAGAGAGATGAAGCAAAGCTGACTCAAGCTGCTTCCAGTAGCTAAGCTGAGTGAAATACAGTGAATACAGAGCAAACCTGATTTTCCCCTTGCTGCTGCACACAATATTTGCAAGCAATTACACTGGCTGCAGCAGTTTAACACACAGAGGAGAATACCAAGATACTTTGTGTATTATTTACACATCTAGTTATGAAACTCAGGTCATAAACTGAAAAGAAAACTAGATTTTTAAAACAATTTTATGCTTTAAGATGCCCATTGCAGGGACAAATGGAAACAAATAAATACATTTTCTCTGTGGACTTCCATCTCAGATGGTCATTTGTACCTCTCTAGGATTAAAAGCAGCTCACAGTTCCCTCCTCCATGATCACCATAGATTTTACTTCATCACTTCTACCTTATAGTCCATAACCACAGATGATTCATTGTGTGTTCTTTAAAAACCCTCCAGTCTCACTGTAAGGCAGTGAGGAATCCATGTTCTCTGCTAGGTTAAGGCCACAATCAGTCAACCTCAGAAGAATGAAATGCCACCAAGTGTCCTGGGAGAATGGAAAGACAACAGTGCCTTTGAGAAATGATGCAGAAAAAAAAAACAAAAACAAAAACAAACAACCAAAACATGCAGAGTTTATTTTGTTAACAAAACCTGACCATATCCCAGGTGCCTCAGAGAGTACCTGAGGACCTCTCTAGCAAAAGACATGCAGTACTCAGCTGACTGGTGATTAGGTGGGTACTATGCACTCACAGCCCAGAGCCCAGACTTCACTGAGGTAAATTAAATAGTGACCTACAGCCACCATTACCCGAAAGCTGGCCAGTGACCATGGTTCAGCTCCTGGAAAACTGCCATACCTGCACCAGCTCAGCAGCAAATCAAGTCTGGAGGCTAAGCAACCCTTCCATGTAAGAGCTCCTTCCCCTCAATATGAACACACAATCTACAATGACATGTGGAAGCTTCCCTGGGTCTGTATCTGGGGGACACAGGACCCTTTGGACCTCTAGTTTGCCCTGGCCTTCTGCTCCCACGCTTTTAGGGAGCTGGAGACTGGGCTACAGCACACACCAGATGTGTGATGCCTCTGCAGGTCACTGCCTCACCTCCAGATCTTCACTGGTGTGGCAAATGCCGACTCCCTGTCTGCAAAGCAAGCACAGATTTTACAAGAATACTCTCTCAGGGGGAAAGTAAAACTAAAACACCAAAAACAAACACTTCCATTTCTGGAGTCTGGGGAAGAGACAAAGAGACAAAAGAGTTTCTCTTTCAGGGTCTCAGCAACAGAGTTGAACGATGGATGACAAAGTAGCTCTCTAATACATTTGAGGAACATCCCACAGAGTCTGAAAGCAGCACTCACAATGCTGTTTTGCAACTGGGAGAAGAATCACAGTATGATCCAGTAATCAAGGAAAGGAGTCAGATTCATCAAATATTTTTTAACCCATAATAAATTGTAGTTTCCTAAACTTTATTGCGGTCACAAAGGCCGAACAAAATTTGATTAAAAAATACAATTATTGTGCACAGAAAATTGTGAAAAATGTCACTAAATACTCAGAGGAAAAACAGTGAGTGCCTTTTTAATGAAAACCAAGCCTGTGTATTCCTGCTTTCTGAAAGCAGTTTGGTAAATGGTTTTGTTTTCCAATAAGCAAAACAAATACTGGAATGGGCCCACTGTCCTTTCTCTTCTCTTGCTCCAAACCTCCCCACTTTTCAAAATGGAATAAAGGATGTCTCTCCTCCAATTTTAAAGCCAGTAAATTATTCCCAAGGGTACTGTGAGCCAGAAGGGAGACAGGGCAGTAAAGGAAGGTCAGGAGACCCTGATGTATCCTGGGGATTGCAATGAATGGACAACAAAAAGCAAAAGCAAAACCTGCTCCTGACAAACTAGATTGGGAAAGTGCCTAGAGATGGGGCTTATCATGCCCCAACTTGAAACTCCCCAAGCAAAGCACACACCCATGTCTCTACATGAAAGCAATGGGATGGGAAGGAAGCACAGTTAGGGTTTGGTGCTGCTCAAACCCCATGCAATTACAGGCAAGAGTAAACACCTTATTCAAGGCTGAGCAATCATCCCTCAAGGGAAAACCCTGGAGCTTCCAGCCCTCCCAGGAAGGTCACAAATGGGTACAGGAAACAAGAGGAGACTTGCACAAAGCGAATGAGCTAAACCTCACTGCCCGTGAGTGAGGACCTGAACAGACAGGTTCATGTGCTCCAGCACTGGGCACAGATTTCAGAACAAACATGTGGGAAGCTGAGGCGTCACTGAGCCTTTTATTTCTGAAGCTCCAAGATTATTATTTAATCCTTCTTCCTAATACAGCAATTGCCATAAAAACTCCAGTTTGGCAAGAGCACCTAATTTAGTGCTTCTGACAAGAGTCTTTCCTCCATGGCAGAATAAGTGGGAGCAGATCTGTTCCTTATAAAGGCAGTGGATCCTCAAATTGTACCCAGCCCTCATCACCCCTCCTTTATCACGTCTACATTCCCATTACACAGGTTTCAACATTTCCAAACAACTCTTGAATAGTCTTTAAATCCATTTTTCACTTTCAGGGCCATCCAGTTAGTACAGACAAGTTTACAGCCTCACAGATGCTATTTCTCATTCACAAGGGCCCAACAAGGCATAAGATGTACAGTGCCTGATCCAAGAAATTCATACTCTGAAGACATACTCACTGGTAGCAATTGAGAACACTTCTGCAGAGCTGTGGTGGCTCCCAGGGGATGAGCATAGGGGCTACTCTGCAGTCACATCCCTGCCACCATCCCACACAATGAGGCAGGCTCAGTTGTCTTTCCTCTGTGTAAGAAAAGGTGGTATGAAGTTGGCAGCAGAACTGTTCTTGACAGATGTAGGGGATCCTGAAAATGCACCCAAACTCTGGTCAATCCTCCCTTAACACACATACATACCCTCATACAAGCTTCAACAGACACCTTAAGAACAGAGACAGGTAACATGTGTCAGCACAAAACATCTAGGTACCAAATGCCTGAGGAAAAGTCTACTGAACTACTTCAGCAGGCTCAGGAGGAGACAAGTGACAGCTCATTTGTTGCCATAAGTGCTTGTTCCTCAGATGCCAGGGCCAGTCAAAGTGAGCTAATTAATCTCCCTGAAAAAAAATGAAACCATCTGGCTGCACAGCAACCACTCTTCCTGCCTGGGCACCAAAGCCCACATGGCAGATCACGGAGAGACCATATCAAACAAGGAAGCACAGCAATGACATATTCCTTGCTACTGTCACACAGCCCAAGTAGCCACCTGGGAAGGCCAGGCAGCCACCCAGAGTGCAGACATTTCCCTCCTCTGCCCACTGTCCTGCTGCATGAGAAGAGCCCCCCTTGCCCAGACACAGAGCTGACAGCCAGGTGCCCTCGTGCCATGATGGTCTGTGCCAGGAGGACAGAGCAGGCCCTTTCCAGCACAGCAAGAGGAGCTGCTGCCTGAGGGCCAGCAAGATTATGCAGCTCTGGTCACAAAGAGCAGGGCTGACAGTGCCAACATGAGCAGGGGCAGCCCATCTGCCTCCAGCCCACCTACTCCTATTGATCCTTGTCAGTGAGCACTGACTTCTATTCATCTGCTGGTTTCCTGGCCACTGGGGGAGGAGTTTCCTGCTCTGCAGAGCCACAATTTGGCAGAAGTACCTGCAGCCTTCACAGCCCTGGTCATCACAAGTCCTTGGCTTTGCCCCTGAATGGCCAAAGTCATATCCAATCCGCAAGGCAAGCTGCCAGGATCAGCCTCACAATGATGATGGATAATTACCAATAATCACTTGAGCTGCTCCCCGCCTCCCACCACTGCTATGAGCAGGAAAACCAGTGGAGGAAACAAGCCTTTCCTGGCAATGCCCCAGCTGAACTGAATCAGCAACAAGTCTGAAGGATGTTGAGACTGGTGGCAACTAAGGGACTTCCAGAAATGCTGCTGCTTCCCTTACATTGCTGCATATATCCACTATCCAAATTTTTCATATATTGGTCACATGAACAATATTCAGGGCAGTAATGAGACAATCAAACGCATGATTCACTACTAATGTGGCATTTGGTGAAGGCTTTTCCCTCACTCACCAAAGTGCAGCCTATCACCAAAGCAGGAGCAGAGTTGTTTGTTATCAATTTTTTTTTTTCATTACAAATGATGGCAAAACCAAAGTGAAGGTACTAAGAAACCAACACATGTAATCTACAAAAATTCCCTGAAGGAACCACAAATCATACTCCACAAAAATTTAGTAGGATAACTGGATAACTAGAACTACAGCATACTTCTCCTATGCCAGCTGCCTGGACAGCCTCATCACGTATGGCTTGCAGAGGTCTTCCCCCAAAAGAGGAGGTTTCAGTTTTTAACAAAGAACAGAGTTAAACTCAGCTCAAGTAGGTAGAAACAGGCAGAGCTCTATTTCAAGCATGTCCCAGTTGCTCAGTGCAGTACAACTGCAAGAACTAGGAAGAGGGAGGGGAGAGAAAAAGGCTTTGTGGTTAATTATGAGTGTGCTAACATGGTGAGAAATCAGGCAGTGAGAATGGCTGAGATAATTACCCTATGAGCTGCATTTCCCTTTTGGACAGGAGATAATGAGATATCCTTTGCTATGCACAAAAGTCTCCTAGCAGAGGAAACCAAGAAAGGTGCAGCTCCAAAAATCCACTGCCTCCTCACCAGTGCTGGGAAACAGGGCCAAGCATTCCTAGCAAAGGGACAACAGAAAAAAATTAACAAACTCTGGGCAACCAAAGTAGTTTTCCCTTCTCCTTGGGCACTCCTCTTGATTCCCAACCTGGGCAACTGCCCCAGGTTGCCACAGATGCCATAGATGCATCCTGCTTGGCAAGGACCTTGGCTCAGGGAGAGGTGCAGAAGGGACAGGTGCACTCTACTCACTTCTTGAAGCCTGGGCAAGCAGAAATGAGCTACTTGGGCTGAGAAGCCCCAGAAGACTCAGGGAAATGCATGGAATATCACAAAGCTGTTTGAAAAGAGCCACAGCACAGCAGCTGCAGCCAGGCACAGATTATCCTAAATCCCTTGGTTTCAGTGAGCCAGGGACTACTTCATACCTGTCTCCTCCAAGAGAAGACAGATTTTCAAGTACTCAAGCCCCCAGGAGCAATTCCAAGTGCTGCAGCCTTGTAAGGTCTCCAAAGCATTCGGCTGCTCAGAGAAAAGGCTCAGTTTGAGCACATTAAAACAAACCTACAAACTCTGTGAGCAAAATCATCATCAGGTACACAGTTACTCCAGGCAGTGAGGATGGAGAAGCCTCCTTTTGCTCAGAGGAGGAGACAGAAAGCTTTTCAGGTGTGTTGCCTTGCAAGTCCGAGTTAGTCCTGGAGCTGACAGGGCAGTGGGATGGAGTTTCCTCTTGGTTATTTACATCTTTAGTCCACCTTGGTACCTCTTCCCCAGGAGCTCCTTTGCTGATCACAAAAAGTTCAGTTAATGACGCTATTTTTAGCACCCACAGCTGGGAGAAGCTAAACCTTTTAACAAAGCCTGCTCGACACTGTAACGAGCACATTATTGCTGAGGGGGAGGAAAGAAAAAAGGTGGGGGTGAGCCTGTATCTAGGTCAGCATCAATCTCCCTCTGTCACCTATAGTCTTGTTTTATGGGAAGCATGTGGATAATAAATGGTGATTACGGAAAGTGAAGGGGAAGAAGCAATCCTGAGAAATTTATAGATAGGAGAGAATTCACATTAATAGCAGATAATACAGAGCTGTAAAACTGTTATAAAAAAGGAATTAGAAAAAGCTCTATAATTGGGGTTATTAGATACAACTACACCAGGGTTTGGGGTTTTTTTCCCATTCTGGGTACATGTCACAGTGATGTATGTCACTTTTGATCGTGATAATAACAGTAAAATATCCATGTTAAAGCCAAGTACATTAACTTCTATATTGGTGTAATTTACTACATTATGAGTTCCCATCATTCAGGAGCCAGACAAAATGCTCTCCTTATGATGTCGATAACCATGCACACATTTTACAGGAAGAAGTGTTTCTTTAAATATCTATCATATGTTAACGAATTCTTTTAACTTGCCATTACTCTTGTCAGAAAAGACAGGGAGCAGGAGAAAAGGGGTAAACTATTCTTACAGCTAGCATACATCATGGGCTGGATTTGCCATTGCCCTGTGTCTGTCTCATGCACGGATGCTTTTCCAGCCAAACATAAGAGACATACGGAAAGGGGCAGAATGGACTGGATAGAAGCCATTATTTTTTAAAAATACATGCATCAATATGATATTGAAGGAAACATTAGGCATTACTCACTTGTTAACAAAAATAGTAAAGACAAAGAATTCTCCTGATTTACAAGTGTGATTCAATAACAGGAAGGTGGAGAACCTGTCTCTCAAGGATGAAGGGATGCTGTACGAGTAGGTGCTTAGAGTTATAAATAGAACAAGCCAAACCTCAATCCTTTTCTGTCTGTTCTCCATTGCAGGAGCCAAATAACTGCTAAAGGACCCAAAAACCTGGTCATTTGCAGGCTGTAACTACAGTGGCATCAACATCTCAAGTGCTAGGTGAGGCTTGGGCCCTTGAGGAAGCAGGGAGGAGGTTGCTGATGGCTGAGCCTTTGGCTCCAGTCGCTGCAGAGCTGCAGTCTGCTCTCAGACTGCCTCTCCAAGCACCCCCGCACCTTGGGGCAAGTTACTCCTTTGACTAATCCTTCCAAAAAAGTGAACGCCTCCAGCTAAGGGCTGTGATTGTACAGGGACAAGCACAATGAAGCCTCGAGGGACTGCAGCAAGAATCCTTCCTGCTTCAAGATAAACTCGTTCTGAGACTGTGTGGAGCTGTAAAGCAAACCAAACTACTCATACCAAGGGCAAAAGCATCCTTAGAGAATCTACTTCAAAACTGCATGGAAGAGGACTTAATACCAGTGTGATATCAAAAATGGGGTGGGCATTCAGAGGCTGAGCTAGAGCAAGTTTTAATGCTTTCAAAAACCACATAAGAAAATGTTCCTTCTTCCTGCAGTACAAACCATACAATACAAAGCAATCACTCCCAGTTACTCTTAGCTAGAGCCCCTGTCCATAATAGCAATAAGACCTCACAGCTGCCTCCTGCCGCTGTATTCCTGAGGGCCAAGGGGTCTGTAGGGCTCTGAATGTGAAGGTAGTTTGAAGGTAGTTCTGTTCACACTCAGTTTGGCTCATTAAATCAATCAATTCACTTTCAGGATCAGGCACTGAGAAATGCAATCAGCTCCCCCAAGCTGCACTTTCAAATTGCAAATTACAGAATAGCTTCAATGTTAAGAAAGAATAAATTACTCCAGCTTTTTTCCAAAACAAAACACTGCAGTGTGGCATTACTGAACACCATCCCACCCAAAAGGAATTTGATACTTCAGTCAAGACAAACATTTTGCTTCCACATACGAAGATTCAACCATTTATGCCCTACTATGTGCTAGTCTGGGATTTTAAGAGTTTTATCTCTTAACAGTAACTGCATTTGACCTACACACATACAAAAGGCGTTAGCTGGTGCCTTGGAAGTGAGACACGGCAAACTGGAGAGTTCTCTCCTTTCACTTCTGAGCTAGATGACTTCACACCTACTGAAGACCCTGCCTTTCTTTCGTTGTTCCTCACTGTGTGAGCCACACTCTGCTCTTCCCATTCTGTGCAGCCTGGAGTCCCCTATCTAAATGGCTGGGAGGGCTCTGCTGGCTTTCCTGGTGTTACCCACCCTGACACCCAGCCTAACCTAGATACCTGCCACCTCCCTGACCTCTACTGTAGCTTTCACAATGGCTTGTCTGCTGAGAAAATATTTACTTTGCATTTGAGAAAAGGTCAATGGACTGGTGGTTTAAACCACTCTCCTCCGGGACAATAAGAATGGGAGTCAGACTCTAAAAGAGAAAATTAGCCTGGGGTCTTTTTCCTCCTCCCTTGCTTTCTCCCACATCCCATTCAGATGGCATGAAATGGCTGTCGGTGGCTCCAAGCCCAAAGAAAGGAGGACATATTTCATGTCCCTCATGAAATCCACCTCCATTGGTCCCTTGTTCAGCAGGAAGCAGGGCTTGCCCTAATTAAAACTAAGGTAGGTAACAAAACAGAAACATTCATTTCCTGTAGCTGGCAGGAGCAGTTCCCTGTCCTCAGCATTCTTTCTGAGGACAGTCCTCCAAGTAAACACATTGACTGGAGCAGGAAGCAGTTGGATTTGACTCTCCTTGCCTTTGAAATACATTTTGTCAGGTGTGCTCCTTATCCCCAGCTGTAGAAGCAGAGACAGAAGTGCAAATCACCTACACCACAGTGCTGCAGCACAGCAGGACACGTGGGACATGAAACAAATTTGGCAGCACAACACCGGTCACAGGAAGCAATGCACTTTCCTGTGCACAACACAGCGGTTTGTATCAATGTCAAGTTCACTTTTTACCAGGAACTTGGAAGTTCCTGTGTGGTTTATATACACAAAGAGCAGAAGGGCATAAACACTATCATTTCAATGAAAAAAATCTCCCACTCAAATGAAAGGGACAATAAAGTTAACAAACTGTATGATTACAATCCCAGAGTACACATCTGTCTGTTCAAAATACCTGCCAGTACAGTGACCAGCTACACAGAAAACCTGTGTCCTGCAAGTGAAACCACCTGAGTACTACCAAGCCTAACTCAAAGGCCATTAAACAGAATGTGAACCTGGATGTTGGTTTCAGTAGCTTTAGAGCAATCCACTCCAGCTCATGAAAAGTTTCACCATTCCTTTCCTTGCATCTCTCCATTCAGAGCAGCAACAGCTCTTTAACATAGAGCAGGGGCTGGAAAGAGCAAACATATCAGGGAGAAAGGTGACTGAAGGAGAGAAGTGGAATTTTAGCAAGGATGAAGATTGCTGGTATATAGATCCCTCCTGACTTTAAATAACTTCATTCTCAAGTTGTAACAGCACAGATTCAGCTTGTGCAGCTCTTCCTGCCTCAGATCCAAAATATGAGGGTTTACAAGATGGTTGGTTCAAACTAAGACCTCATTTCACTTCATTCTGGATCCTGTCTCCTTCTCCCCAAAGCAGTCTCCCCTCTTCCCCCAGGCCAGCTGCAACATTGGTGTAATCCTCTGGGGAACTGCTCCATCTCAAAGAGACAGCAGCAAATAGGTCGTCAGGAAAAGAAGTTGCAGGTTTTGGCTGAGTGTGAGCAAACCAATTTCACAGATAGGTAGGTGAGTAAACAAGTTGTTTGCTTTTTGCAAGGTAAAGCAGAGCTCTGCAGAAAGCACCTCACTTCTTTCATTCAGCTCTGGAATCATCCATCCTCCCTGCTGCTCGCAGAGGGTTTTGCATGGGCACACACTTAAGGAACACATATGAAAATAACAATCTGCACTTCAAACACAAACAGAAAAAAAATTGTAGCTGTCTTAGGACTTCCAATGACTTTGATATCTTCATGATCACCCAACATGACGTTTCAGGGAGGTCATATTCCCTGTCCAGTGCTCATCAGTTCCTCTCTCTTTCCAAGAGGCTCCCAGTCACCAAGTCCTTTCTATAGAGCACTTACCAGCACCTCGGGGGAACCACACCACTGCCTGGCAAGGCTCCCAACCATGTTTTGTTTGAAGCCAGCTCAGTAGTACAGAAGAAAGATGAAAAGGTGGTGTTGCTTTACCCCCAGCCTGCAAGACAAAATGATAGAGAGTGCAGATAAAGAGCAGATGGGGAAGCTGCCATAATTAAAATTCTGAGAGAAAGCAGAGTTGCCACTACAATAATTTATTGCAAGGTGGAGCCCCCTTAGACAGTTGTCTCTGGGCAATAAGAGCACATGGTTAAAGGAAGGGAAGTACTTGGCCCTTGCTTTGCTTCAGTTCTGTAATCCAGCACAAATACATTTGGGGATTTATGGGTTTTTGGAAGCTTCCAGCAAAGCTCAGGGCCCATTCCTTGGGTTATTGTTTTCCCATCTGCTTCTCTTCATTTTATTCCATCACAGAGGCCCCATCGTGGGACACAAGAATGTGACCGGAACAATAGGCAGAATTTGCAGCCTCCAGGACTGCAGTGAGAGCAGAGCCACCATTGCAGGATGGGAGCCAGCAGCTTCTATATTTATCCCTTTCTTGCTCATTCCAGATCACATTCTAACCATGGATTCAAAAAGTTAGGAGGCTTTCACCAGACCACTGTCCCTGAGCCCTGCACATCCAGCAGGGCCCCCTGAACATAAACCATTAATTTCCCTTCTAATGAATGCCAACAGGAAGACTTCCTGCTCCCCCCCTCCTTTCCAGATCCCTAGTTTGACAGGCTGATTTTCTTCATATAAGCAAGCTAAACAAAACCATCTTCTCCTCTGCAAGGCTGGTGGCCTTGGAGCAGCCCCAGGACTCCAGAGCTTGGACAGCATGGCACTGCCTGTCAGAGCAGAGCCCTAGGAAGAGGCAGAAATGGGTGAGCTCTTCCCCATGTCTGAGCCTGTGTTAAACTCACCAATCCACAGAGACTTGCCCAAGCCCACATCCCAACATCTAATGGCAGGGCATGTAGGGACAACCAGGTCTGAGCACCCATCTGGCCTCAATCACCACCAGCACATGCATTCAGCTCTCAGACTCAGATGAGAGGGGCCTGCTGAGCAAAAGCTCAGGTGTTATTGCAAAGTCAGCCCTTTCATGTCCCAAGACACATCTCTATCCCTTTAAAGGCCCTACAGGAAGCCCAGCTGACTGTGACACTGACCATATTGCCATTTAGCACTTACCTGAATTATATCATCAGGTGAGGGGATCCTATAGAGCAAGAGGAAAACCTGTATTGTGTCCAGAAACACTTACCTAAAAGCTTTGTCACTTGAAAAAAAGGCTTGGCTATAGACAAATTCTCTTCCTGCCACTCTCACAAGGGTTGCAGACAACTCTGCACTTTGTTTCTCCAGTCCTACTAAAGTTCTATCAAAACCTGCTGGTGCCCCAGTGAGAGGCTTGAGGACACGGGTGGCCTCCTGGGGACCTTGCTGCCATCCATATTACTCCTCCTGTTTACCAGTTTATTCACATCATGCTTTTTCTCCTGTTGGCATTCCTACCATTACCAGTTCCCCATTCCTTCTAAAAGCACTGTGAGAGGTTGTATGAAGAAGAGAAGGCTGAAGCTGGATGGGATTCAAGAACAGAGCTGGTTCTAAATTTTCACTTTAATGTCTGTCCCTGGAAAATTAGTGGCACCTAGCAGTACCCAAGCACAGACAGAGAAATTACATCTTCTGGTCACATCACAAACCATATCACTAATTTACTTTGTAGCCTCAAACTTGTGGCAGGTTAAATTTTCCTATTTGCATCTGGGAACTGTGCTGAAGTAGGGGTGCCCAACAAGTGTTTGGAGAGGCCTGGACAAAACCAGCATAGTTAGGAGGCTGAGCAGTCTGTCTTTCTGCAGATTAGGATCTACTGAATACCTTTGCTCTGCCAGCACTGGCACATCAGCTGCCTTCATCTGCCACACAAATCCCTTCTCCTTTACTTCTTTTATGTTCTGGAGACTGGCTTCCCTCTGCTCATGTGAGGAGGCAGTGCCCAGTCAGCTCTTTGAACAACTACCACATGCCAGCAAGCTGTAAATGAGCCCTGTGTGCCCAGCCAGTCTGAAAAGAAAAGAACACTTGCCATCTGGCATTCCTGAAGGTCTTGAGACAAAGTTATTTGTCCAAGGTAGACAAGAGAAAGGAACTGGAGTTTTCAGTGGAAGAAGCTGACAGAGAGAAGCACCAGCAGCACTTGAGGCTTTGCTTGGCCCACAAAAGCACTGAATAAAAAATCGCTATGCTGCTCCATTTTCCAGCCAAAACTTTCCCTTACATCTTCCCCTTCCCTCCCTTATTTACTTCCCTGGAGCACAAGAAATGAAGCTCAGACCCTTTGGAAGCTTTAGCTTTTAACCACAAAGGCTGTGAGGTTTTACTATCTCTGAGCTGTGCTCAGGCAGAAGGTCTTAAGAGCAAGAGAGTCTAGTGCCATGGAGAGAACAGATCCAGCCAAGGAGAGACCTGAGGCACACACAGGTAACATAGAGTTTCCAGGAGGACTGGGAAATTACCTGAAACTTTGATAAATCCTACACCACAAGGATGCTTTTCCAGAATATAAAATGTTGAACTTACACCACCTTTCTCAGAGCAGGGGCCATGCACAACCAGTCAACTGGATGCAGACTATTTTTACATGCTTCCTTTCCTGTGTGACTGAAACACTCTGAGGTGTTGCCCTGCATTTATAACAGGCCTTTACCAGGCTCATACCAACTTTTAATTCTCAGAGTACTTCCTCTCTCCTTATCCTGTCTTCCTCCTATCCAGGAAGGAAGGAATAACAAAATTTTTTCTCCTGGAAGTCACAGGTAGTGTATCTCCCTGCAGATACACAAGCAAATACCTCCTTTCAGGGAGCCTCTGAACAATTGTGATCCTTTCTGGATGCCAAGGAGAGAGTTTGGGTCCTCAGCTCTGCTGTTCCACCAGGCTCAGACACCCCAAGGAAATCACTTATTTCCCAAAAGCACAGCTGGGTAGCAAGGCCCAGTGGCACAGCCAGTTTCCAGGTGGGTGGGAAACACAAGAAGATAAAGGCAAGGATGCAGCAGAGGAGGAGGTGGCTTAGCAGAGCCTCACAGAGCACAGACAATAACAAGCAGATGTATAATACCAGCTTTAACTTTTAAAGAGTAGATATTATAACATTACAGATAAGTGCAATCAATGCATATGCACAAAGATTTGTGGTCAACAGTGCAATTCCATCCCCAGCTGAATGATCCACTGGGTACACATGTTCAAACATGCACAACACTCACTGCTCAACTAAAACTCCGTTCCCATAAACCACACAGACTCCCTTGGGCAGAGTCCAAGCAGTTAAATAAAAAAGTCTATCCAGAGTGAGAACTCTTCAGAGACATTCCAGCATCTGGAGAGAAGAGGGGGTCTTACTCTGAGAACTCTTGGAGAGCCCGACCTTCTGTGGTTAAATACGTGCCTCATCCAGCATTAATTCCTGGGGAAGAGCATCTCAGAATTCCCACCACTTTGTGCAGCAGGACCTGCAGTGAGCAAATGGGCCTGATTCTGCTCCTCTCTCCAGACAAGAGCATACAGCCAGAGCCCAAGATGGGATGGCAGCTGGCCATTCAGTATTTGCTTTTTACCGAGGCCAGACTCACAGTATGGCTGGTGACAAACAAAAGCCATTGCTCTTAGTGTGGGCTTCTTCACTTCCTTTCATTATATCCCCACCCATGGCATGTAAATAAAACTGCAGTCAGCTTTCTCCAAATACTAGGGCTCTGAAGACTGTACAAAGCATCAGGAGGGAGCACAGCCACAGCCCAGGCTGAGGGCACTACCTCCTTCCACCATTTCCTCAAGAGACCAGACACTCCAAATAGCAGAAAAAAAAAAACACTTAGAGCAAAACCCTGCTCTCAACAGACCTTTGATATGTGAGCTTCTCTAGGACAGCAGTGGTCAGAATAAATTAATTTGGATGTAGGACTTGGCTCAGACTGCTGCAGAAGGCTGTGTCCTGGTAAAGAATAGCATTTGAGATGGCTGTATAAAGGTTTGTATTTCATAATCACATGAGGTCTTTCTGCTGGTGAGTTTCCAAGAGCTCAGCTAGGTAGAGGGACCACCCATATGCATGCAATAGCAAGAGAATGAACTTGGAGAGATGGAGCCCAGGAGAAATTAACACATTCACTGGGAGCTCTCTTCCCATTCCCTTCCTGCCGAGGGGACACAGGCAACATGGAGGAGTACAGAAAGTCTCACTTGGCAGAACTCAACCAACATCAGAGCTCTGAACCCTATTTTTTTACTTAAGGCAGGCCTGAGCAAGTTTTGTACCTTCATCCCTCTTTTTTGTACCTTTTCCCTCTTTTTTTTCTGGCAAACCAGAAGGAAAACCACCTTTCTATAGGTGAGAGAAGAGGCCAAACCCCATTGCCTTAAAACTCAGTGCACATCATCAGTCAGCATTCCTCAAGAGGAGCCTCAGAAGCAGCTCAGCCTAAGGAGGCATCATCCCAGTAGAAAGTTCCAGGGAAAGAGGATGGGAAAAGACAACAGGGCACAGCTCCCATCCCTGTAGGACAGCATACAGCTAGACACAGCCAGCCAATGCACCAAGTGTTGTTCAGCACGAACAAAAAAAGCTCTTTCCAGCCTCTGTTTCACAGCTGCTCATCTGTATTCCATCCCTTGGACCCCAACAACCCTTCTGGCTGAAATAAATGGAGGACATAATTTCATTTGCTCCCTCCTATCACTCTCCTGTTCCAACATCCTTAACCCACCCATCCCCAATCACTAGAAACCTGTTTGTCTCCTTCACAGGGTCACGTCCCTGCAAAAGATGAACCTCTCATCTGGACACCAAATTTCCTGGATGTTATCTGACCAAGATGGGGAAGGAGGAAAGAAAGGTCTTCCTCCAGAACACAGAGATAGAATTGGTTGAAACAGCTCCAATCAATTGGGCTGCAGTATCTGAGATGGTGTTTTGATTCCAGCCCTACAGCAAGAGACAGCACAAAGCCAGGCGAGGGCAGATTACATGATCCCTCAAAGCCGCCTTTCAGTGCAGCACAACATGTCCTCTGTGCTGTTAGAGGGCTTCTTTGGACTGAATGAAATAACACTCCACAGCTCTTGATTCCTACCTCAGGGCAGCAACAGCATCTCTCCTGCCCATCTTTCTCCAGGGAGGAGATTAAATAGCAGAGATGAATCAAAATGCAGTCAATCAGGCCAGGCAATCTGCCAAAGCAGGAAAAAGGAAGGGAGGGAGCAGAAAAGGTACCTCCACAGTGAAGTGACCTGTTTAAATGCTGCTGCTGAACACCAAGCTGCTGGATCTCTCCAAGACTCCATGGGACAGGAAGAAAACACAGAAGTAGGAACTTTTCTCCTACCCTGGAGGATGGGGACAAGCACACAACACTTCTTAACACAGCTACACTCGACGAAAGGGGCAGACTCAGCTGGAGGAGCTGAAGACACAGTACAAGGCTAGTCCAGGCTGGGTCTGGCAACTCAGACTGGCAACGGCCTGGAGAGGAGAATGAGATTTAAACGTGCACTACTTCAGGAACTAAGGAAAACGCACCCCTCAGCCCAAGGGATTGCACAGCTGTAAGGGGCTCTGGTAAGTCCCAGCACACAAGACTCTCTTTGCATAGAGGTACAAAGGTACCTCCAGACCCTCCTGGAATGATGGGTATCTGCACACAGGGCATTTCCACTTTCCAGCAGCAGTAACAGAGCTGGAGCCAGCTCCTTTGGCCACAGAAGCAAAAGCTGCTGGGGTTGGAAGCAGAGGAAGATGCTTCAGTGGCTCTCTGTATTTTAGCCACATTAGGCCAAAGACAGCTGGAATCTGGGAACAATTCACATTGTGCTACCACGTCAGAGTCACACTCTGAACCAGAGCTCTGCTGTGCCACAGTACTTTGCACAGACACACAGAGAAGGCTTTCCTCTTCCAACAGCATCTCCCTGCACTGACCATCTGGGTAACCTGCAAGCCACAGCAACCATTTGGCAGGAAGAAGCTGCCAGCAATGCATGGGCAGGCTGAGTTCAGAAAGCCCTGCAAAGGCTTGTCAAGAGGGCCTGAAACCCTGACCACCACCTCAGAAACCCTGTGCCAACAGGGTGAGAGGCCAGAGAGCACAAGTCAGAGTTCTCAGAAACAGATTGTTCACATATCACCCACATCCTCAAGTCAGGCAGCAGCAGGTAAACCACAGCAGGAGGGGAGATGGGAAAGCAAAGCAGAGAAGCACCAAAAACTCTGACAAAATGATAGAAAAACCACACCAAGAATGGAGAAACAAGCTGTGGTCTCTGAAAGACGTACTTGCACTTACACACAGGCACAGTTTCTTGGACTGTTTATCAAGTTCAGGAAGGAAGAGGGATCAGTCTGCCAGAAAGATCAGAGATGCTGGGGCCATCATATGATGCTCCCTCTAAGAAACAAAACCCACAGAGTGTGCATACACAGACAGAGAGGAAGCTAAAAGGAAGGTCTTGAAAACAGCAGAGGAAACCCTAACCCCACCCCAGAAGTCTACCTCTAACTAACCCCCCTCCCAAAAGCTAAAGAAAAGCATAGCCAAACTTGCACTATTTGTTGTAATCCCCTCTCTCCTCCTGCCCTTTGAATACAGCAATTGGACAAATAATTTCTTAGCCTGGCTACATCAAGGACAGGAGGCTCTGCTCAGTCCCAAGTCTCTGCTAAGGGTGCTCAGCTGCATTTGGAAAAAACACTTGCTATGCAAGAGCACAAACATGCCAAATAATCCTTCCTTGTTCCCAGGAGCTTTGACTCCAGCTTGTAAAAAAAAACAGCAGTCAATAAAGCTGTGGACTCAGCTAGAAATGCAAGATTTGGCCAGCAAAATGATTATACCCCGGCCAAGGCAAGAGAGTTTGCCTCCTACTCTGTCAGTAAAGTCCTGTGCACACTCCTCATACAACCCTACTCCATTTACAACCACTGCAGAGCACGGGAAGAAAACCCTCAATGGGGGAAGAGGACAATGGGGCATGGCTGAGACTCCCATGCTTGCAAATGCAAGGACACCCAGGCAGGGGGCCAGAGTGGGAAACACATCACAGGAGCCACACAGCATCAGATGCTCTCCTGCTCCAGTTTTCAACTGCTCACACATGAAGCCCAGATGGTTTCCAGAGTGAGGGAGAAGGGTGTGCTGCTTACACAAGCAATGCCATATTTCAGTAAATATCATATGCCATCCAGACATTCTGGACTGGATCCAATTTCCATTAGGCTTTGCTCAACTGGGAACCTGGCTCCTCCAGCAGACAGCAAACTCCATTTGTGCTAATGCATGTCTAAGGCAGATCTGTCTCAGGCAGACATACATTTTTACCAGATGATCCTTGTTACACCTGGCATGAAGAGAGGATTTCCAATGTTCAGTCAATCAACCTCTGCTTCCAGCCTCGGCTCAGACAGAAGTGAGTTAACTCTTCCTCACCAGCTCAGTGTAGGAATGTGCACACCACAGCAACATGCAGCTCCCACTTGCCTCTCTGGAGATCCTCCAAGTCTTCTCAGGTTTCTTTGGGTGCTTCACCTCAATGTCTCATGGGTACCTGCAGTGCTAGGAAATACCTACTCTATTTGTTTGATAACCATCACAAAAGACACAACACAGTTGGCAATGCCGGGAGTTAAGGTGTGAAAGTCTCTTTGTAATGTCAGACAGAAAAGAATATCTCGAGTTCTTTCCTTACATCCTTTTCAAATGATAATTATTAAACTTGTCTCTAAACTACTGGGGAAGAGCAGAAGTATTTCAGCAACCTCCTCTTTAACATGCTAAGTTTAAGGAAACGAGGACATTCTCCAGTGTATGCATAGTCCCAAGCACAGACTTGTCCTTGATACAGTACTCCAAACACAATTTTATAAGATAGTCTCCCTCATCTTGATTACTGCTTTGCTGCACTAGGATGATGCAGATCTCTGAATACCATCCCTGTCTGGATTCAGGATCCTCTACCAGCCAAGGGAACAAGACCTCATCCATGGCATTCTTGCAAGCACTCACCTTTTCAGGACAGTACTCCAAAGACATGCATCCCTCAGCTTGCCAATGAGCAAATATGACCATGAAAGAATGGCAATAGTGGGAATCAACAAAACAAGGCAGGAATCATTCCCCAAAAGAACCAACATATATTTTCTCTGAACAGAACTTCATTGCCTGCTCCTCTTTCAGGCAGCTTTAAAAACTAACTTCCCTTTAAAAATCATGCAGAACCCTTGAACAGCAGAACAAGCTTGGCAGAGGGACTGTAGATGTCTGGCTCACTGGCAATGCTAACAAAAGCAGGGCTCTCCTCCTACAGCCCATATGCACGAGACACACTGGAATGGACAACACCTTTGTAGAAGCCAAACCAGAGACCTGACAGCTTTTTTGGCATTTCTTTTGGACAGTGAAGCCAAAAAACGCACACACCCATGAGCCAGGATGGTGTGGGTTTAATGGGAAAAACAGCAAGCAAGTTTTGTTCCACTCAAGCTCTGAGTTCAGTTGGGGTTTGCCAGCATTAATGCATTGGTCACCACACTTGAGCTGCAGTGGCTGAGCAGCCACATCCTCCCTGCACACACCAAGGGCCAAAGCAGGAGGTGGGCACTGATAAAGCCACAGCAAATGGCCCTGCTGAAGCTGTTCTTGCCCTCTTAAAGGGCAAGAGCCGCTCTAGCTCATTTCTTTGCTCTTCTGTTGCTTCCTAGCCCAAGGCTGAGAGCCTTTCCTCTCCCCAGGCCTCCCAGACTCTGTGTACTGGATAAACCTCTGTCTTCTCCCTGGTGTTGCATCCAAGCTCCCAAACAGAAGGAGATGTGTCATTCAGAGCAAAGCCCCAAATAAACCTTTCTCTCTGGGAGCAAAGGATTTTATTTAAAATACCCAAACCAGATATCTAATATAAAAAGGAGTTCTCAAAGATCAGAGTTCCAGGCACTTTAGGCTCATCAGGCCAGGAGCACAGGTATCTGTGAATCCTGGTTTCAGCTGTTACACTGCTGTTAATTCATGACTATCCTTATAACAAAGAGGAATGAACCAAGAAAGTAATTTTAAATCAGCCCAGTTGGTGACATATTCCTCAAGATCTCTGACAAGCTGCAACTGTTTTATAGCAGATATACCAGGATGGTGCAGGGCACCTCTCCAGTTACTTCCATGGCACTTCCTTAACACTCTGGAAGATGGTTCTGGCCTTGTTCAGACACTTTGCTAAGTCCTTTTGCAAGCTCTGAGTGTCTGTGTGTGTCTTCCACGACTACTCCTTCTGGAGTAGTCCTTCTGGGACTCATGCTGTAAATCTTGGAATTGCTACAGCAATTTCCCAGTCTAATCACATGCCTCGTTGCATTACCACAGCAGTGATAGCTGGTTGAACCACACACCACATCCTTGCAATTGTTTCTATTACTCACAATCGACTAATTTATTAATTTTCAGCTTGCCAAGCCTTGCCAGGAGATGAGCAAGAACGCTGTCACCCCTCCTTGCTGTTGATCAGAGTGGCAGAATGCAGGTGAGTAGGCTGTGAGTCTGAGCTGTGAAACAGTCTCAGCAATTTAGTAAGTTCATGCTTTCTCCAGCAGCCAAACTCCCTTGCATCTACACACCAGGGCTTGAGTCCTGGGAAGCAAAACCGTCAATTGCAACAAAAATCAGAAGGGAAAGTAGATGCAAAGGAATACAGAATTAATTTGGGATTTTAGAGCAGACAAGTATTTCCACAGACTTGCTTGTGGCATGGCACCAGGTGCAGTGCCCACACCAGCCCTTACTTGCCGATGTACCTAAGAGCCATCCATAAGAGCAACGGGAAATGCCTCTGGATGCAAGGAACTCCTCTTGTGGGGGATTTCCTAGGCTTGGAACAAACAGCCTGATAGCTCCTGGCTGCTTCAGAGGCCCAACCCACCATCTTGTGCCTCACAAACACTCCTCTGACAAAAGACTTTGCCTCCTTGCTTTCAAAGGGGAACAAACAGAAGGCAAGTTCAGACAAGGCTCATGGCTGCTTGCCCAGCCAGGCCTCAGCTAGTCCTTCATAGTAAATATTTGTTCTTAATTACACTGCCGTTTGCCCCAGGGAGCTTGCCTGCAATCTGTAGGAGGGAGGGGGATTATGTTGTTGATAGGTAAATAACAGCTCTTTCATCCAGAGAACCCAGTGCATTTTCCAGAGATGAAAGCCTCCTGAATGCTTCCCCCATAGGTTAGGGTAAGGATTTTAAATCTTTGTCCCACTCAAGGACATGCCAAAAACTCCTACATTCGGTTCGGAGAGAGTGAGCTTGGAGCTCCAGAGTGACAGCTCCTCTCCAGCCTTGTTGCAAGATGTAGTCAAATGGGAGAGGCTCAGCTCTGGCAGCGTGGGCTAGGCAGGGTCTGTCAGCCATTGGAATGTGAGCCAGTTCTCACTCTCCACAAAAGCCAGCAAGTGTGAGTTTTGATCTTCCGGCACTCAGCTTCCAAAACATCAAAATTACAAATATTTATCAGCAGGACTAAGGGAAATGTAAGCGAGACAGCAGACCTCTGCTCTGTCTGAGGAGGAAGTGAGAAGCGACTTCCACCCACCCACCATGAGAAAACCTCTCTGACCTCTGGGAGAGAAGGAGTGCAAGCATTCACCTTCTCCCCAAGCCACCAAGCTAATGTCACTGCCAAATCATCCAGCAGCTCAGAGTCAAGCTAATTTCTACCACACATTACCCATTTCTTCCATAAAGAGGAAAATCAAACAAAAACAGCAACAGGAAAACCACCACAGGCAATCAAAACTGGTATCTAACCATGCTACAGATCCTGCATTCCTAATCCCTTCCCAGTTACCATGCCCAGCACAGAGGATAAATGCCTGTGAGCACCAGAAATGAAAGGAGCCTTCAAAAGCTCTGAACTTTTAGGGGAGAGCCAGACATACAGAAGTCTGACACTATAATATTTAAAAATCTAAGATAAACTGCACTCCTTTCCTCCCACATTCAGCCCATCACTCACAACAGATCTTTTTGCAAGTCCCAGCCAGGCAGGAGCAGTTACAGGGCTGATACTGCACTTCTCATGCTCAAGAAAGCAACACAAACCCTCCAGCACCACCTCTGCTCTCTTGCCCTCCATGTCTTATCATGTACAAGCAGATTTGCAAGGCCCAGATTTGTTCCTCCTTCTAAATATCATCCAGGACTTTTATTTTTCTTTGCTCTAAACTCTGCTTAAAAGAAAAATATATTGTCATTCTCTGCTCCCAGCTGTATAGGGCTAACCTGAAATCTGTTGCCAGCATGCAATAAATATTTGTACAGTTCCATTGTAACTTCATTCATCTCTCTCTACTGCAAAACTTGAATCATTTAGCATCTTCCCCCTCTTACCCAAGGGCTTCAAGCTCCTAGACAGAAATTTAATGAAGCCTCTGAAAATCCCCAGTCCAATCCTCTGTAAACATCCCTGTATTGAGCTGGAGTTTTTCAGCTTGACTCATGTATAAAATAATCTGTGATGAGAGCAACAGATAAGAGAAAAATTTGTTCCATACATTCTCCCCTCTACAGGAATAGCCCCACAGCTACAGAACAGTCAGTCCCAGGCCTCACACCTGGACTTTTACACAAACTCCAGCACCATGAGAGTTCAGACAAATGGTTCATTGGATTATGCCCAGTGAAGGACAGCACCAGAGCTACAGGACCAGAAATGTAACTGGTGTCAAGTCTTTCCTCTGGTATGTTGCTGTGTCCTACCCACCTGAATCTCTTTATTACATCCTTTAGATGTTGACTTTGCTTCCTGCCACTAAATTCGTCAGACAGGCTTCCTTGCTATTATGGTAGTTACAAGGTACATGGTTAGAGGCACATTTTATAGTGTGCCCAAACAAGGAGTTAAACCTATAAATCTATGTAAGAAGCATATTACATTTAGAACAAGAAGCAAGCAAGGAGGGAAGTCTTAAAAGAACACTTTCAAACAATCCTTGTTTATCCCTGATTGAGGCCAAACCTTTAACACAAGTCTGCCAACAAGCCCTAAATCACCTGTAGCCCTAAATCACCTGTAAAAGTGAAAAGTACCTTAAAACCAAAAGCACTGGTAGGTCTGTGTTTCTTGCCAAGAGTCCCACTCCAAAGCTTTCCAAAACTAAATAACCAGCTTACAACCTTGTAAAAGATGAAAAACCTTGGATTTGGGGTTAATATGTATTGCTGCTCTTGAAAGGGGAGTGGAGGCAGCCAGGGAGCATAAATATGTTTACATACAAAGGGTGGAATCCTAAAGAAAATAATTCCAACAAAACAAGTTACTTTCAGTTTAATGTTTTGGGTTTGCTTTTTTTTTTTTTTTTTTCCTTTTCTCATGCAGGACAAAGCACCTTTAAATGCTAGCAGCAAGGAGAAAGGGTGTTTCTCCTAACTCTGCTGTCTAACATAGATGCAAAATACTGCTGGGGAAGCAGAGAATAGGGTTGAACAGATTTCTCATCAAAACCTGTAAGCCTGAAAAGAACTATCAGGCAACAGCAGCTACTGGTGACTTCTGGAGCGAACTCACCTTGAGACCAAAGCAAAAAGCCCAGGCTCTTGATCCTTACAAGTCCCTTGAAATAATGAGAGGAAGGATGCCCATATATTTAAGTTAATTCATTCAGAGTATAGGTGCACACCCCCTTACCTTCAGCCATACAGAGCATAAATATTCACCAGGGAATGGGGCAGGGCAGGGGAGACCAGAAGAAACACTGCACATCTTGTGAGTCACAGCAAGCCATAACAGAGGATTCATTAACTGGATTCAGGTGATCCTATTAGCTTTGCAATTGCTGCACATCAGGCTGCAGAGTAATTAGGGCTGCAATTCAGAAAGATTTACCCGAACATTTTTTATTAAAACACAGTGGTTGTTAATCAGTCTGACTAAAGCCTTCAGAGCTATTAGCCTGCTGCACAGAAGTCGTAATTACTTCATCCACTGGGGAAGAAGGCATCAAAGAAATTGCCTGGGATCATCTGCAGGTTTAAAGGACCAAAGGAAGACTGAGGAATTTAATGGGACAGCTCCCTTTGGCATCACCACAGGTTTTTGATCAAGTTTCCAAGTGGAGCATTTGAGAGGCCATCAGAGAATGTGAGAACATCAAGCCTACACAGGAAGGATTTGCCATTGGAAGTATGCCAAGGCAACACCCAGATGTATTAGTTGACTCAGAGTTACTGTATAAGTCCTAATTGCTGCCTAAAGTTTAGTGGTCCACCTGAATTACATGATCTCTATCTGCTGAGGATGTTTGGCCACCCTGCAGCATCTCAGAGAAGCAGGGCCCGCATTTCCTCTCCGGAAGCAGAGCATTTTTCAGTGCAGACAGAATCAACCACTCCAGAGAAGGGTAAAGGGCATCTCCTACCAGAGCAGTGAAGCACCATCAGCTCCTGGGTTTCCCAGTGTAGAGCCAGCCACAGAATATCAGGATACATTCCAGCTCCAGTCCCTGACCTCAATTCCACCAGGTTAAGGCAGGTTTGATTCAGGTGACAGACAACTGGCCTCAACTCTGGCCACAGGACTGAGAAAGAAAAGCATTTTGGCACCTGCTGCCTTGCCCTGCTCTGCTTCCCAGACACTACATACACAGCCCTACATGGGAGTAGGGGGCACAGGCATCAACACAGGCCAGAGAGGAAATAGTTTCCCTCTGCACTCTTTCAGACCTGACTTGGTGAGTGTAGCAGAGGGGCTCTGTGAGTCAGGCTGACCCTCCTCTGCCAGCACTGCCCATCCCCCTTCCTAGCCCACTTTGCTCAAAGATTTACTATCAGTACACAGCTCATAGACTGTGAGACCACGCTGTGACAGCTCCTCTGCAGGGAACCTCGCCAGACCCTCCAAAACCAACACCCTCCCCCATATTAAGCAATACAGTTTATCAACAGTCTAAAAGGAAGCTCAGAAAGGAGAACATGATAAAAAAGCAAGTGGAAATGCGTGTGCACACGCAGGCTGTGAGGACGTGGAAATAACACTGGGGCAATGACAAGCAGCCAGCCCTGGCCACAGGCTCTGGGAGGGGGGAGATCTGCCTGTTAACCAGGCACCTTCAGAAGAGATACTTTGACATATATGGTCTGCAGAGCCAAGAGTTTGATGGATTCTGCTTTGTCCAAGGTTTCTGAATGATGGCCCCTGTGCCCAGCCTGGGCTTGTACCAGTGAACCTCTGACAGAGTCTCCCTCAGAAATGTCCTGCTCAGACACATAGCACAGAAAGCATAAAGGAGTTTCTAACCTGTGCAGGCTTTACTTCTGCAGATGACTCTTCCATTTTAATAAGTAAACTAAATTAACATGTTAAATATCTAACAATTCCAAGGGGAGAAGTTAGGAGAGGTTTTGCCAGCTTCACCTCCTTGAGTACTTCAAACACTTTTGCACATCCACCCTACAGGGAAGCCTGTACAGTGTCCAAACCTGGGGCAGGCTTTGCATCATTAGCCATGTACAACACCTAGCACAGGACTAATGATGTAATGCAAATAATTAAACATAAAATCATGGTTGGCAGTTGATAGAAGAAGGGAGTTGGTTGGAACAGGTCATAGTGACAGTTTGTTCTTCCTTTGCCCTAATTCAAGTTGCAGAGAGGAAAAGTCCTGTCCTGCCTGGCTGGGTCCCAGTGCAGCACAGACAAGGACCCCTTCGAACTTCCAGCCCAGAGAAATTCCTTGATGACTGTCTGGCCAACTGCAGGGGATAATTGTCTTGCTCTGATCTGCTGACATCCTGCTGGAAGGGGATAAAAAAATAAAAATAAATAAGGCATTCCAAGGACTTCTCAAGTCTTTTCCAAGTAAAGCAATAAAAACAGATCTGATCTTCATAAACCATTAATACTGAGCTTAACTGAACATTTTCCTCCTTTGTAGATGGACACTAGTTCTAGGTGTACAACTTGGAGCCAAATGCTCATCTAATGATTGAGCTCCTTTGTCATTTAACAAACAAGCCACGAACACACTTCAGTTTTAAAAACTCTACTCGTTGTGTTCAATTGCTCAGTTTAAATATATTTCATCTAATGGATAATTCACCAGTTTTTGGTTGCCCAAATCACATGGTGACTTCCCAACATAAGATCACATAAATCACATATTAAATTTGGATTCCAAGAGGATACAGCCTTAAGGGACTTGCTTTCCTAGACACTGTTCATGGGCTACCTAACCATAGGTTTGAGGGACCCTTCCATAGTCACTTTCTAAAATCTAGTCCAGAATTCTCTTTTAAAATTCAAAGTTGTGCAAAGGTTTCCAAATTACAGACTCATTCCAGTGACACTGCTGACAATAAACTATTAACATTCCCAAGAAGCTCTTAAACTTAAAGTGGTGCATACCCATCTGGCAGCCCTCTGAGCTGTTTTCCTTTGAATTCTCCTGAGTTGTTTTATTTCCCTGAAGGCTTCATTGAGATTTACTGGACATAAATAAAAAAGTTAAACATTTCCTTTTGTAGTACATCACATCAATTGATACTTCACTCACAGACCTTCCAGGCCTAGAAGGTTTTGCATTCTTAAGGGACTATGTCTCCAAAATGAAGCTGGTTTTGGTATGTTTTCCTGTTTATGCTTTCATTGTGTTGCACTTGTAGTTTGTTTTTTTCGTTGCCGTGCACAACAAGAAGAAATTTCAATTAATATATTACAGATTCCTGTAAATTTTCTCTACTTGGGGAAGGTAAACATGAAGTTTATGGGGCAGAGGAAGAATTAAAAAAAAAAAAAAAAAAAAAAAAAAAAAAAAAAAAAAAACCAGATTAAGGGTTATAAAGATTAAAAGTAAACAGGCTAAGCAGCTTCCTAAAAATCTTTGCACAGAAGACACCTGTCTTCCAGCAGGCAGAGGAGAAGCAGTGAAAAAGCAAAAGGGGATATACTGATACCCAACAGCAACTCAAGAGCTGGTGAAAAGCCATTGGCTTTTATCAGAAAGGCACGCCAACAGCAGAACCACCCGTTCCTCTCCATCCGTGTCTGCAGGAAACATGATAAAAAACCTTCACCAAATATAAATAAGAAGTCAGGACTTGCCAGCTTGTTATTTTGTCTGACAGCCATTCTACAGGGGTGCTGCCTGGGCTCAATTCCCTGCTGACTGGGGCACTAGAAATAGCGGAGGGAAGAGGTGGTGCCCACCCTAAACTGGCTCTCACTGCTTATTCTGGAGGTACACACTTAAGTCTTGTTTAGAACCAGGAAAGAAGAAGACAGAGAGGCAGACAGGCAAGTTGTGTTCTCCATTGAAAGCTTTGTTCTGCTCACCAGGAGCATCTGAATGCAGGCAATTGAAAGTGGTTCTCTGCTTTTTGGTGTTGTTTGTTGATCTGTATTCTTGTCCACAGCTTTTGGTAATGGAGCACACAGCAAAACTCCACACTTTTCCCACTCTGCTCTTCCAAACAGCAGTTCACCTAAGCCTCAACACTGGGTGCTCAGCCAGGAAAGGCCTCCACTTTCAGGAAATATGACTTCCACCAAAGCTGTCTTAGTAGCAAGTTTAGTGAATGAAGAATGCCCTAAGGAGAAAGGAGACAAATGAGAGTTTGGCACAGAGCATCCACCCCGCCCTGCTCATGGAACACCTGTCCCTCCCAGTAAATGAAGAGCATTTACCAGGGCTGCCCCAGAGCCGGACCTGGAAGTCAGCCTGTCCTCAAATCCCACCCCAAAATCCTCCTGTGTGCTCCTCACCTCCCCATGGCCAAGTCTTCTCTTCTTCAAGGGTTCCCACAGGGCAGGATGCTGCTGCCTGCACTTCTCCAGGGAACACCTTCACAGGTGAGGATCAGGATTCCAGCAGTTGGGCACTTTGGCCTGACACCTTACTCCTATATTCAGAGGCGGCCTTGGACAAGAAGGCTGGACCATGAGGTTTGTTAAAAACTCAGAGCTCAATCTTTCTACTGGTGGCTTGGTCCAGAGTCTGTTCACAGCCAGTGCAGGATATCCCTTTCCATCTGACCCCTGCCTGGCTGAGCACCCTGTAGCTGGTATGTTCCTTCCATAGCCAGCAGTGCAGGGACTCCCTTTCCTGCAGGAGACCAGATCCCAACAGCACACACAAAACAAGAATTCTTGAATCTTCTTCCTCCAGCAAGCTTCAACTCTCGCTCCAGTTCTTCTACCTTCCTGAAATTCAGTGCCATGCCAGGTGACTCAGGACTCTGCAGGAATGTTGATCCCTTGAGCCTCACAGCTCTTCACTGCACACTGTCACCTGTAAGGGGAGAAATACACACAGCAGCACCTGGTCAGCAAAGCATCAGCATTCCAACAACCATGCTGCAGAAGGACTGAGTGAGAAAACCAACAACAAGGGTAGGCTTTGACCTGTGAGGAGGAGTGGAGCACCTGACAAGGACTGACAGCAAGCAGCAGTGAACTCAGTGACCAGCACAGCATTTCTGCAGTGACCATGGAGAGCCACAGTTGGTGTTACCAGACTCGACTGGTGACCAGGCAGTATTAAAACACCACTTATATAATTACAAGGTTAATAGATGTTACAAGCATGTTACCATGTGTCGTGACTTGCTGGAAGCACAACCCAGAAGATAGCAGAAGCAATTATACTCTGTTCACTATCCATCTGTATCAACCACCTGTAGGCACTACTTAGCAACCCTTTATGAAAGGAAACTTAACACAAAGATGATCTGCAGTGCCCACATCAGTGTGTACCTCCTCTGAGCCAGCCCTGCTCCCTGACAGGGTTTATCTTACACATAGCCCAAAAAAGAAAACTAAACCAGCCATCAGAGTCAAACTGTGCACTGTCTGTAATGAAGTAGAACCCTTGCATGACATAACCTGCCATGGTGTAAAGGAAACAACAGAGCAAGCCACCTGGGGAAGGTTTGGAGTTCAATGGCAGAACATGGTTGTTCTACTGACTTTCAGGCAAAAATCAATTATCCTTGGAGGGCCAGAAACAATAGGAAGTGGTTAATTAAGATACAGGTGGCATATAAATAGCTAAAAAGCCTTGTCCTTACTCATAGAGGAAGCATGGGACAGGGAACTACTGTATCACTTATCTTAGGCCCAGCTTTGCAAGATCTCCTGTACAAGCTGAACTACCCAAAAGGGACTGGAAGTTTCTAGGAAACAGAAACTTCCAGTTTGTACATCACTGTAGTTTCACAAACCAGTCCAAGGCAAGGTCTGTACAGCTCCTGAGGGAAGAAGCAGTGATCAGCCCAGAGCTGGGCAACAAATAAAACACCATCACCACACACCTGTGAGCAGGACACAGAGAGTGGAAATCCAAACGAGCCCGAACCCGCAAGGACATGACGGCATTTTTCAGGAACTTGCAACACCACCTTCAGGGTGGGGATGAGCAACCAGTGTCCACACCTTGCTGCACTGTAGTCATTCACATGGGATCATGCTGGAACATCTGGTGCACAGGAATATGCAGTTAGGGACCCTCACACCCCCACAAAGGCAATTCACATCTCACAAACAGGCACCAGCTCTCACCCTGCTGGCAAACAAAACACACAGAGGCATCACAGGCTCTGTGTGTGGTGCTGGGATGTGGACAGGACAGGCAGGAGGCAGCTCTTCAGTTTAACAGGTTGTCTGAAAAGGTTTATAAAAGCAACTGTCTGTATAGAACTCCCCACCACAAGCAGCTTCAGCACACTCCATCCAGCCCACATGAAAGCTGAGCATGAGGGACAGGCCAAGCTTCTGACTGGTCCAGGCTCCAGCTATGGGTCTGGGTAAGAGAAAGAAACACTCCACCCCAATAACCCCAATAGAAGAAAAATAGAAGAGCTGTCAGTTTCTGCATTTTCAGCAATGCCATGCAACTTTAAATACCCAATGGATATATTAGCATGTCTGCTTCAGGAAGAAAATCACACAGCCCTTTTCTTCTGCTTATTTAGTGTCTTATTCAAATAAAACCTGGGAAATTAAACACTCCATCCATGCACTGAAGCTTGAATCAGTAAACAAATGACAAAAAATTGCTTTTAAAAACACCTTTCCCTGTTTTTTTCCTTAGGTTACTCTCCTCTGGTAACACAAAGCAGAATCTGTCTCTTCCCCTCTGCTGAAGCTGACATCAAACAGCAACTTCACCACATCATAACTTACAATTCAGGCTACTCCTGGAAAAAGATGTTCCCTTCCTAACTAAACACTAAAGCTCTCCTGGCATTTCTCTTCCTATTATCCATATCCAACCCTGTATTTATAAGATTAACCTCAAATTAGGACAGTTTCCTCATTCTTTCTTCACTCTTACTACAGCCTGGCTCCTGGGAATCTGATCCTATCTTCCACAGAGGTTCCTCCCTGTTGATAGGAAATATCTAGTGTATGTGGGCAGGAAGCACCAACAGAGGATAATGAGGATTAGGAGAGAGTCCTTGTTAGGATTTATCACCACAGCAGATCAGGAGACTCAGTGGGCCATTTGATCAACAGGAACATTAGGAACTGTCTCCCACTCCCACACAGTGTCTCGCCCCACTGTGGTGTGTGTTAAAGTAGCACACCAGGGCTTTGAGGGCAGGATGAGTCGGCCTCACCCATCCAGCCACTTCCATGTCATCCAGTTCTCCTCTAGCAGGAGCACAGTACTTAAGGAGTGATGGGAGAGGATGGGCTAAAGAAAGAAAATCCTTTTGGAGTTGGTTTCCTGCCCAAATGTTTCTCAGAGAATAAAAGAGGCAGGCAATAAAAGACCCAGGCAATGGCTTTCCACCACCTAAGGATTCTGTCCATTTCAGAGTGACTGGTGCTGGTGAAGAACAAGATGCTTCCGTTGGTTCAAAGACCTTCTCATTGCTTGGGCTCCCTGTCTGCAATATCCATTTGATATTAGATGTGCAAAAGCCTCAGGAGTCTCCTCCAGCCATGTACTTCAGCTGTCTTTACTGAGAGAGCACGGTATCTGCAAATTCCACAGAAGCTCTTCACACACACACACAGCCACAGAGGGCCACACAGCTTATTCTAGGACAGCAGTTTTTTTGAAAAGCAGAGGAACCACAGACACTAACTACTGCTGGATTAAGCTTCATCCTGCCCTGCTGTCCTGTTTTCTATGGTACTTAACAGCAGAACCAAGGGAAGAGTGTAAGAACAACCCACACAGCTATATAGCATGTAACTATGTTTCATCACTAATGCTTGCTCAGGTTCCAGCTCTTTGCAGCTATGGGATTTTCTCAACAAGATACTGTGTATTGATGTTTAAAAGCACTCAATGGATTTTCCTTCCATTAGTTATTCTAATATCCTCCAATTGCCCAAATACTTTTGTTCACCATAGATTCATACAATGCACTTATCCCGTTTGTTCTTAGCTCTTTTTCAAGAGGCTGACCATACTCAGAATCAAACCTTGCTCCCACAGCACAATTCATTGCACTTCTGAAATCTCTCTCCCTTGTGACATTTTCCCATTTTGAGATGGATTGCTTTGCTTTTCTCAGCATCATATGCTACAACCCCACCACTCCATATTGCAAGGACTTCCTAAAAATATTCAGTGTAGCTTTTGAACTTAGCTACTCTGAATGGTCAACAGAAAACTTCATCGGCCACTTATTTCTCTTTTTCATTAATAGACACATTCAACAGTTTTGGCTCTTCACAGGCCCTCATTGCATCTGACTGATACCAATCCTCTACTGGGAAAGCTGGCCCCTCACCTCTCTGCCTTTATTTCTCATCTTTCGGCTTATTATTTAGTCTAGAGATGCCCTGATGAGATGTCCTAAAACCCTGAGAGCCCAACAAGATCTCTGGCTGTGGTCCAGCCATCCATGGAGTATCTTGAAAAAAACCTATTTTCCCATCTGGTCTCTCAGCCCAATTCCTCATCTTCCAGGTTTCAATAATGCTCTCCAGGAAGGCTCCCAGTTGCATCAGTGAGGAAAGGAGAACAGCTGCAGCCCAGGCACAGCACAGTCCTTACCATCAGGACCCACACAAGACAGTGGAGCAGCCAGGAAAGGAGGCTGAGCTTCTCTGGCTCAGCATCCTCACCTCTGCTGAGCTCAGCCTAAGCCAGACCATTACAAGAAATTTCTGGAGTTCAATTTCTTTTTCCTGGGGGAGCTTCCCCACAGAAACATTACCAGAACTTCCTCCTGCAATGCCCTGGGGCAGCCACAAAGAAAAGGGTCATTAGTCAGCAGCCCAACTTGTTCCCAAAGCCTGGAAAACACCTGGAGAGAGAAAAAAAATGTGCTTCTTCCTATTGCCCCTTCCATTGGAGACTATTCCAGAATCTATGGAGATGAACAAAGTGCAGACTTTTCCTCCTAGTAACAATATCCCATCCTGCTACCCATCCCCAGCTCCTCCCCAGACTGTCCCTGTGGATTTCAGTCTTCAATTCCCAGCCACACCACACTTTTGCAAAGAGAGCCTTCAGCCTCCTCCACCCCAGAGCTCCCTGTGTTCCAGCATCCAGAGAACAAACCTCAGGAAAAGCACCTTCCTCTTCTCTCACAGGGAGAGGCCGATTGCTTCAGATAATGGTATTAAGTGAACAAGTTGGACACTGAGCAGCAAGATTAGTTCCCACAAAGACTGGGTAGTAATGAGAGTGGTTAAAGACAGGTAATGAGTGGGTGGCACCTGTCAGCTTCATAATGTAGATTATAATTTGTTTATTACTCTTGCTGCTGCTTTCGCTGCTGCTGGAATGCAATTAATTAATTGCACCGATGAGCCCTGCCGAGTATCTGTCATCCCTGACCTACAAATATTCCACAGACAGTGGCAGTGGACATCTGGTGGCATCACACGGACAGTAGGAAGGATCCCATAGGTGAGAAATGTTAAGAACTTGATAAACAAACCCAAATGCTTCCCCACAAAGAACAGGCTTACAGAAATTCTGGAGATTGAAGAACCATCATCCAGAGTTTTGTTGACTGGAAACTGTATCTCAAGGAAAGCATTGATTCTGTGTCAGGAATGCACACTGGCAAACTGCAGGTTCAAACACAACTGACTTTGTTTTATTAAAAAGACCAACATTTGTAAGCCTTGCTTCATGCACACACACTTCATGCCCCTCTCTCCACTTTTACCAGATTTAAAACTAGACTGGAAATTTGTCTAGGTTGCCAGAGCAGCTGGCAACCCAGGAAAGTAACAAGCTGGCTGTTCTGGGCTTTTTCAGATACAGGATTTTTGCAGATCAGGCCTTTCTTTCAACCTCCATCAGCATGGCACCCGTCAACACTAGTGCCTTCACCATGTCCTGCTGGAGGATGGAGGCAGCCAGGGTGAACTGAGAACCTCAGCCTCACTAACTTAAAATAACAACTCTCCTTCCCTCCCCAAACCACTTAAATCCTTCATTAAATCCTTGCAAAGAAAAACACACTGCAGGGACATAAATAAAAAAAAAACAGTGGTGAACTTCAGCACTGAACTGCACTATCGGTGCATGTTTGGGCACAAGCTAATGCCCACTGAAGTCAGCAGAAGTTTGGAAAGACAAAACACCTCCCACACAAAGGAAAGACAGAGGAAGCAGTCAGAGCTGCCTGCAGATAAGCTGCCTGTCAGAGCAGGCTTGGACTCTCCTAGCAGGAAGATGTCCAATGAGAGGGAAAGCTATTTGAATGAATAGTGAAGCTTCTTGTTAAAAAGAAAAAGAAAAAAAAAAAAAGAAAACAAAATAAAAAAATAAAAATAAAAAATAAAAATATCCAAACCAAAAAAAACCCACAAGACTTTTTCAAACATTTCTTGCTCTCAGCTTTCTGCCAAAAGGATGCAAGGCCAAGACATGCAGGAGCCTGCCTGAACCTCTAGCAAGATCACTCAAAGACAACAGCTGGAATGGGGGCAGAGGGAAGGTGAAGAATGGCAGAGAGGACATAGAGGTGGAGCTGACAGCAGAGCTTCAGAGGAGGGAGGCAGCTTTCTGCAGGCTCAGCACCCTGAATCCCACCAAACTCTCCTCCTGCTTTGCAGAGCTCTGAGAGGATCCTGCTCAGCACTTGGGGCTGTGATCCTGCCTGGACCACTGCCTGCTCCAAGCAGCAGGGAATGAGCCACCCAGGGAGAGGAAATGGCAAATTTAGAGTAAGACCCAAACAAGTTGCATCACTGGAGCAGGGCTATAAATCTTTCACCAAGTACTGAGCACTTCACTGCTGGGATAAATGCATGGGAAAATGATGGGTTCAATTCAGAGCCACATTGGCAAAAGGAAGAAGAGTGCTAATCCCTCTAACTGCACCCACTTATACATAATTCAATTCAAGATCTCCCATACAGTAAGATGCTGTGCTTTTAGGATGCAATCAAACTTCAGAGCTCAGTTTCCCCGGGCACAAGGCTTTCACTAATGCCATATCAGTGACTAGGGGCTCGCCAACGCACCAGACTGCTCCCTCCCATTTTTTGCAGGGCTTATCCCAACAATTCACCTCCCGGAAGAAAGCAAGGCAAAACCACAAGTCAAACTGGAGCAGATCTTTACAAGAAAATGAAAGAAAAGAAAAGAAAATGACAACACAGACCAGAAACAAAGAGTAAATTTCATGAAAGCGAAACCCCAAATCATTAAGAATCTGCCCCTGAGGCAGTGATGGGAGATGAGAAGAGCAGAATGCCCAATTGCAGAGACTTACAAAATAAAGCAGTGAAAAACCCAGCAAATAGCTTTACATAAGCCAGATGTTTCTCTAGGGAAAGAAAGTAGGAAAATAAATCTGTCTGGATTCCCTTTTTGCCCCAGACTTGGGTCCCTCACCAGACATTGCTTAGAGCCCTACATGCTCTTAGACCACTTGTACCACGGAACAGCCCAGAAGTGATACACATATCCCCTCCAAACCTCCCCACAGCACAGCAGGTTCCATTTCCAACAAGTCCCAACATCTCAGAGAGGAATCCACAGCTTCTTTCTCCTACAGAAGGAACACAGCTTTACAGGAGTCACTGCCATGTGAGATCACCTCAACTCCCAACCATTTGAAGAAATAGAAGACAGTGGAGAAACCAGGGAAAGGAAATAAGGATAAGGCAGAACAAGAGCAATGCCAGCAATGAGCACAGTCGGTGGGGGAGAAAGAAAGGCCAGCAAAGCACTGGTGGTGTCGCTTTGCACCAGGCAGAGGAGGGGGATCTGCACTGCCCCCCACCAAGGGGCAACATGGCCCATGGAGGCTGGGTCCCAGCAGTGCAGGGCTGCCCAGGGCTGCTGTAAGATTCATTCCCAACCCATAATTAAACCCCAAACCCTGACCAAGCCACCAAAGCTGAACCACAGCTTCTGCCCTGACCCAGCTCCCACCCCAAAGCCAGGATGGTGGCACAGCAGGAAGGCGCCAGGAAGGAGCCCAGAGACTCCAGAAACTTGCAGTTCCCTCACGAGCAGCTCCAGTGTCTGACAGCAGGTGCCACCTCCATCACAGGCTGAGGGGTTCGGCTGCTTCAGAGCCTTCCTCCCTGGGCACTTCATCCTCCACAGGACCCAGCCACTGTGACAGCCATGAGCATTTCGGGCCTTCCCAGGCCACCAGTCTGAGTCCCCCAGGGTGGCACCTGACATGTCACAGCAGCTGGTGGGGAGGCAGAGCCCCACGTGTCTGCCACTGCCCACACTGGGGACAGCTGTGCTGAGGCTGGACACGGATCACTTCCCGCCTCACAGTTTCCCGCCTCATGGCCCTCACATTTTCCCCCCTCAAGGTTTCCCGCCTCATGGCTTCCCCTCTCAATGGCTTCCCCCTTCACGGTTTCCTGCCTCACATTTTCCCACCTCATGGCCTCACCCCTCACATTTTCCCACCTCACATTTTCCCCCCCTCACAATTTCCCACCTCATGGCTTCCCCTCACATTTTCCCCCCTCACATTTTCCCCCTCACATTTTCCCGCCTGTTTGTGCAGTTCCCACCCAGAGGCCACAGGAGAGGCTGGAGCTGGAGCACAGGCCCCAGGGACCAGCCTTGTTTGGCAGCCTGGAGCCGAGACCTGCTGGTGAACCAGCAAGAGGCCAGAGGACAAAGCCAGCAGAGAGGGAACTGTGCAGTCTGAATAAAGGAACTTACAGGAACAGGACCTGGAGGTTGGATGGGACTCCCAGAGCTACTGTCCATAGTGAACCACCCCTCACACACTACGTTCAGCCAGCCCAGCACTCCACAATGAAGAGACAGATTTGAGGAAATGGCACAAAACCCAGAAGAAAGCCTGTTTTCACACACATTCTGAGCAGCCCAGAGCACGACTATTACAGCCTGTGCCAGTAAATGCGATGTGTTTATTGGCTGAACTATTTGCATGCCTTTACAACACTGCAAATAGCCTGATTTCCTCACATAAAGGATAAAACAAGAATGTAACAGCCCACAAATAACCTGGTTACCTTGGCAATGTGAGCACCCAAACTCAGAAGGTAGCAGGAAGTGTCTGCTTTTCCACGTGCGTCTCTGGGTGTCGCAATAGCAGGCAAGTGCAGAGCTGCAAAGGTTGACTTGCATCATGCTCAGGATATGTTTGACGCCACACCAAGGGAAGGCGAAAAAAACCTACAAGTAACCACAAAGACCCTTTCCCTGAGTTTGTGTCCTACTCACAGGGCTCCTGATGCTGGCCTTCCAGTGTGGAATTGCAGAAGCTTAGCTTTGTGCTTTTGACTTGAAATGGAGGGAGAAACTTTTTGAAAGCACCTGGGACCTGTGGTCCCTCTACCTGTTCAAATGAGTTAAGATAAAGTCATCCATTGGGGAAAAAAATTAAAAAAAAAAAAAAAATTGAAAATTCCCACTCATATTGCTCATATTGTCTGAGGGCTTGCAGCATCACATGTGAAAACCCAGCAGTAGGAGATCTCTCTGCCTCTGCCCAGGCAGGAGATTACCTGGTTTTATAGAGTAGAACACCACAAAGCATCTTACAAACAGCTTGTCTGGAATCAATGGGTTAACAGAGGAGCTTCTCCCTGCTGCGTGTGGGAAGCTCTATCTCCTTGCCAAATTCCACTGCTCTGAACATAACCAGCTTTCTCACTCAGCCTGTGCTCCTACGCTCAGCTAGTGCTCGTGCCTGCCTCTGCAAGGCAGCGTAGACAGACCCCACGCTCTTCTCCCTCTGTAACTAATTCTCCAGCACTGCCCCTTGCCTGATGTCAGTTCTCTTCTCACTGAATTACAGGACATCAGGTCTCCAAGGAAACCCCTCCAAGATTTGTAAAACTGATAGCTGAAGACCAGCCAGGCTGGCTGTTCCTTGCTGTTGAGGCGGGGAAGCTTGGAAAAAGCTCCTGTGTGTCGTGTTTGCAGGTGGAAGGGTGATTTTCAGACAAGTCATCTCCTTCCTTTGGCAACTGGGCTTTTGAGTGCCACAGCACCAGGACACTCACAGCATGACCCAAGATCAGGGATCAGATCTCCAAGAGATTCCTGGTGGCTCCTTGCACCCCAGCTCTTCCTCCAAGGCCACAGGAAACAGCAGCTGTGCTGCTGCAGACAGCCACAGCTCAGCTACCACACAAATGTGCTTACAGTGCTAACTGCCAATATCCTGCTCCACACCTTAGCAGAAAAACCTGAGAGGAAATTAGATGGAAGCAAATACAGCCATACACCTGACAAGCTGTTCTGCACTCCTTCAGTGCACAGCCAGTCTCCAGCACAGTTTCCCATCTTCCTCAAGAGCTACTCTATTGTGTAATGACAGGAGGAAGCCTAAAGGTCTTCTTTCCCCTGCATACCGGGTAGACTTTCGTTTGTTTAGCCACAAACAGGCCTCTAAATCAATATATAGACTCCCATCAGTCCAGGTGTAAACAAACTCATGCACACACTCCCTTGGCTCCTGCTTCAGCCTCTACCCTCCCTCTGCACCCACTAGCTTGAGCTGATTCTGGAATAAAACTACCTGTCATTGGTGCTCAGATGCTAGGATTAGAACAAGATGACAAAGACTTACTCTGAGGAACTGAACAAATTGAATAGCCATTTAATTTCTTACCATTCAGGTTAAAATAAGGAATGCTGGGGGGAATCCACTCCTGCCCAGCTACAGGCAGTCACAGGGAGACTCAGCTCCCTTAGCTGGGGTGCACTCAGATGTTTAGAGCCACATTTCACGCTAAAGCATCCTCACCAGCTCTTCCACATTTCCCACAAACCATGCAGGGAGCACAGGGGGACACAGCACAGCCCAAGTCTAACACACAGAGCACCCCCTTCCCCAGGATGCAGGAGAGGGCTCCAGCTCCCCCAGGATAACCCATCAGCTGGTTGCCCACAGGTCCCTGACTTCTTGCTTTCCTATCAAAATAAAGTCTGCTAACACAACAGTCGTGGGCAAGGCCTTGCCATGCCTTTGTAGGCCACGCTTAAACAGCGAACAAAAGTGTCTTTAGTTTATCTATTTATTTTTGGCACAGTGGAATGGCTGGGGTCAAAGCCAGTCCCATTCTCAAGCTGTTCTTTGTTCTCCAGTTTATCCAATACCCCCTATCCCTCTCCTCGCCCACCCACCTCCCCCTCTCCATTTTACCAGAGGTCTTAAAAATTAAACTGCACATGAAACCAAACACCACACTTGAACAGGGCCCAGCAAATGTTCTCCATGGTCACAGAAGGATCCTAATCGACCATAAAAAATGGATAAGAGCAGCATGCCCTTATATGGGCAGAGGCTAGACAAGCATCTGACACAAACATCATTTTTAAAGAAAAAATAATATTTATTTGCAATATAAACAAAGTCCCAATATTGGATCAGTATATATAGGGTCACTAATTTTCCTTCATAACTCAGAAAGCAGAACCATTCCTCACTAACAAGCTCTCATTTGTACTAATCAGAAGATGCATCTTATTTTTTTCCTTTAAGAATAAACACCAGTAACAGCACAGGAAGCCTTTACAAACCAGCTTAGCTGTAATGCAATACAGATGCACTGTCAAAAAATCCCTGAAAAAATAAATTCCTCCATGAGGTAAGATGCAGTTAGGATATTCTCAGTTTTCTCACTCACAACTGTACGCCCATTCTCCCTTCCAATGACCCACGATCTCAACATTGTGGCAAACAAAACCCAACAAACAAACAAAAAACAACCAGAAAACAAGAAACAGAAGCTCATTCCAACATTCTGATAACATCTTTTAACGAAAAAGAACAGTTTCAGGATATGACAGCATCAAACATTCCTCCAGATGGAGATTTTTTTTTATTATTATTTTTCCTTTTTCTTGAAAAAAGTACAAAAAACTGGATATTTAGAAAAAAATCCGTGGCTTTTTTTTTTTTTTTTTTTTCACTTACATGAGAGTTAAAGTGGACAGGGAGGGGGGAGAAAGGAGGGACTACATTGCAGCCAATAAAGGAATCTCCAAATCCGTTCTGCCCTCCTCCCAGGAATTATTACCACTTCCTCCCCTCCCAGCTCAGTAAAAGGAGTTTGCCAAACACTAGCCAGAAATACATACAAGTCTTCTCAGAATAGAAGGCACGGCATAAAGTTATTCAAAAGAGGAAGAAAAAAAAATCAGAACCTCTGTTGAAAGCTCCAATCATCTCAGAATTTGCCATTTAATATATATATTCATATATATATATATATATAAATTCTCTGTTACAATGCTCTCCTCCTTTCCACACCTCTTCACTCCCCTCATGATTTGAGTCCTGTCCCACCACACAATCCTCGCTCTGCTCCAGGCGCTCGCCGCGCTCCCTCCACCCCGCGCACGTGGGAAAGGATTCCGTGCGCACAAGAAACGCCAGCACTGCAACTGCCTTCTGCACTGGGGGAGCTGCAAGGGTTTGGGGCCAGCTGGGTGACCTTCAGTCAGTCAACAGGCAGCAGAGAATGAAGCCGGGCTCAGACATGCTTCTACCAGCTCTGGAGGCTACGAGAGTTTTACCTCTGGCAATAGCTAACAGTGCTTTTGGCAGGGGTGGCATTAAAAAAAAAAAAAGCTTGCGGCTTAGTCACCTTGGCTGAATCAGTGCAGAGTTTGTGATTGTGAGTGCAGGAGTGGTGAAGGGGTTGCGTTTAAGCCCAACTGGCCTTCACACATAACAAAGCTTCCTACCAGATGCTAACAACAACAGCAGCAGCATGTATCTCTCTCTGGAGTACCCAGTAATATGCCAGGACATACCAAGGCTTCACAAAGTGTGCAAAATGCATTTGGTCAATATAAACATTTGATTAAAAAAAATAATAAATGATCAAACAAGAAACAGAATAAAATACTGGTTTTGCAACCTGGTCTGTACAAACAGTCAAGAACTTACATATCTAAAAAGAGTTTGAACCCAAAGCTCGAGTAAGATCTACCTTTTCTTTTTTTTTTTTTTTTTAAATCAAAAAATGTGAACTTGGGTTTTAAAACAGTCTTGGCCCAACACCTTTTGTTCAAGGTTTGCAAGTGCATAAATCTCCTCATTTTCCACAGCAAGCTAACCCCTGGTAGCTCTTCACACGTGTGCATGTTCTGACAGTCTCAATGCACCCAGGAAAGCGGTTATTGCCTGTGACAGCTGCGTCCGAAACGCTGTAGCATCGCCCGTGTTAAATAACCCCCTGTAAAAACTCTACCTCTTCAAACCACTTGGATCAGGATACTTAGTGAGCGGCACTAGCCTTCGTAAAGCAGCGATCAGGCACCTCTGCCCAGAGAAGCTACTCATCTCAGAGCTGCCTGCAAGACAGATATTTTCATAAGAGTTGAAATACTCAAGAGAAGCGATTCGATGCTCGAGTTCCCGACCAGGCAGCGTCCTCTTCATGTGGACTCCAGAGTGTTCAGCTGGAACAGGTTGTGGTTGGTAGGGGTGGTGAAGTAGAGCTGTTCACTGGGTGAGCGGTTGTCACAGGGGCTGTTGAGTCCCAGAGTCCTCTCAAAGTCCAGGAGTTGGCCCATGAAGTTAAAGTTTGGGGAAATGTTGGATTTTTTCCTTTTCACAAAGTCATAGGCATCGTTCAGGGACAAGTTGAGTTTTTGCATCAAGTAGGCGACAGTGACTGTTACGGACCGGCTGATGCCAGCGAGGCAGTGAACAAGGATCCCACACTTCTTGGAACGGGCCTCATCTGAAACAAGACAAGGGGAAGGGGGAGTCTATTATTCTGCACCAGAAACACGTGGCTTTGGAACAGGGCCAGGTGGCAGCTGCAAGCTCCCAGCACCACCACAACTGCCAGAGCTGAATCCCCTGCCCCTAGTGACACCATCCCATGTCTCCTGGAAGCCCACATCTGTCCCCACAGGGCTCCTGAGATATTCCTGCTGCATTGCATATCCCCAGCAAGGCCAGAGAAGTATCAATCAAGTCTAGCAACACATCCCTTGCCTAGGAAGCATCGGTACCCTCTACTCAAGAGCACTGGAGTAACCCACAGGAGGCAGTGGAGCTGAAGACAACAGCTCCAGAGAGATGCTGATGGCTGGGCACAGCACACTCACCTCAGCCCCAACTAAACCAGGAAAGGCTGTGCACTTAGGGCAAGGCTGCAGCCCAGCACTACATGAGCTATTCTCTTCTGCTGTTCCTGTCTTCCTTACACTAGAAAGTTGCATGAATGCAGCCAATGCCAATTTAAGCAGAGTCTGAAGTGCAGGAACTTCCCTTATTGTGAAATTGTTCTTCAGGATCGACAGAAATGCACTTCACTACAAACAAACGCTTGTGTTGGAGGAGACTCTCAGGATGAATGGTAGCGGGAAGGAGGAATGCAGGCTGAACCAAAAAATGGCGAGAGAACAGCGGCAAAATTTCCCCTCCCTTGCCCCCGAGTGAAAAGCACACACACACTCATTGTCTCTCGCACAGCCGGAACAGCGTGATCCCTTTATGAATTGACATCTCAGTGCTGAAAGAGGGACACGCCACTGAGAGCACTGAATGCACGCAAGTACCCAGCGCTGCTTTTACTTCTGGGCAGCCCTATTTGAAGTCAGTCATTTGACTAAGAGCTTGGCGAGGAGCAAAAAGGTGGCAGGAGAAAGAGGATCCTTAGGCAAAGCTGGAGGTAAGAGACACTCTGGCACCGTAAGTGCCAGGAAGGGCAAAGATGCAGGCAAAACAAAAATCCAGACCCAAGCCACAACAGGTTTTCTGCCCAGCCTCCAAAACTAGGCAAGAATTTCCAGTAGGGTGGGCAATCACCGCCCAGTGTACTCAGCCCTCCCCCCAGGCTCTCCCATTCAGCATTCTTCCAGACATTTTTGCCTTTCATCTGACCTGCACGGCATTTCTTGGTGTTTGGTTTTAGAGCAAAGTAATCCTCCATTTCCTGTCATTAACTGGAAAGCACAAGCTCGGTGTTCACAGAGACATGGGCTGACTGGAGCAGACAGATCCCAAATGCCACATGTCAGCAGGGACACTGTACCTCACCCTTGACATTCTACACCCTGCTCGTGCAGGAAGTGCAGATGGGACATCAGACATTCCCAGTTGCCACACTGAAGCAGTGGCTTCTGACCACAGTCATATTACTGGAGGGCAGAAGCTGTGGGCAAAGGAGAGCGTGTGGGAACCTGGGTTTCTGACAGCTGAGGAGCAGCCAAGGATTCACCACTGTTCTGCCCCATTTCAGGCCTTACAGTACAGCAAGCACAAGCTACAGCATCTGAAATGGGCAACACTGAAAGAGGCTGCACAGGCTTCAGTCTGCAGGTAAAGGTCCCCCTCTCCTTTTCCTATACAAGTGTTTCTAATCAGACATGAAGCCATGGGGCTTTTAACAGTTAACAGTGATATTACTGCCTGTGCCATTCACCCCCATAAAACAGAGCTGATCAGGCTAATGACTATGGTGAGCAAACAGCACAGGTCAGGCTGGAAGTGTTCATCCCTGTTCAGCCCAACATACACGTCCCACAGAATAAGAAGCAATTCTCAAAGTCAAGGCTGGCCTGAGAAAAGAGATCTTCCTTCCTCAACCCCACCACCACCAGCCAAAACTGTCGGAGGGGCTGTCTACAGAGCAGTTTTTCCATCCAAACCCTGCAGAATAATTATAATCACTAACTCATTGTGTTGACACTTACCTTAGGAGAAGTATCCATACAAGGAGTTAGTTATGTTAGGGTGACTTAGGAGAATCCCAACTAGACTAGCAAATCCCCTTGGGAAGAGAAAACACACACACATATACTCCCTGATTTTAAGCACATTTGGGGCTAAAGGAGTTGCTGGCACCAGTCCCACTAATGCAGCTCCCATCCCCAAGCAGAGCAGGCAAAGGAGCTCCCCACTGCCTGGGTTCCGCCATTTCACACCAGTGCAAATCCCCACACAAGGGTGAGAGGCAGCAGGGCCAGTCCAACCACTTGCAGGTAGCTCAGCTGAGGTGCTGCAAGAGGGCTGGATTTTGGAAGGGGAAACCTCCCTGAACTCAGCCAGGGTGACGTGCACCAGATGTGCCACCTCACAGTGTGACACTCCTGCTGAGCTGATGCCGTGCCCCAGAGAGATGAGGCTGGAGACAGCAGCAGCCCTGGGAAGCGGCACACCACATTCCCAAGCGGTGAGTATGGAAAGCGATGTTCTGCCAACTACCTACCAATGAAAGCAATGGCCTCGGGAAAGAACTGCGAGAGGTTCTGGCTCCAGTGATCTGAGATGGGGATCTGCTTGTACTTGAACTCTCCATCATGCTCAAACATGTTTGGCAGGTTAGGAGTCACATTCAGGATGTATTTAATGCCGTATTTGCCCAGGACGTCCAAATTGGTGGAATCTTTGGCACAGCCCAGGTACAGGTAAGGTAGGATCTGGACTGGGAAGGCAGGCTGATTGTTGGGGATGGGGCTCCCGTCTGACTCCGTGGCACTGCTGGGCTCCCTGTCGGATTCTCCATCTGAGCAGTCGGAACTTATCCGCAGCCCTCCCAGGCCAAGGACTGATGCTGGGGGAGAGTTGCTGGGTGAGGAGCTGTCAAGGTTTGTCTCGCAGTGCTCAGAATATTCAGTCTGAAACTTGTTAAAGCCACCTGGGAAGGGGGAAAGGAGAGAGGCAGAGAGAAAAAAAGATGTTTTACTCTTCAGAATGGGAAATCCTTCTACCTGTGAACATATGCTACTCAGAAAGTCTTCACCAGTAAAAAGTTGGTATCCCTTCAACTTCACACTAAGAAAATCATTTCCCTGCTCCCTCATCTTCCCTGGGCAAACTGATACTGAGCAAACACGTCCCAGGAGACCAAAGAGTGGTTCTTACAAAGTTCAATATTGCTTGTGAAAAACAGGGCAAAATCCCAACCATGAAAGAAACAAACATTCACAAATAAGATCAATGTCAAGACACAATCATGCCTTGTTAGCTTCTCAAAAATAAGGGTCAGGGCAGTTTAGGCAAGAGCTATTAAGCCACTTAGAGAGAAAAGGATCCATGTCTGAAAAGATAGATTAGGGACAACTACCATATACTAACCCTAGGCACTAAAGCCCAATGAAATTATTAAACTCCAAGCAGGAAAAAAGACCCTAAGTTTTGCTACAGAGTGACCCTCAAAACCATTTTATCACTACAAAGAGGTTTTGCTACAGGCAAGTGTCACAGGTTTGTTCTTCACCCAAACCACAGCAGGACTGCAGAGGGATGGGACCCTTCACATCTGCCCCTAAATCTTTTTCTCCAGCTCCTCAGCTCGGGAAGGAAGGCAGAGGCAGGGAAGCACAAACCCCACCGATCTACCTCCCTTCCAGGCAGTATCAAAGCGGAGCTCAGCCATCGTGATCTGACACTGACAAATAGTTTAATTAGAAAGGGCTCCTGGAAACTTCGTTAGTGGGTTCGGCGGTTGTGGCAGGGTCACTGAGCAGGACAGACAGCTCCTGCCACATCCATTCATGAAAAAGGCTCGTCCTCGCCCTCCTCCTCCCCCCGCACCGCCAGACAGCGCCGAGGAGCCATTTTGGAATTTTAATTGGAAACATTTCCCACCGAGGCTCCCGGAAAAAGGCAGAGAAAGGGGCTCAGCTCCTCCCCTGCCCATCGGGGAGAGTTTAGGAACTTCAAAACCGCTCCTTCCTGCTAGGGATGAGGACGACGGGGAGAGAAGCAGGAATGCAAAGCGAGGGAGCCCATGGGGAAACCCCAAACCGGGATGGGATGATGGGATAGGAGACTCGCCAACGGGCAGGGCTCGGAGGGTCGCGGGGGAATGGGATCAAGCCCTGTGCTGGCCCCCCACCATGTTTTGGAAGGAGCTGTGTGCGGGCTGCGCAGCCCCGAGGGCTGGTCCCCAATATTTGACTGTCCCCCGGCACCCACCCCGCACCAGGGGCTGCCCCGGCTCCCCAGAAAGGGTCCATCAAGGAACAGCCATGTTCTTTAAAGAGCCGCAAGTGGCAACTTTCTTGACCACTCTCCCCCCACAACGCTCCCCCGCTCTCCTGTTATTCCTGCCTCAAAGCCGCCACCCAGCGACCGGACTGGGAGCACTGGGAAGGTGGGAAGGGTCCCAGCAGCCCAGCTGTGGGCTCTGTTCAGCCCGCTGCGATCTTCCAAAACGGCCAAAACACCAAATCTCCCGAAGCATCCCCAGCCCTGACGGAGGGAAGCGTGTGGGGCTCGGCTCCCCGCAGCGCCCCGCTCCCCATCGCCCTGCCCCGGGCAAGCAGCCGGGCTGCCCTCTCACAGAGCAGCGGTATTCCCTGGCTAACGGGGAGCAAAACCCCAGAGCTCGCTGTTTGGTTATGTGGGGAGGTAAAATAAAAATAAGGAAAGGTTCTCTTGCCCCTCAAAATCCGGCCATTCCTTCCGGAGCGCTGGAGAGGAGCCCGGCGCTCCCCGAAAGGCTCGCTCCGAGGAGCGGAGCGGAGGCTCGGGGCGCCCAGCGCTGCCCGCCGGGACCGGCTCGGGACGGGGCAGCGCTGGGGGGCCGCGCCCGCCCGGGGCCGGGGGCTCCTCCCGCCGCTGCCGGGGAGGCGGCGTAGGAAGAAGCGGGGCGCTCCCGGCCGTTCTAGCCTGCGACCATTTTGTGCGGGGGATTAAAGCGGGATGCAGAGGAGGGGGGAAAAAAAATACATAGAGAAAAATAAAAATAAATCAGACAGGAGGGATAAGGGAAGGAAGCAAAACAAGGCAGCCACCTCCGTCCGACCAGGGGATGGGCACCCTGGGGATGCAGCGGCCGGGCAGGGGCTGCGCAGCGGGACGCGACCGAGGGATGCGGGAGCGGGACGGGGCTGGAGGCAGGGCGAGGGGCACCTCACCTTTCAGGTAATAGGCTTTGCAGCCGTCATCGCGCAGCTTCTGGAGCAGCAGCCCCAGCACGGAGGTGGCGGCACCGCTGTCCTGCCAGTCGGCGGTGGCCTCGTCGTAGAGCAGCACGGTGTCGGCCTTGCAGCGCTTCACGAAGCGCTCCTTGTCCTCGTGGTTGGGGATGATGGAGCGGATGGGCAAGTTGCCCTTCTTGAGGCGGCGCAGCATGAGCCCGGGGATGGCCAGGTTGATCGCCGTCTCGATGTGCGAGCTCTCGAAGAGCTCGTGGGGGCGGCAGTCGAGCAGCAGCAGCGAGCGGCCGCCGCCCGACTCCAGCTCCTCCTGCAGCCACTCCGCGCTCTTGCACGGCATCGCCGCAGCCATGGGCGCCCGCGGGGAGCTCCCCCAGACCTGCGTTTTCATGGGGCTCGGCAGCGGCGGCCGCCAGCGCCCGGCCCGCCGGCCACCCACGCGGCGTCCGGACGCGGCCCCGCTCCGCTGGGTCGGTGTCGCGCTGCGCCGGACGCGGCTCCGCTCGGCACGGCCGTGGGTGCGCGGTGTCTGCGGCCCGGAGCGCGGCGGCCCCGCTCTGCCCTACGCGCTGCGCCCCATGCCGGCGGCCTCAATTAAAGCGGGGCTTTGCCGGCGGCCCGGCGTGTCATGCCTCGGGAGGCGGGGCGGCGGCGGGGCCCGGCGCCTCAGCCCCGCCCGGCGCGGCCGCAGCGCCGCCGCGCACACGCCGGCCCCGCCCCCCGAGGGCCACGCCCCCGCGCCCCCACGGCCAATGAGGCGAGGCGGGGGAGCGGGGGCGCTCAAATATGGGCATGGGCGTGGCCGCTGCGGGGCCCGAGCGCGGGAAGGGCCGCGGGCCGCGGGGCATTGTCCGTCCCGTCCCGTCCCGTCCCGTCCCGTCCCGTCCCCATCCGCCGGGGCTGCCCCGAGTGCCCTGAGCCCTCCGCCGCACCGCGGGACGCAGCTGCAGAAAAGGGTGAAGTGACCCGGCCCACGCGTTTGGAAGCTCGCGTGGGTTTGGACTGGGTCGTGCCCAGCCCTGTTTGGTCTTTGACAGGAACTCACAGTTCCAAAATAAAATCGACTTCGACTCATTAAGCCTCCGCATTCCCTTTCGTTCTCAGAATGAGCTACAATAGATAGATGTTTTTTATCCGTGCACATTTGTTTATTTTTAGAGTATCTTCCCTGAATATCTTACTATAAAAACAAACCTTTTGTGCTGCAACACTAACATTTCAAGACATGAATGTAACTGGAGGCACCCTTTGGTTTCCTTCCATCTTTTACATTCCTTCTTGTGTGAATCAGTCCTCTGGTACCAGAAGTTTTCCGTGCCTCACACAAACTGTTCCTGTTACAAAATAGATCTGATCTTTCTCTTTTTAATGAGCAGGATGACATTAAAAATGTGGTTCTGTATGAGCCACTTCTACTGCAGTCTATTTTCACCATGCAGGCAGTCAAACATTGGTGGATTGCTCAGAGAGGTTGTGCAATCTTCATCCTCACTGGTTTTCAAGATCCAACTCAACCCACCCCCAAGTAACCTGGTCTGACCCCAGAGCTGACCCAGCTTTCAGCCAGAGGTTTGACTGGAGCTCTCCTGTGGTCTCTTCTCACCTAGATTATCCTACAAGCCCTTGCTCTCCAAATTCCTATGAACATGAGTGGAAACCATTCCTTCTCCCCAGTCTGGGACAGATGAGCTATTCCTCTTTTTTTCTCTCCCTAATTTCTCATCTCTTTAGCCTCTTAATACAAACTTTGTCAGCACACGCTGTTTGGAGGGAAGAGGCAGGGTCTCTTTCACCAGAAGATTCCCAGGCTCAGTGATCTGACTAGGTCTCCTCAAGTTTTTTTCCCAGCTGGCTGAATTTCAAGAACTGGGCTGAATCTTGTGTAACAGGAAAGATATTGCTCTTAAAACACTCCCCCACACACAAACAAACACGTGCACACGCAGAGTCTTAGTTGTAATGTTGACAACTGTGCTGTTCCAATGGCATTGTCTCTAGGCAAAACTTCAAATTGATTTGTATTTGAAGACACTTTTCTTCCAGTCAAAATCTGCTTTTCTCAAAGCTGAGATCTACTACTGAAACCATTTCAGAGCCACTGTCTCCCCAGTGGTCTCTTATATACCCTTAACACATGAAATATCCCAAGAGGGCTGTATTCCTGTGCCTCTAGTACAAAAGGAGCACTCAGAGGTGCAGTGGTCCCTGCCTCTTTTTAGTCTAATCCCTAAGGCTGGATCCTAATGAAAATACTGACTTAAGACAGCATTTGAGCACATGCTTAGCTTAGAGAACAGTGAGAATCTCTTTGCAAAACACTCCATGATTTCAGCGAGACCATGTTCTGAACCATTCATGGATTTCATTGGCATCAGCAAAATAAATGTCTTGTTCTACATCGCTTTTTTTGTGACTCAAGTGTGCCCAAGAAAGCGGAACAGCAGAAGCTGTCCACTTCCCCTTGCCCAGTTTATTTTTACCACTGGTTGCTGTGGGAAGCTATTGTGATTCAGTGTGGCAGTAGGAAGTTCCTAACACTGGTCTTTGCAGCAGAGGATGTTGAGGTTCTTATGCAAGCCACAGGCACAGTGAAAATAGCTGACCTTTCATAATGTTTATCGAAGCACCTTCAAATCACAAGGGGAACAGCAGCAGCTTGTGCAAAGAACCAAAATCTGGGTCTAAAGTCCCTGTTCCGCTGAAAACAGCCCAAAAATCTTACGGGGATCCTTTTTGGTGGTGCGAGGGAGGCAGGTGTTGCCTCTGGCGTGTGGACCCTTGAAACCAGAAGAGAAATGTTTCACCTCCGTTCTGCGGTCTCATCAGCAACCACGTAAGTTTTGGGACAGGCTCCAGACGCGTCACCTGCGGAGACAAGACCAGATTTCGCCCTGAGAAGGGCCAAAGCAGAAGAATGTCCCTTAGCAGGAGGGCGACACGCTCTGGCCGCCCGGGCCGGAGCCGAGGGGCACGGGAAGGGTTTCCCGTGGCTGCTGCGCGCTCGGGGCTGGCGGGCAGGTCGCGCTGCCGGGTGCCCGTGCTGCGCTGCCAGCCCGGCTCCTGCTGCCCTCTGCAGCCCGGCGCTCCGAAGTGCGCCTCGGCAGAGGCACACCTGCCCGGCGCCGGGCTGACATCCTCCCAGAGAGCAAGCCCCTGCTCTGCTGGCAGCTCCGGCCATTCCCCCGCATCCCCTCCCACCGAGAAGGCACCGAGACCCGCAAGGTTTCCTGAGCCGTGGCTTGCAGCTGGGGGCAGGACATGGTGTGCCAGCACCTCGTGCAGCCCAGCACTGCTGGCGGGGCTCAGGGGCGTTGGTGGTGATTGTCTCCCCGTGTACAAGGCTTTGCCGACAGGCAGAAGATCAACACATGACCAGAAATGGGCAACTACCAGCTCAGGTCCCAAAAGCCCCAAAGTGTTATGACAAGGACTGCACGAAGTGATTACCACTCTGCATGGGGATTCACAAAATCGTAGAATATCCTGAGCTGGAAGGAACCCACAAGGATCATAGAGCCCAGCTTCTAGTTCTGCACAGGACCATCCCAAGAGTCCCCCCACGTGCCTGAGAGCATTGTCCAAACCCTTCTTGAACTCCAGCAGTTTTGGTGCTGTGACTGCTGCCCTGGGGAGCCTGGGGATTGCCATCATCCCCACACCACAATACCAGTCCCTGGGTTTCGAATACAAGTTACATGTGTGCATTTCCTGGCTGTTCATCTGCTGTGGCAAGGCTCTCTCCTCCAACAGTCCTTCTGCTTCATGCCCAGTGCAGTGACCAGGCAACTTCCCCTTGCCCACAGCCCCATCTTGCTGGCTGGGTTTCAGAGTGTTTTTGTCTTCATCTGTCCCCATCTCCCATGAAGCTGGTGCAGATACCAGCTCCGATTCTTCATTTCCATCACCAGCACCTCTCTTTTCCCAGATTCTCAGACTGCAGAGCCCACAGGTTGTTTTGATGTTTTAGGAACAAAGACCATGAGTCATGGCAGAATACAAGGTAAATTAATCATTAGCAGATGTCTGCCCAAAATCCACTCCAGGCCCTGGCAGCCCCTGCAGAGGCATTGCTCCCAAGGATGTGGCAGACCTTACTTTGAGCCAAGGGGAGGCAAGATGTGAGTGAAGGGCAGAAGGTGCCACACCCCAAGGGGATGCATGGTACTACCCACAGCTTAGGTGAGGCAGGAGCTCCTAAGGATTTACAGGGCAAAGTAAGTTAGAAACTGGTCAGAAGTTAATACATATTTTCTTCTTAAAAATGACCTCTGAAAAGCTTCTTTTCTTTTTAACATGCACTTTCTCCACAACACTTCACTCCCAAAGGATTTTCCTTCAAGCCTCTCCCCCAAAAAATCTGGGCTGTAACAGCTAAACCTTCATAGGACTTACCTTCTCACCTCTCATCAGCTGTTTGTTACATCTAGTAAGAGGTATTAGGAATGATTGGTGGCCCAGATACCAACCCATAAAGCTATTAACTCCTTCTAGAAGGAGTCTTCACCCACCTAGGTGCCTGTGGTGAAATATCCATCAGTGCCAAGAGAGGAAGCACCTTCCTGGCAGCTTAATGTTGGATTGGCAGCTCAAAGCAGTGTTTTGTGAGCAAGATTTCAGCTGGGATTTTCTCAGGTAACCTGGGCTCCCAGGCCAGCTTCTGGTTTGCTCTGTGACATTGAGTGAATTCACAGTTTTCCCTTCTTTCCCATGTACTTCCCATCAGTAGAATGGGGCTGATACCTCCCATCACCTTTGCAAGCGTTTGGGTGCTGAGGAACCAGGCAGGTGGGCTGGTGTGATGTTAACATCCTCACACAGTGCTGAATTTCTAGGACTGAATCACTTTTTTCTATCTTTAAAAAAATGTTTAAAAAAAGACTTTTTATTTAACTTCAGCTTCCCTTCCAGTTATTTAATGTAGTGGGAGTTATTCTGTCAGGAGAGGGCACTTGTTGATGGTTTACCCCATGTTTCATTAATGCATGTAAGAGGTTAACTCCTGGTAGAGAAACAGATGCATGGTTTTAACAGGGGAAAAAAAAATTCCCCAATTTTACTTTCTACTCCTGCACTAATTTGTGACTATTTTTATCAATGTTAACACTGAGCCAGGGTAAAAATACTCCCTAGAAAGTTTAGAATTTACATTTGTCTTCATATATATTCAGCAGAAATCCAGCTCCCCAGCCTCCGCACTGCTTAATCTGGACTCATTAACTTCACCCGCCCCCGAGAAAAATGTCAGATGACTTTGGCCTGGCGAAGCCTTTCACCCACAAACGCTCAGCAGGAGGGTCCAAGTCTCCTGTCTGCAGCAAACAATCCCCATGGAGCATCAGCTCTGGCACTGCAGGCATCCAACTCAGCCATGGGAACAGATTCACACTTCCTAGCACAGCCCTGCCTCAGGGCAAAGTCTCCGATGTTGGGCTCCATCCTGCTAGGATGCTGAGCCCTGGAAGCATCTTCCACATGGCAAGGCAGATGGATGGAGGCTGGGGAGGAAGCACCACAAGGAGGAACCTTTGTGGAGCATCTCGTGAAGCACAAGGCAGCCACAAGCACGTGGAGCTGGCATTGCCAGTGGATAGATCCATTTTTCTTCTATTAAATGGGTGTAACCTTTGACTCTCTGAGATCCCTTTTGCTGCACAGCTGGACATTTTCATGTCAATGTGTCAATGAACTCTGCTCCAAAGACAACAAAACTGTTCTCTGGCAGGTTTCTGCAGAAGAAGCAACCATCCCCTCCCGTGCAGAACCCAGAAGTGCAGTGCAGTGTCTGGGCAGCCTGGGGCTGTCACCATCTCACAGTGGTCACAGCAGCCCAGAAGGGCTGAGCCTGGAGGTCTCTCTGAGGAGTGTCCAGTCCACCTCCTGTCTCACAGCAGCATCTCTTAGGGCAGCATCTCTTATCTCTTAGATACTGTTGGGTATCCCAGGATCTCCAAGGATGGAGACTCTACCTTCTCCAGGAAAGCTGCTGCAGTACTTGACCACCCTCACAGTGAAAGAGTGAACTGACATGTCCTGACCTTCAGTTTGTTCCTGCTGCCCTCATTGGCCACCCAGGAAAAGTCTGGCTCCATTTTCAGGGTTTGAGGAGACGCCTGCATTTTTATGGAAATGGGTGTGTTTCCTATGAAACCCAGGGGAGAAAGGGGGCTCATGTTAAAGTAGGAGCCAAGACCCCAGAGGCTCCACCAGCAAGGGAGGACAGCTCTAATCTAATTAAACTGAGAAAACATCCTTAAGCAACACCATTTCCCTTCTTCCCTGCCTCACTTCCTGGGCTCCAGGTTCCTTCCCGAGGAAGAACTGGAGAATATTTAAGATTATTTATCCTTTTAGCAGTGAGTTTTAAATGAGGAGGTCTGGAAGCTGTGTGTCATCACCCTTAGAAAATCCTCCCCCTGCAGAGGACCAGAGGAGGGGAAAGCTCCAACGCTCCCTTCAGCTGAGACCCTCCAGAGTCTGTCACTGCAGTGATGGAGTAGGATAGGATACTTGTGGCACTTAAGAAGCCAATAACATCTACCCTCAAGCCTGGCTCAGGCAGGTGTTGGACACAGCCTGCACAGCCTGGAGTTGAATACAGACCTCCATATCCCATTTATTCTTCCTTTTGTATGGCAGAACAACCCTTCCTCCTTCAAAAAGAGTCAAGCAGGGGAGGGATGGCCCAAGGCATGGAGTGCAGGACCTGTTGGTGCTGCCTGAGCCCTGGCCCCTGGCTTTGCTGGGCTCCCTTGCCTCCAGCACCTCACCTGCCCCACACACACGGCAGCTCCTCGGCAGCTTCTCCAGGCAGCCAGGCTGTTTTCAAGAAGCAATTTCCAGCAGAGAAGGATTTTTTTTTCAAGGAGCCTAAGCTGGGAACTTCCTGCTGCAGGCTTTTCATCGGAACCATTGTGAAAACAGCTTTGCCACCCACCAGGAAGGGCTGTCACTGAGCAGGCTGCACCCAGCTCTGTGTGCCCAGCCCAGCCTCCCAGTACATGCCCAGGGGTGAGTTTTGTGACCCTCACTCATCTCTCCCAAGCTGCTGCTGGGATGCTGGCTTGGTGAAGATCTGGGCTGGATGCAGCAGTGCAGAGCTTCCCAGGGAAGGTTCTGCATGGCCTGTTCCTCTGGTGGGGGAAGGTGTGGGAGAAGCTGAGAGGAGACATAAGACTTCACCACACTTTGGCTCACTAACGTTTGCATTTTCTCTCTTCACTGTGCTGCTGGGTCTGATTTCAAGCAGGGCCACCAACCACCAGGACAGGCTTCTCCCCACATGGTGCTGGGTGGTCACTGCTCCTCAGCCTGGTTCTGGGAGGTACCTGGATATCTGGGGGCTCCCCTGAAATGCAAACCCTGCAGGGGCTTCTCCCCACTGCTGCAAGGGTGGAGCAGCCTCTCTCAGCTCTGCCCTGGTGGAGCCAGGGCAGTCCCAGTGGCTTTGGCAGCGCTGCCTGGGATTTACACCAGAGCACACCAGAGGCAGCCTCAGCACCGCGGCAGTGCCCCACAGCCCTGGCTATCAGTGAAACCCCAAAATGCACTGAGTAAACCCTCAGCTAACACAGACACTGGGGCAGCAATTTGCACTGTGCTGCTGCTTCTCACCATGGGTGGCTTTAAAGTCAACTATTGTTCATATCCTATTATTCCAATGAGCTGTGCAGGTCTCCCAGCCAGTGCATGTTCCTACAATGCTGCTTTTCATTTCAGTTGTTGTGGTTTGGGCGTATTTTGTGGCTATGGATGGACAGGCAGCCCAGGCTCATGCCCTGCTTTGAGCTCTCAGCACCTGTGATGTGGCAGCACTGCTCTCCCATGGAGAAGTTCTGCTGCACATCTGTGAAGATGCTCTTTTTTCCTTGTATCAAATTCTCTGGTTTTGCAACCCCTCACTGCAATTAAAATAAAACTGAGCAACTCCCAAGAAGCCATTTCCGTGAAGCATTTCAGGAGCAAGGGGCTGGTTCCTCTTTCATAGCATCAAAAAACAACTTCTATTTTCCTCCCATTGTTACCAATGTTCAGCTGAACCCTGCTCTTTTTCCCCAAAAAAAGTTTAGTTTCCAGGAAACAAGACTTTATTTTGAACACAAAGCATCTCTTTGGCCAGCCTGACACCCTTGAGTGCACTCACAAATTTTGAATGCACATATATCACCTACAAGAACATGACCCAGAATAGAGGGAACAGAACCACATCTCAAAGAAGAGTCCGGTCACTTCCCAACCCACCATGGCTTTATTGTGTGATGCTGGGCAGGTCCCTTCCCTCTGTGTCCTGCTTTCCAAGCCTTGAATTGGGGTTTAAGTTCCTTCATGCACCTCAGAGTTGGCAAGAAGTATCTGAAACACTCAGAAGGTGCCAATCCAGTGGCAGCAGTTCTTCGCCAAAAAGGATGAATCAAAACTTCCATCTTCCTTCTCCTTTGGCAATGCTCCTCTTAATGCAGCCCATGCTGCTGCTGGCTGTGAGAAAGCACCACTGGCTCATGGTCAGCTTGTTATCCACCAGGACCTCCCAGGTCTTTACCTGCAAAGTTGTTTTCCAGCTGGCTGGTCCCCAGTTTGTACTGGTGAGTGGGGTCATTCCTCCTTGGGGACAGGAGCTCCTGTTCCCTTTGTTGGACTTCATAAAGCTCCTCTTTGCACACTGAGGTCCTTGTGAAGGGCAAAGGCAGGGGAGCAGGGAGACCTCACAGCATTTAATAGCTCTAGTGGTGGATCTTGGAGAAAAGGATGGAACTGGAGACACACTTCCCTTCTGCCCACAACAGAGGGGGACACCGGCCTGGGGACACCCAGGGCACGAGGAAAGGGGGATCCTGCAAGCAGCTGGTGCCATCCCAGCACACACTACCCCTGTTCCTTCATTCACCACCTGACAAGCAAGGAAGCAGCGCCCAGGGAAAGAGGTGTTCAGGCAAACCTAAGTAAAGCCATCCCAGGGAATGAGTCACTGGCTCTGCTTAAGAAGGCAGGCTGCTCTGGAGGGAGAAGGGCAGAGGAAAGGGGAATGCTCCCGGGACATGGCTGCAGGATGATTAAAGGGCTTTTACTGGGACCTTGCATTGCCCCTGCCATGGCAGCAGAGGTGTGAGAGCAGAGCTCTGGGTGTGCCCACAGAGCAGCTGCTGCCCACAGAGATGCAGCAGTGGGGGTTCAGCTCCTCAGGGAGGCTGCTCCCAGGAGCAGGAAAAATCACCCACCTAACCCAGGTTTTTCTCAGGAAAGGCTTGGCTCTGCTGGTGACATTTCTCATGGGAAATGTTATTTCCTTCAAAACCTTGGGTATTTAGGTCAACTAAAAGCTTTTAGCACAATGGCAGCACTGAGCTGTTGAGTCAGAAGGTAATTTCCAATACGTGTAAGGCAACTTCCGAGGACCAGAGTGTTTCATCACCATGTTCTCCTGGTCACAGCTTCAGTTATTTTGCTTCTAAGAACCAGCCTTTTGTTCACTGTTTTAGCTTATTTCCTGGTGGAAAGCCTTTCATTTACTCCCCAGCATTACCTGTAGCTTTTAATCCCAGCAGGTGAAGGAGGTGCAGGAGGAAGAGCTCTTCAGCAGCAGGGCCAGTGTGCCAGAAATGGTACTTTTTTTAAGCTGTTCATAAAGATAACAAGAGATGAAAAGGTTGTGTCGGGAGGGGAATCTTCTCTAGTTGGAAAACATGAAATCAAAAGCACTGCTGTCTCTTCTGCTGGGGCCCTGGCATTTCTGATCTTATTGCTCCAAGGGTTTCCCTTTGGAGCAGATGTCCCAGAAGGGCAGCCAAGGTGGACAGGTGAACAGGAGAGAACCTTCCAAGGGACTCACACCCACCCTAGAAGGACTGCAATGCCTCAAAGAGAGAAGAAAATCTAGCTGGAGAAAAAAATCTTAGACCCTAGACTTGTTGGGTGAAAGGTGTTGGAAATGCAAATCATTACTTTAAAGAACTGGGCCAGGAACCAGGGGTTCCAGGCTGAGCTGTTATCTGCTGCATCAGCTGTGAGCCTGGCTCGGGATTTCAAAATAAAATTAGACTTGCAGTGTATGTCTTTAAATATTTAAATTACTTTCAGTAATTCATATGGTGACATTTAAACAAAGTACACCAAGCAAACGGCTCCCAGTGCTAAAAGAAAATGTTTGCAGGTAATAATATTTAATTTAAAAGGGAACAGCTGATATCAAGGCAGAATCTTAATGCTGAATTCAACCTACATTTCTCTCTCAACCAAGCAGGGAAGAATAAATCCCCATGCCAGCAAATGGTTAAAAATGCAGAATGGTGTGATTGAAGTGCTGGTCCAGACACCTCAAAGAGCTGTGAATTATGTGGGTGCCCAAATATTTGCAGGATTGGGGCTGCTGTGCAGAGTAGCTCTGTGGGGTCCCAGAGGTGTGGACAAGCAATTTCATGCTGGGAAGTGAGGACCACGGGGGCTTAGTGATGCCAACCCCTCCTGGCACACTTGCCTGCCCTCCCACAGCCTTCCTGGGCCCTTTGCTGGGAGTCTGCTCCAGAAACTAAAAGGAAAATCCATCCTGCAAACAAGCAAAACTCAATGAAGTCAGCTCACACACAGGCAGCTTCTCCGCAGTGCTGCCGGCCAGTTTGGAGAGCTTAGCTGGGTCTGTTACATCAGTCACACTGGATTTCATAACATCAGACATTTCAATGAGGGTGACTCATTCTCTCTTGAAGTGTATTGTATGTATGAGCAAAGATGATTAACTTTTGCTGAATGGTATGATTTCTGGGATGGGAACTGCTATTAATTAGGAGCGGATCTCAGATGCTCACAAACCCTGTTTTCATGGCCTACTTTGTATATTTTTCTCCATTCTACTTATTGGTTTTTTTTAGCTCAGGATAAATGTTAAAGTGCTCTTCCCTATCTGCACTAAAGCAGCCAGATGTCCAGCAAAGGCATCTGACTTTCATAGTCAGGCATGGCCCAGGGCTTAGGTCCTGTGGCCAAGCTTCAGCTACTTGCCCTAAAAAGCTCAGTTTTCACATTAAAAGCAAACAAAACAAAATAAAAGGGAGCTTCCAGCCTGCACAAGTGCAGCAGATAAAGTAACCACAGGAGGTAAAATAAGCACAGGTGGCTCAGAATGTAAAATCCAAAGAATTATAGTTTCTCATTCTCCCCCCAAATTTTCTTTATCCAAAGAAAGTTGGGGGCTTATGATAATCTCATGCTTCTGGCTGTTGGGGGCTGAGGTTTGGCAGTTAACACCAGCAAGGATCCTTGGGATAAAGAGTTTGCCAGGTTCAGGGAGAAAAATACCCTTTCAGCTGCACTGGCTGCAAAGCTGAATAATTTACCAGGATAAGGGTCAAGGGTGTTCAGCGCCTTCAAGCACATCTGCAGCACCCAGCACTCTGGTCCTGCAGGAAGTGCCTGGAGAAATTAAGACCAGCCAGCTTGGAAAAGCCAAAGGAGGCATACATGAGATGGAGCAGTCCTTCCCCAGCCCAGGCAATGCTGGGGGGGATGCCAAGGAGCAGCCAGGCTGAAGCTGGGGACCCCACAGGTCAGTGTTTGTTTAACAGCCAGGCTGTGCAGTGGCATCTTGCCACCACCTCATAATTCCCAGCATCACCACTGGGATGACGAGGTCCCCTCCCAGATCCAGCCTATCAGCTCCCTCTTGTCCTATCCCATGGCCCTGGCAGCGAACAACACAACATCCCACAGAGCCAACCATCCCACCCTGCTCCAGCTCCATTGCTGTGAGCAGTAAAACTGTCCTGGGAGCAGACAAAGTACGGTCAGTCCCTCAGCCTGGCCAGCAAGGAGATGGAGGAAGTGTCCTGTTCTTGGTTCCTGGTGAGACACCACCATGAAAATCAACTTCCAGAGAGGGAAAGGAAGGGTCACTGCTCAGCCTGGTATTCTACCAGCAAGGATGAGGTTCATGTGTTTTGCCCAATACCCCATCCCCATGCACCCTCCAGCACACAGAGAGCACTCCTCAAATGTCAGGCAGGGACTGTAGGCAGCAGTGATGCAAACAAAGGTCACTGGATCTGTGCTTTTCCCCTTCACCAGCTGAGGCTACTCAAAGCTTCTGGGCATAGGCTGGAGAGCTGGTCCTGCTCCACAGAAGGCAGTGATGAGCAAACTCCAGAGGAGCGATGGTTTGTAGTTAATCGAGACAAGAAGAGATTTTATTTTTTTTTTTTTAATTAAAAGTCAGGGCTAGGCATTTGAGAAAAAATGGGGGCTGAGCAGTGAAACTGCCTGTGTGGGTGGGCAGCCCTAACCTGTGGGAGCTTGGAAACTTTTGGGGCAGTGACTTGCTCTTGTCCAGTCTCCTGCTTGTCACCAGGCAGTGGGCAGAGGCAGCCTGTGGGATGACCTGCCTGGCTCAGGCACTGCACCAGGCTGGTGGCAGCAAGTCTGGAAGCACCTGCTGCCCAAGGCTCCCTGTACACCACAGCTCCCAGGCTTGCTCTCGAGAAGCTGGCAGCTGTGGAAGCATTAGAAGGCTTCTCCTTCCAGACTCAGCGGTGAGGAATGTGCCTTCGAAACAGAGATAGGGCTGGTTTCACTTCTGCTCACCAAATCAAACCATGAGGCTCCTTGAGACAAAGTGGCATGTAGGGGTAGGAAAACCCCACGATTTGCCTACATTTTGCACCTATAAAACGCCACTGGCAGATCAAAGTGTGGATGTATGATTCAGGCACAAGCCTGGGATGTGTGAGCCACTGCCCAGGCGTGCAAGGAAGGCTGAGCCACGCAACACCAAGGGTTTCCTTGGAGACTGACGCAGAAGGGGCTTCTCCTCCACAAACACTTTCTCCCTGCCTTACCAGGCAAAGAAACCCAGAATCCCATTCCCACCAGGAAAGCCAGCAGGGCTCCACTGCGCCGCTGGAGGAAGGGGCAGTGCTGGGAGCCTGGAGGGGGGTTTTCCTCACCTCCGAGTAGTTTTCCTGTTGCGCAACTCACTCGTGCTTCTAAAAATGTTTGCTGGAGCAACAGTCTCTAAGGCGATTTCCATAACAATGGGTGCAGAAGAACGATCCATGCAGCTGGGGTGATTTGCTCGCTCACACGCTCTCTGAGGACCGGGCACACGGCAATGCCAGCGGTGAGATGTTCGTGTGCATGACAGAAGATATTTGAGTGACTTGCTCTCAGCAGCTGCTGTAAAGCTCCCCAGAGGCGCTGCTGTCCATTGCCCGGCCGGGGCACGGGCAGGGCTCTCTGCCTTCCCCAGGGCATTGCCAGAGCCTGCGGGCCCAAGAACACCCACAGCAAAGGTACCAAAGCACAGAAAATGCTCCACACCTCTGGCACTGGGGTGGCAGCGCTGCCCAGCACACACTCACCAGAGCCGGACCCACACTCTGCATCAGCCACAGCTCCCGCTTCATCCGAGACCTCAGTCCCTACGAGGCTGCGAGTTACACAAAGCCCCCACGCGTTTCTCTGTGTCTCACAGTTCTGGGTGCTCAGCCCCAGCCAAAACCAACCAGGTTTGCTCCTTCCCCACATCTTTTTCCAGCTGATCCATTAAAATCAGCACTCAGCCACTGCCTCCAGTTTGAATCGCTCACATCCTGCCATTACAGCTTTGTTTAAATCTGTGCAGAGCTCAACCTGTTGTCAGACAGACACTAATTTGTGTGTTTCTAATTATTTGTTTCCATCTTAAAACCTGTTTTTCGGCAGATTGCAGCTTTTTTTAATACATGCTTGGCTGGAGCTTGATATACTGGTTGCCAGTAACCAAGACACAAATGGGATTGCATTGCACAGGGGGAGCAGGGGGAGAAAAGACTGAGTTAAACTGAATTAAGAGCCTGTTCATAAAAATGAATTAAGCAAAATTGTGAAACAAGCAGCAGTGTTGCATTGCAGAAGACTGTTTCTCTATTCCTGTTTCTACCTCTCCAAATAAAATGAACCTTTGCATTCGCAAAAGGGCATTTGAAACATCTCCTTACACAAACAATTTGACCATGTTTTTTCATGTGATTAAAGCTCTAAAACTTAGGGTTAATCCTTTTTATACTCACATGGTTGGTGTTAAAAATTAGCTCATCACTGGGTGACCAAACCAGGATCAATCTCCAACTGCTTTCCCAGGATGTGAATGCAGACAGTCAGGCACTGTCCTCAGCCTCTTCATTCAAGCGACTCCAATAGTCTTTTCCTCTTCCAGGAGCAGCCTGGGCCCTTTGTTTCTTGGTCATTTCCACACAACTGTTCAGAGGGCAAGAGAAGTAGCTGAGGTGCTGCTCTGAGGCACTGACACAGCTGGCACATTGACACACCATGCAGCACAACCAGTGCTCTGGGACCTGCCCTGCTTCATTCTGTGTCTGTAGCTCTTTCTCCTGTGCTGAGGATTTTGGAGTCTCTGATCTAAAATGCAGTTAAGGAGATGAGACAATTATAAAACTATATATTATTGCCTGGCAAATACTGACTTTTTAGTGGAGGTCATGTTCTGCACGGCCCTGACTGAAGCTGCTTCCAACAGTCTTGCCTTTGGCTTCTCCTCTCCAGCTCCCTGCCTTTCCCTGGGTGTGGGAAAATGCAGCAAGAGCATCCCACAGACAAGAAAGCTTCAGTCCCCCAGCCCAGGGGTTGTGAGTTGCCCACTGGGAAAGGCAGGAGCCACATGAGGAGTGGCAGTGTGCATCCAGCAGCACGTTGTCTCTCCAGCATAGCCTGACCTCTGGTTCTCTCCACAGACAGCCACAGAGGGAGGATGAAATCCTTGTACAGCTCTTTCCAGCAGTGAATACACTCTAAGGACATGGATTTCTCTGCAGGCTTTTTGTCAGCAGAAAAGCTGATGCAACCAGTGGGGTGTGAGGATGTATTTCACAGGAGGAACTAACTGCTAGAGGGAATTGGGTTTTCTCTTGTCAACTCAGTGGCCTGGGACTTCGGAGGAGACACCCAGGTTGAAGGCACAGCCCAGAGCACCTGGTCCATCTTGCTCCTGGTGGGCAGAGGCCTAGCTGAGAGTGTGTAGCATCTCCAGATGAGCACCAGTGACTCCTCCCTCCTGCAGATCTTGGATTCTGTAGGATACATGGCACAAAGCAGTCATTCCCTCAATGTCAAGCAGCATGGAGGTCACCTGGGAAAAGGCCAAATTTGGGGGCAGCCTCCTGGTTTGCTCCTTGCAGAGGAGCATCTCATCCAGACATATCTGCCTGCACCCATAAACTGAGCCAGTGGGGATGGAGAGGCTCCATCAGTTCCTCATAGCCCTTCCCTATTTCCACCCAAAGACATTCTTGGTGAGCTTCTACTCCTTTTTTTATGCTAAAAAGAAAAGAGGAAGATATGCACTTGATGTTAAGGAAATCTAACAGAGCATGCAGCAATCCAACTGCTCAGACACATATGCCTCCTTCCTTCTGCTTCGTACCAGCGAGGCTGTGCCATATTTAGATCTGGCTCCATCTCTCACAAACTTGACCAACTGTTCCTCCACAGTGTCATCTCTGCTTGTTTACCCCCAAACTGTTCGCTGAAATCATCAATTCGGTGGGGGGGGGGAATAATAATAATATTAATTTTAGAAAAGGTTTTATTTTTAATGACAGGAAAAGCACTAAATGCCAAGAAAGGCAGATCGTAACAGCAGCGGGTAAAGAGGTCGAAAGATCCCTTGGTGAGTCATCACCTCCATCAGGGACCTCCCTTGTGAGGAGGCAGATGCATTTCCTAGAAATTGCTGTGCTGTGGCAGGGCCAGCCCCACGCTGGCTGCCAGGGCAGCGTCCAGCCGGCAGAGTCAGCCGCCCTGGGATGCCTTGGGATGCTCCCACCAGTGTGTGTTCCCACAGGAGTGGCCCTGGGATGCTCCCACAAGTGTGTGTGCTCCCACAGGTGTGGCAGGTTCAGTGACCACACATGAAGGCAGGCACAGAGCTGTGGTCACACCGGGGTTACCTGGGTGTGACTCCCACAAGGAGCTGCCCAGTGCAGAGCACCGGGCATCTGCAAAGCAAAGGGGAAACAGCCTCCCTGAGGGAAAGGCTGAAAGGACAGCTTTGTCACAAGTAGGACACATGGGAAAGAGCAGAGAGCATTTCCTGATCTTCCTCATTGTGCCAAACCATGGCAAACTCACCCCAGTGTTTGGGCCTCAGCATTGGCACAGGAACCAGGCAGAGATGGTTTTGCTCCACACTTTCAGCCATGGCTGTGTGACACACGAGGCAGAGGTGAGTCCTTGTCCTCCCACGCACAGTGGAGACTTCTCAGTGAACATCCACACCTGTGCCTGGCTCACCTTTGATGCCAAGACACTGCTGTCTGCTGGAGGGCCTGTGACAGCCCATCCTGCAGCCTTGCAGGATGTGCACAGAGCACCCCCACACCGGCCATGTGCCTTGTATACAAAACTCTCTCACACTCGAGGCAGGTCTTAGGGAGTTAAGAGCATTTTTTTGGCTCACTGTGCTGGTGGAAGAGCGACTTACAGCACAGCAGATGGATAAAATTCTAATTTGGGTTTCACATGATTTATATAAATAGGCTTAGACGAGGTTGCGCAGAGATGGCGCAGTCATCTGCCAGCCTTGTTCTGTTTACCTCAAGACCCTCTCCTCCCCCTGGTAATGAGCACCTCAGCAGTGTTCTGTGTGCTGGCAGTAAGGAGTCACCTCAGCTGTGTCACCTCCTGCCAATGCCACGGCTCCCAGCAAGGCAAAGCAGCCTCCTGCCACCCCACCCAGCTGGGCACAGCTCTTACGCTCATCCCTCAAACCCAGAGACAAATTGGCAATGAACACACCTGAGTCAACTCCCATGGTTGGCTCAGGAGAGTGGGGCAGGGTGTGGACCACCCAGCTTCCTACCCAGGTGAGTGGAAACAAGAACAGGGCTCTCCCAGCCCCCACTCACTCACAGGACACCAAGTTCTGCTGGGGCCTCTCCCTAAGGGTGGGTGGCTCAGAGTCAAGGGACACCAGTGGCCCCATTGCCACTCTCATAAAAATGACACAGTAACTCCCCTTGCTCCCCACATGTGCATCACCAAGGAGCCTTCACCACATCCTGACAAAAATCATCACGCACGCCTTTGTCGGGTTTAGTTAGAAACCTCTTCATCATCTCCACTGCTCCTCTGTCCCTCAAAGGGTGACATGAGCTGGTGCTGCTCCCAAGAAAGGGCTTGTGACAAACAGATAAAGGTCTGGCTCCTGTAAGGCTCCAGTCTGCATCTGCTGAACATCTCCATCACACGTGTGCTGTCTCCTAGAAATCAAATGTGACATGATCCCAGCAGAAAAAAAAAAAAAAAAACCACACTAGAAAACTGAGCTGCTGGTTTCTTTATGTGGTCACCAGAAGCTGGATATGTGACAGCTGCATTTTCTCAGTGTCAGGTACAGCTCAGGGGTCACTCACACCTGGTGCAGAGGACAGGGGCAGGGCTCTGCTTTTAGCACACATTGACCACCACATATCCCAAGTCTGAGGGGCAATCAAAGCAAAAATACCAAGTCTGGGCTGAAATGGGAAGTGGGACAAAAGCCAGACTGCCAAACAGAATGACACTTTTCCCTGTGGGCCCAAAGCACCCCATGTCACACCATGTTACACTGTTGTGCAAAACCTCTGCCTTTGAGTGCCTTCGGCCCTGGTAAAATGACCATCACAAAGTGGATGCACCGTTTGAGGTAGAAAATGATAGAAACATCATTAAAGTAGCCCAGAGTTTGTCTGCCTGCATCCTCAGTTTTACAACCTGATTTTCTACAGAAACAAGGTTCTCACAGCCACACCACCCCTGCACCCCTCCTCTCCAGCTCTCCTTTTTGGACACTTTCAGCCACACAGTATAGGGGCTCCCAGTTATTATGGGAATGTAAGTTTTGTGAAGTTTGGTGGCTGATGAGAAGGTGATGGTGTGTGTTTAGCTTTTACTGGCCAGTGAAAGCTCATGCACATCCTTTACTCCACAACATAAACCCATTGGAAACCAGGCTTTGCTGGTTTCCGCTGCTCGTGGAACAAGTTGAATTATTTGTATAATTGTATCCTAGGAGCCCTAGTTTCTGTCCTGCATAGTCCCTGGCATGAGCAGTATTTTCCACGGTCAGCCTAGAAGGAGAGAGCAGACTTTAATCCCCCTCAGTGCAAAGAACAGATTCCCACATCATGTTATTTCCATGCAACCCTCTTATGAGAAAAAAAAAAGCCCTCCTAAAACCAAGGCATCACACAGAGAAATCTCAATGCCTCTAGGAGAGATGTAGGTGGCCTGGGAATAGCTGGGGACCCTCCTGAGGAGCTGCTTGAGCCTTCACAGCTCCTGCAGCCAGTACCATCCTCAGACCCCCACCTTCAGCCTGGCCACTGCCAAAACTCTCTGATTCAGCCTCTCTTTCCAGCCATGAATCATAAACCAGCTCTCCACCAGCTGGGATAAGGCACAGGTCACCACATGAAGGAAGAAAAAGATTTCTCAAGGCAGATAAGCCCCTATGATTTAACTTAGCTTCCCTGCTTGCACATCTCTGCTGGAGGAAAAAAGTGATGTTGTGCAGGCAGTTGGAAATACCTCTGCCCAAGCAGATGCAAGCAGAGCCAGATCCCTGTGGAAGGGGCTGTGGAAGGTAACAGGAGCTTCATCAGGCACCTCAAGCTTGAGAGGAGCAGGCCAAGCCACACATGGCTTGGAGCTTCTTGAGATCTGAGTCTGCTACATGCTAACGAGCCCCAGGTCCAGAGGAGAAGGTCTTTGGGGAGATCACAGCCATCCCAGAGCACAGCCAACCTAGTCCTTGTTGTCTGAGTTCATCACTGAGGCCCTCCTTAGCCAGCCTGAGCCACACCAACATTCCCTACCTGTTCCTGCTGTCCGAGATTCACTCCTAATTATGGGCAGCTGAGAGAAGAAAGGAAGCACAGAAGTGCTAGAAATTTGGGTCAAAAAGTGGTGGGATGCTGGGACACCAGCAATTCCTAAGAGACCTGCAAATGTCCTGCAGATGAGGGCTAGGGGAGATGCAAGGTGCAGGACCAGGTGGTCCATGGAGTCCCCCACCATCAGCACCTCCAAGGGCTCAGAGCCAAGCTGGGCTCTTTGCAGTGTGGGTTATGGCATGTGTGGGCCTAAAAAGCTGGACCATGAAACTTCAGTTGAGCTTGGAGGGCCCATTTGTGCTGCCCTGGGAAAGAACAGCAAGTGGCAGGTTCAGGGCACTGCCAGCAGCTGGGCAGAGTGTTCCTGCATTTCCCAGTGCCCACAACAGTGGCAGATGAGAAACACGTCAGGCAGAAAATATTTGGGGTTTTCTTCTAAGAGTTGCTGCCTCTGTGCTGAGGACATAAAAAAAAAAAAAAAAAAAAAAAAAAAAAAGGCTGGATATTCTGTCAAAACCATTTCCCACTACTGCAATGTTTTTAAGCAAAACCCAAAGCATTCCAGAAGAGACTGGGGAAGACATTCATAAACCAGAGAAAATAACTTACGGTTGAAAATGTTTCAGAACTGGATGATTTAATTGTTTCTGGATTTCATTTCAGTGTTCATTTTTAAAAACAAAGCTTTTAAAAAACACCTACTTAGTTGTAATGGCAAAGATATTTTCTTGGAGAAGTGTGAGTAGCTTGTAGAGGCAATGTTTAAAAAAAAAACAAAAAAACCAAAAAAAACCAAAAAAAACAACCTTGCTAATTCCCCAGAGCACAAAATTCACATTTGTCTTGGAATATAGTTACAACAGCAGGATTTCACTAGCATATGAACTAGCAGTTGGTATCAGTCTCTGAGGCTTTCCCAATGTCTTAGCAATTAAGTGACATTATTTCAGTCCCAAGCAATAGAATTTCTTACATCTTCCAACAAATACCCCATGATCAAGCTGGAAGCTTTGACAAACAGGACAGCTGATTCCTGCCACAGATCACAAACCTCTGCTTCCTCCTGTGAGTGAACACTAAGAGCAGATTTCAGTATGAAAACTGAAATCAGAGATCCAGCCTCGATCCATGCCAGCAAAAAAGCTTGGATGAAGCATCTGCTGAAGGCTCTTCCTTTAGCAAGGGACTTTCCTGAGCTGGGTGCTCAGGGTCACTGCCTCTCTCTTGGGACACAAAGGCATGAAGCATGGATTATTTTGGTCTTATGTGAAGTCACTGGTCCCCATTCACAACTCCCCCTTCATTCACTCCAGAGCATTCCCATGGCCAGATGTTTATCACTCTTGTGTCACCCTCCAACTATTTTGCAGGGGTGGTAGGAGTGGCTTTTGGAAGACATATGAGTACACACACAAATACAGGCTTGGGCTGCTGTGTCTTTGGACAAATAATTAAGTGCAACTAATCAGTAGAAATGTTTTTATGTTAGCTATGACTGGGAAGAGAGGATCCCAGCTCTGCCAGATAAAAAATCCCCACGGGGATTTCTAAGTGCAAAAAACCAAAACCAGCTGGACTAAGACCTTGCTTGTCCATGGATTTGTGTGGATGATGAATTTTAAAAACATAGGAAGATTTTAAAAAATAAAACTAAGCAGACAAAATAACCCCTCTTACCTTCACACAGTCTGAACTGCTGGAAGAACAACATGGCTGCATGTGTTGGGCAACACAGTCCTGAGCCAGGTCTTTCCTGTCCTGAGCTGGAGATGCAGCACTGATGGAGGTGGTTGCTCCTGCAGCTCCCAGACCCAACAATTTCTGTCCAAAACTCATATACATGTGTTCAAAAATACCTGGTTTTTACTCCATTTATAGCACACCTTGGAAGGTCAGCCTGTCTGGGAGTGCTTTTCCTGGCCTCGCTGCAGGCAAGCAGCAGTTCTAGTATAACACCATTAGTAATGTTCATCCCAGATAAAGCTGTCCCAAGCCCACTTGCCTTGATGTCCAAAATAGATGCTGGCAGGATCTGGTGTTCCTGCTGGTTACAGGCAGTGATGAACTGTTTCCATATCAGGAGATGGTTTTGAGAAGGCAAATGACAAATCAGCAGCTGCTGCATGGTGATGGCTCAAACTGGGCAAGGTGGGCTTGTCTTGGAGTCAGGACCTGTACAGGGAAGGCAAAGCACAGCTCAGGCATTGATTGCCACCCTAAGTACTCTGAGATCATTGCAGCATCCAGAAAGCCAGAACCCCTGGACAGGGCAACCCATCCTGCTGAGGTCAGTAGGGCAGATGTGCTCAACCTGGCAGCAGGTCCTAGTCCTGATCCCTCTGAAACCAGCTGCTAAAGCTCCCATTTAACTTCAATGGAAACAGGATTTGGCCTGGATCTCAACTAAACCCATGACCATCAATGGCTTTGCTTGGGGTTTAATTCCCTGGATTAATGGGAATTTGCCCCGCAGTCACTGAGGGAGCCCCAGCTCCCTGGGCAGAGCTCAGCACCCACACCCCACCACAGCTCTGCCACAGCCAAAGAGAGAAAACCAACCCAAGGGCCCTGGGTTTTAAACAAACAAACAGCAAAAAGAGAAAGAAAAAGAAAAAAAGCAGAGCATTTATTTCCCTCGCAGCTGTGCTCTCCCAGACAGAGGATTTCTGTGGCAGGACAATGACGCTTTATGCAGACAAGGTTAAGTTTCAGTTACTTGAAACTATCAGCTCTTGTGTTCGAATCATCTTATTACCTCCACAATCAAACAAGGCTTCCCCATGGGCAAGGATTCGATCATGCTGTTAAACTGGACACAAAGGTCAAGCAATGCTGGATTTAAAGTGATATAATGGGAGTGATATAATATTCCCAAGGCTGCTTTGGGAAGGGGGCTACAGCCATGTGTTATTCATCCTGCTGGAAGAGGAAGGTCCCATGTGCTGAGCCCCATTTGTAAGAAGGAACCCAAAATCCAGCTCTAGAGTTGGGGTACTGGTTCCCAAATGTCCCCTCTGATAGCAATTTACTACCATCTAGCATCAGTCTTGGTCCTCTTTAAAACACTTAAGGTATCTTCAGATCCAGTGTGACATCTCCAGCAGAATTTCACTTTAGCTTTCTTCAAGGAGATTTCCAACTCAGCTCTCTCCTGGCAGTTGCCTCTCCCACCATCTGTTTGTGGAGGGCAGCACCTCTTCTTATTATCTATCCAAGTTCTCTTCATGACCCAAGTGGAAAGAAACAGCCCTAGATCCCATCGGTTGCAGTTAAACTCAGCTTGGGAAGTTACTCAGTTTTTGGGCATGTCCCACAGTCAGCAGCACATCACATGTGATGAAGCATGTGCATTTCAGGACTGCAAAGCTAAAGAGAGCAGATGCTAAAGCCTGAGTGGAGCTTGTGAGCTGAGGCTGCAGGGAGGCACATGCTGAATGTCACCTGGAGAGGCCATGGCTGACCAAGTGTTTGCATTTGTCCCCATGCAGGGGACAGGGATTTACAGACCAATCTGGTGCCATGCAGAGTCAGGGGAAAACATCCCTCACACTGCATGAGTGTGGAAGGCATCATGCAGTGGAACAGGAGGAAAACAACTTGCCTGCATCTTCTTTGCTCATACCAGAACCGTTGCTCCTCCAGCCAAAACCTGGATTCCTGTCAGCCCCTGTACCACTGCAGCTTGGCATGCAGCATGCAGCAAGCCTGGGAGCTGTGCTTGGAGCTGCTCCAGCTCTGCACAAGGCTCCAATGGAAAAACATGGCTTCCGTGTTCTGATCCACCCCCTTGCCCACAGGTAAGCTACATCAGTGAGCAGCTGAAGCATGAAGATGTAGGATCACCCCTGCAATCAGCTTGCTACCCTGCAGTCTTGACTATCAAAGGAAATGATGTTGCATTACTAGACCTCAGTGCACAGCCCTAGCTCCCAGGAATTAATGCCCTGGGAAGAAAAGGTGTGGGAGCAAGATAGAATTCCCAGGGACCCACATAAGCAGGGAGCTGCTTGGAGCTGTCTTCTGGGGTGCGTGCAGCAAAGCACTAAGGAAGCTCCCAAACATGCAAGGCCTTTCAAACCAAAAGCCTTTTTCTCCCTCCCAGCTTCCTTCCCAGCCTCTTGGGATCTCAGTCGAGGGGAAGGAGGAGGCACAAATGCAGAGGAGTTAAGCAGAACCTTTCTGAAAGTGACATGAACCATTCCCCAAAGCAGCAATCTCTGCAGCCCAGACCCACACACCTCTTCCTCAGTCTCCCTCAGGTCCTGTCCTTACAGGCACCACCTGAGCTTGCTGGCTGGCTCCTCATGCCAGCTGACATCCTGGCCTTGCCAGGCAAGCCCCAAACACTCTGCAGCATGGAGCAGAAGCTCAGCTGGGCTTTCTGCGTGAGCCAGCTCTGCCTGTCCCACAGGGGCACTGGCCAAGAGCCAGAGTCGCTGGTCAGGAGCTCAGGGATGGCCTAGACATGACCACCATTTCATATGCAGATTTCATACCTTCCATCTTCAAGTAGCTCCTGTGTAGCTTGATTTAATGATCCACAGGTTTCCACCCTAGCCCCAGGCTATGGGGAAATTTGCACGGGTGTGGCAGTGCTTCATTACACAGCAAGATGGAACAGCTCCTGGCCCTGTGCACTGGAGCTTCCAGAGTGCTCTGGATGCTCCCTCTGCATCACCCCTGCTCGAGATGCTCCATGTGCAGCCAGCATGAGCCTAGGCACTCTGAACTCACCAGCACTGGGACAGGGGCTGCACAGAGTGCTGAGGCTGGGCATGGAGTCCACCTCCCCTCACTACTGCTCACTTCTAGGCTGCTAGAAATCTTCCCTGCTCTTCTTTGAGCACCAGCCCAAACACAGGAAAGGCTTTGCCATACCTTCCCAATGGGGGAGTGGAGTAGGTCCTGCTTTTTGTTTTGGTTTTGTTTAATTAATATTATTTTCAGAGGTTGTTGATCCTGACTTCAAAGAGAAGCCATGTCTCATCTCAGGCTCTGGCGCTGCAAGATGCCAGCATGACCCCACATTTCTGGACAGGTGCTCACACTGGTTTGGTTCAAAGCAAGGGAGGCAGCTGACATCCCCATCAACTGCTTCCCAGGGCTGTGGCCAGCACCTTTCTAATGGGGATAGTGAAATTAATTCATTAATTGCTTCCATCCTTTGGTGTTTCAGGTGGGGCAGCTTACAAGAGCGATCCCTTCTGCATTTCTACACCTTCCCAAGGCAAAACAGACCATTTTAAAGCATTTTTGGTACTCCAGTGGAGATTTTTTCAATTAACCTGCTTCTCACTCTTGCAAAAGCAAAAAGAGTCCTTCCTGGACAATACACAGTAGATGAGCTCTGGCCACTTGCAGCCCTTGCACCAGGGCTGGAGTGTTTCTGCAATGCTTTTCTGAGGTGATGGTGGGATGTAGGGATATCTCACAGCATACTGAGGCTTGGGTTTTTTCATCAGCAAATAATTCAGCCATAAAAGTTGAAATCCACCACTGTGACCCACAAGCCAAACCACACCTTGAGGCTCTTGGGGCTTTGAGCAGAGCCACCAAAAGCTGCATTAGCATCCCTGGCTGGCCCCTCACAGAACAGCATCACCTCAGTGTTTGCAAACACTGCCTGCATTGGGCTAGGAGGATGAAGACATCATTGGCAGTGCTTCTCCTGGGCTCCCTTCCAGCAGCCCTTGCTGCGAGGAGGGGTGACCAACTCCCAGAGCAGCTCTGTGAAGTCATTCTCTCCCAACAGCCTTCTCCTCCCTGACATCATCACCCGGGCAAAGCAGGCACAACAGTGGGCCCTGCTGCAGGATTTGCTTCCAGAGGCACCAGAAAGGGAGCTTGGCTGCTCACAGAGTGTGGCTGGGTGCATCCAAACGAGGGAACTGCCATGGAGCAGCAGCACCCCAAGACTCCTGTTCAGTGAGCTAGGTGACACTGATGGGAAAAGGCTCAGGAAAAGCAGGAAGGAAACAACTCACCTAGCTCAGTCTGTTGAACCTGGCTGGGGAGCATCCTCATGCTGCAGATAACCAGGAATCAATCCATGGGCTCAGCAAAGCCTCTGTCTATCAAGGACAAGGTTCTGGAGCAGAGACTCATGTGGTCCAGAGCAGGAATGCATGTGGATGCAGAAACCTTCATTTAAATGAGCAAAACAAGGCATTACTGATGAACATCTTCCAGAGGGGTTACAACAGGAAAGGAGGCATGCACCCCTCACTGCAGCATGGGTTTCTCCTCCACTCCCTTTGGTATCCAGCACAACACCCAGGCACAGAGCGCAAGGAGCTGTCCTGGGGGGTGCCCAGACTGCTGACCCTGGGAGTGGGGCATTCCTCAGAGCCAGAGAGAGCAGCTGGGAGTAGCTCCCAAATTAACAGGAGTGGGAGCTGAGCTCCTGTGTTAGAAGTATTTAAAGATTTTCTGGGCTGGCGTCTTCACCTCCTCGTCCACCCCAGCAGCACCCGCCATGGTTTTACCCAGAGAGAGTCCCAGTATAGCTCACCCTGCAGTGCTGGGGCTGCATCCTGCCCTTCCAAAAGCTTTTCTCTGCTCAGGATGCCCTTGCCAACACACCCACAGACACTCACCTTCTGCCCCAGTTTCCAAATCAAATGTTTTAATTTAGGGCTGGATGAATTCTTTCAAGTGGGGGGAATAAATGACAGGCAGAAACTGGAATTTCTCTGCCTTTTTCCAAAAACTAGCATGAGCCATTTCTTTACTTTTTAAAGTTCTTAAGAGATTAACCAGAAAATTAAAAACATTTGGTATTTTCATTATTTTTTTCATTTTTTCCTCTAATTTTTTTGCTATGACAAAAAGCAAAAGAGAGAATGTTGAAACCGCTGAAAATCATTTACAAAAGGGAAGAAACTTCCATTTCTCAGTTACAACACAAGGAAGATTTTTAGTCTTTTTTAGCATCTTCACTTTCTATCTTCTTAGCCCTAGAATTCAGTAGAACAGAATCTTAAAAACATTCAGGAAAATAAAAGCTCAATTCCAGAGATTCTGGCTTCTCAGGCCCAAGAGAAGTTGCCAAAACTTACTGATACTTGATGACAATATACTAGCACTGGAACAGTGATGGTGGCTGCAATAGCCAGGAATTGATTTGAAATTAATTTGGTTTGATAGTGTTTTTACCATTTTGTGTTCCCTTTCATGCCATTGGGGTTCAATAAGAGGCTGCAATGCACCCCTTTGGGCCTCAAAACTCTCAACCAGAGACAGTAACATTTCTCCAGGCTGGGGACAGCAGCAAAGCCACACACAGCTGCTGTGAAGCTGCATAGCTGAGGTTTGCTCATTTGACTTCCAAACACAGTGGAGTTTGAGAATAAACTTCCCCTGAGCAACTTCCATGACCAAGATAACTCAAGATAATCACAGATCTCTCGATGGCTGCTCTGCCAGTAACAGAGGATGCACACAGGGACGACTGGATCTGTCCTGAATGCTGGCTGCCCACAGTTTGTTCAGATGGCCAGGGGACACCAGTTTGGGAATGAGGTGTCCTTGAATATCCCAGAGTGACAGAAAGAAAACATATCACATGAAGGTTGTGTGTAGCTCAACGTGCTTTAGGGGTGCTCTTTAAGGGGCCTACAAGCTCTTGCAAATCAAATGCACCTAAATACCAAACGGATTTCAACCCAATTCCAGAGGTAACACCACCTACTCACATGCCAAAGCAGGGAGCAGACACTTGCTAATTAACGTGTCTCCTTCATGAATATTGCACTTCCCGAGGAGGAATTTGGTGCTCAAGCAAAAGGCTGCTGAAAGCGAGCCAAGCTGGGCTGAGCAGCGATGCTTGGAAACTGCTGAGGTCCCTCTGGCAGGGCTGGTGCTAAAGCCAGCCCCTGGTTTTCACACCCACTGGGTGAGTCAGTGGGTGCCACCCAGGTGCCAGCTCCAAAATACACATTCAGCTCACAGCCACATCTTGGGGGACACAGCAGAGGTGGTGGCAGGGAGGGGAAGGGGAAACACAAAACCACAGGATGTTTGTTGTCCTGAACCTCTGTGACATTTGACAGTACCTGGGGCCTGACCTTTTTTTAACCCACAACCAAACCCTTCCCTAGAACCTTCTGGGAGCTTCCTCAGGCTGCAATACCCCCCCAGCACTGCCCTGTTTTCTGTTGTAAGCAGCCACCTGGGCAGTCCAACAGTCCCATCCACACAAGCTGTCACACAGCCCAGGGAAGGGCCAGCACAGCCCCACACACTGTGCTGGGAAGAGCCAGCTTTGCCAGCCCAATTGGAGGTAATAAGGCAGGTTTCCCTCAGCCAGGGCTTTCAAGGCTCTCCCATGATGAGGAATTACCTTGGTCTCTATTTGTTTCCCCTGGCAGCCTCCTTTGATGTTACCCCACGAGACTGAGCAGGGAGACACCACAGAAACCTCATCAAGATACATCTGGCATTCTCAGAATGCAGCAAGGTTCCTCGGTGTCCTTCCCACACCAGCATCCCCACTCTCACTTCAGCACAGCTCAGGTGCCTGGCCCTCCAAAATCCATGTGGTGCCTAAATCCTGTTGGTCTTGTGTATGGTTTGATACTGAAGTAGAAATTACACTCCTAAACCCACCCAGGAATCTCACTTTATTAGTTGTAGTTGAACGGGACAAGGAAAGCCAGGTCTGACCACATTAAAAGGGTTCCTGCTTTTTTAACCAAAGTGCTGGGGTCAAAGGACTCATCATTTCAGATCCCTGCAAACTCAGCCACAGTGCTGACAATGCTGGAGAGCAACCAACCAACAGTCCCAACAACATCAACCAACATCAGCGACCTGCCAACAGTCCTACCATGGTCTCATTTGGAAGAGAATTCCAGAGGTACCAAATGGACCCATTTGGATTACACCACATCTCCAGAGGAGATCATCTTCATCCCAAGAGTCCTGCCCAGCTCCTGCTCCTCAGAGATTGAATTCAAGGGCTGTGTGTGAGCTCTCCCCACAGCCTGGCTGTTGGCATTTGGCCCATGACAAACAGCCGTGCCAGCAGCAGGCTCCAAGCTGAGACTGGATCCCACAGCATTAAAGCCACTTCTGAGAAAATACACAGCCCATGTTATTACCCTGTGGGATGAGCAGGCTTCAGAGACCTGTTCTGTAGCCCTTTCTGGACAATCACCCTTTAAATTTAGCTCCTACTACACGTGTGCCTGAAATCTGCTTGGCAGAGCAAAAAAAAAAAATCTCAGAAAATTCACTCAATCTTCATTAGCATTTCCAGCATTGCACAAACACCTCCCTAGCCACTGGAAAGTCTGCCTTTACCCAGCCAAAATGCTCCTTTGCAAGTCATTTGAATCTTACCTCAGAAAACTCCTTTTCTGCCCACACACACAGGGAAGGAGCTGTAATCTGACTTTATTATGGTCATGCATGTGCTGTTGCCATGGAAATGGACATGATGCTACTGGATCTGACTGCAGCACAGCCAGGCACAGGCAGGGATCACAGCCAGGACCCTTGAGGCAGTGCTGCTGGAGAATCCCCCTTGGCCCCTTGCTACAAAATCCCCCAAAACCAACAGTAGTGAAACCCCCTCAGACCAGGAACCTCAGGGTAGCACCAATGGCAAGTACCAGAGACCACTGGAGACCACTTGACACTCAAGGTGGTAGCAATGCAGCTCTTGCTTTGTCATTAGCTCCACTGGAAACTTATTAAGTCAAGGGGAAAACATCCCCAAATGTTTCTGTGGTAACTGTGCTCAAGGTCTTGGTCTCTTCAATCACACCTGTGCAGGTGTGACATGGGCCACCACAAGAAGAGAGAAAGTCCTTGCAGTGAAAAGCAGGACATACCCCAGCCTGACAGACCCTCCTCAAACTGGAACCTGCAAGGTGCAGCCCCTCAGGAAAGTAACAGCAGCCTTGGTGATGGGGGTATTTCCACAGAGCCCGGAGGACAAGCTTAAGTTGTGATAATTACAGAGGCTGTAAATTCCTGGAGAAGCCACCCTCTCTTCAGCATGATGGAAACCATCTTTGCCAGGGCAAGCAGAGTTTAAACCATGGCTTGCCAAGGGAAGGATGGGTCCACACATGCCCCTGATTTTTTCTCTAAGCCCCTGGCATCCCTCACAATTGCTGCTGGAAACCAGATTCTTCCAGTCGAAGGCTGTACTTATCTCTCCTTCAGGTCTGTGCTCAAGCCCTGTGCTGGCAGGGCTGGAGACAAGTCCAAATCCAAAGCTCAGGCTGTGCCAAAAAGGACCACACTCAATCCTGGAGTAATCTGCCCCAGAGGGCAGGATGGAGTACAGCTGTCCTGGAGCTAAACAACAGCAAGGGCTTTGTAAGCATGGAATGATGAGAGGCAGACAAGTCCTGTGAGCTTAGGAGTTACCAGCAGATCAAGCAGAACAGGCTCCATATTCAAGGCCAGATTGCACAGGGGCTTTGAGCAAGCTCATCTTGTGTCATCTAGAAAAGCTCATCTCCATGACAGGGAGGTGGAACTCAATCATCTTTAAGGTCCATTCCAACCATTCTATGGTTCTATGATGACGCAGATCGTGAAGCAAAGAGGAATAAAAACTTGATTCACTGAAGACGGAGAGAACAAAGCTTCAGCTGCCACGTGGGATTGGATGAAACAAAAATGCTCCTCTAATGCCCAAGGAAGGAAGGAAGGGCATCACAGCACCAACCTGCCCACTGATGTCCAACTGCTCCATCACTCTGGGCTGTGTGGGGAGTGTCAGTGCTCCAAACCCCTCAGCGCTGAGCAGCATGGAAATGTCAGGGGTGCACATAGTGCCTAGCACCTCTTTGTGTGGGCAGGAAGGCTTTCAGCACCCTGCCATGGCCAGGCTGGTGTTGGAGCCGTGGCAAAGGGAGATCCTACATCAAGCACACAGCTCTGTGCTGCACCCCGAGATGCCAGCCCACATGGCTGAGCTCCCCACTCACAATTACACATCTGCCCCTTCCTCTGGCCTTTTCATCATCCCAGACATGCAATATCAACTACACATGGCAACAGCCTCTCATTTACCTTCCCAAGGGTTGAAAGAACCTGGCCAATATTTATAGCAGCAAATCAAGCCAGTAGTGCACTAGCTGCTTTGAGAAAAATAGCTGAGGCTTTTCTGAGTCCAGGACTATTTATTATTCATGAAATTGGATTGCAGCTTCCCCCTTCAATTTTATGTGTTGTTTTTCCTAAAATAGGGATTTTAGTTTATGATGAGGTTTTACTTAAGGATTAAAAGGGAAGACACAGAAAGGCAAAACAGGAGAAAGGAAAACAGAATGATTAAAAAAGGCATTCTGTAAAAACGACAAAATTTTCAGCAAACAAAATTTACCTTCGCAGAAACCAGCAAAGGCCAGGACATCAACAAAAGTGACAGTGCACATTTTTTATGAATTACTTCATATGAAGTGCCCAATGGATCAAGAACTCATTTTAACCAACACCTCTACCAGAGCCGAAGTGTCACAGCTGACAGGAAGTGTCCCAAATTGGCTGTGGGACCAAGTATCCTGAAGTCAACCAGAAGGATCCCTCTGGGAGGGCTGGGGCAGGCAGGAGAGGCAGGAAAAGACACTTGGCTGATGCAAGGCTCCTGCTTGGAGCACCTTGCTCTCCACCTGGAGCACATCTGACAGAGCCAGCTGACCACAGGGCCGTGAGAAAAAGATGGGATCTGCAACTGAATTACCACATCTATTTTCTCCAGGGCTTGACCAGGACTGAGTCATGCCAAGAGAAGGCTTTGAGCAGAGTCTGGACCTGGGCAGATAAAACCAGTGTTATTTGTGTCTGTTGCTTGAATCAGCCAGAGGGAAAAGTGCACAATGCACCAACCCTGCAAAATAAATACGGCACTGTAGAGGCTTACCCAGGAGACATGTACTGGGAATGCTCTCCTCCATTCATCATCTGCCCAGGGAGGAGAAACCACAGTGCAAGAACCAGCCATGGCCAGAGGAGAGATGCCAAGGCACAGGACACCCTGTGCCCACCCAAACACTGTGGTGGTGGCTGGAGCAGAGAGTGCCCAGAACTACACAGGGCTGGGGGTGAAATGACAAGATCAGATCTTTCTGGGATTGCTCCTCCTGGGTCTTCCTCTTTTCCCTTAGAGAAAGGCATCCTCACAGCAGAACAATACTCCTGCCTCAGAGGTGGAAGAAAAGGTGATGATCCCTTCCCCAGCACCAAGCAAGGCAGAACTGACTACAGTTCTATCCCACTTGGCATGAGGCTGCAGTGGGCACATGGTCCCTTCCCCCTGCACCAGGGACCAAATGCTGTGGGGTCAGGGTAAGAATTACCCACCCATGCACAACTAGACTCTCCTACAGTGCTGCCAAGCCCTGAAAAGGGAGGGGAAACAACCAGGGAGCTTCTTCCCTGAGCAGAGTCTTTTGGGAGAGACACCATAAGGGCTCTAAGGCAGTCAGGCAGGCATTCCCCATTTCCCTGGTTACTCCACCAATGAATACTCTCTCTCTTGTGTTACAGGTATTCTCCACTGCTGCAGGATCACGTCAGGACAAGCTCTGCAGTCCCCAGGCTTGAGCAAGTGCAAGTCAGACAGGCAGAGCCTGAGTGTGTCTCTTCCATGCCAAGGGGAAGGAGAGACAGCAAGAACCACTTAAATGAAGAAAAACAAGTTCACAAAAGGGGTGCTGCTTCATGGAATCAAATCCACCACAAAAATCCAAACCCAAACCCGATGCCTGCATGTTGGTGGGAAAAAGGCTACAGAGCAGGCCTAGGATGGAAGACCAGGAAGAGGGAGAGAGCAGCACCTGCAGTAAGGGACCATGATTGAAACGAGAAGAACCAGGCTGAGGAAGACACCAGGAAAGGCAAGAGACACCTCCACAGCAAGAAACAGATGGTCCAAAATGACAGGCAGGTCCTTGCACGTCACGTCAGGCACCCTGTAAACATTCACTGCTGACATTTCACACCTACACAAGGCTGCATCATCACATCTCAACACCCAGAAGGGGAGACAACATCCTTGCTGCATTTGTCCCCAGTGACAGGTCCTCCAGCCCAGATCTCCAGAATTAGACTTCAGGTCTATTCCCTGGACAGTCTAAATGAAGGTCTGTGTGTGAGGGAAGGGAGACCAGTTCAATTGTTTTGTTGTTCTGAAGAGCTGCTGTGCCTGAGACATTTCTGCTCTGGAGGTCTCCAATTTATTTGGTCACTTTTCCCTTGCTGTTCAGTCTAAGGCAGAAATTCACAAGGATTTTCCAGGGGCACAAAAGTTCCTGAATTCTCCTTGATTTCCTCTTCAACCCTAGGGTCACAGCAGCCCTTCAAGGCTTGTGGTAAAGGCCACATCTCCTGGAAGGGGACACTATGAATATCAACAAGTCATTTTGTCATCCAGGATCAGAGGGGAAGCATGCAGGTGCCACAGCAACAGCTTGCCAAGCCAGGGTATGTGATTTAGAGAGCCTTTTCCTTCTTGACACCTTAGAAATGAACTCTGATGTCCTAATGCCTCGATCATTCAAGAGTTTATCTTCCTACACCTTCATGAGCTTCAACACAGGACAAACTGAGCTGCTTCTTACTTGACTGAAAAAATGCTGAATGAAACAAGATGAGTAGGATTTAGGAACTGGGAAAAATGGATTTCCTTGCTGGAAGCAAGAGGAAGTCGCACCTGGGTGATTTTTCCACCAAGGGAAAAATCTCAGCACTGCCCTGACCAAAGTCAGGCTAAATTTGTGACAGGCTCAGGGTAAAGGAAGTGACAATTTTGCAAAATTGCTGTTCACCTGAATTTTTCACCCAACTTCACTCACAGTGGGTCAATAGATGTTGGCTGGCAGCAAATGCCATCTTACTGATGTTGCAGAATGATTCCCATCACAGTGCTAAATTGACTCCCAAAATTTCCACCTTTGCTAAAGAAAATTTTCCCCAATGCTACCCAATGAGAAGTCTATTATATTTCAACAACAGCAGGGAAATCATAACCACTTGGAAGGCTAAGAACAGCTAAGCAATAGGAAACAAGCAATTTCAAACAGTACAATAAATTTTCTCTTTGTCATTAAAAAAAATAGTCATTTTTTTCCCTTAAAGACCCCAGAGGTCTCTAAACATGAATGAAAACCAGAAAATTGCTGCTTGATTCCTCCTCCATAACACCACTGAGTATATGGAAACATCTATGGCATCTATGTAACAGGAAAACAAATCAGAATTACCTCTAAAAGAACAATGAGGCTCCAAGTTCCTGATAACGGATGTGGCCATTACACCTAATACGTGCATTGCAAAATAAGTTTGTGCTAATGGCAATTAATACCTCCCACTCCAAAACATTTCTATCAGATCTGGTGTCTGCTGGAAAACAAAGGCACATTTTATGGGAAAAGATTCACAGTTGTTTTTCTATCCACACATGTCAAAATTGGAGCAGGAAATTAGGAAAGACAGCTAATCAGAGAACGCAGTAGTGTAACTATTTCCACCAAGGTACTTGTCCATCCTTGCCCAGTGACTGTGTACTCTGGCATGGCTCACAACTCACCTGGGTGCTGGGCAGAGGGAAAGTTTTGTGTGTAGCATGTACTTCAAACACTTCCTTAACACCTGCAACAGGTATGACACATTTCCAAGAGCTGTCAGCTGTACCTCAGCTCTCAAGCACCTCAAAAAGGCAGTCAGCACTTCTTCTAGACCCACCTCAGTTCCTGATGGAAGGTACATAACCATGGCACACTCAGCACTGCTTCCAGTGACATCAGCTCTTTCAGCTTGGCAGCCAAGAAGGATTTGTATTGACCTGGCTTGTAAGATTTAATAACTGTTAGACCTCTGAAACAGCCCACACAAAATAAGCTTGTGGGGAAACACTGTATGGGCTTTGAGAAGAGCAGGCACCTGCCCTGGTCTGAGGACATTCTTGCTGTAGTAAAACCCAGCTCCTTCCACAAGAGCTTACACTAGTTAAGTGTTTCCTAACAGTGCAGATGTTCTGCTCCAGAAAACTGGGGTGAAGCTGGAGGGCCACACTCCCTAGCTTTTACTCACCATATTCTGAGTGGCATTTTCAGCTCCACAACATGAAACCTCCCTCTCTAGGACAGTACAGAGATTCCAAGCTTGGGGTCCAGGGGAAGCAAATAGTTGAAGTCAGCCAGCCCAGAGGCTTTCCACAAGCATCATGCACTAAAGACAAGTTATTGCAAGATTCCCTTCATAGTCAGGCATCACCCAGCTCACCCAGCCACACCACAACAACCACCTGGTAAACTCACTTCTACTCAAACCTGAAAGCTTTTGTTGCAGAAGGCTCAACTGAGGGCATTTAGATAAGAGATGGCATTTAAGATAAGAGAAGGTATGATAATCTCCTGATTACGCCTCCCATGCAGCCTAATCTGTCCCCACAATCTGCACACAGAGACCACCAAAGCACTGTTCCCACACCACTGGATGATCCACGGACCCCCAGGCATGATTCAAGGAGAGCTGGGTGATGAAGGGCAGATGAAGTGCACATAGCTTGGCCAACCTCATCTGCCTTTGATCTGCAACTTATTGTCTTGGCATGGTTTAGGGAGCTAATCCTCCCCTGTGGCTGGGGGAAGACACTGGCCTCCCCAGCTTCCTTCAGCTGTACAGCCCCACACAGCATGGGGTGGGGGGAACTGAGCTGCCTGGGGCAGGTCAAGCTCACAAGCTCAGGGAAAGTGTTGAGCACATCCAAATTGTGTGCATTTTGTCTGAAATCCTTCTACTCCACAGCAGCCAGCCTAAGCAGCAGGAGCCTCACCTCCTGGCTCTTTCCCCTGCTATTGCAGCAGCCTCTCCTCATGCCCTGAGCCACCCTGGGCAATGGTGAAAGTGCAAATGCATCAGAGAAAGATGTAACACTGCCTGAGCAATCCACTTTGTGCAATGGGGTGTAACACAACCAACCCGGCCAGATCCCATCCAGCACAGGCTTATCTCATCTCCATGGGCCAGGTTTGAGAGGTGACTTCACACTGCACGTTATCAGGAACACACCATGTATGGCACTTGCTGAACAACAGGAGATGCTTTCTCTTGCACTGTACAAGTCACCAAGCCACACAGCACTGATGGCAGAAGACCTTGCTGCCATCCCCCATCCCAGCATCCTGCTTGGAATGAATGGCAGATTCCCACCAGCCTTGGCTGATCAGAGCAAAGGGAGAGTGGTGAGAGGCTGGGAGGGAAAACTTAAATTTGGGATTTGCACCTGACGCCCACCACCAGGGAAACCAGTCTCATCTGATGCTTGAGGAAAGATGTGGTTGTCAGGAACTACAAACTCTATTAGCATATTCATGGAAGCCAAGAAAATAGACTTGAAGCAGGAATACACTCCTGGTCACTCAGCACAACACAATAGGGATAAAGTCCTCTTATCAAAGATGCAATCTGCAGGGGAGAAAAAGGGAGAGAAGGACCTCTCCCTTCTCAGAGGTCTCCAGTGAACCTAACAGGCATGAAACCCTTAGGAGACAAAGAGGAAGAAGTAAGACAAAATCCAAGTGTAGAAACCATCCTGTGAAGAGTCAACAAGGGAGGAGGTTTGGTGTGGGAGACAAGAAAGCCTTGAGAAAGGGCTCAAGAGATGAGCCATAAGATGCACAGGAAATGAAACAGCACCCAGAGCTCTGCACCTGGGCTGTCACCCAACCAAACACATTTCAACACGGCCATGAGCTATTTCCTCAGCCAAGCTCAGACACTGGTGAGGGATGCAGGCAACTGTGAGGACATGTCTTTAGGATGCTGTTCTGCAATCTCCAAAGAGACTGGTTCACCCTCAGCAGCATCTGTTTTGACAGATGTTTCCATCTCCTGGACTGTAACAACAGAAGGGAGAACATCACTACAGTGGGGTTTCTTGTAGCTTTCCACACCAGCAGGTCTTTCATAGTAACGCTGGTACCCTGACTTCCACATCATCCTTTTCATAGAAATCTTATCCCTGACTATGGAGAAAAAGGCCTAGGCCTCCAGGATCAAGTGACCAGCTCCAGCTCAGGACAGAGAGTCCAGAGCCAAACCAAACTTTTGCTGCAACACCACATCCCTACCCAGAGCCCAAATTCTGGGGCGCCTTCCAGTAGGCAAAGCCACAAGTGTCCCACGGGATGGCCAAAAGAAACAGAAACACAGGTGCTGATCTTGGCCCAGCCAGTGCAGCTGCAAAGCTGAGCTCCACACAGACTGCAAAAGCCAGCTGAGGCAGTGGCAGAACAGCTGGATGCTCCAGCCATGCCACACTCCCACTGCCAGCAGCACCCAGCCAGCTCCAACCAAACCTGCCTCACCATGTCCCTGCTGGAGGTCACAGCACAACCACCTGCAGGTGCCACAGTCCAAACCAAGTCACTCCACCTTCCAGTGAGTCAGGATCCCTGTCCATGAAGAGGGAGGGTGACCTCTCCTATCTCACAGGTCTCCAGCAAAGATCCCAAGGATACCTTTACAATGCTGGGATTATGAGACAGCCCATCTATGTGACAGCTTCCATCAAACAGGAGAGCAGAGAAACCTTCCAGCAAGGATGTGGTTGGGGTCCAGGAAGGATTATCAACTGGAGGAGAGGACTGTTCACTGTCCCAGACTCCTGGATGTAGTTTGACTCACACACACACCAGCACACACAAGTGGTACATGTTTTTCCCTTCAGCCCTGTATTGTCACACAGGACTGGCCCTGAAATCCTTCTGAAATGGGTTTTGCAAAACCCACCAACTGGGACCTCAGCTGTGGGGCCTGCAGAAGCCCATGACTGCCAGGGTGTGATGACAAACATGGTGCACACAGTTCTCAGTCAGGTCAGGCTTCTTGAAAGACTACAGGAAAGTAGAGGCAAACAAAAATCAGAGTGGGCCCATAGCCACTGCTAAACTTTTCAGGGGGCTGCAGCTGTGTTCTACCTCTTAAAGCTTCACATCTATTGCTTTCCTTAGCATTCCTGATGTGTTTTCCTGGCTTTACCTGGCTATCATGCTAGAGGGTGATGAGAAGTTTCCAAGGGAATGTCATCACTCTGGGCCAGAGTTTATACCACCTGATGGACTTCACCCCTGCATGAGAACAAAGATGACAAAATTAAACACAACCTCCCAAAGCCTCCTGGAAAAAACATCTGTCACTCTTTGCACCACCAGCCCTTCTTTTTTCAGATATGTCAGGAAATGCCATTTGACAACCAGATGCAGGGACAACATACAACATATCCTGCAAGGACACAAGGCAGCTTTATATCCAGCCAGGATGAAACCTCATGCAAAGAAAAGGCCTAGGAAAAAGGAAAAACAGTGTTGTGACTGAGAGGAAAGGAGGCATTAGAGCCTCTCCAGCACAACACTCCTGTAAAGGATTGCAAAGATGCTGTGTTGAGTCAAGAACAATTTCACTGCTCTCTGCACTCACATGTTTTGCATCTGGACACCCCATCAGAGCTGATAACCCTGGAAGAAGCCTCCTGAGCCATCTGGCCCCAGCCCCAGCTCTGAGCAACCTTCATGTAGGTACCTGATCTCTCCTTCAGTGAGGCAAAGCTTCCAGGCGGGCAGCTGGGACTTCACTACTCAATCTGTGCAGCTGGGAAGGCAAAGGGTAAAATCCCTTCCAAAATCCCTTTTGTTTAGCCATGGGGGCTCATTTTAACTAACCTCAGGGATTTCAGTGGAGTTACTAGTTAAAGTGGTGCAGATAGATGTGGATGGATTATAGAAGCACTTCTAAGTTTGCCAAGGAACTGACTTCAGAAGAACTGATGCAAATTGTTCTTAAGAACAATTTCCATGCAGCTTAAGAGCGAGCAACAGCAAGAAAGGAAAAAAACTTTAATTGAATAGTTAAATCATAAAATTTCTCACTGGATGAAAACAAAGATTGCTCAGCAGGAAAAAGGCAAAGGGATCCTAAGGAGAGGAGTGGCTAACACAGGGTAGCCCTGCACATTCCAGCAGCCACCCTCATCAAAAGCCCTGGGGTGATTCAAGCCTTGGGGAAAGCAGAAATACCTGGGGAGGAGGTGGAGCCAGATCCACCATCTCCCTGGTGGGCAGGAAAGGAAAGTCTCACCAGTCTGTGCAGGAAAGAGGGGCTCAGGAGGATAGAAGCAGGTTATAAGGAGCCACAGGAGAGGTAAGTATGCCACACATCAGGAATGAAGCAGGTTCATTGCCAAATCCTGCATTCTGGCTGCTGAGGCTGGAGGAAGACACTCACAATGAATGGTGTTTGGTCCAGGGTGCTGGGAAGCTGAGGAAGGATAAGAAGGAGTCCCAGGACATTAAATAAGATCTGGGATAAGAATCACAGGCATGCTTTTAAAAGAGGTTTCTGCCAAGGCCACAGAATGCACTTGCCCCTAGGCTTGGTGGCTGCACTGTCTTTCCACTCACTGCAGACAGACAGACACACTGGCTTGAACCATGGGAGTCACAGTACCTTTATCCCTCACTCAGTCTTGAGCTCTCTGAACACCTTAGATACCATAGCATCCATTTCATCCCAGTCTTGAAGACAGGGAAAACTTTTTCCTGTGTCTGCTGGAGATTTATCATTTGGCATTTCAGCACCTTTCCACCTCCAGCAACTTCTCCCAGAGCCTGGGCTCCCAGGACAGGGCCAGAGCAGCTTGTTGCAGGATGAGTGCAGCTGATTCCACAGCTCTTTGATCCAGGTGGTGAACTGCTGGGGTGGACTAAGGAAAGAGGATTTCAGCTGACCTTCATTAGCTTTCTGCTGCTCCTTTCCCAGCTTGTAAATTAGCAAGTATTTGCATCCAAAAGGCAGGTGAACCAACCCTCTGGGGCCAGGACAGAGGCACTTTGCAGAAGGGGGCAAAGGTGCTTTCCATTTAAGTGAGGGGAGAAAAAGACTTTCCTGTCTACCAGGGCCAGACAGGAAAATCCAGGCAACAGATGCAACCTGGCTTTCCCCTCCTCTCTGGTGCCACAGTGCAACCCAGTACAGGGCTGGCCAAATGACCATGTGAGATTTCAAAGCTGCCTCCCAACTTCAATAGGGGTGAGAGCAGGAAGGAAAACAGCCCCTCAATCACCACACTGATTTTCATTGCTATTAAATATAATCATCTCTGCTCTCTTTCATCTTCACTTCTCTTGTGAGAGCTGGCAGTGAAGGCAGCACACAGTAAGGAGAGGCAGAGTGGGGGAATTGCAACAAACCTCCAAAATGCACTGCTGACCCAGGGGCAGGGAGCACAGGAAACAGGGAAACCACCAGGCCTATTGCTATCAAAGGGTGGGAAAAGGGACCAGACACAGAAACTTGCTCAGCTTTGTTTCTCGCCCTCACAAGCTTACCACAGCTGCCATGTCTCCAGTGCACTCTGAGCCTGCTCAACACCACCAGGAGCCCCTCTCAGAGGTATCCAAAGAATTTTCAGCATCGTCTGCAGCACAGAGCATGGACCACAGCTCTCATCTCCCACCTGGGCTGCCAAATTTAGAACATCAATCTTATGGCCCACCCTTATTTCTGGCCCTGCTTCACTGTGTGACATGCAGGTAAAAATGTATGACTTAAGCAAGAATTTCTGCTCCTGCCCCCATCACCTGGGCTGCTGTCAAGGTGTTTTCATGGACAATCCACCCCTTTGTGCTCAGATGAGCCCCTCTTCTGTCCAAAGATGCTGGGCTGATGGGAAAGGCCATGTCAGCAGGCAGGTTTTCACTTTTTCCTCAGCACACCTTGCTCCAGACACTTTGTGGTAAGTGTTCCTTTTTAAGATCTATTGATTTCATAAATAATAGAGTAAAAGAAAGAAACACATCACACAAATACACAGGACAAATAATCTCTCCCTAAAGAAACAAACAGCAGCTACAAAGAAAAAAATAGCCCAGTAGGTGAGCATTGATCTTTAAGCAGGAGATCAAGTGGCATTAGAGTTATTTGTTAATTAACTTAACAGCACATAGATAGGGCCAGATTCAAACAGGTCACCTTAGGGGTCTTGCTCCACAAACAGAAGTCTTGAAGCCTGCTTTTCTCATTCCAGGAGAGCACTCGGCAGTTTCTGCAACACCACAGCTACCTCTGTCTTGGTTCTACTGACTGATGTCCAGAGGGGACAAGTGCCAAAAGCCAAAATCTTCATCTCTAATTCCAGGAAAAAGCTCCTGGCCTAGGGAACCAAACATGAATGAGAAACTTTTCCAGCCACAGGCCTGCATCAGAAGACTCTGACATAGAAATCAACACCTACTGCTCCCAGGATGAAAAGAACAGTGTCTTCTGAAGTAACCACAGCCTAGAAGAACTAAAGGAAAAGGGTATTCCTAGGCTTTCACAGGATGAAAACCATTTCAGTTAACCCTGGTTAGCACAAGGCGCCTGCTTCACGCCACAGACCAGGTGTAACAGGAGACAGGCACAGCCTTTGGGGCTGTTACAGCATCTACACGTGGCAGAGTGGATTCACACAAGGGGAACAGCAAAGCCCCCTCATCCTCTGCCCACACCATGCTGCCAGGATGATCTCGTGGTGCCCAGCACACTCCAAGGTGCTCATTTCAGCTGAAACAGGCACAAGTCCTTCCTCCAGTGGGAAGATCTGCACACCAAAGCTCAGCCCTGCTGTGAAAACGTGAGGAGAGAATCAGTGCCAAGAGCAGCCACCCCAGAGGGAAGCAAGGCCATGCAGGAGCTCCATCCAGGCAGCTGCTTAGCTTAACCCTTTCAGTTACCAGCTGCAAGAACAGCTACCACCAGTGGCATATGCTCCACACAGCCACAAGCTCTTGCAATAAGCAGGATCAACCTCAGTAGCATTCCCCATTGGAAATTTGCAGTAAAATCCTTGTGCCACGCAGAGCACCACTGGATCTTCAGCTTGCCTGATCTCTGGAAGGCAGCAGTGAGTTATTAGCTGCATGGGAGGTGCCTGCAGGGAGCAGAAACAGCGAGGGAGAACAGGGGTGACAGGTTTTTGGCACTGGGTCATGGCACCAATTCAAGCCTAGCGTTTTTGTGACAACAGAATGGTGTGTTTCCAGGGATTATCCAGGCATTATCAGGGAGGAAGGGCTGGAGTGAGTATAAAGAAATCTAAAGGTGGTCACTGGGGAAAGACTTCCTTACAGATGGCAAATTCCTAGCCTCCAGCAGTGGTCACCTGGCCTGTCTCAGCTGCAGCTAAGCAGAAAATGAGCCTCTGCCAGAACACGTCCAGGTGTTCCCAATGCTCATCCCCCAGAAACCACCCCAGAGCACGCTCTCCCAGCTGGCTGGTTTAACAGTGTACCCTCACCTTTGCTCAGAATTGATACCAGATAGCTTCAAACTCCACCTGAGGCAACAGCCACCACTTGTGCAGTGCAGCACAAAGGCTCTTCAGCACACCTTCACCAGCAGCACTGGCTGCTGTGCTACAAGGAGACAGGGAGAAAGTAAGGGATGCCAGAGACCAGTGCCCTGGAAGCCCATCACTCTCTCCAGTGACACCCCACGTTCAAATCTCTGACAAGCTCTTCTTTCATGGAACCAGTACCTCAACAGAGGAAGCAATTTACAGACATCTCCCCTGACAAGGAGAACAGGGGAACTGAGGAGTGATGTCTGCCTGCAGTGACAGCTCTGTTGCAGAGCTACAAATCCCAGCTTTCCCTGAGACACATGTAAAACTTCCCACAGCACATTAAAACCAGGTCAGATACACAGAGGAATATCAATAAGAGAATCTTATTTCCCAGCATTTCCTTTCCAAAACTACAGGTGATCAGGTCCTGCCACTTGAGAAGCACTTGCAGGCCAACTGTTTCTAAAAGCAAGAGAAGAAACACAGCCCTGCTCTCACGTCAGAGTGACAAACCTTTGTAAAACTATTCACTTCCCTCTCCTCCTACTCACTCGTGTTTCAAAAAAATTTAGTTCAAAAGCAGCTCTTTAAAGAGGTTATATAATAACTGACTTGTACCACGAGGCTAGCTAGTTTTAGCCCAGCTACTTAGATCATAGTTGTATTTTATTTCCTGGTTAGCTGGCAGACTCATGTCCAGTGACGAACCTGTGGGCAGAGGATGCTCCTGGCCATTGCATTTCCCAGCCAGGAGAGTCAGTACCACAGTGTTCTGCTGCTTCTGCCTTTTCAGTAATGAGCTCTGCTGTCATATCTGTCCAATTCCAGCTCCCAGACAGGAAGGAAAGTGGGCAGTGCTTGAAGATTCCTACTTTTTCACAGATCACGGTTATGTTTAACATGCTCCATACTCACAGCAGCCAAAAAGCCATTTGCAGCAGCACTGGGCTCCCCAGGGGCCAATCTCAGCACAAAGAACCCTTGCTGTAAGTTTAGTGAGGTCATATGTCTGGCAAATGTAATGGCAACAAATTAAACTACTTTTTTAAGAACTTGGCTTCCACAGTGCCTTGGAGATCCAAAACAAAATCCTTAACTCTTCGTAGCCTGCCCCTGCACGGAGTTGACCACATGAGGTTTTCAAGGCAGGATTTGTCCTCGAGCAGTGCAGAAGCCATGTCAGCCCAAGGACAAGCCACAGGCTGCTCCTCACTTGGCTGCTCCACTGCTCCCTGAGTTAACAGCTTCACAAATGGGACACTGCAGATGTGCCCACATTAAAGAAAAAAATCATGACTGTAAAAATAAAAGTGGGTTTCCAGAGGTTACTCTCTCCTCAGTACTCAAAAACTGTGGTGCTTAGTGGATAAAGCACGGAGCCTCAGGACAAGACAGGCAACAGGATTTGGGATCTTTAAGGGGTTTTTTTTTTTAGGTTGTTGCTCAATCTTTAAGCACAAGGATTAAAATGTAAATCTTGTATTTTCCAAGCCTTGCCTGCCTCTCAAGCAATAACCAGCCTTCAGAAATGCTGGTTCTAAGGACGTTCTAAGTCCTATTCCAGGTAAGAGGGTTGTAAGGGGGTAAATGAAGTTGCTGATATTTAGGACAAAGAAGGTACATAATACTGTCAAAATCTTTTCAGATTATTTTTCTTGCCACTTTAATCATATAGAGGTTGTAAGATTGCCTCTCCTCCTAACTTCCCACACCCATCCACCCTGGCTTACCTCTACAACAACAACATAGAACAAGAAGTCAAGTCCAGAAAAGCAATTTTCCTGCTCTGCTGCTTGTGGTTAGAATAGAGCTAATTTTTTTTTCCCAGAAGCTCTTATGGGGCTCTCTCAGATTTGAGCTGGTAACAGAATTGATAATTCAGGGATGCTTTAGTTGCTGCTGAGCAATAACACAGAGCCAAGGCCTTTTCTGCTTCTCACTCTACCCCAAGAGAGGAGGCTGGAGGACAAAGATTTGGGAGGGGACAACCAGGACAGCTGAGCCCAGCTGACCCAAGGGATATTCCAGACCATGTGGCATCATGCTCAGCATATAAAGCTGGGCAAAGAGTGAGAAAGGGAGGGCATTCAGAGTGATGGCATTTGTCCTCCCAAGTCACCATTACATGTGATGGAGCCCTGCTGTCCTGGGGATGGCTGAACACCTGCCTGCCCAAGGGAAGTGGTGAATGAATTCCACATTTTGCTTTACCAGATCCAACTGTCTTTATCTCAACCCACAAGTTTTCTCACTTTTAGTCTTCTGATTCTCTCCACCTGGGGTCAGTGAGGGGCTGTGTGGGGATTAGTTGCCAACTGGGATTAAAACACAACACCCTACATTCCACTTGTCCTCAGCACTTGAGCATTTAAACTGTTTTAGAAGCACAATTACATCTTTCAAATGGATTCACTCAGAACATCTGAAAAGGAAAAGCATCTGTATCAAAAGTGCCCAAATGTGAGCACCTCTGAACACACATGAAATGTGTCAATCATACTGTCATCCCCTCTAAAATACTACATTCAAGTTGCTGCTTTGTCTCTAAGACATTAGAAACTACACATTAAAAGGATGCAAAGGCTATTTTTAAAGCAAATCACAGAATATTCTGAGTTGGAAGGAACCACAAGGATTATTGAATCCAATTCCTAACTGAATGGCCCATACAGGGATCGAATCCACAACTCTGGCATTATTAGCACCATGCTCTGACCAACTGAGCTTAAAAACTGATGTAGGAATATTTAAATTTTTCCCTCCACACCCCAATCTCAAAGGCCAGTCCACAACACTGAGGATCAAGTTGAAAGTTTAGGCTCTTGCAACTGATTTTCATCATTATTTCAGTGGCAGCAGATCAGGGCAGGAACAGCTTTTTTTTTTTGTAGCAAGTTAGCCACAGCATTTTTGAGTCCCCTCCTCCCCACCCATCAGCATCACCACACAAGCTCATTTCAATGAAAATGATGTCAGTCTCTCAGCAAAAAGACACTGAAAGCTTAGAGCAAGAGCACAGAATATCACCACTGAATTGATTCCATTAAGGGAAAGTAATGATTTATCAGAGTCAGAGCCTGGAAACAGAAAACAAACTCTGTGGCAGAGCAGAGAGAAACTCATCATCAACCAAGCATGGAAATGAGAAAGCTCTCAATCTCCAACAAATGAAGGAGTGAAATATTGTGACCATGCCAGCAAGGGGTTCTTAGAGATGTACAAAGGACCAGGAGGGAAGGAGATCAGAGGCTTCCCAGTGCTGGCAAGAAAACACAACCAGATCCCACCATGTGGGATGAGGAGCATTAACACCACCAAGGTGCTGTCCCAGCCAACACAGCCTGCAACAGAAACCGGTACAACACCAAAAACCATCCCAAAGCCAAAACCACACTGCCTGGCCTTAAAACCAGCTAAACCCTCTGTGAAGTAAGAATGCCAGCCTGTCCTCAGGCAAGCATCCAGAGTGCACAACACATGCAGAGATGTAGGCCCTGGAAGCTGTGCAAGGCTGGCAGGTGCTGGTGGCACAAGACACCACCAAGGGCAGGGACTGAGGCAGCCTCCCTGTCTGCAGAGATCAGACAGACAGTGGGGAGGAGAGCAGTCCTGAGGTTCTCAAGTTCCTGCAGCTCATTTCTCCAGGGATGGGGGGCAGAGTTTATTCCAAGAAAGGAGACCACCAGTATGTGTTAGCAGAAGAGATGTTGCAGACAGGATCTCCCAGAAGTCCAAATTCTTGTGCAGCTACATACTGAACACCTGCTCAAGCGTCAAAAAAGGCAGGAGGAGCGATGAGGGGAGGAGGGTGCCAGTGATGAGCTACTCAACTGTGAAAACACCTGCAAAATGACCAAAAATTAAAGGCAGTCCAGTATGAGAACAGGGGAGTTCCATGATGGAGAAAACATTCCACTGTTTAGTTCCTTTCATGCCCCTTTGCCCTGCCTTTAATTTAAGAAGCAAAGATGAAGCAAAATCTCCTTAGAAATCACCCTGCATCTGACAAGCTGGGGCCTCTGTTCCAGCCTCAATCATTTTTCCTATATTGCACATGGGAGCAGGCTAAATGTGTCAGATTTAATCTCCTCTGCACAAATATCATCCAGAGTCTCAGCTGCTGTGTCAGATTTGCCGTGTGAGACTTGGCTGAGACAAACCCTTCCAGGTGCCAGTTGCACAGGACCTCACCTGCTCGATATGGTCCTAGACCAGAGGTGAAATACCACTGCCCCAAATATCCTGAGAGCACTTTGCTTCTCACCTTCAGCCAGCACACAGCTCAGCAACAAACCTAATATATGGGCCAGGCATTTGGAAACTCCAAGTTGCTTACACACTTTAAAAATAGTTTAGTAGGACCAGAGATTGGAGAGATGTGACCTTCCAGCTTAGTACTCAGTCCACATGCTGGCTGCTGTACTTCTGGAAAGCACAAGAGATCACAATTGTTACCCACACTTACAAATAAAATATTGCTTTTATTTTAGTAAAGTAACAAAGCTATTTACAGATATAATAACTATACATTCCAATTGAAAAATAGAATGTGCTCAAAATTGTTAAAGCAAGTCACACACAGTCTGTTAGGAACACAAACAACCTCAAACCTCCCAATGCCTTCACCTCCTGTCTCATCTTAGGAAATCAGTTTGTTTTGTTCTGAATGATTTTCTGCTGATTCTCAAGACATTCCTTCAGCTTGTCTTCAGTGAGTGTCAGCCTCTGCTCCAGGATGGAAACTGTCTGCAAAACAAAGTGAAAGCTGCTGTTAAGCTACTGACAAAGACACACTGCACACTGTACTCCCTAAAAGATGTGCCAAATAAAATGCTAAATTCACAGGAATATTTTGAGGTATTTCTAGGCTGGAACTCCAGTGTCAGCATTCCAGCAGAGCAGAGCCCCTCATGACTTCAGAGAGGAGCAATAGAAGACGGTGGGTGCAAAGTCCTCCTGCAGACCACACCAAGCACCCATTTCAGCACTGGTGCTTTCAGACTGGGCTCTCATTTCCTGTCCTGGACAGGTTCATGAGGCACCAAACACTGGAGAGTCACCAGACATGCTTCTGCTAACAAGACATACAGATTTTAAACAATTTTGCTCATTTATGGCTCTGATTTTATCTCTTTGCTTCCAACCATTTCTTCCCTTCCCTGAACACATGGGTCTGCATGAAACACTCAAAACTTGCTGGAAGAGCACCATAACAGACAAGAAAACCTTCCCAGCCTAAGACAATGCAGCAGGAGATGGAGGGGAAAAACTCCAAGTGGCAACAGCTATCTCAACATAATGCCTACATTTTTTGTGTAATCCAGTTACCCTGCAAAGGATTGTTCTCTTTCTCCTCGAGCTGAAGTCATCGTGTACAGGATGCACAGGAAGAACATTTTAACCACGTGGCAATAAAAGCTTCTGCTGAAAACCTTTTATTGATCACTCCAAGATAATCAAGGGCCTCAGCTATGCACAACCACTTTCAGCTTCCAGAAACATCAGAATGGCTGATAATGGGTGGTGATGATTTAATGCTTTAATATCCATAAACTTATCAGCAACAATCAATAGCTTCACGTTTTGGGCATTTTTACTGCATAAATAACATCCTCTGCTAAAAACAAAGGATGCTCAGAACCTTAGACTTTAATAAAGTAATTAAAATAAACTTGGACAACCGCTGTTTGTATAGCAGTTATACATAGAAAGCCTTTTAATAGCGCATTTCGTAAGCACATCTCTAAGTGCCTGACAAAAGCAAGCAGGTCTCATTATCCCCATTTTACAGCTGGGGAAACGAAAGCACAAAGAGAGGAAATAGCTTGGCTAAGGCCACTTGAGACTAAGAAAAGTCTGCTGTAAAATGATTTGGGGAATGAGACAAGTCATGGGGGAGAAGAGAAAACAGACATAGTAAGAACAACAGCAGGCATAAGGCAAAGCCATCTTTCAAGACTGCATCAAGAAAGTCAGGAAGGGCTTGAGGTTGTCCAGTGCATCATAATGCACCTTTTTTTTCCTCCCTAAACACAGTTCAAAGCTTATTTCTAATAAACACAGTTCAAAGCTTATTTCTAATATATATCTTATTTCTGACCCGTGATAAGCAGAAGAGCTCTGCTGCAGCTGTAGAAAGCTCCACCTGAAAGAACAAACTCTGCATTGCCCAAATATTCCATGGGCTACAGCACCAGCTGTATATAAGTTTCTTCTTCCAGTATTTCCATTGTTTGAGGCACAGGAACTGAAGTACAGAGAGAACCAGAAGAAACATTGCAGAGCAGACAGGTAACATCCCAGGTGCCTCAGAGCCAGCAGGAACCCTCCCATCTATTCAAAGGACAGAAGACTTAATCTTCCCCACATCCAGCCATGCCATTGCCTAGTGACTGTCTTGGAGACCAGGAGCAAAGCTACCGAGGGCAGAACACAGCAGGCTGAATGTCTACCAGGGGTTTACAGCAAAGCTCTTATCCTTCAAGCAACCAGAGAGAGAATGAAAACCAGTAGGGATCCTGATTTTTCCATCTGAAAAATGAACTAGTAACTCAACACTCTAACAAAAAGAGGGAGAATGAAACATTGCATCAAATTTCCTTTAGAAAGATAATCAGCTGAATTAACGTCCCAGTCACACTGCCCTGCCAGAAGCAATGCCCAAATCACTCATGGTTCCTCCGTTCCATGATTTACTGCCACCATGATCCTGTCAATAGGAGTTAAGAGCTGCTACACACAGCACCATGAGACACAAGTAAAGCAGATTTAACAGTGTTGGATTTGTGAGAAAGCTGTAAGGAAAATGTTTATTGGAATGGAAATTGCATGTAAGTATAAGCAGAAACTTGCAGTAAGTATTTTTTGGAAACTAAAAGTGGAAAAGTAGCAGTCAGAAATGAAAGTCAGGAAGTCCAAATTAGGAATCAATGACTATAGTCCATTTAGACTTGGATGTATGATGAATATAAATAGACAGGGCATCTGACATCCTAGGAAGGTAAGGGAAAGCACAAATACTGCCCAGCTGCTGTAAGTGCTATATTGCAACTTGCACAAAAAAGCTCCTTTATTAGCAGCTGAAAGTTTCACAGTATTTCCATGCTGCCATTTATAAAGCAAGCCATTCTCAGGAGGCAAATGAAACTGCACCCATTCAACTCCTACATGCTTTTGCTATGGCTTCTCAAAGATAACAAACCAGCAGTCAAGTCAAGGAGAAGAACACTGTTAGCCAGATCCAGTGAGGATTCACTAGAGCCAGGTTTGCCCTCTGTGGTGGGGATCTGGGCTTCCTGGTCAGGAATACAGAATGTCTCCATTACGCACCCAGGAGTAAATGCTAGATAATTTATTGAAGTCCTGGCTTAAATTGGCAGAATCATAACAGCTTAGGCTTAAACAAGAAAAAAAGAACAAGCTATTTACTTTTAAGGAGTATTTCTGACATTACAGTAATATACTGAGCATTACTATGGGCACCTGAACAGAATACAGGAATTTTTCACAGAAAACTTAAATCACTTCTACCAACACTTCCTGCAACATTTGTCTTCATTTATCTTCACAGACTCAGCATTGAAAAAACCCATTCTTCTCCTTGGAAACATTAATGAGAAACTATGGAAAAAAGTTGCCTCGCATTTACTTAAAAATTCTGGGGAATATTCACTTCCATCCTGGCCCAGGACACCTAAACTGAGGTACCCAGTGGTCATGCTTGCTTATCTGATGACAAGCCCCTTAAGCTATTCCTCCATGTTATTTTTACAACCCAAAAAACAGTGATTTGGGATGCTGTTCCAAGATGCTTCCATTAGTATCTTTTCTGTAATCCCTCTTAAACATGTTTGATTAAACAGCAGAGACAATTTAAAAGCCATTTGCCTTAGGATTGCAGCTTCTGCAGTAGCCCTGGAGGGGTTTTTGAAGAGGCCAGATAAGGGGGAACCAAGTGCTAACTGAATGCCAAAAGAAACCAGTTCCACTAGCATCGAAGGAAATCTCAGCAGCAGAGTCCAGAGCAAGGGAGCAGAGGTCACCAGCAAGCCTGGTGGAGTCCCTGCCAGGAGAGATCCAGCCAGCCAGATGGCTGCTATGAGCTAAAGCAGTACTTAACCTGGAGCAAGGGGGCAAGGCAGGCTAGGGCACAGAAGGGTGGAATAACTAAAGCTCAGCTCACCCTGCTAAGGAACACTCTCTACAAGTCCAGATGTGCAGCCCAGGGCCTTTCCAGTATGCAGTCACAGTGGCTCTGAGTTAGCCATGTAATAGCACAGGGGACAGAGGGGCCTGACTGATCATCCTGACTCATCAGGGAACCCCTCCAAAAGGTATGGACACAGCAGTTCCTCAGATCAAGTAACAACAGCTTGGCTGAACCTAACAAGGGATATGATCCTGCACAGTGACTGCACCACAGATGGGTTCTTGGCTCTGTGCAGGAAAAATAGGACAACTGCACTCCTATTCCTGTTTCCTCATAGCAGAAAATCCCTCTCTCCATTGATCTCAAAGGAAGCAGAAGTAGTTTTCTAGCTTTACTTGAAAAGATCCTCAAAAGTTTGCTCCACTTTTTTTCTAAGCATATGCTAAAAGATTTTGCAGAGCACCAACACATCAAACAGCTCAAAGAAAAAACATTACTTCTACCTCTTCAGATTTTTCTTCCCTATCTGACAGGGTCAGTTTCTGAAGACAGCATTTTCTTATTGATTTATTTAAAAAAAAAAAAAAAAAAAAAAAAAACCCACAATGAACACACAACAAATGCAGAAGTTTGTAAATTTCTGTACCAGTTACTCCACTCCACTGTGTGGGTACTAAGAAGAACTTAGGGATTGATGTTTTTTAAGAGGTCCATTGAAGCATACAAATGTCCCATGGATTTACAGAATGAGACTTGCCATGTTTGACCTGGAGTTACAGGTTAAAGAGCTCTGCCCTCTGTAACAAGCATGGCCAGTGCAGGTGCATTCTCAAAGACACCCTGCTGTAACTTCTTGTGATTTTCCCTCAAATTAGCAATTTCAGAGCCCACTTTATTCCCAAACATGGCCAAGAAGTACAAGTGAACTGCATCATAAAAATGCTGCCTTAGCATCCAAGGGGCACCCAGGTAAATCAAGCTTGGGAGCCTTTTCTCTAAACTAATGCAATGAGTGAAACAAACTACCAGGGGAAGGGTTTGCACTGGGGTAGCCCTACCTACCTTTTACAGGAGAAAAAAAACCCTTAACTCCTCCTTCTTCCACTAACCACAGTTCACAACTCCAAACTGCAGCTGCAAGATTGAAAGGCTCATGGGAGAACTCATGCAGCAAGAGTTCAAGCATAAACCTGTCTGGCAAGAACAGTTTCTCCTCCTCCCATTCTGGGTTTTGCCCCAACATGCTACCAGTGCCCCCTGCACCTCAGCAGCTGCACTTGGACCCCCAGAGCAGATCCCTGCTCTTACCAAGCACACCTAAAAAGAGCTGGGCTGCTCTCCTCACGTGCAAATGGTAATTTAACAGCTTTGAGATGGCACCCAAGCCAGCTACACACATTCTGCATGCTCTGAAGCATTCTCAGCAAGAGCTGGCAGTTCAGACTAAGGAGGAAGTCTCATGTCACAGTAGAACAAAGCATGAAGCTTTCACAGTAATTAACACTTTATGTAAAAAACGAATGCCTGCAAGGACCAGCCTTACTCCAGTGGTCAAAGCCTTAACCTCAGAGTGGGTTTTGGTTTAAAATAAAATGTGGGGTGATTTCTAACAGAAATGATAACTCCTCATGTGCTCAGACTAAAGCAAGATGTGCTATCCCAAACATTTTAAATCAGGTCTGGAGCTCATCACCATCTGTGCTGGTTTTACATTGAAGCTAATCTCAAAAGTGATTTTTCTGAGAGGAACTGCTAAGACTCCATGTCTGACAAAAACCAATCAGTGAATAGTTTTGAGATCTGACAATCTGTTAAACCACTGAGAAAGCTGAACGTGCCACTATGAACAGACATGTTGAAAACAAATAAGCCCAGGAAAAAGCTCTCTTGCTTTTTTTGCAGAGAGAAGTTCTTCAACCTCCTGGCCCAGTGACAGGGCAGGAGAGGGGAGGAGAAGCCACAGGGCCCTGACTGAGGCTGAGCCATGGCTGCTGACATCTTACCAACATTGATCCCTGTCCCACAGCCAGGTGGAAGAAAAGAGAAGTGTTCCAAAGGTTTTATTCAGATTCTTATTATTCTTTTAGTTCTGTTAACAAAGTTCTTTCTTTATACACTTTAAAGTTTGAGCCTGGTTTGCCTTCCTCCTAATCCTTTCTCACAGAAGGAAATGAGTAAATAATTCTAGCGGGTGCACTGGCAACTTGGCCAGCACTAAACCCACCACACCATCTCAATGGCTTTGAAGGCAAACTCTAAGTGAATTCTCACAAAGCCTATTTGGATAGAATATTTCACACTAGGCTGAGTTAGTGAGTGAAGACTCAGCACTATCCAATTCTCTAATTCAACACCATGAATTTTCCTGGGTTTACTTTGTAACATGCTTCAAATTCCACAAACCTTTATTATTGCTCCTACAACACACTTAGCTCCAACGTGGCTGGACAGGAACAGCTTGGTCACTGCTGCTATACAGCTCTGAGTCAGCAAGTCCCACAGACCCCTCAACACAGGTTTTGCACATCCATCCAAGGTTCACTGTGAAGTCACATGGATTAGGAAAACACGACAATGCCTGCAGAAGGACAAATGCCAGCACTAGCCTGGCCTCATCAGGATCCCTACATAGAAATCTGCTCAAATTGTGTTGCTAAACAACCTCCTTGTCTATTCTGTAGTGCAGGGCATGAGAGTTCATAGTCCCACCAGCTCTTTTCAGCCACCATTCAGACGTCCCCTGTATTGTAAAGGTTGTCCTTTGTATTAAATCAATCCTAGCCAAAAATATCAGCCACAGGCTCAGCCAGTTTCATCCACACAGGGTGGAGGGAGACACAAGGCACACAAGCCCTTTTCAACTGAGTCCATTTACAACCCTGAGATTAGCAATGTTTCATCACACTCTGCTGTTGCTTTAGTCTTGACAGCTGATCAGCCAAAGCTAAACTGATGGCACTTACATCTGATCCTGCACTTTTCTAGAAGGGAATGGCTGATGGCTTCTGTGCATCTTCCTTGGTGCAGAGCTCCCAGACTCTGGGGCTGGGTCAGCACAGCAAATGGTGTCAGGAGACTCCCAGTTTCACCAAAAACACAGCCAGTCAGGATGAACTACAACAAAATGTCATGCACCATGACAGCAACTGCACAATACAGAGGTTTGAACCCCAAATGACCACAGGTCTTACCCAACCACAGAGACTTCAAAGCCTTCACATATCCGTCCTCTGCCTCTGAGAGGATGCAAATCACTCACCTAAATGAACTCAGCTGCTGGTATTCAATAACTGAATAACAATTTGTCTTAATCTTCAAAGTCTGTTTGTGAAAACAAATTGTGGGAGGTGTTTAGTATTCCTTCCCATAGAAGAAAAATGGAAACTAAAGGTCCTGTGAACATCCCAGAAGCGGATCAGCACCTCTGAAGAGCCAGCCTTCAGACAGTGTCCTGCTAACACAGCAATATCCCTCAGACTGCATTTAATTTAAGCAATCTTAGAAAGGGGAAAAATGTACTTGCATCAAGATTTTATAAAGCATAGTTTGGAAGTAGATTTCAGGGGGCAAAAAAAAAGTAGCTCTGCTCAAGGACAGAGGACCAGCAACAATAAGGGTATTTAATTTGTTTTGAGTGAGAGATCAAAGCTACTGAATCTCTAAGAGATGGGTCTGACTCACAAGAAATAGCCTCTGTGTCCTTTAAATTCAGATTTAAAAACCAAGCTCATCTGACACTCCATAGATTTTCAGATGAGAGTTTTATTAGTGTTTCAGATTTCAAACTATTTCTCTTGGAATAAAAATTGCTTCCAGTTTTTCTCCTGTATATTGGGTCCATCAGTGTTCAGGTCTTGAGAGCAACACAAAAACCAAACTATTTGCACACAGCAAAGGTAGAAGCACTTGGGACATGATCCCCCCACCACTGCCAAATACTTCCTGACTTGTAACTACTTCAAGTCATAAAAGCATCTATTTTACTAAACCAGTTGCTTAATTTACATTCATTGCCTCTCAAAAGAGACATTCATCCCTCACCAACACAGGCTTGAGACCGCATCTCAAAAAAGGAGTAAAAATTTGATTTTACTCACTTTCATTACTAAGCACTGGACACAAACATATTCAGCTTTAATTTAAAAGCAACTCACTTGTGTCCAAGTCTTTTTTTTATGCTAAAAAAATAATTTAGAAAAATTCTTTCTCGGCTTGCAATCTTTTCTGGAGTGAAATAATCCTTTAATCTCACATGATCTAGATTATCCTTCAATTGAGGCTTTGGATTATTATACTGATTTATCAAGTCTTCTCCATTTCACTGTGTTGTTTTCTCCCAGCTTCAATGCAAGATTAGTTTGGGGAAGCATATAAAGCCATTTCCTGTGGGCGGATTATCGCAGCTATTTATGAATTTTTATGCTAACCTGATTCTGAACTCTTCCTCTGGAGAAGACATATTCCTTCCCACATAAAACCAGCAGCTTTTGCCTCAGTGCCTGCTGCCCACAGAAGTAACAGAGTGAACACAGCAGCTGGAGGTGTTTAGAGTGAGGACAAAAGTACATTAAACTGCTTGAAGATGATTACTGCAAATACAAGTTTTCCACTGCAACCAAGATAGTTACTCACAGATCTTTTCAGAAGGGCAGCTCAGCTGTAAATGCAGGAAATGCACCTGAACCAAGCAAATCTTTAATATCTTCTACACTTTTGTTTCAGCCAAAACACACCTTTCTGTGCCAGGTTATCCAAGAGATAAATGACCTTGTTTTTCCCTTAAACTTTAATATTCACCCCAACTCTTCATATAGGCACTGAGATACTGAGATTCAGTCATCAATAAAAACAAATAAACTGATAAACAGCTTGCATTTTCATCCTTTTCACATCTCTGAAATGCCAGTAGAGGATTTTTAAACACCAAGACACTGATAAGAGAATAAGCTGCAGCAAAGGGAGGAGCAAAGCATCAGTATCACAGATTTATTACTCTCATCTTCCTCATTCCTTTGCCAGATGTGAATTGCCTGCTTTCCTACAGAGGAGAACCAGGGTATCTAAGTAATCCAAAACTAATAGAAACAACTGGCTTATGTCCAGGTCTCTACTTCACTCTTTAAGGCAGCAGAATTATTAAGCATCTGCTACTCTTCTGAAAAAGAGCCATGTAAAGCCAAACATAAACTGCTTTTAGGAGAAAAATATGAAGGCCCTGTCAGGTCACATTAGACCACTTTCTTACAAGTAAAACAAAAGAATCCTGACAGAGCTTTGGGGAGGAGGAGGGGAAAAAAAGGTTTCATTGAATCAAAGACAACCTGAAAGAAAGTTGCCAAAGAATTAAAGAATTGAATGGTATCAACAACATAAGAATGAAGCTTAGGAAAGCTTCTATTCACTCTCATGGTTCCTGCTAGCTGTGATACACAGCAGCCAATGGATTCTTTTGATCCATCTCTCTGATGGAACTTAAGTGCCCAGCTGAAGGAGCTCCAGTGGGGCACACCACCTCCACAGCCTCAGCGATTGGTGACTGGCTGGAAGAGACCTCTGAATTGAATAAAAACAATCTCCCTGAATCCAAGCACATGACACCTCATTTCATCTGGAAATCTACTGCCAGCAGAGGGAAGTTACTGGTAATTGGTGATGTAGCTTCAAGTGTGCAGCTCAGAACAAAGCTGTGTGCTGGCAAGAGATGACAGCCCACAGCTGATGTCTTACTATCACCTCTTTCAGCAGAAATTGGAAGTATTTTCTCTCCTTCCCACCTCTACATGATACCAGGTTTAAACCTTGAAATGACAGCTACAGAAAAATATTAGGAAAATAAATTTGGCTTAGATCTGCATAATTTCCCAAAGTAGTTTATCACAACTTCAACCTTCCCCCACTGGTACTTTACATGATGGCAACACACTTGCATCTACAACAAGAACAATGAACACAGGAACTCAAAACACCACATAAGAAATGAATCCAAGCTCTCATGGAGCTAACAGATTAAATTCCTGAAAAGCCCATGGATGGCTATATCCATAGAGGGTTTCTGGAAATGTCACAGGTTCTTTCCCTTCAACTGGATGCCCTTGCTTATGCCCTTAGAGCTCTCTTTAAACATGTAGCACTCAGGAATTATTATTTTAACAGAGCACTAGGAGCATTTGCAGCCTTTCTCCAAGAAGAGAAGATAGTGACATCTGTTAAGTGTCATTTATTACAGCTTTCTGTTGTTTTGAAGAAGCAGTGGTGTCCTCCCTTCACAAAGAGAAGTCAGCAGGCCCAAAGCTGACACACACACACACACACATTGGTTTGAACCTGCTGCTTGCAGCGAGCAGCACCCATTTGTGCTTTGGCAGAAATGCCTTGGAATAACAACCAACTCCACAGCACCAGGCACTGCTTCCAGTTCACTGGGATCTCTGCACACCACAGCTCCTACCAGAGCCCATCCAGCTGCATGAAAGAGGGCTAACAGTGGCCCTGCTGGAGCTGCACTCCCTTCTCCTACCAGCCAAAGGTGGAAAAGCCAAAGCTCAGACAGGGAAGTCAATGCCCTCCACATCTGCCTTGCTCCCTGCCCACATCCCTCCTCTCTGAGGTGCCTTCTGCCTTAGTCCAGGAATGAGGAATTCTTCCAAGCTCATTTGATAGGGTTTGTTTGGTGTCAGTTTGTGTTGCTGCTAAATATCAAAACCTTGGCATGAAAACAGCATGTCAGGGACATCTACTTGTACAAATGCATTAAAACGGTGTTAATACAACATATACAAAGTAGAACCAATGGGAAATCAACTACTTCAAAAATTGTAAAAATGCTTCCAAAAAGGTAAAGGTTGAAGAACACAGTCACTCAAGGCAGCATTTGGGTTTTTTACTATTTCAGGGCTATTTCCAATTTTATCCTATAACTTACTAATTTATTCCTCCCCCACTGATCTCAATTTCTCTTTCTGCTAGGTTTAAAACAACATTTAGAATTTTCTACGGTTACACAATATCTTCAACAGAGATATTTGCATTGCTTATATTTAGGTTAAATCCCACACATATTGTTTACTGCAATATTTGCCTCCTCTAAACACCTATGAAGTTGAAAAGGAGCCATTACACATCTACCATCAGAAATGTGAATGTGATTCATGTAATGAAAGATAACAATCACATTCCTAGCTTACTAGAGAGATGTAAAAACAGTATTAAAATATTTTGTGTTTACACTGAGTTGCATTTTACTAAAGTATGAGGGCCCAGTGTCACACAAAATTTCCCTCCCCTCCTCCAATGCTCAGTGTTTTAAGGATCACAGCAAAAGTGCTTTTTTGCATTTCTGCCAAGTGAACTTAAATACCTTTTGGGTTTCATCCTACACTATTTTAGACTGCCTGTAGTTGTGACATGTTTTTTAATCCCTAAATCAGCCTTCAATCTTCTGATGGGCCCTCCAACCCCCATCATCTTACATTCTTTGACAAGTACTTTGACAAGTTAACTCTCTCAAGAGCAGAGAGCTAACTCAGACTACTAATCAGTGTGTTCAACACCAAACATTGAAGACCTACTTGTTCTTCCTCAGAAACAGTATTTAAACCCACAGAAAAACCCTTCCAACAGATTTTCCATCCTACCACCATGGTCTCTGCTACAGGAGATCTCCAATGTTTACCATTCCATGCTTTCTCCCTGCTTCTCACATACCTCAAAAAAACCACAATGAAATTTAGGTCCAGACAATCACAAACAGTATTTCTCCACAATGAGCAAGGACCAGTCATTTAGTTAATCAAAAAACACTTCTATCCTCAAATTCTTATTAAGTAACACATTATGTGATGATCACCATTCATGGCTGGCTCTGTTCAGCCATTGCTTAGTGACTCCAAGAAAGAAACTGTTCATTAATGTTTTAGCAAGGGATTAATTGCCTGTGGCCGTGGGTGAAAAGCATGTTCCAGCAACGAGGCACAGAAGGGCCCAGACTTGTTGATGGGAGGAGGATTCTGCAGAAATTGGACTGTAGGGGTAAATGCTGGGTGGGGGAAAGGAGAAGGATCTGAACAGAGTTCACCTATAGGCTGCAGTATAATGGAAGAGGGAAGAGAGACAGAGATTATTCACCAAAACAGAGTTGTTCTGCCAGCCACTCCTTTAGGCATCACCTTAGATAAACCCTGGCTAATAGAACAGTCTATCAGAGCTGGCTCCAGCAGCATCCACTACACTGCTGCATAAAGAAAGTGGGGAAGAGCAGGGCCTAAGGTGGAAGTCAGTGTAAGGGAACTGATAGAGATAAGCTGAGAAGCAGATGATTAAAGACTTATCAAAATACTACTAAAAAGCAGAGGTTTGAACTAGCCAAATTATTATTATTATTCTATTAAACTGTTGCAAAACATTCCAAATTCTTTCAGTCACAGGTACCTTTGTCAATAACAAATGAAAAAGTAAACCATACCTGAGTCAGAACATCCAGCTGTCCTATAATGTGCTCCAGGGTATTTGCAAGACTGGTCTCCTCCTCTTGCTGCTCCTGGGTCCTACTAGAATCCCGAGTTTTTGTTTTCTTATGATGAATGCCACAATCCATTTCTGAATGCTGGAAAAACAAACAGACATAATCTGCTATTGCGATGCAAACAACTGCACAGGGATTTCTGTTCCATGGAGGGTAAACAGTGAAGGACAGTTTATGCTGGGCCAGTCTATGCTATTAAAAACAAGCAAAGGAGGAAAGGAATTGTTCTTGCCACAGCTGGAAAAGGAAAAGCTTCTGCTGACTTGTCTGCCTGCTTCAGGTGGAGAGTGGTTTTGCTGTTTTCTGGGGGGTTTTTTTGTGTGTGTGCTTTTGTTTGTTTTTAAACCACCACCAGGAAAGGCAAACCTTAGATAAAAATCTTGAAGCAATCCTGCAAGGTTCAAGTTTTCTACATACAAAGAACTTTGGTGTGCTCTTGTGGCACACAAGCACAGACTACAGGTAACAAAGACTCACTGGAGCTGCTTAGGGAAACTCTACATCCCAATGACAGGAATGAAGTAAGCTACCCTAGAGGAGTCTGAATATTTCATTCCAACTGTAAAGTTAAAGCCTCTCTCCATGCTTGGTAGTTGAAAGAAGGCAAAAACATTGTACTGTAGTTAAAGTTCAGCAGAAGGAAGATGTCCCAATATGCATTGGAACTGTTCTGATTTAGTAATTTTAATTTTGTTTGTATCTTGAACTGGTTTTCCTCCTCAACGAGATTAAGAACAAGTTTACTTTGAAGTTTCAACTGTTTTAGTTATGCAAGCTTGAATATTTCATTCAGAATAAATCAAGTTTGAAAAACACAAATAGATCTCTACTAAAGAACCTATTCTTCTTTCCTCTTCTTTCAAAATGGTATCTTTCTTGTAGAACAAACACTATTTACATTGTTTATCTGCACTATTGCCAGTAGAAGCAGTTCACAGAAGTTTAACTAGAGGAGGTAGCCAACTGGTTAAGCAACTGCAGATTTCAGTTTCTCAATTTACACTAATGGACAAAATCTGAATTGAAAGCCAAGATGATAGCTCTCAAAATGCTCTTCTCCATGGCCCAATGCCTGATGCAGCTCCATCCCATGCATCCACACAAAGTTTACAAATCAACAAAGCAGCAAGGAATTCTGACAGATTGAAAATCAGTCCCCAGAGGTTTTTCCACACGTACTTTTTCTAAACAGAAATGAAGATTTGCCTGTCTCTTCTCTCCTATGCAACAGCAGGAATGCATTTCTCACCAGCACAGTACTACTGATTTACCTGTTCTGCTCTGTATTTGATGCCAGATGTCTGCAGATGTGCAAACAAACTGCAACAAGACCAGCTCATAACTTTGACCACCAAACTGTTCAGTAGATCATGAAGATATATACACGCATACAAAAAATTTTATATATTTTAAAAATATACATAAAAACCCTTGTGCTACTGGGAGCCACTGATTGAGGCCACAAGAAAGGCTCCCAAGAATGAGCTCCAGCTCAACACATAGGCAAAATATGCAGTAAGTAGTACAAGGAACAGAAATGTGAGCATCTAGGGAAGGTGGAAACTGGAGGGGGTGAGCAAGAGAAAAAGAAATAAGAGGCTGCAGCAGTAGTAGCTTTGACAGGAGAATGCCTTGCTGCTGGCCACCAACTGCTAGTAGGAGCTGACCACTTCTCCAGACCCTGCCCACCAAACCATCCTCCTACAGCCAAGCCCCACATGGCCACTTTTGCATAAGGAGCAGGAAAGAATGGGAAGGTTTAAATGACAGCTGCTTCCCAGGGATCACTGTGCTCCACCACAGGCCCAGGATGCAGCCAGGTATCAGGTGGTACCAGCCACAGCAGCCTCTGCTAATTTCCTTCCTCCCACCTGCTTGAATAATTTGGATTATCTACAGGCCCCTGGCCAACACCACCCACACTCCAGGTCACACAGCACTGCCTCAGCATGGGAGCCACACTCCAGCTACTCCTGTGCTGCAGGAAGCCCAAGAGCCACCCATTGCTCACTGATGCATTGATTTAATCAAATAAAATACATTCTTGCAGAGATGAGATCAATCCAGTCTTAAAAACCTGCTATTTGCTGCTTAAATTTAAAAGTGAAAACAAACAAAAACCACAAACCACTGCTTTTCAATGGGTAACTAGCATTAAAAAAAAAAATCTTTCTATTTTAAGACTGACTAGCTTATGCTGATGATGTAACTTCAGGCCAGTCAATCATGGCACAGAAGAAATTTTAGTGAGCTAACACTGCATACAACCTGCACTTAAAAACCCCAAATGATGATGAGCTATCCTCTTCAAAACCCATTAGAACAAGCTGACTCACAGAGCAGAAAAATGACTGTACCAACAGATTTTCTCAAACTATCTTTATAGCATATGTCAGACAGCTTTTCGTAAAAAGCTTCGGGGTTGAACTCTGAGTCTATATTCTCTTTGCTACAGTTCACAAAGTTTAAGAATCTGGCAAAGGCAATACTGCAGAGATGTTCCCACACTGGTGCTTTAGGGGTGAGGTGGTCCCTCATCATGTCAAGTTGAAGCCAGAGCTGTCAGATGCCATGTTCTGCTGCTCACCTCACAGGCTACCACCCCCACGAAAAGCCACCTCCAGTAAGGCCACAGGGGCTCCTGAAGGCAATAGCCCTAAGAACAGAATCATATCTACACTCAAAAACAGAAACATGACAAGATGGCATACTGTTCCATTTCTAACACCACAGCTGCTTGAAAGGCTCCTTACTGCCCATCATCAAGATATCCCATAGCTACAGCCTTCAGCAGTGAGGTTCTGAGTTAGTGCCTCTGTCTAAACCAGGGACACAGCCAGCCAGCAAATAAACGCTGTGACAGTGGGTCACAGCAGTGACTTCCAAAAAGGAGGCTTCCAACTGACCAAGGTCTTTGACTATTCGGTTCTAGGAAGTGTGCACCCAGCTGAGAAAGAGCCAAATTGCCTCCAGACTGAAACATTTTCAAATTTTGTGAAAGCAGACTAAATCAGCTGCTGTTCCCAAGAATGAAAAAGAAAACCCTTAGAAACCTACAGCCTTAGAGAGACTCCAGGAACCCTTCTAATGACAATTTATACCATCTGAGCCAGCCACCAGGAATTTGTGTTTTAACAGATTTAGAAAAACATTGTAAAAATACAAAATTGTGTCAATCTCAGTACCAATGACTATCACAATTACAGGCAGAGACACCCATGCTCTCTTCTGACTCACCTGTGGGTAAAGTGCCAGCTGAGTCCTGGGGACAGGCACCAGAAACAATGGCACTGCTGCAGAGGTTTAATTCATTTCAGTCAGAGTTCAAGTGTGCAATTTATTCGGCACAAACAAACAAATGTCCTTGCCATTAAATATCTTATTACAACATCTATGTATTAAACACTGGGAGTACAGCAAGGAGCAGCTGAACATTAAAGGAAGAAGAGATGAGCAGTTTCAGAATACAATACAGCTCTCAGTGACAAAGGGAAAACAGAAGTGATTTATTTATAGCAACCACTTAAAGACAGCACAAGGCAACTACTTGGGGGAAGGGGAAAATTAATCAGCCTTCATTCCAGAGGTCTCTTACTGAGCCTCTTATGAAAAGTGTTCTGGCTAAACAGCATCCTGGCCAGCAATTACAGTGCTGATCAGGGGTTGGGGGGCGGGCATGAACTAAAAAAACACACGTGCATCTGTAGCAAACTGCACGGGACAACTAAAAAATGCCATTTTGCTTCTTAAATGGTGATCCTTAGGAAACCTACTGATACAATAGCCACCTACCTCAGTTTTACACCTACTAATAAAATGTAGGATTCTTATAATTCAGTCCAGAGGAAATATTTCTTTTCTCTTTTCCTCACCTCTCTCCACTGGCTGGGAAGAATTGAGTGATGTGAAGGGGAGAGGTTCAGCTCTACCTTTATGACTCTCTGAATTAATTAATGCAGTGTATTTTCTCTTCTGAGGGTTTGTGTTTTGATGGGGTTTTTTTTAAGACAGTATGATGTTGCCAACAATTAATTTTCAAGTATCTAGAAAGACAGCACAAACCTTAAGCAACACATACATCCAATGTGTTCAATTCAACACAGATCTTCAGTGTACTGAAATTTCCTACTGCAATCAAATTCATTATCTTAGATGAAAAAATTCCCTTAAAAACAGAGCAGTAGAAAACCCTCAAAGGTGGTGTATGCAGTTCATCTGGACCCAATTCTACTAATCCAAGGAAAAGAGAAATACCTTTAAAAGTCTATTTTGAGGAGTCATTTTCACCACAGGTAAAATACTTTAAATGTGCTCCCAAAGAGCAACAGTGACATCCAGTGGAAGCACACGAGCTTCAAGGTAAGCTCCACAGGAAGGTCAGGTGGAGTACACCATGCTAGATAAGAGGGCTCATGAAAAAGCTGAGAAGTAACCTCAGTTCTCCCTACTGCACACAAAGGATCATTGATTGAGCATAGGTACACTTCTCTGCCTGGAAAGGCATTCCCCCTTCAAGGCAGCACTGAAATTTCTTCTTCAAGATTTGCATTACTCCACATCTACTGTCCAGGCCAGCACAGGGTAACAACTCAATTCAGGACACAAGTTAAATAAGCCTTGTGAAACCATTTAAATAACCATTCATCCATGCTCAACTCTTATGTCAGAATTCAAGTTTGCAATAATGCAGGGAATTTGGGAAGGAGAGAGAGAAAAGAGAAAGGAGGTGAAAAGAACATTACTTACCTTTTATTTTTACTTCAGACAAACAGTACATTGGGTTTGATGCAATTATTTCCACAGAACCCTACTCCCTATTGGTGTTACTAAAATAAAAACCACTAAAATTTGGCACCTCTACTGTAACAGCCATGTTTCACCACAGGTTAATAAATATTAAGTTCTTGATAAACTCAGGAGAAATAAGAGTTAAAAGGGACATCTGAAACCCATTTAAATCCCAAGGCACTCTTGTGCCAAGCCCTAAGTGAAGCACTGGCAGAAGGAGGCGGATGAAGCAGGCTCGTGTTCTTGAAATGAAACAGCATCAGAGCATCCAGCTCTGCTGACCAAAATGCCCAGAAGGACAGAAACAGAGGAAGAGGTAGTGGCCTCAGCTAAGGTACTCAAAAATGCACAAAACAGCCTGTCCATACAGAGAAGGCTGTACTTGGATTGAAATTTGGATTTGCTGGCAGAAATACCAGCATCCTATCTCTGCAAGTGACCCCATCTGGCAATCTCCAGCCAAGAGCAGGCCCTCAGCAGAAGGGAAAAGCTGTTTCCTTCCCCATTTCAGTGACCTTGCTCTGTGTCTATTGGTCCAGTTTACTTACCCCTGCAATCTGTGTCACTTTTAAATCAGGACAGACAGTAGTACCATCAGCTTCAAGGTAACATTGAAGACAAATGGGAGTTTGGCACATATTGCATTTCCAAAAGCATAAATGGTATTCATGTGAAGAGTGAAATGAGAAATAGTAATGCCAGATATTGAAAGTTCATTGATAGATAAAACTTAATGACTACCAATTGTTAAAAAAATAAAGCAAGTCTGGATTTCTTGAGAAGGAAAAGCTAAGGGTGGACTTCAACATCTGAAATTTATATTTCCTGCTTTGCTTAGGCATTTTATCTCCCTTAACCCATTTTCCCTTCCCATCAGTCCTAGAGTTTCCTTAGGAAATACGAAGAGGTCTTCCAAAATTCAGTATGGGATAATTAAGCTTTGTTGCATAGGTGATGCTCAACTGTCTAACGCTGCTCCTGGAGAGTAACAACAACAAAAATTTCAAAGGAACAGTTTTGTGTGGAAATAAGCCACAATAGGAACAAAAACATAAAAATTAAAAGCATTTATACGAAAAGTCACCAAGAATTGAACTACTTCTTTCTGATCCTGATTTTTGGAGAAAAACTCCCAAGAAAAGGCAGCCAAACATTGAAAAAATTCTCAGCCTTGGGTTGTCCAACTACAGGTTCTTTTATACCAAAAGCATCAGCCTCCAAGGCAAGATGATCTCCTGAAGTGGGAACAACAGCTTCCAGCACATTCCCTTCATCAGAATAATTTGCCTTTTTCCACTGAATTAGGTATACATACACTGTGTAACATACAAATCATGTGCATACCTACTTCTGTTACTTATATACATGCACAAAAATGCATGCCATGCATATGTAAATGCAGACACAGACACACTACAACACATGCACTTAGTCTTGCTTGAAGTTTGAATTTTAGCAGAAAAGTTTGAGATCTTTGAAACTTTTAAAGCTTAAGTTAACTTCATCCATCTCCAAGCTGGCACAGAACTGCAACTTGAAAAAAAAACTTTAAAATCTTGCCTCCATCTCACTTCTTTGAATTATGACTCAAACATTAAAACAAGCCACATACAGCAGCAACCTAAGTGGGAGAATTTACATTAATTAGCCTGAGATGCTGAACTTAAAAGACAATTTTTATTCTGACCAATAATGACTTGTCAGGACTTGCTTTATTGTTTCAGAGCCTAAGAACAAATCTATTCACTGTAAGATGACAGAAATTAAAAGCTGATCCTCTTATTTCTGGAAGAAATCTTGTCAAACCAGAGCACAAGGGAAAACAGTTATAGCAGCACAGTTGCTCCATCCACTACCAGGCAAAGCTGTTGCATGTTGCTGCAGTCATTCAGGCCCCTTGAAAAGCCAAGCTGAGGGTGCTGCCTTTTCCTCTCTGCCACGTTCTTCACCAAGACACTCATCCTGTCACTCCATGCCCTTGTCCAAAGACCCTCTCCAGCTCTTCTTGTAGTCCCCTTAGGTACCAGAAGGGGCTCTAAAGTCTCTCTGGAGTCTTCTCCATGCTAAACAATCCCAACTCTCTCAGCCTGTCTCCACAGCAGAGTCCTCCAGCCCTCTGATTCTCCTCATGGCCTGCTCTGGACACACCCCAACACATACACATTTTTCGCATGTTGGGCCCCCACAGCTGAAGGCAGCACTGCAGGTGGGCTCTCACCTGAGCACAGCAGAGGAGCAGGATTAACCCCCTCAGCCTGCTGCCCATGGGGCTTTGGATGCAGCCCAAGACACTTTTGGCTTTCTGGGCTGCAAGTGCACATTGCTGGGTCAAGTCAAGCTTCTTGTCAACCAATACCCTCAAGTTTTTCTCTTCAGGGCTGCTCTCAGTCTCTTTTTCTCTGTTCCTGTTTAAGATCTATTCCCTCACAAAATGATTACAAGATCACATCTCCAAACTTAGTTCACGTTTCCTTTAGTAAAAGGAGAAGCTGCTATGGTTAACCATCTGCAACCACCCTGCTTGGGAAGGATGTAGGGAAGAGCTCCTGTGATCAATCTCAGCAAGGCTCCTGCTCATCCCTACAAAATTTCTGACTGGATAGCCAAGTAGGATAGAGAACAGTGGAAACATCTTGACGACTCATCACACTGCTGTTCTTTTAAGTAAACAATATACCTACCTTCTCCAGGAGGAAGGCAGCTGTGCACTAGACTAAAGCTTTCATGAGTGGGAACCCCCACAAAAGTAAGGTGAGAAAAATAATAATTTTGCAGACCATATCTTTGCCATAGGCTGAAGGTTGAATCCTTGCTCTTGAATACAGGATCCCTCCCTTACAATGCTTAAAATTAGATAAACAGAAAGGGGTGGAGAAGGTGCAAACAAAAACCCACATTCACATCCCATCACAAAGACCTATAGCTCTATGCAATGACTGATTCCCAGGAAGGAATTTCACAGCAAGTTTAAAAAAAAAAGGTACAACAGTATTCATAAGTATTAACAAATGCCAAAATTAGATACAGTTACCAATTTGGAAGCCAAAAGGTCAAGAAAAGAGGCACATCTGGCCTATGAGTAATTGAGAAGGAATTTGTTTACACAAGGACAAGCTGACAGGATGAACTGCTGCAGTCAGCACCAGACCATGGGCTGAGCACTGGAGGCACCCGAGGTCACCAAACAAACCCAACCCGAAAAGAGAGAGGTGGAGTCAGCTCTGGACATTCAGTTATGGACTCAGACAACTATAGGATCAGATCATGTCTTCTAGAATTTGCCTCCAATCTTAACAGGACCATTTTTGATGATTTACCATTGAAGAAATAAGCACAGTTCAAGGCCTGGAGAAAGCTCTAAACCCAGGAGCATCAGAAGAGCCTAAATGTCTGTCTTAGCTGAAAGACATATTTGAAGAGTCACAGGCTACTTGTTCCAAAGTCCTTTCTGCTAAAGTGCTGCTCTTCCCAAGCTTTCCTTTGTGAAGGTCAGCTATGCCTATAAATTTGGTATCTCCACAACTGAGTGCCATTTAACTTCACAAGAGCTAAGGATATTTCAGACATTTGTGCTCCTGAATTTCAGAAGAGCAAAAAGACTTTTTGGCAAGAGAATATCAGAAGACAGCTCTCACTTCTGCCCATGTCTCCCAAATTGCCCTACCAAGGAATTACCTCTTTCTGTCCAAGGTACCTCAGGATGAGCAAGTTTTAAGGTAATTTTCATTATAAAGTTATATACAGAGGCTGAGTCTTAAGTCTCCTCATAAGCCTCCTCCTTTATAAAGTAACATTTTGCTGAGTTACAACATGAGCAAAAAATCTCTATATCGATGCACATTTCCTATTTTCTGTAATATTTAATAGAAAAACTGTCTATCCACTTAGCTTATACTACAATGCTTTTATTCACCATGTTCAGTGTTTAGACAAACAAGCTTAGATAAACACCCAAGCACTTTCTAACCATCCATGTGACATCACCCATTCAGCATTTGCTGTGACACTTGACCACACACAGCCTTCCTGGAATTAGTAACAACAGCAGCAAATGTATCTTACAATGAAAAAAGTGTTCTTGCACACTCAGGGCAGCTGCAACCACACACGCAAAGCTTTCCTTGTACTTGTACTTGTAAAAAAAAAAGTCCACCACCAAACCCCCAAAATAAAACACATTATCGGTCTTCTCTGGAAGAAAATAAATCGTATGTTGAATGTTTTCATAACTTATCAGAACAGTGAACACGTCCTCTGATCTGATCCTACACAACTCTTCACCCAGACAGACCTGACTGCTTACAGTTACTACCCCAGACAAGTATAAGAGCCTGTATTTTTGAAATCACCTACAAAAGCCAGTCCTCTCATTCTGACTTTCCTTTAGGTACTCACCACTCAATATTGCAGCATAAAGCATGAATTTATCCTTTAGATTCTAGATCAAAGCAAGCACACTCACAGGATCAAGGCACGGGACTGCAAGACTTGCTTTCTTCCCATCAGCTTCCCACTGCACACATCAGGAGTGCTTGCCATGAACTCTGGGTTTCAAGGTGATTATGCAACACTTAAAGCAACAATTGTAAGCCTATAATTTAAGAGCAAGCATTTATTGCAGAGGTACTACTTCTGATCTAACATTCACAGTCTCACATCTATGCTAACATACTTAGCATTCACTTCTGACAGCTTTAGTGGTTTATCACGCTTTCACATCTATGCTTTCACACCAACCCTGACTGCAGTTCTGCCCATGGTGTCCTTCTCTTTCATTTGCATTAATCCTTGCACAGCTCAGTTCTACTTTCAAAGCAATCTGCATCTTCCAAGCCTCCTATATTTACAGAAAACACAAGCAGGTGGGCAGAGTAACTTTGAAGTTTATGTCCATTGTTCCAAACATGTCCAATACCCTGATTCATACTGAACTTAAACCAACTGCCTGAGAAACCAGAATCTTCTAAAGGCTCCAGTCTCCGTCTGCCTAGGGAAGGGAAAATTGGTTTGGAACAAGTTAGTTTTCAAGTTCACCAACCTTGACAATATTTCACGACTCTTATCCCACAGCTTATTTAGGATTGTTTTTCTTCCTATTCAACTTGATGACAAACCAGTTTTGATGTCTGTATTCAGTTATTCTTTCCTGCATGTTAGTCAGCCTCTCTCCATGAGAAACCAGATACTGCACTGAGTGGTTTTATACAACCACTGTTTTCATTAATATCTGTGCTTTCATTATGCTTAGCAAAAAAATTATACAGCCTCACAGCAGTATAAGCTCTCCTTGGAAAAATATTCTTATGGACTTAAGGGTGAAAACAGATTCAAGATGTCTCAAGAATAGTGTTTCATGTATTTTAGGGGTACCAAAACTAAATAATAACCCATATGCCTATTTTAAATGTAATTAGATCCTGAAATGTCTGCAAAATTTCAGGATTATTCAACAGGCAGAATCCTGGCACACTAACAGAGCAGTAGAGAAAAAAAGTGTAGGTTTACTTTTCATTGAAGGAAAAGGTGACCTTGGCATGAAATCAAGATCTGCAGGTGGCAGCTTCAAGCCTGAATTTGACAGAAGATAACTACCTCACCTACCTAAAACCCAACAAATTAAGCAATTCACTATTAAAAAAGCAAACATTTGGCTCAAAATAAGAAAGAAATTAAAATACAGTGAAATTTAAGTCTTGCAGAGAGTTGTAGGAGTAGTGGCACTCTTAAAGAGCCCAGCATGGTGTATTTCTAAAAGATACAAGACATGACATTCACTTAGAGGAGACTGACATAAGTGCATAAGTTACTATGGAGCCAAGATCTTCATGCTCAGGTTATACTCAAAATAGCAAATGAAGCTATTTTCAGAGATATCAGTTACTTTTTAACAACAAAGAACATTTCAGATCAATTCTAAATTTAATCTTAACCCAGAGTATTCAAAACAATTCATCAGAGGACATTGTTTAGTCTTCCCCTCCTAACTTTAGCAATTTTAACCACCTTAATTCAAGGACATAGTACTAGCTATATTTTGCAGCTCCCATGTTGCATGCCAAAGCCAAGGCTTGCATTTGGGTGGCAATTCAAGAAAACTCCTTTGAAGTCATTTAGGACCCCAAACCAAAGTATGTTTCTGTTGCATGATTGAGCATGAATTCACTTCTCCCTCTACAAATACACAGCACCTGGTGCAAACCAACACATTATACCTCAGAATACCAAGTGCCCCGTTTCCTACAGGCTCAGAGCATCACTAGAGAAAACCCTTGTCAGCCACCAGCACATGACACAGATTTGCCTGTCAGTGGCACACAAACAGCTGGTCCCAGCAGCATCTACTGGATGTTTGGCCAGGTAAATCCTCTTCCACAGAGGAATACTTGTGTTGGAGGGACAGATGTTCAGGATGGTTAGTCATTGTTCAAGGGATTTGTTTAGCAGCTCCCTTCAATGGACATGCTATTAAAAAAACTAAGTTTTTGAAGTGCTCAAGCATTTTCTTCCTTTCTTTAAATTACTACTGGATAATATGCTCTGGCAATAACAGCAACACAGGAGAGGGTAAATTTGCCACTATTTCCCATTAGCTGATACCTTGTCTACATTTTTAAGTCATCCATTGGCATGTTACAAACCAAAAGTGTTATTTTTCTCCCAGGAAGGATGTGTCTATGCTGCATTTCAGCCCAGTATTACACTATGCCATATTTTAAATTAAAGCAGCTAGAGTTCAAAGCTAGACCAGTTCAATAGTCTAATAAACAGAGAGGTCACTGGACTGATAGTTTCATAGCCTGCATAACTTTAGAGTTAGAACACAGAAGGGGAGGAAAAGGAAGAAGTCAGATTTAGCCAAAACCAGCCAAGGATCAATAAACACTTTCACCTCCTTCCTTATGTGAGTGCTTCCTCCCATGCTTTCCCACTAACCCTACACTAATCAGGTTTTGTTTGCTTTCTTTACACAGCACTCCACATAGTAAGGCATCAGGCTTAGACCTGCAAACTCAAATCTTGTCCATCCCAAAATATCATGGCTATTCCAGTATCTCCAGGATTGGACTGAAGCCATATTAAATAAAAACACCACAGTGTTTGAGAGATAACTTTAGGACCTCAGTAAAGATCTAAATTGATAAGGTCAAAGACACTGCCACAGAGCAAGAGATGTTTGGCTAGAAGTCTGCCCCTCAGCTGGGGCAATGCCACTCATGCACAGACCCCTGGTCCACAGAAAGCCTTTCAGATTACAGCTCACGCTGAACAAGATTAACCAAAAACCAGCCACGGTAATAACATACAGCAGAATCCTGTAAGTATACCCAAATGTATCAAAAATATCCAGAGATTGACAAGACAAAATAAAGACGTTTAAATGAATCATCACCATGCACAAAAATGACAAGCTTGTATGAGCAGCAGCTTTAAAGGGTCACTTTTGTAACAGCCAACATCTGATGCACTGATCTCAGTTCCACTTAGATCAGTGCATCACTGAATTACTCAGTTGCTGGATTTATCCTCAGGTACAGTCAGAACTCAGAGGTCTCAACTCATGGTTCAGGGAACAGATATGAACTAATGTCTCCAGGTATTTAGGAAACAAGCTCCAGTACAACATGTCACCTACTTGTCATGTGTGACACCTACACACAGCAATTTTTTTGTGTCTTTGTTCACTGTCAGTGAAAAGATATCATGAATTCTATTTTCAGGACTGACACCAGCCTGAAGGATTCATATCAGCTAGCAAAGCCAACTTCAGTTGTTGCTTACGTCTGCTTTTTTTCGTGAACTATCATTCATGTCATTATGAACCACACATTCCTAAACAGGGGCTGTTACTAAAAAACACATCCATACATGCACTAAGTGTATCTTCCTTTCAAGATCATTATATATAATTGCCCTATGAAGTAAGTACAGTTGACCAAAAACAAACAATACAAGGTTAGTTAAAAAACAAGTGTCTTGCAGCTCAAATAAACAGCAGGGAAAGATGATTCTACAGTTCAACCACCTGAGTCACACACTCTAAGACTGCACAAAGTGTGCTGAAAAGGAATTCTCCACAATTACAGGTCGCTGACCTACCCCAGTGCCATGGGTCCCATCCACACTGCTGCCATATTTCTGGGGCTTCACTACTTCACCATAATCAGCATCAAAGTTAGTCTTCCACACCATCACCTGCAGAAGAAAGTTAACTCCATTAAAATTTTCCATCTAAGATTGCTTACAGGTAATTTTTTTCAACCCTTCAGAGAAGAATCATCAAATCCACAAAAAGTTTCCCTGGAAGAGCTTTGCCATTGATTAAATTAAGGATGTTGTTTGTAAATATGCTACTAAATACAGACAGTTTAACTGAGTTCTTAATAGATAAATGACCTTTGGGTCAAGAACATCATTAAACTAGAATGACCAAGAAAATTTCAAAGCAACATGAAGAATACACCATTAAAACCACAAATATTTTAAAATCCCATGCTCAGCATTATGATATTTATCAGCCACACCCCAACTAACCAGTCATTCATCATGAGACTCATTCAGAGGAAAAGGAGAGTTAGTACTAAGACCAGCAATAGAGATCTTAAGCTAGTTTGTCAGCTGGACACCAAACTTAAATCCCACTTACAGGCCTCTGCCTTCCATAACACAGTATTGATTTCAGAAAAGAGACCACTAACACATAAATCACTTGAACATATCAAGAGGAAATCCATGGAGTAAACCCCTCAGCAGTGACTCTACAAGTCTAAAAAGTTAAAGAGCAATCAACCAACAATTTCAAAGGTCTGAAACATACCCAAGAACCCAGGCAGCTCATCTGGTTATCAGAAGGAGCATTTACTCTTTATTTACAAATCTGCATCACTGCTTTGCATGAAATAAAATCATTTTTCCTTCACTGTTGCCTCGTTAACCAATAAGGCCATACCATTGTGCAACAGAAAAAAAAGTGATGTTCTTAGTGAATAGACAAATCTATCTCTTCACAGCTAGAAAAGGTGCTGTTAAAGATGTGCACTGCCACCTGGTTCAACCTGGGGATTAAGAGCAATACAACACAGCTCTTTGAAGACTGATGATCCTTGCTCACACCACTACTTTGGGTTGAAGTCTGTCTGTGTCTTCAGCAGAGCAACTCACACTCTGCTAAAACCAGGACATATTTGCAGCACATGCCAGTTTGCAGTTTGGCAATTGAGTATGGGTTTCTTGGAAGGCTACATTACCACCAAAAAAATTTGGTTTGACGTCCAGAGACATTGTTAATAGAACAGCAAGTCACTTCAGCATGGCCCAGACATACTGGATAAAGGGTACATTTTGCTTTCCACACTGACACCAGAGAACAAAAAGCAGCAGCTTTTAAGGAAATGTGAATCTGGATTATAACTCAGAAATTAATCAGGTACCTGTTCATCAGAACCTCCAGAAGCAAATAAGTCTCCATCTCTTGAAAATGCTACACAGGTAGCTGGTCCCTGCAAACACATTTAAAAGAGAAGTTTAAAAAAAGGTAATAGAAAATTGTTACAATATGCCATTCATTGCAGCTTTACAAGGTATTTATCATTTGACATCAGCAATCTAAAGGCAAAATTTGAAAAGCTCTTACCTGTCAGGTAAATGGACCATAATTAAGATGCTAAGCTTGCTGGCACTTCCCATTTCCCACACTTTCGACCACCATTTAAGACACACACTTTTCAATATCCATGGCAGAGACAGGAACAAACCAATTTTTACAATTCCCCTCAAACATTCCCTCTTCACTTTAGAATTAGAAATTTCTAAAACTCTTGTTCACTTATTAAAAATGTTGAAACTATGAGGTTTTTGTATAGTAGACTGGCTTAAACTGTTTTTCTCTTAGTAGTCTGATGGGAGAGATGCCAGAGTTAATGCATCCAGGATCACTTCTGCATAGAACTTGCATTTTGAAGAAGCCTCATGTTTAAAACAGCCAGTTCTGAGAGACTTTAAATGCTTCAAAGTGCTACAGCACACCTTTCACACCTATTTCAATGTGTTTTCCACCTTTCAGCAAGCACACAGGAAGGCTGAGGCAGGAGCTCTGCAGTTAAACAGAGCTGAGGAACTGCTACGCGTGTTCAAGCCCAGGCACAACAAACTGTTCTGCTCAGAGTAAACAGCTGAGAACCCAGATCCTGGAGTTTTATGTCAGCTGCTGAACACATTCCTGTGCAGACTGTTCAGCAGCATGGGCAGAGGTCAGAATGACAACTTCCAGAGGCTGCCTATGGAGCTGACAGGCTGGGGAGGGTTGGGAGGAAACACAAACACCAAAAACACAATCAGAAAAGCCACAACCACCAGAAAACTCCACCACGTGATCATACGTGGCAGAAGCATAAGTTATCCTCTTTCAAGTAAGATCATGTATCTCAGAAGGCAATTAAGAAGCTTCTCATCCTGCCTCAAGTTGGAAGGAGACAAAATTCTGAGTCCCCATCTTTCCAACGGACATTGCATGGAAACCTCACACCCTTTCTTTGCCTTCTTGGTAAAAGTGAATTCAACACAATAAATCCTGAAGATATTCAAATACCCAAAATTGCATGTGAGATAAGCACCCAGCTCTCACTGCAACCCGTCCTCCACAGTCCTGTGGGCTTCCAAACATGCTGGCACAAAGCTATGGCAGCAAAAACAGAGCCTTGATGTGCTCAATCCCAGTGTGAAGAGTTTTAGCTTCCTTAAAACACATTAAGGTGTTTCCATATTATCATTTAACACAAAGTGATTTCAAAATGTTTTGAGGCCTTCCCATAGCAATCCCTCACTAGACAGGGATTGTCAGGAATGATCCAGCAGCAGCAATTCCAAACCACACATGCAGTCATCGGTGTGACTAATCTCACTCACCTGACACAGCAATAACTAGGGTAGATATTTCAGACCAAAGACACTGCCATCAATCAGCTGAGACAAACTGTGCCTCTGCCTTTATTCCCACCCACCCACCCATGTGTTCAGCTCTCTAATCACATGTCAGGAATGGAGGCTCTAAAGAAATGGAAAAGTAAAAGACAAGCAGTAAGAAACAGCCTCACAGCAGAAAACTGCTGTGGTGAATATTGGTGAATTTACTTCTGTATGGTGAGCATACAGAAGCTGGTCTTGGACTAAAATAAACCAGTCAGAGTTAGGATGGCAGAAAAAAAATTAAGGCTAAGTGTTCAGGAACAAGGAGAAGCGAGGAACACTGGAAAGAAGCAGTGTTTCCTAAAAATATTTTTATCAGTCTAAATATTTCAGTGTATTTAGACATAATCTAGTACAACATAAATCACATCAAAACAGGCAGTGAACTGACTCCAAAGTCATGGCATTCTGACGGGAAAAAAAAAGTTCAACGGAACATATTCTTCCCAAAATAGAAAATTACATCAAAGACTGAATGTGCCTTTATAAATTGAAAGAAAGGGAACAAACAAGTCTATAGACGCAACATCCTCTACAGATTGGCTGACATAAATTAAGTGAAAAGTATTCCTGCTACATACACTTCCAGAACTCTTCCAAGATACAACAGGTTTGCTATAGCAACATATAAAAAGAGTTTGCCAAATACCCTTGCAATTTAATATGAACACACCAAAAAAAAAAAAAAAAAAAGCTACACTTGTCAGTTATTAGACACAGGTAAGCACAGCAGAAATCCAACAGATTTCTGATTAAGCCCTTTGTAACAGACATGAGATTGGAGAATGAAGAATTCAAACCCTTTTTTCCCCTCCTTCTTTTAACTTACTGTTTGCATTACAAGTATCAAAAAGTAGCAGTTGCATATTCTTCTACAGAAATTGTAGAGAGAATTTTAAGCTTATTTCCCACATAAGTAGAACTTGTGGGACACAACAACTTTTTTCTACAGGATCACTCTCTTCCTCTTTCTGTAGCAGGATCAAATGGCCCTCTATTAATATTTCCTGGAGGTTCAGAAATTCCAGTCTGCACCCCCATTGCCCAAGGTGCTCCACACAAGCTGCCAGCACCAATCTCCAAACCCCTGCAGCTTCTTGCCTCAGACAAGCAAGCTGCAAGAAGAAGGGACTGGGCAATGACATAAGTCAGTGGTAAAGAACATTTCTATTTAATCCTCAGCAGGTCAATATCAGGACTGTCAAGCTTTTGTGCATGTCCAGGAGAGTTTGAAATTATAACATCAGCTTTGGTGATACTGGGAGAGCTGCAGAAATTCTGAAGAAAAGTACAGAAGAATGCAGCAAGTCATCCACTGAAATTGTTGAGAGAGAAGATGGCCACTAACCAACATTCAACTCATCTCCTTTAGTAAAAGAGTACCAGGCAAGGTACAGGTGAGTCCCAGAGAGCCTTGAAAAGGACAAACAGCTCAACCACTGGATGGAGAAAAGCAACCATAGAGAAAAAGGAAGCCATAGAGAAGGAATGATAACAGCATCAAACCTCATTGTTTGCCACAGCATTCCCAGTGAAAAAGATTCAGACAAGGTCAGACAGGCATGGTATGGCAGCTGAAAACACCAGGACAGCCCATTTCTAGCTGCATTCACAGGTGAAACAGGTGAGGCCTAGCATGTTACATCATTTATGTGCAGAGACAGATTACACCTTCTCCCTATTTTCCCACTTCCTAGAAAGGAGGTTAGTGACCTTAAGGCCTTTACTGCCCTAGCATTTCACAGGTTGATCAGCTTACATAAAACATTACGTTTGGCCTTCAAAATAGATGGCCAGACTATTCTGAATGACTTGAATGCATTAATCGCCAAGAGACGGGATCTGAAGCCAGGACACAGATTACACCACCAAGTGACTGGCAGGATGCTAATAGCATCAGTAACAGCCGACACAGAGGTGACATAAGACAACAGGAATAGCATCCCAGAACACAAAGCTTTCAAGGGTAGAGCTAAAAATAGATATCTCTGAAAGAAATACTTAAGAGAAAGGCCAAGTGTTTAGTTTGGAGAAATATGACTGGAGCCCAGAGTCACACCTACACACAGGCAGCAGATAAATGTGTACCATCCATAAATAATGAGTGGACAATGACAGAGAAATCCCTCTTGAACACCCTTTTCTTCTCCCAGAGCTGCTGGGCACAGAAGGCATGTCACTTCAACAACAACAACAGAGCCAACACCAACAGGCAAGTCAAGAGAGGCCAGACTTCCAGGCTTCAGCTAGGAACAGATCTAACATTTTGGCTTCAGCATAACAGAAGAAACAAGAGCCAGGTTGGAGAGGGTCCAGGAATAAACCAGAGAAGAGTAGTTTAATGATGCACAGTCTGCACTGTGAAAGGGGAGGCGGTGTGGAAGGAAGCTGGAGAGACAAGTGAGGTCAAGGATGCCAATAGATTTTTACTTTTTTCATTTCAGTCTTGCAAAAAACTAATGCATAGTAGAGAAAAGTCAGGTAAGAGAACAAGGAAAGTGCTAAGAGCTGGAATAAGGCATATCTAGAGGATGCAAACAGTCAAATTAAAGGAGAGCTTCCTCTTCCACTGCCACAAAAAGAGACGTAGAAGTGGGAGCCAGTACATTGAGCCAAACTCTCCAGGAACAGACTAACTAGTGCAGAGAGAAACACGAGACATGAGAGGAGACAAGGCCTGAGAAGCAAATCCAGCAGCATCCAGCACACTGGGATCCCAGCTCTGGGATCAGTTCTAGGCATAAAAGAGCTAAGAACAAACAGAGCAGTCATTGCTACTGTTGACAGTGCTTTCAGCTGCTTCATGCATGGGAGAAGAGAGCAAGTCACATAGGAAAGGGAGAACGGAAAAGCACAGGAAACAGAGGTGGCAATGACAACAGGGATGTTTTCAGGTGGAATACCTCTGACAAGAAGTCCCAAGGATTCTCAGTACACAGAGCTTTGAGAAATTCCTGAGCAAGACTGTCATGTTTGCACCCTCCTTCACCAGGGAGTAAGGGCTACAACTAACACAGGGAAAATTTACACAGGCATCTTACAGCTGAATCTTCAGCAGCTTTAACTCCTGAAAGCTTCAGTCTATAAAAACACAAGGCAAGGACAGAGAACTCTTATGTCCTTTCAAAATTCAGAAATGCTAGCCTAAAATCAATTGCTTGTTGTTTACAAGACACATGCCTTTCTTTTTTGTTTGACCTCTGTGTAGTCCTGAGATGTCCTCACACTAATCTTCAAAGAAGACCAGGCCCACACAGATGTTTAATGCCACCTAGCTGACAGTAAAGGAGCTCTGCACCTTTGTTTCCTCTGCACCTGCTCAGGACCTTACTCATTAGTCAGTGAGGAAAGCAGGGAGCATTGATGTTGCCCAGATAGGTAGAACATAGCTACTTCATAGCTCAAGTCAAGGTTGCTTGAAGAAGTGTAACTTCTTCATTGTGTAACTTCTTGCATTTTTTGCCTTCCTATTTATGAACATAACCATGAGATGTTTTCTAAATATTTACTGAGAACTTCCATTCCACTGAGGAAGTTAGTCTGGAAATGCTCTAATTAAACCACTCCAAAGGGCAGACAAGTACCATGCACATACCTGCTCTCCTCTAGCAACTCTCTGGGGGTGGCTTAGGGGCTTCAAAACATTCTGTTCTTCAAGATTCAGTATTAGAGGTGAATTTACATACCAAGCCAGTGTCTCATCTGTATGGAATTAGATAAGAGCACTTCACAGCTTGAAGCACTCCAGAACCAAAATATGCAGCACAATACAGAATGATACTTTGCAGCTGCAAGATGTCAGCTCCAAGCTGCAAACTTCTCTAATGATCCTTCTGCTACAAGGAGCCAGCTACATTCAATTAAAGACAGCAATGTAAACTTGGCCAACCTTCCCATGTAAACTACAGCTAATCAGCTGCTAACAAATTCCTGGCACTCCAGCAGTTGCGTCAAAGTATGTCTAAAGGACCTTAAGGTTTTTTTCCTTCAAGTGTCCACTTGCATGCAGCCTTCCCAGAACAATGTAGCAGCAGCCAGCCGTCCAAGTAGGAACAAAGTGTCAACCAGAACGTTCAACCTCAAAAAGTCGCAGCTCGAGAACATCTTCAGAACAGGCTGTCCATCCGGTGACTAACTTGTAGCACTCACTAAAAAGGGAAAATCAACTTAATGACCAAAATAGTCCACACCACTTTGTTTTTAGCCACTTGGGGATACTGGCAGAAATCACAGTGGTAAGAGGAGACAAAAAGTACCTCCTTATTAAGTAACCTGGATTCATCCATGAGCAGAACTAGATGGAGAAGCAGCCAGGGCAGGAATCCACCTCAGTGCATTCATCCCTGGTGACAAGCACAGCCTGTAGCCACTGACAGTGGCTTATTGGGAACGAAGAACAGGTTGCCATATGCTTTTAGTGGAAAAGCAAGGTATCTGTTTAGTCAGACAGTAAAAGAACCAGCCCACAAGAATACAGCACATGCCAGACAGGAAATGCCAGGAAGGACCATGCCAGGACTGGTTCCACAGATATCTCAGTGCAATACCCTTAAGGACAACCAGAAAGCTACACCAGCCACTTCAATACTTGCACTCTTTTCCGAACTGAAGGAGCTGTAAATGCCACAACAGCAGCTACTCTTCAGCTGGGCCAAAGGCTAAGCTTTTCCAATGCCAGTTAGATGCCCAGGAGGAAGAGGCAGACACTGTTTTACTGACCTGAAGCAGCAGGGAGGAAGAACACAGAGCTTTAATTCTACTTTTGAATAGATGATCCACAAACTGTTCTGATAAAGTCTCAAGTTAAGTACAACATTAGCCTAAAGGGACTTTCTATTGCTCATTCTGAAAAACTCCATCACCATAATCAGTTTTGGACTCTCATTCAATGCTAAACTCAACTCTTTTTTGTGCTACTGCAGCCACTGAGGCACAGCTAGCAGCTCAAATGGGAGAAAAATGGAAAGCAGGTTCAACCTCCTGCTGAACCATAACCAGGCACATCCCTCCTGAGGGATGAGGGATTCCTATCCTTTTCCAGGAAGCTGCTTCCCAAGAACTCACTAGGCAGATTAACACAACAGATAAATATGAAAACAAGACTAAGGCAACAGAAGCTTTGCAGCCCCTATCTGGTAGGAGTATCCACTTAGCCAAGTCTTCCAAGAACAGTTTTATACAGCCAAGGCTGACATGTTAGGAGAACCAGCATTTTTTATTTCCTTCCAATTCTTTTAACAGTTGAACCCTTTGATCAGTTTTAATAAAAGCTCTACTTCATTAAAGATTAAAGCATAAGGTTTTCCTATTTTTCCTATTGATATTACAAAAAAAAAAAATAAGCAAATTTAATTAATATATAGCAAATGAGAAGTTGCAGAAGAAATTTGACCGTTTTAGACATCAAACAAGGCAGTCACTAAACAAAGCCACAACAAGACAGAATTATCAGTTTTACAGCTTACACAGACACCATTATTGCCCACAACAATCCCCATTCTCTCCAAAAAGCTTCAGGCTGTGGTCTTCCCCTGACAGTTTTAGTGCTTTAAAACTCAGCCCCCACTTTAAAGAGACACAAGCGGTTAAGAATTTCTGTTCTCTTTGTCCCTTTGCAAAGGGAACCCTTAAGGCAGTCCTGCTTTTTCACACCCCACTCTGCATGGACAATGAAATTAGTCTATTTATTTTCATTTAAGATTTAGAAAGAAACCTCCAAGCATTCATAAAATTAACCTTACAAGCAACACATCCAGCAGCATAATACTAATAGGCCAATCAGTTAAACTTAACCAACCAGCACCATTTATCACCTTTAATTGTATGATTCAGTACATTAACAAGATGTTCCCAAATCAAATCCCAAAATAGATTTCCTCTATATTACTGATACTGTTCTTGAGTCTCCTGCCAGGTGAACAGCATTTATCTTCAAAACACCTATGTCAGGGGGCCAAGCGCTATTTGCAGCTCTCTAGAGAGGGAGGGAGGCAGAGCTGCATTAGAGTGGCTGAGAGGGTCAGTCAGAGTCTAGGGTGCTGCTCTGAGTTCTTTCTGCCTTAGACTTGAATCCTCAATATTGGAGCTCACTTTTAGTCTTGCTTTCTCATTCTCTCCATTCCTGGCTTACCTGCTCCCCTTCAAAACAGTGATGACCTTAAAGATTATTAGCATTATAATCATGATTTTACACAAGGAAGTTTTCAAACAATTTTTTGTCATGAAGAATGAGTGTCTCGAGCATGGATTAGCTCAGTTTTTTTATGAGTCTGTACATTACTGTAAGAAAGCCTTTGCCTCACCTGGTGACCATGAAGAGTATAGAGAAGTCTTCCTTCTAGTAAGTCCAGAATCTTAAGAGTTGAATCACTGGAAGCAGTAACCAGATAGTTTCCAGAGGGATGAAAGGAAAGACTGTTGACCACAGAGCTGTGCACTAAGGATGGAAAAAAAATAAAATGTATAATAGTCATCAAGACCAGTTTACATAAGCCCAAAGCAAAAGAATAAAATAAAGCACCAGCACATTCCAATTTTCTGTTATAAAATTTAACAGGAAAATTATTGTGGGGGAAACATTCCACAAGGCTCTTCAAAGCACTGGAGAACAATAATAGTAACTCAATTCTTGTAAAAATAGGCACTACTTTACTGAAAGGAAAAAGGAAGCTTTGCCAATTATTCTGGGAGATTTAATGCCACAAAAGCTTCCAATATAGCCCCAAAATGTACTGTATGTGCAAGTGAACTACAGGATTTTCTGAGAGTGCTGGACATTGATGTACTTTACTACTGTGGAGCTGCTGGTCTCACTCTCAAGTCACTCTAGATTAAAATCTGTATGTTAGGACCCTGAGAAGACTGAAATTACGATGAAGACACTCAGAGCTGACACTGCACAGCTTGTTTTGGTTTACTATCTGACTCTAGCCAAGACTGGGGTTAAAAGAAACTAGGAAATAAGAGCAACTTGAAAATGGTCCAGTATAAGCATTATCTCCTCAGACATCCTATTTGTCTCACCAAATACAATATTTAAAACAAATACAAATAGACAAACTATCAAGAGTATGAACTTGCAATAAAGCCATTTTCCCTGCATGAAGATGAAACCCAAGATTTATTTTGAAAAAAGCTAAGGAAAACGTTCTGGGAGAAAAGTCAAACTTCACTGAAGTTCAGTGTAACATTAAACATTTAATACATTACTTTTTTCCCTCCCCAAACTTTTATAAAACAGGCTATTGAACATATTTATTTATGGGAACATGCAGTACTTCACATATGCCCAGCTTCCTGAGCGTATGTGACATTACAGAATATTAATATGCCTGAGGAGGGATTTAACCATCCAATTATTCTTAATTACACTATATGCCCTCCAAATGTTCTGGTATCTCAAAACTACTACTTCTGATACATCACACCCAACTAAATTTATGTTCTGTTGAGAGTCTGCTGTGCATTTTGAATCCACACTGCATGTTAAGAAACCCCTTAAAATACCATTTTAAATACATTAGAACCCAATATTATTTTTGCATAGGTGGATTTGAAGTAGATAGCTAAAATAACCTTGTTCAACTGTAAAACAGAAAGCCTCCACTTTTGAAATTCTCAGGAACACTAAACACCTCAGCAAAGTTCTGAAAACAACTCCTCTTTACCCAGACTGCTGCAAAACATGGAAGAAAACCTTAACACAGGTAACTTTTAAACTGTTATTCTTGTTGGTGAATTCTGTCTCTATCACACAGCTAGATCGTCCTCTACCCCCAACCCTGGATCATGATATGTATTAAAGGACAAAAAGGTCTGTGTGGAGGTTTTTCTTATGAAAGAGTGATAAATATCTTCCTCTCTTGAAAATCTTATTCTGAGCTATTTGTAATATTCCTCACCCCCTTAGTGTCTATATTCAGGTAAATTAAAATGTATCTTGCCAACTAAGGAAAGTCCTGAACTGAATCACATCAGAAATAGAAAAGGTTAGCAAGGTATCACATCTTCCAAGTTCCAGACAGTAAATGAAGTATTTCCAGCATCACAAAAAAACCTTTCCATAATGGAAAAAAGTCACACAGACTGCGGCTGCATAAGAAGTTGCAGTTCTGTGCCCAAGGACTTCTGGGCTCTTGTAAACTCAGAGAAAAGTTCATCTCTACTGTCAAAGCAGCTCATAGCTCCCACAAAACCTCTCCAAACCATAACACCTTTACAAAATGAGTGCCAACACATCCTGCAACCTCATTTGATTCCATGCTGTAAACAAGAAATCCAGTGCAGCACAAGTGGTATCTCCCAGTGACTTCTGCTACAAGTCCACCCCTCTGCCAGCCAAGCCCTAGCGAGGTAAGAGCCTCTTAGGGGACTTATACTGGGGGTTAACAGATAAAATTGAGTCCTCCCAGCCTGCACAAAACTGTCCCAAGACTCACAAGACTTCTTTTATGTAATGCAACCCTTAATAATCACCAGGGAGAAGATTAAAATTAGGATGAACTTGACTCAGCCACAGTCCCTACTGAACAGACAACCACCATCAGCCTCATCCAAACTGGATAAAAGTACCAATTTTTTTTTAATAGGAATAAAAAACAGGTTAGAGTTGTTTCCATAGAGCTGCTACAGAGGTGTCCCATACACAGCTTTGGACAGGGAAAAAATGTCAGGCAGTAAACACTGGCCATTTCTGTAGGGACTGTACAAAATCTGCTGTACAAAAGAGTCAGTGCCAAGCAGAGAACTGAATAAAGCATCTGTGTGCTCTCCTGTACAGTAAACGTGACCAGAGCATACTTTGCTTGGCTCAAAGAAAAACACACCATACAAAAGGTTTTGCAGCTTGCTCTCTACTTCCAACTTTCATTTACAAATGTCACAGTTGGAACAAGTGCTGGCAACAAGAGCAACACTGCTAAAAGACTAATCGGCGCTGGAAACCAGCCCAACCTTAAGACGCAAGAGCCCGAGGCAGGGCTACTCATCTATTAACTCCTCCATGTTTAAAATGGATTCCCTGGAAATCAGGCAGCAGCAGCAGCACTTTCTGAAGGCACAGATGCCATCTAGTGGGACAGGACTGGCAGCCTCACAGGGGAGCCACAAAACTAAACTAGATTTAGCCAAAAGGAGGTGAGTATAAACCCCCAGAAGGGCAGGACTTACAAACACATCTCTGAGCCTGTTACAAACACATCAGTTTGTGGCCATAGGTGCATGAAGTAACTGCAAAAAGCCACCATGCCAATTCAAGGTTTCTTCAGCTATTATCACTATTTTTAGTTCAAAGTTTAATACACAGGATTTACACAGTAGCTGTTAAAAATAACACTCACCCCAGGAAAACGATCACTTCAATAGCAAGGGTGTCACAATAAAATGCCATTCAGTAAGGGTAGGATATCAGGGAAATATGTCATTCCAAGACAAAAAATAAACCTGGCAGCCAAGCCTAAACCACATTAGATTTGGACAATTTAATAGCAGTAAGTGGAAAGCAGGAAGAGATGACTTTGGAGCCAAGTTATACTGTGGCTGGAAACATGCACTGCAGATCTTACCACCATTGAAAAGCTGATAAAGCAGGTTAAAGGACAACCTGACACTGCCCAAGTATTTAAAAACACTACTGATTTTAGCAACAAGATTTCAGGAAGGCGTTTCCAAGTTTTGATATGGGCCACAAGTTAACAATACTTATTACACAAATTGCACGCTCAATACTGACTAATTGGAACAACAGTCGTCAAAAAGCTTGGTTTATATTGGATTTTTTTAACTATCAGAGAGCTGGGAGTGACTGTGATCCAGAAGAATGACTGAAGCTGTGAGGCTGTCACAGCAGGAACACACAAAAGGTGATGTTGAGGGCAGAAGAAGCACACCAAACTCCAGCCCCGTGTCTGATCTGCTTTACGACCAGGCCAGAAGCAGATCCTCAGGAAAGTGAAGTTTAACAAATTTAAGTTTAATAAGCTATCAACATTGGAAACAGGGCTTGAGTATGTTTTCATTCTCAAATATCACAGGAACCTTAAAAACTGTTATTAGCAAAGAAGAGCCATATTTCAGCACAAGAAACTAATGCACAGAACAGGTCAATCAATCTCAAAGAAGCTGGCAGAGACGGGAAAGCACCCTTTTCCTATCCAGATCTACCAAACAGCAGCACTAATCAGTGGGACAAAAACAGGTAATAGGAGGTGATGCCATTTGGCATCAGGAAAGCTAAATACGGAAGCTGAAAAACAGAGTCTGGAAAAGGAACCATAAACATCATCATAATATAGAACTGCAATTGACTGTTTTAGATTTTCCTTTTTTTAACTTTTCCTATTTTCTCATAAAAGAACCTAACATTTTGAACTGCTGGAATACAATTCTGACTCCTCTTATAGACCTACTCAGAGGCAAAGGCCACATCCTTTTTATTGCATACCACCTTCTCAATAACACTGAATACAAGCCAAATAGCATCACAGCTAAGACTCATGCCCACCTGCAACACAGGTCAGCTTCAGAATTAGTTCTGGAGCTAAACACAAAGCAAAGCATGACATCTGGTGAAGAAAGGCTCCTGCTGGCAGGCCTAACCCAGTGCCTTTTTGGAAAAGCAGCAGCTGATGGAGAAACAATCCTTGGACTTCAGAGCAATTAGCATCAATATATGGAAAGGCTGAACTTCTGTAATCTCTTGACTTGCCTTGGTAATGCTGAAGCAGCCTGTTCATCCTGACATCCCACAGCTTCACCGTGCTGTCCGTGCCCCCTGCGGCAATGCAGTTTCCGCTGGGATGGAAATCCACGTGGTTCACAAACCTGTCAATGGCAATCAAACCCAACTCCTGATGCTCAACTCTTGCCAAAGAGCAAAAAAGCCTTTTCAACAAGGAAAGCTACATCATGACTCATTGAATGTTAAGGAAAGGAGGAAATGAAAATTTACTTTGCTGAATTTCTCTTAAGACCTTGCTTCTAACCCTAGGCAGACTGCAGGCTCCTACCTAAGCACATCTTCAGTAGTTCACATTACAAGTGTAGGAGCTGTAGACGCAAACCTACCGAAATCTGATGGATCCAACTGTCACAACAACATTTTCAAGTCTTCATTTAATGTTTGCATAATATATGTCTTCTATTAAACTAACATTATTTCCAGAGTGATGTGTACAAGACTGAACAGAGATTTTTCTTCTAATAATTAAATTTAAGATGGAACTTAGTGAATTTGTGCCTGAAATCATATGTTGCCACTTGGAAAGTAGCAAGGCTGAGGCCAAATTTCTTTCTGGACCTGAATCAAATAAATTTTTAGTTTGAACACATGAGTACAAATAAAAGCTTCAGCCCCTTCTGGGAAAGATATCTTGTAACTCCTCACCAAAAAAACTAATAAATTTAATAAAATTAATTATCTTTTGAGTATTCTTGTAATAAGTGCTGAAAAAGTTATTTCAATAGGTTGTTTGGACAAGACACACACTTAAGAGCACTGAAAAAAAAGATGTCTGAATTTGTCTTGATAACATTTGTGTCTTACCTAGAAAGAACATAATATTGCACTAGAAATTCAGTGCAGCAATAAATTATGGAGATCCCAGCCCCAGTTCTCCGAAGACTTCTTTTATGTTTCTGGATAAATTATCTTTTGCTGTGGTTCAACATTCCAAATGCAACAGCTATTTCTCTGAATGCAAAGTGGGGTTTTTGAATAACTTCGTTACTTAAAAACATGAAGATGAATCAAAGCATCCAAGTGCCATTCTGTCAATAGATTTCTGCACTTCTAATTTATGTCAACTCAGAGCAAAATAGAAGAAGAAATAAGGAATTTAAGCATCTCCAAAAATAAATAAGCACAAAGAAACTGAGGCTTGATGTGCTGGACAGTTACTGAAATATAACCCCCACCGTACTAACCTTGAGTAGTCAAAGGGGCCAGGGCAATTCAGGTCTGGACCCTCACACTGGCTACTTTTGTAAGAGGTCATGATGGCTTTTTAAGCAGTTTTATAATTGCCAGGACAGGGACCTCTGAACCTCACAAACTGGGTGTAAATTCCCCAGGTAACCCCACTTCAGACATCACCACCAGGTACTTACCCTCCATGCTCACAGAAGGAGTGAATGCATTCTCTGCTGTTTTTGTCCCACAGCTTGACAGTTTTGTCATCACTGGATGACACTATCAATCGTCCATCAGGAGAGAATCTAAGGCAACAGTTACAGCAATTAAGAAAAGCCCTCAAATGAAAGGAGTACAGGGTCAACTGAATTTGGCCAGGTGTCAAAGTAAGTTGGTAAACACATCTCACTTTTCAAGAGGTCACAGAGGCATCAGTGAGAGTGAAAATCCAAACACTAAGTTGAGGGGAAAAAGAAGCAAGCCCTAAGTACTCAAACTATCCCTAACTCCATGAGCATGTAAAATAACCCTCAGGAAAGTCTTGAGTCTGACTTGAGATCTTGTGTCTTACTTGTTTCAATTTAAGTGTACCTCAAGTTGCTTCTCTGCTCTGATTCAAAACAATTCCTGCCTTTGACACAAGAGTTCAGAGCAACACAGACACTTACAAGAAAACAGCTGCAGCAGAGCCTTCACCATTCCAGTGCCTTAGGAGAATATATTAAGTTCCCATCTCAAAATATGACAGATCCAGATCTCCCCTCAGAGGCATACACATTACAGAATCAGGACTTGAGTCCCTAACTACAGATCATCAGACATACTGGAAAACCATCCTTTCTGCTCTTCTGTGGGGATCTGTAATGCTACCAGCCACTGCCACCAGCACATTCCAGAACTGTAATGAACTTTTCACCTACAGAGGAACCACAGCTTTATCCTAGATACACATATGCATGAATAACTCCTTGAAAGCAAACCTGAGACAGTTTTCAGGAAATAATGTTATCATCATGGCAGCACTTAAAACATTTTGGAGGCAGCACAGGTAATCATTTTAACAAGGGGCATGACAAGTGTAAAGAAACTAAGATGAAGTAACAGTATAAATCTCTCATTTTTTTCTATTAGCAACTTCAAGACACAGAATTCTCCTTACCAGGTAAAAACAAAACACAGAACAAATGACAAAGCAAGAAAGTCTCTGTTCGACAGAGATTACTGGAGCAACACAAAATGGGTGCAGACTATTACTCAAAGGACACCTCTGCAGGTCAGCAATATAATTCAGTCACTAGACACACCTGAATCACCCTGAATGTGTTGCACCAGACCATGACACTGAGCCTCTGCTTTGAGGGATAAATCTCCATCTCTGTTCATCAGAGAGCCATACTCACCTGGCACAGCGAACCCAGTTGATGTGCTGGTTCAGTGAGAACAGAAACTTCTGCCTGTGAACTGTCCACACTTTGATTGTTTTGTCGTCGGAAGCTGTAACTAAGGACTGGCCATCACTGGAGAAATGAACACTTCTCACGGTTCCTGTGTGAGCCTTGAACACAGTGGATTCTCCTTTGCTACACAAAAGAGAAGAGCTCTTTAAAATTGCACAACAGGGCAGCAAAGACATGCTGTACCTGAAAACACAGAGCTGCTGTATGCTGAGCAGTGCTAGTAACCACCACTTTATGGGAACTGCATGTGACCACATTAGGATAAAAACGTTGATCAACCCCAAACTTGCTCATGCTCCATGAGCAATACAGAACACACAGCTAAAACCAGTTGCTCCAGTTCCATATTGGAGGCAAATCCAATAGGAAACAACCCATGTTTCCTATAAAGGAGGAAAAAATGCTATGGCTAACTTGTGCAACTATTTAAACACTTACGCAAACATCAGTGTAAAAAGTCACTGAGGTACTGTTGCCAGGTCCTTTGCTGCAAGGCAGGCAAGGACCTCAAAACTGCTCCTGTAATGGTCCATGCTCAGTTGGCCATTCCAGTGCCACATCACACAAGAAATAACACAACTGAATTCAGCACACCTGATGCTGTACAGCTGTGAGCAAACTGCCATTAAGTCAGCCAGGCAAGACAATTCAAATGTGTTCATTTTTCTTTACACATCATTTCCAAATAAATGCAGGATGCATTTTTCTGGCAAATAAACACACAAGGCATATTTAGAGATCCAACAGGTTTATGGAACTCTCAGTCCAAAATCTGCCTCCAGCACATACTGTACCACCAGGAACTCCACAGGAACTCCACATTCACAGACTGAAGAGAAGAAAAAGACACTGTGGTTCTTCTTTTCCCTGTCCCATAGCCAGAGAACTGCTACAAAGAAGTAAGAAATTCCAAGCCATAGTTAAACACAAAGAGAGGCAGAAGGGAAGAGTAACTCACACACTAGGGATCCACAAACGCACTGTTTTGTCTCTAGAGCCCGAAGCCACAAGGTGACCAGAAGGTGAGAACTGGACACACAAAACTGCATCTTTGTGGCCCACAAAGCGATAGGCTCTCATCTGAGGCTTCATACTCCAGATCATCAGGCACGAATCCATTGAGCCACTGACTGAAATAAAAAAGGAAAAACAAAACCAAACTTGCAATAGTTCTCCAGTTACACTAAAACTACATTTCACACAGTTCACCATCATAGCTTCCAGCAGCCTCAACACATTGCCCTTGAAGCTTCACCAGTCTGAAAGCTGTGTATTTCATTATTGTCATGCATATAATTTCATTAGTAATTCAAAAAAACCAAGGCCAGTGATGCATTACTCTGGACTGACAATTTACTTCCAAGAGTCCAGCCACGCAACAGCTGCAGAGGCAGAAGCCACACAGGTTGCAAATCTTCCACACACTCAGGAAATTAAGGTTATCTCATCACTTTCTTATTGGCAGAGGCAGGTATCAGCTGCAGCAGGTTAAATGTCACTACAGAGCAGAAGGTGAGTTGGTGACTTAAAAGCACCCTGGCTGCACCTTCCTTCCAACACCTCTCCCTTGTGGCAAAATATTGACCCAAGTCAGCTCAGCAGTTCTTCACAACATATTAAAAACACAAGCTTGCAGGGTGAGTGGAGCAGTGCTCAATTTGCTGTTAGCAGGAAGCACCAGCAGGACCTTCTGCTGTTGCAGAGCTCAGTTACCTCCACTGCTCCCCCCACCTAAATAAAGCCAAGCAGCTCTTTATCCTCTGGCCATCCAAACACAGACAATTTACCCAATTGTTTCTTAGTGCTACTGAAGTCCACACTAGTGACAGCATCTCTGTGGCCTTTGAAGTGCCTCTCCAGGGATGGATCTTCCTAGAAGACAAGAATGTTCAGACACTACAGATTTAAGAACCATCTTTGCACAATAAAATCACTTTATATTTCTTTTTTATATTTCTTTTTTTACATATTTGCACCACAAAAAACAGGTAGAGGCAAGAACAGTTGAGTAGGCAACTGCACAACACAAAACACAAATTTCACATATATCATAAATTTTAAAAGAAGCAAATTATCCAAGCTGTTATTAGCTCGGCTCTTGAGTGACTGTACAAATCCCTCATGCATTTTTACAACACGCTGCTGGCACAGAAACTCTAAAGCTGACTGTAGGACAGATAAGCCATGTCCATGATCACCTGAGCAGGCAGCCAAGCTCAGCTTTGCTCTGACAGCTGCTCATCTCAGCTCAGGTGTAGCCAAGAGGCCACTATTTGCACAGAAGATGCAAGATTTAACACACCTGGTGACACAGGCAGGAGGAATGAGAACTGCAGCAAAAGAGACTGACACACAACCACAGCACCTTTCTGCAAAGGCCAACAAAAGCCTGAGGTCAGGCAAAAATCAAAGAGCCCGAGAACAGCAAGAGGTTTTAACACTTGAAAATTGCCCAGAGTTCAAGACAGGCTGATCAGCCTTCAATCCCTGCTCTCACACGCATTGCCCTTGCCTCCCTGGCAATGCCCACCACAGCCTCTTCCCCCTCAGGACTTGACCAGAGCCCCCTGCTCAGACAAGCACCCAACCCAGCCCCAGAACAGGGCAGCCCTCCGCAGACCCAGACTCCCTCCATCAGCCTGGAGGTGCCTCTCTCCACAAACACAGACCAACCCCAGCTGCAACAGCACCCCAGACCCAGCGCTACAGCAGCATTAAGCTCCTCGAGCCCCTCTGTCCCCAGCCCCACCTGCATGATGCCACCCTACAGCAGCACTGCCTCCCACTGCCACCCCGGCCTCGGAGCCCCCCACAGCACCAGACACCCCCGGGCTGCCACCAGCCCTGCCTTCCCCTTTCACTCTTCCCTGCACAGTCACAACCCTTCCGGGTCGGACACAACGGCCCAAGGGCTGCCACCGCCGCCACCCGCACTCAGCGGCAGACCCCCAAGCACTCCGGTAGGCCCCGCTTCGCCGCAGCGGCCTGGCACTGGCTGGCTGTTCCGGGCTGGCCCGGCCGCCCCTCACCTCGCTCAGGGCGGCCATGATGCCCTGCGCCTGCCGTTCGGTTCCCGCGCCGCGCGCGCCCCGTAGCGACGGCCCCGCCCTCAGGGGGGCGGGCCCGGCCTGAGGGGAGCCGGGCCGGGAGCCGGGCCGGGTGCCGGAGACCCTCAGGGCCGTGGAACGGGTTCCTCTGAGCACAGCCGGCCCTGTCGGGGGGCTCAGGACGCTGGGGAAAGCCCCTTCCGGCGCTGTTATATCAGTTTTCCTGTCAGGCTTGGTGCCGCTCCCTGGGCAGCCTGTTCGGTGCCCAACCACGCCGCTCTTTTGTCTCACTCCTGCTCTGGGGCTGAGTGGCTCCAGTGCTTGGTGGAGACGGTCCCGGATCTCAGCCAGGGGAGCACCACAGGCCCGTGCTCTCGAGGGCTGAGAAGCCGGGCTGGTCACTTGCAAGATTTGGTTCAACTGGTGGGAGATCAGTTGCTTCTGCTTGGACTGTGGGTGGTCAAAATAGGAACTCACCCTGGGGTTGTGCAAAGAGCTCAGGACAACTGAGAAAGGTTTATTCTTCCAGTGGTTTAATGCCAACTCAAGTCTATTTCATCCAAATCTATTTATCTCTGTCTAGGAACAGCACTATTAATTAGATGCTATGGACTGGACACTGAGTATTTTCTGAAAGGCAGCTGTGTGAAGCCCAGATCTGTCTCTCCATGAAGCTTGAGTTGACCATCTGGGCTTCTAAAGGGGCGTTTTCTCCATCTTTTCTGCTTCTGGGCCCCTTCCTTTGAGGACACCTCTCCTCTTGCATGTTTCCGACAGCCAGGGATGCGCTCTGTTGAAGCTGGGGTTAAAGTAGTAGAGGATCTAAAACAGGCAAAGGAGAAGAGTTAGTTGCCACCATCCCAAGACTGGAAACCTCAAAGTTACTCCAAATTGCAGCAGAGGATCATGTACTCTGAGGGCCGTGTAGAACCTAAAGATCACACTTAAGCTTGTGATGGGTTTTTGCCTCCTGAGAGCAGAGCAGTGTAGGATTTTCAAAAGCAGGACAACTGCTTTTGAAAACCAAATACCATTATTTCTCAGCAGCTTCAGCACAGATATGAGGAGGCAGACAATCTTGTTGGTCCTTTGATGCATCTGCTTGGCATTGGGCAGGTGCAACAGGGAGGTTTCAGATTTGATGCAGCAAGACATGGAGTAAAGACGTTCAGAGAAATCAGGTTATGCTGAATCTGTCTGTGCCTTTAATGGGTTCAAACTCATCAGATCTCATCAAAATGTATCTTTCCCGCACTTCTACTAGTCAGAAAGACTCAGTCAAACATGCCTGAGTGCAGCCTGAGAAGGAAATGAAAACCAGACCACTCACTCCCATCCCAAACCCCTCCATCACAGAATCACACACTGGCTTGGGTTGGAAGGGATCTTAAAGTTCATCAAGTACCAACCCCACTGCCTTTGGCAGGGATGCCACTCACTATCCCAGACTGCTCAGAGCCCCATCCAGCCTGGCCTTCAATACTTCAAGGGATGGGGCATCCACAGCCTCTATGGGCAACCTCTGCCAGGGTCTCACCACACTCACAGGTGTAGCGTTCGGGGGAAGGATTTCTTCCTAACATCTAATCTAAACCTGGCCTCTTTCACTATTACAACCACTGTTCCTTGTCCTGTCACTCTCTGCCTGCACAAAAAGTCCCTCTCCCTCATTTTTATAAGCCCCCTAATAAAAAGCAGTTTCTTTTCAACCTGCAAAAGGCCCTCTATGAGGAGGCCTTATTTGTTGTGTAGGTCTCTCCTCCCCCAGATTATCACAAGTGCTGGTTGCTATGCAGAGCAGCTGCTGTACCTGGCTGTGAGCAGAAGCTGCTGCTTCCTCTGCCAGGAATTCGGGCAGGGAGGCAGATCTTGGGAAATTCCGCTGCATTTTGGTGAATCCATATGCATTCAGCTGTCGCATGAAACTTTTAATTTTCTGTGTGTGGAAGACCTGCTGTCCTTCCCTGCCCAGCACCTCCACTTCAAAGAGATCTTTGTTGATGGCCACACATTTTCCACTCTCACTCCACCAAATTGACTGGAACTTGCCACTTTCCAGCATTTTCCAAAGCTTCTGTGGAAAGCGCAGGGATGAGAACTCTCGCTCCATCATTGCCCTGGACAGCTTGGCTGTGTTCTACCAGCTGGCAGGCAAAGGCCAACTGGCACCAACAGACAGCAGGTTCCAATGGAATGTTCTGGCATATCACTGTGGTGCCTGTGCTGTGCTGTGGGGACATTGCAGGTGACATCTCAGTGATGGCTGGCCGTGGTGCCCTGGCTGGGGGAGCAGCCCTAGGAGAAACTGCTGAAGGGAACTTGTTGCTTCTCCATCCCAGAGCCACCTGTGGTGGGAGTGCAGAGCCCAGCAGTGTGCATAGAGCTGTCCTGAAGGGCTGTGGGCAAGGAGAGGCCTGGGCCGTGTCTGGCTGCACCAGGAGTGTGTCCCCAGGAAGGAGCAGGGATGGCTGCAGCCTTAAACATCCCAGGGCCCTGTTTGGGGAGTTTTCTGTCTGAGCCCGTCTGACACCTGCAGAAATGTGTCTCCCTGGACCCCTGCAATGCAGAAACAGCAGCTCTAGCATGGAGAATCCTTTTCCTGACATCTCCCACCCCAAAGCAGCAGGGATTCTTTGATGTCAACCCATGTCCTTTGCAAACTTCTTGAATAGGATTGCACTTTTCTTTTTTTACCTTGAGAGTTTAAAAACAGCTGGGGGAGATGGACCAGGGGACACACATACCTAATTTCTAGCACAAGACTCAAAAGCAGTAAGTTTCCTTCCCATCCATGAATGACCCAGCAAACAGACTGGGGGAACAAAGTCCAAGCCATCACTCAAGCCATCTGTTTAATAGATGTTCTGGTTTACTTTACCAGAATCACACTTGCTTTGTTCATAAATGCAGAGCCATGAACACAAACCCATGAACTGGTCTTCTCAGGGAAGCCATCCATCCTTCTCCCTGCTGCACTGCCTTCCCGCAGTAGGCAGTGCTGGTTCAGGGATGTCTGTGTGCCTAAAAAGCTCTGCATTCCTCTCTGCCCTTTGAGGTACTGCATCTGAAGAGATACATTCCTCCCTCAGACATGGCCTTTCTGTCCACATCGCCATGGATTCTGGATCTGGAAGTCTGAAGTGGCTTCTAGCATGGCCTGACCTGTTCCTCATTAAATTCTTTGCCAGTTGAATATTAGCTTCTCTTTCTCTGCACTGAAATAAAAAAAAAGAAGGTATATGTGATGCTAAATATGCCCAAGCCCTGAAGGAAACTTGTACAATCTATTTTAGAGAAATTAAAAACCAGAAACATGTTGTGATTGCACTCCCACTTATAAAAGCAGGAAATGGAAACATTTGCTTTAATTGAAGGATTCCACCACCCAAAAAAACACCCCAAGTTGCCTTCTAGATAATACACAAGCAGCATCTATGATGGCCATGGATGGTTACTTTGTTCAGCCCTGGGGTGCCACTGTGTGACACCAACAGCCAGAGGTGACAGCAGATCACTGACAAGACACTCTCACCCGTGGGAGTTCAGAGCAAACGTCACAAGAGAAAGAATTAAAGAAAATTCATGTCAGGATGGTCAAAGGGGCCCTTGGGAAGAAGAAGCACACATTGGGTCCAGCGGCAGAGCTGATAGTCTCGAATAGCCCAGTTCAGCCATTCAAACATCCTTGGCATTATGTGCCCCGGTTTGGGCAGGATGGGGTTTTTCCAGTCCCTCAGAAGCGGCGGCCCTGGGAGCCAGCCCCCTCCTGAGGCCCAGGGAGGAGACCCCCAGGCCATGTGCTGTCACCGCGGTGTCCCCGCGGCCGGAGCGACTCCTGCCATCCTCCCGATGGGCACCGGGGGGCAGGCTGGGGCTGCGAACAGCCTGCCTCGGGTAAAGAGGGAAAAGCGAGGGGAACACGGGATGAAACGCAACGCGGCTTCATTAGAGATGAACCAGGCCAATCTAGGCAGCTTTTTTTGTGAAGAATACCGTAACTCTGGATGATAAAAGCGCTGAGCTTGCCTGTTTCAAATGCCACTTCCCAGCTTGCCACCTAGGCATTATCTAGTAATTCTCAGCAAGTCCTTCCCTGGGCTTATTTGTATCACTGTGAATCAGAAAGAGACCAGAACCCAGGATCTGCCCCCTCTGTCCCATCGACAGAACTTTGAACTGGCAGCCCTGCCAAAGCTGTGATACCTGCATGATGCAAAGCAGCAAAAGCTGTTGCAGAGCATCAGACACTCCCAGAATTCAGGTGAGTCATTCTTGCATGAAATTATCGTTAACCTTTGACTGTAAGCCCAATTCATAAAGTCCTGAATCTTTCTCTAGAGAAATTGGGTCTAAGTTTAGCAACTAAACTTAATGTTTACCAATTCTGTACCACAAACCCCAGTTCTCACATGTCATGTTGAAACTTAAACTGCTGACCATACCAGTCTCTACTCATACCTTTGCAGTTCTAAGAAAATTCCAAGGGACAGCACACAAAGCTTCTGAAAGCCACCACGAGACTTTTTCTGAAAAAGCTGAGGTTCTCAATAAGACCAGTGGTGGGAAGAAGTCTTTTGCCATTGTCCAAGTTTTGGACAAATTAGGGGAAAGAAACCTCCCAAAGAACTCAGAAAGAATTCTCCCCCAGGGGGAAAGTGGAAAAAACTTGTTTATTGGCAAAACACAAGAGAAAACACTTCCCAGTCAGACCCGGATGGAAAACAAAACGAATTTCACCGAGACAGCGAGACGAACTCGGAGATCTTCGCTGGGAAGGGCAGCAGAGCTTCTTTGGCAGGCTTCCAGCGGCACTCTCCAAAGTTCAGGTGCGTTTCCTCTGGAAGCCAGTTCCGATCTTGGGGGGGGAAAGAAGGGAGGGGGAAAGAGGGGCAGCAAAAACTAAGCCGGGTCAGCAAAAGCCAAGCCGGGGTAGCAAAAGCTAGCTGGGGTAGCAAAAGCAGCAGCAGCAGCAGCAGCAAAGCCGAGCAGCCCGGGGGAGGGGCCGCGACCCGGCCGGCAGGTCCGTGGGGCGGGGGGCAGGGAGAGGAGCTCGTCATAACATCAGCCTCAACCCAGAACATTCCACCCCTTATCCCATATCGTGATCATTGACACACGATTGGGATATACACTCACTAAACACAATATAAAACTTTCTTTGACTTGCTCAAACCTTCAGTACTTGTACGTTTCCTTCTTCTCACTTGCTCAGCCTTCACCACTTACACATTCCCTTCTGTTTCATATTCATACAATTTAGCATACAGGCAATGGTGGTAACACTCAACAATAACATCACCCTACAATCAGATCTCCCTGAGGTACACAACGAGTTGCTCCATCTTTCTGCATTATCCACCACGTACATCCTGGTCCTTGAGCAAAGGCAATCCCACGAATGGGTTTGCCTGTACTCGAGGCAGGATTAACCCACACTGTCTTCCCTAGCAAACCTCTGACATGGGCCACTGGGACTTTATCTCCATCCACTATATTAAGCTCGCTTCCCCCGAGCCCGAGAACTCCTGCCCGGCTCCCAGGAGCGGCCGGAGGGCGCTGAGGGAGCTGTGCGAGCTCGGCTCTGGGCACGGACCGCGCGGGGCCTTCCCGCCCTCCAAGCTCCGCGCAGCGCCCGCGCTGTCGTGGCGGCTGTCGCCCACAGGGGAGAGCCCTCAGCGCTGCAATGGCGCCGGGCACGTTCTGGCGCTCAGGAAGGCGCGGGCCTGTGGCAAACTGTGCCATGGGTCACATTTCCTGAAGAAAGGATGTCCTCTAAAGCTTGAGCTTTACACACTTTCAAGCCCGATCAACAAGCACAGACATTTAAGCTGTGACACACATTGCAGCCTGCAAGCTCGAAGTGATGTCCAGGTGTTAGAAAAGCACAATACTTGTTGCTAGAATTCTCTTATTAAGGCTCAGAGCTGGGCGTATTTCACTGATCTCAGGCCGAGAGGGAGGCTGACAAAGCGTGGGAAGAAGGATGCCCACTGATAGCAGACACAAAGGATGCAGAAGTTTGGGGTCATAAAGACATCTGGTAGAACTGCCAAGAGAGGAAAAACACTAATAAAGTCAACTCGGCAAATATGATGAAATCAGCTCCAGCTGGATAAAAAAGTGTGTAGATGTTTGTAGACAACAGGACTTCAGCAACCAAAATTATCTTGGCCCTGACCATGGGATGGATGTGGTTACAAAAATACATTAAAAGACATTGTAGTGTGAAATAAATGGGCCAGGAGACATGCTCCTTTGTCAGGCCTTTATTAGATATCAGCTTTAGGCAGGGAATCCAAAGGGCAGCACACACCACTGCTGTTCCTGTTCCACTACACAGAACAGGAGTGCAGTTTTGCCCTCAAGCAGACCTAAGCCTTCCATTCTCACAAAGTCCTAAGAAACAGACTCTGCTTTGTAGCCAAGGGGGGGTCATGGTGATAGGGTGCTGTTCGGTCATGGCAATGGGACAGAGCAACTCCAGATGGTAAATTTGCCTCCTCCGCTGTTTTCTTGACTTGGGATTACTATTTTCAGCCTTAGATGGTATTTGGGCTCACTGTTTAGAGGTTTAGTGTCCCATGAGCACTTGGGGTTGCATATCATTAAAAATGGGAACAGGGGAGGCGGGTGTGGATACAAAGTAGAGGTATGGGTACCCGGAAAGGACAGACAAACAGCTGGGAACATTTAGAGTTTACAAAGACATAAGGCATTAACAAACAACAGCTAACATAAGCAGCAGCAATTTGGTAGAGACAAACTTGCGTTTGTAGAATTTATTCCCCACATAGTGCAAGCACTGGGTATTGTGTGTCAAGAACCCAGATGAAAACACTGGACTGTGCTGGAGTTTTGTGTGGTATCTACCCCTTCTCTCCTTCTTCTCAAAATATATTGTAAGCCTGACTAATAAAACTAGTTAGAGCCATGCTAACTGCCTTATTCTAAAAACTTGCAATTAACTTACATGTTTAGTACCTTATAGAGCAGGTTTGAGATCCTGGAACTGGAGAGACAGACAAGTGATGAAGTGGACAAAAGTCCCTCTGGAATTGAGACGTCACCTTGGGCAAGACAGGCAGCACCATGCATCATGACCACCTCTGTTCTGAAGAAAGGCAGGCTCCTTGCAGGCCTTCCAGAAGGTGTCTCAAGGGACACCCCTGTGCTAGACTTTAGCTAAATCTTTCTCTCACAGAAAGACAAGAAGCTCAGGTGTGTTAGGCAATTACTGTGAGCATTGGCAGAGGTGAATGGTCAGGAATCCAGAGACTTGTGCAGCTGTCTTCCACAGAGTATTCCTTGTTGTGTATTTCCAATAAACCAGATCTTAAATGGCAAGTAGGCGACTGGGGAGATATACCACTGAGACAATAAAGCTGTAATGTACCTTGTTTTGAGAGGGACAGGTAAGACGACAAAAGTTCAAAGAGGAAATACTGAGAAGATGAAGAAGAAAAACTATTTTCTCTAAGGTTCTCTAATTTTTTTTCTTCTTTGTGCCTTGTGAAGATGTCTACATCCTGTTTTCATTGTTTTCTTTTTTTCTGTCTTCAGAGTTAATTTTGCATTACAGATTTGCATAACAGTTTGAAGTCAGATATAAGAAAGGTTCTCTATTGTTTTCACATATTTTTTGGCAACCATGAAAAGACAAGTTTAGAGGTAACAGGCTTTATCTTTGATAATTAGGTCAGACTTAATTTTTAAATACCCTTCTACATCATCTCTGTTTGCAAAGATGGTAAATTGATCCTTGATGGGCATAAACCAAGAAACAAGTACATCAAAACCTCTGGAGGTGGCTGCCATGGCTGGTTTCCCACAGGTACCACAGTCCCAACCCTGATCCATGGCGGCTTTCCCTGAGGGGTGCCAGCCCCAGTACCACTCCATGGTGGCTTTCCCTGAGGGGGACAGGCAGACCTCACCCCCCTTCATGGATAGTCTTCCACAGAGTGGCCCCAGCTCCCACCCATGGCTGGTTTTCCTGAGGGATGGCAGCCCCAACTGCTCTCCATGGCGGCTTTCCCTGAGGAGTGGCAGCCCTAGTCCCACTCCATGGTGGCTTTCCCTGAGGGGTGGCAGCCCCAGCCCCTCTCCATGGCTGGTTTTCCCTCAGGGGTGGCAGCTCAAACCCCATTCCATGGCAGCTTTCCCTGAGGGGTGGCAGCCCCAGCCCCTCTCCATGGCCGGTTTTCCTCAGGGCAGCCCCAGCTCCTGCCCATGGCGGTCTGTGTTGCGTGGCCCGGGCTGGATAGGAGGAGCCGGGGCAGCCATAGCAATCATGGCCTTTAATATCACCCCCCTCATTCTGCCCTTTAATGAAGCAAAATATTTATAATAATATGTACAGATGGCGGTACACTCTGGGGGTACAGCTGAGGCCATGAGGTCACAGCAGGCTCTGGGGTGACAGCAGGCTGAGGTCACAGCAGGCTCTGAGGTCACAGAGGTGCCAGAGCCCCGTGGCTGCACAGCACCACAGCCAGCGACCAGTCAGTCCTTGGCCACAGCTGTTGCGGCAGCGGCGGCGGCGGCACTGGTGCTGACACTGGGACAGCGCTGGCAGCACAGCGCTGGCAGCAAGAGCTACAGCACTGGCAGAGGGCAAGGCACCATGGCCCTTGCTCTGCGCCTCTTCCTCCTGCTCCTCCTGGCAGTGGCCCTGCCTGCCAGGGCTGCCCAGGCAGCTCCGTGGCGAGCGCGGGGAGCAGGTGAGCTGGCGGCCTGGCTCCCCTTTCCTGGGACAGCGCTCCCTTCTCCCCAGGAAGCGTTGGGGATGGTTTTGCAAAGGGCTTTAGGGAGGCTTTCATCTGTGGGAAAGAGAGAGCCCACAGGGGCCCTGGGCTGATCCAGCCACCCATCCAGGGATGTTGCACAGGGCATGGAAAGAGTGTGCAGAGTGACCAGGAGTCAGCCTAGAGCTCCCCAGACCCCTCTGCAGCTTTGGCCATGTCCGTTCACATCTGGCCCCCACAGCCTTGCCCCCTTGCAGTACCCAGTTCCCTAAGGCAGAGGGGGGATCCCAGCACACCATGGAAATGCTTCTCATCTCTGCTCCCTTCTAGGTTTGGATCGCGACTTGGATTATGAGGAATTGCTGGTGAAGGACAATTTGAAGAAAATGGAGAATGCTGGAGGCAAGTTCTGACTTTCCGTTTTCACTGACAATAATCTGTCAAGCTGCCAAGAGCTCACTCATGGGTTTTTGTATAAGACAAGTAAGGGTTGAAGGATGCAGGAAACTTTGCCCTGCTCCCTTCTTGAGCCCTGGGTGATCCCACAGGATCACTCTCAGTGGGAGGAAGGAGCATTTAGCTGTCAATGCTCTTCCCACGTGCAATGCCAGTGTCTCCTTCTGTGTGCTCTCTGCAGCCACACAGAAGAGCAGAGAGGGAAGGGAAGGGCCCAGGGCTGTGCCCCGGGGCTGTGCCTTGTGCGGCTCCTTTGCTGGCCCCAGGCAGCCTGAGGATCTCCTGCAGTGCTGGGAGCTGTTCTGTCCTGCCTTTCTTTGCAGATGAACCTGCTGGCAAAGGTAATCTGGCTTCCCAGCCCACATTCAGAATTGAGCCTCTGGGAGCTGCTGAGGGTAGGTCAAGGCCTTTGCCCCTGGGGCAGCTGCCAGCTCAGAGCCCAAAGCTCGGCCAGGGGGGGGCATCGCTGCAGGTGCCAGGACAGAGCCGTGCTCGTGTGTGCCCTCGGCCTGTGCAATCCCCTCACTGCTCCTGCGGCTCAGTGCTGCCCATGCAGAGCAGCAGAGATGACAGAAGCTTCTGTGGCTCTTGAGTTACAGGTGTGTCTGCAGAGAAGACATTCCCAGGTCCTTTGCTGATTGCTGCAAACAAGCCCGGCTCCGATCGCAGGGGTGAGTAGTGTGTAGCTGCTCCCAGAGCTGCCCTGAGTGCCCAGAGGCCCAAGGCACAGGAGCAGCCCCGAGCCAGAGCCCTGCCATGAGCCCAGGCCAAGAGCCAGCCCTGGCTCCCGGCCGGGCAGGGGCTGCACTGGGTCCTGACAGGGCCTGACTGTGTCCCCTGGGGCTGGGGGAGCTGTCCCGGGGCAGGGAGGGTCGGGGCTGGCAGTGGCTGCTCAGGGATGGGTTGGGCCCGGGTCCCTGGAAGGAGCCACTGCCCAAGCAGCTGCGCTGCCCCCGGGCTCTCCTCCCGGCCTTCTGGGCTTTGTTGGGTGGCACAGCCTGTGCCAAGGGGGACCAAGGTGCCCCAGGGCCCAGTGCTGGGGGAAACATAGAACGTCCTGGCCGTATCCAGCGAGCTGCCAGCTCAGCAGTGGAGCACAGCACGGGCTCACACTCCCCATTGTTCCCACAGATGCAGTCAGCACCTCACCACCTGTTCCTGATTCCCAGAAGCGCATTGGAAAGCATATCTGTCAGGATAAACTCTGCTGGCTAATGTTAATGGTAGTCCTGCTTACTTTGGAGCTTTTCTTCATTTTATCCTGTTATGGAATCTGGAATTGGTGGAAGAGAAAGCGGTGAGTGTTTTGTTGCTCTCCCCCTCAAACAGCTGCATTTGATGGCTTCTTTTAGACAGCAAACTTTCCCAGTCAGGCTGCTGTGGAGTTGTGGATGGTCAGTGGTTGTCCACATAACCCTTCTGAGGGTTCTGCTGCTGCCCAGTGCTTTCACTGGCCTCTCAATTGCTGGGCCTTGTCCCGGGGAGCCCGCTGGGGCTGCAGCCAGTGCTGGCTCCCACTGAGGCTGCGTGGCCAAGAGCAGCCCCAGGAGCAGCGGGCAGAGGCAAAGCAAGGTGGGGAGGGCAAAGAGCGGGGAGCAGATTGCCCTTGAAAGGCAGACGCGCTCTGGGCCTCCTCCTGGCCAGGGACCCTGCCCAGAGCCATCCCCTGCTGGCCGGGGCCTTGAGGGGCAGCTGTCCAGCTGGGCCAAGCTGTGCCAGCAGCTCCAGCCGTGCTGGGGAGCCTTGCCAGCTCTGGGCCCTGCTGTGCACGAGGGTCCCTGTGTGCCAGGGGCTTCACACACTTCTCTCTCCACAGGAGCGCTCCTGCCCCTTTTCGATGCTGTCCAAGACTTCAGCCTGATCAAGATGCATCAGTCGTCTAGCCTTTCTGTGTGTGTGTCTGTTCTGATTGCTGCGCGTGCCATGAAGGATTATTGTAGTTCACGTGGTTTTTAGTTGTTTGTTTTTTTGTTGTTGTTTTTTTTTTCATCAATTAAAACATATCCTGACATCCTTTTTCCTTGTACACCTCTGGAGGAACCATCATCATATAATTTCTTTCCCTTCCAGGAGGACCTGTTCCACCAGTTCCTCTCGAATTTTTGTTTGGTATTGGATAATTTCTAAACAATCGTGTCAAATTACTTCTTGGTTCTTTATATAGAAATTGAGCTGGGTTTAAACTTTTGTTTATCTCTATTGCCAAATCATCACTGTCTATTAAAATTGCTAGAATCTGTTAACTATTTTTCAGCTTTTTGGTTTAGCACATTTTGACTGCATGGGGTGTATACACAATCAGTTTACTTCTAAAAGTGAGCTTACAGCTTTTCTCCACTAGAATAGCAGTAGCTGCTATGGCTTGAATACATACAGCCAGCCATGGCTTACTGGATTTAATGTTTTTGATAAAAAGGCAATTGGTCTTTTTACCCCTCCCCATTCCTGAGTTAGAACTCCATGAGCCACTCCATTTTCCACATTGACATACAGATGAAAAGGTTTTTCTAATGAGGGTAAGCTTAAAGCTGGTACCGAGGCTAATTCATTATCTTCTCTAGTCCATTCCACAATTTTTTCTTTGGTCAATTTGTCATACAAAAACTTTACTGCTCGTGTATACTCTAATCCATATTCTACAATAAGCCAATAATTCAAGCAGCTTTCTAATTTCCCTTTTTGAAGAGGGAGGAGGAAGAGATAAAATCCCCGCAATCCTCCCAGGGTTTAGCTTTTGGTTACCTCTGCTTATCAAATGCCCAATATACTTTACTTCTGATTCCACAAACTGTAGCTTTCCCTTTGACCCTCTAAATCCCTTTTCCCCAAAAAAATTCAAAAGTTTTATCATAGCCTCCCTAACTTGAGCTTCCACTTCCCTGGATAATAAAAGATCATCCACATATTGGATAATTTGCACTCCAGGAGGAGTGGGGAAGGTTTGTAATATTGCTTCAAAAGCTTGCCTAGATAAGTTTGGAGTTTCTGTAAAAACTCTGTGGTAGTTTTATCCACCTTAGTTGCTGTTTTTTCTCAGTTTTTGGATCTTCCCACTCAGAGAAAAGAATAATCCGGTTCTTTTTTGCTAGGGGATATGCCCAAAGTCCATTTCTCCTGTTTCACCATATAAGCAGAGTATCTGGCTTTCTTAGCAAGAAATACAGATTTAAAACAACACCAATTTAAAACCATTCTTCCTTCCTCTGGCTACTGCAAGGATATACTTCTGTCTTTGTCCTTAGCCACAAAATGGATCAAACAAAAACATTAGATCTTCTATTACAGTAAACTTCAAACATATTGTCACTGTTTATTTGTCAAAGCTGCTTTCATTCCTACAGCAGGTGTTCCAACACTTTTCTTCTCAATTTCAAAAGCATTCAAAATCCCTTTGTTTGGCAATAATTTGATTAATTCAAATCTCCATTTCTACTATAGTCCTGGTTGTAAGTATCTGAACATGTGAAGAAAAAATTCCCCAAGATTTCATTGTGCTTTTAGACAGAGAGAAGTTTACATGTACTTTCAGCATCTTTCCTGTCTGGAGATTCTTCTGGAAGTTTCTTTAAATAGTCCTTTAGGAGAAGTTCATAACGAGGAATCCTTTGCACTGGTTCAAGCATGTGATGCTGCAAAGTCAGGTTTCCACACACCACCTGTTTCTGTAATGGAGATAAAACAAGAACAGTAGGGTTTGGTTTTTTCCTGCCTTTGGGTTTAACAGCAGTGAAAAATGACCATTCACATACAGATAGACCTTCTTAAGCTATCATGGATCAACAGAGTCATTAGGTTGGAAAAGACCCTTCAGATTATCAAGTCCAAACATAAACCTAACACTGCCAAGGCCACCACTGAAGTCCACAAGTGCCACATCTGCATGTCTTTTAAATCCCTCCAGGGATGGTGATTCCATCACTGCCCTGGGCAGCCTCTGCCAGGGCTGGACAATCCTTTCCATCAAGAAATTTTCCCTAATATCCAATCTAAACCTTCCCCTGGCCCAGGCTGAGGCTGTTCCCTCTCCTCCTGTCCCTGTTCCCTGGGAGCAGAGCCCCCTTGGCTGTCCCCTCCTATCAGGGAGTTGTGCAGAGCCAGGAGGTTCCCCCTGAGCCTCTGTTTCTCCAGGCTGAGCCCCTTTCCCAGCTCTGTTCCCTTCTCTGGACACACTCCAGCCCCTCAAGCTCTTTCTTGTTTTGAGGGGCCCAAAACTGACCCCAGAACTCGAGGTGGGGTCTCAGCAGTGCCAGCAAGGAGATGGGCACTGTCCTGGTCCTGCTGCCACACCAGGGCTGGAACAGGCTAAGGAGCCCTGGTCCTTCTTGCCCACCTGGACTCCTGTTCAGCCACTGCCACCAGCACCCCCAGGGCCTTTCCTGCCGGGCCCTTTCCAGCCCCTCTGGCTCAACCTGGAGCTGTAGGGGCTGTTGTGACCTGGCACTTGGCCTTGTTCAACCTCAGACCACTGGCCTTGGAATCAGCCTCTCCAGATAAAACCTATGGAGCCTTCCTGCCTTCAGAGCTGGCAGGTTTTATACAAATCTTCATCCCATGTCTAGCATTTTCTGCCAATATGCAACTATCTTCTTTCAGAAGGCTCAGAAAAGCTCTTCCCATCCATGGCCCTGTGCAGTGTTGTTCTCCCAACTACTCTAAATCAGAACACCCCCCAGGGATGTACTGCTTGCCAGAGTTCACTGCATGAGCAGTAGAAACACTGCTCACACACCAGCTTTGAAAGGCAGAGCTCTCTCAAATTCTACTTCTTTTTTACTTGGCCAAGAAGGGGAGGAGGTTTGAGTCTGATTACATTAAACATCATCCGACTATGCACTGATGTGCTCTGCATACAATGGCACTGAATATTGCAGTGTACCTGTTTTCATAGGATCCTGTGAAGCAAAAGAATATTTATATTTAAAAGAGGAGAGATAAGAATCTCAGTTAAGAACCAGTAACTTGCTTTAAAGCACACAGGAAATTTCTGCTAGTGATGCAATCTGACTCCACAGAAGCATGTTAACCACAGACACACACAAGCTCTTCTACACAGCACTATTTTTACATCAGCCCACTAATGTGGTCTTCTCTAGTGTAAACACTTTCTCTACAATGTTAATTTCTCAGAGAAAGAAACTTCTTTCAAGTATCTGCAATTTCCTCACAAATATTCCAGCCCACTGCTGACTCGCTCCATTCTCATAGCAAGGCTGGAGAGAATGGGATGAATGTCTGAGAGAAAAATATTAGCTATCCTTCCAGAAATTCAAAGGACTAAACTTGATAAGTCACAGTCATCAACTTATTAGTAACATTTGATTTTTGTTTTCTGCTTTCTCTAATTTAACATAATTAGTAACAGTAGATGCCTTAACCTATATATTATATATATATATATATACACTGTTATATATTATATATACACTATTCCATTAGCAGCTTAGGTAGACAGTGCACCCCTGAAAGATCACAAAACATTTTAACTGGTATGTTGAAAACTATCAGTGGCTTTTGTTAGTACAGAGATATGACAGATGAGTGGACTAAGCATTCTGGGTCCAATCTCTGCCTCCTGCAGGTATGATCACTGAGCAGTGGAGCAAAAGGTGCTGTGTAGGTGTGACCAAATAACCTACAGTGCAATTCTGTCATAAGCAGGCTTCCAAGGTGCATCTCCTGCCTGCATTGCCAGCGCCCACACTGCCCGGCAAGAGTTCTGCTCAAGCAACAGCAGAGCTGCCCATGGTCTGGAACCTCTGCAGACTGACAGATAACACACATAATTTGTGTTGGAAGCTTGTTGGTGGGAAGCCTGTGCTATAGGGCAAACAGTCCCAAATGGATTTACCCTACAGAAAATCATGGCTTGCCACAGGCTGAGGACAGCAAAACACAATGCTGGTATGCATGCCCTTAGTGGAAGCAGGATGGCTGCAGGCAGAAAAAGGGTAAGAAAAGGCCATGTGGAGGAGCAGCATGGCAGGAAAGGACCTCCCCCAGTCCTTGCTTCTCTAAACTTCTGTCTGAATCTCTGACATGGCCCTAAACCTCCAAACAGGGCCTCTCCTCTCCCAGCTTGCTAGGGGATTACCTGATTCTGGACAGCTGGCCCAGGAACAGCCCTCCCATTTAGGGCTGCCCCAGGTGCTTGTTATCAGAGCCTTGAAAAGAGGGAGGAAAGTGACACGAGCTGATTTATAGCAACAGCAGGAAACAGCTGGGGGAGTCCTCTCAGCATGCAGAGGGTCTCTGCTGTTATAAAGCAAAGGGGTTGCAAAGCCTGGGCTCTGGAGTTGCTCAGGACACCAAGAGAAAATACCTCAGCTTCAGATTTGAAGCATGTGCTAGGCAGAGAGTCAGAAAGCACCCTCTTCATTGCAATACCCTGTTTTATTTGCTGCCTAGTCTCTGCAGTGGATTTGTACTACTTTCACTGTTCATCTGTATAGCTAAAGGGCTGAGGGAAAGGGTGATAAGGGGTTGCATGCAGAAGCAATACAGGGGAAAAAAACAGAGGAATACACTGCTACTCCCTCTCTGGAGCTACACAGTTCTTAAGCCATCCAAGAGAGAGGGAGTAAAGGGAGTTTGTACATGCCTGCAGTTTCCAGAGCTAGCCTAAAGGAGAAGGATTCAGGAGTGAGAAAACCTGGCAAGCTGGATCTAGCCAGAAAATCAACAGCAGCTTTCTCGGCATCTATGAAGTTATCTCTCTCCACTTACATCAGTTCTAGTGTCTCAAGCCACTCTAAGATCTTAAAATCTGTTACAGGATCAAACCTGGCTTTAAAATGTTTCAGCACATGTGGCTCAGCTGTGCTGATCTTGCTAACCAAGCCAGGTGACTGCTTTCAGTTCCTGAACATTCTCTGCTGGTGTCTGCAGGGGTCAGCAGAGTTCAGGCATCACTGAACTCACCATTGCATCAACCCAGAGCCCAAAGTTCACAAAAACTGATGCTAAGAAAACGCTTAGCTGAGTTCACAGGAGGGAAGCTGAGACCTTTGGGACATGGAATTCCTGATGCAGATGTCCAGCACCCACACCCAGCAGGGTTTGTTGCCACACAGCTCCTGGTGCTGGGGCTGGCCTGGCCAGGGCAGGTAACACTGCATGATCCAGCACCACTCACCAGCAAAGCAGGTCAGTATTACCAATGCCATGGAAGCCTCTCCCCATGGGGCTGCTTTCTAAACAACATTGAGCACTAAGCCTCTAATCTTATAGGAAAGTCCTTTGTCTCAGAATTTCCCAAATCTGGGTCCCCACTCAACAGATTAAAGGAGGGTATCAGTCAGACCCTGCTGAAGAGTATCAAGTGTCTGTGGAAAGTGTCACATGGGAAAAACTAAAAGGATGAACACTCAGTCATTATGAGAGCAGAATGGGCAGGGGGACAACAATCTTCCTAGAGAAACTCCTGCTGACAGGAGAGTTTGCTCAGGACAGGCAAGCACAGAACTTCCCAGTCCTTCTAAAGCTCTATGGTCTCAGGAGCAGCCTTGCACCTCCTGAAGACTCAGAGCTGGCTTCTCTCCTTCCTACACACTATTCCCACATGTTGCAGAGAGGAAAGGGAGATATGTGTGACCAGGGCAGACCACAGAAAAAGCCCTAAATATCTGTTATATTTGGGCTGAAGGGCTGTGGGCAAGGAGAGGGCTGGGCCATGTTCAGCTGCACCCAGGAGTGGTTCCCCAAAGAGCAGCAGGGACAGCTGCAACCTGGGACATCCCAGTGCCCCCTTCGAAAACCTTTCCAGCTGCATCCCTCTGACACCTGCAAAAACACCCTGAAAGTCTGCACCTTTTATGATTCACTGGAGAAACATGTTACAAGCTCCCTGGTAACAAACTAGCCTTTCAATTGGCTATGAAAAGTTCTGCAAGCAAGGGGAAAGGGTTTTCCTTGTTGAAACACATTGCAGCCAGTCTGTGTGGAGTAAACACTCTTCATGCCAGCAGGATCAATATGAACAACCTGTCTTGGTACCCAGTTCTGAGCTGCTGCTTGTCTCTCTCTTGCAGCCCAGTGTGAGGCACTTTGGCTGCAGCATTCTGTGATCTCTGTAAGAGGGGAGGCTATTTCTGAGGTGACAGAGACCCAGCAGATGGCTAAGAGCCCAGAACAACCCCTGAGCTCACCTTGTTAGCACTGCCAGGTTGCTGTTCTCTAACAACCTGCTCTAAACACTGGCTAAGTTTGGAAACAGTGCTAAAAGCAGGCTTGTCATGGCCATGCCAATGAATAAAGAGCTTGTCAACAGAGGGAGAGTCTCCAGCAGCACAAAGGAGAAGTATAAACATGACTATATTTTCTCTATAGAATGGTTTATATCTAGGTGTGAATCCTTCAAACAGCTGCAACAGAGTTTTAATACTATATTAAGGGCTGGAAGATGAGAATCAGAGGATATTTCACTGTCTAGCTCCACTCTTTAGCAAATTGCTGTGAATCTTCAACTCAAAACACATATTCAAAGAGCCAATTCCTAACATGTTCTGACCCTTAAAAAGTGTCCATATCCAACTCTTGACTTCAGCTTTAGCTCCAGAAAATCCTCAGCAACTTAGGCTTATTCCTAGGGCAAAGCTCACCAAGCATTCACAGAAGACAAAGAACAGCAACATGCAGTTGTTGGCAGCAGGACAAACCCTCTGAAGAGGGTGAAGAGCCTGCACCCAGTGATCACAGCACCACCTCTCCCAACTCAGCCTTCAGGAAGTAAGCTGTGTTTTTTCCTGTGAAAGCAGAAAAGGTAGGAAAGGTGCTGATATTCATAGTAAGACAGGTAAAAGAAAAAAAAAAAAAAAAAAAAAAAAAGGTGCTACAGTTGCAGTGAGTTTGGGGTGTGCTGCTTTGAGTTATCCTGAGGTATAGGAAAAGCCTGTAGGTGTAGGAGTCTCCTCCAACACTTCAGGCCTTCTCAAAAAAATTTATTTCCACTGCAAGTCACCCAGCTCTGCATTTCTAGGTCAGGTTTACTCCCTCTTGGAGAGCAAATACATTCCTCTGCCTTTCAGCTCAATGCCAGGCCTGCAATGTGACCGATAGATAAACCAAGCCCTGGCAAAATCAAGCATATTCTTGTCTAACACCATACCTTGACCCCCTGATGAGTTCTTTTTTCATCATCTCCTGGAGATGTGGGAAGCAGCTGGAACCAGGATCTGTAAGAGGAAGCAACAGCATTTCAGGCATTTCAAAAACAGAAAGATCAGAAAGGTTAGGCTTGAACCAAGTGAGGCAAACAAAGCCTATAACTCCTGCCAGGAGGATGAGCAATGCAAACAGTGGATGCCTGTATCTGAAGGAGAGATTTTCCCCAATCACAGCAGAGGAATATGTTTTAAGTAGCTGGCTTCTGTTTTGTTTACTCTTCCAAAGACAAAACCAAAAGTGATGCCATATCATACTTTAAGTGCAGAAGGAAGCATCTGGGAACAGCAGCAAAACATGACAAAGTCCAGACCAGCCTAAACAGAGATATGAACAAACCCTCCTGCTCAGCCTGCTGAATATGTAGATGTTTGTCTATTACAGCCTGCTACCACAGCTGAACAGAAAATACCTGCTGGGCTTCAGGATGCTCCAAGCAGCCAGGAGGAGAACAGGAGGAATATCACTCAGCTGCTCCTCAGGGGTTCCTTGGTCCCTTGAATCACTGCTGCACAGAAGGACCAGACCCTCCTCAAGTGGGAGCAGACCCCACAGCCTCAGCCATAGCTGCATTCATGCTGGCTCCAGTTCAAGGGCTGTACAGCTACTGCCCAGCTGGCAAGCTCCTGGCAACCTCTAGCCTATGCCAAGTAGAAGCTGAGGAGCAGAATGAGGAAGTGATCCACTGAAACTTGTTCTGTGTGAGGGACTTCCCCAGAGAAACAGCACAAGAAAGGCATTGCCTGCCCAGGAAAGTGCCACACTAAACCTGGAGAATGGCCAAGCTCTGGTTCAAGCAGGCTGATTTGATCACAGAAGCCAGTACCTCTGCCAAGTGCAGGCACTGGCTGAACACTGTTATAATTACTGCTGAGGTTCCAGGCAGTTGTTTCTAACTCCTGTTATTTTTATTATGTATCTTTCAGTATTTTGGGTTAACCTGAAGAGAGATGGCATCCAATTTCACGGGGTAGGAGAACTTCATGCTATGAACATCCAGTTTTGTTTTCCTACTTAAGCAGAGTGGTCCAAACCTAGTGATGCAAACCTTGGTGCACCAAGAAGGCCTTAACTATAAGGCAAAGGGGAAGTACTTAACTTGCTAAATCAACTTATTGAATAAGCACATTAGGGTTGGCAGCATTTAGTTCTGTCAAATTACCCCAAAGGTAATTCTTTTAATCAGCAAACATTTATTAGAAATTGCAGAGGTACAGTAAAGGACCAGCAGAGGAAGGGATCAGCTGTTTCATCTGCAACTGTCCTGACCTTCAGGGAAAAATCTCTCAAGCACAACATGGTTGCCATAAATACTTACACCATGACAAAAGATGTCAGAAATGCAGGCTGTTGCCATTACAGGATACTCAGTCAAAGCAAAACTGTATGGCTTTCAAACTGTGAATTTAAAGTGTGGTAAGTTTCATGACAGTGTGATGTGCTATCCTAGAGTTTAGAGAGCAGGAAAGTGCAGCTGACATTGAACACAAATATACTATTTACTTTTAAGGAAGTTAGTTTCCAAATGACAATAACTCATTGCCAAGTTTCAGATCTAAACTAAGCAAGTTCCTAAAAGTTCATCAAGGCAGAGTTCACCAGAACTTTTATTCCTTTAATGATTAACACCTTCTTTTTTTTTTTTTTTCTTTAATTCCTGGTTTATATGCTCTGGCTCAGGGGATTACCAGGAGCACAGTGCACACTTCATTTAGAGTCTGCTGCTAGCTGAATGGACATTTGCTCTGACACACTTGACACACACAGTCAGCCAAGACTGAAGTATTCAAGACTTAGTGTTGTTTGTGAAAACAAAGGCTCATTTGGCAGTGTGGGATTTCACAGGCTTGTTTCTCAAAGTGTCTTCTCAGAGTGCTCAGTTCCTCCTTCTGTCTCTTGTAAGCCTGAAAAGATAGACCACCATCCCCAAGGAGGGCAGATGCAGGGCTGCTCTGCTTCTTGTTTGTAAAGTATTACAACATTGTGCAAGCCAATGATCTAATCTCACATGAAAAGACAACTTAGATAAATCCCTTGCATGGAATTAATCACACTGACGTTGCAGTCATAGGTGTCATGGATAAAAATGACCCAAAGAAGAGGAGGATGACAATTTTCCATCAGGGCTTATTTACTCTAATTATAAACAGAGATTTCCAGCTCTCTTAAGCTAGGCCAAACAACTAGCACCTACTTGTGACCTGTTATCTTAGCTGAGGACTATGCTAGAGCAGATTTTCTGCTACATATCTGGAGTGGGCTGCCTTGATCTTACAACTTCAACAGCAAAAGCATCATTTTACTGTTACTGCTGAATATACATTTCTTGACAGTTACAGAAACATTTCCTTGCTACTATAAAGAGGTACACTCATATCATCTCCAGATGTCATAATTATAAGTTCCTGACGCCAACCCCACCATAAGCTTTTATACCTTGCTCAGTGTGGTACAAAACTTCACTCCTGAGCTGAGGTTTCTGCTGTGCTGGTGAAACCAGCATTCACAGTAGGGTTCTGGGCTTAGACTGTGCAGAGGAAGCTTTAGCATTAACAAATAAAATCATCCACCAATTAAATTAAGTTGAACATATCTTTTACACAAGCCCTGTCCTTCCCAAGTGAAATGCACCTGTATGGATGTGGTGCTCTTACAGCTTTTGACCTAATGCTTCATGCAGTAGGGGAGGTGGAAAGATGACACAAAGACCACATATGGTAAAACACCTTTGCAGCAGGAAAATCAAATCCTCTACATCATAAAAGCAAGCAGAGAGTCAGGTCATTGGGCTCAAGCAATTGATCAGGTTACAACCTGAGATATATGAGTGGTTTTCTTTGGACTGGATGACTACTTAGACAGATTGTGCAACTGCTCTGCAAACATAGCCTGATGTCCAAACAGCAGTGTCTGCAACAGCCTGACTCTGTATTGATATCATTTGTTTGTGCATTGTAAATAAACAAATAGTGACTCACAAGTGACAGGTTTGGAGAAACCCAGGGCAGGAGTTATAGCACAGGCTAAGTCATCACTTTCCCATCTATCCAGGCACACAGTACAGAATGGGCCTGGCTGCAACAGGTTAACTCTACAGCAGCAGCAAACCCAGCTGCCAAGGCCAAGCCCTCGCTCCAACAGCTCAATGACATTTAGCCTAACTGGCAACAGCAGCCCTGGCCTGGCAGGATGACCTGCAAAGGTGGACATTCACACCATATCCTCACTCAAAAGCACCTTTCCCCTGCACTGTGTGTGCCATCCACCCTCCAGATTGCTACACTGAATTAGTACTGGGCAGGTGAAAAAAAAGTACAGAAGACATAGATAGAAATTAATGTTTAACCTTTTCCTGCCTTACACGACTGGCAAATAGCTGCAAGCAATCCAGAATTTTTTTTCACTCATTTAGTTTCTACTTGGTGAAAAACTTTTTTTCCTTTGCCATGCAAAGAGATCCATCAACAGCAGACCTAAGGAAACCAGGTCCCTCATGGATTTAGCATTTGGATAATTAGTTTCTGGTTTGTTTTTTTTTCCTCATGGCTGCCACTGTTTCAGTCTGCTACAGTCTGTTTCTTGGTCAGTGGATGGCAAGGTCTCTATCAACTGTCTTTGTGGTTTCAAAGATCTCTTAGGAACCTTTAAAAGCTTTGTTGCTCTTTGAGCTTTTCACTGAAGCATGGCCACCATGTTCAAAGCTGCTGGCAGGCACTCAGCACAACCACAATAAAACACTGTGCCCTCACAGAGTTCAGCTTGAAACAATGGAAAAGCAGCAACTCATATCCTAGCCTAGCATAAATCCTTTAAAACACAAGAGAATTGCAAAACCAAATCTGAAAAGGCACCAAATCAGAAGACTCTTGTTTGTAGGCTCACCTCCTCAATTCTTAGAGATGTAGCCTGAACCTCCAAACCAAAGCACTTGAACAGTAATGATCTCGTGACTGGATCTTCAGCCCTGAACACCCAGAACATACAGAAACTCCTCAGTGCAAGTCTCCTTCCCCTATCACCAACAGTAGCAAGCCACAACTGCCTGGCATAAACCCCCCTGTCATAAGAGGAAAGTCAGTCCTTTATCCTTGCAGCCCATCACTGCGCAGGACTGCCTGGTACTGCTGGAGAAGCTGGATGTGAATGGATGGCTGATTCATGCTGGGACACTGGGATATTTTCTTGTCCCCCCAGCACAATCTCACCCAGCACAAGAGAGCTGTGAAACCAGTTCCCTGCCTGGCTTTGACTCCCCTGGGCTGAGCAACCAGAGATGCCAGAGGCTTACTTGGAGGCTGTGATCCTTAAGGCTTTGTCTGGTTGTAATTAAGTCACCTGCAAGGGAGGGTATCCTGCCTGCTTTACCCAGCAGTGTCTGGGCAAGGCTGTGTAGGGACAGAGAGAGAAGCTGCAAGGCCTACTTTGCAGAAAGAGCAGAGGTGTGCTAAGACCATCTCACTGAGGTTCCAGCAGCCTCATCTTGCCTCCTTACCTCCCTCAACCTGCATCCAGAAGGGCAGAGTCATCTCCAAGTCCTCTCTCTCTTGCCCAGCAGGGCCCAGCTGTGCTCCTCACTCGTTCCTGCCCTGGGCAGGCCAGGTATGTGCTGGGCCACTGCACCACCCCAGAGGTGGAAGCCAAAATCTGAGCATTGGCAGGCTGGGGGTATGCAGGAAAGAATCCCAGGCTGCAGAGAAACTGAAACACAAACAGCCGAGGTGGTTTATTTCTTCAAGTACCATTTACTTTGACATAAATTCAAATTAGTAGTTGTTTCATCCACAGGACAACTGAAGCTTCCAAGACAAGTAACTGGTGGGACAACTATGTGCTAGCAGCCCAAATCATTATCCAAGATTCAGGCTGGTGTTTGCTTCAAAGACCCTCCATGTTCCAGTACAACTCACCCACTGCCCACAAGTTTTACAACATCTGAGGCTACAGTAACTGTTAAACTGCCATTCATGGTTTGGGCAAAAACCTACATTAAACAATACTGACACTTATCTTGATATTAGCAAAGCAAAGTTGAGCAATGGGAGATGTGCTCTCACAACAGAAAGCTGTGCAGAGCCCAGGCCAGGCAGAGTGCTGTCAAGGGCCTCCACGTCAAGGGGTCAAGTCCAAGGCCCACTTAATCTCATCTCTTATCCAGACCAACTACAGACACTTCCCAAAAAGGTGCAAGAACCCTAGACTGCCTGTATAGGTCCTGACCTGACCTCCAGCACCTCAAGACTGGTTTATGTCTGGACAGTAATAGCCAAGTTTCTCTCAGGAAAGCATTCCTGTTGATTCCAACACCAGGTTGCCTTGTTTTCCATTTAAGAACATGAGCTGGACACTCCATCTTGCTAAATTTATGGTCTCACCAACTTCTTAAGAGAATGAGACACACACAAGTAAGCTCAGTTAACCAGTGGCTAAAAGTATTTTCTCACAGCCCAATCATCCTTTAGTTAAACTCCACAATTTCATAGCAACAAGCCCTAGATAGGCTGGAGATGTTTGGAACAGGAGGTTCTTCCCAGTTACCACACAATACATATTTTTCCTGGGTGGTTATTTGTTGCCACCAATCATGCTGAGAACAGCACTGTTCCCTGTGGCACAGTGGATTCAATTTATAATAAAACCAAAAAGAGAAAAAATAGGCCAGCTTTGACAAGATCTGCTTGACTCACTCCTGCTTCTGTGTTTAATATTGTTGTAGAATTGCTCCATGCAGGGAGCAATTTAGAAAAAGCTTGATGAGAAAAAGCTTGTGATGAGGAAAGCTCCTCTGCTTTTCTTTAGAGCAGCTGCCTGCCCAGGACAGATGCACTTGTCACGTATGTGGAGATGGCTCATGCATACTAAACGAGCAACTCATTCAATAACCGCACATTTACGAGACAGTTTCTAATCAAGTCCTTCCTCCAAGCACAGATAACAAGCCATCCTCAACACTCTCACCACAAGTACATGACAGCACCAGAACTCTGCTGTCTCCAACACACAGCAGCCTCATTGTGCAAGGACCCACCAAGCCAGTGTGACAATCCCAGCCTCAGGGCACCCATCCCCTGCTAAGTCAGAAAATCTTGTGCTAGGAATGTACCCTAATCCTACATCTTGACTAAGCTGTGTGCAGTACACTGGCAGTACACATGGCAGTGCCTCCACCTAAGACACATGCTGCCTGCTTCCTTAATACTCTACTCCATGTAAGTTCACAAAGTATGGGAGATGTCCTGCTACTGCAGGTGAAAAAACATCATTCTGTTCAAAATTTCATTGCTGTGTTGCTTCCTGTATTGACTTCTCCAGACTACTGTGGTGTGGTGTGGTGTGGGTGTGGTGTGGTGTGGTGTGGTGTGGTGTGGTGTGGTGTGGTGGGGCAAGGACTGCCTACCCTGGGGTGAGACAGTGGGAGAGCTGGGATCTGCAGAGAGCTCTTCAAATATTAAATAGAAACCATCAACACACTGAAGAGGAAGGACAGTTCAGTCACAGACAGATAAGCTTTATCAAGCCAGCACAGGACAAGCTAGTATAAAACAAGGAGCAAAGGCTGCAGGAGGCTGTATCTGAAACACAGTGAGCAGCTCTGCAAGAACCTGTGATCTGGGAAAAAGTCAGTGCACCTCCAAGCACAAGAGGTGGTGCCAGGAGCCTCCTGCAGCTGGAGAGGCTTCAAACACTCAGCTTTAGGCCGGGTGAATGGGGAGGGGACCCAGCAAACAGCAAGACAGATGCAGACAGAGCCTTTTGCTCACTGCACAGCCCACCTCCCCACACACCTTTTCATCACAAAAAATTCAGCATACTGAAATCTCATTTTACAATTACGAGATTGTGTTGCCTCACCTTGGTTATGAGTGAAGCCTCTGAGTGATTTTAGCTTCTCCTGTCAAACCCAGCTGTCTCAAAAACATGGTGTTCCTACATGCTTGAAGGGAAATTCCATAGTGAGCAGGGAGAGAGGGGAGCTACATTCCTGCTCCTGTCAAGAAAAAGCTGCAGCTCTCACCTGCCTGCTGGCTGACCAGTAAGCACACACACACACATTTTACCAAGTGAGAATTAGCCAGGGCCCAGAATGCCTCCCACTGAACTGATATTTAGTAGGTGATTTGGGAGAGAAGTGAGCATAGAGAGGGATACTAAGATTTACTGCATCAGAGGCAAGTACGAGTGAAGTTGGACTTCACCAAACCTCTTGTGCACAGAGCAACTTGTCCCTTGCTTAGGTTACAGTCAGAAATTTATGCTAAGGGCTTTCTCTTTTCTCAGTGGGTATCACAAGGTGTCAGCTCTGCTTCAAGCAGAATGGAGCAGCCCAAGGGTAATGGCACCAGCACAACACTGAGATGAATTTTGGTTGAGGTCCAGTTTTACTTTTGGCATCCAAAGGCATGTGCTTGTTCTGTGTCCCCTTTTCACCTCGGCAGAACAGCTGTGTCCTAGCAGGGACTGCTCCTCCAGCAACATGGCACCAGTCTCTGTCATGCAGACACAAGACCAAGGTAGAGACCAGCAGAAACCACCTCCTCTTTACCAAAACCAAGCCCAAAGGTCACTAAAGGACAAACAACCCCCAACCATTAAAGTCAAGTTCCTATTGCCTAACAATGCACTGCTCCGATCACAAGGCACACTGTGCTTGCTTTCAGGGTATCACACATCCCTACAGCCTCAGAGCTTCCTCTCCCCAACTGCTCTGCCCAGGGTGGGTGGAAGAATAGGCCATGCTGCCTGCCACCTCCCCCAGGGAAACTTTCCTTGCTTTTCCAGAAAGAACTGCTGTGTGGAGGATTCATGCTGGATTTCTCCTACTTTTGAAATTGTTTTTCTTTTCCAGTTGATGCTGACCTACATAATAAGCAGGTCACTGGAACACAAGAGATGTTTTTTGAGGCAGAGGAGAAAAGCCAGGCAGCTCCCCCTCCACACAGGCTTCTGAGGACAAAGTGCTGCTTCCCTGGGGTCCCACTCTGCAGCCTCCTTCATGCTGCTGTCCAAAACCAGCAGGAGCTGCTGGGATCCCACTGGGGATATGGATGGACCCCGAGCAGAACATGAGGCTGGTTAAAGCTCCATGGGGGACTGAGGGGAGCTCCAGGAACACAAATCTCCCTCACGTGAACAGCACACGGGCCATGTGCAGTCCCTGTGCACAAGGCTGGGAGCTCATGCAATGGCCTGGCTGCGTGGGACTCAATCCCATGGGCAAGGCAAGCTCCTACCAAACCAGCAACAACAGGAGGGAAGGAGAGATAAAGAAGATCCCTGTGGTGCAAAGCCCTCCCCAGCAGAAGGAAGGATTGGGTTGTAGCAGGTCTGCAGAGCACAGGACTGAGACATTGCCAGCTGGAACAGTGCTCTACCTGAAAATCTGGCAGGTGAAGAGCAGGGTTAGAAGAGCTTGAACTCAATTTACTTCTCAAGCTCCAGTCATCATTGCTGCATCTTTATGGGGAGAAACCCTAAGGGCTTGCCACAATAAAGCACAAACTAAACATGAAAAAAATTTGAGTAGCCAAGAGAAGAGATGCCCTGGGATAACCTTTCAGTATCCTTATGGTTTAAGGTATGGCAGTACGGAACTGGACTGTCTCAGGATGTTGTCTCCAGCACTACCCTCCCCTATCTTGCAGCCGATCTCTTCCCTGTTCCTGAACAGGAGACAGCCCTGTGAAAGGTCTGTGTCAGCAAATCCAATCCCCACACTGACTGTGGCACTGCAAGCAGGAAGCAGCGAGTTACCTACCCACGGGTAAAGCAGGGATGTATTAGAGAAATTAATGTAATGTGAACCTGCTTGGGGCTCAGAGTCAGTCCCAGGAGGATACAGAGAGCGAGTAACCAGAGCAGGCAAAGGGTAAGAAGCTCTCTCAAACAGTCTGATGGCTCAGATAGCTCCAGTGACAATAGTGCAAGTCTGGTAACTAGGTCACAGTTATGATCCTTAATTAATCCTGAAGAGACCCCATCTGCCATGGGGAACATGACAGATAAGGCGGCTCATTAAGCACAGAAGCAGGCCAGGGTAATACCAGACCCCAGCCAAGCAGCTTGTGTGAATTTTGCCCAGCTGCTTTGCCCAGCCTGCTCCCTGCCATGCTTTTAGCCAGCAGGCACACCAGGCTCTCCCCATCTCCCCTGAGGAAGCAGCAGCAACCCAGAGCCTGTTCACAAGCCCTTGCCCAAACCACACTGACATAATCCATGACACAGGAGAGGGATGAGATTGAAAACAGACCAGGGCAGCAGACATGAGGCTCTAGCAGAGGAGCTGTACCAAACCCTAACGGACAGCTGAACCCTGGATCCGTGGGCTGTGATTCACCTGCAGCCCTGCTCTTCTCTACATGTCCCTGTGCTGAGTGGGGTAAGCTATCCCAAGTCACTTCTTCCCACAACTCCTCTGGGAGAAGCTAAGAGATACCAGTTTCTCTGCTTGGGCTGGCTCAGCTTGCACAGAGGCAGTCACAGCCCTGGATGCTGCAAAGGGGCATCATGGCCAGCGGAGAAAAGGGCCTGACACACTGCACCTGATGGATGCTAGGAGAGGTCATATGCTGGCAAAGCCAGGTCGTTCACTTGGCAGAAAGAGCTGGGCCTGACCATGACAGTGGAGGGCCCATCTGCCAGCAGGGAGCAGAGACTGACTGAGGGTAAGGGCATGGATGACTGGCACTGGGGAGAGCAGTCTAGGTAAATGTCATCTGCCCTGGCCTCTATAGCTGGTTGTGTTTTGCTTCTACACATGACCCACATCAATCTCTTGATCTGGTTGAATCCACTGGTGACAGGGAGATAAGATAATGTTGATTGGGTTTTCAAGCTCTGCTTCTGCTACCTGAGCAATTAAAAAGCAGCCACTGTCAGCAATAACAGCAACACCTAACAGAGCTTCTGAGGACTCAGCACAGCAGAAGCATTAAAAGTAGTTGTTTCAGAAGATAAATGGGTGACTAATAAGCCCTGCACTCACAACTGTTGGAAGCTTAGTACTAAAGCCATGTCTCTGGGGACCCTTATGAAGGTGTCTCTTGTGCTCACTAGCAGCCCCAAAGGCACTCTATTCCCCAACATGCACAACTGACAGCACGCCAGGGAACAGACACAATTAAACCAGGACAAGCAGAAAGGAGAAAAGCTGACAAGTAAACATAAAACAGTATTTTTACCCAAGGAAACCTTGAAAAGCAGAGCAATCAAATTCACAGTATATGCACCATCGCTGTAGACATGCACTGTTCTCCCTCACCCAAGTGCAGCTGGGTGAGGGACTGCACTACTGTGAGATCATTCCATGAAAACTGGGTCACTGGCTATCAAACCCAGGAGATGGTGCCAGGACTTTGGGAAGGATGCACTGAAATCACTTATTCCAAATAAAATATGAGCTTATGAAGCATCTCTAGTTTATTTGCTCTTGTAATTTGAGCTCTAAATTTCAACTACTTGCTCAGAATTTCACTGTTCTTCATGGTAAATAATCCTGACAGGGTTTTTACTGTGGAGGCAGTTTTGGGAACGAAGCTGAAATAAACATAGGAAAGATAAGCACCTTTCCAGAAGTACAGAGAGCACAGGCCTCACAGAGCAATCCAAAGGCTCACAAGTGAACTCAGAGCTTGCCCCTATCAGACCCCCCTGTACAGCTGTTTGCTGTACCAAGCACCAGCCTCCTCTCTATCTCTTGCAATCAAAGTGCAAGGCCAGGTTCTACACAAGCCCTGAAGATCCTTCTGGATTTCAGCACTAGAGAGCACAAAGATCCTGAAGGTTTGCACATCTTTACTTGTTAGAATTGTTGGCTTCTGTTTTGTGGATGAAATGGTGTCTGTCTCCTTCTCATCCTCCACTACAGTGGCTCATTCTTGCTGCAGGATGGAGAGGATGAGGATCTTGGAGAGGATGAACATCTGCTCCATATCAGAGCCTGGCCAGTAAGTGTACACTGCCCAGCATGGCATCTCTCCCCAGAATTACTTTTTGTGAGATATTGTTGCCTCACAAAATTCAGCTTGCCAAAAAAACCTGACCTCACACCCACCTGACACAGAGATTGCTCAGCACACCAAGCCAGAGACAGCTCGCACCTTTGAGTCCTCTAGTCCCACAGATCTCAGTTGGCATGATATTCAAAGCAGCTGCAGAACCATCAGGTCTAATAGACCAATGCAGACAAGGCTGCCAGCAGGGTCACAGTACCCCAAGAAAGCTCCCAATCCAGCTGTCCTGGTATCCTCACTTGCACTGCTCCTGGTACCGCCTGTGCTGCTTGGCAGGCAGAGCAGCCTGGGAGCCTTGGAAGTACAGTCCAGAGCTTTGCATCACTGAGGCTGTTTGTAAGACTGCACACAGAGCACTTGGCAGCTTTTGGGAGAGTTCAGTACAAAAGCAAACAAGGAATGGAAGCTTTGTATACTCCAATAATCCCAATACGTCACAGAGTTTCTCTGATCTGCAGCTTTCAAGTTCAGATTTGGAGATATGATGTGCTAATTTCCTCCCTTAATATTTCAGCACAAGGCCCCTTCTTCCCTAGAAGTGACACTCTTCTCATTTTAATACCTTATTACCATCCTCTAATTTTATCTGTAATCTTCAGTGCATAAGAAGGAATAGTATGTCTTGCATCTCACATGTTAAGCAACAAGAGCTATTGCAAAACAGCACAGCAAACGCCATGGAAAGAATGCACACTGGGAGGTGGAAGCATTTGGAGTTGGACCCCAAAAAGCTTGTAAGCTCATCCTTCCACCTTTCTGGTGTATACACAGACTGTGGTGTTACACAGACTCTTCCATCCACAGGAGAGTTTGGCTCTGTGAGGTTTTATACCCCATTACCACACACTTTCATGCTATTTCAGGTCTGGGAAATCTCTACTTAAATGTGAGGCATCCTTCTGCTCTACTGCTTGGCCACTTCAGTCCTTTAGATTATTTCTTGCAAGGAGCTGACTGTACAACTATAGCATCTAATATTAACTATAATAACTAATTCTAAAATGATAAAGTTTTCCTGACCATTGATGGAAACAATGAAAGATCAAAAACTGCTTTACACTTTACTCTGTTACTGCTTGCTTTCTCCAAGACAGTTCTTAAAACTGTCTCACCACCAGCAACATCTATTGCTATGAAATGACTGGATGAGGAGAAAAGCCAGCCATGTAACAGAGCTCTGTTGCCTCACTGGGTACTCATTCAAGGGATAACACCTACACAGAAACGCCGGGCTTGGCTCTAGTCAGGAGCGGGATTTTCCCCACTTTCTCACGTCATCAGCAGGTATTTCATTCTGAAGTGCTACTCCTCACTTCACTGAATTTCACTGATCTTTGCAGGAGAAATTATATGATCAGATGCATAACAGAAGAACAAGCCTTTGCTGAGACAAACCACAATGAGCCTTACTAGTAGGTGCTGTGACTATTAGGACTTCACTGGATGCCTTTTTCCCTATTCCCAAGCTGAAAAGGCAATCTTACTTGTATTGCTACACCTGGGAACAGAAGGGCAGCAGGAAATAGTACTGATTAAAAACTGTCCAGTCACAGAATCTTCATTTTGACAAAAAAACAGGACATTGATTTATACAAAGGATTTAATTTCCTGTATCAATGTGAATCTGCAGTGACTGGGAAGAAGTGAGGGCAGTTTTATTATGTTACTGCCTTCTCAGGTGTCCATGGCAGGCCCATGGGACAGGTAGAAAAGTCAGAGAGATCATTTTTGGTCGTGATTTAACACCAGTAGGCACCAAATCCCCACACAATCCCTACTCAGTTCCCCCTCTCTGTTGGATGGGGGAGATAATCAGAAGGGTGAAAGTATAAAAACTTGTGGGTTGAGATAAAATCAGTTTAATAACTAAAAAAGGGGACAAAAGTAACAAAGAGAAAACAAGTGATGCAAAAAACCCCAGTTGTTTACCACCAAATTATTGATGTCCTGCTGGTCCCCAAGCTATGACGGCCCCAGCCAATCTCCACCCTCCCAGTTTAACTGTTGATTTTGATGTCATATGGTGCAGAATATCCCTCTGCTTAGTTGGGGTTGCCCCCTCCCAACTTCTTGTGCACTCCCAGCCTACTTGCTGGCAGGGCAGTGTGAGAAACAGAAAAGCCCTTGACACTGCACAAACACTGTTCAGCAATGATTAAAACATCCCTCTTATCATGGCTATTTTCATCAGAAATCCAAAGCACAGACTATACAAGCTGCTACAAAGAAAACTAACTCTATCCCAGCCAAAACCAGCACATTTTTAGAGGACAAGAGGGAGAGAACAAGGTATTTTCCTTGCTTTCTAGCAATCTTCTTGACAGAAAACTCCTAACACTGACATTTGTTTAAGGGAGAGAGCCCATAGGCTCCAGCACAGTATTTTTCACTGCTATGGTTAGATTTCTTGTTTTCAAAGACTTGGACAATCCCCCTTGTGCTTTAACTTCCACCTTCCTGCCAAAGCCCACAGTAGCATAGGTATGAGCAGCACTAGAGATACCTGGTCCAGCAAAGATGATTTACTACATAAGCATGACTTGAGTGTCTTTCTGGGCCTAAAGCATTTAAATTTGAAGAAGAGACACACTTCTCTCCCCTGACAGCTGTCCTTCCTATACAGAGAGAGCAGACTATCTACTTAAATCCTTTTTGGAAACCTCAGTTCCAGATTTCTATAGAGCTCTGACTAAAGATTCAAGTCCTTTCTCCACCCTCTCACATCTTCAGTATAGGAAGCACTTGAATTCACATTTTCTAAGTTATTTCTGCTCTCTGTTGAGTAGACTTCAAGCTCCTAAACTGGATGTGGAAGATGCTGTCTCTGCCCAAATACCTAATGAGGAGAAGCAAAGGCTGAGATATGCAAGAAAAATGACAGGCTGAATAACTTCAATAACCATAAGTATACTGGTTGGGGTCTACTGGTTCTTTCTAAGAGAAGGAGGAAAACTGTGTGAGAGAGGAGGAAAACTGTGTGAGAGAGGAGGAAATGAGGGTGTGGAGGCAAGTCATGGCAAGTGCAGCAAAGCTCAGAGTAGCTAGAAGGATTAGTGTATCATTTCCTGCCATGTGCTGCACAAAGCAAGACAAACTCAACAATGCAAGATGAAAAAAAAAATATTATTATGTGATTTTCCACGTCTGAAGCAAGTGCATAGACGTCAGGGAGATACTCTGGACTTAAGATAAGCCACTGCTGGATGTGTTAATCAGCTGGCTGTGTACTGCAGCAGCAGTGTGGGGTGGTGCCTTTCAGTGGGACAGCAAGGTACCTTGTATGAGGGTGGCAACAGCTTCCACTGCCCAGACTGAGTCTGACGTACACCCCTGTGATGGGACTTTGCCAGGAAACCAAACTCCTCCGCATCAATGGGCAGCCTCTGGAGCCTGGCAGACAGGAAAAGTGTCCTGACCCAACAGCTTTGTGAGGGCCCACCAGCAGACCGTGAAGTTTAAGAGATCCATTACAGTAGGGAACAAAACAACTCACACTTGTTTGTATGAGATGAGTAGAGATCTTGCCTGGCCCAGCTCCTCCAGCTTGCTCAAATTCTCTGCTGCTTAGAGGGTCCTATAAAGAAATGAGATTTCCTGTTCCGTCATGTAAAGACACTGGCTCCAAATCAGGAAACGCGTTAAAGAAATTCAGCATCAGAACTGTCACTATGCAGCTGCTATAACAAGCCTCCAATTTTGCCTTAAAAGGTAAATTAACTAAATCCTCTCTAAGAACTGCTGGTCTCAGGACCGGAGGTGGAAGTTCTCAGACGAAGCCTGGAATCTGAGTCTGGATTAAATCCAGATGTCAGGATCACACCCACTCCCTCGGAAAATTCAGATCTCAATATAGACAAGGGAGGGGGATTTTTTTTTTTTTTTTCTGGCTTGCCCTCTTTGACACTGACTGGATGGGAAAAAATTAGGAATATGCATAGCCCTGACTTCAGAAGTGGGCAAAAGGGATTAGATGTTACTAATTATGGTGCGGTTATAGCCTTTCATTTGAACAGGCTGAATGTAGAGGGGCTCTGATCCTTGCTTTTCTGCTAAGTATCTAATTTCTCTCTTCAAAACATAAAAAGCATAAAATTCATGAAAATTCTATTACAGGAGCTACCTGCAGACAAATGCAAGGGCAGATGAATGCTACAAACCTGTGAATCAAGTTCTGTTTCCAGGAATATTGGGGGAAACATGCTTGAGAGAAGAGGGATGGAAGTATTCAAGCTAACTTACACCTGACCTACATGGCAAACCAACAACATGAAAAGAAACCATATTCAGCAGCAACTCTTCAGAGACATCTGCAGACTTGATCTTGTGGTAGGGCATTTTTCCCCATTTCAGTATCTCTATGGGAAGCACTTTCTGTTGCTTCTTACCCACCACCCAAACTGCTGGATTTTAACCTTGTTTTCCCTTAACCTTTATTTAAATAAGAAATTGACAAATCATCAGAACAGTATGGGCTTTAGAAAACTAAAAGGATAGCTAAGAATCTTCTCTTCCTCTGCCACTGCAACACAGGGGCCTTTCAGGCAGATTGAGCTTCCTCTGCTCATCTGGTCTCAGGGACCAGCTCTAAAGGCTGCTCCAAAGCATAGGCACAGCAAGGAAATACTCACCTTCTGACCTAAATTTTGTCAGGGCCAGCTGAATAAATTTATTCTCACACCAGTGCTATCCCATCTGCTTAAACCCTTTTCATCCTTTATTGCATGTTACTCTGCCCTTCCCATACTGCCAAGCAGCCATTCCTTCTCCCTGCCTGCTGTACCTGCTGCCTCTCTCCAGTCCAAGCCTGCTTTTTCTCTCTCAGGATGGGCTTCCTGTTCCCTCCTGGGCTGCCACTGGCCCTGCTGCAGACTGTCCTCCTCCTGCAGTGTGGCAAACAGCATTTGTGCGGCACCTCATGCTGGTTTCTCCTGAGTCCTGTAGGATGGCAGTAATACACTGCCACAATTAACATCCTTACACACCGTTTAATTAATCCACTGAAGCCCTAAGACATTTTAATTTGTGTCAGCTTTATTAGTATTTACTTCACCTTCAACACATAGTAGTTGTCACCTTCAACACTCTGGTAGTATTTCTAAAGGGAGGACACTGGCAGAGCAGTTGACAAGAGGCTCTTTTTTCCCTGCTCTGCTGCTCCCAGCCAGCTCTGTGCACTGACAAGGACAGCTCCTTCAGCATCCTCCAAGATGAGGGTCAAGTTAATATCATTCCATCGCTCTGCGCAATTCCTGTCATGTACAAGGTTAAATGAATTCACCAAAATCAAGCTTTAAAAGAAGTGTTACGGCAGTATTTGATTAACAGCACAGATTGGAGGGGAGGATGACAGGAAAACCGAGAGTTCTGCTCCATTTGGAGATCTCCATATCATAGCCAAGGTCACTGTGTCTCAGCTGCCAGCCTTGAACGATGTTTGTGGAAAAGGCAAGCTTCACATGCACTTCTGAATACAAACTCACAAGTCTCTGAATTCCAGCAAGCAAGCAAGCAGACTAATGTACTCCATCCCTCAGCCCTACAAAATGGCAAGATGCTGCTGTTCAGATTACCAGGATAAAGAAGGATTATCAGATTTCTGAGGGATCTAACCTGCTGTGGCAGTTGTCCAGGCAGACAAGTGAATCATGATTTTAAAGAGTTAAGACTTTAGCTAAGGGTTAGAAGCAATTCATATTGATGAGGGTGTAAGTTAGATAAACAAACGATAGGTTTATGATTATTAGATAGATGCTTATGCTAGAGATAATAGAGATATTGTTTGCCATTATGAGCTTGTTTCAGTTTTGATTGTAGCAGCCTCTTGCAGCAGATTTGTGCTCATTTGCGGAACACTTTTCTCTGGCGCCTCTTACAACAAAACACACATTCCCTCTGAGCTAAGTATCACAGACAATCAAGGGAAAATAGGAGGAGAAAGAAAAATACTCTCAGCATACTATAAATCAAAACTGCAATTAATCCCAGGAGCACAGGAGTGACCCCTTAGGCCCAGACACATTAACTGTGCTCTAAGGACACTTGTCAGGTATCCACAAATTAGAATGCCGTGATGTTCCCTCAATTTTTAGAGTAACTGACGTGATACAAACCTTCAGGGTAGAGAGTCCACAAACTGGAATGCTGTGATGTTCCCTAAATTTTTAGAGCAACTGATGTGATACAAACTTTCAGGGTAGAGAGTCAAATGTTGATGTTCCAGGGAAATGGGATAGCAGTAATCTGAAACACAGATCAGGTGTCTTTAAACTTAAAGTACTAATTAGCTATTATTTTGCTAAATACTCGAGGCATGTAACACTAGCCAAAACCCAGCCGTGGGGAAAAAAAAAAAAATTCTTAATGAGCAACTGAACTAATAACTCCAGACACTATCTTGGTACTACCAAATAACCAGGACTCCTGCTATCATAACTGCTACAGAGGCTGAGATCATATACCACTGCCCTACTTTAATCATTTATCTACAGAACAAATTAAAACTGGCACGTACCTGGTTTAATGATGCCAATGATGCATTACACTGACAAATACTGAATTAAGATCTGAGCATTGAGACTCCTTATATAATACTGTCTTAAATTTCTAACAAGCAGGAAGCAAACTGTGCTTAAAACATACCTACTAAAGCTCTACTAAAACCCAAATCCCACACCCCACCTTGTAAAGAGCCAGCTAACTTTTTCAGGGCTTTGTAAACAGTACATGAGAGAAGAACTCCGTCTCCCATTTCCTGCCTCAGTGCTTAGTAACACACTGGAGCTGACACCAAATCTGACATTTGACCATGAGGTTTTCCTCCTGACCACCTTACCCAGATCCCAAAGTTTACAAACTGCATGCAGTATCCTCAAAGCAAGTCAGTGGTGAATAAAAGAGAGTCAGGCAAATACCTTGCTGCTTGTCTTACAGACAACTCCCGCTGACAGAGGAGATGTCTCAAGACTAATCTGCAATATGTAAATGCTAACCAACACTTTTAGAAGTGTTTTTTTTATAGCCGAACTTGTGTCCAGCAGCCATAGTCCTGCACAGGCTTTGTATTTTTCCAGTCACACTACATGAGCACCTTCTAGTAACTACACAATGTGACTTCATGCAAGGCAAGAGCCAGGAGTGACCTTTAAGAAAGCTCTCCTCCAAACTCCACACCTGTTACAAAACCCACTCCTTCCCTAAAGCACACAAGACAGCTCTTGGCTCTCTACCCAAATCCTGTTCTTCCGTGAAATTGTTTCACAAGACAAGGGGAAAAAACGCACAGTCATTTTTCCTTCTCCATTCTTTCCACACTTGAGCAGCCACTGCTTACAGGAAGTAGCACCACTTCCTATAGTTTAAATGGCCACACACATGAGAACTCCTTTTACCATTATCCTCCCCACCAAATACTCCTGTAAGCAAACAAGCTTTAATGTCCATTGCAGACCAGAGAATAAGGGCTCAACTTTACTTGTTGCTGTTGCTCTTTCCTTCAAAACCTGGCAATGGTTTCCTTCAAAAACGCAATGGTGAAAGTCTGAGCATCACCTACAGAGGCGCTGTTAAGAGTCATACCAGCTGTAGAGAAGTGAGAGGAGCTCAGGATGCCACCAGCACCACCGAGCCCCCGGGCATGGTCTCTGTAGGGAGTCAGAGACGGATTTAGGAAGAAGACACTGAGACGCGTTGGAGCAGAGCTGGATTTGCCCCAGCGCAGCTGACTCAGAGCTCGTCTCTTCCCACGAACGGGCGCGCTGGGGTGACCCCCAGTCTCCTGCCCTGGGGGAAAGGGACCCCAAACTTTCTGCGAAACAAGCACTGCACAGCCTGCGGCTCTGAGGAAACCCAGAGCAGCGCTGCCCATGCTGCCCACACAGCCCCCGCTCAGGGCCGGCTGCCCCCATCCCCTCACAGACCCTCGGCAGAACTCAAGCCCCCTCCGTCCCCTCACAGCGCTGCCCCCATCCTCCCACAGACCCCCAGCAGAACCCAAGCCCCCTCCGCACCCTCAGCGGAGGGAGCTGAGGGAGCAGCTCGGCCTCCACCACACCCTCACAGCGCCCCTATTTCCCCATGGCAGCCACACACACTCCAGCCCCTCATAAGCCCCGGGGTCTCTCCCCGCCCTCGGGACGCCTCCAATCCCTCACGAACCCCTGCGCCCGAGACGCCTCCAGTCCCTCTCGACCTTTGCGGGTCTCTCCCTCTCCCCGAAACGCCTCCAGCCCCTCAGGACCCCCGGAGGTGCCTCCACACGCTCACGCAGCCTCGACCCCTCACACCACCCCACAACAACCCAGAGCCGCCGGGCACCGCCCCGCTCCCTCCCCGCGCCTGCGCGGCTCCACCGCGCCTGCGCCGCGCCCCCGGCTCTATAAAGGCGGCAGTGCGGGAGCACAGCCCGGTGTCGCCTTCCCGTCACGGCTGGTGTCACTTTGCCGTCACCTCCGGTGTCCTGTTCGGCAGCGAGGATGGAGGCGGTGGTGCGGCGCTGCCCGTTCCTGGCCCGTGTGTCCCAGGCGTTCCTGCAGAAGGCTGGGCCGTCGCTGCTGCTGTACGCCCAGCACTGCCCGCGCATGATGGAGGCGGCGCCGCCGGCCGCCCGCTCCCTCGCCATGTCCGCCGCCCGCGGGCAGCAGGCGGAGGAGACCCCCGCGGGCCGCCGCGGTGAGTACGGCCGGGGAGCCGCCCGGGGGTCACACTCGGGCCCTCTGAAGGGGAGAAAAATAACACAGACATTGCGTGTCGCGGCAGGAAACTTCTGGAATAGGCAGCGCTGAGGCAGGGGTTGCTTAATCCTTGAAAAGTCCGCGGTAAGGAAATGTGTGACCGTGACATGAATTAGGGACCGGCCGGGGGCGAGCCCCGGCTCTGGGTCCGGGATCCTGGGTCTCGGAGCGGTGTTCTCAGGGTGCCGTGGCCCTGCACGCCACCCGGGAATGTTTCTTGGGCAATTCTTCCCAGGCACTCGGGGGAAGGAGCTGAGGCTGGCAGCAGAGGAAGCTGCATGGCTAAAGAAATCTCTGAAATCCTCGAAAGAGGATCCGTAGAAACACAGTTAAGTTAGAAGAGACTTCTGAGGTCGAGTCCAGCCTATGAGTGAACACTACCATGTCAACTAAACCATGGTACTTAGTGCTACATCCAGTCTTTCCTTAAATCTTTTTCTTAAATATTCCCATTGGGAGTGAAAGAGAGGTATTTTTGCCCCTCAGAGGGTACAGTGCTACATCTAGCATCTTAAATCAGATGTCCCTTGGGTGTTACTTGGATTTTGTGCTTGTATAAATAAAATGTGACTGCTCAGTTAATGAGTCCTACCAAATTATTTGCAAACGTAATGGATCAAAAAACTGAAGTCAGTATGTTAAAATGAAGCTGAAGTGTTTTCTCTTCTTTGCCCCCATCTCAGAGGCCAAAAACGTCAAAGAAGTGGCCCAGCAGAATGTGGATGGAGCCCAGCCTCCTGCTGGCCACCCACCTGCCAGCACTAGCCAGAGTACAGGTACCAAATGCCCGTTCCTGGCAGCTCAGATGAATCACAAGAACAGCAATGTTTTCTGCAAAGCCAGCCTGGAGCTGCAGGAGGATGTGCAGGAAATGCAGGCGGACAGGAAAGGTATGTCCTCTGTGCACTGAGGCAGTGGTTCCTCCTGAGAGCTTCTGGTGCCTGACTTTGAGCATGCCAGGTCTGCCAGGCACCACTGAAAGGATGCAGTTGGGATTATGGGAGACTGCAGCGAAAAGCTGCTGGAGAATGTAGGTGTTAATGACATACCTGCGATGTTGTGTAGGGTTTCCCCGGGTGATTTTGACGTGGGAATACCGTGAGCTGTATTCTGATGGGCTGGCTGGCTCTAGATGTGTGAGTCAAGCTGTTACACTTGCACCCAGGCAGATGCTGAGATCTGAAGAGAGCTTTGCCAGGGTGCTGGTTTAGACAAAGGTTTTATATCCAAAGATGGAGGAAAGTGTGGAGACACCAGGCAAGTACCAGCACAAATCCAAGCTTGAAAGCAGCCAAATGGTTTTGGGGTGGATTTTTTGTGTTTATGGAACTAAAGGCTATTGGCTGGCTTGAAATGGTAGTGCAGAAGGGCTGTCCTTCAAAGGAACTTTTCAGCAGTATCAGTAAAGCCTTGTTGCATGTCTCAGGAGGCTTATTTTACTTTCCTGTTTGTTTCCCTTCTGTGAAATAATTCTTAAAAAACAAACCTGTGCTAACAGAACAAAAAGGAAGTAGCTAACTAGAACTCTGCCTTCAGTTAGGTGTGTACCAATCATTTCAGATAAATGTTGTTGCTGTATAGTGTGGTTCTCTGAGTCATGGTGAACCAAATATGTTGTAAGGAAATTGCCTGTTGTATTGTGATTGATTAGCATGGCTAATCCTTCTGTCTTGTCAAATGCAAATTTGTAAGCAAATAAAATAGTTGATCCTAGCAGGATCAATATGGGGTTTTGGGCATGTCCTTCCTAAAGATTGAAATGTTGGTTTTACTTAAAATGTTTGTTTTGCTGAATTCAACTTACTTCACTCCGTTTCAAACCAAACAAACTCACTGGAATTTATTGCAACATCTGTAGGTATGGAATTTGCCAAAATGCCAAGTACTTCCACAGTGAGAAAGATTGAGGCTGAGGGAGAAGAGCAGAGTGGCTTGCTCAAGAAGTTTAAGGATATGATGCTGAAGCAAAGACCGGAAAGTGTTTCTCATCTGCTTCAGGATAACTTGCCAAAATGTAAGAATGTCTGGCAAAACCCCCAGAGGCCTGGTCTGTTGTAATTATTTCCTATGTGCTGAAGTCTGTTTCCTTTCAGCTGTATCCACCTTCCAGTATGATCAGTTCTTTGAGAAGAAGATAGATGAGAAGAAGAAGGATCACACCTACCGAGTGTTCAAGACGGTGAACCGGAAGGCGCAGATCTTCCCCATGGCAGACGACTACACTGACTCCCTGATCACCAAAAAGGAGGTGTCTGTGTGGTGCAGCAACGATTACCTCGGCATGAGCCGGCACCCTCGTGTCTGTAGAGCAGTCATGTGAGTAGTGCTGTGGTTTTAAGAGGTGTTTTCAAGCTGTGTTTTGAGAGAAGCTTCTGAAAACTGATTTCTGTACTGTGGTACATAAGTTGCTTCTGATGTGATTCTTGTGTGCAGTTAAGATTATACTCGTCTCTTGAGCTGGGGTGGGTCACTTAATGTTTAGATCCAGGGCTGCACTGTGTGTACTGGTCACTGATTGTGCTCCTTGCTTCTTCCTTAGAAGCCCCCAAATGTTACCAGATAAACTGGATGGTAAATTGCAGCTGTACTTGGTCACTGCTTTCTGACCTTACTGGACTCCTGAGTGTGCAGTGTAGGTTGCTCAAAGACCCTACAGCTGCTTTTTGCTGCCAGTTCTTTTATAGAACAGTCCTGATTACGTACCAGAACATTTTCAGCAATGATCCTTTACTCTTCTGTGTGTCCCACAGCAAGGCTAATGCCTCTCTTTGGCCCTCTTTAGGGAAACACTGAAACAACATGGTGCTGGAGCAGGAGGCACGAGAAACATATCAGGAACAAGTAAATTTCATGTCGACTTGGAAAAAGAACTAGCTGATCTTCATGGAAAAGATGCAGCACTGTTGTTCTCATCTTGCTTTGTAGCCAATGACTCCACTCTCTTCACTCTAGCTAAAATGCTGCCAGGTAGGAACTCAAACTCCACCTCTGTTGCCACAAAAACACAGTCTTGCTCCAAGCTGTTGGGAGTATGTTTTGCAAATAGCTGTCTAAAGTGAGGATTCACCCTAACCCATCAGCAGAGTATGGTTTGCTGGTTTTAATACCACATTCAAGTTATGGTCAATACAAATGACAGTATCAGTCTGAGATTGAGATCTGGGAGCTGGGAACTGCTGGAAGAATTAGACAAGCGGAGTCTTCTGTTCTTGTGTTTAAATTCTACCTGAAAATGAGGCAGCAGGAATTGAGTTTCCTCCCATTGGAAGGGATGAACTTCTCTCAGAAGTTTGGAAGTTAGGAGAGTTAGATAACATTTGAGGTTTATTTTAGGTGTTCAAACTAACACATATGAGAGCTTGAGAAAATAGTTATTCTTGCTTCATGATCTGTAACTTGCTCTTTTGATCAAGAGCATTACTTTCAAGAACAAGCTGCCCTTGTTTCCTGAAGTCTTCCCATACATAATGCAATACTAGGAATCAGTTAATGCTTTCTATACTTAAAATATATCTGGGCTCTTTCCTTAGGTTGTGAGATCTACTCTGATTCTGGAAACCATGCCTCCATGATCCAGGGGATCTGTAACAGCAGGGTGCCAAAACATATATTTCGCCATAATGATGTCAACCATCTTCGAGAACTATTGAAAAAGTCTGATCCATCCACCCCTAAAATTGTTGCATTTGAAACTGTTCACTCAATGGATGGTAAGTTGACATCAAAGCCTCTCTGCTTCTAGGGCAGTTTGTCCTCAAATCATCTGTGTTTGAGGTCTCAAAGTGTAGTGCTGTAGGGGCTGTCTGGGGGTACTTCTGGGGTTTATCCAGTCATACAGGAAATCCTGAACTGGCAGTCACTGCTTTGGTTCCTAGGTGCTGTCTGTCCCCTGGAAGAGCTGTGTGATGTGGCCCACGAGCACGGGGCCATCACCTTTGTGGATGAAGTGCACGCTGTGGGGCTGTACGGGGCCCGAGGAGGTGGGATCGGAGACCGGGATGGGGTCATGCACAAGATGGACATCATCTCTGGAACGCTTGGTATGCACAGCCTGGCACTCCTGCAGGAGCTGAGGCAGCAGAGCTGCTGAGCAGCCAAATTAAGTGGGTTAGCTCAAAATCAGTCTGGTTAAATGAACTTGTTAAGGGCTGCTGGGGCCTAGGATTTTTCAAAGAGCCCAAGGGATTTAAGTGTCCCCCACAGTTTGAAAAGCTTCTGCTAAGCTACTTACACTACCTTAGAAATAGTTATGGTAGCTTTGTATGGGGCTTTCCTTTAAGCAAGCTAGCAAAAAGTCCTCCAATGGCATGTTATACAACTCAAGAAGAAATTCAGGTGAGAATGCTAGTAGAGCAGTTCTCTATATTTAGTTCCTTTATGTGAAATGGAGTGCTCCTAATCTAGAAACCTGAGACGGGGAGTTATGTAAAGAGATTTGGCAAGTTCGGAAGCAACTGCTATTACCTGAGTAGAATGCAGGCTCAGGAGTAAGTTTACTGCTGCAAACTGGAAGGTTGTTTAAACAGCTTTCAAAACAAATAAAATTTACTATGAAAGTTCATGCCCTTTGGAACTTAAAGTCCTGGGTAACAGCCTAATAGGAACAGAAGTGTTCACCAGACACGCTAGTTCTGTCTGTGGCTGTGTTCTGCACTCCAGACATTTAAAAAGGAGGGCTGGTATCAACTGCACAATCACAGTAACAGCCTTCTGTGCTCCTTAGAAGCACAGGCTATTTCTAGCATCTCTGAAACAGATTATTTTAAATCTGTTGAGAGACTTACTGTTGATCGCTTGGGGTCACTGTTGAAGTCCCTGCTTGATGATTTAGCTTGTAAGACCCTCCCCAAAATCAAAACTTTGGTATTTGATAGAGGCATGAACTGTCCTTGCTGTGCAGTAACTAGATCCGTGTTATCAAGATTGGCTTAAAAACAAAGCTGTACCATGTGCTGAGTAAATACAAGATTACCGAGGCAGGGCTGGAACATGCCATGACTGCATTACGTATTTGGTGAGGATAACCCATTCCTCAAGTGAAAAGCTCCAATATTTCAAGTCATTCCAACAGGTGGAAAGAATAAGTCCAGTTACCTTTTAATTTTTTTCCCTTCAGGCAAAGCATTTGGCTGTGTGGGAGGCTACATCTCCAGCACGAGCTCTCTGATAGACACGGTGCGCTCGTACGCGGCCGGGTTCATTTTCACCACGTCGCTGCCGCCCATGCTGCTGGCCGGGGCCCTGGAGTCCGTGCGGACGCTCAAGAGCGCCGAGGGGCAGGCGCTGCGGCGCCAGCACCAGCGCAACGTCAAGCTCATGAGGCAGATGCTGATGGATGCGGGGCTGCCCGTGGTGCACTGCCCCAGCCACATCATCCCCGTGAGGGTGAGCACTTAGGGCGCTGGTAACACAGGGGTGTGCTGCCTGTTTGCTGTCCATGAGCACGTTATGCCATCAGGTATTAGTTACTGCCTTCACAAAGTTCAAACTCGCCCTGCTGCTCAGCAGTCATGTGCCAGGAGTGTGGCTTAAGCTTAAGCCTGGTGTAAATATAAAATGTGGGGAGAAAGACTGTGGGTTTCATACACTAACAGCATACAGAAAATAAAGCAACTGCTAACAAGCTAGTAAAAAGATTTGGGTTGTAAACAGCTACCTGCCTAGGCTGCAGTGGTGTTCTTATGCCCAGAGTGCTCTGCAACACAGACTTCTAGCTTTTCTTTCTGACCTACATGTTACTTACCAACACTATTGGATTCTTATGTTTTGCTAAGTTGGGCTGACAGTTTTACCAACTCTCATCTTTTGGTTGATCTTCTAACTTAAAATTTTGAACTTCAGGTTGCAGATGCTGCTAAAAATACAGAGATCTGTGACAAGCTGATGAGCCAGCACAGCATCTATGTCCAAGCCATCAACTACCCGACAGTGCCCCGTGGAGAGGAGCTGCTCCGAATTGCCCCTACACCTCACCACACCCCTCAGATGATGAGTTATTTTATTGGTGAGTGCAGTGATGATCCTGCCTGCCTGTGCAGTCTTTGTACTAAAGATGAGACTGGGAAGCACTTAAGTTTTAGATGTCATGAGCTGGACAGTGTCTTTCCACTGCTGCACCACATCCTACACCCTTCTGTGCTTGGAGTGTGAGATGTGAAGGCCAGTGCACTGTGACTTGGAACAGAGGGTGCAAGGCCAGTGCAGACCTGTATCCAGCCCAGGCTCTGCTCGTGCATTGTCCAAACCAATCTTTACATGTTATGTAGATCCCAAACTCAGCTGTCCTGTCAACTTGTCTTCAACTTTCTCTGGACAGATCTACGTTTATTCTTCTTGTCTGTCCTGTCAGGAGAGGTGATATGAGGATAGCTGAGACTTAGTTGCAGCCCAGTTGTTTCAAGAGGAAGATTGTGTCAGTGTGAAATCCTATAATCCCTGCTCACTTGTTAGGAGAATAAATATGCTGATACTTCTGCTGCTTCTCTAAAGCAATCCAGTCTTAAGCTTTGATCTTGATAAACTTTTCTTAACAGAAAAACTGCTGGCTACATGGAAGGATGTTGGTCTGGAGCTGAAACCACACTCCTCAGCTGAATGCAACTTCTGTAGACGACCCCTGCATTTTGAAGTGATGAGTGAACGAGAACGAGCCTACTTCAGTGGCATGAGCAAATTAGTATCTGTCAGTGCATGAAAGTAACAGTGTTAGTTGTTGTTCAGCTCTAGTATTGAGTCAGTAGCATTTTTTAATTGCTCAAGAATTTTAATTGTAGTTGAAGCACTACGCTCTGAAAATAAATTTCTAGAGCCACAATGCCCAGTTGTGTTTGTGTGCTTCTGTGTCTCTTCCATAACTGGAGCTGAAGTGTTGGGGCTGGGAGGGCATTTGATGGAATAAAATAGTGCTCTACAGCTTAATGCCCTTCAGCTGAACTACTGCCTGTCCAGTAACTATGCCCAAAGAATTTCAGTAATGCTTCCTGCAGAATTTATTTATTATGAAGAGAGAAAATAGTTTATCTGGGACATCTTCCTGAAAGCCTTTGAAAATGTGTAGGTATAGTTCTACATGCCCACTAAAACTTAAGCACCTTGAGAAGTGATGCATAAGCAGCTTGCACCCATGTTGTGGGAGGCAGGCATTTAGAATGGGTTCTGGTAGATGCTGTCTCCCTCTGTTACCTCTTCTTCCTTGGTAGTTTTGTGCACAAGCACTCCCTTTCTGGCATTCACTACACTGAGGGAAAAGGTGCTAGTGCAATTAAGTAAGTGGTGTTTTCTGACTACCTGACAGAGACCCAAGGTTGTGGTGGTATGGCAGGGGTTGGAAGGAAGGTTCATCACCGCAGGTTGGCTCTGGCTGCTTGTGTTTCTGCAGGTCTGCATGAGCTGCTGTTCAGTGCACTCAGAGCTAGACTTGTGTAAAAACTGTCAGCAAGCAATATAATAGGAGAGAAGCCATTGTAGGAGAACACCAGTACTGCCTTTACAACCCTTCTGAAACCTTAGGCCTGTTACACCCAATTGCCATCTTATTTCATGCTTTGGTGAGTCCAAAGGCCTGCTTTGAACAGGAGGGACACAATTCTCTAGGTGAGCACGTGTACTCAGCAGAGGTCAATACTGGCATGAAGTCAAGCTGAACTCACTGAACTGCTCTGTGCAGGTGCCTGCATGTCCAGGAGCTGCTACAGTGGCTTTCACAAGCCCCTGAACAGCCACTCTCCCAGGGACTCTTGTTCTCTGGCTGTGAGGAGCCCACCTGCTGTCACGCTCCCATGTGTGCTGTGAGGATTATAATATCACAAAAATCCATGTGTGGTGGAGATAGAATCCCAAATTAAAGCAAAACCATCAGTTCCATCAACTGGAAGTCACCAGTGGTTTAAGCACCCTGCTGTTCACAGAAGAGTTTTCATAAAATATTTGACTTTCCAGGCAGTCAAGCTACTTTGAAAAAGCCCCTTGCCAGCCAGCCATGGGGATGCTGCTGCCTCTGCCATGTGCAGGTGTTCTGTACAACAGAATGTGACCCAGCTGGCCTGGCCTTGCCATGAACTATTTGTGGCCCAAGACTCAAAGCATATGCATCTGTTGTAGAGCTCTTCCCATTATCTTTCAGCTTATATTACTGCATTAACTAGAGACATAAAATAACAAGACACAGCTCTTCCATCAACCTCTCCCTAGGACCTTGTCCCCAGCACCATAACTTGCCAACAATGTTATTGCTAACTCTGGCAACAATCAGGGAACAGCTGTAAGCAATCAGTGTGTGTGGGAGATAACACAACATGCTGACTCACATATGGCCATATTCTACAGTAACAGGCCACTTGCATTTCTCGTTTTTTTCACTGAAAGCTTTCAGAATTGGCCCAGTCCATTTTACAAACTGGTTAATAAGCCCAGATTTTCTTCCTAGCTTTTATAACAGCACCTCAACACTTTGTACTATCAAGGAGAATAAATAAGACATCAAAAGGTACCAGCTATCAGAAATCTCCAAAGTTCCTCCAAATTAATTACAGGATAGAACCAAACCCCAGGATTCTAAGCTGGCAACCTTTGAAATGGCAGGAACACGAACAACCTCAGCACGTGGCAGCCAGTACCTCCACACCTCTTAACATCAGCTGTGACAAATTACCTTCAGCACTGGTGCTGGCAAGCAAGTGTGAAAGCAGAACCAGGGCACAGCAAGAGGCCAGCAGATGTCCATCACTTAACTACAAAAGAAAGACAAATCCAATGCCACATTGAAAGGATAAATTCTCCCCAATAAAAAAACAAAGAAAGAAAAAATAAACACATATTGTTTCCCAGCAAATAAATATTGAATGGGGGGTTGTATAAGTAGGGATAAGTTATGCAAACTTTAGTTTGGTTCCTGGAAAAATAATAGAGGAAGTAATCAGTAAAATATGTTTAAAGCCAGACAATGGCAGTGGCAGAGTAAGGAAGGAAAAATGCAGCCATAAAGCCATGGCTAACATTTGTTTGGGATAAAATAATTGATCTAGTTAAATCTTGCACAGCCCTAAACTCATACCCTCCTCCATCTCCCAACCTATTTACACAATGGAGAAACCCCAGGTGCTACAGGAGCAGCAAAACCACTCCAGGTGCAAGCAGGAGCACGTGTTCCCCATTGCTGGGAGGAGGCTGCAGGGGGTTCTCTTCCTGCCATGCCCAGGGGCATTACTAACACCACCAAATTCACAGCTCTGCTCTCCCTGATGCTTTGCACCCATTTATTTTGGGGAACTTGCACTGCATCCTGGCCTGCTGCCAGCAGCTGGAGTGTGGACTCACTACAACCCACTCTTGTTGGGGCACACACTGACACAGGACACCAAAAACCTCATGCAAGGTATCCCCTGGCCCAGAGCTGCTAGCCCAGCACCAGCATGGCTGGACTCCTAGTTATTTCAGATGTTCTGTGTCCCAGCCACCCTCCAGCTTGATCCCAAACCCTCATCACCCCCAGGCTTGGTTAGGCACCCTCCTCTCCATCCAGACCCCCAATCCTGCCCAGTCCCAGGGGGCTGATCCCAGATATCCTTACCCCCACAGGTAAATAGCCTTTCACTCCCTGCTACTCCTACCTGCTTCTTGCCATTCCCTAAGGATTGAGGGAGGACATGAAGCTCTGAAGAGGGCAAGGGCTCATCTCCCTTTCCCAGGGACACCTGAGGTTTCACAGCCCAGGTGCCAACTGGCTCTTAATTCACACATTCAGCTTACAACCAGGTGTAACTCTCTTGCAGCTCCTCTGCTTCAGATTTCAGGGGAGCAGAAGGCAAAGGAGTTAGCTCCTCTGGGATTTCAACCTTTCCCAGGTGGGAATCCCATAAGGAAAAGCATCACAGTCCTGTCATTTACTCTGCAGCCCCTTTGCTGTGGAGTCCATGAACCTTTGTGTGAGAGTCTGAAAACCCTGAGCACTCAGGCTGGCTGTGTGGGTGTTCAGCCACAGCCTCCTGCAGCTGCCCCTTCTGTTTGAAGCAGGCTGTGCCCTGCTGTCCCCTGCCCAGCCAGGCAAAGGCCAGGTGCCCTGAGGTGACACAAGTCACTGCTGACCAAGTGTGGGTTTCCCAAGTATTGCCTCAAACCACAGGTCTTTTGTAGGGCAGCATCAGAGACTTTTAGTTCAAACTTTAAAGAGAAGCTGGGACAGGAAAGGAAGGCATAAGATGGAAAGAGATGGACATGAGATAAGATGTGAGGGGACAGGTGATGACAGAATAGCAAGGGATGGAAGATAGAGAATGGGCTGGAGGATAGACTGGACACAGAATGGGATGGGATGAGACAGGAGACAGGATGAGATGGGATGGAAAGGGTGCCCAGCCTTTGGGCTGCTCCTGGACATCTCTCCCATGTCCACAGGCCTTTGGCACAGGGTGGTTGTCAGCTGGAATGGCTGCACTGGCAGGCAGTGGGACAGGTGGGAAAAGGGGCACAGCCTCACTATCCCTCAGTATTTGGGCAAATTAAGAACTACAGAGCAGAGAAGGGGAGGAAGATCCGAAGGAGAATGGTGACTCAGCTTGTCAAATGACTCTGGTGGCGTCAGCCAGGCTTATTAACATTTATATAGAGAGGGAGCTTTCCTGCACTGAGGCTGCTTCCTGCATAGCAGCATCTTCCCTTCTTCTCTCTGTCAAAGGGAAACTAACTCAGAACTGGATTTTTTTTTTTTAATTAAACCTTTTCTTGAAATGTTTTACAGCTTTGCAAATCTTCCATCTCATCCTGGGCATGCAGGGTAAACCTGAGCCATGGCAGTGCCCTGACCTGGGCGAGGAGTGGAAGGATTTGGAGCCTAGGATGAAGGCAGACTCCATTCTGCAGGCATTCCCAATGCAGGCATTCTCAATTCTTCTCTTAGCTTTGCATTCTCCTGCCTTTCCTCCCCATGGGCAGGCAGGAATTCACTCCAGGCAAGAGAACAGCCCCAGGAGCATCTTCACAACCTTGCAAAATCACCAGACACTATAACAAGGAAAGCTGGGCTGAGTCTCCTACAGCTTGAGCTCTGGTCATTGCTGGAGTGGCTCAGTGTAAAAATCTCTGCCAGGCACTGTGGTTGTGCCACAGTTGAGGTATGGATGTCCTTCAGGGTAGTGAGGGCTGGACTGAGCCAGGGCAGGCAGGTTGTGAGAGTTGCTGGCCCCTGGCTTGTGATGTCCAAGCAATTTGCTTTGCAGCTCCAGAGCCCACAGCTGCTAAATGGCCAAACATGCAGAACCCAGGGGATCTCCAAAGAGCATCAGACTGTTTTAAAAATACTTTATTCTTTAGAAAATACAGCGTTCAGTACAGTGTGCTCTGCTCCCCCCAGCTTCAACCCCCTGACTCCACCAAGGCCGAGGCAACATCAGGACGTTCACTGCCACAGCTGGAAAGCACAGGGCAGGTTTCACTGACCCCTTCTCCATCCTCTCAGGGAGGCAGGTGGCTCTTGAGCCCTCACTGGTACCCAGCAGCAAGGTGCTTTCCCCCAAGCCCCCAGTGCAGCCCCAGTCACAGTGCCAAGCTCAGACCGTGGAGCTGATGATGGTCCTTGGTGGCTGGGGACATCCCTGGGGGCACACAGGGGCTGTCACACTCCCCCACACAAAGATTTGGGGTAGCCCATGTGATTATTGAGACATGGGGCTGCCCCAGCACAGAGACCCAGCTGAGCTGGGGTTAAGGTAATGGTGGGGGCTAGGGAATGGAGAGTGGGGGACCAGGGCTCAGGAACCCCTCAGCTCCCATCCTAAACAGGAATGAGTCAGGGCTGAAACAGCTCCTTCTGAGGGGAAAACCTTACTGGGGCAGTTCAAACAGGAGATGCAAACATCACCCAAAGGCAGTGACCTTTCTCCAGGTCCAGGCTGAGCTGGAACTCAGTGGAGGACTTCCACCTCCCGCTGTCTGGCCCTCTGCAGGGAGAAACTCCCATCCCACAGGAAGCAAAGCCCACCCCACAGGGGGTCCTGCCCACACCCCGAGGGGTGCGGGATCGCTCCAGGCCTGGGGCAGAGGGGCCGTGCACACCAAGAGTGGGACAGGGGAACAAAGTCTGGAGGCTGGGGGGGCAGGGAAAGAAGCATTTTCTCTTTTCAAACAGGAGTTCCCAACACTACCCCCTCCCCTTTGCATAGAGCAGCTTTCAGGTGAGTGTGTCCCAGGGGACAGCAAGAGCAGTGCTGTGACCCTGAGGGGGACAGGAGCAAGGCTGGGGACAGGCTCTGCTGCTCCCATCCTGCCCCCGGGGCTTGCACAAGGAAAAGAAAGAGCCACAGCCCTGAACCCTCCCGATCAATCGCTCTGCCCCCAGGTGCCACAAGCCATCCAGACGTCTAAAAAAGGAATGAAACAGGAGAAAAAAAGGTAAAAAAACAACAACAAAAAAAAAAAAAAAAAAAAAAAAAGGCTGAGATGGAGGAAAGATCCCCAGGTCAGCGGAGAGAAGGCGGGAAGGCCGCGGGGATGGGGTGGTGTCCGTGGGGCGGGATCTAACTGTCCTCGCCGTTCTCGCCCGGCCCCTTGATCAGCCGCTTCTGTCCCCGCTTGCCCACGGGCCCCTTGGGCTTGGCGAAGGCCTGCCTGAAGGCGTGCTGCTTGGGGTGCACCTCCTCGTACAGGAACTCTGCCGTCAGCTCCGCGCCGTCGTCGATCTCGATCTGAGGCAAACGGGCTCAGCGGGACCGACACCCCGCTGGGGCACCCAGCTCCCCCCGAGCCTGCAGAGGGGCTGCAGCACCGCCCCCGGCAGTGCCCAGCTCCACCAGCTCTGGGGGGCTCACACTCACCTTCTTGGCGATCTCCAGGCAAAACTCCTGCTCCACAGTGTCCAGCAACCGGCTCTTGCAGCTGGAGTAGAGCATGCGCTCCTTAATGCTGCACTTGTAGCCAGGCATGGAGTAGATAAACACTGCAGAAGGAGAACAGGGCTTGTGGCATTGCCCAGGCTCAAGGGCCTCCCACCCTGCTCACAGCTTTTCCAGCCCAGAGTCCCAGATAACATCCAGCAACAGAGAGTGAGCTATCCCATCCATCACCCCTCCCAGACCTCCCCTGGTACTCCTGTAACAGCAGAGGAAACCAAACCACCCACCACCAAATCCTCTGTGGCAGCACCCAGAGACCTGCACTGCACCTGGCACCAAAGGGTTTGCCCTTTGGGCAGGAGGGAACTGACTCAAGGCTTCCCTTTCCCTATCCCTATCCCTATCCCTATCCCTATCCCTATCCCTATCCCTATCCCTATCCCTATCCCTATCCCTATCCCTATCCCTATCCCTATCCCTATCCCTATCCCTATCCCTATCCCTATCCCTATCCCTATCCCTATCCCTATCCCTATCCCTGCTTCCTTCCCATGCAACCAATGGTTCAGGGAGAACAGGGATTGGCACAGGCTCCAACTGGCCTTTCCCAGAGCTGAGGCTCTCACCAACAGACTCCAGGTAATCTCCCTCGTGTGAGTGCTTGTACAGGAAGAAATGGTAGCGAGCAGAGTCCTGGGGGATCCTCTTGGGCAGGTCAGAGATCTCCGTGGGGCTCGTGTGCACCAGGTCGATGGTCTCCCGCTCCAGATCCAGCTTCTGATGGACAGAGGGGACAGGGAGCAGATGGCAGCAAGACAGAAGCAGGATGTGGGGTGCGGGGCACAGAGAAGCCATGTGAGGAACCTACCAGCTGGATGTAGTTGATTTTCTTCTGCTTGAGAGCCTGGATGGCTTGCTGGGCATCCAGCTGCAGGGGGAAGGCCAGGCCCTGCAGTGTCTGGTGCTTGCTCTCCACGCTGATCTCCGTCTTCACCTGCGGATGGAGACCACCTCGAGTGTCAGGGCACAGTGGCAAAGGGTGGGGAAGGGAGGAATAGGAAAACCAGCTGCTTCTGCAGCTGAAGGCTACTCATCCAAGGAGCTGTCTGACACCTGTCCCACAGGGATCATGGCATTGAACCACTGAGAGTCAGCCAGGCTCAGGATGGTGGTGCTTGTCACCATCTCACCAATCCAGGACATCATCCAGCCATGCACCCCCACACCTCCTGATTCACTCTCAGCAAAGCCCAGCTCAAAACTGTTTCCCAGTGAATCCCTGGCAGGGATGCTGTGACAAGCACTGGCACATGTCCTCTCTGATCATCTCTGACTGCAGCCTGTGGGTGACAGGGGAAACCTTGATATCACAGCACTCAGCTGGGCACCCCACCCTCCTCAGTGGGTTTAACTGCAGCACACAGACACTCCCTCCAACACTGGATTTGGGGATTGGAGATCCACAACTCAGAAAGATCCCAGCTGCTGTTTTCCCCACAACCCCAACAAGGCAGAGGCTGCCAGCCATTCCCCCAGCAAACCCCCTAGTCCAGGAGACCAAATCCCACTGTAAAGAGGGGACAGAAAGAGATTGCAGAGACATCAAATGGCTGCAGGTGCCTCCATCCAGCCCCAGCAGGGGTCCCTGGTGGGACTGGGGAGAAGGCAGGACACGGCGGGCACACCATACCTCCTCGGGGTCGGGGTACTCTACCAGCGATGGGCAGCAGCAACAGCCCCCCACCATCTGCCACAGAATACAGGATACAGGGAGATGCTGTCACCCCCACGGCACAGGAGCCACTCCCACATCAAGACCCCCTCCCGGGGAAACACTCCAGCAACTCTATTCCAGGGGCTCTGCAGTGAGTGTGGGACCCTTTCCTTTGGGATCGGTTTTGGGGAGTTTGGATAGAGTCCAACCTTTATGTTTTGGTTTTTTTTCTTTCTTCGTTTCCCTCCCCCTGATAGAGAAAAGGAAGAGAAGTCAAGGCATGCCAAGAGAAACACAAGAGTTTGAGCTGACATCTCAAAACCACTGGGCAGCACCCAAGTGGGTCTCGTTACAGGCTGCCCTTTGTTACAGCAGCCCCCCACAGTTCCCACACCCTGGGGAGATGATGGAGCCAGATGCCCGGAGCAGAGCATGCAGGAAAACACTGCCAGGAGAAGGAAAAACTGGGCATCAAGCGGGCAGAGCAGCCTACCATCTCAGTGCTCGAGTCTTGGGAGCAGGAATCCTGCGAGCGTGGGGAGAGGAGACACACTGTCAATGGCACCCAACTGCAGGGGACACACCACGGGCCAGCAGCAGGGAGCTGCACCAGCCAGCCATGTGGCACAGGAGTGCTGGGAGGGAGAGCTGGGCAGCCCCGAGCCTGGGCACGCAGGGTCTCCACCACCATCCCTGTGCAGAGCCCACCCCTGCCCCATCTCCTCCTGGCTCCCCAGTCACAGTGACCCCAACCCAGGGTCTGGAGGAGTTGCAGCACTTGCAGCAATAGCTTTTGCTCTATCCTCTACCAGGGAGTATATATGGAAGGTTTGTGAGGAAAAAAGTGCTCAAGCCTCTATCCGTGCCAGGCATCCTGGAGGATGAGCAGGGTTGAGGTGCAGCTCTTGGGAAAGGAAAATAATTGCTCAGGTGGGCACGAAGTCCAGCTGAACTCCAGCTCTTCTGTCCTACCATCCCCCAGGGTGCTGTGGGTAAGTGAGGGCAAGTGCCCAGGGATTCAGGACACACACAAGTTCATCTGGTCCCACCCTGTGCAGAGGTGCAGCACAAGCACATTAGCACTGCCAACACCTCCAGAACCCCAGCTTTCTCTCCCATAAATGCAAGAAGACCAGGAGAGTTACAGTGGGACCACAGAGACCTTATCTCTAACACAAAGCACACTGAAGTCCAAAAACACGAAGAGATGGAAATTTGTGCCAGCAACATCAACTGCCCCATAAATATCTTTATTTTCTACTCCTTCTCTTTTCAAAAATACTAAGAACTGGCTGCCTGAAACACTCCCCAAGGCACAGCCTGGGAGCAGTGCATGGGACAGCTGAGCATGTGCCACATCCCAACCTCCCAACCATACCAACAGCAGGCTTGCCTGGGGTTATTTTATTTCTTTTCTGTAGGTTAGATTTTCTCCTCCTCTTTCATCCCTCCTAGCATGCTGCTGACCCTGCCTAAGGAGCATTTCTTATGGCAAAGTCATCATGGGTGGGTTCTGGCAAAGCACCAACACTGCAGGGCAGCTGTGAAGGACACCTTACACACTGATGGCACCTTCACCTTTGTTTCTTCTCAGTTCTCCTGCCTCCTCTCCCAGCTCCAAGGCTGCCTTCCTCTGGCCCAGCAATGGGATGTGCCCAGCTCCCCCTCCACCCATGTTTCTGAACCTGCAACACTTCTACAAAGACTCCCCAGTCGTGGGTGTTTGGCTCAATGCCAAATTCAAAGCTGTGTCTTAGCCCACGGTCTGCTGACAACTATCAGCTCAGTAAAGCTGGCATTTTCCAGCTATTAAAAATATATATATATAAAAGCAGGTAGCAAATTTCCATGAGCTCCCACACAGTTATCATAAAGGTTAACTCACAACATCACCTCTGTCCATCCAATCCTCAAACCACAGCCTAAAACCTGCTTTCCCAAAGGCTGGGCAGCTCCCTAGGGATGTGCAGACCTGAGTCCTTCCTTGCTCAGTGCCAAAGGCTGCTGTGCTGGCCCTGAAGCAGCTGCCTGCAGCCCTCTCCTGCCCTTCTCTCCCCATCCCCTCTCTGCACTCATCTGGTGGCTGGGAAGGATCCCAGGCAGCTTCTTCCTGACCACAAACACAGCCATGTGCAGGGTGGAGGCTGCAAATCTGGCCAGTGTCTTGGAAGGCTGCAAGGCAACAGCATGAGGGGAGGGGAGTGGGACCCAGCAGCAGCTCCAGGCAAGCAAAGCACTTGTGGGCTGGTGGTTTTTAAAGAAACCATGTCCCTTGTGTCCCTTCTGAAACCCTAATGGATTGGTTGAACACGAGGGGATGCACAGGGTCCTGGACCTTGCAGGGGGCTGGGCACACACACAGAAGTGCTGAGGTCAGGGCTTGCCCCAGGGCTGACTCCCAGGTCAGTGCTGGCCCTCACCACTCATTCCCATGCACTGCATCTGCTCCCCCAAACTCCACTGCCATGTGGAAGCACACTCCAGCCCCCAGAACCTGTGCACAAGGGACCCTGCAAGCTGCAGGCAATGAACAAGGCTGGAAGCATCACTGTAACACCAACACAGAGACCCCTCAGCACACCCAGCACTTGGCTGCTTACCACCTTTAAATCCACAAATATATACTCATCTTCATCTCTCTCTTAATGTCAGTGACTCCTCCCTGTGGCCCAGGCTGACACAGGGGACCATGTACCCTTAAAATAACCCCCAACAAACCACACAGCAGCAGCACCTCCATCCAGGAGCTGCACAAAGGCAAGAGTGGGAGGGAAGGAGAATGAGATGAATGAGCATCACAAGCACCACTTACCTGGGCCATATGACCCTGGAAAACACATCCCAATAGCCCCCCAAAATACTTAATCCAGACAAGGTGATGGCAGATCACAGAATCAGCTGAGCCAAAAGGGACCCCCAAGGATGAAGTGCAGACGTCCCAAGGTGCCAGACAAGCCACCCAGTCACCATCAGCACCTCTCTCTTCAAACATGGGAATCTCCTCAGATCCTCCAGAACAAATTCTGCCCAGGCCCTCCAGGCTGGGAGCTGGGATAACTCCCCAAAGACCCACCTGGTGGAGACCACCCCTTGGTGGCATCTCCCAAATGTCCCTGAACTTTGCCAGCTGCAGACCTGCTTTGGCAGGTGGAACTCACCCCCAGACCTGCTTCAACAGGTAGAAACTTCCTGCCTCATCTGTGCTATTAATTAATGCCACGAGCCTGATTGGCTTCACATCTCCCATGCAAGCCCTGCTCCATCCATGAGCACCACAGCCTCAACACAGGCAGAAGAGGGGGATGTTCCTCTAGAGAGGAAAGCTTTCCATGCACCTAAGGGAAATTCCCCCATCCCCCCAAAAAAATACTGCTTTCAGGTGTCTTCTCACACAGTGAGCACACCTCCTTTTCTGCTTCAGTGTGTCACAGCACCAGAGAGGCTGTGAAAGGCCAGCAGGGAACAATGGTGACACAGCCTTGTGTGCCCCTAGCCCTACCCTGTACCACTTCCACATCCTTTCCAGCACATAAGGCCCCAAACACAGGCTAAGATCTGTATTTTTTGGGACAGCATCCCTCATATTTAGAGACATAAAGGAAGTGTATGGGAGAGGATGCTGCTGCAGTCCAAAGATAAGCCTGAATTCCTCCTGCCTTCCCTATCTTCAAACTCAGCTCTGGCTTTTGCTGCAATACCCACAGGTTAGAGACATGCTTTCAGCCCTGAATCATCTTCTGACTGTCAGCAAAACACAGTCCTGAGCTCATGTGGAAGCAAGGGGAAAACATAGAATAGTGTAAGTTCCTATTTATGCTACCAATTTGACTGTGAGGGTGCTCATCCACCTTGAGAAGGGCAGGAATGGTTTAAATGGCAGAGAGTGAAATAAAAAGAAGCCAGTCCTTTTAGTTGAAGGATCACTCCCTGCATTCTTCATCCCTTTGTGCCCAGAGGGCCTCAGGCTCCTCTCCCAGGGCTGGTGGACACCCATCCCTGCAGCACACCCATCCCTGCACACCCACCATTTGTTGCACACCCACCCCTGCAGCACACCCACCCCTGCAGCACACCCACCCCTGCAGCACACCCACCCCTGCTGCACACCCACCATTTGTTGCACACCCATCCCTGCAGCACACCCATCCCTGCTGCACACCCACCATTTGTTGCACACCCCTCTCCTGCACACCCACCATTTGTTGCACACCCCTCTCCTGCACACCCACCATTTGTGGCACACCCACCATTTGTGGCACACCCACCATTTGTGGCACACCCACCTCGTTGATGCGGATCTGCTGGAGCTCCTGCTCAGCTGCGGTCAGCGGGGCTGGGGCAGAGCAGGAGGACATGTGCTTCTGGTAACCACTCAGGGACACGTCCTCCTGCAGACAGAGCCACAGGGCAAGTGTCACAGCTGGTCATTGCTGCAGGGCTGGCTGTACCCACAGCCCCGAGGTGAGTCTGAGCCTCCCAGGGAGTCTCAGGCTCCCTCCTGACCTTAAGGCTCTTGGATTCCTCCATGCAATCCCACACTCGACTTGCCTGTTCTGCCCACCCTGCCTCTCCCCAGTCACCCATGGCTGTGGCAGTGGGCTCCTCTGGTGTTTCATGAAGCTCTTGAGCATGGAAGTGAAAGGGAAAGGCAGAGCCCATAGCTCAGGAGCAGCAGAGGGACCCTAGAGAAGAGCAGGAATGCTCCCTGGCTCCACCAGTCCCAGAGGCCCCAGCAGGACTGATGTCCAGGAGCCCTGGCTGTGCAGCTGCCTCTGCCCAGGGGAGAGAAGGAGAAACCTCCATGCCAGGCAGCAGATAACCCTGGCAGGGAGGCAGCTCTCACTGCTGGAGTGACACTGCCACCACCTGGCACTTCTTCTCCCATTCAGCATAAAGCCCCAGACCCTGCAGCCTTCCTCCCACCTCCTCCACACTCTCTATCACAGCCCACAGCCATGCAGGCAGGAGAAAGCAGCACTGGCCACATAGTGAGCACTGTGGAGGACCAACACCCTGCTACTCCCTCACCAAACTCCAGCATCCCACATCCCACCACCTGCACACTGAGCTCCAGACAGGCTCTGAAGCTCAGGGTCAGACCCAAAAGGCTGCCCAGGACCCACCACCATACCTTCACTGTGCCAAACATCTCGTCCTTTATGTGCCCCCCTCCAAACTCCTTCTTCACCGTGGCTCTGGTGGCAGCATACAGCATCTTCAGCCGGACCTGCCAGGACAGGGGTGGCACTGCTGTCACACAGGGACACTGGGGACCACAGAGGGGCCAGTGCTCACAGCCACCATCTCACCACAGCCTCCACACTCCTCAGCCTCTCCTGGGAGCACCCACTGAGCTTCTAGCTCCATCTGATTTTTAATGGCAGCATCCCTGGGTAGGGATCAGCTGGGAAAACCCACCAGCACTATTTCCAGGGCTGCAGCCTTGCCAAGTGCTGCCCACAACCCAACAGTTTATTCCATGCTTTGCCTTCCAGTCCCTGAGCTCCAGAGCACCATTTCCCACCAGCACCTGGGTTAGAGAAGGCACAAATACTACAGAGCCACTTAAAAGTGACTTTTGCCTTTGGCACTTCTATTGCACCATTCTGCAAAATGCAGGGAAAGAGCTTTGGCAAGTGCTCCTGGGCACACCATGCTCCTGCAGTAAAAGCCTCTGTTTTGTTGAAAGATATACATATTTAAAATATATATTATTACAAATACGGGTGTATATGTACATGTACACATACACAAATATGCACGTGCATATAAAATTTATAATAAAATTATAAATTATAAAATATATATAGCTTGTATATATATTTTTTACATGTGACCAGTGCATGTATTAACGTGGCAATAAATCTATCTAGCTTCTAGATTATAATAAATATATAACAAATACATACATACAAATGTATATACACACACATATACATATATATACACAGATAAATATGTATATAGAAGGCAAGCACACATGTTAACATATCAGTAAATCTCAGACCCGTTACAGAGATGTGCTCAACAGGATGGCATTTTCCATGCTGTACCCCACTGACATCCTCTAAACCTGCTTCCCATCAACCAGCCCTTTTGTGCCCACTCTCCAACAGCTGATTTTGGAGCAAGGCCTGGAGAAGGGCTGACAGCCACCCTGCATCAGCCTCAAGCAGAGCAGGGCCAGCCTGGAGGCAAATCAGTGTCACTGGCAGCTCTTCCCAGCAATGGCCAGAGCCACGTGGGATGTCTCCATCCTGACCTCATGGTCCACACCACTCCCCCCCACTACATCCTAAGTAGCACTGAAACAGAGACACAGTCCCAGTTTATCTCTTTGTGTCTTCAAAAATTCCCCATCCCCAGGGCAGTCTCCATTTCTCAAGCCAGGCACTGTGACCAAGGGTGTGAAGGCTCCTCCTCAGCCCCAGGGCAAAGTCCCCTCGGGCACACCTCCCCCAGCACTCCCTGTCCCAGGCTGGGTGCCAGGGCTGCAGCTCACCGGGGAGCTGTCAGGGGACCAGGAGATGAAGAGCCACTCGTAGCCCTGGGCGTTCTGGCTGTCCAGGCGGTACAGGAGGTAGCAGGGCTGCTGCTCATCCAGCAGGGGCAGCACAAAGGGGTCATAGTCAGCATCCCAGCGCCGGGACAGCTCCTTGTGCGCCCCCAGCACGAGCTGCTCTGCAAGGAGAACACAGGAAAGGGGCTGTTAGATGGAAGCAAGGTTCATCTTGCAGGACCAGGTGGTGGCTCACTAAGGGCTCACTGCAGCTCCACCACCAGCAATGATGCTGTACTGCAGAAGAACAAATTATGACCTCGAGTCACATGCAGGAGTGTACATTCCCTGGGATGACACCCCAGGAGAGACCACGGAGCTGTGGCTGCTGTGGAGGGCTGGTTTTCCAGCTTCCTGTCAACCATCTCTTCCCCTCCTGTGTTTCTCACCAGCAAAGTCTCTCTGGTGACACCTGTGACTTCCTTCCATTCTGCTCCCTCCAGCTCTGCAGTCCCCAACCATCTCTCATTGCTCACAGGGGACCACAAGACCTCCCCCATCCCACCTGAACAAGCCCTAGGGTCACTAGAACACCTCAGCAGGGACACAGAGAACCACCAACATTTTGGGTGCTCAGAAAAGTAATGGTCTCAGCAAAATCCAGGATGATGAGCCAAAGCTGCTCTCATTGGATTCCCTGTAACCTCACAGGGATCAAAATCAGAGCTGATACTCAAAGCCTGTGTGTGTGGGCAGCAGGGATGTCCCACAGCCCCCAGCCTGGAGGGGGACCATGCTGCCAGGAGAGCCCCAGCCTCTGGAAGCAACCTGTGTATTTCACACACACCTCAAGGTGTTATTTTCACCTGCTACACAAGTGGCAGTGGGACTGGGAGCCCTGTGAGCTGGGCATGCTCACTGGGATTTAAACACTGGTGCAGGCATCCTACAGACATGAATCCACATCCTGGCAAGGGTCAAGTCAAGCTTTCAGATTGCTGGGTGGAAAAGTGGTGGTGCTGGGAATACCAGCATAGGTTGCTGGAAAATAGCCTGTATTTTTACTCCATTTGTAGATGCAGAAAGGTCTGGGGGGAAATTACAGGACTCAGAACAAGATGGAGGAAATTCTGGAGGTGCCAGAGCAAAATGTTTTGGGGTTTTGGACAACCAGCACTTGAGGGCATGCTTGGCCAGGCACATGCCCTACCAGGACCTCTGCCCACAGCTCTGCCCAGGGAGCCCCTTGGCTGAGGCACAGCCCTCTCCCTCCCAACCCATTGAGCTCAGCAGCTCCAAATCTCATGGCAAGAGAGCTTTTAAGGAAAATAGTTGAGGAATGGAGGGTTTGGGAGGAATTACTCACCCCTTCTTCCCACTGAGGCAGGACATGCCCTATGACAGCAGCACAGCCCTCCCCTGCCCAGCACTGCCCTGGCATCTGCCACCACCACTGAATCCAGTTACTTGTGCATGGGTGGCACAAACTGCTGGCTCAGTAACAAGGACAGCAGAGAGCCAGGTAAAGCCAAAGGTAAAACTACCTGTTTCAAGAGAAGGGAAGAATAAGAACTTCAGTGTACTCCTAAAATAAACACAAAGCTCTGTGAATGGATTTGTGCACAACAAAGACCTGAGATCCTGAAGAAACTGCAGGAATTTAGCAGGGCCGAACCCAGGGGCAGCTCGAGGGTATCTCTGTCTGCAAAACAAACCAACACCTCAGGCACAAAGCAATCAGTGCTGAGTCACTCCAGGCTATTCCCGGGCTGTGACTCAGCCAGACCCCAGCCGTGCTGCTGGGAGCTGCCAGCCTTCAACTCTCCCCTGAGCTCTTTGCAGTTCTGCTCAGTCCATTCAGGGACAAATGTTCTTCCTTGGGAAGTGTCAGAAAGGGGAAACTCAGAGCAGACATCCTTCAGCAAAGTTATACAGCCTGGTTATATCAGGCTGTTTGTACCAGGAGCTGCTGCTGGAAGAGCAGAGCTGGGAATGTTTCTGGCCCTCGAGGTGTCCCCAGCACTCCATGCCTTGCTCTGAAATGCCTCTGCTAGGGAGCCCTGTCCACAGCTCTGGTGGGTGCCAGTCTGCAAAACTCAGTGCACACCATCACCTAGGAGTAAAGAAATGCATCCAACAGGGAGCCCAATCTTGTCCCAACTCCTGCTGACAGTGAGGAGCAGAGCATCATCTAAAAACACACTGGAGCACAAGCTGCTCTCATGCCAGGAAACTGCTGCTGAGTCTTGGGCACATCCTGCTCCCCTACTTCCTCCTCATCCAATCTCAGCTCTTCCCAGTAGTTCTCCAAAGGCACAATGACATCTCAAATTGCTCCCAAAGGGTCACTCAGCCATAATGTTGGTTTTGGAGATGCTCAGACACAGAGCATCTGCCATAAGGCTCCTTGCATCACATTCTTCTCTCCTTCTACTCACTGCTGCCTGCTCCAAAACACCCCAAGACAAATTCTCCATAGGGCAAAAGGTGCTGCAAGCCATCCAGCAGAGAGGGAGGCTCCTCTTCCACATCCCCTGTTCAGGCATGGCAGCTGACACTCCTCTCCAGGCAGTTCTGGACCTCCCTTCCAGGCTGAGCATCCACCTGCCTGGCTGTGACATCTGCCACTTGTTAGTACCCAAAGGTCCTTCTCTGCTGGGTACCAGCAGGCTGATGTCCCTTGTGTGACAGAAGAGTGGTGGCTCTGCTGCTGACAATGGACAGATAAATAAATCCCATGCAGCCAGAGCAGAGATTGGGAAATGTTTTCCATTGGTGATAAAAAGTCTCCCTCGCTGGCATCAGCAGCTACAACCCAGAACCAGTGGCACAAGCCCTAAGCATCCCAAATCTAGGCTTAGGGACATCAAACACAAACCTGATTCTCACTTTTTAAAAGCAAAAGAAGCTGAGAGCACAAAATTGTTGTCAAAGAGACTCCAAAGAAACAATGTGGATGTTTCACCCCCCAGCAATGGGGACCTTGCCAAGGACAAAGCCAACACTGGTGAGCCTTGCTGCAGTCCCACTGATGTGCCCCATGCATTTCCAGTCACGCTGCTCTCCTGAACAGGACGTTGTGGCCTCTCCAAAGGTCAGGTGGGCTCCTTATGACCACAGGCTCCTTACAACCACATCCACCTCGGTGTTTGCCCACCCAGGGGAGGTGCTGACAGCAGCTTGGCAGGGCAGCAGTGTCCCCACTGCCGTGAGAAACAAGTCATTCATATGCAATTGTATGAGGCCGAGGTGATGGAAAACCTACACCAGGGCAGCTCCCCGCCCCTGGGACACTCAATCAGTGCTTAGCTCTGCTCACTTGCTTGTCAGAGGCAGAGGCCACCCAAAGGACCCGTTCCATGGGACAAACACGGGCAGGGTTGGTGCCAGCCTGTATCCTGGGCTAGGGGCAGCCCCATGGGATGGGTCTCAGAGTGGGGAATTCCTCATGGGATGCCACTGTGGGCCTGTGCTGGGCCTTGAGCCACACAGCACCCCTCTGCCCCGAGCATCTCCCTGCCAGGTGTGGGATGGCATGTCTGAGGAAGAAGAGGCCTGAGCATCACCCCCAAGAGAGGTCCCAGGGTCCCTGCAGCAGCCTATCACAGGGATCCCATAATCAAATATGACAGCAACAGCAAAAGCCCCCAGAGAGCACCAATCCCAGGCTGGTATTGCTGTGCTGGCAAAGCCACTGCTCCCCACTGGAGCTGCCCTGGGGCTCCAGGAGCTGCTCACCAGCACACCCAAAGTTTGGGCTTGTATTTCAGGTCTGGGTTGCCACATGCCCAGAAGGCCCAGCAGCATTTTCCTTGACGTTTCCAAAAACACGAGCTGGCACCGCAGTGGTGAAGAAGAAAGGAGGAGAGGAAACAGAGAATAGACAGAGTGTAAATCAAAGCACTTAAAAGTGGGACTTACCGTCCTCAATGATGACCTTGATGAGCCGAACTGAACCATTTCGGGCTTTGGCAAAAAAGTCCCTTAATTCTGTAGTGGCTGAAAGAACCAAAAACATCGTGATCAGATTTAGCAATCAAAGCAGGTGCTGGGTTGCTCAAGGACTGACCAGAAAGGCCAACTTGGCAGGATAGAAATTTAAAAACTTTAAAAAAAAAAATTAAATCTCTGATGCCAAAAAAATTATAATAAAAAATAACAATTATACAAAACCCAAAAAGCTGGGAGAGAAGTGCTGCGTCTCCCTGAGGTGTCAGAGTTAAATAGCAGCTGGGGGCACATGTGATCCAGAGAACCTGATACTTGGCCTGGGTGAACATAATCACCCAAATTTAGACGATGGCTGGGCCAGTGCAGGCAGGGAGAGCTCAAGTGACAAGCTGATTGGCTTTACAGAGCGGCAGGGCTGGCACAGTTGGGGTGGCTGGAGGATGTCCTGACAGGCTGTGATGTCCTGGGCTTGTGACACACAGCAGAATGCTGCTCCCAAGAGGCTGGGAACCAGCACAACTCCAAACTGGAGATGCTGGTTTGAAGCTGAGCCCGTGGGGAAGGGAAAGGCAATAGCCCTGGGTTTTGCTCTGGAGCTGGCAGGGCTTGGATTGCAGAAGGCTTTTGGGAAGCGTTTTGAGGAGCATTCCTCCTCATCCCTCTCCCTGAGCTCCAGGCAAAGGCAACCAGTCTTCAGCATCCTGGAGGCACTGGATGTTGAAGGAGCAGCCCACAGCCAGCACTGGAGGCTCCATCTGCCCACCCTGGAAGCATCAGTGGCACAGAGCTCCCCGTGCCACCCGGGACATCTCCATGCGAAGGCAAAGCCCAGCAGATGTGGCTGGGAGGGCCAGCCTCCAACAAGGATCATCTCCTGGCCTGGCTCCCCCTAAAGCCACCCAAGCCCCATCCTGGATGCAGCAAAGGGGGTCCTGTGAGTTCAAAGCTGCTGTGCTTGTTAGAAATACTCAAGAAGCTGGTGTTGCAAAGATTGGAGAGCTGGGCAGACACCCCTTAGCCCATACCAGGAATGTCCACCAGCAGCCCCTCCATTCCCGGTGCTTTGCTGTGCCAAAAGAGCCAGCAGCTGGAAGAACCTGGAGCCTGAGAGCATCCATACCTAAGGCATTTGGCAGAGGAAGCCATCCCTACAAAAACCATATCCATTCCCTGGGTACCACCCTGGCACAGTCCCAGGAGCAGCCTCGATGTTATCCAGCACAAGGGACATGAGTGGCCACTGACTGTCACCCAGGGGTGCCCTCAGTCCCCTGCAGGCAGAGCCTGGGCTGGGGCACTGCCTGCAGCTCCCCCAGCCCCAAGGCAGAAGGAATCCCTGGTAGCTCCCAGGAAACTCCTGCCTGTCCCCCCAAGTGACACCTGTGCGATGCATCTGCTCCACCACTCACAGCCTGCCCTGAGCACAGGGCAGGGGGGCTTCTCCTCCCACACATGAGGAAGAGCTCCCAGGCTGGCTCCCTGCAGGGAGGCAGCAGCTCCCATACAAACCCAGAGATGCCACCCTGACAGGGCCCTGCAGGAACGGGCACACAGACACCCCAGCAAAGGCACCACACTCCTTAATGGCATTTTAGGAGACAAACAGAAGGGTTGCTGGTGTAATCCCACCACAAGCATGCTCCCTCCAACAGCATCAAGGCATGTAGCTCTCCCAGCTCCCAGAGCAGACATTCCCAGTGCCAGCTGGGAGCTCAGCCTGCTCCTGCTGTGCCCAACCAAGGATACTCTGATATTTTTAGCCCCTTTCCCCATTCAGAGCGGCTGTTTCCTTCTGGCAACATCTGTGGTTATTGCACACACACAAGGCGGAAGAGGAAGAGAAAAAGACATTTAAACACCCAGGAAACCTCATGCAGGAGACAAAAGCTCTTAATAAGCATTAAGTTTCACCAATTCCTATAACACTGCAAAACTGTGAGAGAATAACATTGCTCTTTGATGCTTCCATAGCATCAGCTTCAGGGAAGAAATACGAAAGCTCTGGCAGCACTAACCAGCTTGCAAATCCCTCCAGTCTGACCCCACCCTTCCCAGAACCCAAAGGCAGGTGGGGGAGGTCTGGAAAATCAGGAATCTGGAAAAATGCAATCCTGTGGCCCACTTGGAACTGCTAGGAGTGCCCTGAAGATCGAGAGTTGAGTGGCTGACAAGTGACAGCCAAGCACTGGGGTGTGTGTAGGTACCGAGGGGCTGAAGGGGATGAGGAAAAGCCTGGATGCTGCTAGAGAACCACAGGAAATACCACCAGGTCTTCCAAGGAGCGAGACTATTCCCAGAGGAGACAGCACCAAAGCTTTAAAAAAAAAAAAACTTCAGAGGGGCCTTGTAAGATTTAGTTCTGCTGATTTTTTTTTAAAATCAATTTTCATTTACATAAAAACACCAGAGTGTCTCCAACATCCCTTTCTGCCTCTCACAACACAGAGCCAAGAGCCAGTGAGGAGGGAGAGGAATAAACCAGGGAAGGTTTGAGCATGAGATCAGCAACTGCTTCATTACAGCATGATTACGGCTTAATTGACACAGCAGACTCGACAAGATGGCTTGTGTGCCTGAAATATTAATAGAGAAGTCCAGAGTTGGCTCTGGAGGAAGAGCTGGAGGAGACCTCACCCTGAGATGGTGCCTCATGGCATCCCCTGCCAGGCAGTCTCCAGGGTACAACTCAAGAGCTGAAAAACCCACGTGTGAGGAAACCATAAAAACCAAGGGAGAGGGAGGAGCAGAGGACTGGAAGGGACCCACACATCCAACTCACCCTCTAGACATAGGTTCCTGGAAAATCTTGGAACAAATAATCCAGAAACAAATCCAAGCTGGGCTACAGCCAGTGTGGATTTACTGAGACCAAGGTGCATGAGACCCCTCATGCTTCCTCCAGCAGAGCCAGAGACCTGTGGGCTTCAGGGGTCTCAGCTCAGCTTCTAATGTGTCCAAGTGTCAGATGCCAGCTTGGGGACGTGGTGGTGGTGGTGAACACAAAACCACATGGGTAACTCACTCAGGGAGGTATCAGAGCAAGGGGTCCTGGGCACCTGTGGTGGGGCAGGTTTATCCTCATGTCCATGAACACTTCTGGCAGCTGCAACAGTGCTTCCTGCAGCTGTAAGGTGGGGAGCTAGAGGAGATGCAAGGGTGCACTGCAGAAAAATTCACCGTTCTCTCAGGAGACTGGAGAAATGGGCTGGGGAAAAAAGACATAGGATGAAACTTAATAGGAAACAAAGTACCATAACTGGGGAATGGACCAGACAGGGCAGGGCCCAGCAGCCCCAGAGAAGAGAGGTGGGTCACAAGCCAAGTCCAGGTTAGTCACTTCATGCTGCCACAGGCAGAGTCATTTGTGAAGGCAGGAACAGGAGCATGAGCACATTATCTGGTGCTGACAAGGCTGCAGGCACAGCACAAACAGCACGCCCAGGCTCAGCATCGTGCAAGGAGCAAGGCACAGCACAGACAGCACCTCTGCCAGAGGGCACAGTGTGCAGGAGCCCCCAAAGGAACCACAGCTGGTCAGCCCAGGGAAGAGAAGAAAAATCATGAACAGCTTGTACTGGTTTTCCAGCCAGAAACATCAAGAGCCACCTTGGCATTTGGGAAATCTCATGTTGAGGGGACCAAATCCTGGGAAGGACACCATGTCTCTATCCCTGCCCTGAAAAATGTTGCTGCTTTGAGGCAGCATGAGCTCAGTGGCATCTGAGGAACTTTCTGGCCTTTCTACAAGGCAGCCCTGCTGTTGACCATCCTGGCAGACCTGGTGCACCCCACTCCAAAATCACCTGCAGCATCTCCCTCTCCTACTTGTTTGTGGATGCAGATGAGTTGTCCCATTCACAAGCAACCTGCGTTGAGAAGCCAAATAACAGCATGTCCCAGGTCCCCTTGTCCCACACAGCCTCCCAGCCCATTTGGGATGGAGGGCTGAGCAGAGCCAGCTGATGGCACCAGGCACCCAGGCTGGGCAGCTCACACTGTGGCAGGGAGGTGATGGCTGGCCAGCAGTGGCCTTCAGATGGCCCTGACCCCCTGGCAAACAACCAGAGAAGAATTTGATCTGGTGAGGGAGTGCAGGACGGTGCATCCCCCCTGGCAGCACTGCCCAAGAGGTGCAGACCAAAGGCTGGATTCTCCCAGCTCAGGGAGCAGCAGGGCAGGCAGATCCTTGCACCTGCTGACAGACAGGCTGCTTGCAGCCAGAGGACTGCCCTGGGCAGGGATGTGCCCGTTTGGATCACCCCCAGGAGATTCCAGTGCCAGTGAAGCTTGAAGCATCACTCCTGTTTAAACTGCTGAATGACAGTGCTTGTGGGTACCACCCTGCCAAACGCTGCTCCCAAACCAAGCCTTTTTCTGCTGCTTACAGCCCCAGATACCTTCTCTGAGCAGAGCTGGGCTGCAAGGAGCCTGGAGGGGGACAGAAGCAGAGATGACAGCCATAGCCTAAGACAGGCCACTCTCTCCCAGGGGATACCAGGCTGGAGCAATCCCGGAGGACAGGGATGGAGGCAACAGCCACAGCATGTCCCCCACGCGTCCCTCCTCCAGCCTCTCGCCCACTTGTTGGGACACAGCAGGTTTTGCTCGTTTGACCGTGCCCATGGCCCCCAGGCAGTGCCCAGCTCCCAGATCAATAATACATGCTCCCTGAAACAGATGCCTCTCTCAATACACCAAGTCACCTTGCCCTCCCGACGGGAAACCCGAGCCTCCAGCCATCAATCTTTCATTCCCTGGACATCATCTCCAACTCCAAGTGGCTGCTTCTCTTTCACTGTCTGGGCCACAGCGTGCCTGGGATGCAACAGGGGAACTCAGCCAAAAATCCAGCCACAAACCCAGGCAAAACTTGTCCAAGTTCCAGGGATGCTTGGCCAGACAGAAGTCAAGATGGTGATGAATAACATGGTTATACCTGCATACTCACGGCTTCCCTGCCCAGGCTGCTCTGCCCAGCTCCTAGTCTGGGCATCCAGGAAAGAATACAACTGCAACAGGCACAAAATAGCTTTTGCTGCTGCTGAAACTCCTTCTTTTCAGTCTATCCTCCCAGTGTAACTCCCTTATGCAGTGCTGCTCAACTGACTTGCTGCAGAGAGCTTTTCTGCTGATGGACACAGTTGGCCAGTTTAAGCAGTAAGAGGATTTTATTTCTCACCATGGAAAAAATAAATATGTCCTTGCAGGGAATCTTCTCTGAGGAAAAAAGCTACACATGTCAGAAGAAAATAGAAAGAAGGGAACAGGGTGGGGGGAAATGATGCAAGAGAGGAGACAAGCAAAGCTTTTCTCCCTATTTTCTGTGGGACTAGACTGTATTCCTGCAGGATTTCACAGGGACAGCTCCTGGTCCTTACTGCAAATCCTGCCCAGAGACTTTTAGCCACCTGCCTGACATCAGCCATTTGCTTCTTCTCAACACCTGAATTTCCATGTGTGCCCAGGACCTGTCTTGCCTGTACTTTGCCACCTTGGATTGGAGTTATTCATCCCTTCCCTTGCTCCAGGGTAGGCAGCATTCAGCTGCAGGCAGCATCAGCTGGATGCTGGGGCAGTGGTGGTGCACATGGTCCTTCCTTGCTTGCAGAAGCTGCTGGTTGCTGCTCCTTTTCTCCACCCAGTAAAGGCACCAGCAGAGCACTGGTTTGTGCATTGGAGGGGGCAGGCACCCAGGCTCAGACCCTGGCCACAGTCTCACTGCATTTTGTCTCCCACTGCACATTTTCCAAAGGATTTTCTCTATCCCATCACTCTGGGTGCTTGAATTCAAGAGGTTTGACATCTCATTTATCTGGTCTGCCAGTGGTGCTGCCACTCTGGTCATCCTGACATGCCCTGCACTTGGATATGGGCCATACCCTCAGTGGGCATCAACCTCCAAGGTTTTCTCCAGAAAAGAGACTGGGTCTGACTCCTCAAAAATATCCTTGCAGCAGTCCTGCTCCCCATGAATAAAAGGGGCCATGAACCAGCCATCCCTTCTCCTTCTCCTTTGCTGATGGCACTTTGTGACATGTCTCTGGTTAGGGGGTGCCTCCAGCATTCCAAAGCTGCCCCCCAAATTTGTGCATCCAGGTGCCTCAGGAGCCAGTGCTGCCTCTCAGCACAGCCAGAGGAGAGGGGCTAAGGATGTGGTGGATGGGCAGAGAAGGTCCTTCCCTCTTCTCACTAGAGAGCCAGGAAGCCAACTGCTTTCCATGAAGACTTTTGTAGATCCAGCAACTCCTGGGTCCCACCTCACTGCTCTTTTTTCAGCCATCTGACAGCATTCCTGCCCATGTGCACCATGGTCATGCTTCTCCTGAAGCAAACATTCCCTCCTACCAGATGCATTCCCAAAGCAAGATCCACACGTGCCTGTCAGGGAGCAAAGGTCCTCCCCTATCCCCAGATCTTGCTGTCTCCCCCAGAAAGAGCAGTGACTAAACTCTATTTTTGGGTTGAAGAAACAAAATGCATTTGATTTCTCTACTTTCTAGATGAAAAAAATACCCTCTAAGAGACTTTTTCTCTCTACCCAGTGGCCTTGAAAGAGATCCCAGAAGCAACTGAAAGCAGATGACCTCCCACCAGCATCAAAGCCCTGGTTCAGCATCGCCTTCCCAAGGTTCCAAGCTCAGGCAGCAAATGCTGTTCCAATCTAATGCCACTCAGAGAAAAACAGGGACTGCAAAAACACTCAACGAATCCTCCCAGCTGTAGCTGAAAAGCAGGTTTCCAGCCCCAGGAAGCCCACAGCACCCTTTGATAGCTTCCAACCGCCTCCCCAGCCTGGCAGTCTCCATGGCAGCCTGGTTTTCTTGCCAGCACCTTCAAGAGAGCTGCCTGGGATACCTAAAAAAATAATAATTAGCCTCTTGCCCCTGCATGAATGGCTCAGGCTTAATTGCACTCTCTGACACCCCAGCTCTCACTGCCATCACTTCCTCTCCACCTGTTTCTCCTCAAAAGCTGGGATGACGTGGGAGTATCGCAGCAGGGGCTGCTCCAGGGGTTCCCCACCACCACGTCACCCTGCCGCACACAGATCTAGCACAGTGTCAAGCAAAATCCCTCCTCAGCTTGTCTGCAACCTCCCCTAAGCCAGCCACAGAATCTCATCATAATTCCCCTGGGAGCAGATGTCTTCCTGAAAATATGGGAGAAATGGGAATGAAAAAACAGAAAATGCTGGGTGCACACAAAGATAACAAGGTCCCAGAAACCAGGAACAGGTGAACAATCCCTCCTCCTCAGCAAACAACAGACCTCAGCACCTCAGCAGAGGGGATGAAAGTAGCAGTGGGATTACTGTTCCTCATTTGATATGGAATCTGCTCTTTGCTGAGCAAACAGAATAATTCAACTACTGTGACCGGGTGGGGCAGACTGAAACATCCCAAACCCACCTTTGAGGGGTTCCCCCAAAGCCTGGAGCAGCCCCGTTGTGCATCACAGGTGTTGGAGGCGCAGATTTGCATTCAGAGAGGAAACAGCAGCTTCCCGGAAGAGAGGCGGCACAACAGGGCACGGAGAGAGAACCCAGAGATGCCCCAGGCGCTGCGACAGCAAGATCACCCAACACAAGCTATCTTCCATAACCACAGGGAGGCTCTGACACCACCCCCAGCCCAGGAATCTGCTGCCAGGGCTCACCAGCTCCATCCCCACCCTGCACCACTGCAGCTCCTTGGGGAAGTCGAGTCCCTTCCCCTTTCCCACTGACAGGGCACGTCATGTCCTACGGGCAACCCCATGGTGACTCCCAGCACTGGGCACAGCTTGCCAAGCAGTGGGCAACCAAGGTCAGCAAAGGTTAGCGCCCTCAGAGAGAGCCAGGCTGGCACATCTCCCTCCCTGGCAGCTGCAGGGTGCTGGGAAGGACAGCACCAGCAGCACAGGAGCAGCTGGGCATGGCCAGCGAGCAACAGGCAGCAGCCTCTGGGGGCACACAGTGCAACAGGCCCTGCTTGCCCAAACCCATGGACAGCTCTGCACAGTGGGGCCAGCACACCCAGAGCTCAGGGGTCCCTCCCGCTGATTTTTAACTTTTTAAATTATTGCTGTATTTCTACAAAACAAGGAAAATTTAATTAGAGGCTGAACTTCAGGATCTCAGCTTAAGCCAGAAGCCATGAACCTCCACCCAAACGCCATCAACAACCACCAGCTCCCCTGAGCAAGAGCAGGAGAAACATCTAAGCATCATCGCTGGCCACTTGTCAGCTACAGCCCCTCCAGAAGCGACTGGAGGGGAAGGATGTTCTCGACCATGCTGAAGGAACAAGGATGCTCATGCCCACGAAGGACCAGCGGCACAAAGCCCTAGCCCGGCAGAAGGGCGCTAGCCGGAGGGAGCGGTGAGGCCAATGTCCCAGCTCCCTCCCGGGACTCGCTGGGACTGCATTCACACCCGACCGCGCAGAGCAGGGCTCCGGGGGCAGCTGCTCTCACATCCCTGCTCGCATATTGATTTGTTACATAAATTATGCAGCACCTCTACTCCTGATTAATATTGCTAATTGAGCTGGCAAGGCGGGGGAAGGAGGGAAATACCGTGAGGACACACAGTCAGTCATGCACCAAGCACACTCAGAAATGCAGAAGCCGCCGTGTCGGGGTGCGGGCTGGGTCCTGTGGGGAGCGGGCGGAGAAATCGGGAAGCAGGAATTCACTCGGGCTCTCCGCCACTCCCCGGGGCTGGGGAGCAGCTGGGGCCGGGCAGCCCCGCGGGCAAGGAGCGGTGTCCGGGGCTGCAGATGTGCGTGACACATCTGTCCGAGCCCGTCGCGGTGGGTGCTGAGCATCACCCAGACAAAGGGTGCGGGAGAGCCCCGCACCGGCGGCACCCGGGGCCAGACCCCTCCGCACGTCCTCCCGGCACCCAAACGCTCCGAGCCTCGCTCAGCGTCCCCCTCGCCCGCTGAGCGCAGGAAACCCGCCGGCTCCTTCGGGAAGCTTCACCGTATCGCGCCCACCGCCCGCGCGGCGGCGGGGCCGGGGCTGCGCGGGCGCGGCCGGGGTGCGGATGGCGGGCGGGGGCGCGGAGGGACAGACCGGCCGGGGCGGGGCCGGGCGGCGGGGCAGCCCGGGACGGGCCGGGGACGCGAGCGCTCGGCGGGCGCCGCTCACCGTGGATGCCGGTCTGGTGAGTCATGGCTCCGCTGGGCTCCGCTGCGCTCGGCTCCGCTCCGCTCGTCCCGGGCAGGAAACGGCTGGGCAGCAGCACCGCCCGTTCCGGAGCGCGGGGCCGCTCCGCGCCGCTCCGCACCGCCCCGGGGCGGGCCCGGCAGGAGCCGCACCTGCCCCGCCATGTCGGGCGAGTGGCTGCGGCGCTGGCGGCGGGGCGGCCCCGGAGCGGCCCGGCGGAGCCCCCGCACCGGGCCCGGGCCCAGGCCCGCCGCCCCCGCCTGCGCTACCGCCGGCCCAGGTTCCTGCCCGGCGGCGCCGAGGAGGCCGCGCGGGACGGGCGGGCCGTGAGGGGAGCCGGGCCCGAGCGGGTGCTGCCCTGGGGCGCGGGATACGCCGAGTGAGTGGGGCCGGGCCGGGCCGGGCCGGGCGGGGGCCGCTCCCGGGGCTGTACCGGGGAACTCTGCGGGTTTAGGGGGGTGCGGGGGGCTCCTGGCGGGGTGCAGCCCCCCTGCCCCATCTGCGGGCGAGGCAGAGCGGCTCTGTGCCCCAGAGGGTTTGAACCGTCCGGGGACACCGCCGCGCACCCCCTGCCAGCCGCACCAGGGCTTTGACAGGTGGCAGGGGCAGCCCCGAGAGCAGTACCGCTCCTAACGAAATGTCTTTTAAACAAAGGAAAGGGAAGACCACATTTTCAGAAATCTCTTGGTTTGCTGTTAACTGGCTCAGGCAGAACTCCAGCCAGGAGCTGTCCCCACGTCCTGGCCAGACCATGTCATGACCCCATGGTTTTGAGATGGCACAGCATGAAACTGAACGAGAGCACACTCCCATCCAAGGACAAACATTCCCAGGGCTGGAAGGAAAAGCAGGGTGGTGGTTCTGCAATGCGCTGTGTCAATAAGGAAATGGCATGGTTGGGCTGCTGATTAGGCTGCCTGAGGCCAGGTGCAGGTCTCCGTGTCCTCAGCTGGGCTTTTCCCTACTGCACATAAATGACTTAACTATTTCAGTCGTCAGCAAGGAGATCCAGGAGTTTGAAAAGGGAGCAGGGAGCATGGGGCTGGGAAGGAGGGGCAAGGTGCAGCTGTTTGCAGGGGCTGCAGAGCAGCCAGCACAGCTGGCTTGGAGCATGAGAGGTGCAGCGTGTCCCCACACCTCACCCGGAGTGTTTGCAGGGTTATCAATGCCGAGAAGTCACAGTTCAATGAGGACCAGGCAGCCTGCTGTCAGATCTCTGTCCGGAGGAGAGAGCCAGGCCTGGAGGAGGATGAGGAATGGCTGATCCTCTGCTCCACGCAGGTATTGCCCCCAGGCAGGCTGTGCTCACCCTGCTGCCAGCCTTTTGCTGCCACCCAAGGGTGCAGGTTCAGGAAACACAGGATTGCTCCATCAGTCCTACATCCCCACGTGCTGAAACCCTTCCTTGGGTGGGTTGAGGGGACTTGCGTACTCTGTGGCCAGCAAATATGTAGCTCTGTCTGTAAATGCCATTTCTGCTTCCATGGCCCATGACTTGCAGCATTTGAGGTCATCCAAGTCCTTGGTGCCCTGACCTTTCCTGTCCTTCCTGTGCTTTCAGGGGTCAATATGTCTTGCCATCACTTGGGCAGCAGTCTGAGCTGGGCACACAGGATGCTCTCACCAGGCTCTGCCTCACTTCTTGTGAGGTGGCCCCACCTCCTTTAATACAGCACATGAGGGTGTGTGGTGCACATCCAGATCTCGGAGCTCAGATGGTGGGTCTGGCAGAGCAGCATGTGGGCACGCTTGAGTTTGAGCTCCACAGAGGGTTTACCAGTGGCAGGGAAGGGTAGCTAGGGTGGAAAAGTCAGGCAAAATACATACAGTGGCATCTGTACAACTTCTTCAGCCCCTGTCTTGTCCCTCTTCCTCACAGCAGTTTCTGACTGGTCACTACTGGGCACTGTTTGATGGCCACGGTGGCCCAGACGCTGCCATCATTGCCTCCAACTATTTGCACTACTGCATCAAGCAGAAGCTGGAGGAGGTTGTGGGGAGGCATCACCGAGGCTCAGCCCCCATGCACCTCAGTGGACGCTGTGTTTGTGACAGTGACCCCCAGTTTGTGGAGGAGAAGCACATCCATGCAGCAGACTTGGTGGAGCCCTGGAGAATGCCTTCCAGGAATGTGTGAGTACCCTGTGCAGGGCACCAGTCCTGCAGGTTAGTCTGCCCTCCCTGAGCCCTGGAAGGGCAGGGTCTGCAGTTCTTCTCGCTGAATAGGCTGGAACATTGGGCCAAACCTTTAAATGTGCTGAAATCACTCTGGGTCAGACCCCAAGGCCAGCCTCAGAGTTGTATGTTGGCAGTGTTGACCCAGAGCAAAAGTACAGTAGCTCTGTACAATTCTGTAGGGCAGGAAGGTGGCTATTGTCATGCCTTATACAGCATTTAAAAGTCTGAGCTCTCCTCATCATCCTCCTAAAGCCTCCAGAGTGCAGGAGCAGCAGCTGTGTAGGCTGTATAAAAGCAACATTGTTACTTTGTTGGTTTCCTGTGGCCCATCCACAGTCAGTTTTGGTTCTGATTTCTGCTGGGAGGGATGAGACAGTGTCTAAAAACAGCAGCCCAGATCACGCCATTCTCTAAACTTGTTGAAATCAACAGATGAAGTCATTGGCCAGAGATGGAAGCTACAAACCAGACAGGAGGTTGCACTGCTCTGGCTGCCCTTTATTTCCAGGGAAAGCTGTATGTGGCCAATGCTGAGACAGCAGGTGAGTCATAATAAAAAAGGAAGTTGTTGGATGAGAGCTGAGAATTGAGCAAGGTTTCCAAGATCTTACTAGTTTTAGCTGGGATAGAGTTCTAGAGAGCACTGTTGAAAAGCCACTGATATTTGTTGTGCAAGCACTGCTCAGCAACAGTCAGGATTTTTCAGCTTCTCACCCACCAGCAAGGAGGTTTGTGAGCACAAGAAGCTGGGAGGGGACACAGCTAGGACAGCTGACCCCAGTGAGCCAAGGGATTGTTCCAGACCACATGGAACCATGTTCAGTGTGTGAACTGAGGGGAAAGATGGCCTGGGGCCACTGCTGGGCAAGTGGCTGGGCATCAGTCAGCAGGTGGTGAGCAATTGCACTGTGCATCAGTTGTTTTCTATATTCTGTTTTCTCATTATGATTTTCCTTTAGTTCCTGTCCTAATAAACTTACTTTCTCTCAACCCACAGATTTTATTTTCCTTTTTCCCAATTATCTCCCCCATCCCACTGGGTGTGGGGAGGACTGAGTGACTGTGTGGTGTTTAGCTGCCAGGTTAAACCACAACTCTGATTTAATCCTACAGATAGTAAATGTGCAGCCCAGCCATCCCCTTCTGCCTGGCACAGGACTTGTTGGAAGAAAGATGCTCATGCCTTCTGGAACAGTTTGGGGATTTCAAGACTAAAGCTGCCCAGACACAGCATTGGGGTGGTAATGCAGCAGTACACTCAGCCTGGCAGGTGTTTAAAAGTGAAGGGTGATTTCTCTCACCTGGCTGTGGCCCCCAATTCCTCTAACAGTGAGCACTAGCAAACCAGGCAAGCACAGTTCTCTGCTGCAACAGTGCAATTGCAATGGAGCCATGAAACACAGTGGCATTTTTTAACAGTTTTGGTGCACAGCTATTCTCTGGCACAGCTGAGCTTTGCCTCTTCCCCTTGTAGGGCAATTCTTGTCCTGAAGGACAACATTGTACCTATGAGCAGTGAGTTCACCCCGAGCCAGAGAGGCAGCGAATCCAGTACTTGGTGAGTGACTCTTCCACACATCAGCAATCCAGCTGCAGGCATCCCACTTGGCGCCAGAGAAGGCTGGTGGCCAGAGGACCTCCAGCTTTTCCTGGGGGCCACAATGTGGCTATAAATGTCAGCTGGCACTAGCATGGGAGGGCTGGGGTAGAAATTCAGCCAACGGTCATTAGTATGGGAGATGTTCATGTCCTCATTGAGCATGCTCACAATCTCTGGTCTCCATTCTGCTGCTGGGAGTACCAGTCCTGAGGTGGCAGCAGCTCTGGTGCCCAACTCCACTGAAGCAGAACCTGTCCATGCTCACCCCTCTGTTCCCTCCTCCAGGCTTTCCTTTTCCCCAAGCTCCTGGATGGTGAATTCACCCGCTTTGAGTTCCCACGGAGGCTGAAGGGAGATGATGTGGGCCAGAAAGTGCTGTACCGGGATTACTTCATGGAGGGCTGGTGAGTCCTTCTGCCTAAGGGCAAGGCTGCAGCACAGGGCAGCTCGACCTGCTCACACCAATGGGGAAGTGAAGGGAGAAGGGGCACATCCTGCTAGTGAGAGTAGCAGCACGGTGGCAGGGAAGGGTGCTGTGAGCAGCTCCCTCCAAAGGGACCAGGGCCCTGCAGGGTGGTCAGAAAACAGCCAGGATGGTCCTTCTGGCATCCATCACGGTGGGGCTGGTGCAGGGAGTCCCTCCAGGCTGCTGCAGGTGTTGCTGGGGAGGAAGGGTAGAGGAGGATCACCGTGCCCCATCTCAGTGAGCTGCCCTACGTGGGGACAGCAAAAAGGGTTCAATCAGAGTCAAAATGCTTTGGCTGGGTTGTACTATCAAGTCAGACAAATCCCAAATCAACAGTGAATTCTCTGTTCCAGGGGGGTACAAGACGGTGGAGAAAGCTGACCTCAAGTATCCTCTGTCCATGGTCATGGGAAGCAGGTAGCTTAATGCTTTACACACTGGGAAGGCACAGGCAAGTCTTCTGGGGGTCCTCAGTGTCCCTGTCACTCGTGTCACACTGGGGCACTACAGCTGAGCTCTGCTGTCCCCAGCACAGCACAGTCCCACAGTCAGGATACAGCAGCTTCCTTTGCAGCCTGGCTGGTGCAACCAGAGCCCTCTGAGCACCCTCCAGGGGACAGCAGAGCAGAGAGCAGCCCTTAGGGACCCTGCCCTTTCTTATCTCCCCTTGCACACAGGAACTTGATTCAGATGAGAACTTCATCAGCTGTCTCTTTTATTCCAGTGCCTTTCCCACAAACTGTCCTTGAGGAAAGGCTGAGAAAATGAGCCTGGAAAGGGAAGGAGGTAAGGAGAAGTAGTGACTGCACCCACCCAGTATCTGTCTGCTGGGGGTGGAGCAGAAAGTCCAATCACCTCCCAAAACTACAAACCCACATGCCACCCCTGTTTACTGAGTCAGTGCAGAATCTCCTTTGCCAGAACAGACACCCCCAAACCAACCCCATTTTCTTTCTTTCCACCTCAAACTAAGAGCAGATGTCACCATGGGCTTCTTGAGGACTGTAGCATTACCCAGTGCACATGTACTAACTCCAGAACACACCATGAGCCACAGAGCCATTCAGCTATTGCATCTGATCACTCCATCTCCAAAGTCCCCAGAGAAAGTTCTGGGTGATGCTTGAGAAAGGTCCTAAAGCAACACATAGGTCAAAGCCAGTAAAGGCACCACACCGACATTCCAAATCCTGTTTT